>OW026303.1:25238750-26515000 GCA_932273695.1 Apotomis betuletana | reverse complement strand
GCAGCCCTCAGACAGAAGGACCTGAATGGAATTATATTTACGGCACTCGGATTGGATAGCAAGTTCATTTGTCGTTTAACTCTTGCAGTTGAGTTGCTCCCAAAATGTGTGAGGATTGGATTTGCGTTCGTTCTTTTATCGCGATAAACGTGGCCATAATGCCTCGCTATTATAAGCAAGTATATATATCTATACTATTATAAAATTCTAAAATTGTATTGACAATCCGTTTTCTAGAGTTATACAGAGGAGTCATTATTTCATAGATAATCTTAACGCGATGCAGGATTTGCATGGCCACGAGGTTCCAGCCGTATAGCGCCATCTGTCATAAGAATCTTTGTCTTATCGTCACGTCGCAATTGCTGGACGGATTTTAGCCAAGATAAAAAGATACCGGGATAGCTGGACATCCAAATATGGTTATAAAAGGCTTTTACTCGACTACAGCACACGAAAAAGTTTAACGCGGATGAAACCGCGGGTACCTTCTAGTATGGTACGAGTACGACCTGTATACAGGGTGTCCCAAGACTATGGGACATCAAGGGAAAGTACCTTAGATATCGTAGATAGGATATTTTGCTGAAAGAAGACTAAATGTTATTTTTAAAAGTTAGTAATTCTGCATTTAAAGTCTTTCTAAGAAATACTTGTTTAATTATTCGTCGTCGGCAATCAATAATTTTCTTGAAATTTGACTCAAACATTTTACGTTGTCCCTTTCTTTTAAGATACTATGTTACTTAGGAATAATTATTATTTTATGTCCATTCTTTCGATTGGCAGCATAAAATTAGGGGTGATTTTTTTTCACATTTAAGTCGATCCGATTCTCAGACGAAACAAGTAATTCTCAGAAAATCTTTAAATGCAGAACTACTAACTTTTAAAAATAATATAAAGTCTTGTTTCAGCCAAATATCCTATCTACAATATTTAAGGTACTTTCCCTTGATGTCCCATAGTCCTGAGTCGCCCTGTATAGGTATACTGTTGGTCTGGTGGCTCTACAGGCGTTTCAACCGCGGTCAGTCTGCTGTTATAAATAGCAAAGTAATAGGAATTATGGTAAGAAGTACGGTTACAGTATATCATTGTATGAAAGTTTGCAGCTTGGTGTAGCTCATACTTTCATTGTGTTTGATAGCGGACTGATGGCGGTTGAAACGTCTGTAGAGTGTAGAATCACCCGGTCGTCTATTCCCGGTGTCGGATATCAGGTCGCTTTCGGAAGAGGAGAGCAATCAGGCTTTCGTTTAACACAAGGTTTGTGTTACTGTTTGGGGCCCAGAGGTTGCTATTTTGTCTTATTGTAAAGGGCGCTTTTAAAACAACATCTGGAGCTATGAACTATACCTGTAATAGCTTTGTATCTTATTTTATATTGTTCATTTATTTAGGTACTTTATTTTCGGATATATTTCAGATTCCTTAGTAATCGTAGTACTTATGAGGTTTACTTACTTATTTCAACAGTGAAGTATCGGATATCGGTAACTTACCTGAAAAAAAAAAAGAAAACAACATATTAATTTCAGTTAGGAGATTATTATTATAAAACACAATACACAGTTAAACACATCGCTAAATTAAACATGTAGTAGCAAGATTTCAGACAAACGTCTTAAGAAACACCAAATATAGCGACAGTGACTGTAAAATGTTAATTTAAAAACTATACAAATATTCGATTAACCCCATAGATTTCCAGACTCAAATTAGACTTAAATAATTGCCGGCCAAGTTCCAATCCTAACACTAATGTAATAAGGTCCAATTTGCATCGCATCAGGGCGGGATTACGAGTAGGTCCCAAAGTCCCAGCAGTATTCGAGACGTTCGCGGTCATAATTGAGAGGAGACTCAAATTGATCGCGTCGTTAGCTTAATTTAATACCTATTTTTAGTACTTGTTTCTGTTTTCTTAGAACGAGTACAATATAATTGAACGAACGAGAGAAGCGAAACGTTTCAGCTTGGACAATTTTTTTTCGTTTGTCCGTTTGTTCCGATTTCCAGATGTTCCTAGTGTACAGGATGCATTTCTCAACGGATTCTCGTAAAATTTTGTGAGCACGTTCGATAATTATATTCAGTTTATCTATTTTTTTCAAAATAGCGGACATATAGGGGTTGAAGCCGTAAAAAAAATACATATTTCAGCCATTTTCAAACCACTTCGCAAGGTCTACATCTCACAGAGCCAATAGTGCTGTAGATACGTAAAGTGGGATTGTGTAATATCAGGATTAGGTAACTTGTTTACCCTAACTAGACCTATGCTGGCTGTGTATTATGGAAGGCCTTAGCCATAAAAAAACGAGAACAATAATTAAAAATTTCTTTGTGCCACGTAATTTGACGATACAATAAGAAACCTTAAAATAGAACATTACTAGATGGTTAATTGTTGTAGCACAACGGATACTTCGATGCAAATTTTAATTGAGTTGGTTAAGGTGGTAATTTTTTTGATCTTCAGCTTCACCCATAGGTAAATTATAAAGCATCCGACTTCGTTTAACACGTATATGAGCGCGAGAGTTACGGCATTTATCTCATAAAAGGATTGTCATATCACTTTGGAATCATCGATATAATATGTAGATAAGCCCTAACTAGAACACTAGAGGTATTAAGAACCAATATGGCATTCGTGGCCAATGCGGTAGGTTATCGTTTAAACTATTACTTTGGTCCAGAATGCGAGGAACCCCGTGTTTGCCTTCAGGATGTGGCCTTATTAGGACTAGAGATTACATTCAGATATAATACGTCGTTGGTGTACGTCGCAGCCAATATGGGCTAGTTGGTTGCCAACATTGACGTGTAACAAAAAGGCACAGTACAAATAAAATGTATGATTACTACATAATTTGAGTGTGATTCTTTGGAACATTATTAGTAAATTGAAGCGTAGTTAGTAAGTCGTGTTCGTATTGTTTGTGTTTAATAATGTCTTAGCCAACCCAATAACATGTCAAAAAGACAATTCATCTCAGTTAGCACATTAGTGTGTTTATTCTCTGCGCGATTATTCAATAACATTCGCAAATTTGTCGAGCCATCCGTCACGACCACACGCGACTCTCGCCCTTATGTCTAATGGTCCAATTAATTTTGATAAATGACGTTTGTGACGAGTAGATTGGGAAAGGTTTGGGATTCGATAAATGTCGCACGACAGGTTTATTGTGATGGACAACTTAATGTTGGATAATTGCGTTGTATTCATTAGTACAGTCCACCTTCAAAATTTACATTACTAGGTCGATGCAGAGTCAGCCACCGGCTAAGCTTGCACCATAGATTGGAGCGGAGTTTTGCGATCTTCGATTTGTATAACGCAGTAACTACAAAATAAACTACAACAGAAAGTTGAAAGAAATAATAATTTATTTAGAAAAGTTTATGGAAAATATTTAAATTTCAAAATTTTCTCTTCGTCACGACCTAGCGAAATTTAATTTGTGCATTTTAAAACAAAAATTTCCAAAATCGGTTGAGAACTCGCTGAGATCTGCGCATTGTTACAAAGTCCATTCGAGTCGATCCATGGGAGCTTCGCTCGCTCCGCTCCAAAAATAACTTAAGAAATAAATAATAAATATTAAGGGACAATCTTATACAAATCGACCTAGTCCCAAACTAAGCAAAGCTTGCACTATGGGTACTAGACGCCGATATACATATATAAGTAGTACATAGAAAGATAACATCCATCACCCAGGAACAGATATTCGAGTTCATCACACATATATTTGCCCTGGCCGGGATTCAAACCCAGGACCGCCAGTTTAAAGCGGCTCAACCGCGTCGTCAAAAATCATCTACTTATTATAATAACTTTTTTTCAAAGTAATGTCTTGTTACTGCTAATTCTCAACCTCATAGATTTTTCCAGTACAACCACAAACCCGCTACTGTCAGTGTATTGGCCCCAATGTTGGTCCAAACATTGCTCCCAACCTAACAATAAGGCTGGTTCGCAGGCGGTCCTAGGCTTAATAATTAATCGAAGATGGCCCGCCTCTCTTATTACAAGTGGATCTTATATTATTAATAATAACTAGACTAGTCCAGAATCACAAACATCTTGTTATTAAAATTTAGATGGAATGTTAGACATAAATAAAATTCTATGCTTGGTTATATTTTACAAGCTTTTATATGAACTATATAAAATAGTACAAGCTTTGTTTAGTTTGGGACTAGGTCGATTTGGGTAAGTTTTATTTATATAATTGCAATATTTGTATGTGTGTTGGAGTCATAGTTCCAAGTCAAAGCTTGGAAGGAAGCTTTGTCCCATTTCCCGGGCACCGATTGGGCTAACGTTTAGTAACGTAGGTATACGTAACTTCGACGACATGGCGACAGAATATAATATTATTATATGGCACCATGCAGTAGGTCAGATGATGGAGTCAGAACACAATAAAATAACGAAAACCTCAGATTTTGGGGTCTTTAGTATCGTCTTGTTGAGTAGTTTATGGATATGGATTAAAAAAATACAGTCAGCAATAAAAACATGTCATGTCATTTTTGACAGAAACTTATTTAGGTACTAACTTTTATTTGATTATATTGAACCTGAACCCTAATAAACATTTTATAAAGTTATCATCCCAGATTTTTTAATACTTCTGTGGTAATACCTTAAATATCTCAACTACAGCACTGATTCAAATGCAATGTGCAATAAGAACCAAGTTTTCATAGTCGACATGTTTGCTTCTAACAAAACGAACGAACACAAATAGCGCAAGACTGTAATTTAATTTAAAAAAAAACTGTAAAAACGCCCGCAAACCGCCAGTCCAGCGGAATCAAACAAAATGGTTATTGTTAGGTCTTTAGAAATCAGATACTGCCGGGGCCACCCCCTCCCCCCACCCTCTGGCCGCTTCCTTCAGACTATCGGGCAGCTACGTCGGTCTATATTGGACGTCAGGCCGTCCTGATGTAAATAAAGCGGTTTGAACTGGATTTTGAATCGTTCGGCCTATTAAAGTGCAACATTGAATATAGACGGCGTTGTGCTTAATCGGTCTTTCGTGATACGGTCCATATGAAAAATTACATGTCTAGACAAGAAAAAAAATTACTCCACTTCGAATTTGGAAGCCTTATATCCTTACATTCTTAGACAGGTTAAAGTGGTCCCGGGTCGGCATGCCCTCAGACTAAGTGGATGGATGATATACAGATTGTGATTGGTCACGTACTGTCTGGCGTACAACTAAAATAGGCTGATATGGCATACAACTAAAATAGTAAGGACCAAACCCGCGACTACAAGTGTCTTAGTTCTATAACCGCCTATTAACCAAACTCATGTACCACTCTAGCACTTAAAAGACATGATGTTGAGCTTCTGTTCGCTTCTTGGCAAGTCAATTTCCAACTTAACCTAATTTCCTTCTTACAAAACGAATCGATTGGAGGAAATAAGGTATAGGTGAGCTCAAATAGGGCCGCATCAGATATGGTCGGCTTTCGTCGGTTCACGCCACTTGATTGATGCCTTTATTGTGTTGTGGGCGAGTAGCGAGGTGGCCAGTCAAGTGGCGAGTAGTCAGTCGAGCAGAGCAGACATGTCTCAAGTTTTACATGGGTACACGTGCAATGTTTACATGGGTACAATGCTGTATATTGTATACTGACAAAGTATAAAAAAATATGACAGTTGAAGGGATTGTACTGTCATTGGCTTTACGTTTCATAAAGTTACGAGTATTGTTGAACACACGGTGACAGATGATAGATGAAACAAATGCATTATGGAATGTCTGATAAAAAGATATTAGGTTCAATCAATATTGCCTTAATATTTTACCTTTTATTATATTTTAACAGGGTTATATATTTTAAAAATGTGCATGTTTGTAAAGAGGCATATGTAGGTATTTATTTAAAACAACAGCGATCAAACCAACGGAATTCTGGACGATTTCACAAATTTAATACGTTTATAGGACAGCATTGTTCTTAAATCACTGTTTTTCATGTGCATGATCATTTTTAACAGTGCATAAAACACAAGAGCTTCCTTTATATATATTTAAAACTAAAGTATTGCAACTGTTAAATGAAATAAATCTATTTCAGTGTGAAAGATTTCCTCTCTCATGAAATGTAAGTAAGTAAAGTACCTAAGTGAACACTTTATTGTACACAAAAACAGTAAAAAAAATACATCTATTACAAATAACATATAGGTACAAAGGCGAACTTATCCCTATAAGGGATCTCTTCCAGTTAACTTTTGAGCAACTGAGTGAGTACCAGAAGAAGATAGACAAACTAACACCGTGTACAAAAAGGTATTAAATGTATAGGTAATGTCCAAATTATTTGCATGCTAATATTTAAGTACAGATAGCAGAATAAGCTACTACTACGAACGAACGAATAAAACAAGTTGAACACGAACATTGAACATTTTGTTATTAGCACGTGCGAACCATTAACGAATTCCGTATTCTACCTATATATGTTCGAGTTCACCATCATTTTGTTCGTTCGTGTGTAACATGGCTACAGTGTTTCAGACATTCGTGAACACTAAAATAATAGGCCAAATTAGAATTCGCTTTGTAATCTCAGCTAGTTGGTTGATCAGAGACTTAAGAGGCTTCGGATGATGCAGTGACAAGTCCATTTGTGCGATTCGAAATGCATAAGTGATAGCTCCTTAACCGAGACGTCACTCTAGGCTGAGATCTCAATACAAGTACCGAATGAGGCTGACAGAACACACCAGACCTTGATACGTTAATTGGAGTATATTTAGCCCCCGATAACAATAAGTCCAGTACAGTCCTGTAGTGTAAGGATAAGTCTATAGTTTCGTAGCACTTGATCGGATAGCTATGTAGATTTTGATCTAGTGTTTCGTTTTAGAGGTGACTTGATGGAGAGTTGTGTAAAAAGGTTTACGCGTCAGGGTTTTATCGTTTCACTGACTTATCTAATAAGGTTAGCGTTATAATTTTCCGAAGCATCGGACTGGTATCTGGCGAGTGACTGGCACAACTGGCTCGCTCGCCTGACGGGGGCTAATTTAGCTGGCAACTCAGACAAGATTACACCGTGATTGAGTAGTCTAAAACTTGGCCTAGCCTCCAGCGATGGAAAAATAGATTGAGGGCAGTTCGGTATTCAATATTATTAACGGCATTACTTATGCAATAGCGTGTAGTGCGTAATAATTGCCATCAAGCAAAAAATAACTATCTGCGCAAATCATAAAACGCCCGTTGTAATAAAAGTATGTAAAGAAAGAAAGTATAGACATAATTTCGGGTGCTAGAAAAGAGAGACGTAAAATCCGCGACAAGACTTTTGAAGACTAGTTAATTAGTTACAGATACTATTTACTTATAATAACAAATAAGATGACGGAAGGCATAATACAAGCTCGTACAGCAGTATTTATGTTCCCAATGTAGAATGTATACTGCAACTATGCAGATATTCAATCAAGATCCAAGCTAAACCCGTCCAAGCAAAAAACCCATCACGCAAAATGAAACATGGAAGGGGTGAACGAAAAATTCTTACTCATTAAAAACTTTTCAACGCTTAATGAAAATCTTATTGAACCCTGCACTGCGGGTGCATGGTTCCGGGGGCGGCAGGCGGGGGGCGGGGGTTGAGGGGGCTGAAATGGTCCAGCTAAGTGTATTACAGTCGGATCGTTGCCTTTGATTCGTCACATCAAAGAAGATCTCGTTCGTTCGCTGCTAAATCGAATCAGAGCGGCTTTGTTTCTCAACTCCGGTAGGTAAATTTGTAAAAGGATAGTTCCTATTGCGAATAACAATTTTATTGGCGACGAGAGCTATGTATTAAAGGAGGCTCTGAATAGTTTTGTTCAAGTTGCGATCTCGTTATGTCACTTCGCGCGAGTGTTGGAAGATTGTTCCCTATGATGAAAAACGAATGGGATTACGTCGATTTTTAGTTATAAAGCCGACTGTCGATTGAAGTAAATCTCTACCAGAAAAGAATATGACTCAAAAACCAAGCCGATTACTCGAATTTTTAAGACGACCTGTGTCAACATACTTGGTAGAGTATAAAGTAAAACTAACCCGATCCAACACTTAAGTCAAGCACCAATCGAAGATCGTGTAAAAACCTGACCCACATTTCTCCTAATTTAAATTTCAAAAGCCTACTTACCACCCCAATCCGATTTGGCATGGCGCTCGACGCAAAGCAAAAAGAAGCTAATCCCGCAGCGTTAAAACTAAACCA
The DNA here is from genome assembly GCA_932273695.1 of Apotomis betuletana. Classification (NCBI taxonomy): domain Eukaryota; kingdom Metazoa; phylum Arthropoda; class Insecta; order Lepidoptera; family Tortricidae; genus Apotomis; species Apotomis betuletana. The sequence continues at coordinate 26,506,729 of OW026303.1, read as the reverse complement.
ATACCTATTCTTATACCTACTTCTAGACTTCAAATCGGCCTGCGGCTTATGTAATCGCACGTGACTGGGAACTTCAGCTGGCTAATGCGTTAACCTCGTAACCAACTGCTTAACTTTCCAAAGGCAACCCCATCCCGCTGCCAATAAAAACCGAATTCCTGCCAAACGCTTTCTATACGAGCTCGTGGAAGTTACCGACAGATTTTGGCAGCGCTGAAATGCATTTCGTTGAAAAATGTAGTGCCTTATTTCGAACGCGCACTCGTGCTATAAAATAACTTTACCGACCCGTAAAGAAAGCTATAAAGGCGCCTTAAAAAACAAACGTGCTATTTTGAATCGGGGTGAAATACTTAAGTAATGCAATCAGTAAAGCAATGAACCTCGCGATAAATGAGTAGGTATTAGTTCAAATTAGATTGGTATTATTGCAGAGTTTGATATGCAAGAACTGAATGCTTAGACTAATAAAACGAATCTATTCAGCATATTTCACTGTGCAAAAGTCAGCGAAACTTTGTTTATTCATATAAAGCAAGCGTGTTCAAGTTTACCACAAACCAGACGCAACAGTTGTAGTTAATGACATTTGTACAGCTAGCATTACAATATGTCCCTAAGTTTATTTTTTTGGGCAGTAAAAATCATAATTTAACAGAAGCTGAGCAAGGCTACTTTCTGGCCAATAAAAACTAAGTTTATCACTACAAATCTGCTAAATCACAATCAACAAATTCAACAATCAATCACGCTAACTCAAAATCCAAATTAACCAAATCCATCTCCGATTCTCACCAACCCGTTGACCAACTGTTATCGTAAAGAGCTAAACCGCCTCACTCTAAGCAATCGCTTAGTTCCTTCTCCAGGACAGAGACTGAAATTGTTTTCGCAATCGGCTGGCAGGCTCCGAGCGGACGTGGCGGGCCTACCGATGCCCACTGCTATTGCCAACTTGTCGTTACTGCCTGTGTTTAGTTTTCTTCGATTTAATTTAACCGGGCTCCAAGTGCTAGCCCGAGTTTTGGCTGGGAAATGCTGGAGTCAGCGTTATAAATTGCCTTTAGTGCAATATTGCAAGGTTTATTGATAATATTGTAGCTTCTGCGCATACGTAGATAATGCTTCTTGTCACGCCTCTTATTTTATTACAGTTAATATCGTTCTTTAATTAGTAATATTAACTGGTGCAAGTTGGAATACAGACGGGATAAGTTATCGTCACTCGTCAATGCCTTTATGAGTTTATACGAAGATGCTAAAGATGATATTTTTATTTTCAAACTCTAAATTCAAATAACGTCAAATGTCCATAAGTAACAAGCGAGTCATTTTCTACTTGTACCAGAGGCACGCTCTTACAATTTCAGGCCTACTGTAGTAAGCTAAGCTAACAGTAGAAAATGTTCTACTTATATATATATCATGACATGAGCCATGGCGCACGAGTAATAGTGTAGAAACATTATAAACTGAATTTATTAGATCAAAACTGCTAAAAAATTAAACGGTTCCCACAATGCAGTTCGGCCGTGAATAAATAAGGAGCATCGGCATATTCTTTTTTGGCTCACACAACCTCATATTTCTTCCTACACTTCTATACCAATTTAAACCTTATTTCGCAAGCTTTTTAGGTTAATTCTTGAAAGTTATTTTATTAAAAGATGCGAGATTTTGAAAGCGTTGCATTATCGCGATATGGGTTCAATAGGTAATTCACGATACAGCCATTTGGTTGGATTTATTTATTAAGTGCTTCGAGATTTTGCGGGGAATAGTCGAGTTTCTAGCTAGTTTTTTTTATATTTGCCAGATGAAAAGGTCATTGGCCTTAAATTAGAGTTTAGTTTGTTAGCTTACATTCAATTATCAGTAAACAGAACACATACAGGCAAAAGAAATTCTAATAGCATTGAATTACGTATGCAAATATACTGAAAGACTTAAAAAACGTAACGTGATTCCAGAATTTCTTTACCGTGAACCTTGTTAGGACCGAAAGACATCAAAGAGGAAAATGAAAATAACGTACCTAGGCACAAAAATGTAGTCCTAACATGTCAAGCTAATGTAATGTATGATATGTTCCATGTAATTAAATATATTTTTTTAACCCCAACGAGTGATATGAAGAACATTGGTTTATGACAGTGTTTTTATAACAGATAACCTTAGTTATTGACTTCATTGATAAGGCTGAGTTGGACCAGACAAGATAAGCAAAGATTACATATCTACGTTATTTTTTAATTGTCAGGAAGACAGTATACAAATCTCAACATTATTTGGTCATTAAAATACAAAAAATCCCTACCAATTACAAAACTGACTACATATTCTGGCGTAGCGGACGCTGCAGTTTCTCGTTTTTAAACACAAATTAGTTTCGTTGGCGTATTTAGGCACGTGCCCCGGCTGGATGTGTCTACTGTCTAGTGTCAGCTGCAATGCAAGGGTCTTGGCGTGTCACGCCAAGACACAAGCAGAAGCGACACTAAGTAATATTCATGATGAGCGAAATTATATCCACTTTTTTTTTATACTCCATTCATTCTGTTTTAGGATTTAGAGTTCTTTTTATTTTCTTTAAAAACCTTTTTTACAGCTTAACTACAAAAAAATGTGAGAATGTATACTCCATTCATTCTGTTTTAGGATTTAGAGTTCTTTTTATTTTCTTTAAAAACCTTTTTTACAGCTTAACTACAAAAAAATGTGAGAATGTCCTACCTACGGGTCGGCCATTGAACTTACTTGTCCAACTTGGCTTAGCTTTCAGCTTCTACAAATTTTGTCATCATTGTTTAAAAATACTAAAGATATGGGACGGTATTGATCATGTTTTAATTGATAGCGATTTATTCCTGCTTACATTTTTTTATCTATTTCGGCACAAGTTTAATAACATAATAAAGAAGTGGCACCAATAAGTACGTGTACATAACTACGTGTGTGCTTATATCAGTGTCAAAGTTATTGCGAAATAGTCATTCATACTGTGCAACGAATTTTACGTGATAAATATTATATGCACATGTTTATTCAGTATCAAAAGTATGTAAGTACTTTACTGTTCACGTTTTATGTACTTTGACATATTCAAACCGTGTTCTTCAAAATTATTTACAGCAAAAAGTATAAATAGACGATAAAATTAGTTAAATGTTGGCCGTTCAGAAACCGCTCCAGCGCTCCACTTGGACAGTAAATATGATTCGAGTAAGTAAATAATTGCAGCATGTTGTTCGGCGATCTTGCGGCTAACAAGAAACGTTTCTAGAATGCATGCTCTTGCTCTTGCTCGAGTGACATTCGCTTCGGCTGCAATTGCTTGCTTATGAAATACACTTGCCCTTATGAAAATATAGTAAATTGACCGATATGGTATTTTGTGTTCTATGCAAATAAAGTATTAAAGGATTTGCTCTTGTTTTATCGAGAGACGTTCCTTCGAATGTTTAATTTCATCGACACATTCTTTACAAGAAATATAGCTTTATAAGCGGAATTATACTGAAATTAGATTTATACCGTCGTAATTATTTCCCTATTGCAGCGATTGGCAACCTTTTGATATATTTGTAATAAATTAATCAAAATTGAGAGACAATCTTACACAAATCGACCAAGTCACAAACTAAGCAATGGGTACTTATTAGACGACGATATAAATAAAATATAAAGTCATTTTATATAGATAACATCTATGACCCAGTATGAAATATTCGAGTTCAACACATAAATATTGCCCATGCCGGGATTCGAACCCAGGACCGCCGGCTCAGTATGCAGGTGCAAAAAATCAAGGGCCGTAAAGAAGATAGGCTGCCATCCGATGGCCTAAATAATAGCATATGATTGAGACGGTCATCAAGCCAGCCGCAGCGAAGCTCGGACCTCAGCCAGTTAATCACGGCCGCGTGGTCTGGACGTGTGCAATTTATACCCGGGCTAATTCCTCTGCTATGTCGGCTACTAGGTTGCACATTAAGAACTTTACGAGCTAGAACTATTGTAACCTATGCTGTTATAACATGACTACAGGATACCCACTACTCTAGTTAGGTATAGTCCACTTTTTTGGTTTGTGTACCAAGAATAAGGTAACCGCAAGGACCACTAGGGACGTACTTGAGTGGCGAGCGCATTGGTCAAGGTGAAGTTTTTTTGGGGTGGACTTATGTCCAGAAATTTACGTTTTAGGCTGATAAAGATGATGATTATAAAATAAAAAAATCCTGTCATGTTGTCGCGTGCATGATTTCCAGAGGAATTTTGACCGAAACAAAACAAAAATCATCAGCAGCGGTCGGTACGGACGGTACACCACCGCGGGATTCCGGTAGTAATTTTAAAATGAACATAGTTATAATATAATCCGACGTGTTTGCTAAAAAAAAACTATTGAGTTTAATGTAATAGTGTTAAATATAATATTATGACCATTTATTTCTTTATGCAAAATCCCGCGGCATTGCACCGAGCCGACCGCTCATCATTAGAATAAGTCGTATTTAGTACACAACAAAAGAACACCCTCCCATAAACCTCTGGCGCACACAGCGCATGCACGTATCGAGACGGCAATAGTAAATATCTCGCGCGCCATTACACCTGAGCGTTCCAATTCTTTTTAAATTTAGTTAACTCCACCATCTGCACTCCTTCCTTTATAGCATATATTTATACGTTCCGGTGATATATCGCTGCCGGTAATACACCTTTTATTTGTTTCCTCGCAGTTCTATTGAACGAGTTTAGCGAGAAAAGGTTGGAGAGCCCTGACTTTTTGACAACTTGATAAGTTCTGCTGCAATATATTTCAATTTGAGCATTAGCGTTATTTAATTTGGATGAAAGATGGCGTGTACAATTATACCTTTGAAATGATATTAACACTAGAATATAGTGCAATACCGCGTAAATAACACCTGTCGATAAAGTTCTCATTTAAATTAAATACTTAGCATTTGTTTGGATATTGATTCGTATCTACACTTGTTACTTATACAGTATTGCACTATCCCCGACGATATCCAATCTCTGTCATACCGGTATGACTTTAAAATATTCGTTTATCTATTGCCATTTTATTGACATTGTTATGATATTTTTTTTATGATTACTCAAACAATTGACGCAAAACACTGTAGTAAAATTCAATGATAACGGCAACATCTACATACAAAATACAAAACAGAAAATGTATTTGTTTATAATAATTTAAAACTCATAAATCGATTTTGTTCAACGTAGATACATTTTCATAGCGTAGCTGTTATATTTATACACTAAGAGACTGCTACGCGTGCTACGAGCTGGCTACGGCGCTACGGCGTAGCCGCGTAGCTCGATAAAACAAAACACCGCCGCCTATACACGAAATGTCGTATCGTTCTAGAACATTCTTGGTCGTTACGCTCTTTTGCTTTTAGAAGTCTGGCAGTAAAGGGTAATTGAGCGAACGGTGCGATAATAAAGGTGCAAGCAAATATGGGCATAGACGACAATGTTGTTTGTTACGTATTCGCTATCAGAAACATGTTTTATTAGATCCGGTTATGGCTTGATTAGGGATTACTGCTGGCATGATACGAATAAGTAGACGCGTACAGAACATACAGAGACAAATTCAACTTGCCATGGACGTAACGCCAATTTGAGCGATATATCAATCACATTGCGGTTATATGTACCGTCGCGGCCATGGTGAGCTTCAATATGCGGTTATAAAGGATAAATAAGAAGCCAATTTCTTATGAGATGGGGATTGAACCTACGATCTCTGCTTGAGTGGAGCAGTGCTCTCACCACTGAGCTTATAGGACCGCTACGCGGATACTGTGAAATGATAGCTTCTTATCCCGCTTTAAGCGCCCTCTGTATGTTTCTGTGTCAAATTCTTATCGCATTAGCCAAACTTCTGAACGCACGCATTCACGCACGCTTACTGTCCCGTCGTGAAAATAAATATATAGAACACTTGTCACAAATTGATATCCAAGGTTCTTGTGAAAGAGAACAGGTCTTCGGGCATTCCAGGGTGGGGTCTGAGAGGGCATTCCTATGCTATGTGATGGACAGTTTGCGTTTCGGCACCACAGTCGCAGTGGGGCGAATCGATCCAACCGCAAGATGTTTAAAATGTGCGCTTCACCCAGTGCGCAGTCGGTTAAGTTAGCACCATTCATGACACGGGAGGCCGAACCTTTTCATTTTCACACTGGGCGAGATGAGCAATTAATTTGCAGTGTGTAGTGACTAAATAAAAGTGAAAATCTAATTCAGTGTGACAAACAGAAGACTAGTGGCATAAATGTATGAAACATGTAATGTCGCATTGCTTTTTAAATGTTTATAAACCATAGATACAAAGATCAAAGCACAAACAAAAATTGTAATGCGTAACCTGGCGGAAGAGACCGGGAATCGAACCTGGTACCTCAGAATTACCGGTCGAGCGTGATGTTAATTTCCACACACTTAATCTTTCTTTGTGCATTGATCTTTGTATCACTGGTTTACTAGTGGCATAGTTACCGTAGGCTATGCCTCTGGGCCCTCAAGCTCATAGGTGCCCTTGACCAATCTCGTGCGGATTCTGGATGCGACACGAACTAACACGATGAGACTGAACCGGCGCATAATAGTTTGGGAAGACTTTTATGCGCCGGGGCCTTAAGTCGCCTATCTACGCCACCAAGCACATCACTAGGTTAGTTGTCAATCGTTATCTATGCCAGTTATGGAGCTGCTTTAAATACATAAATATTATAAGGTTCCAGGAGTCTTCTCAAGTAAAACCAGTCATAAAGGCCGCTAATATCGGCCGAATCACCGATCAGCCAACTTCGTAATTGAATAAATCCCTACTTAAGTCAAAACTTCTAACACGGCGATTAAGATTTTAATTATCTCGCCCAAAGATAATAAGACTTAATTTGTCGATAAGTTCTCGGGGATTTCTGGTTTAATAAGGACGGATAAAGTGCCCTCAGGAAAAAGGAAATGCGTATAAATGGGAGATTGAGTGGTGCTATTCATGTTATGGAGTAAGCAAATTGATTATTGTTTGAATATTGATTGAAGGAAAAAGATCGAGAGAACGTTGTCCAACAAGATAGTCAGACCAGGCCCGCTCATCGCTCAACATCAAACTGCACGATGCACTCCATGACGCAAGCGACAGACACAGATGGCGGAAAATTATCAAGGAAAAAATACTTATGCATCCGGAGAATCACGACCCTCAGTAATGAGGAACACGACGCGAGGAGGAGGAAGCAAATAGTCATGTGCCCAACAAGCAGACACTGCGGCCCAAGACATCGGACGCTATCTATAGTGTAAGTTTGCCTTTAACTCAAAAATATTATGACAAAGTATAACAGGAAATGAAAGCGTATAAGTTAGAGACGTTTTGTTGCGTTTAAAATGTACGAGTAAGAGTAGTAAAGGATGTGTTGCCAACGCTGCCCGAGACACTCTCATTCTCGTGTCGCACTCTTCTGTGAGGCGCCGGGCTCGCGAGATTTCGGGTCCGAAGTCGGAGTTTGACAGTTCGGAACTGTCAAACCCAATATTCGACTGGCGATTTCTCGCAAACCGGATGGCCTATCGACTCCGGACCTTCTCCCCTGCTACAGGAATCAGGCCTCGCCCAAAATGGGGCAAGTCAAATCAAGACAAGTAATTTCACTAATAGGTACATTTCCCGTGCAATTGATTTCTGGGTCACTTTTCTCTTGAAACAATAATGTCACTTTAAGTAACACGAATCCCATCAAAAACATTACATGTAAAAAAATGCAAGTCTCGCAACCTTCTACCGAAAAAAGTTGTGAGATACAATATAAAACCAAGTCGGTTAATTTATTCAATACCTATCAAAGTGACCCTTTGCCTATATGACAACTTTGACATACATTTTCACCGGATTACATAACTAAAAACATATTACCATGACCGTTGTAGGTAGTGCCCGCATTAATATTAAACATATTTATTTATCTTTATAATAAATGTAATGACTTGGCTAGTTTAGGTTTTTTGATGATTTATACACCAAAACGTAATAGAGCTCAAAATTTCAAGCTTGTGTGTCTGCTAGAAGTAACTTAGAATTCATATGATCGTATGTAAATGAGTCAGTGAATCAATGAGTGACAAAATTAAGGAACTTTGACAGGCAATAATTCCTTAACTACCGGTTCAAATTGAATGTAATTTGAAATATTACTAGGTTATATTATGCCCTCTCCTGGTCACTAAATGAATTCAGGCTTCTAGCTTTGTCCACAACGAAATAGAGGGGGTTTGAAAATTGGTCTGAATGGCTTCGAGAAAATGATGTTACGGCGTGCCGCCAAGCGCGTTTGCTCGACTTGGCGGCACTGCCGTGCCCCCAGATAATGTTTTGAAGAATATTTTGTTGTTATAATAAAATAACTAAAAATAAATACGTTGACAATTGTCCAAAAGCTAACGAAAACGGTCTTTACGTCGCCACATTTCAACACAGACGTCATCGCTCCCCTGTCGCTGTCTTGTCCACAATTAACGTTCAAGTTTTCTCGCCAATGGAAAATAATTGCTATTGAGTTGCGAATTCTGATATCTGACTCGGCGCCCGTAATTGGTGCTAAAATAGCGAATTCCCTTGACAACACTTTAACAGGGGAGTGACAATTGGTTTTTAATTTCTGATTCGAAACAGGACCCTTTTTCTGTTGCTGCAGTTTTTGCGACGTGATTCTCTGTCGCAGTCCAATTAGGAGTGGTTACTGATTTGTTCTTGTTCACACTTGTGGATACCTTTCTTAAACTTACTTTAATGTCGCTATTTTGATAGGTATATAGAATTGATTCAGACTCTCCGTCAAAACAGTCAAAAGTATTTGTAGATCTAGTAGCGTATTCATCTGAAATAATATTCAATCACAATCAGCTACTTTTGTATAAAAATTACAGGAACAGGCATATGACGTGATTATTCATTGGCTATATTTTCAAATTCAAATTCAAAATATTTTATTTCGGGATTTCAAATGATTTTAATTTACAGAATTACATAAAATAGAAAGACAAAGGGGAAATCTGTCTTATTTCTGTATTTTACAATGATATAAGTGATTAATCATTTACTTATCTTGATAATGTTGAAATACCCGTCAAACACAACACTTTATCGAACTCACAATTAACAGCTAAATCGAGACGTGAAAATACATGAAACTTCGCCGTTGAAACCGGCAAAGCGCAACGACTCTTGGATATAATTATGAGATTCTTTGCAACAAATAATAATAATTCCAGCTCGTGTAGGGTCACCATACCGAATGAAAGTAAAATTAAATCCTTAAACAAATTATGTCAAGTGGTAGCTGGTCAAAAACTGTGTGCAATTGATATAGCTATACTTAGGTAATACGCGATGACTGAATCAAGATATGTATGTACGTATTGCTAACATTAGACAACAGGACTGTCTAAGACAGATTGCGGATGCTGAATTGTGGGACTATAGGACTAGAAGAACCTCTCTAGGTCAGCTGAGGAAATTGTCCTCGCATGAGGTCCAGGGCTTGGCTTCATTGAATTTGGAAGCGTAGTTTGACGTAACCGGAGTAACACGAAAAAATAATCTTAAAAAACTCATCAATTGGAAGCAAAATCCACATACAACCGGTTTCTTGGCAACCCTACACCGACTTCGCCCTCTCTCTTAATTACTAGATAACTTTGCAGTCATGGACCCCCACTCGGAAGCGAGGGGGTAATTTTTCGCGAGTTTCCTCCACTGTTACCAATTTGGCGGGAATTAATGAAAACAAGGCGGCCCGATTGAATGGTTTTGTCATTAGCCCAAATTCCGCGAGTGATCGGTCGTTCACATTTAGGTGCTATTACAAGCGACACTTTTAGCAAGGTCTTTTACAAGTTTCGATTAGTATAATTGACCTAATATACGTTGTTGGTAACCAATTATACGTAGTAAATGACATAGTACTCAAAGTAAGCCTGGCAACGGAGAGGGCACACTTAAGGGGAGCTTTAAGAATTAATGGCTGAAGGACTAAATGCTGTTGATTAAGAGACCGCTAATGTAGAATGACCTGACCCAGGTCAATGCAGTCGTTTATCGTAGATGTCTACGTGAGTATGAGAAAAACTATGTTTCGCATAAGACGGGTAGAAATGACGATTACAGTTGACAGTGTCTCGCCTCTCACAGAAGTTCATGAATTAAATTTGCATTAAGACTTGTAGAGTAGGTACTCGAGCGACGTCGATAGCGAGTGACTAACAAGCAAATCGACTAGCAGCAGGGCTCATTAGACCGCCGAAGTTCAACTACAAAGCTCATCCGACAGACAAAGGACTCAATGGTGGACAAAAATTTACTAATGGTTCTCGGGCCGAAGTGTAAAAATTTAGATATTAGGTACTCAAATTCCGAATGTTTTGCCATAGATAATATTTGAATCTTCTTTATTCCACATCTCGACAAAGATGAAATATGTATAACATAGATATATCGTGTGCATGCGATAAATAAAGTGGTCTAAAGACCAAGTCTTCGTCGTCTTGTACCTACCCATAACACAAACCTTCTTGAGCTTAATTTGGAACTAAATGAGGTTATTATTATTTATTAAAAATATTTAGTAATGTCAGTTTGATACGAATTAAATTATTATATTGAATAAGAAAATCTATCAGTTTAATTGTTTTGTCTTATAATTGAGTTCACAAAATGTAATCTTAAATCTTAGTTTAAAACAGCAGTTTTTTAACAGCTTGCTGAAGCTTCGAGACATTTCCAGAGATACGGGAATAAAAAACTTGCGAGGGGTCGTAGGTTCTTTTAAACAATTGATAAAAATTGTCTCGTTAAGAGGCGTCTGGCGCAGGAACGACGACGAGACGAGGGTTATTGCTTGGTACAGTCAGCGAAACTTGTCTGGACGGACAAAGTCAAGAGCACGACCTTACCTGTGATATCAGAGCCTGTTGACATTGCGCAAATGAGTGATTTCATGTTTGGTCTGGTGATTTTTAAAGACATTAAAAAAGTAAATCAGTGTACGGGCCGACCTGACTGAAATATCTTAATGAATTGGTTTTTATTTCAAAGCACTTTTATTTTTCTTCAATTTTCTTCCTTTTTTCCTGATGTATTGAGCTGTTTTTACTCAAATAATTACAGCATGTTGCTTAATTCAACGCCATCATCGCTATTACGTGTGCCACATTGAAAGGTTTTCGTAACGTTGATATTATAAATAATACATTTTACTCACACAAAGACCTTTTAAAATTATTCGAAAACATGTTTTCGACATATTCATGAGAGCGGTCAGAAGTGTAAAACTAAATGCGGCAATAAAATGCACTCCGTCCGATCTATTTAAACAAATTTCGATGTAAAACAATACTGACAGCCATTTTTAAAATATTCCCCTCCCGAACGGCGCAAATTCGTCTGTATCGCGAGTCGGTTTATCTTTCCCCGCAACTTCGGCGGAATAATATTATCCTACAATTAGAAATACAAGAAAAACCGCGGTCAATTTGCCGAGTTAGGAGTTTAATTGAAGGGTATTTGTGTTATGTTTATGATTAGACTGATAGGAACATTTGTTATAACAATATGATATGCGTTATGTCGTAATACTTTTACGCTTAAGTAAGTAAACTATTATCATACAGCCTTTTAAAAGCAGTTTACTTAAACTTTAATTTAGAAGGTAATCTAACCTATTACACGTAAAATCAGAAAATCAGTTTGCACATTGGCGATTTTTGTTACTCTAAAACTGTTTTATATTGTTAATATCATACGCTTATTTTTCAAAAGAAGAATAAATATTACTTATTTTTATTAAAGCAGTAACGTCTGCTAACGTAAACTAAATGTTGCTTTAATAAAAATAAGTAATTCGGGTGTAGCACATCGTTACTATCGATTCTCAACAAATTTGAGACGATGGTGCCGACGATAAAGTCTAAATCTTTACGGTAGATGGCGCTACGATGCCACCCTAAGGCATGTCGAAGCAACTGGTTGAAAAATTCAATGGCTCTGACATCTGATTCGGTGGTCCAATTGGGAGGACGCCCGTGTTGGCCCGGAAAGCCGTTGGAAACGCAGGTTCGAATCCTGTCCGAATCATTAAATTTTTAAATTTTCGCTTCATTGTAAACATTAAGAATAAATATTATGTAGATTCAAACCTTAATCAGTTTGTTTTTGTATCAAATCTTTAGTTAGTGCTTTTAGATTCAGGATAGATTCAGGATAGTATGCCTAATTGTCAAACGAAACGTTGGAAACAATGTCTCGGACATAAAACAGGTAACCAAAGGAACGCCTCAGATAAACTGTAGCCTCACACGAGACAAAGTAACATTAGTCGCCGTGGGCACTAAAAACTTATTGATTAACACTTTTATCGCTGCTTAATTCAACTAATTCCGCCCATCGCAATAAAACCCCAACATTGTACGCGAGCTAATTTTGACAGTTGTCAACTTACATTTTATTACTTTTGCCGTACTTCAAACTCTCTCTTTCTCACTCCCTGTTAGCGAGTCTTGCGTCTCGTTTAGCATTAAATATACAGTACTCTTAATTTACAAAAGGACGGATGTGTTTAAGAAAATAAAGTCACTTACGTCCTAAGCAGTGAGAGCTTCGCTGTAAAGTTTTTACTGTTCTGGAAAAAGAAGGTAATGTTTAAAGCTCTCGTTATTACGTGAGTCGGTCCTAATTGATTCAATTACCATGCGTACTGTTTTAGCCCTTGAACACTGTTATGGGGTAAAAAGCAAAAATGGCTTACGTACATTGTTAATACAAGGGAGTTGAATCCTTTATCAGTTGGGCGCTGAAGTTAATACTTGAATTTCAAGTGTGAAAGAGGAAATGCGTTAAATTGGTAATTACTAAAGTTGGGCCGATATTAAGTTCCAGTTCGTGATGAATTGGTTGAAATGAAAATGAAAGTTTATTCAGGTATTTTGACGTGTAGTGGGGTGTAAAATAGAAAAAAATATGTACTATATTCGTGTACTCAGGACCCTCCACATACGTAACCAATTTTAGTGATTCCACACTATCCAACCCCTTTTCGCTCGAACAGACCTCGAAATAGCAAACCTTCCTTGACCCTAAAATCTCGAATTCACGACATAATCAATTCGGCACCCGACACCTGCCATCAATAACCGCACGTATGTTGTAACCGAGACCGATACCAGTGCTCTCCGGAGGATACCAGATACCAAACACCCGCAAATTATAAGTGGGCAGAAAACGGCTCCTTGGGCGGCCATAATAATATCTAGCGGGAAAAATGGCGAACGCGCGCGGACCGGGTGTGGTGCAAGGCAAAGGCGTACAGTCAACGTCATTAGTAAGTTATCGTTCAGGTACTTTGTTGGAGTAAAGATTATTAATGCGAGAGTTTGAACGTGTCAAAGCAGTTAAAACTGAAAAAGTATAGTTACTTTTTATGTTAGTACAGGCTGTGTAGGTACCTACATTAAATTGCTGGCATAAGATATATCTTATAACAGGGAAGTAATTCGATAGAAGTCAGAATATGTAACCATTTGGGCGATGCATAATTTTTCGCTATTCAAGCCACATACAGCTGATAGTCAGAAGGTTTTTTATTGCACCATGTACGACTATTTAGCCTAACCCACAGAAGAAAATCACAAAACGTTTTTTGTTTATATTTCTGCAAAATCTGTTTGAGAAATTTGCTTACACTATTGGTTGATGGTATGAAACACAACTATTGGTCGCGCGACGTGTTGAGGTTTCCGAACGACTGGTTACGATTGCCTGTAGAATTATCCTAGCCACTAGATTGCTTTTGGTAACCACGGCTACCTGTCACCGCTCTTATTTTATTATATAAATAGAGTCCAACTCAAAATTCGAAGCAATTGAGTGGCTAGGAGAAGCTGATAGCACAGAGCACCATGGTATTACAAATTTTCTAAGCTAAGCTCATCCACTTACCTGCATTCACAATGGCATTGTGTCTAATACAATCCTATCTGCTTTTGTTCTCGTAAGCGCCAACCAGTTACTTACAAAAAAGGTTAGAACTACATTGCGTGGATATTGAATTTTCAACCTTATTCCTTGTTGAATAGGTTTAAAATGGTTGATGATGAGAGTTCATAGTCCTTTTTCTAGGAGTGTACGTTCTTGTTGAGTCGGGCGGTTGTAAAATTCCAAAAAAGTTATGATCACCATTATTCTGTTAGTGTATTTTGTAGTCTAATGGTTGGAGTCTAAGGTGGTTACAATCTGCTTTTACTACGAGCTCGTTATCTTAATTTGTGGTTAACCACTCAATGGTAGGTATTCAGTTCTTAAGTGGATGAGCTTAGCTTAGAAAATTTGTACTATCGTGACAAGCGGTGCGTAGAGACGTTATGGCTTCACCAAGAATCGCTGTCACTTATCGCTTGAGCGCCGCCCGTGGCGATATCTCGGGATCTAAATTGACTGGAGATGAGCTCTTAAATCGGCGCGCACACTCGCCACCGCCGTCCTACTGTAAAACTTACTATGTCTGGCGCAGGCGAATTATGTCGGGATTTATTGTTATACGTTGTTGATTCTAGATAACTTTAATCGTTTTTGTTGATATGCTTTTGGACGAAATTGCGTGACTGTAGTAAACATCCATAGAAGTCTGCGTTTCGCGTACAGTAACCGTTATTGGCCAATTGTACGTACGTAAGGCGTGCCAACCTTCGCGAGTATTTAATTATTATTTTTGTGTTTTTATTTATGTTAAGCGAAGGAGATGGTAAACATAAATTTTTGACCAAAAAGGGCAAGTGACGCCTTAAAGCTTATCATTAATTGTAATTTAATTTCCGTCTGAAAGTACTGGTTTGAATATAGAGATGCTAACTGCAAATTCATTCTTATAATCAGAATAGCAACAATAAAGTCCTAGTATAAAGAATAAAGTAATATATTTCTGTTGACATGTTATAGACTGAAACAATTTAAAAACATATTGATTTAAACTTACACGATTTTCACACATTATTACCAAAAGGGACTTTTCGCGTTCAAAAAGTATTTACTTAATTACCTCCACGTTTCGAACGTGATGTCATATGATGTGATGTGTTGAGTCCCGTCGGGACCATGAACGTAAGATCGCGTTTCAAACGTCGAAATAATTAAATAAACACTTCTTTCCTTTTTTTCCCGTTCTATAATAATAATTATCAAACAATTACCAGCACTCGATACCGATGCAAAAATCATAGAACACACTTCCCCCTGTCTATTAAAGAACACGTTAGCACATAATACCCACTACTGGCAGTTAGAAGCCTACTTCTCCCCAAACGCCCTCACGTTACAGCCTTAATTGAAACATTCTTTAACTCTCTCAGAAACTATATGAACGCCGGATTTTTCCGCAAGAGATGGCAAAATAAAAAGAGAAAAGTAGTACATTTATTAATTCATTTTATCTTTATTGCACAAAAGAACTTGTCGTACAAAAGGCATTCTCTACCAGTCAGCCATTAGGCTAAGCAGATAAATTGTGCATGTAAGTATATTCTCAATTTGTAAAAATACAATACATATGATCTAATACTTTTTCCATGGACAAGTTTATGAAAGAACAAGTCATATCATGTGAAATGAAAATTTGACAATTGAAAGTATATAATTACATGATTTTTAAGTTTTGTGCGATATTTTATTACTTTCTATACGTAACAAAATATCTGGAGAAAAATACTTTTGTAAGTCAGTGCTAGTGGCCAGTAACTACTACGCGTTTTTTCGCGTCGAAGACGCTACTTTTCTCTCACCACTATGGCAGCGGTTTCCGATTAAAATTACCATACGAATGGTTCTTCTCGGCGTTCCGTAGGCAGCTATTGCATTACGCGTCCCCGGTTGGTGCTCCCGCTAACTACCTCGCCCTGACAGCCCGTAATGTTGGAGATAAATTTACTCAGAACCGCACTAAGTTTTTTCACACCAGTTAATGTAGATGCTTTTGCACATTATATCTGACTAGCAACCCGCCCGGCTTCGCACGGGTGCAATGCTGATAAATTATGCATGTATCAGACATATAAACCTTCCTCTTGAATCACTCTATCTATTAAAAACCGCATCAAAATCCGTTGCGTAGTTTTAAAGATCTAAGCATACATTATTAGGGACAGACAGACAGCAGAAAGCGACTTTGCTTTACATACACTGTAGTGACTAGCTGACAGTTTCTGATCATAGGATCCGATTCGGTGTAATTTTTTGTGGAAGATAGAAAAAATGCACATTATGTACCTAATATGTTGTCCTGATTTTGCTTTATAGTGGTCACCTACATTCATAACTGCTAGACAATATTTAGAAATTTTCAGCACTGGCTAATATAATATTTAAACTTGATCTACAAGTAGTAACTAAGAGAGGGACCATATTTTCTTCACCTATGAAGGGAAAATTCTAAAACACGAATGTAATATAACAACAATATGTTTACATTAACAATAACTTTCTTTAAGAGTCCCTCTGTTCGCGAGGCACTCGATATCATTAATAAATCCACTTTGTTGTAAATCCTAACATGTTTCTTTTCTAAACAATTTAAAGTACATTATGAAAGGAGCATGAAAAGCAGTCTCGGGCAGTAAACGTCGATATTAGACCGTGTAACGATAACAACGATTTTTCATGCCGATGCCGCCTCCTTGAGGAACCTTTATTGTAAAACGGAAAATCACCCAGCATTGTTTAACTAACGGAAAAACGGATATTCCGAACGAGTGTCAGCCGCCTTAACGATAAAAAAATAATGCAGATTCACTTCGGGGAGCTATCTACAGAAATAATGTCCGATCGTTACATAGATAACGGGAGTTTTTCCGTTAAATCGAGCCTTTCCCGTTTAACGACATTGCCCTTCGTTAAACTGAAAAGTGATTCAGGTAGTCATTTGCGTTGAGTGTCCTTTCATTTGTTGGACTCTTTTGAACGTGTACTAAATGTGTTTTTGTGTTGTTATTGTGATTTTCCTGAGAGTGCTCCGCCTCCGCGCGTCCTGCGGCGCTCCGGTAACGATCACTTTACTAAACTTTTCCTCTTCTACTTAGACACTCTTCCTAAGCTGTTATTTTGAAAATTTAATTATATCTTCAAGCACCTATTGATTTAACGAGAGTTACATTGGACAAATAAACTTCGCTTTTATTCAATACATTTTCTGAGTTCCTCAAATTATTTTGAACGAATTGTGTAAGTATACAGTTTGGGTATCAGATCTGACGACTAAGGAATATATTAATAAATAAATACCACTAAAAATGTAAAACATAAACATTCTCGTAGAGTCACCGATAATGTATGCTTTGGCACATTGACTGGCAAGAGGCATGAACGGCTTCAAGGCGACCCTACTAGTTCGCCAGGCCAGGCCAAGTCTGGCTCACCGGGACGTTTCTCTCTTTTTTTTTTGTTCAGCAATAGTATTGTGTAGAAGGTCTATGAAGCAAATGCTATTTTACATTCAACTGAAATCACTACATAGTATAAAGTAAAGTCGCTTCCTTTTGTCTGTCCCTATGTATGCTTAGATCTTTAAAACTACGCAACGGATTTTTATGCGTTTTTTTTAAATAGATAGAGTGATTCAAGAGGAAGGTTTATATTATAATACATGCATAATTTATCAGCATTGCATCCGTGCAAAGCCGGGGCGGGTCACTAGTTAATTATAAAACTCACAAAACCAGCATTATTTATAGTCCACAGCGGTTGTAAAGCACAAAGTGTTTATGAATGAACGATGAGTTGCATCAGTAAATATTGATTGAAAGCCGCGCTCAATACTTCCACTCAATATTAAACGAGTGTCGGGGTTTCTTTGCTAGTCATCGGCAAAAGAAATAACTTATTTAAAATGTGAACGGACATGTGGCATGTAAAGAATAAAAAATAATTGAACTTTCGTACGATATAAAACAAACATAAGTATTAATAAATAAGTTTATTTATGTACGTGAAGTTTGGAAAAGAGTAGGAGGAAGTGGCAGTTTCCATTAATAATAGGTACTTTACAAGTCACCAAGTTACATTCTTAGGTCGTTTTAGGTACGTATATAACCTATTAAAACTTTAGTCGTAGCAAATTTCAACATAAAGTGTCTGAAAATGATTCATTCCAGTGAGAACCAACTTCCATACTTAGTTCTCGCTCTTCTAGTATTAAATGTATGATATGCGGCATTAGAGAGTAACGTGTGGGTTATGAGTCTAATTGAGTGGGATGGGGAGAAGGGGAATGAGAAAAGTGAGGCTTTTGTTTAGTAGTAGGACAATAAGAGGCTTTGAGAAAAATCCAGAAGTAGATAGGTCATGTCATCTTGGAGAAATTAACATAAAATATTTGCGGTAACTGTGACAGGGAAATCAGACCGACGACATCATGGACACATATACAGTTACCTCAATGTTTCCTCACGATACAACATACCCAGTTGTGTTGTATGTAAGTAATAGCGACCCGCTCCAGCTTCGCACGGGTGTAATACTATATGATTCATGTATAATATACCTAATATACATAATAAACCTTCCTTTTGATTCCTCTATCTATCAAAAAAACTGCATCAAAATCCGTTGCGTAGTTTTAAAGATCTTAGCATACGTACATAGGGACAGGCAGCAGGAAGCGACTTTGTTTTATACTATGTAGTGATATAGATGTCTCTACAGCCTTAGGCTTCTTGAAAGCCAACTTGTGCTATAAGTATACAACCACGTATTTTGGAACCAATTTCCCCTTACTAAGCCTACAAATGCCCGCCGCTACTCACAATTTAAGACGGGAAATCTTTTAATTAAACCAAATTTTTCTTCCACTATTTCTTTTGTTTAGAGTTCAGGCTAATATTGAATCTATAAATCATACTTAGGTAACAAGTTTCAAAGGCTGTAGAAATTACGGAATTGTTCTAAAAAGAAACGATATGTATGTCGGGCCGTATACCTACATAGCATATATCGAACGCCCAAAAAACGCGCGTGAAAGTCACAAACCACAACCATTGCAGAGGCGATTTCTGAAACGCGATCTTTAAGCGTTAACGCTCAGAAGCGTTTCATCGGAACTGTAATACCTGTAAAAGTTTGACAGATAACTGACTTTTTTTAAGTCCTTTAAAATCGGAAAATAGGAGTTAAAAACAGAGCGTCGAGCGTAATAAATAGATTGATCGTATCGTGTTATTAACCTCTAATCTATTATGTTTTAAGCAAGTGAACCCGCGGACAAAGGCTAGTTTATAATAAGTAAGAGTCCGAAACAACAATTACTCGTAGTTCTACAGCAGTTAAGTATCTTTTCAACGGCGCATCCGAACGTTTCTGAAATTAATTTTCGTCAACCACCTACTCAGCAAAGCGAACTTCATGCCGAAAACTTGTCTTAACTCGCGTCTAACTCGCAAACAATCGCGTTTAACGCAATTTGCCCGCTTGAGCGAGTTCCGAGTGAGTTCCGCGCGAGATGCCGTGGTACCTCAATCACAGCACAAGCGCCGTAATCGTTATCGTCAAATCAGTATCTTAACTCACACGCATAAATGTCATCAAGTTTCTCTTAAATATGCTAAATAGGAAGCCAATTAATTATTGGGACTGCAATGTTATGTACCTAAATAGAATTTACTGTTGGTGGTTTGTCTATATATGATGAAAGTAAAGTAAGTAAAGTAAAGTATCAGACAACCTCACACAAATCAACTTAGTCCCAAATTAAGCTCAATAAGGCTTGTGTTATGGGTACTAGGCGACGATATACATACTTATATAGATAAATAAATACTTAAATACATAGAAACATCCATGACCCAGGCACAAATATTCGTGTTCATCACACAAATATTTGCCCTTGCCGAGATTCGAACCCGGGACCGTCGGCTCAGTAGGCAGTTGCTTAACCACTGCGCCAACCGCGTCGTCGATGAAATCGTTAAGTCTATTTCAAATAGCTTTACGCGAGTGACATGTATGAGATAAACGACAGTATATTAAAATTGGTTAAAGATACAATAGTCTCCAAGTCCTTAACATATCTTTAACATAACAAGGCTGACGAGAATTTGCATTAATCAATAATAAAAGAGGGCTATGTTCATATTTTTTGGAATTAATTAAATGGCAGTAAAACATTTCTACGAGTAAGTATGTAGAATCCAGTGGCGTTTTACCGTAGTCACGGAACTGCTTATGACATTTTCGCTGCGCCCGACGGTAGAGTTTTGAGTACTCGCTTCTCGAATATTCGAGATTGCGAGATGCTTGCCTATTCCCGGTAATTTATTGCCTGTTTGTTAATCTATGGCTTAATTGGATCTGCTCGGGCGTGCTGGAGGCTGCTTGTGCTTAACGATCGGGATACGCGGTTGAATTAAAATACTGCCAAACATTGCTATATTATATTTATTATATTTAATCATAGAATTTAATATACCTGCATACCATCCAGACATGTTCTTTTGTTCACTAATTATTTTTAATTATTTCACAATATTAATGGAGCTAAAAATCCATACCTTCTAGATCAAAATCTTATAAATGAAGTAATTCTTAACACAATCATTATTATTGTTCTGAGCTACATATGTGGAATCTAGAATCCCGAAGGGAAGTTTTATATATGACCATAGAACAATGTATGTATGCTGTAATGTATTTTATTTAAATAATGAGTTATATCGAATGTATTTTAATTTAACGACATGAAGTTTACGTATTGCAATGCGAATGTGAATTATAGTCTGCTGACATGTAACTGTTTTTATGAATAAAGATGATTATGATTATTAACAAGCGTAAATTTTAATCCAACATGGTTTCATTGAAGTTAGGGTTCCAGAATTTTAGGTACCAAGTATACCTACCTAAATGCACCTAAAAGTTGGGACACTTCATAAAACCCAATACTTTATGGAAGTGAATATAGAAAGTACACGATACAATGATAGATCAATTAAGCTGTCCCCACACGCGCTGGCTTCACAAGTGACACAATATTTTCACAACAACGTTACATCAAAGGACGCGCGAAGAGTTTTATCAAAACGCGTTCAAAGCAAATTGCAGAATCGTTTGATTTATTCGGCGAATAGTGGGTGGATGCGTGCTAGGCGGGCCGAAAACGTGCAATTATTTACGAATGGCGGGCAATGCATTGTTTTTGTTGACGCGAGAACAACGCGAGTTTACGATCGAAAACACGTGGTTCGCTTTTACACGAAAAAATAGCTTTTTGTTTTTTTATGTCAACAGTAACGCGAGTAATATAAAAATGTAGTTATAGCAACTGAAGGCTATAAAAGGAAGCTAGTTCGATCATTTGGTCACTAAACAATAATAATTGTTCATGCGAGGCTACTACTATTTTTTTTGCGGGGGACGTCAGGATCCTTTCAAAAATATCGACATAGAAGAAAACATGTCTTTGCTTCGCTTATATTTTCCTATAACTTCAATAAACAGAATAGGAAATAATAGTAAGTCCAATTTCAGATAACATTGCTCTTGTTTTACTATATTTCTGAAGACAATGTATATTCAATTGAAGATTATATTTATATAGGTAAATAGTTGCCAAAAATATTACTTTTATACATTACTAATTAAAATGTATTTCAAAAATGCAGTCCCATAACATACAATTAGTTTTTAAGGTTATTTAATATTGCCTACTATAGTTTCTCTAATTGCCCTCACAACCCAAACTCATATCTCTAAAGAGAAGAAATAAGATCTAGTGCGGGAGCCTCACATTATAGGAGAGACCAAGGCGTCCAGACTCCGCTGGCTCGGGCACGTTGAGAGAATGGGAGAGTGTCGTGCCACAAAAATCTCTTATCTGGGACGACCGAGTGACAGACGTAGATATCGCTGGAGTGATGAAGTCCAAAAAAATCTCAGGGACCTAGGCATCCTTAACTGGCGAGAGCTGGCTCAGGATCGTGGCGTGATCTGGTGTCGGAGACCAAGGTCCACTTTGGGTCACTGCGCTCAGATAGTTAAACTCACAGGTGAGTTTCGTCCCCGAACCCGCGGTACCGCAGCAGGTGCGCAAAAGAGTGATGGATTTACTCAATACCCGGTCCGGTGAATGGAAAAAATTGATGGCTATTATGCCCTTCTTTCATGAAACGGCGTAACCGACATGCTCTAACCACCGACATACGACGTTCTGTACTGCGGGAGTAGTATTATGCGGGCTTTCTATGAGAATTTCCCCCTACCATTATATTTACTCAAAACTCGCTGTTTATACTTAATAATGTAAAGGAAAATGCGAAACGCTTTAAAATTGGAATGTGAGCCTTATTTGGGTGGTGTAAGGTTGCGTTTGTAGTAAATAGAAAAATCGTGAATATAAGTTAATCTTTTAAAGGTAAATAGTAAGTTCTTACTGAAACGGTAATCGTTATAGAAAATAACCAGCAATTCGTTCCGCACTTCGTATCTCCTGCCCCAAGTGTTTTCTCAATGTGTCTTAATGCCAAACTATCCATAATCATTTCACGGTACGACTTATTATTTTCTGATTTTCTGTGGTATAATAGATAGATTCAAATTCCTTTTTGCTGCCGGGCTAAGGTAAAAGGCGACGTTTTGGTATGTAGCTCCAGGTATTTTTTTGTCAATTAACTAAAAAAATACGAAGAGTCAGTTAAAGTACCTCGTGACTACCGTGCTACATTTTTAGCAAGGACACACCTCGGACAATGGCGATCAAATGTATGAAAGAAACGCGTTGCTACGCACACAGTCTAAGCTCGTGTAGGTGAACGCGTACCATGCTTGTGTGAGTGAGATAAGACATGCTAGGGTTGCTGCCATTTTGAACGCACGCGTCGGGAACACAATGTGCAGCAATATGAGATGACCTTGTAAGTAAGTAAGTAAGTAAACACTTTATTGTACACAAAAACAGTTAAAAATACATCTATTACGAATAACATATAGGTACAAAGGCGAACTTATCCCTATAAGGGATCTCTTCCAGTTAACCTTTGAGCAATTGAGTGAGTACGAGAAGAAGATAGACAAACTAACACCGTGTACAAAAAGGTAAATATTAAAAATAATAAAACTAATAAGTAGGTACCTACACTAATGAAGAAGTATTACACATATAAACCAATAATAAATACATATATACATACCTATATACATATATAATATAATATAAATGTAAGTAAATTAAATTATTATTAATAATTATACACATAAATATAAATACATTGTAGATGCAATTCACAAGTCATTGGAAAGCCATAACTTCTTAAGATTCGTCTTAAGCGACGCCACAGATGGAGACTTCCTAAGGGACAGTGGCAATTCGTTCCACAGCTTCACAGCGCTTACTGTGAAAGATTTAGTGTAAGTACGCGTCTTGTTAGCCGGTACAGCCAGAGTGAGATTGGCAGACGACCGCAAGCGGTGACCACTGCCATCGGCCATATATTTAAACCTTTCACTGAGGTAAGGAGGTGAAGCAGGGTTGTAGAGAACATTAAAAAGCAATGACAGGACATGCAGGTCTCTACGCTGACGTATTGGCAGCCAACCCAGCTGCGCTCGAAAGGCGGACACGTGGTCGTATTTGCGCAGTCCGAAAACATATTTTATGCACACATTTTGTAAGCGCTCGAGCTTGTCAAGCAGTTCCTCTTTGAGATTCGTCATAGCAATGTCACCATAATCCAGAAGGGGCAGCAAGAGTGATCTGGCAAGAGTAAGCTTGGTGGACATAGGAAGAAAGTTCTGCAGGCGCCTAAGTGAGTGAAGAGATGCGAAGAGCCTCCGGCTGACCTCCGAGATATGCGGTGACCAAGACAATGTCTGGTCCATGGTGATACCTAAATTCCTAACAGTAGAGGAAAGGGGGATAGGAATCCCACCAAAAAGAATATCAGGCACCACCATTTCCGCCAGCTTATTCACAAAGTGAGGACTACCGATGACAATTGCTTGCGATTTTTGTGCGTTTACATTTAAACCAAAACTATTAGCCCAGCTGTGAATGGATTCCAAATCGGCATTGATTTGATCAATAAGCGATGGCAGATCCTCAAAACTAGCCGCCGCATAGATCTGCAAGTCATCTGCATAAAGATGGAACGAAGATCTTAGGCACTCTGTGATCCCACTAATAAAAATCGAAAAGAGAAGAGGAGAAAGGACCGCCCCTTGTGGGACACCAGCGGAAAGTTCACGCCATTCCGACATTTTGTCTTCGACCCTAACCCGCTGGCGTCGACCAAAGAGGTAGTCGTGAAACCAAGATAAGGACGATTGAGACACATTCAGTGAGCGAAGTATGCCGAGAAGGATATCAAAATCTACCGTATTAAATAGCGGCGTAATAGCGGCGTCGAATTAATTTTGTGTGCTTATAATTAAAGTAATGTTAATCTACGATTTCTTATTCCGCCCGCGTTCAATTTCGATAACCTCAATGACTAAAAACTCATTGCGCGAATTAGGAAGAATTAAGAATCATATTACGCTGTAAGGTGGGTATCTAAGCTCTATTTATACAAATAGTTTCCTATTTTGAATCAGTATAAACGAAGTAACTAAATTTTTGTAAGGAAATTCAGGCCACCAAAATATTACGTAAGTTGAAAACATGATTTTTTGTTCATATATATATTGTGTTGTTTTCAGTGTGATCTGATAGGTTTAGGTCGAAAACGGATAGGGCAAAAAAAATACCAAACATAAGTACCTATTGTAAGTTGGTTTTCTACTAAAACATAAAACACTTTGAAAATAACTGGGTATGTACATGCCTTGATTCATCCAATGGGAATCTGTAGAACTTTCTTTTATTTTAGTTGTTTATAGAGCTTAAACAACCGTACACAGCACAACACACGCCCATTACAAAAGTATTTGTTTAATATTTGAATATTATACGTGGCCTCCGCTCTGCGCACCGCGTCGTCGCGTCCCTGCCAGCCGGTAACTGCGAGGTAACCGAGCGCGGGTGGGCGGCACTTTCGGGGGGAGGCAGGGAGTGTCCATACTGTACGTTAGTACTCTTTATTATACTGTGGCAAGGAGGGACGTCACGACCCCCCCCCCCCTCCCAAAATTTGATGAACTTTATCTTTTTTTAATTTATTTTATTACAAAAGAAAACATACATATACATATCCAACATTTTTTGATAATTATACTGGCGCACAAATTATAGTATAGGTAAATAAAATTTGATTTCTTAGAAAACTACCCAATTCAAGCGAATTTTAAGATTTAATATCGTAAAGTTTGCCCAATGTGCTTCATCTTTACTACCGATATGTGTGACAGTTCTGTCTTTCTTTCGTTGTACTATATTGTATGTACATAAATGATACAAATACTCACGTTCGTGATCTGAGCGGTCGAATGTAGATCTCAGCATGCCTGAAATGAAAAGAGGAATGCTATTAATGAGTGATCCAAAATACATAACATTCAGACGGGGATCGAACTGGCAACCTGGCCATAACAACTGGACGACACGATTTATTACTTTCCCGTTATAAAAGGGTTTTTTCGTTTACAGTCACTAGTGAGTATGGTCACTGTAAACTCAAGGTAAGGGGTACAGGGCACGTTAGGTTATGTCTCACTTGTATAATTTAAATTATTGTGTATAATTTTAATAATAAAAACAGATAAGTGCAATCATCAATAAGCATTAGCCTTAACATAGAATATTTGTAGCGGTTAACTAGTTAGATTAGTTGGAACACTAACAAATTAAACATTCATCAATTACGCTGCTCGTTCATCACCGTTACATTCAGTCAAGTGTTAGCCGCAAATAGTGCCCAATAACTTTTAATCAAGGACCTTTTAATATAACATTTTAAAACTCTTTTGATGCAATATAAAGTTGTTGCTTACTTGTATCTGTTTGAGAGAAAAGGATATTATAAAATTGAAGGCTATAGCGAGACAATCGAAAAAAGTAAATACATAATTGTGATGATTTTGATACTAGTAGTCGTCATAAACCGTTACATTTGGCAGAACACTGAAAACGGCATTTTTTACTAATCAACCACTAGGTTTTCACATACCTACATAAGTAGATGATCTAATTGGGTAATAACTTGAGTAGGTGGTCATCTTTCTTCAAAAACTGTCTTTATTTAGCATTTTATGGCATAATATGTTTCCTGTTTTCAGGATATGATAACAAAGTGCCTATTCCGTGTTTGTCCTACATGCACAGATGTGTGAGTTATGCTCGTCGCAGCACTGACAACGTTGGCTCGGACGTTCCGAGTTAGAGTTATGAATGGTGATAGGTCGCGCGGCCTAACTGGCACAAAATGTCCACACGCCGTGCTTTTGTGCAATCTGTCCAGAGTGTCAAACATTGTTTTGTTTATTTGTATATTAAATAAGAAAAAAAGTATACAACATAAATATATACAATTCCCTGCAAAACTGTTTGTACAGTTTGTCTGCAGGTGTGAGTCTCTATAAAATAATTTCTACAAAGGTTATTTATTGCTAAACACTTGAGTGACACTTTGTATAGACAACTTTATCACTCAAGTGTCTGCAATAGATGCAGTCAAACATCTATTTTATTATTCAAATAAGTTACACTGCATTATAGTAATAAAACCAAGGCACTGTTAAGTAGAAAAACAGCAATACTCAAAACTAATTTCATTTAGTCGACGTAACGCGTGGCTCCGTTGCGTCGTCTGATGTGGCGTAGGATTCATGGTACCTACATGTAATTGTTAAGGGAAAATTGACATTTTCTATGTATTTAAATATAATTATATATACTTATTTATATACAGGGTGGGAAGGAGTATACCGACGGATTGTAACAGAAGATTCTAATGCCTATTTTGACAAAAAAAAGTAATATAGACATGGCTCGGTAAAGCCTAATTTTCGAGATAATAATTTTTTAAATAATTCACATGTTAAAAAATCTCAAGGGTAGCACGCCCTAATAATATGACGTAATCACACACACCTTCACACAAGTACACCCGCTATCTGCCATAATTTTGGCTACGAATAAGTTTTTATTAAAATTTGAGTTTTAAGGGCAGAGTTTTTATTAGATATTGGAATAAATTAAAGTTATGTCTGATGTAATGTAGTTAGCAATCGCTGTGTATCAAACTACGATACGACACTCATATCTTTGCGTATGATATCTTTAATCAGAAACAGAGTACTCAAAGGGTATCAACTTATTATTATTAGCTTTGTCTTTAGTTTTCTTTGAGTATTTATATTTAGACAGGAGATGCCATGCATGGGCGACCCCCTCCGGCAAAATAATTGGTCAAATGGTCAAGCACGTTATATAAAACTACTTAAAGTCACTTCACTGTCATTTTGCATCATTCCGTGTCGCGTGACATTTCTCTTCAAAAATGGTGAATTGTGCAGTATTTTCGTGTAAAAGACGATCCGACACCTCAAATTCGCCACAAGATCGCGTTTCCTATCACAGGTAAGTGTTTTTATTAACTATTAAATGTGTATTGAAGTACAATCTCCATTGAAAGAAAAAAACCGTTGCGATACGTAAACGACAGAAAAATGTAAACATAAAACGGTGGTACAGGGGCGAGGGATGTGACAAAGTCAAAACCACGACTCAACATTTGAATGAATCATTCATTCATTCGATCACTGCAGTTCGTTTAATAGTTAGTGTATTATTAGATACTTGCGACCCTCCCGGCTTCGAACGGGTGCAAAACTGATAAATTATGCATGTATTATACATATTATAAACCTTCCACTTGAATCACTCTATCTATTAAGAAAAACTGCGTCATAATCCGTTGCGTAGTTCTAAAGATCTAAGCATACATAGGGACAGACAGACAGCAAGAAGCGACTTTGTTCTATACGATGTAGTGATTGAATTTAATAATAGGTATATATGTATGTTATTTTTAAATCTTGCAAGGTGAATTAGAAATATTACCTTTCTCTAGACATACGATGTTGAAATTTAATATGAAAATGAAAATAATTCTTTGCTAAAAGTATATCTAGATAAAAGGAACATTTAATGCTGGGCTATGAGTATATGCGTTATTCATAAGTATACTATTATTTATAGACTTTATTTCATATTCTTTCCATCTTCACTGCTGCCTCCTTATTTCCTTATTCTTCTTTTCTTTTATAGAATGAGAAATGAGGATATGCCGTAGAAGAACCAAGGTAACCGGCATAGCTCACAGGACTGCACGATTGAAGTGGCAATGAGCAAGCCATGTAGCCCGGAGAATCGATGGCCGTTAGGTCAGCAAAGTGCTAGAGTGACGACCACGTATAGGAAAGCGCAGCGTAGCGAGGGTTGTGACGATTCTTGGGGAGGCCTATGTTCAGCAGTGGACGTCTGTGGCTGATAGATAGATGAATATATTTACTTAATCATAACTTTTTTTATTTTATTTTATATGTGGTAATTCTAATTAAATTAATAACAATTTGTTTTATTGTTTTCTCTTTACTCATTATTTATTTATTTATTTATTTATTTCTATAATCAATAACTTAAATCTATCATTACAGGCAGCCCCAATGCGATAGATAAGCTAAATAGGCATTAAACACAAATTTCCAATTAAAAATAACACGAAAAGAAAAAAATTAAAGTCATTAAATAAAAAGAGATGCAAATAAAGATTGTTACAAAATTAAAATAATAAATGTCGAGGTTAAAAATATACAATGTCAATATGATCTTATACAACGAAAAACAAAAAATAAAAACTTAATAATACAAAATTAAAACTAGCATAAAAAAACAATGTCAAATAAGTTAATAATCCAGATCAAATCGATGTCAATTTAATTAATAAGAAATAAAATAACAAAATGACATTTAGTGCAAATCGCTTAGTAATAACATAGTTGCCTTTGTAAATTCGTTCAGGGAGCATGTAAATACATCCAACTGTATCGCGACTTTGTTGATAGTGCGAATAGCCCTCGTTAGCGGTGCCTTTACTCATATCTTTAAATCACTTTATATGTTGTTTCATAATAATCACCTTTATTTTTAGATGGGCGTATGTTCTTTTCCTGAAGGTTATATTCACTGACCTCTAAACTACAAGCACGTTGGACTAAATATTCCATAGGGAATGACAGTTGTTTTCAGTGCCCATTCAAAGCATCCTGCGTGAACGTCTACTAAAATTGTCATTTCAGGCAAACCGTTCTTTGATCTGTGACGATCTGTGAATCTCTAATATTAGACCCATGGACGCTCACACAACTTGCACATAGCTATCAGCTCCAAAATGGCGAAAATGAAATGGTTTCATTTTAGCAACGACAATATGAAGTCGAGTGTACTTGTTTTAGAAGTCCGTGATTGTTTAAGCCCGAAACAACCGCGGGCGACAGTTTTATTTTACAGTTTAGTTATGCGAGAGTGATAAGGACACAATAAATATAGACAGATATACATAGAAACAAATATATTTGTTGGATAACATCTTCAATATACAGAATTTACAGTTTTCAAATTTCACAATAGATAGTACCTATAAGACAATTCAGTTCATTCATTAAAATGATTTGACTCATTCTTCATATGTGTCCCATCACTATGTTTTTCTTATGTATGCTGCACAGTTACGTGAAAACAGTATCTGTGTGCATGTCATTTTTGATGTGTTGAATTTTGCTGTAGTGTGCGTTTATCGCAACAGCAAAATTTGTGTCAGTTGAGTTATTCGTCTTTTGGTGGTGTGCTGTACGTGTTTACCTCACCCCCCGCTAAAATTGGCGAAAAAAATTGTTCGAAGAGTTTACGTTATGACACCTCCATTGTCTATAAATACTCAAAGTTAGTTTTACTTCCTGCTTTCTACCAGCAAGACGGCAAGTGTGCAAACTTTTTCTGTTGAAAAACGTACTGGTCGTAAATCAAATTTAAAACGTCAACGTCATTAGAATTACAACAAAATAATAACCAATTGTCACCTGAGTCAAGTTGATGTTGTTACTCGTGAAATAATTAAATTATCATGCCGCACCATTTTTCAATATTGAATTAGCAAATATCCATTTTGTGTATGTGTAATGGATATGTACTGTAATGGAAATGGACGCTAAGCAGCTATTGAGTACCTATTGGAGACGATTTCCTCTTCGTCGCACTCCGCATCATACGACCTTTGCAGATTTTCAGACAGTTCCGTGAAAAGGGCTTACGACCAAGGCGTGCAGAGAGAGTATAGGAGAGTAGCAATTAATTTAGACTTGCGTACCTACTGAAAACCGCATCATGAATCTTATTATCGAAGATCCCACATTATCGTCAAGGGCTGTGGCAAGAATTGTGAATGTCAATTACAGAGTGGTGCTACTTGTTTGAAGAAGGTATGGCCTTCGTCCATAGGGAGAAAAAATAAATAATAAAAAAGAATCCACATGCAAGGTGGGTACATTCCCACCAACACAAATTTTCGATTAATTTGTGGGCTGGGATCATTGGTGACGTTTTGATAGGCCCGATCGTGTTTCCACAGCGGTTGGATTCCCAAAGTTATTTAAATTTCTTGAGGAATGACTTGAATCTTTTACTCGAAGACATTGATTTGCATACCAGAACCACTATGTGGTTTCAGCATGACGGTGCCCCACCTCACTTTGGACGTGTGGTGCGTAACTGGTTGAACGGGGTATATCCTGGCCGCTGGATAGGACGTGGAAGTGACGCAATAGCCTGGCCCGCCAGATCACCCGACCTAACACCTTTAGACTTCTTTTTCTGGGGAGCATTAAAGACAAGGTGTACGCAAGACCAATAAATTCGAGAGAAGAATTATTGGATGGGATCATGACAGCTTCAGATGAAATAGTAATTTCGCTTTAAATCGTCATTACCGGACACGATTAACTCTTTGTATTGACAACAATGGTTCGCAATTTGAGAATTTGATGCAATAATTTAATAAAATTCATTAATTATTATGCTGTTTTTTTTCTTCCTAGTACTCAGGTTATTAACCTCTTCGCTGCCAATAGCTTAATACGAAGTCTGAGCGTGCCCCACAAGGTTAAGTACACGTAAATTGTTATCGTAAAATCGTATGACAAGATCGTCTTGTGACCATACGACTAACGCGATCAAATCACGATTCCCAACGTACTTTTGATAGTATTAGAAACATAACGTTGTAATTTGTAATTCAGATAACTTCTTAATCCAACCCATTTAGCTAACATTAAAACTGATTTTATCTGACGTTTGTTGTCTAGAGCTAGTAATAATCAAGTTGTCATACTGACGTCGACTACACTCGTCGTTTAAAATCGTATTTTGTCGGAATCGTTCGTGAAGTGTGACGTTTTCTATTTCAGTCTTTGAACTAAGGCTTCGTTTACAAGGAAGTACTACTGATAATTATTTTGTTTGTTCTAAAAATTAAGTAAGTTAATTAGGCAGTTTTAGACCCATGTTGATATAACATAATTTACTCGTAATACCACCAGGAATCCTTGGTTACAGTTTGTCGGTATACTCCTTCCCACCCTGTATAAAGTATGTGTATACGTGCTTATGACACAAGACTACTAGACTTATTTTAGGATTAGGTCGATTTATGTGTGAGGTTGTCCGATATAAAATAAGGGTTCCTAGTTGACTACGGAACCATAAAAAGAAAAGCATGCAAAATTTTGTTGATACACTAGATGGGGACGGACGGATGTCTCGTTTCCCAAATTTAACAAAAACAAGCAGGATGCACGAACGTTATCCCAAGCTCCTATTACGTTTCTATGAAAGTGACACATGTTAAACTCGGGTGACAGAGGTCGAGACTCGTGACATTCTTCGCAAACTTATTGTCCTAAGACAACAGTGTTGAGTTTCGTCGCCAATTGCCAAGTTATTTTTAGCAATAACAATTTCCTTTTAAAATTGATGTTTGCCGCAACTTTGTGTTAATTTGGTTCCGTTTTAATTGAATTCTGCGCTGAATCTGTGCCTTCTGAG
The DNA here is from genome assembly GCA_932273695.1 of Apotomis betuletana. NCBI lineage: Eukaryota > Metazoa > Arthropoda > Insecta > Lepidoptera > Tortricidae > Apotomis > Apotomis betuletana. The sequence goes on along the minus strand of OW026303.1, from coordinate 26,474,621 downwards.
GAAAATGTTGGCAAATTAAACGACAGATCATAGACAACTATTGTACTTACCCTCGCATGGAATAAGCATTAGGTGTCGGACGATTTAAGATACCTATTAATACTATAATTGTTATATTCAGAAATATTCAATTTTCAGACTTGTATAAAGTTTTTCTTCTTTCAGTTTCCTAGACGTTCGGTACGTAGGAAAAGTCTGTTTAATGATAGGAAATAATATATAAACCGAAATGCGACTTCAGATTCGCAAAAATATAATTGTGCGACATAAACTCCTTGAATAACTTCGCACTAATATTTTTACGGCATCTCGCCCGCCGTAGCACAACATACGTGCGAGCCGGCTGTATGACAACAATATGGCGATGATAACAGCGTATTTCTGGATATTGTTATGATTGTCAGCGCCCTTCGAGGACTCTTTGTCGCCGGGAATTTTCGCAAACAATAACGAGAACCCGGGAAGTACGTTTGGAGCGAAAACTCAGGGTTCCGTTTTTGTTATAAACAGACAAAACACTCAACTCAAACAAACCTTAGGGCGAAAATATAAATAGTTACAAGAGACGACATCGTATCGTGGTACGACACGGCATCTTGCCCCGATGCGACGTCGGATACAAGAATTCAAAACTAACTTTATATTAATGTAATCAGATTCAAAATTAAAATACAGCTTTCAATCTCTTGACGACGCATCGTAAGACCACGACGCGATGACATATGATATGTTAATTGTGTGTTTGCCCTTAGATCTTGATATTTTCGAATTTAAACATTTGTGTTGAAGTAAATTATGATACGAGTTTTTGCCACGAAAGATCAAAGCAAAGTTACAATCATATATGGCTTGTGGAAAGAGTAATCACTAGGTCAAACGATAGGTTGCATTAATAGATGTTGTCAATAGAGTTTGAAGCAAGTATGAGGTGTATCTTTGAACATATCAAACTCTATCATCAGTATAGGAAAAATATATACGACATAGAGAATTAGAAATTCATAACAAAGAAAATCAAAAGTTTCATATCAATAACGTGCAGGTACGTACAAGTAAGTAGAGGAATTTCTTGAGTTTATTACCTAGTTGTATTTCGAATCTGTGAGTTATATGTGAAGAGCCTATGCGGTGTTTGGGCTCAAGCCTCGAAGGAGTGCAACCGCAACCGATACTCATTAATGTAAGCATTTATAACATCAAGTTATAATTGGAATTGAAATGAATTTCGATGGAACCCCAAAATATTCCGAGCAATTGCCGCGCGCGTCGCTCATTGGACTCGTATTTCTTTTAATATGTGAGGGAAATTGTGAAAATGCCCGCTTAAAACATGACCTACCCGCTCGAAATCGGGTAAATACCGGTGATAATTCCGAGTAAGTTGGCATTTAAAAGGGCCGTGCGAAGTTTCTTTGCTGGCAGAACTGAAATCTCATAGTATATCTGCTTGGTTTGTTTCATCGTCGTATATATTTATGTATGTATCTATTTATACGTATATATGTATGTTTATGTCCATGAGTAAATGTTCACGGAACGTGATTTTTATGGGAGACATGAATGCAAAAATAGGCATACCTCAACAAAACGAAAAATTAGTGATGGGAGAATATGGATATGGAAAGAGGAACAAAAGAGGGGAACTGTTAATAAACTTCTGTCTTCAATACAAATTAAAAATTGCTAACACTATGTTCAAAAAACCAGATAAACTAAGATGGACTTGGATGTCACCAAACGGGAAAACAAAGAACGAAATAGACTTTATAGCAACGAATAATCCTAGAAATGTGCGAAATCTTAGCATTATAAATAGACTACAACATCCGAGTGATCATAGATTAGTTAGAATGACCATAAGTATACAAAACGCTAAAAAATCTCGAGCACACTATAAAAGTAAAATAAAATCAGAAATAAAAAGGAAAGATACAACTGATACAGCAAAATACTCTATCTATGAAATAGACGACGAAGAAAATATTCAAAAACTAAACAAAATAATAGAGACAACACTACTCAATGACTTACCAACTCCCAACAAGGAACACATGAAAAACAAATGCCAGGAAATCATAACACAAGAAATAAAGGAATTAAAAACACAAAAATACACTCTAAAAAATAAGAAAAATAAAACAAAGGATGAAAAATTTACGCTAAGCAAATTATATAGAACGATACATAAGAAAATAAAAAATAACATCAAGAACCACAGACTAAGAACTATAAATAAATACCTAGAAGAGACAGGAGGCGTTAAAAAAGCATACAGAAAAATAGACAACACTAAGCAGCTAATGACACAACTTACTGACATCTCAGGGAACATAGTCACGCATAGACGTGACTTGATGATGATAGCTACCAAATTCTACGAAGATCTATATACAGATGCTAACAAGACTACTGAAACATATACAAACATAACTAAAAACAAAGACAGCGTATTACCCTTCATAGAAAGTGAAGTAGAGCTCTCAATAAAGAAACTAAGACTAGGAAAAAGTCCAGGGCCGGATGGGGTAACGAATGAGATGATAAAAGCAGGCAAAGATGTCTTACTAAAACCCCTCACAAAGTTATTCAATCTTATTCTCTATAGGAAAGAATTGCCGAAATCTTGGACAATTTCGGAGATAGCTCTACTCTACAAAAAAGGAGATCCTAAATTAATCAGCAACTATAGACCCATTAGTCTCATATCTTGTATATACAAAGTATTTGCATCTACACTATTAAGACGCATAACTAAGACCATCGATGAAAATCAGCCGATCGAACAGGCAGGCTTTATGAAAAACTATTCCACAGTTGACCACATTCACACACTGAAACTTATATTCGAAAAGTATACTGAGTATGATCTACCTATATACATAGCTTTCATCGACTACTCGAAAGCATTTGATTCTATATCGCATAACTCTATTTGGAAAGCTCTTACGGAACAAGGACTCGAGTATGACTACATACAATTAGTTAAAACTATATATACAAAAAGTATGACTAGAGTGCGACTGGAGACGAAAGGACCAACATTTCAATTAGAGCGAGGTGTAAAACAAGGTGATCCCCTTTCACCAAAACTATTTATTGCCGTACTGGAGTCCATATTTAGAAACCTCGATTGGAAGGACATGGGAATAAATATAAATGGCACGTACCTATCACATCTCAGATTTGCGGACGACATCGTCGTTCTCTCCGAAAGCCCTGAACAACTGGAAGGCATGTTAGAGTCTCTTAGCCACTATAGTGAAGAGGTTGGATTGCATGTGAATAGAGACAAAACAAAAATCATGACAAACAGGGACAAAAAACTAATTTCAATAGCGTCAGTACCGATAGACTATGTCGAGGAGTATGTATACCTCGGTCATCTCATGTCATTTAAGTCTTGCACAGATAAAGAAATAGAGCGAAGAATAAAGAACACATGGAACAAATACTGGTCTATGAAGGAAATATTTAAAGGAAGTATACCGACACAATTAAAAAGCAAAGCAATGAACATCTGTTTGACGCCCTGCTTGACGTATGCATGTCAAACCTGGCCGCTCAAAAAATCATACTTAAATAAAATAAGAACATGTCAAAGAGGCATGGAAAGGAGTTTCATGAACATCAAACTGAAGGACCGGATTAAAAGCGGATATATTAGGAAAAGGACGAAAGTAAAAGATGCAGTCAAACAAGTACTGACACTTAAATGGAAATGGGCAGGTCATATCCAAAGAGTTACAGACAATAGATGGTCAAAAACTGTAACAAACTGGTGTCCCATTTACAAAACCAGAAGACGAGGTAGACCACAAAAAAGGTGGAGTGATGACATCACACAAGTAGCGGGAGCACTTTGGCCTAGAGTGGCTCACGACAGAGAAAATTGGCATAAGTTGGAGGAGGCTTTCACCGCAAAGGCGGCTCTTACATAAAATAAATAATAAATACAATAAAATAACAAGACTAACATACTATAAGAAAAAACTAAAACTATTAACAAAAAAAAATCAGTATGTAAACTAAATATTGATGCATTTTGTAAGAGATAAATAAAGCTTTATTATTATTATTATGTATGTTTATTATCTATATGTATGTAGCTATAATAGTATGAGTATTTTAATTATGTGTAATTATGTTGTTTGATGCACCGCCTACAATTTCTCTGCTTTGCCCTAAGGTTGACTGGTAGAGAATGCCGCATGGCATTAAGTTCGCCTTTTGTACGTTAAGTTTTTCTTTTGTGCAATAAAGTTTAAATAAATAAATAAATAATAAATAATTTGGATTTCGATACGTTGACGAGATGGCCGGGATTTTATTTTTTTGGATTTTATGGCCGGGACATGATCCTTGTAGGCATTTGAGTATTTAACCAAGTTTAAGTACTCAAAGTTGCAGGCCTTTATAAGTAATGCATTCACGACGAATAACTGTTATCAATTTAGTTTATATACCGCAGAAAATCAAAAAAGTATTCCAAATATTTAGACTATCGAAAGATGAAATTACCTAACGTTACATTTACCTACTTCGTGACTTACCTACCTCCTTTACTTACGACCTCTATGATCGTTTCAATGAGTCTCGCCAGCGGTCTTTACCCGGGTAACAATATCATAGTTACGACCTATTTCGATTAGTAAAAGAAGAGGTATCTATCACGATTTGATATGAATGACGACCAAAAAACCCGCGACAAGATGCTCGTGCGCGGGAGTCGTGCGCGCGCGCACGTGGTCGCGGTCACGATGTGATGCATTGTTTCATCACAATACTGTCCTAGAGGGAAAAATAACCATAACGTTAGAAGGAACGTTAGGACTTGAGTTCTTTTGAACATGAGACCGTGCTTATTGTATCAGTGGCAAGAATGACTTATACGTCAACTGAAAGTTTGTGATATGTGCCCTTTCTTAATCGAACGCCGGGGAAACTACATCAGTACTTAAATTACTTAAATGCCAATATAAATCGAATTGTATGTGTGTCCCTTTTACGATCAAGCTTTGTTGAATATTATATTGCATGATCACTAAAACGTATAAAATCGTGTGATTTGTGCTCTATAAGCTAACGAATGCCAGCAACTATTGCAATGTCAACTCAAGTGCTTTGAGCATTTGATAAAATAGATATTGGATATTTATGGCAGCTTTGAAGGTAACCGTGTGTGATCCATATTAAAGAAATCCGCAGAAACTTTATTCATTGGTTCACAATTCGATTGAGTAACATCGCTTAACATGTAAAAATACCCAAAATATATTACAGTCACTCTTAAAAACGATAGTGATTTGCATATTTAGGTTTTCGCAAAGATTTACTCGTGGTATTTAGATTGGTAAGTACTTGTTTTTTTTTTTTTTATGTCAAAGGGGGCAAACGAGCAAACGTATCGCCTGATGGAAAGCGATTACCGTCGCCCATAAACACCTGCAACACCAGAGGAGTCACAAGTGCTTGCCTACCCGGAGGACGAAGATAGAATGCCTCTATGCTAGTAATTTCACCGATATATATACCGATACCGATAGATATTGTATAAGTTATTAGGCTTTTATTATGTACAATTTCAACACATGCGGTGCTCTACATGATACTTCATATGTAAATGCTATCTTGATTCGGTATCATTGGTCTATTTACAAGGGGCATAACTCAATTTGGCCAATTAATGGTTTTGTCATCGCTTGATGACGGCATACCTACTTGTGTTAAAATTTCATTAACAGATATTAACTGTCAGTGTTTATTGATTTGCTCAGGGTGTTTAAATTGGTCTAAATATAATAGGTGTAATAATGAACCTGCGTGAAATATTTTCATTCATAAATACAAGGTGAATTTTAAGTCAAGTTTCGAAATATTTTAACTAGGGTTAGTTCTATTAATATTTATATATTATCTATATATACGACTGGATTTTTGATGGAATACCTACATCAACCGATCATCGCGCTTGCAAAAATATTTACATAAATAAGTTAGTAAATAGTAACTTTTACATTTCCAAAGTTTACCTATAATTCGTAACCGGAGGTAATTGCGTCTATGCAGGCATCACCGAAGTCAGACACCTTAAACCCAAAGGCCAAAGCCGAAAGTTCGGCACTATTAACGTAAAAAAGAGATCGATGGTTGTATACGCATTTGCCTTTATAGACGCAATCACCTCAAGTGATTTAAAAGAGAAGCCACAGGAAAAAAAGAAAAGGAAGTGACGAGGAAAAATTCAGTAACAAACCCTACTGACGTACCCTTACACTACTAAGTACCCAAGTCCCTAGTTGACATACCTGAATGGCAGCTGTTCTGATGAACATGTTCCTAATTTGGATACTTGACTACGTTTTAAATGAGATTATGGCAAAGTGCAACCCGCATTCACATTCGCAAATGCTAATCATGTCGCTTTCCTTTTTTATTTAATTAACGGACGAGACAGCATCATCTTCAAAAGGGCTCATTTCTTTTTGATTCATATTCAAACCGGACTTTACTTGTTAATAAATAAGATCTATTTTTGGATTACAACTAATGAATGTAAATTTAATTTCGTTTTAAGTACTTGCAGTTTTAATGCACTAAAGATGAAATTATAATTACAAGTTAAAAATATTACATACACCATTCATAATCATAACTCACGCATAAATTAATGATCGTGCTTGCATTCAACTCGATTGGATTTTAATTAATGTTATCATAATCGATACTTAACTTTCACATCGTCATATCACGACGACGCGTTTGGCTCGGTTTGTAGACACCTGCCTACTGAGCCGGCGGTCCCGGATTCGAATCCCGGCCAGGGCAAATATTTATGTGATGAACTCGAATATTTGTGCTTGGGTCATGGTTGTTCTATGTATTTAAGTATATATTTATCTATATAAGTATGTATATCGTCGTCTAGTACCCATAACACAAGCCTTCTTGAGCTTAATTTAGGACTAGATCGATTTGTGTGAGGCTGTCCGATATTTATTATTTATTTATTTATCCCACTGCTTTTAAAAACTCGTATCTCATTTTCATCTAACATAGGTACTTAGTATCTCTATATGACGTTAATATGCAAATACTCCCTTTTTTCAGATATTGGTTTCAGATTCAAGCTAAAAGTACCTACGAGTATGACCATCTTAAATATACAACAATGAACCAATGTAAATTAAGTTATAAATCTTACCTGTTAAAATATACAAATTAAACTTCTGAAGTCCCTTTCAAAACGCTTTAAAATCGTGTTTCAAAATATCGTACCGTCGTAATAAGCATGTAATAAATTATCGATTGATTGCATGTCTTCTCGATAAAGAGTCTCAAGAGCAGCGCCGCAACTAGAACGTCGTAAATGACGGGTGTTATGTATATTTTTTCTAACCCTAAAGGCATGGCCAGTGACAGCACAAAAAGCGGGAGGAGTGGAAGAAATGGGGGAAACCTTCACCCAGCAGTGGGGAATTATAGGCTTCCAATAATGATAAGGTTGTTTGAAGGGATGAGATCGTCCATATTTAGGGTTCCACACCCAAAGGGTAAAAAACGGGACCCTATTACTAAGACTCCACTGTCCGTCCGTCTGTCTGTCTGTCCGGTGTCCGTCTGTCACCAGGCTGTATCTTATGAACCGTGATAGTTAGACAGTTGAAATTTTCACACATGATGTATTTCTGTTGCCGCTATAACAACAAATACAAAGAAACAAAATAAAATAAATATTTAAGGGGTCTCCCATACAACAAACGTGATCGGTTTCATTAACTTTGCACCTCATTTGTATCCGGCGCCATACATACCAGGTGCAAACTTAACTTAACCCGGCCAAGATGGGATAAGTGTTTGTACGGCAACCACGGTGCGCGAGTCCGACTCGCACTTGGCGGGTTTCTACTTATACTATTATAATTGCATGTAAAATATTTAAATGTAAGCATTTAAATATTTTAATATTTATAATAATAATATAATAATAGACGTCATCCTCCTAGCCTTTGTCCCATTTTTTGAGAATGAATTCTCAATCGGGGTCGGCTACCTAAATCCCAAGATGTGGCGTAGGCACTAGTTTTTACGCAAGCGACTGCCATCTGACCTTCCAACCCAGAGGGGAAACTAGGCCTTATTGGGCTTATTAGGTGGTTTCCTCACGATGTTTTTCTTCACCGAAAAGCGAGTGGTAAATATCAAATGACATTCCGTACATAAGTTCCGAAAAACTCATTGGTACGGGCCGGGTTCGAACCCGCGACCTCCGGATTGAAAGTCGCATGCCCTAACCACTAGGCTACCACCGCTTTATTTATATAATAATCGACGTAAGTATTATAAATTGTAAAATAAAATGTATAAAATGTAAGATTACATAATGTGTAGCCGTGACACATTCGTTCATCAGTCAAACGGTCCCGCGCATTACGCAGATCAACAAGTAGATATGCCATTTTACTATGATTTATCACTGGGGTCTGGAAAAGGTTGTGTTTTTCCTTTTCACTCTTTAGAGATGTAAGTGTGGGGTGAAAGAGATGGATTTTGAGCAAGAGAATAGAAAACATGTTAACAGTAGGTTGACTTGCAATGTAGCAACTGAACTGAAGTACCTCAAGAACTATCATCAAATCAAAGGCTCCAAGAATACTGTTCACATTCAATTTATAGTTACTGATTATTATGCAAAGTACCAAAATAAGGAAAATTATCGCATTTTTTTTTAATTTTGTGGTGCAAGTGACGATGAGATGTTTAGTATTTTTTAATCACAGTATTAATAAACACTTATCGTTGCAAAGTATGTATACCTACATACTTTGTATGTAACTGTGTATGTTTTAATGGTGTAGTTACTGCATAATGTATGTGCAAATATACGTATACTTGCAAATTTACAAACAATTTAGCTAATATGAAAAATTGTTACTTGATTGACAGACTGAAAACTGCTTGAATCTCCCTTGCTAATGCTACTTAATCAGAATCTTTGACATGTAATTGAATAATTATCAATAAATGAGTTTATGAGTTTATCTAGTCAAGCCTCTGTATACAGCATTGTCTGTGGTGAGACGTTTTATAAAAACTGTATAAAGTTTCGTCGAGGTTCGAGAGGATATTACTTTCTGAGATTATGATCTCGGGCCGGTAGTTTGAGCGCAGTAACATCGATGGGATTGGATAGGAGTACACTGAGTCTGTAGTCACATCAACCTTCTCAAGCTCTCGCCGTTACATTGATACCATAGAGGAGTCATCATTTGTAAAGATCTTGACTAAAATATTTGTGTGAAATGATCCGCATTGACTGTCTTAATGAAGTCGATAAGCGCAATTTTTATCTTTACCTATTTATTAATCTCACTTTTCGTCGCTGCTGATTCTCCTACTCATACGAGTTCTCCTACTCATAACATGTTCAAACATCAAAATGTTCTACCGATCAATCTCCTCTCGTGTGATACGTCTAAATGTCGTTATTAGCGAAATACCTCTTGCATTGCAGATCAGCAAGGAAATTTGTTTTGACAGGTTCCAAACCTCTAACAAAAATCAAAATTCAATACCGATCATTCTCCTGTCGTGTGATATGTCTACACGTCGACATTGGCGAAATACATCTTGCTAAAACCAGTAAGAAGTAAAAGCCACCGAAGAAAAAAAAGTATGAATTTTTACATTTAAAATTCTTGTTTTTTATATTTTTGAGAATCAGATTAATATTATCAATTGAATCTTAATTAGCTTGGTTCTAGAATAATAGGTTCTTCTAATAATAGGTGTACTATTTTGCACATATTTGACAAACACGTAAGGCTAGTAAAAGGCTAACAGTTTACAAAGCTGGCTGTACCTAAACAAATAAACACCAAGGATATCAAGCCATTTTTGGCCTAACCCACAACTTTTTCCCTCCGCAGTCAGACCTTATAAGGCACACAAGAAAGGCTACACTCCGCGAATCTTATCGAGCGACAAGTTAGGCATCTCCCTCGCTCCCTAATGAATAGAGAGAGACGTCGCAGCCCTTATAAGGGCTACAGGACTGGTTGCTCGCGCGCCGCCCGGTCTTACAGGCTCCAAATGAGGATTACTCAATTCCAAATAAACTTATCGTTATTGAATTCCAGCTGAATTAACACCTTAAAGTCACCAACGTAGGGTTTCATTTGGGTGCGGTTATTCGAAGGATATACGCAACTTTTATTAAGATATACAATATAAGGCCTGACACACGGCAAAGAAATTCGATAAAAAACTTTCTTTTAGGTTTTTGTTGACAAGGAATGTGGAAGTAGGACATGTGTGGTCCGTACGCGTAGTCCGTAAATACTACCAAGTACAAAAACCTATCCATGATACGTTTTGCTTTAACAAGGAATAAAATATATAAGGGATAGACTTACACAAATCGACCTAGTCCCAAACTATAAGCAATGCTTGTAGTATGGGTAATAGACAACGATATAAATAATATACACGAGTACATTGATAAGTTGTTATCAATGTACTCGTGTATATTATTTACCTGATGACCAATGATATTTACGATGATGACATGACCAAGGACCAAATATTCGAGTTCATCACACAAATATTTGCCCTTGCCGGGATTCGAACCCAGGACCCCGGGTCAGTAGGCAGCCGCACTACCACTGATCAAAAATCCTGGACACGAAGCTCACTGGGTTCTGTTTAGTTCGGTCACAAATATAGATATGTCGGATATGTGCAAAACTTTAAGGATTTCCTGTATTCACCGAAACTGAAAACTCTCTCATTGTCATTATGTTTGATGGTAAATAACGTATTCATTGAAAATCCAGCACAAAACATAGAAAATTAATAGAAGCGATTTTCAATAAATAATCCAATTATTGCAGTTGCGGAACTAAAATACTTATTTCCGTATAACGCAGTACCTACTCACAATGAAAATAGAGGAACAAAAATATGAGCTGCTTTACACGTACTCGGAACTGAAGTCTAGGTTGCCGTCTAGCAAACGAAAATTATCCCCCAGAGCACCTAAGAGCCGATCAGTCATATATCTCAGTCCTTAATTATCACACCAGCATATGTCGGTGTACATGTATATGCTGTACACAGCGATGCTCCATTTATCTCTGTCAGGGCCCGCTGCGCCGTGCATTAGGCCGCTGATACGGCTAAGAGAACGTCTGACGTCAAAATGTACTTTTAAACGGACGGTTAGGCTTGGGGACTTCTGATTTTCATGTAATCGTATATCGCACGATAAAAGGAAACTAACAGTTATTTATTCGTATGGTTTGACTTAAAATCCCAAGTCGATATTTTGTTCCTAAATCATATAATACATTATTATAACAAAATTGTGTTCAAAAAGTGGTACCATATTATTGTATTGTCATCGAAGTGAAATAGATAAGCAAAATTTCAGCTGAATCGGTTAAAGATATCTGCTTTAGAATTGAGTTGCAAGATTTCACCCGAACTTAGTTATTTACATGCATTGTAAGTTAAATACGAAACGTGTAAAAATTAAAGTGAGTACTGGATATTTTCACATAGTCGCCTTAAGTAACTGATACCCTTTCAACTAAAAATAAACTTATCGTACAAAAGACGTAAATGTACCTATGGACCCTTTTGGTAGGCGAGTATTTCTAATTCCAAAATAAAAGACTAGGGTATAAAGACTAAGGGCCTTATCACACTTGCGATTTGCGAGCGTATTTTCTATACAAATAAGCGACGCGGCGAACACGCTGCGCGATCGCCTTCATACAAAATACGCTCGCAAATCGCAAGTGTGATAAGGCTCTAAGAGTACTAAAAGACTACTTGATTTTTTACGACTTGCAACTCATAAAGAAAGTCAATTCCACTATAATACCTCCTTCACCCCTGTAACTCAAAAATATTCTTTCCAAAAAACAATTCGGTCCAGATTCCCCGAACAATTCTACAAATAAGTTTCCGAAGAAATTTCCTTTTATTACGGGGATGGTAGTTAATTTTAATGCTGGCAGTAATTAACAAATCTTTAGAGCCTTGAGTGTGCACGAGTGGCGGGCCTTAATCGCGAGGGCGCGGGACAAGGGGGTAGCGGTCGCGGGAGCGGGAAGAGGAGCGGCAGCGCGGTTGAAAAGCTACGCGGTCGTCGTAGATTTACATAAATTAAGTAGTAATTAATAAAAGCCGTAAGACGCAGATTTGTAGTTGACCGAGTGAGTGAAGCATCTCTGTTTCAGATTAGTAACTTTTTCGTATGTCCGTTTGTCCGGCTTTCCGGTAAAAAAATATATAATTATCAAACCTGAGCCCGAAATTTCTCGAGAATCGGTTAAAAAACGCGACCTGTTGTAGGTGAGAACACTCGGAAATATGGAAAACTTAACATCGAGAATTTGGACATACGAATGTTTTTTTTGCGAAGCTGCCAAGCATTTAGAGAAAATAGTACCTACCGAGAATTTCTCCATACAAAACGGCGAACGTTTTCGAGAAAGACATCACAACTCTAGCTCTGTTGATGTTGAATCAACTGCGCTTGCATTATGTATATTGCATATACGAGTATACTTTCTGCAGAAAAGTTCGAGAATATTGTAGACATATGATTCTCATTGGATAATAATATTTCAATAATAATTATTATTTCAATAATACTTATTGAAATAATATGAAAACCGCTGTCGCTAGTGCTTTGTTTCGCATCTTACCTTTATAAGTGAGAAGGCAGTTTTTCTTGGATTTTCATACCGAGGTGGAGGTAAATTAGATATTTCCTGCTTAATGAGGAGTTATCAACGCAGCTCAAGTGAAACTCACTCAATATTGTGCAATTTAAAAGTTTTTATTAAAAATATTATACTTGCCTAGTACATATGCAAAGTAAGTTTATTTAAACTGGTGATTTAATATTCTGAGGTATATTATTCAGTTGTCTTGGTTACTACGAGTGATTTTTAAATTTATTTCGCAATCTAAAGCCTCATTAAATATAATCTTTTTTATATTGTAGGTACACGTATTTTATTTATGTACGTTTAATACCGCCGTGCTACGATTTAATATTACGGCGGTATCCTTATAGGAATCTCCAAAGCACGGCATAATATATTACTTAATATTTAACATAATTTTCTGAATGATAAATGTAACATTTTCTCTGTAAAGTTTAGCTAAAAATCACCCATGGCTCGGAATGGGTTTGGCTGGAAGTCCCGGGTCGGTAATTGGGCACTTTTCGCCCGTCCAGGGTTGCCATCGAATTGTCCTCGTCCAGCCGCCCCAGCTAATGGAGTTGTCTAGCGCTAATCGCATGTGCATACCGATGAGACCGATTGCGAGCGCATTTTTCTGTCCACCAGAATAATATTAAACAGTTGGAAACTAGCATTTTCCCTACGCGTTTTATAAGGACAAATAAAATTATACAACAACTAAACTACGGAACCACATTCCAATTTAAGTAATTGTCCTATATGAGTACTAAACGTCGATAGAAAATATCCAAGACCAAAGGAACACATAGGGTGACATAGGTATTGAGTTCAACTCACAAATATTTGTCTTACCGGGATTCGAACCCAGGACCTCTACACCTAGTTTCGTAGACAACTGCACTGGGATAGAGCTTGCCTGAAGCTGGAGCTGATATTACAATATTATGGTACCTAAAGGTCTAACTAAAACTCACTCAGTAACAAATACCTACTTAAATAAAATCTCGTATCTTAGTAGCTACAAACTAGATACGAGGTTTTCAAGAACTAGTAACCGAAATTTTATTGAGTTTTGGTTGTCACCAGACGAATAATGATAAAGTATCAACACAACTCTACATACAAATAAAAAAAAACTCACAAAATTGTAGCAGAGATAAGTTAGTGAAAGACTACGCCTATTTCGCTAGCTATTTTATCGGGCAGCGAAGTATTTTTGCATGCAAAAGTCAAGCTAGGCGGTGAATACATTCCGTGGCTAGTCGCGGGCCGGCATTTCCATGTCAAAAGGCCTACCTACGTAAAACTGGTGCGGCTACTAAACCGCGAACTGAAGCGAACCTACGCTAAAGGTGCGTCTATACCTACGGTTAAGGATATTGTGGGATTTTGTCACGCACCACAATGTTTCTCTGTAACGTAACTGATGAATTCAGAATGGAATTTGTGACCGATGCATACTCGAGCATATACTTGTTTGCGATGCCAAACGCGGTAATGTTATATCTGGTGGACAATAAATATGATTAACTATTTAAAGTTAAAGAAAAAAATTAAGAATTAACACTATCGAACTTTTCTTCAAAATCAGTAGGTAAATCAGTAATTATATCAAAAAGAGTTTCGTTACTTTTTATTTTGTCCAAAACAAGAAAGTAACATCATATTGAGCGACGACGTATAATGCCCAGAATAATTATTTAGCAGCCAATAACTAGGCGAAACATAAATTTAGTGTTGCGGTATTTCCTTATTTAGTATGATTTAAAAAAGTAGTAAACAAGTTCTGATAAAGTCACCAATATTTCACAGTCAAGTGAAGTAACAAATATTTATCTCAATTGTCTACACCAAACACCTATTACCCACCTCCTTACAGCTTGTTTAGAACTTCTTGTGGAAATGTGCTCCAGTTATTTGGTTTCGCTTGAATGTGGTTTTAACGAGGAAAACCCACAACTCACTAGTTTTCTGTTTATTCACTGGTTTCGTACGCGATATAGATGAATGTTAAACCCCTAGGCATAAGGTAGTATTATAATGAGTATCATTATTGTCATCGTTGCAGGTGCTTAAAGGTATACTATGACTTCTTTATTATTCATCCTTATGACTTCTTTCGATAATTTTATACCACACGCTACATTTTCCTTAATTAGCTTTTGACTACGTATTTTTTCTTCGTATTTTGTCTTCGTCTTTGAAATGTAACTGAACATAAAAAAGGAATATTTCCCTAATCATCAATACTCTTCACAAAATCCATTAATCACGCAACGCAACGCTTTTCGCAACCGAATCAGCTTATACGAATTAATTCCTTCTAAATTTGTTACATAATTACGTTCAAAGAAGACGTATCCATCAGCATTCCCGTCCCGACCCGAAGTGAACCTTACTCGGCTATTTTAAGGGGTTGTTTCCTTTGAGAACCCTCCAAGATAAGTCCAAGGGAGGATAAGCCGATCTCAAAAGGAACACGTGATCGGATGCTGATGGCATTCAGAAGACCGCAATCATATTTTAATATTGTATATTCGGGATTAAACTTAAATTGTGTCCCGGGGGTCTTGAGGTGTAATTAAATTTAACAGTGATCAAAGCTGGTTCGTATTTAGATAAAATATAATAAAAATTCTCTTGGATATGCTTGCGACAGGGTGGGCCGGAGTCGTTGACGAAATTAAATCTGTCACAGGAGATTGAGGACACCGCCGCGCGCCGTCAGCAGTATTTCAGAGATATGGATTTTGGTGACTTTAATATACAAGAATGGCGTAACTGTGGAATATATACACAATTTGCTATGCTCAAGAGCTGGGAAGATTTACCCTTACGACATAGGCCTTACTACGGTATTAACATGCATGATAATTATAATGTCTTATTAGCATCTTGTTCGATTTTTTTTTACTGTTGCGGTCATGTTTAGTGTAAGCGTAGTTTTATAATTTTGTAAGGCATTAATTTGTTCTCTAGATAGTTTAAATTTAATAAATCATAATATACAGAGAGTTCTGGTGAAAGAAAATATAATAGGTCTCCCTCCGTATAAAGCGCCCCTAAATTCGCGTGATCAATTCGCGAAATAATCAATTTAGCTCAAATCCTTTGTGAAGACGTATACGCAAACAATACAGCTGTCTTCAACTGCACTAGATTACCAACCCAATATTCATCATACAAGATTGCATTCCCGCTGACATTGCAAAAATGTTCACTGCCCGAACACAAACTGACTTAAGGGTCATTGAAATCTTAATGTATTTAAGTCCTTTTCAAATAATCCTGGCACATGTGCCCCGTTTTTGTCCAAGCATTAACGTGTCAATGCGAGATGTGTATCGAGACACGTGACTTGCAGATTTCCTCGCATTGGGGAAAGTTAAATTAGGGGGGAGATAAATGGAAAAAATGTCGATATCTTCTTTTCATTAATGGCTTTAAAAGTGCGTTGATGTTTCCGCCAGTCACAATTGGTATTGGTTGAGTCTATATTGTATACGGGGTGAGTATTTGAACGACTCAAATATGGAATAATCTGAAACCATTAGGTATTTTCGATTTACGATGAATCTACGATGACGTTCAATGTGTAGTCCATGAGAAACTTTTTTGTAATGTAAAAGAATGGATGAAACTTAAAGATATTTGACTATTTTGACATACTAGTGGATAAGGCTAGGTTTTTTTTTTTTCTGTGCCATGTGCTATATGGGGCAAACGAGGAAACGGACTAACACCAGAGGAGTAACAAGTGCGTTGCCGACTTTTCAGGTGGGACGCTCTTTTCTGGAAGTTTTGAAGGTCGTATCGGTCCGGAAATACCGCAAGCGTCAATTCATTCTACATTTACAATGCAGTTAGGTATGCGAGGCAGGGCTCAACAAACACACAGTTGTGGACTGTGATATTGTAGCTTGGGTGCATATATAAAAAAAATACCTTGTTAATATTGGAGTAAACTGTACCGGCCATCATGGGTTTTGTACGGAAACGTACCTGTAACAAAAAATAGAACATATTAGTTTTGTTGTTGTTGGCGTCCCGGAAAATAATAATTACGGGAAACAGGAACATATGGCACAAGAAATTATGACACAACGCGATCAATATGTGACTTTCGTGTTCAATTTTAACCACACACTTGCTTGGCATGCCTTTCATCATTCATACTGGGTTCGATCAATACTTTGCGCCATCTTCCGTTTACAAAAGAGCATCCAATGTAGGAATACGAGAAGTACATGACGCTTCATTACCATTACATTTAAAGAAACAAACTATAGTAACAATTAAGTAAGAAGTCGCGCCAGCGGCCAATTAAATCGACTGATCGGCGTTCCTAAGGATAAGTCAATCATGTCAAGAGATATTCGCCTTCAATGACGTGAGTAAACCCGTTCGTATCGTTTGTATTTTAATGTGACTACACTTACTACTTAGGTATATTATGGCTACCCTTGGTCCTAAAGCAATAGTAACTAAAGCCTGACGAGAAATATATGAGGATTGTCAAGAGGGCGCTATTTATACGACTTATATGGCAACAATTTTGCAACCAATCGCAAACCTTTATAATGACATTAGTTTTAAATACCTGTCAGTTCCACTATGTTAACCTCGTAATACCATTTAATGGAATGCACTCTATTACTGACAATTTTTCGTGTAGTCGACACATCTACACTTTATTTATAATCTTACATTGACGACTGTGAATGGTTTTCGGCATTTTCTTTGGATAATTTTAAATATTTTGTCTTTTAAAGAAATAACCACGAATGACGGTGACATTGTTGACAGACCGTCATAAAATCATTGCCAGTGTAAGAAATTAGTTCCAGTGAAATTCCGCAATATGGCGCATCCTCATATATTTCTGGTCAGGCTTTAAATAACTAGTAGGTAGGTAAAATAAATGAGTTACCATTTCTTAGAAGTTAAAGGTTACCAACATTACCGGTAAACATTTTTAAGGCAGTTCTTCGTCCTATTAAATCTCCAAATTGAAAAAAAGAAACGAAAACTTGCTTAGTATTGAGTACTGAGAAACAAGTGGTACTACACTTGCGGTACCAGTCGAAAGTCGTTAAGGTTATTAAGAGTTGTGGACGCAATTTGGCGCAAATGTATTCATAAGGCGGCACGAACGTTACACACGCCACCGCGTTCGAATTTAGAATATTGTTTCTAAATTATTCGGTTGGTTTTAAATGTGACCACTTTGAATTATTTGAAAGTGGCCGGTACCTTATGAAAAAGGCCATAATAATATATGTGATATTGTTAGAATAAAAAATTGGGCAAGTGCGAGCCCGACTTGCGCATGAAGGGTTCCGTACCTATACATATATATAATCTATAACAAGTTTGTTGTATGGGAGCCCCCCTTAAATATTTATTTTATTTTATTTTTAGTATTTGTTGTTATAGCGGCAATAGAAATACATCATCTGTGAAAATTTCAACTGTCTAGCTATCACCGTTGTTGAGATACAGCCTGGTGACAGACGGACGGACGGACGGACGGACGGACGGCGAAGTCTCAGTAATAGGGTCCCGTTTTTACCCTTTGGGTACGGAACCCTAAAAACGATCTTGATTGATTGATTGATAATCGCGGGCTGCCCCTGATGAAGAGCTCCAATTGAGTTCTAAACAGGTCGGGCCGTTCCTGACAATTTTTACGTGAGTTTAAACCGTTTTTATAATTATTATAGATAATTATCAATCTCTCAAAAATACATGTTTCTATCGTTCAAATTCTTATGTTGGTGTGTTTATTTTCCAAACGTTCTTTCTTCAGATACTGAAGGGAATACGATTCTTATGAACTTGCTGCTATATATATCGGGGGTGAATTAAGGTGCATTAGACCAACTAATTCAAATAACTCAGACATTTATGCCAAATCATTGATATGTTTGTTTTTATCGCACAAAGAACCATTCAGGCATAACCCTAACCGAACCCTCCAAGTAGATAGGGTGCGAGCGCCCGCCGTACCAGGCACTGAAAAATGCCAGTAATCGCCCTTATTTAAAACGAGAATTAAGAGCGTAGCGATTCGAGGCCATAATTGGTGCATTTACCGTACACGCTACCTTTAAATAAATAGTTGAAGATCGTTAGGAGTGTCTTGTCTTTTATGAGTAGTTCGTGCAAATTGCAAGTCTTGTCAAAATCTTGGCAAGTCGCAGCGCTCTTTTTAATCGAAAAGGAATTGTATGTATGATAACTTGATAAGTTCTATGTTTGATTTATGAAAGAGTTTTATTTTTATTTTGGCCTGTATAAAATGAATGACAGTTCCGTTTGCATGTAAAATTTACTACTTACTCGTATGTTGAAAGTTCTCAGTGGTAGATTTCGGTTTCCCCATGCAGCTTAGTTAGTCTGCAGTATGAAAAATATAACATTTTCACGATATATATTTTCATACTACATTAAGATTAGATATAACATAAGGAAAAATTTAAAGGAAAAGAATAAGGAAAACACCAAGACGGATAGGTATATTGAGCAAATAAAATTTAAATTATATTATTCTTCAGGAACATAAAGAAAAATCGAAATGTAGTAATAAGCTGGATATTACTTCACCGACAGGAGCCTCTTGAATATAGGTACGTATCTAATACATATTACCAAATGGAAAATATTTAATACATATTACCAAACGGATTTTATCGCGTATATTCATTACTTGACCCTTCCTTGAAATACACTGAGAGCTGATATATAAATTCGAAGAAAATATTATAACAAATAGTTCCGTGTTACTGCGTAAGCGTAACAATAACAACTCTTAATCCATGCCTATAACAACAGCCACGTATATGTAGCACTGCATATTGCACACTTTACAAACTAAATAAATGTCGCGCGGCAGGTGGGCAGTCCCACGCCTCGGCGGTGGCCTCATTAAAGAAAAACGAGGCAAAACGAGGCGAATCGCGGCCGATGGACGTTTCAGCGCTTGCATAACAGGCTCATCATGCCTCTATACCTTTATCTATTGCGTGTATCTGCTGTAAGTATAACATTATTCATATAGTTTTAACGTATTTCATTAATTTTTAATCTATTTAGTTACACAATTTTAATTTTAAAATTTTAATCGTCTTATACAATTTTAGTTTGACAATTTAATTTTATTTTCTTTACATTTTATTAGTTTTTAAATTAATTACTTATAAATATGTTCTTGTTTGCAATCTGACATTTTATATTACTTGGAATTTGGATGGAACTTTATTGGAAATTTGTTTTCATGTATTAGCGTTTTTATTCTTTTTAAACTAACATAGGTATAAGTATTTCTACTAAAATGAATGTATGGATCATAGTTATCTGCAAATAAAGAATTATTATTATTATTATAGTGCTGCTCAACCAACTCTGTTTGGAACAAGATGCCGACGTGTTTGCCGAGAGCTGGCACCTCACTAAAATAAGTGCTTTGTGCTTAATTTAAGTTTGATAAGAATGGTATTTTAAGAAGAGTTTTGCATTTTGTAAGCGCTTTGGTTATATACATATAATTATAAATTAGTAAACAAAGAAATATAGGAGGCGTATGCAACTACGCCGAAACGTTACATAATAAAGGTAAGTAAGAAATGTATAATATGTTACGAGCACATGCCTGTTTGTACATATATCTATCCAGTCTGTATGTGTATCAAGTGTAGATTTTTTTTGTCGTATTCTCGTTGAAATTCGAGCTTAGAGCCTTATCACACTCGCGAGTTGCGAGCGTGTTTTCTTTACAATATCAGTCGCGGCGAACTCGCTGCGTGATTGCTGGCAAGTGTGATAAGTGCCTTAGATTTGACCTACCTACTCAGTTAACCATTTATTTGCCATTAGTTTAGCATTTAGCCTCCAAGTTCATGTTATGTATTTTAATCCAGAACTAACCAGCAGATATCATTTGATTACCTTACTAGCTTATTAGGAACCTAGTCATTCTTGCACATTCGTTCCGCATCGGACTGGCCATCTCAAGTGTAAGTTACAAACAAAACAATACTACTCGATTGAGTTTACGTTCCTCGTATAGATAGCGTTGTCACAAACGTTTGAAAGCCAACGTACACTAGAGCCTCTGTAGTAGCCAGGATTGAGTCCGGCAGGTTGATATCGATGGGTATTGGTTTATTACTAGATTACGAGCAGTACCCTTACCGTGAGTTCACAGTGACAGTACTCGCTGGTGACTGCGTAAGGGATTAGTATGGAGAATAGACATGTTGACTGATGTTGAATACTAATACAGCGTATTGTAGTTATATGAATAAAATTAGCTAAATATATCACGAAACGAAGAAAAAAAATCCAGAAAAATAAATCTTTTTTGGAAATATGTGACTTCAAAGGTACGCAAATTTTATGATATTTGTTTTTATCCAAAAGAAATTTTGCAAATGTTTTCAGAATCCTCATAATTTTACAAAACAATAATTGTATGACAACCATAACTTAAACGCACTTTTTCACGGTGAAAATGGTAAATTTCTTAATTTCTCCGTACAATTATTGGTACCTATACCGGCCTGTGACGTCACTGTCCTGGACGCCTTTTGTATGGAGCGTTTTCAGCGCTACGTAGACGTTGACGGTCATTTCTGACTTGTAGAGCAGTTTAAGTGGAGTCAGTGCTATATAGACTTTTGATCACAATATAAAATAGAATTGATTGACATCCTCAAAAAAAAATTGTCAACATGTCTATTGTAGTTCTACAAAGTAACCTGTAGGGGTGCTGTACTATAAATCATTTATGCTGTCGCTAGCGAGAGCGGTCACGTTGACTCATGGTACCGGTCCAGGACCACAGTACAACCGATAGCTTCTGCATTAGGCGCTAATAACTCAAATAGGACAATGCACGCGGTAATAGGCTTCCCTTCAGCGAGCATCTGAGAATCAGTTGAGCTTATGTGTTACGAATGTGTATGCTGATACGTCTATTTAGTTCTGCACATGTTCTTGTGTACGGTACTTAAGTGGGGACGGTTTATTTTAATTCGGTTTGTGTTCGATATAAAGGTGGCGTTGGTTAGTTTTAGTAAAATCGGGTTTAAAGTGAGTTCCATTGGTTACGTTGGTATTAGTAAAAGATTTAATTGATTCAAATGATATATGTATAAATAGTTCATTAATTATCATTAATGAACTATTTAGCATTATCATGCTAAGGCTTTATTAGAGTACTTCGCCCCCTGCCTGCTATACGGCCACAACTCAGAAAATTTTTTTTTTTGGATTATTGCAGATTTGTAGTCAGGATAGTTTAATTTATAACCTTATTTCGAGAGCCATAAGAAAAAGTGTCCTTAAAAGCCTTTTTTCCACAAGTGGCCTTATGGATCTGACCAAAAATTCTCAGTTGACTCCCTGCAAGACAGCCACTTGCCATTTGTGGCTGTATAGCATACATTTATAATTTTTTTTTTGAGTTGCGTCCTATAAGAATAACGTATATTCTAACGTGTTATTACGATGAATCCCTTTAATATAAGCGAAATAAACGTCATTTTGATTGTGTCACAACAGTAAAGTACCCATAGTACTTATTATTTATTTTATTTATTCGTAAGGCATATTATGTACAGTCATTCATATACAATTGTAACTTCTTCTATTGTACGGTGGGTGCCTCGACTTCAACCGATGAGGCGGCAGGTTTGCGAACTCTACGTGACTCAACACAGGCAGCCAAACCAGAGGAGTACATTTGATGGTTCCCAATATGCATCGCATGGTTTGGTCTAGCACGTCTATCCGATGCACATGTGCGCTGTTCAGCCAAACTGGCAAGCAGTACTCTGCCATGGAGTAAACTAGGCTAAGACCGGTAGTGCGTAGCACGTCAGCTGTTGCTCCCCATGTAGTTCCCCTTAATCTGTGGAGTATGTTATTCCGCGTCTGTAGCTTCTTTCCTAACTTACTAATGTGTGGCGCATAGGTAAGATTGCGGTCTAGAGTGACACCCAAGTACTTCGGTGTAGGATTTAATTTTAGCGCCGTCTCTCTGAAGCAGATATTTGGCTCATAATTTGCTTCTTTCTTACAGAAATGGAATGTCGCAACTTCTGTTTTACTAGCATTGGGCTGCAGTATCCATTTTTTAAAGTATTACTCAAAACATTCCAGATCGCAAGTAAGGGCTTTCTTCGAGGGTTTAAATTTGCCATCCTGGTTTGTGATGGCGATGTCATCCATCAGCATACATAAATTTCCGATTCTCTGTTTTCGGAATCGGTCCTGACCTCACTCCTGTTCAACCTATACACACACGATATAATTATTAGGTTAAACAGGAGCGGGACCAGGACCGATCCCTGCGGTAGTCCATTGTTCAGCTTCCTGACTTTGCTTGAGGTGTTTCCTAGGTGGACGATAAATTTCCTATTGCTGAGCATAGAGTTGATTAGTCCCACCATCTGCACCACGGTCATGAGCTTATAGATAAGCCCCTGTCTCCATACGGTATCGAATGCAGCTGAGAGGTCGATAAAGACTGCCACGGTTTACTACTCTTTCCTTTGATACCCAGCCTGTCTTTATGTGTGTTGTGAGTGATATTACCTGATCCACGCAGTTCGGACCACTACGAAATCCAGCCTGTCCCACAGGAATTATTTTGTCAACTATAGGTTTGATTTGATTGTAGATTGCCCCCCCGAATTACCCGAATTCAGTGTATGCAGTTGAACTTAGGTGGAATTATATTATTCGAGACTATGTCTAAATAGAACTGCGAGAGCCATGTCCTACATGTTGGTGCAAGGTGTTCTAAAAATTCGTTGTAAATACCGACTCACATAAATTGGGACTTTGATTCGAACCAGTCTTCATCCAGTATTGCTAAACCTAAAAGTAGAAAACGAAAAGCTTATCCTGCACTATGAAAAGGTAATATTGTAAAGAAGTTGAAGAATTCTGGGAAACAGTAAACTAATATCAACGGGAACCTTCTTCTTCTTCAAGTGCCTCTCCATTACTGAAGGTTGGCAGTCAGCTTCTTAAAATTGTCCTTGTCAAGCGCCAATCTGAACAGCTGCTCGACGGTCTTAATCCCTGTCCACTCCCTGATATTTCGGAGCCAAGACATCTTGCGTCTACCTGCTTTCCGCTTCCCGGGCACATTTCCCATCATGATAGTCTGCAGGAGGACATACCGATCATGCCGCAGTACATGTCCGAGGTAGGCGACCTTGGCGACGGGAACCTAGTCCACCTTAAAACCTAAAACTACGGAGCCTCCTTGTACATGGTACAGTCGAGTTCATTTACATTTACATACTTACAAGAACAAAAATATCTGAACACGACTTTATGATCCTGACAATAGGGTCGTGTTCAGATATTTTTGTTCTCGTAAGTGTGTAGATGTAAATGAACTCGACTGTACATGTTATACATGGTATTATACCATATATGGTACATGTTAACACGATAATTAAAGATACAAGTGCCTTTAAGAGAAGGTACCAGACAGTCATTAATTATATGCAAAATGATGATGATATCTGCATTTAGAAAGTTGGTATTAAAGCTGCATGCACTGATTATCGCTTACAGTAATGTTGTTACTGTAACAAAAGTTGATTAATAAAGGTATTTTAATTATTTTAGTGTTTGCATAATAATTTTTATGTTACCATTTTCCAATAAAACTTGTTCGGTTTTGGACGCATCTCAAAATTTCAACAAAATGTTTCTGCAATGCGGCCACAACTCCAAGTACCTATCTTAAAGGCCTCGTATCTTAAAAAATATACACGTTTTATAAAAAAAGACGTATTCATGAGAAGCGTTATATCATGTAGAATAAAAAAAGTTAAATTTAAAATGAATTGACCGAAAACTCAAGGAGTAAGCCCCGTTTTACTACCACGCACTACGCTGCCAAAACTTTAACAAGCCATTTCTCGAAAAAATGTTTTTTTGAGATGTGGCCGTATAGCAGGCAGGGGGCGACTTGCCGACCTTATCCAATTCATAAAGATAAAACTTGACAATCCCTATTTAATGCGACTTATGGTAACTGTTTATTTTTGCTGCAAATATGTTACATATATTTTTCCTTTAATTTTATCACCGTTCAAAACAATAAGTTTTGTATTTTTATTTAAGTAACGCGTCTGTACCTTATAATGGCAGTAAAGAAAAACGGCTTATTTAAAAAAGAATCCAACTAAATTAGGTTTTCAAAAAAGGAACTGTCCGCGGACGCAAAAAGCAGCGAGTATGATATTTCCGATGGTGAGTAGGGCTGTAAGATATCGATTGAGGTGCATTATTGAGCAGCCGGCGTCCTACCGCTGGTTTCAGGGCTGCCAACCTGTGCAACGTCTTTGAATTAAACGTTGACTTATTAAGGAACTTGGCCAATGAGCGTACAGTTGTATTTTGTATAGGTGAATTGGAATGTAGGAAATACATATTTTTTTTACAAATTTAGGTGAAGCAGGCAACCTGTTATTTCTATCTTTATGATAATGTTTAAGAAAAACGAGATATTGTATATTATTATCATAATCATTACCTAGGTGTATACCTAATAGCTAGTAGGATTATTTATAGTAATAAGGTTTTCGTATCATAGCCATCTGCGGACTCGTTGACTTGACATACAACGATGGTTACAGGATACTTTTTACCCGGTACGGTAGTTTTACGCAGAAAAGTTTAATGTTCTAGCACAAACTACGGTATCTTGCAGTCATTTGGACGTCATCATTATCACTGACCATTACTATGGTAACTATATTAAAGATCGGTTGTTTGAGGAATTTGATGTTTCTATATTAAAAAGCAACTGTAAATGGCATTTTTAATGAGAATAGAACCGTTTTGATCGATGCCATTAGTTTTTAACAGAATGCTTCATTATTCTATTTTGCACAACCCTAGGTGTAAGTATATTTACCTGGAGAGGTTCTATTTCAGTGCGAACATTGTTTATGGAATCGTTAATGCCGGCGAGGCGCTAGTGACATTTCGCCGTGTGCATGTCCAGTTTATTGATCAAGGATGCTTTGGTGTCGCAGGTGTTTTGGGAATATCACTGGTTTTAGAATAGGAGCCGTGTGGTGCCGGGATTAATTAGTCGACATTCGCGTGGGTATCGCTGGGTTTAGAATAGGTAGTGATCTCAGCTCAGTTGCTTATCGAGTGGTCTGGAACCGTCCTGACCTAAAACCGGCGATACACTAAAAGACTAGGTATCTAATGAAATTAAAGTGCGGTCGAGATATTATTAGGCATCAGCGGTTTTACAAACGGAGGGGGTGAACGGTTAATTGTTGGGAGAAAGCAGTACTTTCTTAATGTTAATAGTGAAAAGTATTCGTTAATTTCCCGTTTTAAATTATATTTATATATAAATTATAATATAAGAGAGAGAATAAGAAATTATCCAGTAGTTTCGTATGAAATCTTCAAAGATATATTTCAGTATTTCGGTGATGTTGAAATTTCTCTAGTGTACAATGAATAATGATTCAAGAAGGTAAATTCAATAAAGCCCGGGATAACTTTTTACTACATTACCATAATATAATATTTGTAATATAAGTTATTTTAAATATAATATGAGATAAAAACGGGGAAGTATATTTCTTAGTTTTAATATTAGGTAACATCTTGGAGTAAAGGTGTAGGCGTATAGTAGAGGGCATACGCTATTATTGTTTCCTTTGCCGCCCATGTGAAGTCGGATAAATAAATATTTGTGCGTGGAAGTAAAGGTTATATTATAATAATAAACATGTTTCTGCCTGCCATGATCTGTGACAGAAAAATCTCAATAAACTATAGAATGTGATATGAGCGCCGTGCGCCTACTGCGCGCTCAAAGACAACAGCCATTATTACATTCCGGCGTAATGGATGAAATGTCTGCGCGACTAGTACAGCCGACCGATTCACAACTAAGCTTGTATACTTTTAATACAATACTCTATACTGTAATAGGAAACAAATGAGCGTGTCGTAGAACTATGAATACCCGGATAGCTTCACTTCCCCGAACTTCATTTGTCATAAATGTACACTTGCCATAATTTTCATTTGCCATATTCTAGATATTACTAAGTTTTCATACTATTATAAAATTATAGATTTATGGAGAGGGGTCATGATGTCAGGGTAAATTTTAATGGCGTGATGCAGGATCGTCATTTGTTTTGTATGGGCGCGCGACGCTACGCCAGCTTGGCACCATCTGTTTTCATAATAAAAAACACAGGTGTTAACCTAGCTCAGAAGTCAGGGACTTCAACTAATCGCTGTGTATCGTTTTTGGCCAATAAATGATTATTATTATTATTTGTTTTTTACATTTTTTATTTCTCAGCCTGAGCTGGCGATTTATGTTATCTACGGGACAGTGCCAAGTAGATAACAAAATATTTTCGTAGCTTAATTTTCGTCAACTTGTAAAAACTTTCGAACTATTCGGCAAGTATTAAGTATAGCAGCCTTCTGTAGCTGCATGTATGTACTCTGTTTCAGGTCAACAAGTTTCAGACTATGATGGAGGTGTTTAGGAATGACGCCTGTGGTTGATAAAACTATTGGGACAATATACACTTTTTCTTGTTTCCAGATTCTGATGACTTCATCTTTAAGGTCACTATATTTATGAAGTTTTTCAGTTACTGTTTTTTGGAGATTATGAGTATTTGGTACAGCAATATCGATAAGGTAAGTGGTTTTGTTTAATTTGTCTGTCAGAGTTATATCAGGGCGGTTGAAGTGTGTGGTCCTTATTATTATTATTATTATTTCGTATATTTATTTAATTTCTTAGGTTAAATAAAACAATTTAAACGGATTATATCGCGTATATTAATTATTTGAGCCTCCCTGACGTTTCAGTACCTTTACAGATACCGTTGTCAAAGGTTGACTGAGAAAAACACAATTTTTCTCTGTCAAAGTTACATTTGTGCAAACTACCCATTTTGTAAATATTAATTTAAAATAAAGGTGTTCATACATGCCAGATGGGCCTAATGTGTAAAGACAGTTACACATGTGCCAGAAGGGCACACTGTATTCTTAGGTTAAGTTTTTTTACAATAAATTTATATAAAAAGTAAAATACAACAACGTAATTACAAAATATAGATACATTATAAAAAAAACCTAACCTAGGGTGCCGCCGGCAGCGGGGCGGGGCCCAGGCTACCGGTGGTTAGGGCTGCAGAGAGAGGAACCTCCTGACGATGCGCGCCGTGTCCAGGAGTACCGCCTTCTGTATCTGACCCTTTATTATTATTATTATTATTTCCGTGGTCTTCAGCACGCCGCAACGGCTGGAAAATTTTAACCACGGTCGATTGCATTTTTTTTTTACATAGTTAAGGGCTTTAATTAAAACAAAACTAATTGATTCCTGTGCGTGACGAAAGTTACCCATACATTGTGTATGACTAACTTTCGTCACACAAAGGAAATGATCGTGATTTTTTTGTTAACTAAGCTTTTAACTATGTAAATTTTTTTTACAATCGACCTCAATCTCGGTACAGAGAGCTGGACTTCCGGACAGATGGTTATAGGATTTTTTTATCCGTCTCCGGTAATGATCCGTCTTGCCTGCTAACCCACCGCCAAACAGCAATGTTCGCATTGTTGTGTTCCGGTGTGGGGGTAAGATAGCCGGTGAAATGACTAGCATAGAGGCATTCTATCTTCGTCCTCCGGGTAGGCAAGCACTTGTGACTCCTCTGGTGTTGCAGGATTTTATGGGCGACGGTAATCGCTTTCCATCAGGCGATACGTTTGCTCGTTTGCCCCCTATGACATAAAAAAAAAAAAAAAAATGAAAAATACGCGGCCGATAAGTTAGGGGCACCTTCTAGTAGATTATTATGTTGGTATAAATAAAGGTAAAATAGATGTTCTCGCCAGAACGAGAAAACATTTGACATTAGAGTGTTTACATGATCATATAAAATACGATCAGTATTCATGCAGCTCTCCGTGGCGCCACCTATGGTCCCACCGGAACATCAGCGCTGGCTCTCGAGCTAGCATCTTGCTGAGGTGGGACCTTTTCATGGCACAGCCGTTATATTATAGTTACCTATTCTTTTTTTGTCACACGATTTATTAGATTAAATAAATAAATAAAATAAATAAATTTGTTCTCTAGTGCCTTTTCCTTCCAAAAAGCCAGCTTGTTCAGGTATTTAATCTTTATTATGATACTTTCTATGGCTTGGTATATTAATTACATTAAGTAATTATTTTATTTTAATTATCCGAAATATCCGTATTATCCGAATAGTGTACAGAAAATTATCCGGATTTGAAAAGTCGCGGATATCCGGATAAAGCGAATATCCGGATATCCGGATTGCAAGCCCTAGATGTACCTTACCTGACATGTTCTTGACATTTGAATAAATATATAAATAAAAAAAAATAAAAAATATATGTTTCATGGTCACGTCACGAATAAATGTATTTCATTATTGCTTTATAATGTAGGATTCCCACTGAACGAGCGCATTTGACTAGTTGCCAAAGGAATATAGAGTGTCTGCACTATGGTAACATCGCATATTTACTAAATCGAGCTACCTACGATCGATGGTAGAAAAAAATAAAGTATTTACAATCGCAACTCGTTCATACCATGTCGTTGGTAGATGCTTCTCTTAAAATGCGAGAGTAAATAATATATGTAAGACTTCTCGACTCGTTCGTCGTAAATTAATCAGTGACAAAAAGTCGTAATTCACGTACATTTCCAGCAAAATTACGCTATTGTGTAGTAGGGCAGTAGGTACCCGTGTGCTGAATTTCCCCCAATTTAATCCAGAATACACGGTGCAATTTACATTTACAATATAAATAATCACTGAAAACGCTATTTACCAACACAAGGGGCTTAACGAGCTCGGAAAAACGCGGCCAAGTCACTGAAGAACACGTTACTTTGATATTTGTCACGAAATTGGCAAAGAACAAATTTAGAAAGCTACATTTGTACATTATACAATATTAAATATTTAAATAGCGTATTACGTAAAAGCGATTACAAAAAAAACATGAAACTAAAACTTCAAAAAGGAATTAAGCTCATATTTCTACGGCAAGCTGCTGCCTGACATTTAATTATTTATACCTAATGTATTTTGTTTACACTGCGAATTGAACTTTACAGTTTATTACGGACTCATAATTGAACAAAGAAAATATAATCCATAAGAGCCAACGTCATCCTAGCTTGCCTTTATCAAAACAAATAAACAATATTACGACTCATAATTCTACATCTTCATAACACCTTCCGACTTGGCTCTTTGCCGTTAGTCCAAATGTATGGGTCTGTATTTCACGGGGTTAAGTCATTAAAGCCGTGTTAAATCGTATGTAGTTATTAAAACCACTGCACACTGTGTACATATTAAGTGCACTACGAATACGTTCAGTTAAGCCCAATGTACACAATCGGGGATAAAGTAGGGTTCTACAATTTCAGATACTATATGCATGTGTCCAGTTATGTACTGTTAGAAAACGGATAGCTGGACATACAAAAATGGTTACAGGATACTTTTTACCCGGTACGGTAAAGTTTTAAGTTGAATGTTCTAGCACAAACTACGTACAGAAACTTCATAAGGACTTGAGTAAAGCTTTAATAACTTAAACATATAGCAATACCACGCCAATACAAATAGGCCGTGCGACAGCTCGATAGACTCAGACTTCGAACATCTGCGGTTGATGCACTAAGCTATTCCGAACTTCCCAATAGTCTTCCTCAACTAAATATTCCAACTTACAACCACGTCATGCAGTTCCATCACTATGTGACTTGGCTTGTATTTTACACGAACTATTAATTAAATACAACTATTTTAATATTCATGGCATAGTTGAATAGATATTATTTTATTTTGAATTAATAAGCCAGTGTTTGCTTTCGTGTATCTGGGGAAAATACATTAATTTATAACTTTTTGTAATTTATTTGCATTGGCATAAATGAAACATAATTCCATTTTCAACTTTATTTTATCGTAAGCAATGACATGAAGCTGGCACTGGCAGTCATAATTAAAAAGAAACACGGGCTGACCAACGTTCGTTCGGAACAATCCCCGTCGATCCCCATTGGCGGTTGACAAGCTGCAGCATGATTGATTGTTGTTCGGATTCCAAATTCAAATTACCGCGACGCAGGTAACATCCACTACATTCTCACCTCGTAGTTAGCACGACGGAATGACTAAACAGGGTGTCCATATTTAATCTGCGCACCGCGGTCGTATCGGTTTAATGTGCCGGGAATGCATGCATAATTCAGAACGAGCCAAGAAACTTGGCGCAGTGTGTTCCGTGGCGCATAATGTGTCTGAGTGAACGCAGCCGCGGTTGACAGCAAGGAGGCGGGAAAAATTGACGGCAGCCGTTGTCTTTGATTTCACCCTTAGAAGTTCTTGAAGATTTAATTAATTTGAAGTATTTATGTGTATGTAACACGAAATAGGTTCATTAGTGGAATAATAGGGGAGAGTAACCTATATTGAACCGGCGCTTAAATTGGACCACTTCTGTATTTCTACCAAATAACACAATTTATTACAAAAAATGAAGCGACGACAGTCCACCAAATTGGTGGACTGATGATTATGGCGCTATCGTCGCTTCATTTTTTGTTGCCAGTGTAAATAAATTGTGTTATTTGGTAGAAATACAGAAGTGGTCCAATTTAAGCGCCGGTTCAATATAGGTTACTCTCCCCTATATGATATTCAGGCGCTCTCTGATCTACCATTGCTGGAGTCACCGTAGACAGTGCAGATAAAAGATAATTTCCGACTATTCAGGCGCCACACTGTGGGTGAAAACAAACGACGATCGTGAAAGCAATATATACCCTGGCTGAAAACTTAATGCAACCATCATCGGATCTTTAATTTAACTGATTATCGCAAATTTCCTTCAACATTAACATAAATTTTGCATCAGAGCATCTCCGAGTTAATAATTAAGCACTAGAACTCCCACATGCGTCTTAAGTGCCCAGGGGGTCAATAAATAAGGGTCAGTTTTTTACCCCACTTGGCCTGCAATCCACGTATTTAATTCGGCTATATAAATTTACTGCACTCGTGAGCGAGTCGGGGGAAATCTTTCGTGTGGATTTTTTTAATTCAATAATTTCGAAGGTGTGTTGAGTTTTATAGCCGGGAAATATAATTTGACCGACTTACTCTATATTGCGGTGCAAAAGTCGGTCATAATGTTTTAGGACCCTAAGTTTTTATTTTAAACTGGTTAGGGTTGTACCGCGTTATTTTTTGAAATTGAAATAATCTATGGTCATATTGTGAGTTACTTCTAAAGGTCTAATGGTAAGTATGGTTTTCATATAAAATAAAAGTACATAGCTTTTCATATAAAATCATGTATTCAATTAAATGGCAATTGACGCAGCAAAAGCATTTCACGGTATCAAATAAGCTCTCTTTAGTATCTATTAACTTAGGTACAGACATATTATATTATAGTTACGTAGCTAAAATTGTAACTCCGACAAAGCACTCTTACATCTCACTAGGATAGGGCATTCGACGCAAGATCTTCAGAACAAACTCAACAACCACGACAGAAGCGCCGCAGACGCGTCACCTACTTACCGCGTATTTATGTCTAATTCCTCGCATTAACGTAATGAACATCGCGTAACTCAATTCGCGTAATGTATGCCATACATTACCTCATTTCTGTTAACAATTCACTATAAGCTCACTTGCGGAGTTTACCTTCAAAATTCAACAAAGTCAAAGATGGCTCAGTCTCCGCTCGCCGCGCGGGCGCTGAGGACGTCCCGTCTGCTACGTATTTATTTTATTAATAAATATGTTAATACCGCAGGTAAGTCTGCATTATTCAACGTCGGTAGCGTTGACACAGCATGGATAGCCATGCAAATTCAATCCGGAGATGCGAGGAATTATCATAATTGTAAGTGAGGTTTTTGTTTCTGTACCTGCGAAGTTTAATCCGAAGTTTGTGGGCACTTTTAGTTTTGCGCCGTCATCGCGATTTGCAATTCAGAGGGAAAGAGCAACTTTTGCTGGGGTTGTTTGAAAAATAAGGGTTGCTTCCCGTTTGCGTTGCGACAAATTGAATTAGGCTGCAGGTTATCCTGCTAGGTTCCCTTGTTACAGCATTCCCGATTTTCCCATTCTCTTTGTTCTTCTAGAGTACACAAGCGCCGGCTTGTTTGTAGTGCCTTCGCCTGCCAGTATCAAGCTTTTATGTAGATGATCTTAGTTTTTTTATAAACATGACTTGAACTGTATCAGGTCTGGTTAGCCTTCACTACCAGTGAGTCGGACTTTGTGTGGGAGTATAACCCGCTAATGGGATTATCTCCGCGCCACAGTAAGGATCTTAGCTTTTTCATACTCTCTATGAGTCGTTTTCCTAAAAGTTAAAACATGTTATTAACTTTTATAAGGTTGTAGAATCTGCAAATCTTAGAGGCATATTTTTCTAACATTACAATCATATAATATAAACGTACTCTTTCAGCAAATATTTTACAGCTTTGCATCTGCTTTTCTTATCAGAACAGCAAAGGAGTGGAACTCTCTTCCTGCGCACCTTTTTCCTAAGAAATATAACTTAGATATCTTCAAGTCGAGAGTGAATAGGCATCTTCTAGACAAGCATGCTTCATCTTAGGCCTCATCGTTACTTAACATCAGGTACCTACGTTCGAGGTCAAATGTTTGTCTATCGCAACGTTTAACGATTGAACTCTAAACGCAAGTCAAGATCTGTACTGAAAGGTCACTCGGAAGTATTTCTATGTGAGGTTTTTATGCCTTTAACCCATCAAACTACGTTGCTACTGCAGAATAACAATCGAACAGCCTAATTTAAACTTTTACTGCCAACGTTAAAGGAAAATATAACGGCTAATTCCGCTCCAAGCATTTACTGCCACGTCAAACGTTTACCGATGTATGCCACTTTTTATAGTACCATCACCCTGTAAATACAGGGTGTTAAGCCGGGCCCTTGAATCGTAAATACAGGGTGTTGGATTGCTCTAAGCCTGCCGATTTCGATTTTATAGCCTCTGGATTGTCACTCGCGTTTATGGCGCTGTGGAGCCTAATCGAATATAAATTAGGTGCGCTGCAAAGGTTAAATTGCGTTTTGTTAGTGCCCCATAAAGGGTCATCTATAAAATTAAATGTGTGCCAAGCAATCCCTTGTATGCGCAAAAGGTATAACGGTATCACGTCAATAAATCAAGATTAATGTCGTAAACATGTCAAAATGGAAGCAAATCAGCACCTGTGACACGCGACTTTGTCTCGCGCGAGAAATGGTACCTGTCTCTTTCTTTACAGTACTGCGAGAGAGTGACGGACGATGCTATGTCGCGCGCCAAGAGTCGCGAAGCCAAGTTGTGCTAGGCGGGCAGGTGTTGAAAGCAAAAGCAAGCAAACCAATAAAAAAAACAATGCAAATAGACGACTCAACCGCTGCTGCTGCTATTTAATATCTAATATAATCACCGTGCATCATAACCCCGTTTAACGTTAACATATTAAATAAATTTCAAGTGTAAGTACCTAATACACCGCTTAGGAACTGTTTGCACAGCACATTTTATGGTGCATATTTATTTATTTTAGCTTTATTGCAGAATTTACCAAATATGTACAAACGAAAGGACTTCTTGCCTTAAGGTATTCTCTGCCAGTCTACCATTACATACCTACATAGCCTTGCGATTATTACTTTAGTACAGTTGCCGGCAAACTTCTTGAGCATAACCTTGACTGCGCAGTAGTAGGCAGCAAGTACAAGCGCAGATCCGCCATTTTTGTTCAAGAAGTTTGGCGGCTACTGTATTAGATGTGTTTTTTACTAGGTACTGACCAGCGATTGTTCTCTGACCGCCCAATGTAATGGCAAATAACGGCAACGTGGCCAATGCAGCAAGCTGCTCAAGTAACTATCTCTCACTCTTGCACACGAACGGATCAATTTAATAAATTACACAAGTAATTATTAACACCAGGAAAAAAACTGTGAATTCTAAACTTTTCTGTTACCCTGATAAAATATCCAAAAGGGATTTGTAAAGCCAACGCAGCACAATACCGCTGAGAAAAATCCCCACCGATAAATCATTTAAAAAAAAAAAACATTATTTTTTCTAAACTTGCAATCAATCGTTGCACCGATGACCGGAGCTAACCTGTACCGGAATTTCCACTCATCACTCCTAAAAACCCATAACTTTAAATCAGTTATTGTTTGAATTTGGACTCTATTTCTATACCGAAAAAGGATACTTGAAATTAAATTCTATACCAAAAATACGACTTTGCGAGAAGTGGTAGATTATCTGTTCTAAACCGAAAATCTGAAGAATGCCGCGTATTTTTCAATCATCACCCCGCTAGGGATGTCACTTTAAGCGCGGGTCGATGCGGTTTTTGCCCCCGCTGTAAAAAAAGTTAAAAGGAAGTTTGATGGTTTGTTTGTCTGTGGTATTGGAGTTGTTCGAATAGGGCTTCGACTGCGCGGTTTGGGTGCTTGCATTTGTAGGGTTTAATGCGATATTTAGACGTAAAGTTATCTACAGACTAAAGTTAATTCAGCCTTAGTTTTGTTTAAGGGGTGTTTATTGTTTATATGGTTAATTGTAAAGTCTAAAAATAAAAGGCACAAAAAAGGTCCCGTGACCCTTTTTATGGTCTTTATTGTGTATCGATTATGATAATAAATACACTTAGTGGCGTTTGAATAAAGACATTGATAAACTTATATTACCCGTATTGAAATTCGAACCATTCAAGTTCTATCTAACTACCTTTCTATTCGAAAAATCAATTTTTTTGCGAAAAAAAAAAGACGTTATTTTATTTCAAACGGCCGGCATTATTGTTTCTTAGACTGTGATAATACTGTCAAAAATATCTTAAGAAATACTGGCATCTTAGTTTTTTATTTTATTTTACCAAATCACACACGTTCTACATTCGAATACCGTTCTATTTTCAAAGGTTCATTCGATTCAGCTGCCAATCAGGGCGCGCCTTCCTTCCGCCCGCGATTTTTTCGCTCGCTCCTGACACGGACAAACTTGGTGCATTCATCACCGCAGCGACATAGAGCTGAGAGTCGGTAGAACTGGCAGTGAGGAAAACTTGCGGACCATACGATGTCTAGACAACATTTGCTTAAGCACCTTCTATTTACTTATAATTTAAACTAGCGACCCCCCCGGCTTCGCACGGGTGCAATGCTGATAAATTATGCATGTATTATACATATAAACCTTCCTCTTGAATCACTCTATCTATTAAAAAAAACCGCATCAAAATCCGTTGCGTGGTTTTAAAGATTTAAGCATACAAAGGGACATAGGGACAGAGAAAGCGACTTTGTTTCATACTATGTAGTGATATATTTTATTTACTTTATTTTTTAATGCACACTGTTTATTAACTTTAGGTAAACGCTCAATTGTTACGTCTTATTTAAGTAATCCTCAGGAAACTAAAAATTTTATAAGGTTAGTCGTAAATATCGGTGTTTACCAGATAATCCAATTTTTGACTATAATCAAAATTATGTTCCGAATGTTTTTTGTGAAAAATTAGAATTCTGATAATTTTAATGGTTTTGAGAACTATCTGTATGTCATTAGTTGTAGTGTTATTATTAGTGAAACTTGTACCATGTATTAAAAATCATGATAGACTAAATTCTAGATCTACACAAACGATCTCACAGTTTTATGTAAAGGCTCGTCAATCCTAGATATAAAAATATGTAATAATAATAACTGTACCAATAACACAAAACGTTCTGAATGGCACAAATAGCCAATGCATGTTCACGCGGAACTATAGTAGTTCGTTACTTGCTAGTTAGCACCGAGTGGTTTTCATAAACTTATGTCTAACACAGTTTGCAGCTTAGGCACTATTAACGGGGAGTTCCAGCTGGTTCCGAACGAAGTACAAATAGCCACGTTAATAGTATATTAAACTAATATTACACCATTTACTCTACTGCATTATATTGTGGATTCAGTAAAGTGAAAATAATACCTAAGGTGTAAGATTATCTATTATTTCGTTATTGTCCATTCAATTATGTTTATTTCATAATTCAATTACAAACTCTACAACTACATGACTCATCATTCTATAATTTGTAATTATGCCGAATCTTTAATATTTTTTTCGTATTCACCTCAATTCTTTTGAAAATGCGTTAATTGAATCTTCTTATTCAATCCTGCTTTATCTACGTAGACAATGAGTATTTATATCCTTCTTCAGAACCCCAATATATTATTTATATTTGTGGTTGGGTATGAGTTAAAAACAAAATGCGTCACAATGAAAAACAAACACTTTGCCACTTCTAATTTCTTCCTAAATCAACAAACGAGCCTACAGCGCGATGTTTTAGCAAATGAGTGTCGACGTAAGTCGCGTCTGAAACACACTTCGCATGTGTGCGTTTGTGTGTGTGAATACACGTTACATGCACATTAGTTATTATGTGCATGTGTGCGTGGAACGTTTCGGAATTCAAATTTGGCCCCTATGAGTGACGTGAGTTAATGGATTATTTTTTAATTAAAATTACTGGCTGCAGATTTTATTTCATTTTGACGACGAAAAAGTTTCATGTGTGAGGTTTGATCTTTGGTTTGGTCACTGGGATGCCTGCGCAATTTTACAATGATATATATCGTAGAAAATAGAGGAAACCTGTAAAGACTGGCAAAAAATATTCAATGTTCAGGCTAGTAATTTTTCTTTAAAGCTCCTTCCGAATATTTCTTTCTTCTTGCAAGTATCTATCCCTGAATTTCGTAATCCAATCCTTGCACTATATGAATGAATGAATAAATCGACACTCAGAACACCGCTCCGGAACATTCAATAGAATTCGTTTCACACATAAAAAATGTAAAGAGACAACCATTTTGAATTTGCATATGCATGGAACCTTCCAGAGGCGCCATGTTTGTGAAAGGAAACGTAGCCATGACAAGTGAATTTATCGGCGTGATAGTATGGAAGGGAAGAAAAAACATATCGTAAATATATGTTGGTAGGACTTTGAAAAATCTACCCCAAACAATGTCTAATATACCGAAAAGTAGCGTGGCGTCAAAGAACCCCGTGGGCATTCCAGAGCAAAGCTCTCCTTAGCTTTAATAGAGAAAGGGGCTAAAACAATCTCAAATAAGCAAGCCGGTAGGAATCGGGTTCAATGGACGCCACACCACATAGTTATTTCAATCTGCACACGATTTCCGCACAATATTTTAACAAATTGTCGTGGTCTTCATGAACATGGACGTAACATCACATCACGTCGGAAACGTCGAGGTAATTAAATAAACACCTTTTAATATAACTGAATCCAACTAGATTTCATGAATCAGAGTTATAGCTATTTGTACGAACTCGTATGGCTTGTTAGACGTTTTAATTTGACCTAATACTCGTTCGTGAGTCTTCGGTTGTTTGGCGTTTTTGCTGGAAAGTTTTAATTGGTAGATTAATACGCGATTCGTTCCGCTAATACCTACACGAGATGAAAACACACGGCATAGGAAAAGCGGCGGCCGACTTTTCATTTAAGCGTTTTTGCAATACGAAGTAGTTGTATACAATTTGTATCGTAAAACAATAGTTGTATGATAAGATTGCCTAAGCTTGACACATTCCGAGAAGAGGATACAAAATTTAAACAACAATGCAGTTTTGTTGCAGTCGGTAGAACTGCACGCCCACTACAAAGCGACCTGTGCCGTTGGTTTGAAGTTTTGACACAGTTATGTGAACTCAGAACTGCATCTAAGCTGCACTCTTGCAGCTTCAATTCAATACCCAAACAGTTACGATCAGCCATTTTATCATCATCATCATGTCAGCATAAATAGACGTCCACTGCAGCACAAAGGCTTCCCCCAAGTTCTCCACAATGATCGGTCACTCTTATCAAATTCCTAACCAGGTCGTCGGTCCACCTTGTTGGGGGCCTTACCACGCTGCGTCTTCCGGTACGCGGTAGCTCTCTGCCCCAATGGAGCAAACCTTTTTATAGGACCTCAAAATTCAACGCAAACCATCGCGTTTTCTACCACCCCTTCTTCACTTGTTTCCCACGGGAACTTGAAGTAAAACTCAACGTTTAACGAAATTGCTTTCGTTTTGTACAAATATCAAGGTGCTTTGATTGAGTTGCCAACTTCAAATTAGCCAAGTTCATACACCTCCCATCCAAACAGCTGTATGAAGCCTTTGACGAGTTTTCAATTTTTGAAAGCAATATTCTGTAATGAAAGGTTACGGTTTTGTGCCTAATTACATTTGGAAACAAATCGTTTTTGGTGAACTCATTAATGGATTAGAGTTTCGTGTCGCGTGTTTCTTTTATGTTAATCACACTGTCTCCAAACATTATTGTTCTAGTTGATTCATTTTATTATACCTAATACTAAACGACTACACGATGAACTTTAATTAAAAACTTTCTTCTCCGATTTTGCTTGAAGAAGACGAAATGCGTCTGATTTTAATTAAGAGTCATTGCTTACGACACTAAATAAGCTCACTAATGGAACTATAATTTATATATTACAGAGATCGCACTTTAGCGATAAGACAGTCTATTGTCTACCATTTTTAAATTAGGGTTTAATATGTTACTTTTTTCTTGTTGGTGTGCAATAAATAATTATTGTATTGTATTGTATAATCTAAGTGGCAGTTTTAAGCCTATTCGTCAAAGCATTAAATATTTGTATGGTAATTCCGTGCACATTTCTTTTAACAAGAGATAGATAGAAGGGCAAAACCAGTCTGTTTCAATATGCATCGCGTTTGCGTGATTTGGTAGTAATCCTTTTAAAAGCAGACGGATTCATCTTGAACAGACATATTTCGTAAATATACAGAGCTGGCAATGTAAGAATCCGTTTGCTTTCAAATAATGGCCTACAGTGTTCTCTAAAATTCGCCCCGATTATTGTTCTAGATAACGCCTTTCTTTTGGTCTTAAATATTACATGCGCACTACTGAGTTTCCCCATAGAAGAATACCATATCTTAGGAGATAGGCTACGTATCCATGATACGCTGACGTAGCTGTTTCCGATACTACACTTCGAACCCGATGTAATACATATATAAAATGTATCGAGTTTAAAACTTAAGCCAACGCGAGTCTTCCAATAAAAAATAAAATCAACGGGTAGTTACAACAAAAGTCGTAGTTTTAGTAGTTAAGAATTTTGTTTTCAAGTTTTTTATGTAGAATTTTGTGTTAAGATTATAAATGGTATTATAACCCCATTAAAGCGGTTTGCAAACGGATATAACTAACCCATTGGGTCCAGGGTGAGGATAGTCGCCCTGCGCCCTTTGCCCGGTCATTAAGGCCGGAGATATAAGGGCTCTCGATAATAAATCCCTCAAATTAAGTTATTGCTTCTTCAATATTGCCGGGTAAAGTTCGCTTTTCTTTGTATGCAGAGTGAACGTTCAGAAATGAAGGAATATTTTTCCTGAGTTTGCCTTTCACTTATCAAGTTATCACACTTTATATTATAAAGGCGAAAGTTTGTGAGTGATTGTGTGTATGCTTGTTACTTCTAAACGTTCAAACGGCTGGACCAATTTTGATAAAATTTGGGAAGGTGGTAGCTGGAACTGAACCTTGGATTAACACATAAGCTACTTTTTATCCCGAAAAAATGTAGTGTTCCCGTCGGATGAGTGGGTGACACCGCAAGGCACAGCTAGTCATTAAGAGGCCTTATTCCTTTTAAAATTAACTTTTTTCGTATTATGACAAATACATATTGATAATTTCCACCAACTTTTTGAAGTGAATAATACTTTTCCCCGAGTTCTAGGTAGTAACATAGCTATTTCATGCTTACCTTGCGTGCAGTCGAAAATAAGTTGAAAAAACTAATTTTCCGCGTGAATTTTGTCAATTTCGAGTAGTTTTTGAAACAAAAGTTATCAATGAAAAATTCAAATTGTAGGTTTCAAATATATACCAAAAAAATTCAATAGCCCTGTTCTAGGTAGTAACATCATTAATATGTTAAGAAACATGTTTGATCATAGAGAAAAGTTTCTAAAACAATCAGCATTTTAAAAGGAATAAGGCCTCTTAATATGTTAAAATATATTACGTGCTGGGGGCCTATGATGGTTGCGTATATCGCGTGATAAATAAGTGACAAAGCATATGTCACTCACACTCGCATTATGTCAAAGCGTGACGGATGCTTTATCACTTATTTATCGCGTGATAAACGCAACCATCATAGGGCCCCTGGTGTGCCTATTTATATATATTGATATGATACCTTTATATCTTATATTATAACACAGCACTCGCTGATATCATATCACTTTCTTTAGACCTAAGTTACCTACGTGTATGTATTGTGGACGTCTAATATTAGCCTAGATATGCTACATATACATATGCCATAATAAAATGTAATTGTCCGTATGTTTTGATACTTACTGTTTTCTATAAAAATAATATTGATGGTGAGCTATTAAGACTGCGTGCTTACCTGAAACAAAATAAAGAAGAATATAAATGATTTATTGCGATTAGTATGAAAAATGCATCGTCCTTGTCATATATCGAACAAGTCATCCATTAGAAACAATTGACAACATTTCATATTTTTAAGACTATCATTTTAT
Organism: Apotomis betuletana; assembly: GCA_932273695.1. Taxonomy (NCBI): domain Eukaryota; kingdom Metazoa; phylum Arthropoda; class Insecta; order Lepidoptera; family Tortricidae; genus Apotomis; species Apotomis betuletana. Next base: position 26,433,118 of record OW026303.1, on the reverse strand, counting down.
TACTTTTCTGAATTCTGCTTAAAAAGATGAAGTAATCTCTGTCTTTATTTATTTTCTGAGATGATTATTTACTTTATTATTAATTTATAAAAACATACTCATTTTAAAATGTGGCAACACAGAAACCAGAACTTAATGGAACGGTTACTTTAGTCGGTTTTCTTACTAAAAAAAAAACTTAATCAAACTCGGTATGCATCTGTCACCTGTCAACATCAAATAAAAAAATATATATTTTTTCGGGAGTTCCGGTTCGTGACTTAAGATGGCCGCATGCGTTTAAGTTTTGTTGTTCGTTATTTATTCATTTTTGTTATTCAATGTGTAGTATTGATAGCGTATTGTGCAGTGATCTAACGTATGAGTGAATAGCTAATGAAGAATTCAACTTGAAGCGTTCATAGCCCTTCCTGGGTCAAGGCCCGATAGTCCGCGTGGTTTTTTGTAAATCGCTATCACTTTACAAAAAGCAAAACCTCACCGAACAACGGCATGCTCTACGAGCAAACTCGAAATTGGCGAAATCATCATTAACTTTGATGGAAACCATATTTTAAAATTAGATTATATTTTTTCGCTCTTTGGTTTAGACAACAACCCTATTCAGCCCGTATTGTCTTAGATTGCAGTTATTTGATGTATTTTCTTATATTTCTTTAAATACAGAAGAATAAATTCAAAGATATTTTTTAAGGTAAGTACACGACTTAAAGCCCTATCGATCTCTATATTAATTTCCACCTGTTATAAATATGAAATGTTGTCAATTGTCGCGTCATTTTAGTTTTCTGACTGTACCAGTGACGTGACATAATACATTATGAATTTACTCCGGCCTTTTTTTATTCCCACCTGAATTATGTACAAAATATTTTTTTTACTTTGAAATACTTAGTCAAATATTATCATGAATCGTTAACCTTTTCTTTTATATTATTTCTAAAAGTCGGAGAAATTGCGTTTTCTCCATAATAGGGCCTGAAAAAGAAGTACTTATTTTATTATACGCCCACTCGTATGAGTGGGCGTATAATAAAATAAGTACTTCCTTACTTCTTACTCTTTGAGATATTAGTGAATTTATCAATATCATTATAGATTTATGACTTAAAGGTAAAAATAAATATGGTTCTCTGGTAGGGTTTACAAAGAAAAATATGAATAGGTACATTTATGTTATTTTATCTTATGTTAGAATATTTCATAAAAGTGCGTAACCATAATTATTGATAATATCTGGACAATATTTTACTTTTATTTTACGTACACATTTATTTCACCCAGCATAAACTTTGTAGCTGTTATCACTTCTATCGATGCATGTCATAGAGACCAGCAAAATCTTGTTTGAGCTTGACAGTCTTAACTCAAGGCTGTTCTCACACTGGACAGAACGCGCTATATCCGCGTGAAAAAAAAAACTTTTGCTAGTGTTAAATGTGTTGTACGGGCGTGTTTTGTATACAATGTTAAATCTGCTGCCACGCGCTTTGTAACGTGCTCCGTGTAAATACCGCCCAACATCGACAATACGCGTTTTTGAGCGGTGCGTTTGGAATTCGAACAGAAAAGGGCTACTCCGTTGTTCGAAATTTGGAAATCGTACTCCCGTCCCTCTCGATCTCCTGTCAAAGTATATCTGGGTGCGTGAGACGGTTGAATCGGAGTAGCTCTTCAGTTTCACACCGATTCTTGCCCAACGGACACGTAATCGGCCAATCCATGTTACAAAGCATTTGACACCCATTTTATCCCGCACTTGACATCGTCAGGCGAATCGTAAAGCATAAACACCTACACGTATTACGGGAATGACGTCGTAAAAGCGGCGTCAAAGTTTTAATGCGCTGTTAAATTTCACAGGACAGTCCCGAATGTTATTGGCTTGTTTCGGTACAAGCTGCCGTTACCTCTGACAAGGCTATGACACTCGATCAAGGTCATGAGAAAAACTACCTACCTATCTCTCTAGGGGCGTAAAACCCAGTCCGTTTCCTCACGCCACTTAGATAGTTGGCAGTCCACAACTGTGCGTCATGGTCGCTTGCGGTATTTCCGGACTAATACAACCTTCAAGAAAAGAGCGTACCATCTGCAAGGCCTGCAGCGCATTTGCGACTCCTCTGGTGTTGCAGGTGTCTATGGGCGACAGTAATCGCATTCCATCAGGCGATCTGTTTGCTTGTTTGCCCCCGATGACATAAAAAAAACCGGCCAAGAGCATGTCGGGCCACGCTCAGTGTAGGGTTCCGTACCCATCCTTCACAATAGACGGTTTAAATTACGAGAAAGATTTCAAGCTCTATAAAAAGGTCGTAAACGCCAAAGTAACTGTAATATACTTATTACCTTCTGGAAGTTATCGATTATACGCACCAGATTGAGCGGAATGCTTTAATGCAGTATGGCACATAACTAATATGTGTAACGTTCGAAGTATAAGGACACCGTGCGGCACTTACATTTTAAAGAAAATTATGAAATTTTGCGATAACTCAAAAACGGCTTGACCGATTTTGTTCAATATAGTTTTCATTGAAAGTACTTATAAAGCCTCATTTTCATGAATTTTTTTCATATTTTTTTGACCCGTGGTTGAAAAGTAAGAGGGGGGGGGACACAATTTTTTTTATTTTCGCCTATTTACGAAACTGCTGACTTTATCAAAAAATAATTTAGATGTTCGAGAGGTACCCGAAAAACAATTTTTTTTTTAGTTTTAACCGTTTTGTTGGCGTGATACATACACATACTCATACCAAATTTCAGCTTTCTAGTACTAATGATCAAGGAGCTAAGTCGCGGACGGACGGACAGACGGACAGACGGACATGGCGAAACTATAAGGTTTCCTAGTTGACTACGGAACCCTAAAAAGCACACTCGCTCACTCGGGCGGACGGTATATTTTAGGTAGGTACCTACAGTATATTTTACAGGCCAATAGTGATCTCTTTTCTATTGATAGCAGTAGGTGTTTGTAATAATTCTGAGGTCAGAAAAAGAGAAACGAATTAAAGCACCCTGTTATACAAATGTGGAGGGTAAATTTCGTCAGCACCGTATATAAGTGTCTTACAGAAGAATTTGGTGCAAGGCGCATGACTATCATAGGCCCATAGTTAATTAGAGACAATAGATATAAACACCACCATGGTGGATGGAATATACTAAGTTGTCCGAGTATTTTCAGTGTGCCGCCAGTTTATCCTCTGTCTTAATCGATTAAAAACTCAAAGGCACAGGAACAAGAGTGCACTGGGTACACACGTGGGCAAACACTCACAAGAAGCGTGTTTTCTCTGCATCGTTTAAGGCCCGCCGCAGACGCCCTGTTTTCACAAGACCCGCCGCACACTATCGTGTTTTCGTTCGATCAGGCGCATGTAAATTTAAAGATGGAGGTTTATCTTGTTTGTTTGAATAAAAATATGAAAGTAAGGGTAAAATAGTTGAGCTTCCTAAAAGTTGTACCACAACGTATTACTGGAATTTGTTATTTTAGGCTGTTAGGTTATTTTTATAACCTAAGTAGCGTTTATATTGAAGTGCCTTAAGTGGCATAGTTCCCACCAAAAATAAAGTTGTCTAGTCTACTTCAAAATACGTTTACATTTCATACCATATATGATTGGAATAAGGTGCAAAAGCAAACACCTTCGATGCTTCGATTGGATGCACTGCCTTATTTTTAACCTAATGAGGTCTAAATGAAATGTAAACCCCACCGCAAACAGCGCCTCTGAGATCAAACACGAAACGCGTAGCCTCGATCTCGGAACACTCAAAGATTCAAAGCTACACCTTGTTTGCTCCGTTAGAACACTCTTAAAGTAAAACGAGAAACTTTAACACTTGACAGTTAATTAAATTTGACAGGCTTCCGGGCGCCGCAAATAGTTCCTGTCATCGGTTTTATGCTCGTTCAACTCCCACCAATTACCCCGACTTGACAACAAACAAATTTAAACTTCAAAATTAAATCAGCCAAACTATCGGCTCCGCGGTTCGAAATTTAAATAACTTTAATAATATATGTTAATTAATACGCACCAATGACTACTAATTACGTTTATAATTAAACCATAAATTAATTTATTAAAAATTCATTAATAAAAACGTTGGGGGCAATATTTCGTCCGCTCAACGAGCCGTTCCGTGGTAAATGGCTCTGGAGTGCCGTTAATTTGGTTAATTGTTGTATTCTTGTTATAAATTCAGGAGATTAAGCCGCTAGTGTGCGCGCGCCCTAATACGTGTTTAATCGTTATTGTGATCGGGACTTTTGAATTATTGGGACCGTTGGAATTTATTCACGTTGCTCGCGTGTGATTCGCTACAAGTCATGAATGGTTAATACGATAATCATTTGTGGTATACGTTTTAGTTTTATTATAAAAAAAGTTCGTTATTATTTTAATTACAACCAATAAAAGACATTATGATATGAGTTGCATTAACATGATGATATATTTACATACTAACTAACTGTTTGGCTGTGTGGCTCAAAACGGATCTTAGCCTCCGGAACGTTTGTTCCGATCTTGCGGAATTTCATTGCAACAATCATTAATTTGAAATTTTACATACAACTGCATGCCTGGTTTTCCGCGGTACAGGCCTTCCGTATTTCGGGATCCCCTGGGATCTCTGTATGCTTAACTGTTATGCACATAACTCTGATTGAATTTGTAAGTTGTGCAATAAATACATTTTGATCTTTTATATATACAGATTACAGAAGCTTCAAATGTAATGTACTAATTTCAGTGTAAATTCCATAATTCAATTACTTCCGTTTAAAATCAATATAAAAGAGAGCAATATCAACCGGGTTTCCTCAAATGTTTTTATAAGAATTTAAAGAGTAATTGGGATTTTTTAGATGTATGATTTGTATTTATGTTATTATGAAATGGTATGGTTATTTAGAGCCAAATGACCTCGTTGGCTATTTTCAGCTAGCGCATCAAAGCAAAGAGGCGGCGAAAAACAAAACCTCTTCCCTTTACTATTAGGAAATACATGTCAATTCACATCCATACAGCAATGCATATAGCACCGTAAAATAAAAACAGGGAAAATTACACTGCAAAAATATTCGCCTTTACTATACCATCCAAACTCGCATAAGACAAGACCATGATTCGAAAATCGCCCGTGTTTCGAATGCAATAATACCAAAATTTCCTTTGAACGATCATTTCAGTAACGAGATTGTAAAAGTTACCGAGTATTCGCTCCTCGGGTAGGGTCGGCAAAAGGATAAACACGTTAAAGGCCGCTGTTGACTGTACGCTATCCACAAAGAAAACACTTATGATTGTACGGCAGGGTTGCCGAACATACAAGAATTTCGCTTTGTGAGTGTGATGACGAATTTGAGTATTTCATAAGCAAGCGATTGAAAGCCTAACGTTATATAACATTTTTTTTATTTCATCTTACGATGGTATTCTAGAGCTTGGATAAAATATTTGATAATTAAATACAAACGACTAAATTGTCACAGAAAAAAAAAATTATACCTAAGTGTTACTTTAGTCCGGCGTTCGTTATAAATTGAGAAATCCAAGTCAAGTTGCGTCTCACGTCGTTAATTTAACGCGCTAGTCTTTTCTTTTATAAAACAATTCACAATCCGAAACATTGTTTCATCTGTTTTAAATTTTCATCTGTCCGAAAGTCACGTTTGCCTGTAACCTGTAATATTTCCAGGGTTTCGTAAACATCGTTTTAAAGTACCCATTAGGTTAGGTTAGGTTTGTTTTATACTTATAAAAAGCACGGTTCTCAGTCAAACGAAAATTTGGCGATACGTTACTGATGAAAAAAAAATGGGATTTACAATAGGTTGCCAATAAATATGTTAATTTGTAAGGTATTTATCTACGGGCACATATCTGAAATAAATGCTTTGAATTTATCTAGACAATATAAAACGGTTTACCCTGGTTTTATAAACAAACGTTTCATTAAATTTGCATTTCATAAACATCTCATTTCATCGAAAACATTTTTTTCTTCTAAAACCATAATTTATTTTGGAAAGTTAAAATAACAACCTAATCTAATTTATAGGTTGACATTTTCAAGATTTCTGAAAACTTTATGATTTCCGATGAAAATGTGAATTTGTCTATAAATAAATAAATAAATATTATGGGACAATCATACACAAATCGACCTAGTGCCAAACTAAGCAAAGCTTGTACTATGGGTACTAGACGACGATATACATGATATAAAAATACATATATAGATAACATCCATGACCCAAGAACTAATATTCGAGTTCATCACACAAATATTTGCCCTGGCCGGGATTCGAACCCGGGACCCCCGGCTCAGTAGGCAGGTGTCTGCAAACTGCGCCAACCGCGTCGTTAATGAAATGAAAATTCTATGAAATTAAGCATTCCGTAAAGTGATTTTCTATAAAGAAGAGGATCCCTATAAGAACAGAGTGTGACCCGCAAGCCGTCGCCTGGTAACCCTGCGGAAGGGGTAAAGCCAATCGAAATTTTCGCATCCCGACTTCCCTCAGATACAGTCGCTGTGTATAACAGCATAAGTACAATTTTTATTGTTCTCCGTTTTATTTAAATGCCGCCTTTGACATTTTACTCAAGAGCCGTGACTCAATTGGATGTAAATATGACGCGTGCAGTTTCCTTTTATTGATAATCTTGATTGAGCATAAAATTGTCGCTTATCTATAGACATGTTTGTTTTATTGCTGGCAGTAAAAGTGGATGATGGTTGTTTATGCCAGAAATGAGATATATTCTCGGAAACAATATTATTCTTTTTAAGTTTAGTAAATTTGGTGTTCATCTTCTTTTAATACGATTTGACTCATTTTTCACGGTCCCCAAAACGCCTAGAAAGTAAAAATGTATCAAGGAATCGCAGGCAATAATAATTATATATTTCACAAGAATGCTTATTGTGTGTGATAACTTAAAAGCAAATATTCAAATAGTAACTCAAACTTAAAATAAAGTAATAATTTATGTTAGTAACGTGGCTACGATAACCAAAATCTATTTTCAAAAGTATTTTTGGTCATGAACATTTTCTTGCAATCGCTAAAACTTTGTCCTGAAAATATGGCCTTGTAGAGACATTTTTTCATATGATATGTATGTACAATTTGAGATATCTTAGATCTTAGGCAGAGGCCGCATTACGCGGAAAAAAGCAATATCATGTCACGTTTAAGGAACAAATCACCCCAGAGCACTGACTCGAACAAAGTAATTTGTATCACTTTCCGTCAACTCGTGTAGCACTTCCCGCAAATCACAATGCGAGCATTTTCATCAAAATTGAACTGTCATTTCATAAAACTAAGAACCCTGAACGATAACTCCGTAACTTTGAACTTTTGCGAGCACGAGTGTTATAATATTTCGAGCTTTTTAAATAAATTTGCAAATATGACAACTCTAATAACAATGGAATCTAATTTAGCGAAAATTCCTGGATACGTTACGCTATTTATAAACTAAAATTAAAATTCTCTCGTAACGTAATGTTTGTAGCGGAGTTTTAGGTCAGTTTTGGCATTACTCAACGAACATAATACACTCCACCGTTCTACTGTAGGACTGTACTGACATATCTATTTACATTGTTAAGTTTACAAGTCTTGCAAAGCCCGATATGCCTAGATTTGATTGATTAAGTAATCACTTTTTTCGTCCAGTATATAATTAGTTTTCAACTTGATAAATTTTTTTGTGTATATGCTCTATCGACTGCGCCATTTAAACGCGTGACAGACAGAAATTATATACCAAAGTTCTTTTTAGAGAAATAAGGACGGCGGTGGTTTGCCGTTGCTACATGCAGCAAAGATCCACGCCTATACTATTATTTATACTATTGTAAGAAGGTGTAAGAGCAAAAATCTATTTACCTATCAGCCATATTACGAACAAAATAAATACAGGGTAATCAATCCAAATGGGTCGGTAGGGAGAAAACGAAAACTATAAGAGATAGGGAAATCTGTTCTTAGGAACCATGGCGTCGATTTTAGACTTAATAGACTTAACCGAGAATTGAACCTGGGTAGAATTTTGTAAGTAATCGCATGTCGTATTGAAAAATTCTTTACAGCGGTTTTGACCGGGTTATGAATGAAGTTATATATGTATAAGTTTAAAAAAAAATTATGCACCTTTTACTAAATCTAAAATCGACGCCATGGTTCCTAAGAACAGTTTTCCGTATCCCCTAGAGTTTGAGTCTTCTACCTACTGACCCATTTGAATTGATAACTCGGTATACTTATCAATTGGCTATATGTTAATGTAAATCGAATGAAGCTCAAGGCCGCAAGCAAATGCTAATTGTAACTAAATCAGTGCGATGACTTTGAAATTGGAAGCAAACTGGGCCTATCTAAGGATCCGTTGACAAGTTAGGGGCAACCTAGTTAGTTAGCGTAATCAGCTCCATCGGCAGTCGGCTCAGGGTCACGTTGATTATGCCAGTTTCACGCGCGGCATTAATTATAGCCGCCGACCTCGTTTTGGCAATTTTTGACATGCTATGACAGCGGCATTTCGTTTTATGTTCCAAAATTAAATACTGTTCATCGTGTCTAACATGAGATTTAGTCTAGGTAAGTACTTTATATCTAATCCGTATAAAAATATTTAGCTACTGAGGCTAACGATTTCCTAAGTATCGACCACGTACCGGCAGACCCAGTGTAGGTTATGACGATGATGACGCGACTCACAATGATTATGATGATGAACATTTATAGAATTCGATCCATAAAATACAATTTAACTTTAAGTTATGCTATAAAGGAATCGTTCCATCTGTCACTCACAATCGAATTTTGTCAAAACGTGACGGGTGCTTTGTCACTTATTGATCGTGTGATATAAAAGCAACCATCATAGGTTCGCAGGAAAAGTAATTTAGATTTTGTATATTTTACAATGTGTTTTTTCCATTATCAATAAGCTAAGAAGTTACAGCCACATATGTAGGTTTGATCACCGATAGAAGTATATAAAATCCTTGCCTCATTAATTCAAGAAACGCATACCCATTCAACCATAGCAGCTCACAAACGAACAAAAAAGCTATTCCACAAAACAACAAACGCTAACCCTTCCGTCACCTCTCAGATCTAACGAAACTCAACCTCAAAAGACAAAGTTTTCCGAAGCATTGCGTCAAGTTAAGATGGCCATTATACCATCACGGTGCGGTGGGCGCGAGACGGCTGAAAGAATCCCCAGTTGCTGAAAGAATCCGTAGTCAGTCGCGTATGAATATATAATGATCTCGCTGCCGTCTAGAGGTGAGGTGCGGATGCATATGAAGATTTGGCTGCAGATGAGGATGCGACAAATTTATTAAATTTATTTATGACAAGCTGCGCCACGCGGTGTTACATTTTTGGGATTATTATTATTAGTATTAAGGGAACGCTGTGGTGTGAAGGACGATGTAGTTATTAGAATTGAGAAAGGGATGCTTAGTTGGTTTGGGCATGTAGAGATGATGCATGAAAGAAGATTCACGAAACAAATCTACAAGGCGAATGTGAATGGGAATGTTGGAAAAGAAAGGCCTAGATGAACGTTTCTTGATCAGATTGGAGACGTTCTGAAAAAAGGGCAAGTCAAGAGTGCTTTAAACCGACAAGCATGCATGAGGTGATCAATGAATGTTGATGAAGCGAAAGATGTAGGTATGTCAGGACAGTAGCAGGTGGAAACATGTGGTCTCTGCCCACCCCGTTGGGAAAAAGGCATGATTTTATGTATGTATGTATTTTTTGGGATAAAAGTAGCCTATGTGTTAATCCTGCGTATCAGCTTACTTCATACCAAAATTTATCAATATTGATACAGCCGCTTGAGCGTGAAGTTACAAACATACACAAACACACTCACAAACTTTCGCCTTTATTATATTATTGTGATAACTTTGCACATACAAAAAAGGGCTAATGACGCATTTAATGCATTAGGTTATTCTCAACTAGCCAACGACAAGTATTATATTCTGAGATTCGTTGAAGAGTAGACGCGATTATCGTCAGACTGGTTACATATAAATTTCATTCCAGAGCCTGAGCGTTCGCGGGAGAAAAATCTTTTGTAAATCATGTAATTTTTTTTCATAATAATCCTTGTTTAGGTTCCATCAGGTGAACGAAAATCAAACTCGTCCATGGTCCAAAAAAAAGATAGAGAATCATAATTACAAATGGTCGTTTATCCCCGCACTAGCGAATCGCGTCCAAAGCGGTTTGATGCATCTTTCAGAGCCGCGAAAAGCGTCTTCAACGAACTTATCCCGCTCCAACTTAACAGTTATGCATTGCGACAGCCTGGCAAGCCGCTGCATCATTTAGGCATTTTAGGTCAAGGAAGGCTTTCATAATTTTTCTTATGAATTCTTTTTTATAATTAACTGAAGCCACAAATGCCGTCCTACTAAACATGAAATGGCATTGTCAGTCAACAGCTTCATGAGTTTGGTGCAGTGAGAATAATACATTGTAGTTGAGAGATGGTTGATACTGTCATCATAGTATTAGGAAATAAGGTACGACACTCCAGCTAGTGAGACTTTCTACGTCACTGATAATTTGCCGCTTTAAAGTAAAAAAATAATTATAAGGGAAAAAATGTTTGCCGTCAGTCGTACTAAAATTATAATTACGCATTTATGCATTACGATTGTCACGTTCTTTGACTAAGTTTTATTTTGTCGAAATAATTGATTTAAAACACTCACGATTTTATGAGATTCATACAGGTAACAAGGAAATCCGGGAGTATTATGATACACCACTGGCGACCAACCAACCAATCATAGCGTGATGAGTGTCACTTATACCTTCTTAAGCGATTTACACTCACGTGAAGTTGTCAGGAACGGCCCGACATGTTTCAAACTCGTATGCAGCTCTTCATCAGGGACTGCTACCCGTACAGCGGCGCGGCAACTTTGTCTCTTTCACGTGAGTAACTCGCTTGATAAAATAATTACTCTGCTTCTTTTAAGGATCATTCCTGATTTGAACTCGCATGGAAGTTCCTTCCCTATAAATGTTACTGACGACCGAATGCTTGGATGTGATCGAGCCGCCCGTACAGTCTTGTATGAAGAAGCCGATCGTTTCCGTCAGGCCACGTAATCGCGAGGAACGGCCTAATCAAGCCTCCCCAATATCGCATAATTGCAGAGCACTATATTAAAACCATCCCGCGGAATGGAAGAAATTTCTCTCTTCATCTTAATAAGAACGCCCGAATATTCGAGATATCGAATCCACGGACTTCATAATGAAATTTTCGGATTACTCGACGTTCATTTGTCTCTGTCCTACTTACAAGGCGCGGTATAAAGCCGTCACTCTCTGGCATAAAGGTGCAATGCCGAGTTTTATGCGAAATTTATTCATAAAGCTGTAATGTATCCTGGAGTGAAACGCTTGGTAATGGGAGGAGGGATAATGTTCGTGTATTTGCGAATTCAGCTTTAATTTCTGAACGCTCGTAAGTTATCATTTATGGTAATGTCGGCGAATTTTAAACTGGCTATTGCAATTTTAAAACTGCTGAAGCTTATGCGGTGTGTAAGAATGATGGTCGCGCTGAATAATTGAGGAGATTCCAAGATTTTCATTTGCGAGCTGTGAGAGAAATGACCGGCGGCGATATGACCTTGGATAATGTTTGGGTAAACGCAGCAGCACATTACCCCTTTACCACTCAAATATTAAATATAATAAGAGACTACGTCAGAGTTGCTTTAGGTTTGTGATCGTTGGAAGTGTTGCCGAATTGTGAATGGCACGCCGGGGCAACAACACACTCAAAAATATAAATATATCCGTGTCTTCATATGCAATATATGTATGTAGACTAGATGAAATTAAGTTAAGTAATCGCAGTAGGCAATTAGATCATAGATTCCAATCTAACAATCTCGAAACAATAAAAAATAAAGATTTTTCTAATTAAAGTTAACTCACCAATATTTTTTTAAGATTAGATTAGATTTATTTATATCATAATATAAAATATGAGTATAAATTACGGTAAGACAATTTACATGCAAATTTCAATACTATGATCGTCAAAAGAATACAAGTAAAAACATAACCGTCGTATATTGCTTGACGTCTCTATACTACATGATATCCTGTCTGGTCGTATCGATAGTGCCTCACTTCTTGCCGAAATTGGCTTTTCTGTGCCAACCTTCAGAACCCGGCACTCCGAGCGTCGACTTTTCAGCATTCCCAAGGTAAACACTAGGTATGCTCAAAACTCCCCAATTGTACGTATTCTGAGAGAATACAATTGTAAATTTAATGCCGCCGATCTATTTGACTGTTCCAAGCCAGTCTTGAAAAACCGTATTCGAAAACTCATTTTGCAAGGTTGATGATGTGGTAGCGTGGAGTTGCGTACGATAGACATGCTTATATATTACACACACACACACACACACACACACACACACACACACACACACACGAGCACACACACACGAGCACACACACACACACCTGGGGTGGTTGCTAGCTTTCTTTTGTTTTAATTTAAGTGTATATGTACCTTACCTAATTTTTATACCGATTAAAATCTGATATCGTTACCTTTTCAAGGCCTTGTTAACTGTATATCTCTGTGGACATCCGTTATTGGCTTTATGTTCTAGCTATAAGCATTGTTATATATGTTCTGTAATGCTGTTGATGTTCCAAATAAATAAAAATAAAATAAATAAATAATAAATAACAATTGATACAACAGATATTTAAGAAGGTAACATATTTTTCAAATAAATCAAGCTTCTTTATATGTAATTAAATTACCGGTAGAAATCTAAATTTTTAACGGTTTTTTTTAATAACATCATAGACGCGAAACCCCAACCGCAAACACCAAGCCTTCACACAAAATCAGTGTCAAATAAAAAAAATACATCATTAATTACGGGGTAACATTTTTGTGTTAATCAAAAAACCTGTCGGAGGGCCCTCGCCAGCCGCGGCGTCATTAGCAACCGTAGCAGCGAAATTCTATTCGTGTACCAAAGTTGATTTCAGTCCAATTTAATTCAATTTACAATTAAAGCCCTCTGTTTATTTTTTCCTCTGATTAGAAGAATCGTGAACTTTGTCTGTTGATTTGTTGATTGCTTGTCGGGTGCGTGTGAGGTTTTTTAAAGGGGCGGCTGGTCCTTTTTAAACAAACGCATTTGGACTGATGATGAGTTGAAATACATGTATTTGTAGACATATATAATGAATGTAAGGAAAACTTCCGATATTAGAAAGGAAGAAGTTGTTCAAAGTAGTTGTTGATTGAGCAAGGAACTAGGTACAAATAGCAAAAACTTCAATAGGTGAATTTAACAATAATAAAATTAAGGTTTTACAATACTCGCGCAAACAGGGTCACATAGAGACGTAAATAAAAAAAGTTTATTTTACATTTTGGATGCTACGGAAAAGAACTGCTTAGTTCTTTTCCGTGGCATCCAAATGAATCTTTATTTATTTTAATATTTAGTGATATATTGGGCTTTTAGTGTCAGAAATATCACAAACCTTTTCCCCCCTTTCCTTTGTTTATTTATGCACAGAAATTGCAACGTAATCTATCTGTTAATAATTTAAAGTACGAAATGCACGCACACGGGCACTCCACCGGCTCTCATCCAATTAAACGAATTATCATACCAAACGACAGTCAAAGCATTTCGAAAAACAAACAATCAGTCAACCTTTCCTCTTATATTACGAGTATAGAAAGGGTTATCTAAACAACACGGGAATATGCACCTTTTGCTTTACAAAATATTTTAAGTTTTATCGTTTCGTAACTACGCAATCAAACGTCCAACGTTATCACTAGGATTCACAAAATGGCCGCGAACAAGAATTATGAGCGTTTCTTTCACGAAAAAGCAATCCGATTAAATATAGAAAGAGGGTTTATCTTACACAGGACACAGGAATGTACCTATATTTTTAGGTTTACAAAATGGGTATAATTGTTTCACAACTACGCAATCAAAGGCCCAACGCAGTCAGAAGGATTCACAAATAAATGGCCGCGAACAAAAATTATGAGCGCTTCATGCGACGAACCAGCAATCGATCCTCTTAAATTTAGAAAGAGGGTTTATCTAACACAGGAATGTATACTTTTCGGTTTACAAAATGGGTATAATTGTTTCATAACTACGCAATCAAAGGCCCAACGCAGTCGGAAGGATTCACAAATGGCCGCGAACAAAAATTATGAGCGTTACTTCCACGAACAAAATTGGGTTAGAAATGGTGGGGTAATGAAGTACTGAACTTTCCGGTCATGTGTGGAGCTGAACCTTAATTGCCTTGATATACTGGCCTGCTAAATTCAACAGCCCGTTCCGATGATAATGGCTGCTCGCTATAGTTTTAATCTTCTTTATTGCAGACCCTTTGCGAAGTTTGGGCGTTTCGGTTCTATGATTATGTTATGTGTTACTGACTGTCGGTGGTGCGCTGGGGAATATAAAGCGTTTTGTGAGGGTGATTTCAGTGTAGCTTTAGTATACACATTATTGATTAGAAACAAATCCCACGGGTAAAATTAAAACAAAACTTCAATAAACAAAAATTAAACACATGGAATTTAAAAAAGATTTGAATAGAAATGATCTTATTTTTTTAGGCTCAGTGATTAATCCAAAAACCGTTCAGAAAAACGCCCCCTATAATAATACCTATTATGCTTCGTTATTAGTAAGAAATATTTTCCTAAAGTCATAGCTTACCACTAAATGTATGTACTTAGTACTTAAATAAAACATAATTTGTTACACTCGTGTATTTATAAGTAGTTAACAAAATGTAATTAACTTTCATTATAGCTAAATCATTTGCACATGTCAAACACACAACGTTACTGTTTTCACATAATTTACCATAATTTTTCGCATGACTGTTCTAAGTTCTAAGTAAACACATATTCCCTTTCCGCGCACAAAAGGGCTTGCTTCAATAGACACCGCCAGTCGTTTACGTCGTTTTAAGCACAGAAAAGCGACTCACGTGAAATAAAAATCAAGTCACGATTTTTTTATTAATCCCCGTCAAGACCGTCGATATAATTAGGACGCGCGATAAACGCGCGCTGCAATGAGATGATTTTTCAGCTGCGCGGGACATGGGCACGACAATTAATTTCGCACAGTGTGGGGTGAGATCGGCACAAGGTATGAGATAGCAGCGGCGATAGGATCGGCAAAAAATCTCTTTATATTTGTTATCTATTATAATGAAGGAATTTTCATTTGGATCCTATCGTGAAATGCTATTTACCTTAAAATTAAATTGTTTGAATGTGATCGATTTTTTGCTATATATGAAAATGTGCTGGTATGGAATATTAAGTAAATAACAAGTTCATCCACGTTTTGGCGCGATATATTTCTTCAATGTAAAAAAATACCCAAAACATTTATAATTATCTCCGTGAAAGTCGTTCGCTGGTCTTTTCTTATTAATGTCGTAAAATAAATGTGCTTATGCATTAACGAATTTGCTTTGATGACAATAAAAAATACAATTGTCTTCTTGTAATTTGTACATGTTGAAAAAATTACATACTTACTTAGCTATAAAAAGCATACATAAACGTAAATAGCATACAAAAATGACGACGCGGTTGGCGCAGTGGTTAAGCTGCCTACTGAGCCGACGGTCCCGGGTTCGAATCCCGGCAAGGGCAAATATTTGTGTGATGAACACGAATATTTGTGCCTGGGTCATGGATGTTCTATGTATTTAAGTATTTATTTATCTATATAAGTATGTATATCGTTGCCTAGTACCCATAATGCAAGCCTTCTTGACCTTAATTTGGGACTAGGTTGATTTGTGTGAGGTTGTCTGATATTTATTATTTATTTATGTAAAGAGTTTTTCTTCGCTTACACGAGTACATTACACGATTTAGTCCTATTTGTTATGGTAAAAAAGCTGCACTCTGTGATGGAAGCAAGCCGTTTTGCACAGTGATAATATAGACCAAAATAAACGATTTCACTCGAGGCGAAATTAGTTTCACCCCTTAGGAACAGAGATGGCGCCACTTATTCAAAAAAAGTTTAAAAAATTCTAAATCCTGAATGGATACTCCGATTTTGACGTAAGAGGTGCCAATCAGCAGATAATTACCCAATTTAACATGAAAAAAATTAAAATCACGTAGAAAATAATTTTGGATACCTAAGAAATAATATTTTCTGAAAAAAATATTTAAAATTTGTGATTTTTGGAATTTTACTCGTAAAAATGTATGTACATGGTACTTTTTTTATTTATTTATATTAATACACAACTAATTTCACATTTACGAAAATAAACCGCATATCATTAGCTCGTATAATTCCAAAGTTATTGAAGAATACAGACATGGCGCCGCTGGGTCAAAAAATCTTACAAAAAATCTAAAACCTCAACGGATATTCCGATTTTGATAATTAAGGTGGTAATCGACAGATAATTACTTAAATTCGTTTAAAAAAATAAAATAAAAATTCAAATAGGCAAAAAGTAATAATATTTCCAAAAAAAAAACATACATTTTGAAAAAATATATTTTTTTTTGGGGCTTTTATGTAATTTCATATAAAAAAAATTATGAATATGGCTTTATTTTACTTATGTATATTATAACACTATTAGGTAATTGATCGTTTAATAAAAAACCGCATATCGAGAACTTGTACAGTTCCAACGGTATTGAAGATTTTACTATAGGGTGCCGGTGCGATGTTGCCGCCGCACGTGCAACTTATGTACATGTATATAGAAAAGTATTCTCCCGTTTCGAAGGTACTGATTACCCTGAAAATATAACCACAATTGAAAGTACAAATAATAATCATCCCAAGTAGCACACAACACACTTATATCCCTTGTACAGCTTAAATTAGAGTTTTAACGGGTGAATAAGCTCCTATACAACCAGTTTGCTAATATCACAAGTATATTAGATGCTAAATAGCATTTCTGAATCAATATTTTACTTACTTTACGTTTTATTTTCACTTTAGTCTTTGCAGGCTTTGCATTGTAACGTGCAAGTTAGGCCGTCGCATCATAAAAAAAACAACAACGCATTATGCCACAGCCCAATTTGTATCCATAATGTTCAAGGAGTTTCCAAATTGAACTAACCTTCAACTATTGTGGACCCCACCTACCTTTGATGCCGTTTCATTCCCAAAAAGAAGGACTTGGGACTCGATATTTCCAAATTAAAACGTGAACCCACATTTGGTTTGCACGAAACGGTATTCAATGGCAGCTGAAATAGATGGAAGGTATCTCACAAGCTTGTTTAGTTTAGTGTTTTTTAGTTTAAACAGATCTTTTCGAATCGCATTAACAGTAATAATATATGCTCTGTTGGAGCATCGTATAGCCTGCATGTGAATCTGGGACCAACAACGTTACGATTAATTGAGAACCAATTAATGACATTAATATAGTGATTGAATCTTACACGATTTTCACACATTATATTACAATAATAAAACGGGACTTAATTGCGGTAAATAAACATTTTTGAACTCGGTTAAATCCCGTTTTGTTATTATAATGAATGACATTAATTATGTAAACACACCCTAAAAAAAAGAAACAAAAATGGCCCTAAGTAATCGTTTCACATGAGCCGTTACGTATCGAGAGAGAATTTCTATAGATAGCGATGTTACTTGCAAAAGCAGTAGTTATTTCAGGATATAACATGCAAGTTTTAAAACAGGTCTCTTTTCTTATTGCATTAAAATTAGACGTCTTGTCATACTCTGTGAAAGCCTTGAAGTGCAGTCATCATTTCATTACTTAAAGTAATAACTGTTTTGTAAACTGCTACTAGTAGACCGTTGCACTGACGACTGCAATTTGAATGCTTCGATGCTTTCACAGAGCTGGCGACAAGCCTTTCGCCGACTACTTCAGCTGCCATTGAACAACATGTTCTGCGTGTAGCGTTTCAAGCGAGCCAAATGTGAAATAAACGTCTTAATTTGGATATATCCAGTCCCAAGTCCTTTCTTTTTGGGAATGGAATGGCGTTGGAAGCAGGTTGCAGGTGCGATCCACAATAGAACAGTTAGTATGGGTGCAAATCGAGCTATGGAAAAATGCGTTGTTGCAGCCGATGCAACGGCCTAACATGCACGTTACAATGCACAGTTTAGTGAAAATAGGCAGAATATACTTGTGATATTAGCAAAATGGTTGTATAAGAGCCTATTCAAGGTCTTCGCACATTATAACAACTCAACGGCGACTCGATTCTATGCCAAATATTGAAATTTAAGCCCTATGTCATATTTTCTAGGTTAAATTTCAAAAAATGATATTAGTAGTGGACGACGAGTGGACGACGCGTCGTCGCGCGTTTGAAATTAAACCTAGAAAATATGACATAGGGCTTAAATTTCAATATTTGGCATAGAATCGAGTCGCCGTTGAGTTGTTATAATGTGCGAAGACCTTCACCCGTTAAAACTCTAATTTAAGCTGTACAAGGGATATAAGTGTGTTGCGTGCTACTTGGGATGATTATGATTTGTACTTTCAATTGTGGTTATATTTTCAGGGTAATCAGTACCTCCGAAACGGGAGAATACTTTTCTATATACATGTACATAAGTTGCACGTGCGGCGGCAACATCGCACCCGCACCCTATAGTAAAATCTTCAATACCGTTGGAACTGTACAAGTTCTCGATATGCGGTTTTTTATTAAACGATCAATTACCTAATAGTGTTATAATATACATAAGTAAAATAAAGCCATATTCATAATTTTTTTTATATGAAATTACATAAAAGCCCCAAAAAAATTTTTTTTTTTCAAAATGTATGTTTTTTTTGGAAATATTATTACTTTTTGCCTATTTGAATTTTTATTTTTTTAAACTAATTTAAGTAAATATCTTTCGATTACCACCTTAATTATCAAAATCGGAATATCCGTTGCGGTTTTAAATTTTTTGTAAGATTTTTTGACCCAGCGGCGCCATGTCTGTATTCTTCAATAACTTTGGAATTATACGAGCTAATGATATGCGGTTTATTTTCGTAAATGTAAAATTAGTTGTGTATTAATATAAATAAATATAAAAAGTACCATGTACATACATTTTTACGAATAAAATTCCAAAAATCACAAATTTTAAATATTTTTTTCAGAAAATATTATTTCTTAGGTATCCAAAATTATTTTCTACGTGATTTTAATTTTTTTCATGTTAAATTGGGTAATTATCTGCCGATTGGCACCTCTTACGTCAAAATCGGAGTATCCGTCCAGGATTTAGAATTTTTTAAACTTTTTTGGAATAAGTGGCGCCATCTCTGTTCCTAAGGGGTGAAACAAATTTCGCCTCGAGTGAAATCGTTTATTTTGGTCTATATTATCACTGTGCAAAACGGCTTGCTTCCATCACAAAGTGCAGCTTCCAGGCCAAAACCGTCCATAACAAGTAATACTAATTGATTGACGGGCGCCACCGAAGGTGATACGGTATAGTTTACCAAGAAAGCTAATCTTATCTCCAATCTTACCATAGTAAATATAATTAAAGTAAAATATAAATCGCTTATAAATTTCACCCCATCTAAGCCGCGAGTAAACTGGGGCAAAACGGTGAGACATTAATCTTTAGCTCACGAAAAGTATTCTATAGATTACGTGGGGTAAGATGTTTACCCCGCGACTAATCAAGGGGTAACGCCGCAAATAATGTCCCGCGTTGCTGGGATACCGCTGAGGGCGGCGTCGCATGATCAACTTCTGACAATAGAGTTGTCTTTCAGGTAACTTATGGTATTATACCTACTTGTACAAGGTGTGTAGGCACTTACGATTATAAGAGTCACTTCAGCTTTGATGACTTACCTGAAAAATACAAATAATATTTAATTAAGGAAATTATTGACATAACTAGTTGCAATTTAACAACCTACTCATTTAAAATACACGGAAAAGCAAAACATCAGTTTCAATACGTCGCAAGGCAATGGATATCCCTGTTTAATAAGAAGAGCATGAGAGATGCCTACGGCTTCCCATACAAGTATGTTTTGTACGGCGAATACCGGGATTTCAATACGATACAATACCGGTAACACCTGAACCTAAATTACCGGTATCAGAAGACCTAGGCGTGAAGCCATTGCCATGATTTCGAGCACAAATTACTTCAATGACGAATGTATAAGCTAAAGACAAAGCTATCATCCACCCCACTATGTCAGCCCTCGTACTATCAAATTGATCACAACAAATGTGCCCCTCCGCGGGAGATTGATCTGCCGCGGTGAGCCGCCGCCCAAAAGTAAATACTAATTACTGAGACATGTGTACATAAATCGACTTAATGTATCACTCGCGCGGGGCAAGTCGGGACGAACTTCGAACGTTTGGAATTGTCTTTAGGCGTAGGGTGCGTTTCCAGAAGCAAGGCGGAGCGGAGACTTGCGGAATAGACCAACCTGAGTTGAAATCTGTATCTCAGCTCCGCTTTACTTTTATCCGCCGCACGTCTCCGCTCCGAGCCCTAACACACGCCCTGGGTGTTTCTCCCTTAGGGTGCGTCTCGACTGAAGCGGACCTGAGTAGTTTGTCAAAAACATAAACTATACAACATCACCAATGCCGAATGACGTTGCGTTGACGCCTAAGGCGAGAAGAACTATTTTACAACTTTTCTCGAAGATTATACAACAATAGTCAAGTTACGCCTCGCCACTGATACACTGCTATGGCAGAACAATAAATACGCATATTCCGTCACAGTAGCCAATTCATAAAAGCATCAACTCCAAAAATATCACCAATAACGAAGCAAACTCAATTCGCCCAATACCCGCAACCTTCGAAATTCTAACCGATGAAGAGTTACCAAAAGCCGAAACTTCGAAATTTAAAAGCAACAGACTTCGTCATTCGCCAGTTTCTCATTTGGTCGTCGACTAAACACGGATGTTTTTGACGCTGTGGCTTCGTAATATCCTGTCAGCATTGACTGCTTTCCAGCAGAGCGCACTGTGCTCGCGTCCCGACGCCGAACTCTTTCATTTCCCACCACTGTGTCGCTTTGCGGACGGCTCAAACCGAGTAACACTTGAGCCTTTATTACAAAAGCAAAAAAGGTCATATTAAATGTTGTCAAAGCTTTCAAATTAAACCTTCGAAATGAAACTTTGGCCTTACGATTGTTGGTCTTGAAAGGATTTAATGAAAATGTTTTGAAGTAAGTTTCGTTTGTGTATTTTTAAGTTTCTAGTCGTGGAAGGAATTAGGAAATTGGTGTTTTGAAGCGTCATATTGGAGAAAAGTGACGGTTTTTACGCTAAGCCTATGTTCGTCCTTTTATGTAACTACTCACTTTTAACAAAGAAATGTTTATTGTTTAACTTTGAACGTCCGGATGAGAAAGTTACTGATTCGGTCTTGAATAGTGTCCCTTAAAGTTAGTATGTAGATACTAAAATTTTATATTATGTACCCAGCTAAACGTTACTCGCGTTTTGTCCTTCAATTATAACTAGCCCGACTTGTGTAAAATGTTTATGCCCATCTCAATCTGCACTATTCCGGTGCTTACACCCGGAATCGAACGCCATAAATCCCGGGCCTCAATCCGTGACCTTTCGTTTATGGTCGCGTCTAATACTCCAAATACGCTCCTATTACCGCTGAACCTCGCAAATTACCCTTCACTGACCTACTTCCAAATGCTTCTCATATTTATGCTATGCCCTTAGGCGATTTCCACAATGAAATACCCCAACACAAAAATCCAAATACAATCGATCTAAACTGTACGCAATCTTTTAAAAGACCGCCCAAAATTCTTAGCAAAGAGGGCATGACCGCACCTCCCTAAACTTAATTCCAAAGAGTAGTATGTACCAGTTACCCTCATACATACTTATTCCGTTATTCCTCGGGGGTTTAGGTTTGTCGCGTGACCGGACCGCATTAGGGACGAGTCCAATTGAATCCGCGCCGCATCCGCCGCTAATAAATAATCTAAACTAACTGATAATGACCGCACGCTGATTTCCAAGTGAAAGGTCGTCGATTGATTTGTGAACACTTTAGGATATAACATAGTTTATTAATGTGGTTCTTATGTGTCACAAGGAGAGGCCAACAAACGAGCAGCATTTTCTTGGGAGTTTTGTATTTGGGTACTAGATAGGTGTTCATAACTTCGTAGCTACCGACCGATTGATAGCGACTTTGTGATTTTATAATAATATCTCACTAGAATGAATACTAACGAGGGAAGTTGCAAATTCCGTCTAATTCTACACACATTCGTAGGTACGTTGGTACTATGTACCCCTTGTGCTTGTGGGGATACATTGGTTACCTACATATGGCATTACTGCCCGAGGAAATTGCAGCGCTGTTCCCTTTGCGGGCTGGAGTTGGCCTCGTTTTGGGATGGGCCAAGTTACAGGAGCGAGGAGGATACCGGGAAAGGTGATACACCGAATTACACTTAATTATATTTTTATCCAAAAACCAGTCTTCGTATCGTAATAATAAAACTTAACAATTACAAACCTAGTAGTAACCTAAAAGTACGTTTTAGGGCCACGAAGCATATTGAGCGTTACCCAACGAAGCGTTTCCTACCGAGGAATCTCAAATTTTGACTACTACTTCCGAAATTAAAACGATTTCCCTTCCCTAATTTCTTTCAAAACTAATCCAAGTTATCCAAGGCTGTGTGTGGGTGTGACAGAAGATAATACTTTACTCGTGTATTATGAGAAATACGTTACGGTACGTTTTATCCGCTTTGATAAGTATTTTCTTGCCTATCACTCGTATTCGTCGACGTCTATTCTTAAAGATACTAACACATTAACCCCTTGTATGCTTAGGCACAGACACTGTGCAGGACATTTGAACCCTACGTTAAAATATCAATTAGTTTCCTTTTGATTAGATTTTTTTTAACATTACATACCAGGGGTAAATTCCATATTGATAATGGACAAGAAATTTAATGGCAACGGGTAAGTCATCCGTAACTTTCGCCCCTAGACCACAATAATTGCATCTTTGGCAACCACAGCGCCGCGTCTCAACCCTTTGGCCATCCCCGCGCTCGCGGGACATCTTGGCTCCCTGGCCCCTTGCCCCTTGATTTATCTGACCACCGACGACCGCAACGAGGCACCGTATTTATTGCAGCAATAACCCTATTAATTCACTAGCTTCAGGGGGATGATTCAAGTGTTGGAGTTGAGATTGTTTTATAGCTTCATTAAATGCGTGTGTGAGGAAAGGGTGGGGTTTGAGTTCCGTACCTTTAACTAGCGTATTTATGTGATTTTTAACCTGCTAAAGCCTCGCAGTTAAATAACAGTGATGATTTCGAATGTGGATACATTTGCACTTTTCTTCCGGTATTTTTTGCCTGGCACTAGCATTTTCTCGAGCCTTTGGGACGTGTAGGGAACATAGAATTTCGTCTTGTTTTTCAATCACTACCTAAATTTTCTTAAAATGATACGACCATATGACTAAAAACTAGCGATACTTCAAAATGACGTACGGAACCAACAGGCCCGATTTGCGCATGGCCGGTTCTTTATTTCTGTGGTGCACCCTTTCCAACGAGGTACGTAAAAAATCGTTTAATGCCACCAGAGAGACCTCAGGTCAACCTGAGATAAATATATCACACGTTCCGGGCTGGTTTAGACACGCGTTTTTTAGAGTTGACTCAATTTATTGCTGCTTGAAGTGTACAGGAAATGCTTATTCACATGCGATTTAGTGAAATTGGAGCCTAAAAATTTTAAACATAATTATGTGTGGCTCCATTTTAACTATGTAAAGCCTACTTTTTATTAATTACACACAAAAAAAAATAGATTTGTTAACAGTATCCCAAATAGTAGCTGCTAGTTACATAAATCAGAGGACTGTCAAACTGAGGGCTAGTATTAACCAAAATAAGTTATATAAAATTTGCATAATTTTGGTTTCTGCTAAGCACAATTTAGCTACTTCTCAAGTAGTTAAACTAGTTGAGCTATTTATTTTTTTCAGTGCAATATTACCGACTTTAATTTCCAAACGCATCATATAAGTAGGATTAGTTAGTTTCACATTGGGGCAAATTTTTATTTTGTTGTCGATTTCGTGTTTTTCTCAGATTTCAATAAAATTTGGTGAGTTGGTAAAGTTGCTTATTCTGAATAAGGTAAGCCCAATTTCACGATATGTCCTACAAAATTTTCCATTGAGTTACAAACATTCCATCATTTTTTGTAACTCAATGGAAAATTTTCTATTGATTTACAAAAAATCCATACATTTTCAGCACACGACAACAAAATAAAAATTTGCCCATTTACACAATATTCGACATTTGTTCATAATTTCACAACTAAACATACTTAGGCTTTTAGCGTGATAATGTAAGGACTAAAGCCAAACATGAACATAGAAAATTAGTTACTCCAAGTTACGATATAATTCCTCCTCGAAGATGTATCCCAATAATCGGTACACCCAGCTCCGAAGATCCGGTACCGTTTGTTGGCGCCAAGTTTGGAGCAACAACGCCGGGAGGGCTTCTCTGCTCCGCCAGTTTGCTTAGCACTATTAAACCATTTGCATACATATTTATGTATATGTTATGGTTTCCTCACGGCTTCATCCTCGTGGCTAACATATTTAGACAAGATTGG
Source organism: Apotomis betuletana (assembly GCA_932273695.1). NCBI lineage: Eukaryota > Metazoa > Arthropoda > Insecta > Lepidoptera > Tortricidae > Apotomis > Apotomis betuletana. Next base: position 26,408,319 of record OW026303.1, on the reverse strand, counting down.
GAGGGCGTCAGAAAAATTCTCATAAATTACACTAAGCGAAATCCGGTATAACAATTCCATTGTCGTCGTCTCGATCCTACTAATTGTTTGTTTCATTTCAAGTTTGACAGCCTTCAGCCTACATACGAATTTTACGAGCTGTTTTTGGGAATATCAAAAGAGTTACGAGAGTTATCCTATCCTCATGAAATTTTCTGAGTAGTTTCGGTAAGTAGGTATATATTTAGATTATTCCGTCGATTAAGTTTTTCGCCTTTTTTCAAAATGGGGGTTGAAAATGTGATGCGAGGTCTACAGTTCAGAGTCACTAGTTTAGACAGTGTATAACTTCCATATTCACTACCTGTCAGTTAATTTACTAACACTAATAACTCGTCAAGTATTCAGCGAACGCGTTAACAAATAACCTGATTGCGTAGTTGTCATTCAATTTTATTCGGTAATTCCCCGATGTGTTGTTACGCAACACTCAATTAAATGGCGCCGATGAAAACTAATTCTGAACAAAGTGAAACTTTTTCCAATTTATTTATTTCCAACAACAATCTCTAGGGATGAAATGTAATTTTAGTATTTTATCGTTTTATTCATTTTCTTTTTAGTATAGAATTTTTTATCAAGGGTCAATACTGTAATACATATTTTCGGTTATTATTAAAAGAATAAATAAATAAATGTCGGACAATTTCAAGCAAATCGTTCTAGTCTCATAAGTTTTAGTAGGCTTGTGCTATGGGCACTAGATGACGATATACATACTTATATAGATAAACCACCTTCCGTCTCCATCATCAGAACAACTCAAAGATAGAAAATTATTTTATTGACACGTGAACTACATACATATACAGATACACGCACGATAATTAAAAGTAAAGTTTACTTCCAAGATTTAATTATATTATTACGAACTATTAAACTTAATTACAAGTGGACCTAATAAAAACAAAATGTTTACAATGAAGCGATTTTTTTTATAACGTAATGGTTCAGGGTGGGGTCGGAACCCCCATCTCGACTTTCCGGGCCAACACGTTGGAGCGGGTTCGAACTATTTTTTTTTATATTTTTCGCCTCATTGAAAACATTTGCAATAGCATTGGTTTATGCTGGCAGACCTCACTGCTTTAATAAAAAAACTAAAAAAAACGCGTTAAAAAGAGCATAACGTTAAAGGATAATAATGGTGACATTTCGGACATCGTCAGGGATGGTGCAATACTGCGTAAGTAACAAACAAATGCTAAAGTAATTTATTAAAATGAGAACTTTATCGACAGCTATTTACGCGGTATTGCACTATCCCCGACGACATGTCATTAGAACCGTGGAATTCAGCCCCAGGTTTAGGGTCACAAATCCAATCTTGAGCAAGGCCCACGTTACACAGAAAGAGAAAGTGGTTGGCCAGGATCCGTGCCTTAAAGGGGGAAAGTCGTGAGCCTCGTGGGTCCAATATGCGGTTAGTTGTTATTAATCAATTCTGACCTTTATTATAGTTGCTAAAGTGATCATTTTGCGGTTAAACTAGAGAGATAAGGGCTTGATGACCATATTTGACTACTGCCAAAAGGATTGGTTAAATTATTTATCCCAGTGCGTGGGATGACTACAGAAGAAAGTATGTTATTATTATGACTTGTACCTGATTTACTATACTTACCTAACTACATATTATAACTTTAGCTATTACTACAACACTTAAGACGAAAGTTAATTGAGTGCGTTTGTGTATGTTTGTTACTTCTTATCGCTAAACGGCTGGATCAATTTTGCTAAATTTTGAGATGAAGGTAGCTGACACCCTGGATTAACACATAGGCTACTTTTTATCCCGAAAAAACCGCGCGGCGCAGCTAGTTTGTATATAAATGCTACCCATATAATTGCTATAAGTCCGCACATGTTTCAGAATGTAGATTTTTGTATAGATATAGCTACGTACCGGGGTACCTACATACATTATAGTACATATAGCTTCTTTGGACTCCACTCACATTAATCTTTCAGAACGCAAATGAGAACCCATTAAACACGTCCAAGTAAGCCCTTCACTTAGAGCCATGCAAATCTCAATTCTTTCGGAGGGTCAGTTTAAACCAATTTACCAGCCGTCTCTTTCAAACCAAGCCAAAGAAGCAAGATGCCACGAAATCCAACGAATTTTGTGTTATATCCTAAGCAAAGGGCTACTGTAGCTAAGCATTATTAAAATTTTAAATTCAAATCTTTATTCTGCAAGTAGGGCTCATGGGGACTTTTATATGGTCTAATTCTGTGTCATATAACAAAAATAAATGTATACCTACCTATAAAATCACTAGGCACACTTTACCGGAAGATGTATATTGTCTCCGGGTCCATTACTACAATACTCCTAACCCTATACTATCAGAGATCTAAAGGCGTAAATATTAAAATACAATTGAATAAAATTAAATAATAATAATAACTCAATCACTTGCTAGAAATAATAAGTAATTATATAAACAAAAAAAAAAACAAAAAAAAACGAGCGCTATTAAAAAGTGTATTGTGGTATAGTTGAAGTAATACAAGCTGAGCTAATCCACTTAAGAACTGAATACCATTGAACAAACCACAACTGGTAAACCGCAAATTAAGATAACGAGCTCGTAGTAAAAGCAGATTGTAACCACCTTGGAAGGTTAATATAGATATCGACTCTATTTCCTTGGACATTAGTCTACAAAATGCACTAACAGAATAATGGTGATCATAACTTTTTGGAATTTTACAACCGTCCGACCCTCCTCAAGAACGTATTCTCTTGAAAAAGGACTATGATCTCTCGTCAACAAACATTTTAAACTATTCAACAAGGAATAAGGCTGAAAATTCAATATCCACGCAATGTAGTTCTAACCTTTTTTTGTAAGTAACTGGTTGGCGCCAGGTTCGCGTTTATGAGAACAAAAGCAGATAGGATTGTATTAGACACAATGCTATTGTGAATGCAGGTAAGTGGATTAGCTCAGCTTGTATTACTTCAACTATAGCTGATTAAATGTGCTTAAAATAGCGGTGTGACATCTCAGTTCGTAAGCACTCCTACAGAAAAGTAGCGTTGGTCGCGTCATCGCGTGTATATTGCAGTGGATTGCATTATTTGGCTTCATTATTAGGTTAAGCTTCGTATTAAAGTACAAATAAAATGTGGTATTTCCTAAAAAAAAAACTAAATCAAAATATGATGAATGTTTGGACATAAAAGGCCACTATGTGGAGGAAATGGCTTCATTGCTGCTACTAGATGTCCTTGTTGTAGCAAAGCAAAATGAGAGGGATAGTAATTTAGGTATGTGTTGTATAATTCCAAGGGCCAGTTTCATGGGGCAAATAAACATAAATTAGTCCCCTTGGGCAACTCAGGTGGTAACGACATAAATTACAGGGCATTACAATTGCTGATGGTGCCTTTTCGGTTTAATTGTGAGCTGTTTAGTAGATTGGACGCGCTGGGGTTGAGTGTGTGAAATAGGTTTAGGTTAGTTTGATAAATGTATGATTGTCTGAAGAAACAACTATAATTTAAGTATCATTGATACCGCATAATGCTTCACCAATCCGGTGAGTAGTCATTCATACGTTTTAACATCAATAATTATGAAAGCTTCATAAGCATTAATTAATTAATTATTCAAGTAATAACCATCAGGCGGCACTATTTGACGTATACAAAGACGGATACTAAACAACTAGTATTAGTTCCACAAGGAAAACAATGAGACTTGAGGTTATTTCGTAACAAGGAATCACGACTCCTAGGTGAAGAGGAATTAAGTATGTGAAATCAAGAGGGAATAAATCAAGTATTAAAACTAGCCCTAAAAGACTTGTGGGAGCAATTTTTATTAAAGGTAACAACAATGAAGTAACCATCCTACTTCCAAATGGAAAACTAATAAGTTTGCCTTGATAATGAGATAAGGTCCTTATCCTGTACCAAAAAATAATTAGCTCGCCTGCAAAGTTACTAACGAAATTAGATTAAGCGACCTTTCACGGGCTTAACTGAGGGGTTAATAGGTATATTATTACGGCGTGTATTAGAAGAGGCAACCATTCATCTAAGCGGAAGTTTGCATGCGCCTGAAAGGACTGGTCACTTTAGCACAAAGGAAAAGGTAACAGTAGAACTATTATTTTGGAACATACAATACAGCTATTGTCTAGCAAAAAATACAAGCTACATAACACAATAATGAAGACCTTTATCCAGCTGATGTGCGAGTATATAGCGATTAAGTTTTTGACTATCATATCATTTTAAAGATATTATGATAGAAGAAAAAGCGTTTCGAAAAACCAAAGGCCACTCGACATTATTCGACGAGGAGATACATATTTATGTATCAAAAAACTATCGCCTCTCGAACTATGATGTTTAGTATTGCATTAATATTTATTACTCAATTGTTGATGTAGCATAAGTCACCTAATGCTGATTTATACAGTTAAACGCACTAGCAGGGCTAGTATATCTTCCCGCGACTTTACTTGTCGCGTGAGTCAGCATCACATCCCTTGCTCGCACGGCATTTAAAGGAAAGTGACAGAGAGTCGCGGGTCACAGTTCTGCTAGATATGCAAGACCAATGAGAATTGCAACAATAAGTTTAGTCAATCGGTACGTACGTACGCCCGGAACGGACGTTTCCTGCCTGTTTTACCAGACTTCAGTTTCGGTTCCACTGTGTCTGTTTGCAGTTTTAAGTCTCTGTCAAACCCCAAATTATCTCGAGGGCAAATTGAACACGTTAATTATAACTTCTGCTGACGTGTGCCCCCTCCAATTACTCAGGCATTTGCATCGGCGTAATTAGAAGAGACCGGCCATTATCTGCGGACACAAAGGTCAGCACCGCCGGACAATGACAATGGACATTTTAGTGTTTCAGTGGAGTATGTCGAGAGACACCTGCGAACTGGTACGCGGTGATGCGACAATTTTGTGAAGTTTGCGGAAGGCCTTTGAATGAGGGCGGAATAAGACACCCGTCTTGGTGGTTCTCGGTGAAGGCCTTCATCCACTAGTAGACACCATTCGGTTGAGATGATAACTTCTTCTCAATCGCTCCCTCGCTGCTGAGGATAGTGACACTTAATCTTGTCAACCAGTTGTCGCCATCGGCTATGTTCAGTTGCTTGATGAAGAGATGATAACACATATATGTCAAATTCATGATATAGGAAATTCTGTGTCCAAAACACTATGAATTACAACGTTATCATTGGCTATGGCTACGGCAACACGACCATTTGCTGGCCAATGACCAAAACGTTGAGCAAGTAAAAAAATCTAGAACTTAATAAAACAGTCTATACAATATCCCTGTAACAAACAAAATACATACGCATACTCATAGGTACAAAAACTTTGTTTTGTATGTCGTTAAATATATACGAGTATGTAGCATTTAGGTATAAAGAGTTGCCACGTATGATTCAAAGTAAATTGGATCACATTAACGAATGAGCAGCATTGACAAGTTACCCCTTGTGTAGTAGACGAGTTGAATAAGTGAATGCATTGCAAATTAATGGCATTAATCTTGTAATGAAAAGATCCATTGAGTCTTCAAGTGGTCATTACGTGCCCTTTGTCCTAGGGTCTAGGTTGGACACGGGTTTCCACTTTCTATAATCCTCTTTTGATCAGACGAGTGAATGGTTTCTGAACGCGTCTGACTTCTAATCTTTATTACACGTATATTGCTGTAAGATATTGAGCGAAATGACAGGGATTTTGAGGTCAATATATCAGCAGTACTTGCAACGTTACTTAAGATGTAGTTTTATACCGAGAAGAGATACTCATCAAGGACCCAAGATTAAATGAGAAGATGAACGCAATAGTGATGACAATCGGAAATTCCAATGAAGACAACAGAGAAGTATAAAAATATTGCGTAGAACTTGTATATCACAACATAATCCTTGCAATGGTTTACATGTTTTTCTCGAACTTGCTACATTTTCTTAAAGATAAGTCGTGAGACACTCCAAACAACGAAACCGAATACTTTTCAGACCACCGTAAAAAGGCAAAGGAAAAACCTCTTATTCTTCGCGCTGCCAAATCTTAAACAATTTCGTAATTGACACGAAAGAGACAAAAGAATTCCTCCGGAGGGTCAAAACCAATAAGGAACTGAACGAATTGTTTGCACCGATTCGATCCGTCCTTCTCGTGCTGCCCTCAGTAAACCAGCGACTTCAAAGAAACAGGACAAAATTAAAGTGGTAGTGTTGACATGCGATGGCAAGGCCTGATTTTTATGAGGATTAGTTTCTTTTATGTTTGGAACTGCTTTTAGGAAAAAAATATCTTATGTATACGAAAACACATGAGATTGAATTGTAAGTGGATAAATAGATAATTGCGACGACTGTTTGTCGAGTGTATAAGAAAACATGAAAAATAGAATTATGTTCTTAAACATAACACATAAGATACATTGGCGGAACCATATAAATTCTTTATATTCATAATCAAGCTAGGATTTTAAAAGTGTGCATGAAATTCCTACTGATACGTCAAACCTAGATTTGTACGTGCCTTGTACAATTTCAATTTCGAGATAGCGATTGTGAGTTTCTCGTGTTCAAGGCAATAATCGGAGAGGATGTCTAAAACGGTTACACAAAAATAGTGTGAAAAATATTCTATAGCAAAAATATCCTCATAAGCGGCAGTCTCCGACAGTGATGGAAAGAGACGGAAATAAGGGGATGGTCCACTTAATTCCTATCACCATAATATCAGCGGACAGCCAGGGGTGCGACGTATGTTATTGGCGTCAGCATTGATATATCCCAGACAATTTGGTGCAGGACTTTTGTGAAATGTTTTCTTTAAAAGGTTTGGTATGGTCAGCCGCATCCGTCATGTCGCGATGTAGATATATCCAGTTTCTTTTAAGGCTAATCGTATGAGGACTAACAATTGTTTCAGACCAGAATTGATAAAAAAAGCTAGAAAACTTATATACTTCGAAACATGAATGAATTCTTCGCGCGCATCTTTGATCATTAGTGTTAAAACTGACTTATACATGGACATGACACCGCATGTTCTCATTATTTTATAGGAATTCATACTCAAAATTATAATTTTTATTTAAATAGTACCTATCATCCAACTTCCGACTTCAATGAAATGCTGTACAGAAAATGTTCAATAAAATCTCACCTAAATTCCTGAACTCAGCCTGCATTTTTCGATTTAGGTTCAACAAAATCTATTCAAGGGTTATCACAAAAGATAACCATTGCGTTTGCAACAGGCGTCAAAACGAGTTCAGCCACGTCCGATCCGATCTCGAAGCTGGATACAAGCGGCGCTAAACCCATTGAAAAAGCGAAATCCAAATTGGAATTGGAAAAACTAATAGAATGGGAGTACAAAGGGAATCTTCCACGCGCGCCGCAGCCACGCGGTGACCCTAATGCGAGCTCGTGACCTTTGACCCGTATAACGTATTTGGGTGAGGTATTTTAAAATGCCTATTGTTACGGAAGGCCGCTTAGTAGGCGCTCGGAGCCGAAAGCACGTGATCCGTCAAAAGTAGCTGATGCGGCAGAAGCAGATCATCATGATCTTTTAGTTTGAATAGAAACCTGAAGCGCAGTCGCATGATACTGAAAAATGTACAATGAACGACAAAAGTAAATATAGTTCGTTTCATATACCAAGACTCGATTCCTTTTAATAGGTTTTATTGTGCCTTCATTGGGCGGTAACAATGGAACAGAGGATAACGATAAAGATAAGGATAAACACTTTATTGATTGGTGAAACCACACGTGTGAATTTGAAAAACTGAGATCTTAAACCAATTATTTAGAGAAAGATAAGCATTATGGCTTTCACTGTGTAGTCTCTAGTGATAATGAAATATAATAGTAGTCCGATAATTTGAATATATCAAAGCAGATGAAGTTAAAATGTGCAATACTTGGTCACTTTGTCTCTGATTTTTAATATAGCAAAAAGCTTTTTACTAATCTTACTATTTTTTAATGCAATACCTGTTTAGTCCAATTGATTGCTTCAATTCTATACAAACCTCTGTGAAGCTCTTTTAGTAGCAGCATGGGTGTAAAAAGTATATTTTAATATGAAATAACACACGGTAAGTCGCAGACGCTCCTTCAGGTTAAACACCCTAACTTCCTCCTGGCCTCGACGCTCGGCGGGGTTACCCGGCTAGTCTCATCGCTTATACTTCGGCACATCTATACACATATACTCAGTTGCCATGAAGTAGGTAGGAATGTAAAAAATATTTCTGAGTCTTAGGGTTGGCAAGTTGAAATAATTATAAATCATATCGTATTGAGACTTCAAATGATATAATATTTTCTCCGAGTGCCGTATAACTTAAAGATCACGTGAAAGAGAGGTGAATGGTGCAAAACAAAAAACATTCGTTTTAAGTAACTACAGTCATGTAAAGAGAAGTAAAAAAACTTATAGTTTTACAAACTGCCCTGCTAGCTTTTGGATATGTACTCGTAATATATTAACATATGTAAGAGAATTTTACTTTATAAATAATAAACCTAAGAAATATAAAATTTTGTTTTAATTAAAAATACCGACATTAGGAACTGCTGGTACTAAGTAAACGAAACAGGAAAACATAATATAATGTATCCAAGCACATATACGTATTCATGTTTACACGAAAAACGAATGATATACAAACAATCTTCCAAGATTTTTGCTTGATTAAAAAAAAGAGCAACCCTAGAGTTTAGAGCGAATAAGAAAACTTACCGAACTCCTTTAATCCAGGCAATGTGTTTTGTCGCCGCCCATTGTTGCGCAACTTGGGCACAACTTTCTTTTTGTCGCTAATTTTATTATTTCCCCGGCTTTATTATACCGGGGATTGGACAAGGTAAGGACGTAGTTTTTCAGTGTTTGCTGTAAAGATATTCTTTATTTTTCCGTAACTGGGAGATGTAGATTTTAAGGGTTTTTCATGGGTGCTGAGACGGAAGCGTCAACTGTTACGTTACAAATGTTTTTACGTTATTGTTTAAGAAGCAAATTAATTTGTGCTTCTAGTTTTACAACCTTATCTATCGTTTACAAACCAATAATCATCCAACATTGGGTTTTAAAGTAATCTCGTCTAATTTTCATATGTAGGTACCTACATACGTATTTATTGTCTGGATTATTCTTAATTTAAATTTAGAAATGCTTTCGAATTATATCACGTACGATACTCAATTACACAAACAGTTTAGTTCAAATAAAACGACTTCGATTTGTACTGGCCACTTACAGCACGTTGAGGTAGAATTCCAATTTTAAATTTCGAACACAAAATCCTATTCCAGAAAAGCGCTTCCATAATCTAATCGAATTCGAATAATCCAGCATTTGCATCAAGCGCTGAGCTAATTCGTTCAGCGCTCCTTACTCAGCGGTCTTATCTTTTGTTTCTTGTCCATGTTTAGATACAGCTTTTTGCGCTTAAAACTTTTGGCAAGATAAAAATTCGTTGAATATATTTTTTTCTTTAATTCCGAGATGTTATCGGCCTGATTCATTTGAGTGCTTTTTTCGGTAACTTTTTGTTTTTATCAGTAAAATACGGCTCTTGTTTTGATGGAGGACCGTATCAAAAGTAAAGAGAAAGTTCTTTACAATCTTATTTCAAGTTTAAGAAAATTTTCGCACTGAAAGTGTTTATGACTTTTCTTAGAGTTAGATCTGAAATCGTGGTGAGTAGGTCAGTTGAAAATGTGCAATGTAAAAAAGCAGCATATGGAATAAACATAGTATACTGCTTTATGTAAAGTTGGTAACGGCTACTAGGTTCAGTTCTTTAGACGAATGTTCGAAAATTATTTTGCCATTTTTCATGTGTTAGGGGTTTTCTTTCCACAAACATTTCTGCAACAATCCTTCATGGACTTACTGTTAAGCAGTATTTAATAATAAATAATTAGAAAGTGAATCTAGAAGTGTAAAGAAGTGGCCTTCCAGCTGATCAACTATCTTAGCAAACATTGCGATTGTCATACTATATAACAAAACCTCAAAGTACGTTACCGATCGCACACCTTCGCAAAACACCTTCTCATATTCGAAGATATTTCATAGGCCAGCAGAAGTATTTGTTGTTTTCATTCCGCATCCGGCGCGATCAAACGCTGTACAAACGTCAGGATCTCCGACAATTATCTCAGAGAGATGTGTGCCCACCTGTGTTTGCCCGCCATCTCCAAATCCAATTTCTTGCGAACTATACTCGGCCGATATGAGAGCGATGTTGACTTGCTCCCGGCTACCAGTTTATTAAGATACTATCCGCTACAGGCAACATTGTATTTAGTTCACTAGATACGTTTGACTACGGCTACGTGGAATTCAAATCCACTTGCAGTTTTAACTGGAAAACATGAGACTCGGGCGTATTTAGATTACAGTGATGATTACTAGTTATGAGTACCTACTACACGGCACGTTGTGATCAATTTCGGGAACCTTAATCATGAGCGCGCCAATGCGTAGCTATGAATACGAGCAGTTTTGTGATAAAAAATTGGCCTGTTATTTGAAGGCAGCAGAACAAAATGTTATAGCGAATTACTGTAAACTGTATAGACACATCAAAGCCGGGAACGTATAATTTTTCATTGTTACGTAATTCATTTTCACAACATTTTTGCTTGGACAAAATAAATTCACTGTTAAATTCCAAACTATCGAAATACGCGAACGCCGCCATAATGCCAACATTGAAATTCGAAATTTGAAATTTTCAATCGCACCGAATCCGTCGGGAGGCATAGACAAAGCGTTTCCGGCGCCGTCTGCGTCGGAAACTGTATCGCCATCTATCGGGGCCGCATGGAACTATGACGGGGACAATTCTCTTTTTGAATTTATAATGGATGCCGGCAGATGAAAATTTAATGGGTACTAGCTCGTATTTTACGTCCGTGTATTAGCATGGAGTTTGCATTTGGAAAGACAACTTGTAAGAAAATTTGACTAGTTTTTAGAACGTACCACCATTTCAGTTCTTTCAGCACTTAAAACCAGCACCACTGTGATATGCAACTAATTTTTTCGTGGCTAGTATTGTTTGACTCCTTCCTTTCAATACTACGAGAGATTTTTTTCAAGATTGCGAGAAAGGCGGATGATGCTATGTCGCGCGACAAACAAGATCGCAGCTAGATGTGACCAAAGTGCCAAACTATACCTAGGTATTGATGAATAGTAAAAACTTTGTTGTAAGAGCGTCAAAACATTCCAATGTAATCAATACTTTGTTAATGCCTAAATATGGCATAAAAATGATGAATTGAGTTGTAACAGATTACTCATATTAATAACAGCAATTAATTGATCACTATCTTTGATTTATAACACTTAAAGTTCAATTAATTAACAACCAATTAGTAGATAACTTTACCAAGAAGATAAACATTTCTAATTTCCAAATAAAAAAGTAATCTTAAGATATCTCCTAAAAATAGACCGCAAATATTCTTACAGACAACGACATTGAGGTATTCTGGTCATCAATCGTTTACTAAATACATTTGGGTGGAAAACAAACAAAGTCTCTCAGATTACATTCAATCTGTTTCTCCGGCAAACAAAACGGGACTTTAGGTATGTAAATGTGTTATATATATATTATATTGATTTCTTGATCTTGGGGAGCGTTTTGTTCAATATCTACATCAGTAAAATAGGTTCAATGTTTATATTATGATGAGTTTTTACCGCTGATGGGTAATCTCATTCCAATATCCAAAGAAGATAAAAAGGAAATAACACATTATCTAGGTAGTGCTTATTCTAACTTCTGTGTCGTTTATCATTTGATTTTAACATATGTAATTTTTGCGGCTTTACCTACTTTACGTAGTTTTCATCAGTTGTTTAGTTAACATTATGGCGAGTTTTCAATTCATATCTAGTCCAATTAGTTTTCAAGTACGAAAACTCCAATCAAACTCGCATCGTTCCAAAAACCCACTCAAGCAGCACTAGAGAGCCCGAAAGGCAACAGTGCAAAATTCAAACGGTCCACAATAAATCAAAGATCACACATCCGGCTCGAAGGACCATCCTTATCGCGATTCTAACGAAGGCGGCGCGTGCGATCGACAGCTCGAGAGGGGTCAATTGGCCCACAGTACCGAAGGGACAGTAGTGCAACGTATACAAGTTTCAAGATTAGGAAACGATAGTCGTGTGACAGAAAATTTAAACTTGACCACTGATAACAAAATCGCAGAATGTATTACTTAGAAAAATCAGGAATGAAAAATGTTGTTAGCGAACTACGGACCATAGCGAAGGCACTGCACAGTGCTTTATTTTGAGTAAAGTTCACGCCATGAACAGTTCCACCACGGGTTACAACGAAGTCACTACATAATGCTCTTATCTAAGTAAAATAAATAAAATAAAATAAAAAGCCTTTATTAATTCCTTACATTACTACATTACATCTAATAAAGTAAAATACATTTTTTTTTTTATTAACTTAATATTATGTAAGGACCCCTCTTCGGGTGAAGGCCTCCTCCAGATCAAGCCATTGTTTTCTTTCTTCAGCTTTCTCTCGCCAGTTTTTGCCAGCTGTGGCTACAATGTCATCTGTCCACCTTTCTTTAGGCCTCCCTCTACTCCTAGATCCTCTCGGGCCCTGCCATAAAGTGGTAGTTTTCGCCCACCTTCGGTCATCTAGACGTGCTGTATGGCCGCACCATTTCCATTTGAGCATTTGTGAGTGAGTATAAGAGAGCGTCTATTATACCCGTTTTTTCTCTTATGTCCGTGTTTCTTCTCTTGTGTATCAATTTCAAATTTAAAACACTTCTCTCCATAGCACGCTGACAGCATTGTATTTTGGTTCTCGTCTGCTGGTTGTATATCCATGTCTGGCATCCATACGTTAGACTTGGCAATAAGCAAGTGTCTAGTACTTTCTTTTTCAGTTTTATTGGCATCTTCGATTTTAAAATATCTTTGTATGACCAAAATTTACTCCATGTAATGGCGGTTCGTCGAGCAACTTCTTCAATGTTCCTATTTTTGTTAAAAGATAGGAGTTTTCCGAGGTAGACATAATTTGGGACATATTCTAGAGGTCTTAGATTAACTGTTATTTCCTTCTGGGGAGAGTTGGTCATTATTTTTGTTTTCTGGACATTTAACTCTAAGCCTATATTTTTGCTGGCGTGGTTTAACTCGTTTATCATTTCTTCTAATTGATTCGCGGTTTCTGAAAAGATAACTATATCATCCGCAAACCTTAAATTACTGAGATATCTTCCATTGATGTATAATCCCTTTGATGTCCAGTCTAAGTCCTTCATGATGTGCTGTAGAACCGAAATGAATAATTTGGGCGAGAGTGGATCGCCTTGCTTTACGCCCCTCTTTATATCTATAGATTCGCCCAGCCTGTCTAACTTTATTCTGCTTGAGCTCTTGCTATAGATATCTTTTAATATGTGTACATATGTTTCTTCAATATTTTGAGCTCTTAGTGCGTTCCAAATACTGATATGAGCTATAGTATCAAACGCCTTTGCGTAATCAATAAACGCTAAATACAGAGATCTGTTAAACTCTTGATACTTTTCTATCACTTGGTCGATTGTGTGTATATGATCAATAGTACTAAATCCCTTTCGAAATTTACTTATCTAAGTAAACTAGCGTCAAAATATCCTGCCTCACAGCGGAACTATGACGAAGTCACCACGTGCTATATTTTGAGTAAAATAGCATGAACATTTCCTGTCTAAGCAGCGGGTACTGTTCCTACAGTTCCTGTGCTCCCCAGGGAGCGGCTGCGTCCGAAGCGAATAGTAAGGACTCGACTGGAGATTTAAAGAGTTGGATTTAGACTGCAAAGGGAGGGTGACCTACGCATTATTCTACTACCTTTCATTTTGCTTTCTCTTTTCCTTCTTTAACAGTGTGGTTTTGTAAAGAATCTTGGCAATATATCAAGTGGTAATATTGAAAATAGCACTGAAAACCTTTTATTTTATTTGCAAAGATGCATGAAATCGTACGTTCATAATAAATATAGCTCCGTAATGCACTTAGTGGTCAAGATGATGTTTTGTTATAATATATAATTTGTATAGGACTACCAATAACGTCCAATTCGATAAATACTGCTTAATAGTAAATTCGTGAAGGATTGTTGCAAAACTCTTTGTGGAAAGAAAATCCCCACCACATAAAAGAGGGCGAAATAATCTTCGAACATTCGTCGAAAGACCTGAACCTAGTAAGCCGTTACCAAGTAGTTTATTCCATATGCTGCTTCTTTACATGATTTACATTAAAAGGATTCATACTGTTTGACGTTCAATTGTTATGCGTTGAAATTCGTGCGAAGTAGATCAAAATATGAAAAAGTACAATGATTAGTTTCATACGTATTTGTTTTACGTAAATAAAATTTTATCAAAAAACTTGGTAAGCGCATAAAAAAATATGCATTTGGTTGGAGTTCTAGTAGCGTATTTGTTTAACTTGCAGTCACTTTAAAGTGAAAATACCAGTATTACAAAGCAAACTCCAACATAGTTAACACGTCCGGTAAATTCCTCGGGGCGTGGGGTCAAACGGCAATAAAACGCTTAATTTGAACAAAGATATCATTACAGGCGATAAAAAAGCAACACCCCAACATGGGCTTCAATTGCATGTATTAATATGCTAAGTAAACTACATTTTTTAAATGCAAGGGGTCACTTTGTATGGAATTGTTTTATGGAGTCACGAAAGGCTGGAAAAAGTCATGTTCGGTCAGTTTATAGGTGCCGTCGCTTTTCTTTTTCCTTTCCTCCTATTCCAATTTGAGAATATTACACAAAAAAAAATAGAGGATCGACAAGAACTACGTAGGTACCTATCAACATTTTGGTGTAAGGAGTTATTGCCAACAGCATTACTTATCTCTTATAGGTTGTCGACAGAGGAAATGTTTGATACCCAAGTGTGAAAGAAAACATTTCCAACATACTAGCATTCAAAGTGATACAGGAGAGGCAATGAACATAGACACATCATCTATTTCTTGACAGTGGCAATTAAAGTTGAATTTAGATATCCAGACAGATAGTTCTAATGAAGATACCTACGTGTACTTTTCACACATTCAAGGCCCCATAAACTTAGTTGGACGCATAACAATTTGAAATTTTAATATTACCTATGCCTAATTATATATTAAAATATCGGGTTTCATAGTTACACAGCTGGTGCGGTAAATATAATTAAAACAATACTTCTAACTGAATAATTCCACTAGCAATCTGATATTATAATTTCAACTCTGTTCTTTGAATGTTTCAGTAATCCTATATTATTTTGCTAACGACGTAATCATTAAATTTAAAGCAGTACTAAATCCAACCCCTTTTAAATATAAAAATGTTTCCTTAATGAAACTCTATTAAAGTTTAACGCCGAAAGGTCAGTACGGAGCCGGCCACCCTTGCATTAACCAATTTACACCCCCGATTTCAACCCCTGAAGTTATAAATTTCACGTAACCAACGATCCACTTCCGGTGTATACCTACTTTTAAAAAGGGGGTAGATGGGTAGTTTGGGGGAAATACGACCGCTGTAAAAACTGCAGAGTTACAGATAGTGGAACACTTTTTTTACTTGTTAATAACAAGTGCTGGTTTTTCAAAAGCAAAAAAAAAAACAAAAAATATATATCAGACAACCTCACACAAATCGATCTAGTCCCAAATTAAGCTCAAGAAGGCTTGTGTTATGGGTACTAGACGACGATATATATACTTATATAGATAAATATATACATAAATACATAGGAACAACCATGACCCAAGCACAAGTATTCGAGTTCATCACACAAATATTTGCCCTGGCCGGGATTCGAACCCGGGACCGCTGCTCAGTAAGCAAACAATTCTATTTTGTACGAATCTGTCACATGGCGTCAAAGAAATGACTAGAAAAGCCGAAACAGTCAGCTTTTCTCTAAGAGCAATAGGTAGAGTTGCTAAAATGCTCTAAAATGGGCAATCTGGTGGGAATCGGGTTCTATAGACGCCACTGGTAAGTACTTCTAAAAGCGACACATATAAATCATACCGTGTGAGACCGTCAGTCAATCAGAATACTAACTATACCATATACTGAACTGCTAACTTCGAATAGTGAACTAATCAACATTTGTATGAGACACGTTGCTAGGAAACGTCACTGACTGCATAGATAAGTTGGTAGCACAGGTTTTTGCAGTCTCAAAATATGAGTAGGTATAGATCAATTCACGTAAAAATACCGCTTTCAATCTTTTTGCGCTGTAGTCATTTACACTGCGCAGGAAGATAGCCAGCGTATCTTTTACATGAATTGAGCTATACGTACCTAGTGTTTTGTATGGTTTGTTAATGCTAAAGTGGCATAAAGCAATAACAACTTCTGGCCTCCATCAATCAGATTTCTTTAGTATATTACTTTCTATGACAAAACATAGACGAAAATATGTCGTTTAAATATACGAGTACCTATCCAGAATTCTTTAGTAAGTTTTGAGTGAATTTAAATAAATAATATTGTTTTACGTCCTAACAAAGAAAGGCGTAAGTATGTAAGAGGCACAAATAGAAAAATAATAAAGGAGATAATGGAGGGATAATGTTGCACATTAAATAGGTACAATTATATTGAATTACGTAGGTAAACCACCTAAACAAGAATCATTACACATAATCCCTTTTTTTTCAAGGAACATTAATTGAATTAATTGACAGTTATTTGGTGGTCGGCCGAGATTGCGTTTGCCCATAAAAACCAACACGGCACCTTTGTTATGTTGCTCAAAAACGGCTTATTTTCATGGGGAATCTACTGCAGTTAAGCCCTTTTGAGCAAAGGAAGCGCCCTTGCTTAGGGGTTGCCTTTTAATATGAGCGTGAGCTTCTAACTAGCGGTTACATTAAAGTTTTAAGGTGAGTGTTAAGGCAAAGGAAAAAGCGGAAAATATATATTAAAGATCTTCCGGATGCTTATTTACTGACACCAATAACCTATCAATAATTTATTTTTATTTTGATGAAGCCTGACAATTCCTACTGTTACAGCGGTTACTTGCTCAGTCTGGCATCATTATGATCAGAATGACGAGACAATGATCGGGCAACCCTCTCGGACTGACGGACTGATGGTCCGTGCTGGTGAAAATGAATGAATGACAGTAAACAGACAGTCCAGTATGATAGGCTGAACTGACGCCTGAATGAGCGTGTAAACTCATAAACGGCACCACAGTAGTGAGGAGTCCATCTCAACTACGTGTATGAGCATATGCCTCGTCTAACAGACTAACGCCATCTATTAATCAATTTCAAATCGTTATCTGTGTATTTAGTGTCAGTATCGGAATTACCTAGCCGATTATGGGTATTGGCCGAGGCGCTAAAATTCTGGTTTCCTAGGAAGCGGTGTCATCAGGTGGGAGCCGGAGGTCAGCGTTTCTCGCTTTCTCCAATGACTGCCACTCACCGCTGACGGTATTGCTATCCTAGGAAACCAAAACTTAAGTAGGGGATTTTACGCCCTAGAAGTTAAAATTATGAAATCGCTAGCTCTTACGCATTGGACTCTATTCTCCGCAGATCAGATAATAATTGTGTACAAGGCACGTGACCGCGCGCCGCGATGCGGGTAGTATGAAAACGCAGGAAATGACTCAATTTTGAGCTCATACGAGTAGTCGCTGCACATAATGCACACGCTTTGACATTATGCTGTTGTTGAAGTTTCGCCATTTAAAACTGGCTACAAAAACTAGCAGCTAGCCCGACTGTCTCGTCGGCTACTAACTATTGTTGATTTGAAAAGGATACGATTTGATTCTTTTTTTTAGCATATTTACAGCTTTGCACTACCTTTTTCAAAATTATTTTTAATTTACTCTCTACCCTAAGGTTGTCTGGAAGAGATCGCTTTTTAGCGATAAGACCGCCTGTTGTTACCATTTGTAATACTTTTATTTTCATTTCTTTTGTTATTTTTACTTTTAATTTGTGGTGCACAATAAAGAGTACTATTATTATTATTATTATTATTATTTGCTATTTACACTCGTACTCATACCGTATTGTATTGGAATTGGAAACAGATAAATAATTGTACCGTAAAGCAGTCCCGTTTATATTTTAGGGAAAAACACTATTCCTTCGTACATTTTTAGTGTAGGGTACCAATTGATTTTCTGTGTAATACATTTAAACTAAAGAACTTCTTAGCTAAATAGGTACATAAAACGAATATCTACCTTTATTCATCGACATATGGCATAGTTTGAGCCGCTAGCTGCATATCAACGTACCTGTAAAAGGAAAATCGCATGTTAACACTGTCAATTCCTGCCCAATTAGGGGCCACCATACAACACCAAAAAACCCCATGAGCACGGGAACGCTGAACATTTGTAACCTTTTAAAGGCGATATTGAAACCATGTGGGATACCACACCCCTTACTAAATTTTGATAAATGAGAAAATTAATTGAAAGAAATTGAGGTAAATGTACTCGGTAAACTGACGTCCTGTGATTTTTGTGATAAAAATAATCATGATACCCTTTTCAATCGTGTAATTGGTTCACTAGTGGAAAATTATGGCACAGGGTAAGTAGAGTGGTCGCCCTAAACTTGAACAGGTAGCAGGAGTGGTTCGCCCTTTTGCGACGGTATTAAAATTTAATTTCGTTTTTCTTTATCTACGTTTTTTTATTGATTTCGATCGCACCTGATGTAAAGTACGTGGTCTACCAGTTGGAGATTTCCGTAATTTCATCAATCGTTTACATAGCTCTGAAGCTTAAATTCAAACAAAATTGTTCTCTTTTCACTCTACTCTTGTAAAACTACTAACATAATTCCTTGAGGTCACAAACATATCCATAACAACGCTCCCCAAGGCGTGCACACACCACCAAGTGAACCGTAAGGGTATGATCACACTAATGCGATCAGCGACTGATGGCAATCGCTTTAATGGCTTATTGAAGACAATTTTCGTTATAAGATTATTGTATATGTTGTGTATACGTATACGTTGATAGGGCACGTGTGTACCGACGATCTTGATATGTGGTTGGATTGGAACTGAATTTACGCGGGATTTTAGTTAGGTAAGTGTATTAATTTGTGCTGAGTGAGTTTAGTTGGTTTGGTGAATTCAGATACCGATAGTATTAAGCGCGTTTGGTTTACCAAATACGTGTGTAATGAGGTCACAATTACGGATAAGATTTTCTGAATCCAATTTCAGAAATCGAAATGAGTGAACGAGCATTTAGTTGAGAGTCCTTTTAATTTGATTATTTAAAAAATTGCTATCATACATTTGGCCGTTCGGACAGAAAAGCTCTCTCTTGAGTGGCGACCGCGTATCGGATTGGTACACGCAGCGTTAAAGGCTAGTAAAACTAATATAGACAACAGATTTTAAACTTGGGGTCAGGTTTTCATGTCAACATTTTCCAATTTAGCGCGGTCTTGTTTAAATATTGAGCCTTTGTTTAACCGCTTTTAAAAAATGTAACCTGTTGATTTATAGTGAAATAGGAAAAGCGCTTCAATAAGTTTGAGTAGCCACATTTACCAACACAAGGGATGTCCCATAGCCCCTATTCGAAGCTCAAATGTTCGCATAGGCTCGCAATTACACAGTCTTTGCCGCCCGAGTGCAGTTTGCAGTAACAATCCGACCTGCCCAATCCAGGCGGCAAACACGATGCGCGAAACGGCGTTCCATGCAATTATCTAATTATCGCGCAGCGCGTCAGACATCGCCGACAATATGGCTGCCGAATATGCGCCCGAATATGGCGCGCAAACATGGCTGACGAGGATTACGTTGTTTGTGTAATTCGTTAAAGTTTGCGAAGATGTGAGACAATGGAATTTGGATGTAAATTGTGGGGGTGACAGGTTTGGGGTTGTAGCGTAAATAGAAAATTTGCAAGCGACGTTTTTGTTTTTATCAGCTGAAGTGGTTTACAGCTTGACAAATGCAAATAAGTGAGGGTGCGTTCAGTAGCATACATAAACCTTAGCTGGTTTGTCAGTATTTGCAACTTCGTATATTGTTTTATATTATGATAGCGATAAGGTTCCGTAGTTCCGATTGCAGTTTGCCTAATCGGTAATGATAAGTGTAATTACGTGGTATTTTATTGTTAAAGCTGCCTCGTCTATTTATTACTACCTATTGATGCTTTCAATCATATTTGGTTTCGTAGTGTAGACAACTTCCCATTTATAATTGACGTAAAAATTATCATGAAAACTGCGACTCACTTCCACCCACTGTTGAGTAAAGGCCTCTTGATGTTCATGCCACTGACGCAAAAATAAACTTAATGTTTATACTCGAACCTACATACTTAGTAAGGCATTCTGCAAAACTCCCGACACGCAAGATAAAGTCTGTACTGTCGGCCTACTTCAAGGAAAAGTTATCCAAGCAAAGTGACACGAAGTTCCGAGATAACAACGTACGAAGTAACGTTTGTGTTGACTCTTACAAGGATTATTAAAGCTTACTTTAATTACGGCAGAAATGCGCAATTTGTTCATGAAAATGAGACTTCAAATTGTAAGTTCTTGTCAAAGTAAGTACCTACGTGCTAAATTCATGCAAGGGTAAAACAGCAAACGCAAAATTGAAAATGTAAGACAGCTTTTCATTCTGAAGTGAAAATATACGAAGTGTATTTTTCTACTTTGTTTGCGTTAACCAAACGAATACCTAAAATGATAAGATGTCAATTTGACTCTCGGTTTCCATCGGTAGGTATTACTAAATTTCTATCACAATTTATCTGATTTATCCATGAAAACATAGATGTAAAAGTTTAGTTTTTACATAATACATAATGAAATTAGTCCCACTTCGATAAAAAATGTATTCTTCACATATCATGCTCTACACTGATATTTGAATGTTAAAATTTATTTAAAAATATTGCGAGCAAGATAATAATGTATCGCTTGCGCCACACCTGGGATTTCACGTGTCAAAAAATTAAATGTTGGGGTAAGTAATGTTCGTCTGTTAGCTTGTTTGCGCCCGCTCTAGAGGTAATGGTGCGCGCCACCTGAGTCGAACGCGAACGGAAGAACGCGGGGGCATTTGTCAGACCGATAAGCATACTAGTCAATTAAAAAAACACTTTGTAATTTGTTTCTCGATGACGATCATTTCACGCTGAATACTAAAGAAATGGCAAATAAAGCTACTACCTAAGCAGATACGAGCAATTTTTGAATGGTTTGTTTACTTGAAGAAATGCGCTATTGTGATTAAATCATTCGATACAAATATTATTATGGCATAATAATTATTTTAATTTCATCTTGGTTTCTTGTGAACTTACGGAATTTGAGCTCAAAATTCGACTATGCATAACCAGGAGACATAATTACTACGCAGTTTTTAATGTAAATACACATGCGTAGAAGATAGCTGCTATAAAAAGTAGAAACAATTTTGAGAGAAATCCCCTGTTCAGCACATTTACACATCAGTGGCCATGAATCTGATAAACAATAATTAAATATTGTTATGATACGGTGTGATAGTTCCCCGCGAGGCTTTCAGCAATATTTTCGGCTGTTTGTCTGTTGCCTTTGTCTGTAGACGCCATGACGAATGGAGACGGATCGTGCTATCGGAAGCGAGAATTAATTGTTGTTTAGAGTGTGAGGTCGGGGCATGCAATGGAGAATGTTTCTTTTTGCACCTACCATGAAAATATTTATAGGATGAAATAGTGGAAACTAGCCTTAAATCTGTACACAAAATATCCAACAAAAGCTGTAAAGATGAACTCACGCTTTACGTTCAGCAAATTCTTGTACTTTCTCTGTAATAACGTGTACATTAACATCCTAAAGCAGGCTTAACCCTCAGCACAATTACTAGGGACCATCAGAACGCAGCCGCTTGATCGAGCAGCGTCACGACAGGTCGTCACGATTGGCTATAACCAGGCATATCGCTGTATCTATGGCTATACTCGAGAGTATGGAAGTAGAGTGACATTGTCTAAGAAAGATATGGCCTGGAATGCATTGGTTGCGCTGCTATTGCCGGCTACTCTTTATATCAGACAGAAAAATAATACGAATAAAAATAATTGTATGGCGGCGAAAACGTTTCACAACATTAAGTGATATTGAGTGGTAAGCTTAATTAATACAATGGTTATGCTTATTTTTAGCTACTTTTTTTACCTACACCTTTGATAATAACGTAGTTCATGAAGCTATTAAGTTCTTAGTTAGGTGTGTTCCAATTAGACTTATTAACATTTCATTAAAAAAGCGATACAAAATGGCGGAACGTTTTGAGGTGCCATCTATCGAGTAAGGTGTACAACGTGCTGTGAAGTTTGTCGACTCCTACGACTGCTGATGCTGCTCATAATAAAATAATATCGTTTATGACCCGTGGAGCCGTAGGGCTGGGGTGCGCGGATGTCGCTGCACGTTTTATTTATTATAGTGAGATGTCGGACTACAAATCACAACAGATAGCACGTGGATATTATTGTATCCATTTCTAAATCATTTTTAACATCTTATCTTCATCAGGGTGCTTCTGATATCCGTATCGGAAATATTTTTTAGTTGGTTCCCTTTTGTTTTTTAACGTTTACATTAATATTAAAGGGACCGGCAAAGTTTATGTTAAGAAACGAAAACGATAATGATTAGATATGTCGTTTTTTAATACTCATGAAACTTGAAGCAAATATAGGTTTATTATATGAAATACCTATAGGTTTTAACTAGTGTAATTTATACCGTCAGACATCCCTTGCATGGTCCAAAGCACACAACTAATACAACTATCTTATATTATAAAAACTTATTATGGACTCTCTTGTATGTATGTTTATACCTGATACACAACGCACACATGTGAATCAAAATTTTAAACAATAATACTTACAAGTAAGTAGATACTGACACAATGATTTGGACTAAAGTTGACTGATTTTTGTCTTTAGTTGAACAAAATCACTAAACTTTAGTCAAGCTTAGTTTGATTTATGACATAATTATGAATTTTTAAAGATTTTGGCAAAATTATATTACATTACTGGTTAAATCAAAATAATAATATAAGATGTAATCAATCTCTGTAAATTCGTCTTATTTCGCATTGTATTTCAGTCACTTAAAAATATTAATAGTGACATCCAGCATCCGGCTAGGGCAGACCCCGCATCCCTAGCTCCCCCAGGTCTGCAATTTGGCGAGAATGCTGATTCGCACAAAACCGGAATATTCTAATGCGAGACTTTTTAAACTTTCGATTCCTGCACGACACGTTATCTCTGATTGCATCTGCTCACGATGCCTTTGTGGGGGAATTTTTACATTTTCTTAGAAATAAAAAGGACCTTGTGATGATGCTCGGAATACAGATTTTTGTATCCGTGGTATAAAAAAATCGTATTTGAAAATAAGTTTTCTACGGAAAGGGGTCATAATTTTTGGAAAAAGCGAGGCGCCAGCATTGCAACGCCATCTGCTGATAAAAAAATCTTTGTCTGCCGAAACCGCGGGATGCCTTTCAACCAATTTCGGTACAGTATAGCTAAACATTCAAAGATAGTTATAGTTATAGAATACTTTTTACCGAAGTACGATCAGTAAAACAGTTTTACGCGGTCGAAGCTATGACCACCTCCTACTTTAAATAAATTAGACAAAATGGTCTCGTCGACAGTAGCAAAATTTAATAATTAAAACAAAATTATTCTTTCTTGGATTTTATTTATGTGTGTTATTTTGCCTGCAGTAAAATGTATTTATTTATTAACATTTGATAATTACATTCATGCGATACAATGTTTTCACGATAAGTATCGTGTCATGTTTTAGTGGTGTAAATGTGACTTTCATTTCGATGTTCCCTTGTTCTGCTTATGTAAAACATGCATATAACAGGATTTGATTCTGTATCTGTTATTCATTCATCAAAATTCTTTCTAAATATTATTTTTAAGGACCTATAACATAATTTTCGCTATTTCCTCTGCTTCATCATGTTGTCTCGAATAATACTAATAGCCAACTATACTGAATCTATGTATTCCAGGTTAAGATTTCCAAATACGATATGAATAGCCTATTCATTTCATCTCGTCTCTTACGACACAACAAACGCAGGATTACTTACTAAGTCCATAAAAGGGTAATTTAAGAGCCATTCCAAACTTTATTTTCAAACAGCTGAAGTTAGAACATATCCGGAATCGGAATAAATATAACGATACGACATTTCTCATAAAGAATTACGTCTGTCGGTACGTCACGGTACGCGGAACCCATCCCCCGAAAGTTCCATTGGGGTTCGATACGATTTGCACTTTTATTGGATTACGGCAGTAATAATAAACGTTTTGTTGATATGAGACAAAGATATTTGCGAGTAAATTAGATTAGGTATCAGTAATGCCGGAAGTTTGGTCTTATTTATGCTGAAAGTTTGGGATTGAATGAATGGGGACGATTTGCATCTCCAATGGAGGTATATATGAGTCACGTGTATGTACAGCCCATGAGCTCGCAGATTGCGATTCGGGTTTGATGAAATCCGAGAGGTTCTTATCTGGATCACGTAAGAGCGAGCGAGACAGGTATATATATTTCGAATCGCATTCTAACAGCTCACGCACACATATTTTGTACAACTAGCCGTGAATTCGCTTGTCACAAGACATTTCGTTAATCATAATCTTTCACAATGTTCGAAATGGACAGAGTCAGGTAAAATTTGCTGGAAACCATACACTCAAAGTATTGAAGCAGGCCTCTTCGTCTATGGTGGAACAACTCGCGACAATTCTTTCATCCTCACCACTTTTAGCTGGCTGTCTACAACTGTGAGTTTTTCTAAAAAAATCCTGCCTAGCGACTGCATTATGGAATAAATTATCGCTTGCGATATTCCCGGACCGATACGACCTTAAAACATTCAAGAGTAGAGCGTACTCCCACCTGAAAGGTGTTGCAAGAGTAGAGCGTACTCCCACCTGAAAGGTGTTGCAAGAGTAGAGCGTACTCCCACCTGAAAGGTGTTGCAAGAGTAGAGCGTACTCCCACCTGAAAGGTGTTGCAAGAGTAGAGCGTACTCCCACCTGAAAGGTGTTGCAAGAGTAGAGCGTACTCCCACCTGAAAGGTGTTGCAAGAGTAGAGCGTACTCCCACCTGAAAGGTGTTGCAAGAGTAGAGCGTACTCCCACCTGAAAGGTGTTGCAAGAGTAGAGCGTACTCCCACCTGAAAGGTGTTGCAAGAGTAGAGCGTACTCCCACCTGAAAGGTGTTGCAAGAGTAGAGCGTACTCCCACCTGAAAGGTGTTGCAAGTGTCTAAATGGGCTATGGTAATCGCTTTCCATCAGGTGATCCGTTTGCTGATGATGCGTTTTGCAATAGCTTGGATAGGTCATATTTCTCAATATCCTAGCAATTTTATTGCTTTAACATGTCTACTCGGAGCATATTTGTTTTTAAAATAAATATATTTTGTTAGTATGTGCAGTGTTGGCACACGCTTGCGACTGTCTTAAACCCCATAATGCATTTTTCCCAACATTAATGCATCATGTCATTCGATCCGCTAAGTTGAAAACGCTTAGCATACCAAAACATTTGAACACTTTAAAAACCCCAAGTCTCCCTCAGAAACCTCAAAAGATTGATCGAAACATCAGAAAAGGAAAATTAAGGTTTCGGGGCAATATTTTAAATTTATTTGCGTTTGCGATGCAAATTATGAAATAGAGCCGGGGTGGTTTTTATTCCCTCCCTTAATCGAATAGGGGCTGACTATTGGGGCAACTGTTTACTTTGCTTTCTTGATGCACGAGTAGTAATCATTTTTATACTACTGACAAATGCGGGCTTTGCTATTCCCGAGTTACAAATGTTTTGAAGTTTTTTACGAGGGTTTTGGAGGGAATGCATACTGATGCATCATGTGGCGGTATGGGTGTTGTTGTTGTAAGTAAACTTTTTTACCATTTTATCTTGTCTGGCTTTGAATAATACGGAAGCCTATTTCTAGGGTTATTTTAAATATACAATGCAATTTTATATTCTTATATCCTGAACGACGTGGATAAAATTTCAACACTTGAATATCACAGGGTACGCTGGTGACCCACTAACAAGTTTTACTCTATTTTGTCCTATAATAGCATAACTTTTCAACATTGACAACTTGAGCAGATTTATAGTGAAAAAAGTGTAATAAATCCTTCCTATTCGCGCCGCGTCGTGACGTATAAATTGCCTCCGACGACACAAGAAACAATT
Organism: Apotomis betuletana; assembly: GCA_932273695.1. Lineage (NCBI taxonomy): Eukaryota > Metazoa > Arthropoda > Insecta > Lepidoptera > Tortricidae > Apotomis > Apotomis betuletana. The sequence goes on along the minus strand of OW026303.1, from coordinate 26,381,898 downwards.
GCACGTACAATTTATACCCGATACCATACTCCCACCTCCATATTTCCAATAACGGAGAACAAAAACTAATCTAACTGTAGCTCTCGTAAAGATAACATAGGTCGGTCCCACGAGGTTTCTACTATTTAGACGCTTTACAACTCTGTCGAACTAAGCCCGGCGATAATTCACTAGGGCCGAGTCCGGGGCGAGTTAATGCGACATGGTTGCTGCGGAATGGTCCACATCTTCCCTTGTATTATGAGTAGTCTGATTATTGTTTGGGGCTTCGTCGTTATACGTATAGGGTAGGTATTGATATGTGTTCACTTAATTAAGTCGAAGGGAAATGTCAATGAAGATTACATCTTTGGTTTATTAATAATATTTTTATCATAAATATTGACACAAAGGTAAATTATTATATTTTTATTACTTACTTTATTTGAATCTGTCGATCGTGTCAAAGCTCATAATAAATTCATCTTGAAACATACGATGCAAAAAAATGCTTTTCAGTTGGGCACACTTTGAATATGATTAAAAATTTCAATTTCATTCAGTGTGTTTGTACTGTTTGTGTTAAGCAAAATTAAATAAAAAAGCTAGGCTGTCATTTTTAGTACGAAAACTGGAAGAAAACCCCTAAGCCGCAGGCGAGCCAGGCACAATAAATTAAATTCCCCTTATGTTTAGTGTGTAAATAAGCATCAAGTATTCAATGGAAAGATTTTCGATACAGGCTCTATAGAAATAATTCAATTTCTAGATAGGCAGGCCGCCATTACGTGTTTCTTCCATAAAAGGGCATAAGCGGCATGGCGCTAGGTTTGATATACGTCACTTTGTGTTGGGTTATTATGGTAGTAATTCTGTGATCGTATCGCGCCTCCAGGCCAAACTGGCTACCGATTCTGGGAACAGGTCGGTCTTGGGAGAGGCTTCTTTATATTTTAATATGTGAATATAGAAAATAAGGAGCCGCGAATGACCAATATTCCTAACGTAACAAATAGAGAAAATAACGTATATATAACTATGCTAACTATAGGCTGTCGCGCGAGTACCCCGGGTCCAGGGTTGATATTGGCCTCCAAAAGCAGTTAAAGCTAATTTTGAACCAGGTCTTCACTGTTCTCCAAAATGATTTTATTAAAATATAGACATAATGTCAGTTTGTTGAATTGCCAGTATGTTGGCCTGTTTGCTATAATTTTAAAGCAGGAATACAGTCATGTTATTGTTAACAACGTTACGACCAAACAGCATTCAACGCAGTGTATTTTTTTTTATCTACTAATTAAGAAGCTTTGATCATTTTTATAAACATGCCAGCTCCAACGCAGTGTTGCATTGACATTTTTCGAAGGAAAATGTCAAACATTATGTTCCCTAATCGAATAGTGATTGACATTATATTTTCTTCAGTTTCATTCATGTCATCATTTATATAAAACCATTGAAACGGATCATATTGCGTATATTCATTGGGTTTATATTGACTCCTAGAATGTTTCATTTCGCCGAAATATCATATTGTACAAAGCATTTTCTTTGCAACTGTAAACTATAAGATTGTTATAAAACAAACCTAACCTAACCTAATCAATAGGATGATATATTAAGAATTAGGGATAATGTATACTAACAGAGGAATAAAAATTCTGAGAAAAGATAATGAAACATTCGACGAAATAAGTTTCTAGGAGTCAAAGGGTTCCCATTTTCATTATTTGAGGCTCCTCAAAAAGTGGTTAGAATTGTCTATAAAGTTACCGCGGAACCCACTTTAAGTAATCCTGAGATAGACGAAGCCACGGAAAAAGTCTCGTATTTTATAAAACGCCGGTACTCTCAAAGATCGCCTCTATCATAAGCCGGCATCATGTTTTCTCTGTTCCCGGTAGCTGCCCGCAAGCCCAATCAATATAGTGCTGCAATTATGTTAATGCACCTTTCAGAGCCAACGGGGAATCTAAGCCCGCTCCGGACGCTTCAGGTTAAAAGGTGATAGCTTAAACGGTGTGTATTAATTATGGTATATCTGTAGATATAATAATAATAAATAAATATCGGACAACCTCACACAAATCGATCTAGTCCCAAATTAAGCTCAAGAAGGTTTGTGTTATGGGTACTAGACGACGATATACGTACTTATATAGATAAATATATACTTAAATACATAGAAAAACCATAACCCAAGCACAAATATTCGAGTTCATCGCACAAATATTTGCCCTGGCCGGGATTCGAACCCGGGACCGCCGGCTCAGTAGGCAGGTGTCTACAAACCGAGCCAAACGTGTCGTCTATATATAGTAGGGTAATAGTGACACTGTCAAGAGCATATATTGCAAAGAATGAAACACTACATCTGCACGTCTAGCATAACTTTGACAAGCGACTCATGTCGCGCGAGATAGCAACATCCGTCACTATCTCATAGTACTGTACAGATAGAGACAGGTAATCTCGCGCGAGAAAGAGTCGCGTGTCAAAGTTATGCTAGCAGTGCAGGGCTTCCATATTTTGCCAAGACGTCGCTTGTCGCGCGACTCAGCATCACCTGTCTTGCTCGCACGTCAATAAAAGGAAAGTGACAGATGGCATTTGTCGCCCGACACTTACTCGTATGCTAGAGGTGCAGACGGTTCTCTCTTTTGGTTCGCAAAAGCAGCCTGAAATCTGATTATTTAACCCCAATGAAAACAGAGGGGTGTTGTAAGATTAACATGTGCACCTGTGTGTCTGTCTATGGTGTCGTAGCTCCCAAACGGATGGACCAATTTAGTGCGGTTTTTAGGGTTCCGTAGTCAACTAGGAACCCTTATAGTTTCGCCATGTCCGTCTGTCCGTCTGTCCGTCTGTCCGTCCGTCCGTCCGTCCGCGGCTTAGCTCTGTGATCATTAGTACTAGAAAGCTGAAATTTGGTATGAGTATGTGTATTGTGTATGTATCACGCCAACAAAACGGTAAAATAAAAACTAAAAAATTTTTTTTTTTCGGGTACCTCTCGAACTCCTAAAGTGGGGGTGAATTTTTTTTTCGTTTCAACACAGGTGTGTGGGGTATCGTTGAATAGGTCTTTTAAAAATAATAGGGGTCTCCAAACATAATTTTTTTATAAAGTCAAAAGTTTCGTAAATAGGCGCTCCGAAAAAAAAAAAAATGTGTCCCCCCCCTCTAACTTTTCAGCCACGGGTCAAAAAATATGGAAAAATTCATGAAAATGAGGCTTTATAAGTACTTTCAATGAAAACTATATTGAACAAAATCGGTCAAGCCGTTTTTGAGTTATCACAAAATTTCATAATTTTCTTTAAAATGACGTAAGTGCCGCGCGGTGTCCTTATACTTCGAACGTTACACATATTAGTTAAGTGCCATACTGCATTAAAGCATTCCGCTCAATCTGGTGCGTATAATCGATAACTTCCAGAAGGTAATAAGTAATTAGAGTTACTTTGGCGTTTACGACCTTTTTATAGAGCTTGAAATCTTTCTCGTAATTTAAACCTCGGGCTTAAAACAGCAGTTTTAAGCCCGTCTATTGTGAAGGATGGGTACGGAACCCTACACTGAGCGTGGCCCGACATGCTCTTGGCCGGTTTTTTTATATTGAAAGACATGTCCGTCGAGATGGTTCTTAGCTATGTTTGGTGGAAAAAAGGACATTTATAATGTAACGCAACATTTAGATATGATTCGATTTGGACTATTTACATATAACTTAGTTGCGGCATGTAGTATGTCTTTCATGCTCGCGGTGAGATGCACCTTTAGGTGTCGCTTTGGTCGTGAGATCGGTAAATTTTTGTATGGAAATTACCGGATTAACGATAAATTACCGGTAATTTGCATATAAAATTTACCGGTTTGCATTCCCTAGTCGCGAACAATGTGCATAACTGCACATACCCAATAGCTGATGCTATTAAGTCGTAGCTTACAGTGTCATTGAACGGTTAGATTACTAGTGTCACCTTACGTATTACCAAGTACCTAACAACGATTCAATTTAAATTCTTATAAAAGAATTACGCGAAAGCTTTTGAAGCGATTCAAAAATAAATATATTATCAAAAAGGTTGATGAAACCTAACAGACGTGTAGACTAGACTTTTATAGACCCGAAACGCTCAATTTTAGACATAAAAGGCGCAATCCATCAAAGTCTGATCCGATTGCCCGGCTATTTATAAGCAACGCTTATACGAGTAATAGCTGAAAGAAAGGTACAGACTTAATCTGTAGAAGCCAACTGTAACTCAGTGATGGACTAACTGGAACTTTATTGCACTTTGCAAAAATTTAATACTCTCGGCTAAAATATTTTCATAATGCCCCCAGTAGCATATAGGCTGCATAAGCGCTTGTACAGCTTTTATTCAGCTAAAATTTGCTGTACAGTAAATGATGAATAAAGGCTTATTATGGGCTGTAAGAGAGCATAACAAATAAGTTATTCTGAATAGAAGCGATGAAAATGTATACCATGTAAAAATTATAAATATATGTGTAAACTGCGTCGCCGGATATGCACCGGTAACCGTTTTTTGTGTATTTAAGTGATTTATAAGTAATTTTTCTAAATAAAAGAATTGTAGTGCGATAATTGGAATTATGTGAAAGCAGTTGAAGTAAAAACACCTATATACACACACACAGCATTAGTAACTTCTATTGATAACTGTGCATGAAACCCCGACAAAATGTTAGTACAGTAATTTACAAAAACAGCACTGCGGTGATTCGATTTGGTTAACTCGAGTTTCGGTCAAACTGGACGACAAACTTTCCGCCAATCGACGAGATTCGGTGCGCGCTAGTTTCGGCCAAATCCGTTTAACTTTTCAACTTTTCGATCGGAGCGCGTCACTATTGACCGAGGTTTTCTAGAAAAATCTAATTATGGTGTAAAATTAAAACGCCCGGTCACTCTCTGGCAGGCGTCAGCGAGTAATTAAAACCGGCCGGGTTTTTGCGAAGGCTCTTATTAAGCCTGGAATAAGTTTTATACGGATTTTATTCATAGGTTTGTGACCCCTGGATCTGTATTTTATGGCTTCAATTCGTTTAAGGAGAGCACTAAAACTTAAGAGATATGAAACCGTTTCTTTGGAAAACAAATCTAATGATCGGTTTATTGGCAAGAATTGTTTATTTTTGTATAAAATGTTTTATTCTTGCTAATAATTTAAGTAAGTAATCTTGGAAAAATACACGTTGTTCATGGCACTTACCTAAATATAACATGTAACTTTTTATTACTTTCTCAAACAAAGGCCTCTTCAATCACATTAACTAGATACTTCAAAGACTTTATATAATGACTACGAAAGAAGGTAAAGTACCTATTTATAAAGACTACAATATCGTTAGTCTAGATAATGTATTCGACGTCAAACATTAAGCCTTTAATATGTAGGGATACAGCGCAAGAAGTTCCCCTAACTTGCCTTAACGACAGCTAATCACTCCGAGGAGATGTAAACTAAGTACAAGTCAATAACTCAAAGTTTAACTAATTAACTCAGAATGTACCCAGTGTTGCCTTATTACGTCTATTTAAACATTAATTAAAAACTTCAGAGCGCCAGGATTATTTTGCTTTTTAAAATGACGAAGAGAAAACATGAAAAATAAATTGTGCTAAAACCTTTTTGGCGATTAAGAAGTTTCTAGATCCGAGTTTGCATTAGTGGGCCCTGTACAGCCGTCCGTGGAATCACAGCGTTAGTTTGGCAGATAAAATTGATAACGCTCATTTGTTGTATTAAAGGGAGCAATTTGACTTTCTGTGAGTATTACACTTTCGAATTAGATTTACGTTTATTTATTTCATAATATAAAATGACAGTATAAATTACGCTAATTAAATTTACATGCATTTGTACTATGATCGTCATAAACATAAGAATAATTCATAATAATAGTAATTCGTTACACAAAACATAAGTTTAGTACCTGTCAAAATTCATTCAATTAATCAGTTCGAGGTCTCTTTGATATTTACATTACTACAAATACAGTTCGAATCCTTGCGTATTGTGGTTTTTTATAGCCATTTTATGTAGACTTATAACTACCATTTTAAAACTATGATCCGACCAATTTAAAGTTTTATAGACCTAATAATATACTGTAAAGTCGTTAATCCGTAGTAAACGCATATTAAATTAATATACCGAAGCACACGGCTTTAATATTTGATGACAATCGCTATTCGGTTTGTTTTCAAATCTCATAAATTGAACTAGACAATCAAGTGACGAACAATTCAAACAAAAACAGAACGGGTAAGCTCGAATTATCCCATTTTCGGCACAATGCATTATTAAATTACCATCCATTCGACAACTTGTTGAATTAAATCGTTCGTACACACTCGATTTTCAATCTTTTCAACAAACACGTACCGAATTCATATAAGATATAGAATTCAGGATTTTAATCAGCGGCGAAGCCTTAAACGTACTCGGGAAACGCGCGCGTTAACGTTCGGATTGTGAGCTATTTTTAGTATATCATCGTTGGTTTCTTGGAGGGTTGTCGCGGACTCCCGGGTTTGGGTTGGATCGGGACGAATCGTGGAAAATTACATTCTGTCTGGATTTTGATTCGTCGTAATTGCACATGTACCGCTTCGGGTTCCATTTTGTGCCCGATCCGGGATATTATTCTTCGCAAGATATTAAGTAATGTCTCAAAATATATTGCTGAGGAAAAACAAGGAAGATTTTTGGCGTTTTGTTCGGTTTGAAATATAACAGTTGACGGGGATGTCTTGTTCGTGGGTAAAAAAACCACGCAACGGATTTTGATGCGTTTTTTTTAATAGATAGTGATTCAAGAGGAAGGTTCATATGTATAACACATTGCTTGGCAAACAACGGCAAACCCACAGGACGCAGTTATACGTTAGAATGAGACGGAACTACGTCCTGCTCACTCTAACATATAACTGCGTCCCCGGCTTTGCACGGAACCTCTCAAATTATCAGTATTTCTCTATATAGTTGTTAATATTACGTCGTGTAGTTGTGATTAACATGTGTCCCTACGTGTTTATATATTGTGATAATGTGTTAAAATCATCGATTTCACAACTTTCGCGTGTACCTACACCGGAATACATCGTACTATCATTATGCCATCAAAACGTATTTACGTTTTACCCAAATCAGCCAGCTCAGACATTTATGACATGCGCGTTACGTACCTGAAACAAACAAGAACACATTTAGGGATTCAATTGTTTTTGATTCCATGCCAGCTTTTTTGAGTTAGCAATTCTTTATGTACGGGGATGAGCTGAGTTGATTACTTTACTTTGTTTTATTTATCGTCAATTTTGTTTTGAATCCATACTATACTATACTATATACTATCCATACTAATATTATAAATGCGAAAGTGTGTCTGTCTGTCTGTTACCTCTTCACGCTTTAACCGCTGAACCGACTTAGATGAAATTTGGTATGGAGATAGTTAGAGACCCGGGAAAGGACATAGGATACTTTTCATCCCGAATAAATTTAGTGTTCCCGGGGGATGAGCGGGTAACACCGCGGGGCACAGCTAGTCTAATATAAATCTGTACGGTGCTCACTAAACTAAGTCGACTGATGACCTGACCAAGGTCGTTGAAATCCGCTGCATCTTGCTCATGTGAAAGAAAAACAATTAAAGCTTGTATTTCAGAAATATATAGAGATCCAGGTCGATAAAGAAGGAGAATTTTTCATATGAGGCTTACCATGTGTGTGTATGTCTAGCAGTGGGTGACTGTTGTGAGACTCGATTCAAAAAAAGTCACGCTGGACTTTAATTATAGGTTTGATAATAATAAAGGTATGAATCTCATACCATATTCGTGCGAAACTCGGTTACACACTTCCTTCCATGAAACACGTGCAATCACTAAATTCCAAGCGATCATACACGAACCCCTAATCACTTAGAGGCTCAACCAAACGCACGTAGCCTGTTTATTTTTGAAGTTGGAGGTCGCTGAATAAGTGAGCACCGCAATCCTGTTAGCCGGGCAAACACGGCCGGCAAATTGTGACGTCACCGGAGTCGGCACATAAGTCGGATAGTGGGATACGTCTTTGATTCAGCTACAGAGCAGCAAAAAGACAAGTGACAGTCGATTTGTCGCATGCGATTTTACAAGCTTTAATTTAGTTCCACCTGTTCTAATGTCTGAGTGTCCGTTTGTAACCAAATCTTGCAAGTTAGATTTGCCGTTGAGAGCCGCAATCCTGTTAGTTGGGCAAACATGGACGGTAAACTGTGACGTCATCGGCTGGATTGGCAAAGTCGGATAGTGGGATACGTCTTTTATTTAGCAACTGAGCTGAACAGCAAAGAGCCAAACGATATTCGATTTAAAGCATGCGTTTTACAAGCTTTTACGAAGTATTTCGGTGTGTGTCTGTGATCAAATCTAGCAAGTTTTTGGGCCACCTTCGAGTAGTAGTGACGAGGATAAGTCAGAAGTAACATGAGTGAATTAAAATTGGGAATGCGAGTATTCAACTACAATCATCAAAAAGGAAGGTTTAGTGGAGATCTGACCAGGTTGTCCGATGTTTTGAATTTTTCAATACCCCTGCTCGATATGTCGCATCATTACGGACTGCAATAAAATACGGCAAACAAGCCCAATCGTTTACTCGCATTCAACATGGCCGCGCTCCGATCTCGCACACGAGTGCACAGTAACGAGCTCCTCGACTCACGCGATGCATCGAAATTCAAAACCATCTAATTACCATTCATAAACAAAACTCCGACCTAAACGCCTGAATAAAACATTTTACTAGACAATCCTCCGCGAAAATTACACTGACGACTGCCGTCCGAGCCGATTACCACAGACCGTAAAAAACAAAAACACGGGTAGCAGAACCCGCAAGGATGCAGCCCTATCCTCTAAGTAGAAAAGTCTGCTTTGCACCGCAGTATGCTAATGGGCAGTCCACAGGTGAGCATAGCATCTGTTTGCTCATGTTGTGAAAATATAAAGTTTTTCCCAATAAATAATGCAATACGGTGCGCACGGCGAGCGGAGAAAAATAGCTATAGAATATACAAGCGGCAGCGTGTTTTCGTTACGGGATTATTGTGTGGATAGAACTAATTCGACGAAAGAAGATAATATTTGTAGGAGTTATGAAAACATTCGGGTATCGGAAGTAATCCCGCAGATGTGACTTGCGACTTAGCTGCCACCGGGAAAATATACGTTTCTATACTCTATAGCCTTCTATTATGTTCAGAGTTCGACGTTAATACAATTGTCAGTTCCTTCCGTTCCGGGGAAGGTCGGCTGAGGAAATTTGTGATGAATAAGTTGATAAAATTAATACGGTAAGTTGAAGTAACGAAATCAGCTTGAAAGGGCTCCATAAAATTGTGGCTGTACAATGTTTAGTAAATTGTGAAAAATGAAGACGGAACGGCCAGTAAACTAAACCGGCGTCTAAACTTTGTCGTCATAAATGTGACATTGAAGTGACAGGTGCACTAGCGGGCGAGTGAAGTTTCGTGTTCGCCCTTGACGAAGCACCGGCACTTTTCATACGCGGCGGATGGCCCGTCAGTTCACAGACGCTTAGCAAACACAAAGATCTCGCTTTACGACCACTACAGAAAGCAATCAATTTATTTACCGTTCGCGTCCAAACCGAGTCTGAGTCTTAAATCGTTCTCTAGGTTATGGCCTACGTGATCGAATTTCAGTGTACGCGTTAAAGACACGACCCCTCTTTACTGCCGTCGGTTCAGCAGATTGTTATTATAAGCGGAAGGTTTATTACGGCTCCTTGCTGGAAGGCCGGCTGAATTTCATCGCTCTTCCGAAGAGAAACATAATATTTTAAATAACGCTCTGCGTAGTTTTCATGAAGGAGAATTACGAGGAAATCATAAAGCGAGCTTTAGACGTTCTGTTAATAAATACGTAGTGGAGCGAGAGGCTCGAGCCGGCTTAATAGGAGAACACCATTTACATTTTAACATGCAAATGCTTCTATTGAAACTTCAACGTCTTTGATCTTACGATATTTTTTTAAGTAAAAACATCGTCTAAGACCGAGTTAAGCATCTTTTCAACAATACCAATTCAGCCCGTGCACAGGAGGCTTATTACAATATTTACGCGCAAGGCCTCTCCGCAAAGTAAACAAATATCATGTAAGATACTTACCGCCGACTTGCAGGATTATCCCCAACTTGACTTAGATATTTTGATGTTTTACCGGCGAAATTGGTTTTTTCCCTTAGAAAAGAAAACCTATTATGGGAAGGGCTCGTTACTGGGTATCTAATTTAGGATGATCCAGACTTTGAGGCCTGCCTGAGGTGTGAGACTGACAGCGACCTCCATAAGGATTTATACGGGATAGTAATTGGCTTTAGGGAGCCGCTGACGCGGGGAAATATAGATTTTTATTGTTACGTCCGTAGTCGATTTTAGGGTTCAAGGCTGTAACAATGTTGATATGATTTGAAAATATATGATTACAAAAATGTTCATTTTAAATGTTGATATGATTACAAAAGCTACAAAACTGACTAATGTTTACGTAATCTAGAAGTAGAAAGCTATGTTACTGATTGTTTAACAGGTGCCCTAATCCTAAAGCAACAAAATCTCCGGCATCCGAAAAATACGCGAACATTTCGTATTGTTCGAATAACAATAGCAACCAAATGAATTCATTAATGGTTGAACGAAATTCAACATTCACATTTCATTCAAATGAGCTAGTTCCGACATTTATCAAATTTAATTAATATCAAAAACCACGTGGCCCGACCAAATCGTGCGTGCGTCGGACGCGAGTGCGGGTGGCAGGCGGCTGCGATGCGATTGGAAGGGTCATGTGGAAACGCATTTTATTACAACTGTTGTGAGGGACTTTCTAGCTGAAAGGGTTTTGTTAGTGTCAGAAAAGTGTGTGCACAATGCTTAAAAATAACAATTGGGTGTGGTTTGTTAATAAAGAGCGACTTAGTGGAAACAGCTTGATAATAATAAACATACCTACAATATTGAACGTTCTTGGGAAGCGATGTTCTAGATATAAAAGGGAAATATAGGATTTTACCGCGTTAAATAAAAACTTTCGTTGAAACCTTAAACAAACAAAATTATGTAAGTTTTTGTTAAAATAAAAAATAATTAGATCGTCCTATATTCTTTTGTCTTTTTTACAATACTTTTTCAAGTACGCGAAGTCGGAAGATTAACTCAATTTTTGGAGCTTCGGGTGTTCCTTTGTGAGGGAAAAAGTAATAAATATATCCGGCGAGTTTTAATGGAATTTTCGAAAAGCGAAGAGTACCGCTTTTTATTGTTGTATGAATTATGCATAAATTACGGTTTGGAAAAATGTGGAGCCCAGTGGCTGTTATGAATAAAAATAAATTGTATACGGAAGGTGTTCGGGTGTTCTTCTATTAAAAGTTGTGAAATCAAAGTTTCCCGTCCCCAGTGATTCCGAAGGGCGACGAATTTCTTGAATCTACATGAAGTTAGTCATAAATTTATGTAAACAACTAAGCATAAGGAGACGGAATTGAGGAAACTGGCAACTTAATATCCCTTATATGATGGAAACTAGCATGAACAAGACATAACAGGCTAATGAAGGTAAATCAATATTTAAAGATACCATATATATTCAAGACGCTATCTGATTAAGTGTAAAATTCATACTAAAACCTGTATTAACGACGAACAGTGGCTTCATTACATTTTAATGTATTTTCACACTTAGCGTTACTCGAGATTCTTGTTTCAATTATGTAAACGGCGATTTTATGCATAATATGAATACGATTATCATACCTTTTCAAACCGGATCGATGTCATTATTAACAGTAATTAATGCTCGCATCTCATTTTCTGCTCCTCGGGAACGACTACAGTGCGTAAGTACGCGGTATAGTCAAATGTTGGGTTTGATGCAAACGCATCATGCCAACTTGGGGATATTATCCCCTGATATCGTGGAGTTTATTGATCTCCGCGCAAACACGGGCTTGTTTGTGTCAGTTTAGTGTATGGACGCTGGCTCTGTCGTCGTAATGCGATTCCAGGGCGCCCCGAGTGACGATTCCATTCCCAACTTTCGAAATAACACCTCCAGCTTCTGCTATTCTACAGTTTGATTGGCATTGATACCGATAACTGTCTATCAATAACACAGATTATGAAATTATCGAATCAATTATCACTATTGCTGAAATAGTTCTGAACTTGAGACTTGTTACGTTAGTTTATTATCTAAACGTTATTCAAAAACAAACGCTCCCAATGATCCACCTAATTGAGTTGTAGTAAAACAATTTTGGCAATATTTCCCTTAACAAGGGCACAATAAAAGACAGAACGTTCCTTTGTAAATTACAGTTAAATTTTATTACAATAAAGGCATTCATTCAATATTAGAAGTTAATAAATAACGTTCTTATAAAATCGAGGAGCAGATAAATAAGAACATTAATTTTCAACTTTACCTTTAGCTATTTAAGGGCCGAAACAAAACGGGCTTAATTAACAAAATTTGCCAATACACAGTTTCTTTGAGAACGCCGTCATCGGGCTACGAAGTATTTAGGTATTTGCTTGTAAATGCCTACAGAGCCGTCGCAAGTCAGCGGTGGAGCGCGTCATGGGATCGATGCTGCTGAAGATGGCAATCTTAAGGAGTTGATATATTGTAAAAATATTAATAATGTAGATGATGACAGCAATAATATAGTTGACGTGAAGAGGGCAACTAAAAGAGATTAATAAATGTATTTGAACCACTGCCATATGGTTCATGTACTGACAATCAAGCCTTTCAAGCCCTTGTAAGTAATGAGCGAATTTATTAAATGCGAACTATATTATAATACACCTAATAATAATGTTACACTAACCGTAGGATAAGAATTTCAGTCTGTTACTAACATATTTTGTAAGCACTATGATCCCAGTTGGTCGAAATAAATGTTTTTTATTTATTTTATTTATAAATCGGAGAAAAGAGAGATACTATAAAAGCAAAAGTAAGTAAAGTTTGTGATGAAGCCGCCGCCGTTAACGCTTACTACTTACAACCCGTAGTTGTGCGCGGTTCCCCGAGCGGGTGTTTACTACGGATCCCTGCTCCTTATCAGGGGCCCACAGGCACTGAGTCTCAGCGTATTTTTGTTAACAACTTCTTCTTTTGAGGAATTTTCAGCGAGCTACACAATGTGCGGACGGAATTTGATTTTCTTGTTATCGGCTTAAGGGCGTACTGGGAAACTTTTACTTCCAACAAACACGACGCCAAATCGTGTGGATCCTGCGAAATAACAACAACACAACTTTCGAACGGGACATTTTAATTTACATTTAGAAGATTACTAACTCATCAGGAATTTACATTTGCTACTTTTTCCTCCTCAAAGCTTCTGGAGTTGTCGATCTGATAAATAACGATCTCAAATGAAAACACTTCACTAACAATACTAATGATTTATTCATAACTGTCACCGAACTCATTAGGAACTCGACAAGATTCAATAAGAGGCCGACTAATGCAAAAGTGCCAAGTAATGCATTCGCATTTCGACGTTAGAATTAATCTACAAAGTTGTGGAGTGTGGCCTAAACGATATATAACCCTCAAAAAGTTTCTAAGCCCCCCTCGCGAGAAAAAACCGAACATGGTATCTGTGTTAAAAAGACAAAGTTTTGCTCGCGGCCGGGGCTTGTAAAATATGTTCTACGTCAACGTCAGAAGGCTGCCGTGCCAGTATTTATAAGTTTACTGGGGACAAGGTACGCCGTTGCAAGGCGCCAAAATTGCCACTTTTCGTTATATCTCCTTTTTCCTTTGTTGCATCCTCGTATCTTGAAGACGTATTTTATTTTATAACGATTATTTATTGCTGCTTCGGGAGCGTTCGGAATAGAGGCGTTGAGTGACGCAGTTTAATAAAAAGACGAGCGGGTGACAAATAAAAAGTATTTTACACTTTGTTCAAGTGCTTGTTTTGGTTGCACTCCTTTTCTAGTTAACAGCTTTGATAATTGTAGAAAATATTATTACTGCGCTTTAAAAACGTTTCTGCTCTACTTTTGTAATGGGATTAATTAAAAATGTGATTGTTTTTATTAAATTATTTCAGCCAGCTCAAACCCGCACGTTTCCTAGTTGCGATATATATTGAAGCTTAAAATATAGTTGTAACCTTTGAAAGTGAATCGAAATATATGGACGTTGATAAGCAGCCAATCTTGATGCTCTCGGAACTCTCCAACCCTTACAGGATAGTTGAAATATTGAACCGTCTGGCTTCATTATTTATACCAACAGAACCATGGTCCCGGTGAATTTTGCAAGCGATATTTTATTCGTTATTCAGTATTCTGAAGCAACGGGATCGACCGAATCCAGGCCTTTGTCTTCGACGAAATACAGGCGTTATCGAGTGTTCGCAACAATGCCGATATTGTGGCCGGCGGGGAGGCGGTGCAGTTTCTATATTATCACTGGTTGGTTAATGATCATGAAAAAAGTTCATCAAAATTTACAGACGGACTAAATTTTACACGATAACCTAGTATACATTATAAAATCAAGAGATCAACAAGTACGAGTGTTATTGTAGTGAAGAATGTCGCAAAATATTGTCAAAAATGAATAAATTCTACTCATCTTACTCCTTAGTCGGTCCTTCAAGTGTTGAGGATCGTGAGCCGGTCTATTCCACGTAGGTACATATTTTTTATCGTTTTATTTCACAAAATTTGATGAATTTATAAAAGAGTACCCCATTTATCAGAACGAAATATATTCCTCTTATCAGTTCGCCATACAAATCCGGTGCAACTGCTGATTAAGTAAACCAAACTACCATTAATATTAGTGGAATGTTCCAGACAATAGCACCCAGCACAAAAGACGGTAAGACCAGAAGAAATCGATGGGTACTATCGGGAAGACGCTGAAAGCTGTCCCCGTACGACCCGATATTTTCATCTAACTTTGAAGATTGCCCCCGCTCGCAAATTGTACAGGAATAGGGACCTATAATGGGATTGTAGGTGCGATTTTCTTTCGCGAGATGAGCCGGTACATTCTGGATAGAAAAATAACGTTTCGGAAATTGTCGGTGAGATTTATCGTCGGGCGAGGTGGTAAATTGTTTCTTGATTTTGCTCCGAACTTAGAAGGGCTATTAAGTCGCGGGAAAAGCGTGTATTTTCTTCGTTTACAGCGAAATAAGTCACGAGGATTTCTAGAGAAATCACGTGTGATAAACATCGATACTGACTCCTAGAAAGAAAACGTAAATGCAAGGCATCAAAATGTTCAATGCCTGTTTATTTTGTCATTTGTACGACTTAAACTTGAATGGATTTTTTCAGCAAAAGATCTACTGTTTCCAATTCAAACTTTCGCTTGAGTATAATAATTCTGTCATACTCAGCTAAGCTTTAGCTCTTAAAATATTATTATTACAAGTGCGAGATATGTATTTTGAGCTGGCTCTAACACTAACCCGAACACATAATTATTTGTGTAACAGTACGTCTAGACTAAAACAAACATATTTGCTAGATAATATAATTAATTATCACCGGCAAATTGACCGTAATCTCAAATTATTCTACACAATATTCCTGATTTTCGTCCTGACTTATTTAAAATATATGCACATTCAAATTTGCTACACCGAAGCCGACAATGTAATGAAATGATACTTCACAAGTTGGGTTGAAATTATAAATGGACTTAAAATAAAGTTCATTAAACACAGGCCGGGAATTGAATTTGTTCTCGTTTTCGTCGCGTGCACTACACAGGCTACAGCCCGCATCAATTACTGATCGAGGCCATTTCACCTACAATGAGATGAAAAAAGGGAATTCAGACGGAATAAATTTTAATCCCGATTATACGACCCAAATAAAGACTTTGCAAATTCAAGGTTATTAAGCCTCCATTTCTCGGGGCTTTGAGCCTGCTGAGGCCAAAAAGATTTACATAAAAAGAAACTTTCCGTCTCCCAAATTATGATTCAATTAGTATTAAAGGATTGGAGTCTCAAAGGACTGGTACTTTTTAAAGGTCCGTCGGGTCGGCTGATACGAGACTCCTTTGTGCTTTCGAGCAAACTAAGGAGGTTGCAGCTTTGTGGCGCGGGTGAGGCATCGGCGAATAACAAACCGTAATACTTACAAGGGGACGATAGACGGAATAAGCGATAAAATACTTGTAACTGGCTTGGGATCGGACTCGAAGCGCGGATAGTGCGAGCTCCGCAGTTCGCTGTTACGTTTTTAATTTGCGCTGTCTTTGTATTATGACTGCGCGAGAGATCTTACCTCATTAAGCATTACGCTTCGTTCGTCTCCTGCTCACAAATGGATTGTTACGCTCAATGTCCTGTAACAATCTCACCTATTAACATCCCTTTTCAGATCTCCCGAGATATAACACTCGGCACAATTTTGCAGCTCACGGCGGTATTATCGTTTTCGGGGCTGTCTTAACTTGACGATGCGGAAGTGTAAAATAACGCGGGACTTCATCAGTCAAGTCTAATGCTAGGTATTTGTTACACTCAAATCCCCGGCAGCGAGGATTAGGTGACGAATTCTACATTTTTTCTCGCTTGTCACAACCCTGTGATTATTCGTTCCGCCCGTAAGTTTGAGATATTCGTCTTAAGGATTAAGGGGTGCCATGAGTGAACGAAATTTCGCGGAATTCCCTTGATGGATGAATATGGAAACCTTAATTCCGTTTCGGGGAGTAAAATACTATAAGAGACGGGAAAACCCGCTGCGTTAATTTAACGAGATTATATTCTACGAAGGTTATCTTCGCGAACCTTCTTCCGAATTCGGTCAGTACTTTCGTGTGGAATTCTTATTTTGCAGACGTTATTCTAACTGATCCGAGGCAAACCGCGCCACTTAGCTCTTTGGAAAATTCAATACAAGGAAAGTATTCTTTATACTTATTGTTTAAGTTAAAAGCAAGAATAACGAGATTACTCGGTAATTCTATCAGCGCTTCTCTTCAAAGCTGCTCTTAAGTTTCATTTTATAGAAGTGCGACTAAAACAGAGCCCGGAGTGAGGCTGCACATGGAATTCAAAAAGACATTCATTCATTAAACAAACACACATAAAATTTAACGAAGCGCTGCCATATTCGTTAACGAATTTCCGGCTTTCATTATGATTATCCCACGACCAAAACACGACTGTGCGCGTCACGTTCGGACTAGGCGCGCGTCTCGATGCCAGACAAGGACGACTAGCATCGGTAGTGGGCACTTCGGGGAGCAGAAAGCCATCTATCGCTCGAGAATCCGTCACAAACATGCGTTTAATAGCGGCAATTAAAGGGGACACTCGTCCGACCAAAATATCGCGACATAAAAACGTCGTTGTTACCGCGTATCAAATTGTTTAACACATTCGACAGTCGCGCTGCCGTTTACGACTTGTCGCCCGTTTATGACGGTCATCCGACCGATTTGTGATACGAGTTAACTTTCAAATTTAGAAGCGAACAACCGTAAAATTGTGGCATGAAAAATCAATTCATTCGCGTTATCACAATGTGTTCCCAGAAATTAATTGCTTCCAGCCACAATTTAAGGGTGCCTCCAAGAGGAAAAAGCTACCATAATGACCCTTAAAATTAATAGCAGGCACAAAGCTAAACAGGATCACATCACTTACCGAAATTAACGTGCGACGCAAAATGAAGTCCGCGGGCGACCCAAATTAAAGATTAAACGTCGCGTCCTTTATTCAGAGCCAAACATCGGCGAATATATACCGGCCGCAAACAAAGGGTTGGGACGAGCAGACCACGAAACGACAAATGTCGTACTAAATGACAAATAAAAGCCGGTATAGTTTAAATTGGGACCCAAAAACTGAATGTAAACAAACACCGGACCCAAATTTCGGTGAGAAAGTTTACGGAGCAGAGGAAAACATTGAAAACAGGCGGCTGGATCGAAATTGTTCATTTGTATTTGTAGAACAAGTTAACAACTATCGCTTTGTTGGAGTTGGGCATAAAACAAATTGTTATTACAAATGCAAAGGTCATCTGGCTTGATTTGGAACTTGATTGACGATTCAATAAATTACTACTTGCCATCTTATATTTACATTACAAGCTAATGGTAAAAGACAAAGGAGTTACGCAGATAATATCTGAAGATGCAAAACTAATTAACCGTCCTAAGGCGCGAAATCAAGCAGAGATTAGCTGGTCTGAACCAGATGTCACGGCGTTTAATACAAATTTCGCTCGTTCTAACGCAATCGATTATAATCGAGCACATCTAGAGAATTCCAATTAAATTGCATTCAATGAAATCTAGAACGATTATAGAACGGCGGTAGGCAAATTAAAAGCGAGTCTCGGCTGGATTTCCTATCCAATTTTCATACGGAACGATGCGATAAAAATCTATTACGTAAGCGGGGCCTGCGTCACGGTCGCCCGGGGCAAGAGAGGACCAAGTCACATAACGACAGGAGATATTTTATTTAATATGACATCCGGACTCAGTCTGTTCAATGCCTACCTGATTCTATGAGCGTGATCAGTTCAGTAGAGAATTGCGTAAATATGTAAAGAAAAAAATAACTGAGGGTAAAATGCAA
The DNA here is from genome assembly GCA_932273695.1 of Apotomis betuletana. Classification (NCBI taxonomy): domain Eukaryota; kingdom Metazoa; phylum Arthropoda; class Insecta; order Lepidoptera; family Tortricidae; genus Apotomis; species Apotomis betuletana. The sequence goes on along the minus strand of OW026303.1, from coordinate 26,363,220 downwards.
CAATAGGTCAATTAGCGATGTCAAGAGGCAAAACAGAGTGAATGGAATAAGAGGATCACACCACCTCTTTCTTTTACAAATACAATACAACTCTTTATTGCGCAACTCAATCATCAAAGAAAAAACAAAACATGAGATACATTAAAATAACAGGCAGAGGCCAACAACAGACGGTCTTATCGCTAAATAGCGATCTCTTCGAGACAACTTCTTTTGTTGATGGTTTTAAGTTTATATTACACCTTACTCTTAGTTTCACAAATCAATGCTCTTATCGTAGTACAAAATATAAGAGGAAGGATTACTATCATTTACTTCAATAAATAGATTATTAATATCCATAAAAAAACCGGCCAAGAGCATGTCGGGCCACGCTCAGTGTAGGGTTCCGTAGTTGCTCATCCTTCACAATAAACTGCTGTTTTAAGGCCGAGGTTTACGTTAAGAAAGATTTTAAGCTCTATAAAAAGGTCGTAAACGCCGACTAGAAACTGTAATCACTTATTACCTTCTGGAAGTCAACATACGACCTTTTAAAGAAAAAATATGAAATTTGGCGATAACTCAAAAACGGCTCGACCGATTTTGTTCAATATAGTTTTCATTGAAAGTACTTATAAGGCCTCATTAACATGAATTTTTCCGAAAAATTATGTTAGAAGACCCCTATTATTTTTACAAGACCTATTCAACGACACGTGTTGAAAAAAAAAAAATTCACCCCCACTTTAGGTGTTCGAGAGGTACCCGAAAAAAAAATTTTTTTTTTTAATTTTATTTTACCGTTCTGTCGGCGTTATACATACACATACTCATGCCAAATTTCAGCTTTCTAGTACCAATGATCACGGAGCTAAGCCGCGGACGGACGGACGGACAGACGGACAGACGGACATGGCGAAACTATAAGGGTTCCTAGTTGACTACGGAACCCTAAAAACAGTGGTTATCTCATCAAAAGAAATTCTGCTAATGTCTAGCAGAAAATACAACTAGAAGGCACCTTTTTATTAGCTTCAAACGTTTACTGTAATACTTAATGAGTTGTGGCATACCTACTCATTAACTAATCTCTCGACATTAATATTAGAGTTTGGGTTCTTGTCAAAGAAAAATTGGACGCAAATGCTCAGACGCTATTTACCTAAGTAAAATATAAAGATGACACTTGTTCGCTTTCGTTTTTGCTTATGACTTATTTAATGAGAACTTCAAAGTGATATTAATTTTGATAAAATATAGACTGACCACATCATGATTATGATGATATTGATGATGATGTTAATACAATCTGGATAAATTTTCTCAACTCACAGTATTTTGTGGTTGATCTTTATATTTTTATTGACTTAGGTATAACTATATGCCCGACTTGAAGTCTAGTTGGACTACTGGATACGTGTGAAAATGAACTTACATTTGTAATAATGGATAGTCAGAACAATACGTCCCCAGATCTCCATGGCCCTGTGAAGATTAGTAATTGCCAAGTCAAAAATATGAATTAAAGCTAAAAAGAAGATATTAAAAAACACCAGCCAAGTGCTAGTCGGACTCCCGCACCGAGGGTAGTTTACAAACACTTATTCCATCTTAACTGGCCGGGTTAACGTAAGTACAAATGAGGTGCAAAGTTAACGCAACCGATTACGTTTGTTGTATGGAAGCGCCACTTAGTATTTGATGTTACATAGCGGCAACAGAAATGCATAATCTCTGTATTGTATAGCTATCACGGTTCATGAGATACAACCTGATTACAGACAGACATTTTTACCCTATAGATATGGACCCTAAAACACCGATAACGAAAGTCCCGTAACGACTTATCTAGCCACCGGATCTCCGTAGTCTTGTGACCCTGCGCCATAATGCAATTCCAAAGTCAAAAAATACGATGGGAAGTTAAAAAAAAGGTAGTGAAAAACACCAGTTACGTAAGTACCAGAAGAGCTACTCCGAAGATCAAAGTTCGAAGATTGGACTAAGCCTCTCGCTCGAACAATATTTGAATGAGCGGGACGACACGAAGTTCGAATTTCGAAAATCGGAGTAGGTAACCCTCTATCTCATCTAGCCCCCGCATCTCCGTGGTGTGTGACACTGCGCCATAATGCGATTCCAAAGCAATCACATGGTTCATTTTGCATTCCCGCAAACACTTTTAGCGTATCCTCTCTGGCCTTAAATACGAGAGTGTGGCCGATACTGGTTCAAAGTCAAAGCGATCGGTTTGATCTCTTTGCCTACAAATTGGCGAATGAATTTTAACTACCGAGTAAGCGATTCCTGCTTTGCGATAGATAAAAAAACATATGAATGTCTAGAATTTATACGCTTCACCAGGGATACTAATAGAATGAGAATCTTAATTCTCATCCATTTGACAACGCGTCTGGCGCAGTTTGTAGAGGACCTGCCTACTGAGCCGGCAGTCCTGGGTTCAAATCCCGGCTAGGGCAAAATTTTGTGTGATGAACTCGAATATTTGTGCTTGGATCATGGTTGTTCTATGTATTTAAGTAAATATTCATCTATAAGTATGTATATCGTCGTCTACCTACCCACACAAGCTCTTTTGAGCTTAATTTGGGACTAGATCGATTTATGTGAGTTAGTACGATATTTATGTTTATTTCATCCATTTGATTTATTTGTGTGCCAAGTTAGTGTCTTGAGTAACAAACAAACAAATCGAAAAGTCGCACAAACTTCGTGTTTATTTAAAAAAGTTACTTTATTTACTTACTAAGATATGATAATTGATTAGGTATCTAATTCGAAAAACCACGAAAATGTCACCAAAACTGAGGAGATTAAAGTTCCCCGAACATATAAAAGGAACCAATTTGTATCAGAAACAAACGGCGTTTGATGCGGACCGAAAAACGAGACCTCACAAAGTGTCGTTCGGATTTCACTTATCCACTAAAAGGGAAATAAACATTGAATCAAAGTTACGTTTTGCGATAAATGGAGACACGTGAAAGAGGGATACGAGCAAATTGTGACATTATTTTATGAGAGGTTTGTTGCTTCTTGACATATTTAAATGAGCTTATGAACAGTAATTTGTTTAACATTTTAATTATTAAAGCATGTTTATTTATTACTGCTTTATAAGATACTTTATGTAGAACGGATTTTACTTAAATACCATCTAAGTTAAATACCTATAGGTATTAAAATTTTCTGCTTAAACCACAGGCTGTTAGATTAATCTAAAATCACCGCCATGGTTCCTAAGAACAGATTTCCCTATCTCTTATAGTTTTCGTTTTCTCCCTATTGACCCATTTGGATTCATCACCCTGTATAATTGTATATACCTAGGTATGAAAAGTTTCCTTGAGGCTCCTTATCCTTTCAAAAATGCTGATTGTTTTAGACATTTTTCTCTATGATCAAACATGTTTCTTAACACAATTATCAATGTAACTACTTAGAACAGGGCTATTGCGATTTATTGGTATACATATATTATAAAACCTACAGTTTGAATTTTTGTTTCAAAAATAACTTGATTTGACTAAATTCAAGCAGAAAATACACGCAATGAAAGCATGAAATAGATACGTTACTTTCTAAAACTTACGGTAAAGTATCATTCAAGTCAAAAAGTTGGTTGAAATTGTGACTATATTTGTCACAATATGAATTCATATATTTAACGTGAAAACAATTTTAAAAGGAATAAGGCCTCTAGACTAACCGTTTTGGACAAGTAGAGTGGAGTCCCTCGCCGTCGGCAGCTCAGAGTCGGTGAGCGTGGCGTCGGACGCGTTGTCGGTGGAGGTGGGCGTGGTCGGCGCGGGCGAGTCGGACAGCCCGCGGCTGCGCGCGCGGCGCCCGCTGCCGCAGCTGGAGCCGCTGCCGCTGCCCGAGCCGTACGGGTGCAGCCGGCCCAGGCCTAAGACAACAACATGGTATAAGTGAACCTTCTATACTGAATGAGCTTGCTGTGCTCTGAGACATAGGTACGGGTGCAGCCGGCCCAGGCCTGCGACAATAACATGGTATAAGTGAACCTTCTATACCGAATGAGCTTGCTGTGCTCTGAGACATAGGTACGGGTGCAGTCGGCCCAGGCCTGCGACAATAAGATGGTATAAGTGAACTTTCTATATTGAATGAGCTTGCTGTGCTCTGAGACATAGGTACGGGTTCAGCCGGCCCAGGCCTGAGACAATAACATGGTATAAGTGAACCTTCTATACTGAAGGAGTTTGCTGTGCTCTGAGACATAGGTACGGGTGCAGCCGGCCCAGGCCTGCGACTATAACATGGTATAAGTGAACCTTCTATACTGAATGAGCTTGCTGTGCTCTGAGACATAGGTACGGGTGCAGCCGGCCCAGGCCTGCGACAATAACATGGTATAAGTGAACCTTCTATACCGAATGAGCTTGCTGTGCTCTGTGACATAGGTACGGGTGCAGCTGGCCCAGGCCTGCGACAATAACATGGTATAAGTGAACCTTCTATACCGAATGAGCTTGCTGTGCTCTGAGACATAGGTACGGGTGCAGCCAGCCCAGGCCTAAGACAACAACATGGTATAAGTGAACCTTCTATACCGAATGAGCTTGCTGTGCTCTGAGACATAGGTACGGGTGCAGCCGGCCCAGGCCTGCGACAATGACATGGTATATGTAAGTGAACTTTCTATGCAGAATGAGTTTGCGGTACACTACAGCAGACATCATAATCAAATTACTATATATTTTAATGTATTATGTTACTGGAAATCAACGAATAACTTCAATTTTCATATGTTCATCACGTAAAAGTATCGAATCAATAACGCGAAACCCCTAAAAGTGCGTTGCGAGTGCATTGAAATACTTATAGACAACGTTCATTGTCCAATTTTCATTGTGCCAAATAAAATTGAGCATTTCTTTTGTTCTGATAAGGAACAGGTTTAATGAAAGCAAAAGGTCCATAAATAGAGAACACAACATCAAAAGGCAAAATACACGGCAGCGGCAAACGTAAGGAGATAACAATAAAAGCAAAACAAAGGAACACGGGGACATTTTAAACTAAGACGCTATTTTTTCATATGTTCGATATTAACGAGACATCGACGTGAACCAAATAAATGATAAAGGCAAAGGAATAGCACATAATTAGGAATAATAAGGTACACAGTAAAGCTGAAGCTTGGTTGGCTGCGGTTGTCGAAGGCGATGCGATTGTGTGATTTGTCAGGCGGATAATTTGCTGGAATTGACGTAATAGTACGACTAGTACGAGAGCCGTGCGCTTAATGATAATTAGGCATCGACAATGGAGCAGTTGATACAGGAAAAGCGGAATATTGAGTATATTCGTGTAACACCACGTCTGGATCACAGAAAATAGGCACGAAAGTAGAAGTCGAAACAAAATTCAGAGATCCAATTACATGTAACGGACGTGTTGCCGTGTTACGTCGGTGTGTTAAGTTATATTTAAAAATAAATAGGCCTTATTATTAAGGTAGATATCAGAAATTCTTTCAGTCACTATGCACGTCGAATTTAGCCCCAAAACCTAATTCCATATATCCATATATCTCTGATATTTCGGAGAGAAGTGGCTATATGAATCGTATATAGCCACTTCGCCTACCCGTTACGCCTCACTTATGAGGTACTCACTTATGACCAGGTAGTAAGCTAAAATTTCACTTTATGCAGCTCGGGTCGCAAACATCGCGATTTAATGACATTTAAAGGCTATAAATGCGAAATTTCAAATTACTCTCGTATTAGCGTCAAGGTTGGGTTTCTTGCCGCGACTTCGTTTGTCGCGCGACTCATCATCACCTGTTGCAGGTAGCCTATGTCGCGCGACAAAAAGTCGCGAGTCACTGTTATGCTAAATGTGCTGGTGTCTACACCACGCGTTAGGAGCGGACTAGGAAAATAGTTGCCTAGAGATTACAGAGACAATATCGGAACATATTTCACCGCCTTTTGTTTACCTTTTATAAAATATCTTCTTATCGTGTACTTAGTGCAAAGAATTGCATCGAACGTGTATTATTAATTAATATAGCTCGTGTTCAGTTAAGTTATTTTCCAAAGAAAAACCCATCTGTAACAAAGTGTAATTTCAACAAAAGCCTCCAAAGATTCCACGAAGTCTTCTATGAATGGCACCAGACAAGCACCTAATTATTACTTGAAATTACAATCTCAGCTCAACCGAGTCAGGGTTAAAACTAAAATCGTATTTAATGCTCACGCAGAATGGAACCGACTAAGCACCAAAAGATGTGAAGCGAAAATATTGCTTGCGAAAGCTTCACATTTCCGTCCCGCAAAAAAGGTAATAAGGAAAACCCTCTGAAAATGGCACTGAATATTTTTCTACACGTTGATTTACCTTTAATCAGTGTATAGGTCTTTGATGTTTAAGAACCTTTAAGTAATACTGTGGCTGGCTTTTGCTTTCAGGGAAAATGCGGTATCGGGGAACCACTTTCGCTTTGCCTTCGCGACTCGACTTAGCTATTGTGCGTATTGATTTGAAAGAGTAAATATCATAAAAAAAACTTTTTGCGGTAGAATAAGAACGTTTTAAGACGGTTTTTTACAAAGGAATAAATATTCGTAACAGTCTTAAATATCAGAGTAAATACTCGTACAATTGATTACATTTCAAAGCGTTAGGGTTATTTAGTTAACACACTGCATTTATTAAATGATCTCAAGATATAACAATAAATATTTCATATTATAATCTGACTTGAATGTAGGTCAACAAAAATAAAGCCCCTTCAAGTTATGCCCGGAGCCGTAATCTTATTTATTACCTTCAAATTTGCCATCGCGGCAGCCTCGCAATATCTCATTATGGATTTCTTAAACATTCCCAGCGCCGCCGATGGATTTTCAAATCCCACGAGCGGGTCTAATCGTGTGAGATCATTAAGGAAAAAGTATCAGTAATGAATAAGCCGGCTACGACGGGCAAACTTTTTAATTTAAGCCAAACATCCCGAGAGGCCCATCTCAAAGGACTCGAAGAAAATAAAATTAGTTTCGACTGTACCTCATTACCGGACCCGTAATTGAGTATGCAGACTGCATGTGAAAAGATTTTTTCAGAGCAACGATGTCGAGTAAGTCCTTTATAAGACGGCCGAAGCAGAAAGCTTTGCGTTTTAAAAGGTTTGAAGAGAATCTTAAAGTTTCTTAGGGATGTTTATTAAAAATGTTTTAGTACGTGCCGCAGATTCGGTGCCGCGTTTCGGCTCGGCTCGTACGTCTTTGCTTAAGTAGGTTGTCACTAGAGTTAACGTGCTCGAAACTCTCAAATTAAGAGTATCTTAAATTCCGTGCGCGATGAAATTTCAAAAATCACCCCAAAATCCGGGAAACTTGTTAATAAGCAACAACTAATCAAATAGCCGCAGAACTTGTTCAATGCGATAATTAAGGATGCTGCCAACGGAACCCTTCACAAAGGAGGTCCAAACAAAAAGAACAATGAGCTCGTTAGAGGGGAATTTTTGCCAACTCCCCCCTTTTCCACCACTAGGATCGAGCCGAGCTAGTCGTCCGAATAAGGAATGCTAATTGTAAGTGGGTTGCATAATGTTAGGAACTGTAACCAAATAGATTTTTGTATTTCAGCGCTACTGTTGGAATTGGTTGTTAGTGCACATTTTATCTCATAAATAACAAAATGAGTTTGTGAGCAAAGTTTAATCTTATTATGAGAAAACTTGTTAGTAAAAATATATTTACTGAAGCGTAAAATACATGTATGTCAATTCTAGTGCCTCCCAGCTTATTAATACATTGACATGATAAAAACATTATGAAATGAAATTGAAATAAAATTGCGAATTTGTGACTTACTTGATGTCAGAAGTAAATTTCCAGAGAAAATGCACTTTACAAAAACGTGAACCGATGAAATTCCACTAAACGTCGTTTCACCAAAAAACAAAACGATTTACAAGAAACAACCCCACCAATCCACAAACTAACCAAATCCAGGAACTAATCATAAAATTTAAACTGAGGATACAATCGCAGATGAAGTTGGATTATTAAGAAAGAATAAAAGGAGCAGAGGACAACAGCTCTCGGATAAGACTGAATCAAACTAATTCGCATATTCTGGAGTTGTGTGGGCGCGTAAATAAAAACAACGGCTGCTTCCTTCGATAAGAGCGCAGGGCAGGACGTCCGCGCCGATAACGAGTGGCCGCTCTGTTCGGCGCTGGCCAATGAATGGATGCTTTAGATGGTGAATCATGGTGATGATAATTGGCCAGATACAGTTTCGATGAATTTTAAGTGCCTACAGTATTTCGTGGTTACTCGGCCAAGAGTGTAACGACAAAGAAGAAGACAGTATTTACTTAATATCCGGAAACCATCTTAGATAAATTGACCTGGTGACAAACTAGTTCTGAGCTCCTAAATATTATGCTTGATATACATAGGCGAATCAATTTCTTAACCGACAAAACCTTTAAATAATGGCTTCTCTATGTTTTGTAAATTTATGGTGTACGTTAAAACGTTCAACGTCCCAACTGATAAACCTAACGAGCAGAAAATATGTTTATTAGAAGCCTAATTTTTGATAACTCCAGAGACATTTAGAGTAACGCCGGAGAAAGTCAAAAAGTCGGTCCATAACGCTGATTCGCTCACTTACCAGTTAATCATAAGTTACTTACATTTAAAAATGTTGTTAAAAAACTATTTGTGTAACTCAAAATAGGATTTTAAGCCTAACACAACCTTAGAAAAGTATAGATAAATAATGCCATTATATTAATTTTCACTAATTTCATACCCTGTTACCCCGCTAAATCAATCTCTTTTAAATTATGTAATTAAGTAATATATGTGTTAGACGATAAGCATTAATTTTTATGTAATGTGACTGTAATTTGTTGTGTGAGCCTAATCAATAAATAAAAATAAGATTCTATTGGCTATTTCCTTCGTACCAGCTCTTAAATGTACGAGTATGACGACTTTGCTCTACCCTACGGTAGTAGTACCCCAAACCTTTTGAAAGAGAGCACTTCTCAGTGTGACAAGTTTAGTATTTCTGTTTTAAATTTAAGTGTCTTATGTAATTTTCTTGTGCTGAGGCATAAAGAGTACTTATTATGTAAGTAGTATTGTAATAAATAAGATGACGACTTCGACTCCATTTAATTGTGTTAATTAGATCTCTTCTTGCCGTAGTACTTAATTAGCAAATCCTAGAATTATTGCTTCAGAATAGTTAGTAAGGGCGTCACTAACAAGGTCGTTGATATCATATTTATTTTTGATATTCCAGCTAGTCAATATTAAGACTTTTATATCAAGACTTGTTATTTATAATGATGTAGAAGCTGGCTTGGATTTAAGCTACTGAGACTTGTTGATTTTCCAAATAAACGAGTCTCATTTGTTCAATGACCTCTCTTCTCGCTAGTTTCTGTAATCATGAATATTTTTACCTTCACATTTCCATTACAAGATTTTCTATTCAGATGGGCGTGCCGGGTTGTTAGTCAAGCAAGAAATTTTGTTTTCATTCGCTATTCACGTCTGAGGACTCCACGTCACACCCGATACAATCATGTTTGCTTAGGAAAAAAATCGAATTACAACAAAATTCAATCCGACAAAATAGTGAACTCATAAATATACAATTGGCAAGTTGCTTGCGCCGCGAAATCACGTCGGCGGAGCAGCCCCCGAGCAGCCCAGGAATAAACGGGACCCGTTTTCCGCACGTATTGTTAGCTTCGTTACTATCCGAAAAGAAACTACAATTTGAATCCCACAAAGTCGCATAAACGAACCGTCAAACCTGGAGCCCCTGGGGAACAACTGTCACAACTCGTCACTACGCGCACCCCGCGCAAAATTGGCAAATTCGGCCGCAATCTCCTCATTACCATATCGATCACGGCTAATATTTCATAACTTCAGCGGATTAAATTTGCGGCAATGACAATTTTTCGTCACCAATTTACCTCACCTATGACCCTTTTCCCCGTATGTAAATCAATGCGAGATTCGTCCCTATTTCTGATATTATATTCCGAGCATGGTGCCCCGCGTTAAGGCAAACGTAGAAATTTGTCACATGAGCGATGGTTCACCTACGTGTTTCTTCGTCCAAATCCCAAACATAATCCTTTCTAGCGCAAATAAAACACACCTTTATTACTTTAAAGAGAAAAGCTTAAATCCTGCGCGACTGCCTTCGGGAATTTCATATTTCATGCGCCTCTGCGTCGGGATTAGCGGGCGATTTTACATCTTAGTCCTCGATGGGAGGGCGCGTTTTCGATCGCGGCGCGATCCGGACAGAGTTGTAGTTACGCAGAGTGCGACTGTATGATTTTATGCCAGCAAAAGTAAAGAAGGTTGACAAATAGGTCGGGCGTGCCGATGTTCAGGTTTATTAAAATTAAAACGTTCTATCGTGACGTTAATAAAACGCGCTAAGGTAGAAAATCGTTTGTATTCCGCCGTTTAGATTTACAGCGGCAACACGAGGGATAAGCCGAACATTTTTATTATCATAGCGCTAGTTTATTGCGTCTCGAGCGCGGGCATTAGAAATAATCTTCACGGCGAGAGGTATTTTCTAAAACGACAACTCTAGGGAAAGACGATTGTGAACATTTTCACTTTACTTTTTCGGTAGTTACGGGCAGAACGGCTGCAGCGCTAAAGACCGGGTAGTGCCGTCCAGAATAAAAAACGAGCGAGGGTCCGCTGCTGCAAAAATGGGAAGCAAATTTTCTCAAAAACAAAGCGAGCGATAAATCTACCGAACCTAAGCAAAACAGCCGAACGGGCCCGTCCACAATCGTAACTCACTCTTAAGCGTACAATTTCACCGACAATTTATTCGACATGAACTGTAGTTGTCAAACGCTGACGTCTGCGTATCGAAAGAATAAATAATAGAGATAAAAAGGAGGCTGGAGACAACGGCTTCGGTATTGTGGTCACGTCGCCGGCGGCCTCGCCGGCGCAATCTTCGGAGAAAGAATTACATTTATCCAAAGGATGGGGAAATCTCGAGTAATTCAATGTTTAGACGCCGATGAAACGCATGCAGATATAGGGGCGCCGATATTACGCACGCGACATACTTTGAAAATAAATTACTCTCTTGTAATACGAAGCTTAGATAAATTCTCGCTTACTTTATTTCAGTCGATGCGATTGTTTCACAGATAAAGCCCTCAATTTGAGTAGAATAATTCGGCTGACAGGCTTGTCAAATAAAGTTGTTCAAGGCGAGAATTGCAGTGGGATTATTTGTACAGTTATTGGTTTGTGAAGCAATTCAAATAGATTTACCAGAATGGAAATTAAATTCACGAAACTGTTTATCATTCGCAGTGAATTACGGGCAATAACGGTGACATATTTCAGTGTTAATAAAAAATAATGTTGGTAGAATTGAATGATGAATGTTGCCCGGCGCCTTAATAAGGCCAGCAGTCGCGGGTTATGGCGGAGCCGTTGACAGCTCGTTTCGAGTAATCCCAGAGGCACAATCGACGAACAAAATAAATAAGCACGACTATCCTCACAATCATTGCGAATCATCCGAACTTACATCCAAAATCCCGACAGCGAGTGTTTGTTTTTGATTTTTGTCTAACGAGACAATGGGGAAATGATGAGCGCCGCGCCGTACGTCGCCTCTGGGACTTCACCCCATACCGACACTACCTCCCCTATATTTTACGTCCATTCCAAACTTCACCTTAGTACCTGAAAGTACGATTTAAATTTATACGTGCCGGATGGGGATTAACGATCGTTTGTGGTTGGGGCAATCGCATATGGCGTCAAACGGGCTACGGCGAGTGACGGCACGCCACTCCAGGGAGCCGGATTGGCCTCAGTGCTCGACGGGACATTCACTATGTCACTCTGGAGCGAGGGAGCTCGGACTTTACAGATTTAAAACACTAGTTGTGCTTCAATTGTGCCGGGCGAGAACTTTCGAGTCTTTCATTTTCAGGCCCGAGTTTCACGCCGAACTTGCAAATGTAACGGGTGGTTACCGCTTTTATCTTTAAGCGGGCTTCCATGACAGTCAAACGATATTCGAAGACGTTAATGACTACGGAAATTAGCGTAGCTATTGCCGACGTAGATTAGCGAGCTTCGATCCGATGCGCGTGTACTAATTAGGTGCTTGTTTACCTTTGTAATCATCTGACATCAAAGTAGGATCTGTAAGTAAGCGTGCTCGGTTCCCAAACTCAAACTTGGTGATTTATTTACGCTCGCATCGATCGGTGTATGGCGCTGGCACGCTTCGGGGAGGATTTGCACGAATCGAGGTCAAGTGGATTGAAGATTTTCATGTCCTTGTTTACTTAACGTTTGTATAAACATTCATCTCGAAGGTCTGCATCGGAGGGTGCACGCGGCAAATATTGTTCCCCAAACGCAAACGCAATATATAAGTAATTCTGGTGTTTCTCGGTCATAACTTTATACGGGGTCGGTTTAGTCGCGGTACCTTTTTCGTTGGGTATAAACTTCCGCGTAACGACGGCATGTGCCCTGCAAACTGATTTTAATTCCCTACTAGTCATAAAGCGGCCAGTTACGATCCGAAATATCCCTGGAAACACTAAGTGGATTCAGTAATGAGACAACAGTTAAATAATTTACTAGTTAGTTGTTTTTATCGCGCGCGCTAAGTGATTGGCCGGGCTGGGATGAACGAAGCTGAGCTGTAAAGCTGTGGAGATGTTTATTGATATCGATATCATTTTATTTCACACTGATATATTTCTTTCGAAAGATGCGTGGAAATTTAACTATTTATGACCACCGCCGTACACTTTGATACAATTTTAGATTAAGTGACAAGTTTGCGTGCGCACATTTAAGTTAAGTACCTTGAGTTTATGAGTCGTTAAAGTATCTACACACCTGTACTGCTACTGTACTATGAGAAAAGGGTTTATTTTGATAGAAAATACTAGTAACTTTTACACTACAGACTCTTCGGCTATTAGGAAGTTTTCGCTGTATATGTAGGTACACATTTTAACATAATTTATCTCACGCGCGTAACGCAAGCAAAACTGGCAACGAAAGTGTCTAGTTTTGGGGCTAAATCAGATTTTTGTTATGCCATGAGTTTCTTACCAATTTATTACCTACTTAAGCGATGTGTCCTATTTGAAGTATTGTTATGTGTATTTATTTTTATCACTGAGCTGAGATAAAATACGTTACTTTGATAGGCGTAAGATTTATAAATGGATTGCAGATTTAAATATTATGATTTAAACAGATTATATCTCGTATATTAATTATTTGAGTTTCGGTAGCTTTCCAGTTACCGTTGTCAAAGGTTGACTGAGAAAAACAATTTTTCTCCGTCAAAGTTACATTTTTGCAAACTCACATTTTGTGGATGGCACAGGTTATAACGCTAAAATGCTAATAACAATCATACCAATTCCTATATTTAAAATATACCTATCTCCTTTAAAATGTCAACTTGCTAATATCACTTAATGCTCGTATCACAAAATCAATGTAATCATGCTCGTCATTCGGTGTAAGGCCGCGATGAAACTGAGATATTGCTTATTAGAGCCATCGCAATGTCGCGTCGAACTAAGGCCGCCCAGTCTGAAAACTTAACTCGCAAACAACAAACTTCATCAATGAAAGGTCGTATGCCCGTAATTATAGAAGTCCATAATTCAAATTAAAGGCATCGAACGTAACAGTACACCGGAGGTAAATAATTGAAGTAATTGTTGGGTCGGCGGGTCAATTAATCAATGGTTGGCGATGCATTACCAATGTACGGCCGAAACATGGCTGACAGAGCGGCTTGTTTTAGTTCAGCTGAAGCTGTGTAAACTTCGATTAGTCACTTTAATACACTGAAAAAAAAAATGTTAACAGTAGCCCACATGTTCACTTCTAGTTACATAAATCTGAGGACTGACAAACTGAGGTACTACTAGCAGAAATAAGTTAAGTCAAATTAGCATAATTTTGGTCACTACAAAGCATAGATTTGGTCAATACAAAGTATAATTTTCCCATTTCTCAAGTACCTAGTTAAACTCGTTGAGCAATTTTGACGTGACAACGTCTTAATTTAGGTTGCGCTCGGAGTCACTCATGAAAAAATGTAACGCCCGCTCACGGTTGATGAGTGAGAGAGACAAAATATATTGACGTGACAACGTCTTAAATTAGGTTGCGGCTCGGAGTCACTCATGAAAAAGTGTAACGCCCGCTCACGGTTGATCGCTCACGGTTGATGAGTGAGAGAGACAAAATATATTTCTATAGTTAAAATTTGTGCAATTCTTATTTTCATTCATCGAGCATTACTGTAACAAGAGGGAAGAGGGCGGAAGAGGGAAGAGGGAAGAGGGAAGAGGGAAGAGGGAAGAGGGAAGAGGGAAGAGGGAAGAGGGAAGAGGGAAGAGGGAAGAGGGAAGAGGGAAGAGGGAAGAGGGAAGAGGGAAGAGGGAAGAGGGAAGAGGGAAGAGGGAAGAGGGAAGAGGGAAGAGGGAAGAGGGAAGAGGGAAGAGGGAAGAGGGAAGAGGGAAGAGGGAAGAGGGAAGAGGGTAAAGGGAAGGGGGAAGAGGGAAGAGGGAAGAAGAGACGGACATAATTTTTTCTTAAAAATCGATATGGGTGTCATCTCCAAGGTTCCTCGGGGTTACGATTACGAAAATGACATCCATTTTGAAATCCAAGATGGCGGACATTATTTTTTCTTAAAAATCGATATGGGTGTCATCTCCGAGGTTCCTCGGGGTTCCGATTACGAAAATGACATCCATTTTGAAATCCAAGATGGTGGACATTATTTTTTCTTAAAAATCGATATGGGTGTCATCTCCAAGTTTCCTCAGGGTTCCGATTACGAAAATGACATCCATTTTGAAATCCAAGATGGCGGACATTATTTTTTCTTAAAAATCGATATGGGTGTCATCTCCAAGGTTCCTCGGGGTTCCGATTACGAAAATGACATCCATTTTGAAATCCAAGATGGCGGACATTATTTTTTCTTAAAAATCGATATGGGTGTCATCTCCGAGGTTCCTCGGGGTTCCGATTACGAAAATGACATCCATTTTGAAATCCAAGATGGTGGACATTATTTTTTCTTAAAAATCGATATGGGTGTCATCTCCAAGTTTCCTCAGGGTTCCGATTACGAAAATGACATCCATTTTGAAATCCAAGATGGCGGACATTATTTTTTCTTAAAAATCGATATGGGTGTCATCTCCAAGGTTCCTCGGGGTTACGATTACGAAAATGACATCCATTTTGAAATCAAAGATGGCGGACATAATTTTTTCTTAAAAATCGATATGGGTGTCATCTCCGAGGTTCCTCGGGGTTCCGATTACGAAAATGACATCCATTTTGAAATCCAAGATGGTGGACATTATTTTTTCTTAAAAATCGATATGGGTGTCATCTCCAAGTTTCCTCGGGGTTCCGATTACGAAAATGACATCCATTTTGAAATCCAAGATGGCGGACATTATTTTTTCTTAAAAATCGATATGGGTGTCATCTCCAAGGTTCCTCGGGGTTCCGATTACGAAAATTACATCCATTTTGAAATCCAAGATGGCGGACATTATTTTTTCTTAAAAATCGATATGGGTGTCATCTCCAAGGTTCCTCGGGGTTCCGATTACGAAAATGACTTCGATTTTGAAATCCAAGATGGCGGACATAATTTTTTCTTTTTTGGCGGAAGAGGGAAGAGGGAAGAGGGAAGAGGGAAGAGGGAAGAGGGAAGAGGGAAGGGGGAAGTACAATGTTTTAGTAAACAAAATATATTTCTATAGTTAAAATTTGTGCAATTCTTATTTTCATTCAATTCCTTGTTCCTATTGTGCAATTTAATAATATTCATATCAATAAATATTCTACCGAGAATAAGACGTTGTCACGTAAAATCTTCCTTCGCCCGTAAAACCGACTTTACAGGCAACCATTTTTTTTTCAGTGCAGTTAATTACAAGTAAAAATTTGAAAAGATAAACTATCTAGAACTGTTGTGACTCAAAAAAAAACATTTATAAATTCTCGTGATCATCAACATTTCCTTTAAAACATTGTTTTTAAAACATTTCAACACAAACTCGTAGTCTAGACCAGTTTTTTCGTATTTTTAGTAAACTGCCATTTCCACGCGGCCTGACATCTGCTACATACAGGAAATCGATAGACAAACAAACGGGACGATTTAATGGCTCCCATTTATAATTCCTTTTCAATTCCTCGACACCAATTAAACGTATAATTGAACTGAAGACTAACAAATTAAGGAATAACATGGTTCGTTATGTAACGGTTTGTGTTACTTTAAGGATCGATTCTACCGAGCCGGAATAATTAAGAGTATAAGCAACAGAACTAGCTATACGAATAATTTCATCGGTTTTTTTGTAACATTCTTTACAGCGATTGGACTGGGTTATGTATAAAATTGCAGTTTTTATTAAATCTAAAATCGACGCCATGGTTCTTAAGAACAAATTTTCCTATCTCTTATAGTTTGTGACTTCTCTCTAATGACCCATTTGGATTGATCGCCCGGTATAAAAAATAGATATATGTAATAATTGCACACATAGAAACCATTATGACCGAAGAATATTTATGGTCATCACACAAAAAATTGTTCTGACTGGGATTCGAATGCAGAACCTTTCGCAACGCAATATGGCATTATGTACTGGCCTCATATTAAGTTAATCATATTCATATTACACATGACATGCTTGTCATTGAATTAATAAATTGTTCTTGTAACAGACTTCTCAGAAGTCGGATGTAAAATATTGTAAAACCAGAATATAACACTATCAGCCACTGCCACTCTATAGCTGTTATTGTTTCTCCTGTACGCAAGCCATCGTACAACCAATTTAGTACTTAGCAAGATGTCAATTTCAAAAGACTAAACAATTTCTACCTACCTAGTTTGAGTTCCCAGACAACTCCCTCGTGACGGGTCGTCATGAAAAAACCTCTTCTTGATTAAGCTACTTTCAATGAAAGCATGTACTTGTCTCAAGCAGTTTGTTGACTTAATTCCAATCTAAATTAATGTCTTGCAGTCTTCCCGAGTTCCCAAACTTTCTGCGCTCAGTTACTCAAACATTTACAGTAGTTTTAATGTGTCAGGGCGCAGGCGCGGACTAAATAATAATATGACCTTCAATCTGTGGCTAAGTAGTACGACACTAGGACATCTAAGTTGAGCCTCTTGTCATTACAAACTTTTATACTCTTATGTGTTTACTTATGCAGTCATTTAAAATTGGTGCATGTTTTTTTGTTGGCAGCATCCTTGTATTTTCATCGTAATTTACTTTCATATAGTAAAATTTTGTGTGAATATGTGTAAAATTAAGACGTTCACTTCCATTTAGAGTCTAGATAGAGGATAAAAGACGCGAAAACGTTAGGTACACTCTAAAATAAGAATCTCGGGGACTACATTTGACGTTTGTAATAAGACGTATGTCCCAGATAATACCCAGATAATCCCACGTAGGTATGTCTATTTTCTCGGGTTACTATATTTAAAATCTATTTCTATATATATCGGCTATAATCAGAGGGTCTATTATGATTGCGTTTATCACGTGATAAACAAATGATATCCACTCAATTGCTTTTGGTAACTACGGCTACACCTGTCACCGCTCTTATTTTATTATATAGATAGAGTCCAACTCAAAATTCGAAGCAATTGAGTGGATAAAGCATCTGCACTCACTCACACTCGCAGTTTTGTCAAAAAGTAACAGATGCTTTGTCACTTATGCGTTTACAACCGCAGATATCGAAAAATGCGAGCAAAAAAATGAAATGAGGTATGACAACCAGTGACGGCCCCATCACCAATGAATTTTGCTCGCATTTTACGAATGCTGGCTATAATGTGTAACCGATGCGTAACGCAAATGGGTGTCAGTGTCCTTCGAATCATTGCCCTGGGGTTAATCTTGATTAAAGAAAACCTACGCACAGTATTAAATGTTCTAACTAATAAAGACTAAATATGAAATAACAGCGCAAATTATAAGTTCAACGAGCTAAAAGCAAGGCTCGGTGAGAATCTCGGCAATTCAAGCGCGTGGGAATGATAAAATTCAATATAAAGTAAGTAAATGTCACACTTAAACTCCAGAGAAATCCAGTACAATTTAAATGCGTCGATATTTCAATATTTAAGGATCATAATAAAACTCCGTTAGGCTGATACTCGTAATTTCAAGTCCTCGCGGCCATAAAAAGCGATAAGTGATGTGGAATTTGTGGACCACCATAAAATTATGGATTCATCCCACAGGACCACTTAAGTGTCAATATCATACATACGTTGGTGGCAACGATAAGGCCGATAGTGCTAACGAAAAATAAAAATACACACGGCCATTCTTCTTTGAGCTATCAGAATGGATGGCCGCAGTCTGTCGTGCACTTGTGAGAGCTCACACTGCGATGGATGACTCTATTATGTAGGTGCCAGTTGCGCTTTTAGTGGCACTTCTCATTTTACATTCGATATCTATTCTTGAATTGTTTTGGAGCTGACTCTTGGTCGAATTTAGATTTTATTCACGGGTATGATGCTCGTTCTCATTGGGAAATATTTTAAGGCATTTATAAAAATGCAGAGCTATTTTAGAATGTTTTCAATGTTTGATGTATGCACTGAATGTATCTGGAATTTGTGAATCAGTAAAGAATAAAGTAAAAACTTATTTCTAAACTGCTCAACGTGGGTGGCGTGTAATATTGTCATTCTTATGCGTAACAACTGAAGTGTTCAATAAAAATCATCTCAAGATTACCAATTTTTACACTTTACGATTGAGTTATTTAGTTTTAAAATGAATCTTAAACGAACGCTCAAAGAAAACAGCTAGTTTTCAGTAAAGTTCCGTAAAATAAAGCCCGAACAGTTTCGGAATCCAAGCTTTGAGTGCATCGTAAAACAAAATCATCCAAGAACCCGCTACGCTTTTAGAAGTGCTCTAAAAAAACTTTTGTGTCGCGTTCTAAACAATAAAGTGAACCGAGTTTAGACAGGACGTTTGAGTGCAGTAAAGCTATATTTTTTTTAGCCATTCGTTTGTTCAAATTTAGACGTCCACATGTTTAGTTCCGTTTATTGCATTTTTTCATCTTATTTACAGCGTTATGCTCGTGATTACGCCTCAGATTATCCGCGTTCAGAGCATACCATTTCCGAATTTATAGGGTAGATAAAACTATTTTTATTTCGTGAGATATTCTTTTATACAGCCATAAAGTGCAACGCACAATCGCGCAACACGTCCTTATCAAAATGCCAGGGAAATACGATGGCTGTGAGCGCGTAACTGTCCACAGGGGACCTATTTGGGCCGTATTACCTGCGTTCTTATTCCGGGCACCAAATTCAAAATGTGCGCCATCCTTAGTGCTGACGGATTTAGATTGCCTGAGAGATTTATGGGCGCAGCACGTGGGTAAGTAATTGGTGATGACAGGAGTTATTCTGTTTTACAGTTTGAGTTTTTTATCGGGTACTCGTGAGATTCTAACATTAGTGGTACATGTAAATGGATGAGAGTGAAAATTTAGTATGATTTATCACCCATAAAACGTCACAGCGAGTGCGTATCTTTATCAAAATACTTGACAACACTTACTTCAGAATAGTCGCTGGCAACCCTATTTCTGTGGGTTTATAATGAACACTAATTTGTAACACTTGGATTTATGTTATTTAACGTAATTTAATATTTCACTAAAATATAACTGTAATCGCAACAATGGCTTTGACACCAAAGCCGTTGGGAAATATAAAGTCCCGGTATTTTATTTGCATAAATGAAAATGTCCAATCGGGAACAAGTAAACGTTAAATGAATTAAACACGCGAATGCAAATACAGCATAAAGAAATGCAAGTTAAAATAACTGCATTCCGGGCAAATTATTTAATCACCTTACAGGGGAGCTGTGAACTGACACAGCACACCGGGACCATCAGTAGTAACACAATAGCTGCATTGATAAATGGATTTTGTGAGTTTCAGGTGATCCGATTCCTACGTCACTATCAAGTTTCACGTACACTTCGCCCTATATAACCAATACATATATGCGACCGAAAATCTTCAGTTTTTTGTTTGGGGCGTAGTACATATAGTAGATAACCGTTAATATTGTCGTTGACACTTATTATTATCTCGATTGTGAAAACAGAAGAGAAAAGTTCAAAGAGAACTCGATTCCATCTATTTATCTAGGTAATTGACTGAAAACGTAAGTCATTCTGGTCTTCATATTTCGATTTGATTTTCAATACTACTAATACGATCAGCTAATTCTAAATTGTACTATTGAAATTAACGATTTCGACGGGATATATCGTGTATATCCACTCATTTTTCGGTTCAAGTTCCGCGTCCTCTGTGTACCTAAACTAAGTTTTTTGTCTCCTCAAAGTCACATTTTATACTATAATTTTAAACTATTTTATAATTATAACAGTGATCACCGCGGAAACCGAAGAAAATTTTATGTTGTGCTACTGTTATGGAAAATTCACTGTGTCCCGCAGCAAAAAACACGACAAATGAACAAAGCGAAGACAGTGCACAGTAAACAATTAAGTGGAATCTTTTAATTACTTACGCGGTGCATTTGGCAACTGCACTAAGCTCCTTATAAATTGTTTTCTTTGCTCTGTCAATTTTATTTACTAGGCTTTAATTAGGGAATTACTTTTCTGAGCTCATTTCGTCTATTTATTTGCCACATTTGTCTATAGTAACCATGAGGCGAAATGTACCGTGTTAGTGTTTTTATTTTTACGTTGCTGTAGGATACATGCAGTTTAAAACATTTATTGACAAAAAAGACTGTTCGTTTTTAAACTATGATCTTACTTGCTAGTAGACCTCGGTAGCATTTTTCGAAATGACTGATTTTTTTTTGATCAAAAACGGAATCGTAAATAACATCTCGAACCGGCTCACAAAAGTTCACGAAAATCGATTGAGAAGGCTTGAGAAGTTGTAGGCGAAAATAGTCGGATATTCGAACATCCGAACCTGAAACAGAGATGGCTCGCTTCCTTCATCAGATATTACATACCTTGTTATCGTAAACTTATGTTGATTAGTGCGTCGAGCCCCTTTAATCCCATCTCGTAGCCAGATTTGGTAGCTAGCTACGAAATGGGAAATGTGTTTTCCCATCTTGTACCTAGCTACCAAATCTGGCTACGGGATGGAAAAATCGTACCCATTTGGTAGCTAGCTACGATACGGGAAATGTGTTTTTTCCATCTTGTATAGCTACAAGATGGAAAAAACACAAATCAAATTGGCTACGAGATGGGACTAAAGGCTCGACCCTTTAGTTTAGATCTCGTAGCCAGATTTTTCTACCCGCAGGTTAGGGACAAATACAGTTGGAGGCAATATTATTCAGTAAGTGAACAACAATGTATATATGTCACACTCACAGCGTCACTCGACAGGATACCAGGCCTAAAATACAAGTTTTCTTTCGAAACTTTTAAAGGAAAAAACGTAAAGGTGTACAAACAAGCCACAGGTTCCGCTGCAGCGCAAAAGCGCTCGAACGCAAAACGAGGCAAAACAACGGCTACAAAGCCTGCCTCCTGCCTCGCCGGAATATTTTCAATAGCAAAGGGAAATTGGTAAAAAATTACTACTTTGCATGCTTATCTTGACCGGCGAAACTACGGCTTCTTGGAAAGGCTTAAGGATGATTTTTAATTCAATAATGTTTACATTCTAGGCCTTTTAGAATCGAGTTGTAATCAGGTTTCCTAAATATAAATTGAATATAGGAAATAACGTACGCTAGCTATCTGTAGGCAGATTTCTGTAGATTGGCTTGTTTCAGGAAGAATGAGCTAATTACGTAGGTTTAGTCGAGCAAAAGCCCCCGAAAATTGTCCCGTAAGCCAGCTGGTGACCCGATTCTGTGTTTGAGGCATGCAAAATGAAATGGTTATTCTTAGATACATGAAAGAGGCCATTTTCATAACAGGCAGACGGGAGCTGTTCCTTTTGTTGACTTATGACTCTTATAAAACTGCCATATCTGGAAGTGTGTATGATTTTGAATGCTTGCTCTGAGGAATTATTATATACTTTTTTAGTAAACATATGTGTATATAACTACATAAAAATCTTACACGACATAAAACGAGAACTGTTTTAACTTTTAAGTTATACATTTATATAAATTTATGAAACATGTAATGTCTCATTTTTGTTTAATGTGGGTACACCACAATTTTTATTTAAACTATGAATACAAAGATTAAAGCTTTTTTTCAATTTTTCTTTAAGCTTTGATCTTTGTATTCATAGTTTATACATTTATAGTTTGTTTTACTCATTCGAGTAATTTAATTCTAAATAATAATTTATAGTACAGCTAGGGCGGTAAAATCGTGAATTTCCCATTACGTCTGTACTTGGCCAGGAAGTGAGATTTTCTCCCCATGGACGTAAAAGTTTATATTATAGACTTCGACATACCGTTCATCACATAACAATCCCGACATTTCGTCTACTCTGCTAACATTTAATCATATTATTACTAGAATCTGTAATTTTATTGTGACTTCAATCTTTATTAAATGGCTCTCCGCCTTGGACCTTGACCTCATTTCTGCAAACATCGACGTTGTATGGAGATAGAACAGGAATAGTATTGTCCCTCAGAACAAAGGAATATCTGTAGCTGGAGGTCAAATTACTTGAACAGCGCCATTGTAACACTAGCAACGATAAATGTTGGTTTGTTTCTGTGTGTGTCTAATTGTGTCGTATTTCTCAATTACAAGGAATCGACGTATCAAAGTTATACATATATTTTCGGTTAAAACTATGTCAACAGTGAGTCTCTTGATCGTCCAGAGCCATTCCTTGGTGTAGACAGTCATGTTTAATTTCAAGCGATGTGTATAAAGTCGCGGTAGCTCAGGCATCAGAGCACTACTTAGGATAAGTAGCGGTCGGGGGTTCGAGCCCCACCTGCATTTTAGTGGATCACGATTTTTTATTTATTAATATTCATGAAAATAAAATAGCCATTTTAACTAAAAATCCCATAAACTTCTTATATAAGTTCCATATACTTCGTTGGCTTGGTCATCTATAAAGAATGGAAGAGGATCGCGCCACAAAAGAGCATAAATACTTGGGGCGACCAACCGGTCGAACGCTGGGGAGACGTGGTGTAGTTGGATCTGGGTAAGCTTTAAGCCGAAAACTGGCGAAAAAGTGCGCAGAATCGGGACAGGTGGCGTATTCTCGTTTCGAAGGCTAAGACCCTGTTTGGGTCACTGAGCCAAAATTTATAGTTTTAGTTAATTAACTAAAAACCTATCTCTGAAGTTATTAGTCATCCAACTATGAAATAATGTAGTTGTGTAATGTCATCTTCCAAAATAACCCAAACACTAAATTCATTGAACCTGCCATCTTCACTCAGTTGATCGTGCGTTTCAACTCCAAAGGTCTACAACTTTTTCCATCCAAAAGTTAAACTATAAATCGTCACGCTCCGATGAGCCATCGAACTACTTTATTGACAATTTATGGCAGATTTACATTACCCACTAAATTACTAGCCCAAGTTTCGGGCCGAGTTGACGGGGACGGGTTCTATTGATTTTCGACGAGTACATTAATGCGACAGGGTTGTTATGTCGGGCGGCAGATGTTTTATAGGTCTGATTGAATTGTAATGTCATTCGGTTGGGATTGACTTGATTAAATAGGTCGGGTTGGTAAAAAACAATATGTAATTTGCAAATGCGGATGTAGAAATTGTAATATATATAAGCATAATTTAATTATGTTCGCGTTCAACTGATTTAAGAATTACTTAAGTTACAATAAGTTATGTATCTTGGTAAGATAAGGCCTAAAATGTTTTATTCCAAGTGAATTACCACAACAAAGTATCAATTTACGTAACAAACAACAGAGATACAATAATTGATCATAGCATAAAGTTATTTGGGAGAGTCCATTATAGACTTACGCTGGAATCGTTAAGAATGTAAGGAAATGTAAATACACTATAAAAAACTCAAGTCTATTACTACAAACTTCCTTGAAACTTATGTTACCTTACATCAAACAAAAATAAGTCATAAATACAGCGCAAGGTGCCTAAGATCGATTTTAGGTAATTCGTGTTATTAGGAGTTTCGAGTAATAACTGTCAAAGGTAGTCATTATACACCTAATGAGAAGTTATGGCTGTGGTTACATGTTCCGTAGACTGCTTAAACTAACAACCTTTATGGCCGAAGTAATTTCACGTTCTACAATTCAAGAAAAATTCTAGGTCATCACATTAATTGTCCAGTCCCAATAACACGACATGCATGCACATGGATGCAGGTCGCCTCGAACCGGTATATATGGAAGTCCAAAGGGGAGGCCTATGTTCAGCAGTGGACTTCCTATGGCTGAGATGATGATGATGAATAACACCACGCCGACATAAGCCATGCCATACCATAAGCTGCAAATACATATTTGTACAAGTTATTAATCAATTTACATTTTAATAAGTACTAAGTGCCTGCGAACTTCGTCCCCATATGTATTAAAATTGCTTAAAAGTCCAGCCGTTTCGGCGTGATGACAGGACAATGGAAATTATGACCAACAGATGGCAAGACTGGAGTGCCACCGCGCTCCCATACAAAACAAAGGACGATCCTGCATCACGCTATTAAGATTTTTCCTGAAATCATGACCTCTCCATAGAAAACTGACTTTCAATTCAATTCTAGAATTTTATAATAGTAAAGATTACGTAAGGAGCTTGTGTAGAATTAGTGTAATTAGTGGTGGAGTTAAATAAAATATGTTAGCAAATCGGGACCGATTTAGCTCAGTTTTCTCCAAAAAATATGAGCCACGTTTTTAAAAACGGGCAAGCCAGTTGGAATCGGTTTCTATGGACGCCACGCTACTGGTAATTAGTTAACATTGAACTAGCCCTGAAATACAATATACTTATAAAATAGATAAGTTTACTCAAAATCTTACATAACAAAAATAATGACATGTTATTTGGGAAAAGAAATGAAATTTCGTTCTACGTATCATTTCTAGAATAAATTTATGATGCCTAGCCGAGATCCTATCAAGCATTTGTATTTCGGAAACGTTGTAAAGCTGCGAGCTGGCGGCTAATAAAATACTGGGCCTGATCAAATATTGGGCAAAAACGGTTAAATGTATTCTCCGTCTTGACCCGCCGTATGAAATAACAAATAGCGGATCGCAAACGGTCTACTACTATAATAAAAAGAACCAGGCATGAATAAAATACGAGAACGCACCCAGAGATACCCCATGAAACGTAGGTAAGAATAATTATTCATTTTTTTCTCGCTTCTCGAAGCACCTTCGCAAAATATGATCGTTCATAACTCGAGAAAGAATTCTCCCGTAATTTAATACTCCCCCCGAAAATAATATGTAAAAATACGCGGGTGAGGCCACTTTCGGACCATTTCGGCCCATTCTGAACATTACGGGCCATCTCTCGTGCCTTTATCTACCCTGTGAGAATAAATCAGGATATTATACCCGCGAAATATTATTTCCATATCTAATCAGTAAGAAATATGGATATGATACGGAAATTATAATTTATGTGTTATTATTTTATCGGATGCGTGCTTCTGGGGAATGTGGAAGCCGAGACTTTTGGTCTTATCTACGTTTTTTGTTCTTAAAGATAAGTACAGCCACAGATAACGATGACAGCGCGGCGGGAAAACGGAAAGTCTGACTAGCAATGGTACATACTGCTGTGAAAAAAAGAGAAATCAACATTTTTGCATATAGCTACGGTTTGGATGTGTTTGAACGCTACTCAATATTGGTCATACGTGTTCAATATTGGAATGCACTGTGCGTATATGTAGCATTGATTTAACCAGTTTATGGATGGCGTATTTTATGAAGACAAAACGGCAAACAGTTCGCTCTTGGTTGCCCGTTCGTCCGTCGATGCATCTATCCTTTTATATTAAAACTAACAGTTTCAATCTCCATGCCTTCTTCTTTGAAAATATCTCAACATCTGATATGACATATTTATTTTGTCTGCACGAAGCATTTATCGTATGAAATTTAATCTCTTTACTACGTCAGGATTCGTGATTGCTTCAACTTTGTAGTTAGTATCAAGTAACCACTAAATAATGATCGTCCTTTAAGGAAATGATACATAGATGTAAAGGCAACATTTTTCACATAAAAAACATATACAAATTGAAAAACGTGCATATCTGTTAGGGTTTTGCAACGTGCAAAATCTAAATACCTGCATACGTATTGTGACTGCGTAAACTAGCCTGCGCTGTGCTTTCTGCCCTAGCCGCACAATTACTTATTTCGCGTCTATAATTCATTCCCAGGATAAAGCAGACACTAAACCTCTTAATAAATATCTTAAGGGGAAATTCGCCGGGAAATTATAACACTTCCTCAGTAATTACCAGCGGGGCCAAATTGGATGAAATTTAAGTCCTTAATCAAATCTCTGTGTAATTCAGGCATAACTAAGCTCGTTTTGCGACGCAACCAACTATAAGTCTTAGTTTTGTCTTAAATTAAACGCGGATTTCTGAGTTTTCGTCACGTTTAATTCTGAAAAGGATTTCGTGACAAGTCTGGGCGCAAGGGTTGAAGGAATGAGTGCTCACCAAGGTCTAGACTGTGTACTAACATCATTAAACGATTATGAGCGTTTTAGCGATCGTAACTTCAATAACGACTATTTCTGACCCGCTATCTCGTAGACTCTCGAATAACGTTGACATATATCCATTTGAGTGATGTATCAGTCTTATCATATACCTAATATCGTCTCCACTCTCAATACCACTTCACCGCATTTGGTCTCGAGACCCTGCGCCCGTGGGGTCCAAGCGCTAGATTTCTAAGGAGCTTTGTAAATGGCTCGTCGACACCACTGCTGACGAAAGGGCTGGCAACTTCCTTGCTCAGCGACTTAGTATAGCAATACAGCGAGGTAATTAAATGCTGCCAGCGTCTTGGTACCCACGAGGCCCATTTTTAGACTGTTTAGTTTTAGATTTAGTTTAATAATTGGTACAATATATATTTAGACTTATAAATAAAAATAACACATCGTAATTTTGATGTAGCATATGGACATGCTTTGATCGGTTTGACAATAGCTTAAAACGAGTTGCACCAGCCTAGCTATCGATTAGATCCAACAGACGTAGAATTAAGTCGATCGAGTTACGTTTGCGGTCGGCGGTTGCGGTGGGCTGCGCACGCGATTATCCACCTTATAGCCTGTTAATTGTGGGCTTTCACGGTAAATATCGCGTGAAGTGGCGGCATTAGGGAGTATGCTCACCGTCGCAAGGCCAGATGTGAAATTAGAGATATTTACCGACTGGTTGCGGAATACAGGGATATTTCGACAGTTCGGTTTTATTATATCAGTTTGTTTCTATGTCTTCGAGTTATTTACATTAGTTTAAACTTGAATTGTGCTTCTATTGCTGCGATACGATTGAATATTTTCATACAGGACGTATCCCATTAATGTGGTTAAACATCATAAAATGTGTTTGTTTAAGCATGACCTCGAGCTGTATAGAAACAAAAAAATATAATATATTTTTCTAAAAACAATGTACAAAAAGTGTCATAATATATTATTGCTTCCTACCCCATCATCTTTGGCCTTTTACATCTGTAACAGATGAGTCAAGCAGCGTCTAATAAAGTGTGGCACTTACGAAGATTGGCTGGATATAGCCTGATACGAGAAGTACAAAACCAACCCGTGAAGAAAACAATTTTAAAACACAGAAAGTGAAACTATAGGAGCTACTGAATTTTCGGTCGGAAAGTTTGTATAACTGCACTTAAACTCCGGTCATCAGTATAATTGGCCGATGTGTATGTTTAGCCTTAATCGCTAGAAAGAAACGCTAATGACTGCGATTACTTGATTACTGTAATCATGGTAAACTAGTTATGGCTATTATAATAATATTTCTGCAGTTAATGGGGTTGGTGGTGAGAATTAGTAGACCACCACGTCAAAGACAAACATGAGTACAATGTAACTTTTAAGTCAATCTTATTGACAAGAGAAGTTTTTAGTCTAAGTAAAGACCAACCTTGAATCTATTCAAGTCTAGAGTGAATAAAACTGAGACATCATCAACATATTTGATAATCAACAGGAGGGATAGGTTTTGAAAATGCTAGAGTTTAAATGAGTTGTCAGTTGTAAATAAATATTTAAACTCACGTAAAAATTGTCAGGAACGGCCCCACATGTTTCGAACTTACATGGAACTCTTCATCAGGGACCTACCCGTGCTGCTATGCGACTTGCGGCCCACTGCCAACATGTCGGGCCGTTCCTGACAATTGACGTGACAATTGACGTGAGTTTAAACATATGTTTCACGGTCGTTTGTTGTTTTGTGTCGTTTGTCATTTTAATCACCTTTTGACGTCGGTGCCAAACCACTCAATTATTACTATGAAAACAGATGCCACGCATGAAGCCTTTACCTAATTATTACTAGAGTATTTTTGTTCGAAGAAGCACCGACCTCAAAAGGTGATTCAAGTGGAATCTGTACATAGTGTCATTACGTGAATCCAAAAAAGTCAATCCCAATGTCAACATACTATTTGTTATTTTGTTGTTCAAAGACAAAACATTTTACAAATAATTGTAAATAATGTTAATGCCATATACAATTCTCGTGCACATGCCTATTAATAACCAAAGGAGGTAGAAGGGAAAATCGAGCCTATCTGAATGTTGGTCATACTTATTCTAATATTGCATTGTCATGGGAACTACATACGCATGCCAATTTCATGAATCAGGTCAGAAGGGGTCATATACTTATATATTTTTGTATCACGATTCATGACTATTATTGTTATATGGGATTAGAATTAATAATGCAGCATATAAACACAGATAAATAATATAAATAACGTTCCAAGCGATATTTTGGAATATTTAGATAGGCTTCTGGACAATTTGTATAGTTCACACACAGTAGGTATGTTTACACGATTTTTTCATCCATACAGTTATATCTTTTTAAGATCTCCATCCGTGCAATGGATGTTGAATCTCACTTGCATTTTTCAAGTTCATAGAAATTGTACCTGACTACTTACTTTTTTAGTAATGATTGGTTTATTTTTTTATGACATCTTTATTAACATAAAGTGATAGTTATTGTATTAAGCGGTTTACACTCACGTGACATTGTCAAGAACGGCCCGACATGAGTGACAAAGTTGCCGCGCCGCTGTACGGGTAGCAGTCCCTGATGAAGAGCTCCGTACGAGTTCGAAACATGTCGGGCCGTTCCTGACAAATTCACGTGAGTGTAAACCGCTTAATACAATAATTAAATATGTCTCACGAAAGCTTTAATAAGATTATAAAGTGATAGTCTGTGTATGAACTATAAAGCAAAGCCTTGGGTGATCGTGCCCCGTGTCGGGTAAGCGGTGAGAAAAGGTGGTTAATGTGTTAGTTGTACCTTCACCGTCAGATCATCTCCGTTGAGGAGTTGCAACTGGAAATGAAAAAATAAAATTAGCATTTCAAATCATAATTTAATTTTGTCTATTCAGTATTCCGCTACTTAGGAACAGCAGCCCGTCTAAGCACAACTATGTCGCGCGACGTAGCGTCCTGTCACACTCTCACGATACTGTACAGAAAGGGACAATTTTTACGTGAGTTTAAACCGTTTTTATTATTATTAAAGATGTCTCACGATAGTTTTAATAATATTAAAATGTAACATAATGTAATTTACATACCCATGTTGGACAAATAAATATTTGAGTCTTTGATAAAGGTCCTATCTTCGTGTTTCAATGGTAGGGTGCATACTTCTTTTGCTGACCGTACGTGAGTACCATATGATGAACATTGGAGGGGTGGCTGTCTCTCTAAGGTGACTTAAGCGCTATTTTATACGGTACCTAGTTCATTATCAACCATTATTATCCTAAGGGTAGCTGAAAGCCAAAATGAAGATTATAGAATACTCTTCATGACTACGGTTTATTGTCGCGGACAAAAATAAAAAAAAACAAATAGGTACAGATAAAAAAAAACAACTCAATAGGTGCACCACAAACTGCGCCAACCGCGTCGTCATAAAAAGCAAACAATTAAATATGAGCAGAGACTATTGCGAATTACAACATTCTTAGAATTAATTCCACAAAATTGTTAATCCCGCGAGACAATCAAAAATTTTTGTACTAACGAGATTCTTTGAAACCTAACTGAATAGACAATCCCAAATTCGAAATCAGATATATGAAAGAAAACAAATGTTGCCCTAAAATCGGCTTTCTGCAATCGAATGCAGTGAGCGAGAGACACATAGAAGGATTCCACGGGTGAGAGCAGGACGAAGGATATGCGGACACTACGAGACGTGAACCGAATTGTAAATGTGCGAAAGAACGTATTTTGTTCTTGTATTGTGCAAAGTTGTGTTGCGGGCGAAAATTGATCTAGTGAGGAGAGTGGATAAGTTTTTATGGCTTGGGATTTGTCTATGTTTCTAAGCTGCATTTAGATACAATATTAGGACAGGATAATCTATAAAATTAGACCATTTTAGAAATGGAAGGAAATAAAGTAATTCATATTTATGTTGGAGTGTGTTAGATTTCATGAGAGTTTCTTGCACATATTCACAATTGATAATAAATAATTTTCAACGCTAGAGTTTGCTCCAGAAAACTGCATTAATTTACAAACATTTATGTTTGTAAACTAAAAGGTATTTTAACCACATACAAAATAAGTATACGGAAAGGAGAAAAAAAGGCGAATTATAAACCTTTTACTTTGGCAATAGAATAGCCAAAGTAAAAGGTGTGTGTATTAACCTAAACACAGTCTAAAACAGAGGGTTTCTTAAACTTTTTGCAGTCACGGACCACTTTCACAATTTAAACAACTCCACGGACCCCTCTCAAAAAATATTTTAGGGAAAGAATAAAAAACCTTATTAAAATTTTAAAAAAATCTTTTATTGCTAGCTTCGCTTATATATATAGTTACCTTTTTGGTTGATGCGTCTCGTCAAGTTTACGACACAATTTCCTAATAAATATGATTACATTTAACTGACCTACTGCGGACCCCTGATAGACATGCCACGGACCCCTAAGGGGTCCGTGGACCACACTTTAAGAAACCCTGGTCTAAAAGGAATTTCTTGAAAAAGTGATAGATTTAAAACCTTGTCTTTAATATCTAACACTAACAATCAAACACTAGGCATTTTTACGTGAACCAAACACACGTACCCTTCCTGCCGTAACAGCAAACACAACTTTGCACTGTAGTGAAAAACTTCTACGAAATACTCATTCGTGATGTAACTCCAGATGTAAAGGCGTTGTTTCGGCAAACTCTCATCTGATTTCCGCGTCCCTTGAATTTTAGACTCACAAGTCTCGAAATAAGGTAAAGTTTTGTAGTTGTATAAGTAAAGGAATGCTAGTTTGGGAAGATTGTGGTGGGATGTTTTTTGAGTCTCGATTTCGGAGCACGTGGCGTGTTTTGGAGATGTTTAGGGCTCTCTGTGCCTACATTTCACGCGTATACGTGTCATTTATAAACAAGAGCTCCATATATTCAAGGAGCAAGTTCGCTGAACGTTTTCACCAATGTTTCGCCATTCACGATGGCTTGCGTTAGTATCTAGTTCGAAAATATCTGCTTTTAAGAACCTGCATGCGAATTTTCGTGAAAGAATGTATGTACAATAGTTTATTACGAAATGTCGAGAAACAAATCGAAATAACTGCGTTTTCAATTGTGTTGTCATTGAAGTCTTAATCCCGATTGATCGCGTGATTGTAGTTTTTAGGGACAATCTTACACAAATCAACCTAGTGCCAAACTTAGCAATGCTTATACTATGGGTATTAGATGAAGATATACATAAACATAATATACAAATAATTATATAGATAACATCCATGACCCAGATTATTATTTAACATGTCATTTTTAGGGTTCCGTACCTCAAAAGGAAAAAACGGAACCCTTATAGGATCACTTTGTTGTCCGTCTGTCCGTCTGTCAAGACCCTTTTTCTCAGGAACGCGTGGAGGTATGAAGCTGAAATTTATATCAATTACTCAGGTCTACTGTCCCTTGAAGCTGTGAAAAAATCAAACTTCTAAGCCAACGCAATCAAAAGATACAGCCGTTTATGCCGCAAATTTTCGACACTTGCAAGGGAATCAAAACCTACAGGGTGCTTCCCGTGAACTCAGAATCTTGAAATTTGGTACGAAGCAACGTCTTATAGCATAGATAAAGGAATAATTACGAAAACCATATTTTTTTTTTTTAATACCTATACAGCCGTTTATGCCGCAAATTTTCGACACTTGCAAGGGAATCAAAACCTACAGGGTGCTTCCCGTGAACTCAGAATCTTGAAATTTGGTACGAAGCAACGTCTTATAGCATAGATAAAGGAATAATTACGAAAACCATAATTTTTTTTTTTATACCTAACTTTGCACCTAATTTATATGGGGCGCTATACATACCAGGTGCAAACTTAACTTAACCACTTAGGGATGGAAAGTGTTTGTACGGAACCCTCGGTGCGCGAGTCCGACTCGCACTTGGCCGGTTTTTATATTACGAAATATAATGAACATGTATTATAAGTCTTACTACTTAGATAATATACAGTCACTGTGTAGACAGAGAGAGTTGAAACTGCACACAACATTATTCACCTCATAAAATCTATTAAAGTTTCCCAGCAAAATATCATCAAAGATAATTAAATTCAAAATATTAAGAAAGTTCCTGTTCCTTTTTTTAAGTTTCACGTCGATAGTTGTAAGATTGAGTTCCAGGAACTTTATTAACTGAGTTAGCGAGTCGACGAAACTTGCAGAATTCAAGATTGTTTTTACTGTGAACATAATCAAACTAGATCTCCCTTCGCTGTGTTTATTCACTTGTGGACCTTCGACGCTGTACAGGAATGAAAAATCGGAATATGGCGCATAACGCGCATCAAACACAAAATAGGCGCAGCTAGTGCGTGTAATGTTAATTCATATCAATTATCAATAGACACATCTAACTGAAATAGGTCCATGCTGGTCCCATATTATGTAACTATATTTCTCATGGCTTTATGGCTGACTAGTAGAGAATGCCTCAGTGCATTAAGTCCGCCATTTGCACTTGTTTGAAATGTGCAATAAAATCTAAATAAACATGTCAAGAGACTCATGATCAACGGGACATCGGTTTGTGAATGGAGACCTCGAACTAACGTTAGTCTGAATGCGGACCATCCGAGGCAGTGTATGATGCACAAGGCAGTGTACGAGCTACTAGATAATTAACGATGTATGTAAGGTTTGCTGGAAGTTGGTTGGATAAGATCTAGAGTGAACTCAGTGCACAGTAAGTCAAAAAGTTGGTCTACTTACCACTTTTCTACTTTATTTCATGAGTATGAAGTTCCAAAGGTATCAGATAACTTTTTGGCTGACTGAATATGACAAGCTCTATAATTTCCTGGTAAAGCAAACACTCGGCAAACTCATGATGAAAAAACTGTGCCAAGCACACACATGTCAAAACAACCGAGCTTAGGGCATTGTGGGTTTAATAACTAGTCGGATTCATTTTGGAAGAGGCTTGAAGTTCAAAGCACTAGTTACCGTTAAGGGAATCCAAGTCCAAGTTTAAAGCCCGAACATTTGAGTTTTTAATTGTTCACTCTTGACGCAGTGTCGACTGTAAGTAAGCTACCATAATAGCGTACCTACTTTTAAAGGTGAGTGGGGTTATTCTATTATTACAAAGTTAGAGAGTTTGTTGGCTATTTGAACCTTTCCGAGCATTAATTTGTTTTTCATAGAAACATAACCTGAATTAATTTTGTTGGTGGATTATTCAGAAAGGGATTTATGACATTGATGAATAAGAGTTGATAAAATATTTTTTACATTCTCTGAACTTCAATGAAAGCGATAACTATAAACTATTATCGCTACATGAATGTAGTGGAATAAGCTTAATACTTAGTGTATGTACCTACGCCTAGAATGAGAGTGTTCATTCAACAGATTTGCGAAAGTTGAAGCCGCTTTTGGTTTTATGTGTGCGTGTCTACGAACCAATCAGAAACGTGAGCTTGTGAGCTTGACGTTGTGACAGATGCGCACACGGACGGAACTTAGGCCATGTTCAGATGACAAGCGCTCAACGCGCGTTTTGATAACGCGCGTTTACAACTACATACATTTTGTTCTGGCCGTACACATGACAACGCGCTTTTTTGTATGGAGTTATAAACGCGCGTTAGCAAAACGCGCGTTGAGCGCTTGTCATTTGAACATGGCCTTAGCCCGTGGGTAACCAAAACTGGCGTCACTTTCAAGCGCTGATTAGGTTTCTAATCGTTAAATACGCTGACTGTTAGAATGCATTTTGAAAACATTTATTATTATATTGTTTCTATTAGGACACGTTATGTCGTATAGTGGCAGGACGACATTCGCCATGAGATATGTCAGAGCTATCGAGGTATTCAGAAATAGCTAAACATGCACACTAACGCCTTCTAATAAGATTCGTGTGCTGTAATTTATGAGCCTAGTATACACTCCGATATATCCGATGGCTACACAAGTAGCATTCAGGCTGCATATTTAGATTAGATTAGATGAGATTTATTTATTTCATAATATAAAATGTCAATATAAATTACGCTAAGTCAATAATAGTAAGTAAGTTAATAATAGTCATAAGTGCTTATACGGCCATTGTACAGCTAATTTAAGTCATATAAGCGCTGTATATGCGCGTATGCAGCCTGTATGCTACTTGGGACTGTACTAAGTATATACCGAGGCAAATTTATTTTAAACATTGTGTCCCTTTGTGTAATTCTTCACAGGATTTTATAAGTATTTAGTTAGATTAGTCCTTATTACATTTGGTTGCTTTTCTCTTCGTTATCGAATCAGAAAGTGTTCACATAACATAATGAGAAATTATCGCAACTGAAGCTTTGCAAATGTGTGCTGACACATTTTTTCTAGCAACGAAAGGTTTTAGCCTCGCATGTGACGTCACAGTTCATAATGAGACATGTGAATGGAAATAGGTCGCGCCGCGCATTGTGACGTGTACATACTTATGTGGTAGGTGGGTACTGTGGGTAGGTACTCACTTACATAGCTGTGTGTTCATACTTATGTGGTAGGTAGGTACTCACTTATATAGCTGTAACTGCAGTCATCCCCATGTTGCTGAGACTCACCTGGAAACAAAACAAAAACGTTAAAATTATCCTTTAATTCATCAATAATCACGCTTTTTAAGGTCGAGCATCCATCTTAATCTTAATATTATAAATGCGAAAGTGTGTCTGTCTGTCTGTTACCTCTTCACGCTTAAACCGTTGAACCGATTTAGATGAAATTTGGTATATAGATAGTTTCAGTCCCGGGGAAGGACATAGGATACTTTTCATCCCGAATAAATTTAGTGTTCCCGTGGGATGAGTGGGTAACACCGCGGGGCACAGCTAGTATTAAATAAAAGACAAATTATTCAATAAATATTTACGTACAATCGCTGTTTGATTAGATATGTAAAATGTAGCTTTAAATCCAGTAAGACAATGCTTACATAAAATAAACACTATGTTAACTGGTCTCTGGTCCTTCGAACCGGATGGAACTAGACAATTACATAAACACACGTAAGCTGTCCATTCATGGCACCATCACGACTTAACCAAACAAGGAGCAACCCCTGTCCTCAAGAAAGTCGTGACATCACCACTATTATAACACCGCTTTAAATTTAGAATAAACCATTACATCCTTAAACATATGCGACAGTCCATTTCGCCGCGGCAAACTTGTTTGCCGCTGGTTGCCGCGCGTTACTCCTTATGGCTTTAAAAATACTGCCTAAATTCTTCTTAAATTATTTTGACGAACGTCGACCGTTACAATTTTCCTATTACTGTCTCACGAGCGCTCGTGAGAACACGTGTTACATTTGCTTAGAGAATAATGGACCGTTTTCCATACGGGTACGAGTTATTATGCGTTGTGTCGGCGTGATAGATGTCAAAATTCCCGCGCAAACGTCTCGTAGTATCGCGCGCGATCGTCACGCAGTATTAGATTTGAATCTGGAACTCCCTAGTGCAGTAATGGCGTCTTCCTTGCTTCATTGTCTATGGTTTAAATTACAACGTTCGAGTGTAACCGAAGACGCTCTTGTCGATTGAGAGTAGACTTCAGAATCGTGTAATCGGCGAGCATTTGCATTTTGTCTTAAGCTAAGCGATTATACTTTGTTTAATCGACCGTTTTTGTCTTCGTCTGCTCAGATAAAGCTTTGGTAAAACGAAAGAGAAATGTACAATTATTTTGCGTAATATCTGTGTTAATACAGGTAAACATTAATTATTTGCACCTCATTAATCTACAAAACAATAGTTATTCGCGTAAAAATTTGCACCATAATACAATAAAAAGAAGGTCTGCAATATCTTAGATCTATTTACCGGTTACGAAGGTGATGTTAAATAAAAAACCTTACAATCTGCTTCATATTAACAATTAGAATCGCAAACATACGTTTGAAAAACAGTTGGAGGCAATATTTCTGAGATATACCTACCCGAGGTCTTGCTTATTAGGCGATATCTCAAAATAGGTACACTCGAATTAGCGCACTCGTTAAATAATAAACTCAAACTCGACACTGCAGTCTCCTGGGAAAATCACGCAAACTATAGTAGAATTTTTTTAAGCTGTCCGAATTCCACTTCTGAGCTTATCTTGCAAACATGACCCTATATAGACATTGTTATACTCCTGAATAGAAGCTCACTTTGGGACAAACTAAAGCAAGTAACAAAAAAACGCAAACAATATATTCACTAATTGTTTCTAAGTCGCAAGGTTGAAATTGCAATATCCTCATTGGAACAAGAGACTTCGACACTAAAGCCATAAGTAAGGGTCAAAAATATCTGAGTTCCACCCCATGCTATTTCAATTTCAAACTTGTGACTTAGAAAAGATGATATTTTGTCAGTCTTTTTGTTACTTGCTTTTCTTGTTCTAGGGACATGTCTACAAGAAGAGATCTTGGCCATTCGGACATCTTAAAAAAAAACAACTATTCCTACATTTATTGTAAAGTCCACATGCGCGTATTTTTTTATATGATATTTATAACTAAATTATGCTTCAGTTGTAGGTAGTAAATGATGAAAAATAACGCGTTAAGAACCCTATAACGAATATAAAACACGTTAAAAAGGCCCAAAATGTCCGCGGCATCTCCCTTTACGCATAATGACGTAATGCTATACTTTATGAGTCGAGAGGAATTTAATTTTGCCCCATACATTTTTGACCACCCCCGCTAGAGGGGTTGGGGGGACTGTGTGAACTCGTTGGTATAGGTACCTTTTTTATATTATGTATATAACTTTTCACGTCTTGGCTTAATGTCAAGAGATTGATGAAGTAATCCTTTTTCGGTGTATTTAATGCAATATTGCTGCGACAACGAATTCGATTGTCAAGATTAGAAGGTGAAAATGAAGTGTCTGTCGATTGAAAATAATTTTATTTATTTATAATGCCGATATAATTTTCTTGTCGCCCGTAGATTTAGTCTAGAGGTGACTCACACCAGCTGAGCCAAGCGTAACCAGGCGTTATAATCATTTTTAAAGCTAGCGAATAAGGTTCTTAAAATTCAATTACTATGTGTAACAAGTGGAATATGTAAGTTCGTCCGCTATGGGAGACATTTTCTAATAGACTAAATATTTAGTTAAATAATATAAGTGTAGAAATTG
This sequence comes from Apotomis betuletana, assembly GCA_932273695.1. Classification (NCBI taxonomy): domain Eukaryota; kingdom Metazoa; phylum Arthropoda; class Insecta; order Lepidoptera; family Tortricidae; genus Apotomis; species Apotomis betuletana. The sequence continues at coordinate 26,325,178 of OW026303.1, read as the reverse complement.
TTATAAAGTTTATTTTAAAATAAACACATACAATATAATATTTACAATACTAAAAACTACAGATAAACATTAAAAGAAAGGATAATTATTATGTACAATTTTTTAAAACTAAATAGAAAAAATAAGAATAAAATATATACATTTTCTATAAAAAGAATAACCCATCCAGAAATCTAATATTGTATGAGCAGAGTATAATTCGGTAAGTACATAAATTCAATTTATTTCTCCTATGGCGAAATATATTATTATTCAATAAGAATCACCAATTAACTTATATGTGAAGTACGCCTATGTGAAGTCTGAAATTCGGATTTATTAAATCGAAATCACAGGTTTCAAATATTATATAAAAACAACTATTATGTTGATTAGAGCATAAAGAGAGAGAGAAGCGGCCCCATTTCAGTACTAAATTCGAGGTATTTAACTTTTTTTGTCTAAATCTACATATGGAAATTGTCCTCAAATTTGTCTGTTCAGCCTCATAACATCCGCTCTCAACTACCAGGCGAGCAAAGACGTGAAGAGGTTAAAAAGATGAGCAAGGTGAACCGATGGGATGCGGATACGGGCGCATTGAGGCGAGTGGCTTTTGTCAATTATGGGGCCCTGGTTCAAAAAGGACTACCAGCTTTACTAATGTGAAGAGACATGGTATGTTTTTACTCTGGGCTGGTACAATCATGGGTGTGCGTACCCTTTGACGGTCTTTTAATTAAATCTTATACGCGGTGACGCCATTTTTGATATTGAATGATGTATGTGGTGGTATTTGAAGTTCATGTTTGTATCAAGAGCTATTTTGGCTTAGATATTTTAAGATGATTGAAATACATAATAATTTTAGGAGACTAATTATGGAAAAGTCCTTTTGCCAAAGAAACTGCTTCTATTAACATAGACGTCATGTCATTTAAACATTGTGTAAATAAATGAGGATAAGCAAAATAATGATGTATATCGACATTATATTTAATTATTTCAATTCAATCTTACTTCAATTTTCAATTCCCAACTCGGTAATCCATCCTACCGAGAAAATAAATTAACGAAAACACAGCTTTGAATTCGAATTTAGAATATCGGGACCGTTACTATCTATTCGAAATGTGTCGATTTTAATTTGGATTCTGGCGAAATTGCCGAGGCGTCGAAAATGTTTGGAGTTCCAAAAGTGAAATATTTACGGTTCCTTCGCAGAATGGGGGGATACTATTTTAACTCGATCGAAGATTACTATATTATGATGAATTGTAGCACATGCATAACAACAATAAAAAGCTTTGTTTAAGGTTTAGGTATGTTTCTTTTTGCTCTTTTGAATTTGATTTTTATTACATTACAGACTCGCGGTGAAAGGAACACTATAATATTTATTAGTTAAGTTATCAAAAGGTCCGTTTCTTTGGCACATTTGACAGGCCTGGGCTATAGATAACGTCAACTATCTCCCAGACTACTCGCACAGGATTTAACGTAGCTACGTAACGTATGTAAGATTACAAATAGTTTGAAACAAATCGCATGCTTAAAAGCGTTTAGAATACAACATTTTATACTTAAGTAAGATTTTAAATCTAAAATCTTAAATAAATCTGTGTCTAAAATAATTACCAAAATGCAGACGTTATTTTTGATAAATTGCGATTTTAAGAATCTGTTTACTATTGTAAACAAACTAGATAGACAAACATGAAAAAAATATTTATATTTGCTCGAATAGCAAACAAAAACCTGCCTAAATTTATCAAACTGAACTCCGAAATGTGTTGTTTGTAAAGCGAATTTAAAAACGTCAAAATAGGGTTTGTCTAACTTCATTTGGATGCAAATAAATTGAATTCTGCGAACAGAACTACTTTGAAAACTGTGACTGCTCTTTATTAGATTAAATTACATGCACTATCTGTTTTCCATTTATTTCTTTGCTTAGTTTTTCGTTAGCAAATCTATAGGTAAAATGCTGCTAGAAATATTGTCTCTGTTTGACATTTATATTTAATATCGCGAGTAATGATCTTCTATTTTATTTGTTGCCGTGAACTGCTGTCTAATAAAAAAATCTCATTTATTTCGATGAAAATAAGATAGCCCAATAGAAATGTGAGAATTAATAAAATGCGGTCACGGATGCGGTCATTGGCCGGTTTGCCATTTAATGATTATTAAAAAACGGTTTAAACTCACGTAGAAATTGTCAGCGACGGCCCGACATGTTTCGAAATCGTATGGAGTTCTTCATCAGGGACAACTATCCGTGCTGCTGAGGGGTAAACGGTCCACTCATACAACCATTTTTTGATTATCATTAAATATGGTTCACGATAGTTTTAATAATGTTTGTATTTTTTTGTTTCACTTCTATCATCCCATTAAAGGTGAATATGCATTAGGTAAACACGCTGCAAATATGTAAACCAGTCGAATGCCATCATTATTTCCGATTTGTAAACGGCTGTCACAATATTCCTAACAGTCCATCTAGCAGACAAACGACAGTTTCCTTCCTAGTGCAGTATTTGGAAACGGTTGTGACGTTTGAAAAGTTTCATTTCCATCGAGAAAGCCTGGTAGGTCCGGAAGCCGTCTGCGCCGAGTTTTCCTAATGACGCGGCTGTTTCCTGTCTGCCGCACGACGGTGGGGTCCCGGGTTTGAGCCCAGACAAACAGAACTGAAGTACCTAATAGGTAAATTACTTGAAGGATCTTTAACTGTGGTGTAACAGGAATTATAATGTTTATAGTTGATTACTACTTGGAGATATTCAACTGTATTAAAATTGTACCTAAGATTCAGTATGGTTTGCGAAATTCGTAAATCTTCGTACTAACACCCCGCATACACCTATATAGCAATATATAATACTACAAATAGGTACATAAATAACATAAAAATATATTTTATTATTTGTAAGTGTTTCTGTCGCTTGTCGAGACGAAACCAAATTGTATTACTAGCTGTGACATGGGAGAAGCCGACTGTCATCGAATTCCACAATCGCCTATGTTCAGTAAACAGTCAATAAAGTAAATAAAATCGGTTAAATAGAACACAGATAAATTACATCCGGCGTTATTGCGGTAATAATCACAAAAAACCCATCTTCGACACTACGGACCAATTCAGAACCACAATGAAACATCCCATACATAAACCGCCTTAAAGCCTATTCGATTCTTTCATACTTACGTCATTTTGCTTTAACTGCGGCATCCTAGACCCAGTATTGAAAAGCGACGTATAATACGACTATGTGGGTTAGTTATGACGTTTCTGTTTCTAGTTGGTTAATAGTATGGGTGATCAGTGGTTGCGGCAGTGCGGAACGGGCGCCGGTTCGATGCTCGACGCAATGAACGGAAAATGTATGGTAATTGATAATGCTTAAATAGCATTATCGCTTAAGATACGCGGTTAGGTTACTATTCTTCTTTTAAGTGCCTATTATCGTTATTCCCAATTGTTAAATTAAGAAGGTCGATTATGTTTTTGTGACAACTGCAATAATTTTAACTAAAAACTGCTTATATGAGATTATTTTATTAAGCGGTTTACACTCACACACGCACAATTGTCAGGAACGACCCGACATGTTTCGAACTCGTATGACTGCTACCCGTACACCGCGCCGGCGCGGCAACTTTGTCATAGATATTTTGATCGACGCTCCGCTCTAATAGCGCGCTCTAATTTCACGTGAGTGTTAACCGCCTAATACAATAATTAAATATGTCTCACGAAAGTTTTAATAAGATTATTGCTTGTATGAGATCTTCGCACATTGGAAAGCAGTTTCTATACAGTTCAACTTACAATGCATTCCATCCTAACATCAAAATAAGCGATAGACTTATGATCCTAAGGCGGATTTTCAATACAATTTTAGAATCTTATTACAGCATAAGTAGATGTAAAACAAGAAACGCTTACAATTAGCAAGTATTTACTAATAAAATTATCCCTAGTAAGCCCAAGCGAGTACATACTCACAAGGTTCTCTACTTAGGTTCAGGTTCAGAATAAGATTAGATTCTAAAACGTATTTCTAAATATTACCTACTTTAGTAAGACATAAGCCCTTTGAAAGGCTTTTAGCTAGACTAATAAAATAATCTTTAATGCGTAAAAGAGCTCTTTAGACTTAGATTAGGTCGCTCGATCGCTTAGATTGCTCGGGGTGTCTCTACGTGATCGAATCAGAAATGAGGAAATCCGTAGACGAACTAAAGTGACCGATATAGCTCACCGGATTAGCAAGTTGAAGTGGCAATGGGCAGGCCACATAGCACGCAGAGCAGATGGCCGATGGGGCCGTAAAGTGCTCGAGTGGAGACCTCGGACCAGCAAGCGCAGCGTAGGACGTCCACCTACAAGATGGACAGATGACCTTATAAAGGTCGCCGGAAGGCGCTGGATGCAGGTCGCTTCCAACCGGTATATATGGAAGTCCAAAGGGGAGGCCTATGTTCAGCAGTGGACATCCTATGGCTGAGATGATGAGGTAAGTAACGTAGCTCTTTAGATTTAGGTAAGTGACGCTTCTACAACTACTCCATCACCCCAAGTTTGTCTGGAAGAGATCACTCTTTGGTGAAAAGACCGTTTGTTGTTTACCTCTTATTGTAATTTCTTACATTGTATATTTCCTGGTTGTTTTCGTGCGGTGTGCAACAAAAAGTATTTTCTTGTTTAATGTTGTAAAAGATGCAAAAGATTCGGCGGTTAAATCGGAGCTGTCTAAGAAAGAGGCATGAAAACTAATGACGAAACAAACTTTATTACATTTTTCTTGAGCGGGTTTCTTAATAAGTAACTTGTAATCGTGGAATCTTCCCACACTTAGAAGTCCTAGTCTAGTCTCTCAAACACTCCTTCATCCGCGTTTTAAAACCATATGATCCAAATCAAGTAGCGTATACCGCTCACAAATCCGAATCCAACTCCAACGACTAAACATAGAACCCAATTTGCTTCGCAACGCACTTGTAAACGCGTGCAAGCTACCGTCTGCAACTTTATCGACACACGACAGAAGTCTTCCTGCTTTGTGGTAAAGTCGAAACTTGTTGGCGCAGTCGGTTGGATCCGCAGCTGTTACGTACGGTTGCCTTGGCAAAAATAACGAACTGTAGTAATCATGGCCATGAATGCGCCCTATGGACTGCATTATGGGCTCTGAAGCATTTCAAAGAAGGTGCTGTGGCATTCAGAAAAGCCTAAGCGTGCTTTGATTATGATATACATAGGCCCTTTCATGAATGGGGGGATATTGCCCAGTTAATTACAGACGAAACTGGAGGTTCCGCAGGCGGCGCCTTGGATTTAAATACTGCAGCAAGTTTGAGGATTACTTTATTTAAAACTTGCAAGTTTTGAAGCGCTTTGCTTATTTTAAGGTTGTCACATACGGTGGAAGTCTGCAAAGTGAATGTTGAAAGATTATGTTTTACTAGCTTTTGCCCGCGGCTTCGCTCGCACAGGGTCTGGAAACGTTATCTGTGTAACTTTCTACCCACTTTATTGTTCCTTAAATAATACAACTAATATAAATCTGCGCGCATAGATATAATAATAATAATATAATAATAATTCGTTTATTAGCAGGCAAGAAACCCATATTACAATAATACTATAATTAAAATACAATGTAAAAATAAAACTTACACTCTAAAACATAGAAATAAAACGGCCACAAATATAAAAATATAAAATTACAATTATAAATGTGCGTTCTCAGAGCGGTGCAGGCTAAACCAGTGTTTATGAAACTCGTCACTGTAGTCGTTGGCTATCAGTGACAGAATTTCGTTGCCTGAGGTTCTCAGTCTTGTCTGAAATCCCGCAGACCGGGCTCTTAATATGGCGAAGAAGTCAGGTACTCTCGCGTCAGCAAACATACCCTTCGCACTGCTGAAGGGTGGTAGTTTCAGCAAGATACGAAAGGCGTTATTATACTGAACTCTTAGCGCGTTAAACGAGCGTTTGGTGTATTTAACCCACAACTGACATGTGTAAAAACATTGACAGAAGGCCTTAAATAAGGTTATTTTCACCTCACTCGAGCAACGCGCAAAGCGTCGCGCTAGCATGTTACATCTTACTGCGAGAGCCCTGCGTTCCCTCTCCCTCTCTCAGATATATTTTTGGGTAGTAGATTTATATATTTCTAGATCACGTCGTGGTATACACATGGGGCAATTCATTTTCCGATAAACCGAACAAAATCATAGTCAAAAGTTTAATCTCCTTAAGGATAGGAATTTTCTCTAACGTTTAAATCAGTATTCTCAGTTAATAGAAATAGCCGGTCAAGTGCGAGTCGGACTCGCGCACAGAGGGTTCCTTACGAACTATGAAATCACTGCACATTACTAAGGAAAAGATAAAATATACTAAGTGGCAAATTTAACATTACCATTGGAAAACTGTTTTACGTACTTTGAATACAGACTACTTTTTTATTTCATTAGTAATGTATAGTTTCAGATTACTCCCTATAAGTACTTGTAGTAAGAGAGTAAGACACGGTATTACTTGCCAAATTCATAGTTTTAGTGCAACTGAAAATACCTAAGTACCTTATAAAATTTGATTCCCTAGAGAGTATCGACGTTTGTTGTGGCATAGGTAAACAGCCGGATCTTTTTTTACGTTATAACTTAGAAGTTTGGTTTTTTAACAACTTCAAAGGATTATAGTCCTGAGTACTTAAATATGGTTTTAATTTCCATTTTATTCAATAGACGGGCAGACTACTAAGTGATCCTTTGAGGGTTGCTTTTTTCCTTTTGAGGCCCTAACAATGCAATTTTTTTTACACGTAGTTTTGTCACTCAATCTTATGTTTTGCATATAGTTTTTAACCTCTTCAGGAGACAAATTTCCAAAAATGAATGCAGTTTATACACGAAAATATTCCTCACATGAACTTTCTTCTTCCCCCTTTACTCAGACAATATTTACTCGTACATTTCAAAAATTTCTGAAAGTAGTATTTTGACACACGAAATATGACCAGACTTACGAAAACAATCTCAACTTTTCTCATCCAAACTTTCGCCTCCCATTAGACCCATTTTGGAGATGAATTTCCAAAAAAACTTTAGTTTATTTACTTAATTTTTAGTGAATATCCTACTAAAAAACCCGCTAACCTCTTATACTGGAATACTTTAAGAAATATCCGAAGTGATTATATCAACAGTAAAATTTCACAAACAAATGAAGATATGTGTCGCAGCGTGTGGCGCGTAATTGCCTCAGAAACAGGAAAAAATTGCAGAAATAAAAACAGTGCGATAAATACATTTGTTTCAAAGTCAGCTGGTGCCAGCGCTTCTGCCGCCGCTTCGCAATTAAATAGATATTACATTAATACAATTGTTGAGAATTGATAGGTTTTTACCCACTGGCCACACAATCAGTTAGTTCATTTTTCTTTCACGGCGCTGCGAGCGCGCGCGCTGTCGCCAGCGGACGCGAGCCGGCGCCAGTTGGTAATATTGGTACTATCGTAACGGCTCTTGAACATTATAACCTCCGTGGTTTGGGAGATATTTTGGAAGTTTTACGCTTTAACGGAAAGTGTTGAAATACGGCACAATTCCTTGTACGGTGGGCTGCTTCGGGCGCCCCAAGGATTGTTATTTAGAGTGATATAAGGACTACTACAGTGTGAATTGTGTTTGGCGTGTTTGCTGACGAGATCGGGGCGGCGGCGGCGCAGACCGGGACGTCGTTTATTGGTGCAAGTAAACATACATACACTTTACACAAAACAGAAACACAACCTTGCAGCCAGGAAGATATTCGGCTGAACTCCAGGTTAGCAAAGTAGATCAAGTTAGGTTAAGTACATAGGGCGCGTATCGCGTTCCATTGTTTCGCGCTAGGCAAGATTGCTTTGGTAATTTGTTCTTACATGGGCCCGGGATAAATTCAATTTGTGTCTGGCGCAAACAAATTTTGGTAGCAAAAGCGTGGTTCATATCCACAGAAAAGATATTTGTTTCATTTACGTTCGGATAAGTAATTTAGTTAGCATCAAAGTCATAATTGAAATTTGAGGGTGGATTGCGCTTGGTTCGCATTCCAATCTATTAACGTTAAGTTGCATTTGCGTAATTAAGACTAACTAAATTATAAGAATATTAGTTATAACTTTCAATTGAAATGTTAGTTGAGTGAATAAAGTAAATATAGTTTCGTTTCGATACGGAGAAACGTATTAATAAGTAATTCATAATTGGGGTTCCGCTGAACTATTATTCACTCAAAATACATTTAATTTAAAATAAATTTAGTGTTGTTTTCCGTTGCGTAATATTGGTGTTGGGTGAATAACTTTGAAGTTGTCGCGTTTGGTACGAAAAATAAAAACGGATTGTTACTGTCTAAAATCGGGGTTCCACGGACAAAATTATTCACCCAAATTTATTAATTTATTTTTAAAAATTTATTTTATTGATCCGCGTTATCGAGGTTGGTACCATGGCTCCCTCAGTAGTTAAAACGGTCGCGTCAAGGGTCGAATCGGAATTAAGATGGTTTTCATTAGTCGTTACGTTAATTGGTCGTACGGATCGCGAGGACGCATTATTGTCACGCGCGCGACAGGTAGATGAAAGGTATGACGCGGTATTGAAATTGCATGCCGAATATTTGGCCCGTATTGACGAAGAGGAGACCGGGGAAAGTCGGACCCAGGCTGTTGAAGTGGTGCAACGCAATGTAGACCAGTGCGGTGATATGGTGATGAGTATCATCCAAGCGGCAGCGGATATCGAGCGCGCCCGAAAAGGGGATGTTGGGGTAAGGCGTGCACCCAGTGGTGTGGCACTAATGGCGCCGTTGCCACCAGTGAATGTCCCGGAATTTGGTGGTGAATATGCCGACTGGCCGAGGTTTCGCGACATTTTTAACAGCGTGGTGCACTCGCGCACGGATTTGACTCCCGCGTATAAAATGGCGCAGTTGATGGGGAGATTACGCGGTGAGCCTCACGATATTTTGACTCATTTGGAGATTACGGATTCCAGTTACGAGACGGCATGGGGCCTATTAATTGACCGATATGATAATCGGCGATTAATTATTGATGGGCTCATCGAAAAAATATTTAGTATATCGAAGGTCACTAATGTACACGAAATACGGTCGAAAATCCTTAATCCCGTCACGGTGGCGGTGAATACGCTGGAGCGACTCAAGTTGTCACTAGGGGACAACAAGTACATTGTTGTGAACCGGGTTTTGCGCAAGTTACCTAGCGAGGTGGTGGCGCGGTTTGAGCAGTCACATGGGGGTGATTCATCGAGTCACCTCCCAACATTTGACGAATTGAGGGCGTTCCTGGAGGGTGAGTGCAGGCGGGCGGATTGCCAAGGGGCAACCACGCCGCAACCCCCCACGTCACCCCGGCGTACGGTTGGGCCCAAACCGGTGGAGCCCCGTCGGGGAGGACAGCGGTACAACGCCCTCCAATCGGAAGTGTGCCCCTTCTGCCGGAAGGGGGGACACGCGATCATCGCGTGCGCGGATTTTGGAGCACAGCGGGTACAGAGGCGCAGGGGGGTGGTCAAGCAGCGAAACTTGTGCTTCCGCTGCCTAGGCGCACACTATGTGCGTGAATGCAGTAAGACCACCAACTGCCGAGTATGTGGAGGAGCCCATCATGAACTTCTCTGCCTGGCTGAGAGTGGGGAGCGGTACGGGGCCTCATCGGGAGGCCATCCTCCCTCTCCTACGCCAGCCTTGGGTGGACGGTCGCCCCCCCACCGGGGAGGGGGGTCACCCAGAGACCAGCGGTCGCCCCCTCCTCGGGGAGGGGGGTCATCGAGGACTCCGGAGTACCGCCGGATGCCGCAGTCTCCTCCGCGGGGGGGGGATCGGCGCCGAGATTCGGGCGGGTGCCCGGAGATGACCCATGGGGAGTCGGGTTACGCGACTTACTCGGCCGCGCTGGGGGGCAGGTTGCCGCCCCCGAGTAGTCGCTTCTCCCCACCCCTCGCAGAGCGCCCACGCTTGATGGCGCGTCCGCCGCAGATGGGACGGATGCCGATGGGCTATTACCAGCCGGCGCGCATGGCACCGATGGGTCGAGGGGTGTACTACCCGGGGTGGGACCCATACCTGGGCCAGGGGCCCTCTCCCCCTCCAGCAGAAGGGGAGGGAGGTGCCCCCTGCTAGCAATTAGCAGTCTGTTCATCCGTCGTGCCCACCCCACCAGTGACGGTATTATTACCGACGGCTAAGATTACCGTCAGGGGTACGGATGGACGGCCAGTGCCAGTGAGGTCACTCCTGGATTCGGGGGCACAAGGTTGTATCGTGTCCAGCCGCCTAGTGGCCAGGCTGGGCCTCAGGTTGGAGCCATCACGGGATGGCGCAATAGGTATAGGTGGCAATCCGGTGCCTCAAATCAGGGGTCAGACGGACCTCCTGTTTGAGATGGGTGACTCGGCATCGATCACGCGGGTGAAGGCCACGGCTATTGTTTTAGATGAAGTGGTCGGGGTTCTTCCTTCGGTACGGTTACCGCCGGCGGTAACGAAGCTGACCAAGGGATTGGAGTTGGCCGACCCTCACTTCGCAATTCCCGGACGGGTGGACGTCTTACTTGGGACTGACGTCCTCGGGAAGCTGCTGCGGAGCGGTAAGCGGGAGCTGCAACCAAACGGGTTGGTGGCCGTGTGTACCGCAGGGGGGTACGCATTATTGGGCCCAGTACGGGGACCACAGGACGCAACGGATTATAGCAACATATACTACGGCAGCGTGTTATCGGAGGTCCTGCAAAGGTTCTGGGCAACAGAAGAGCCACCCACAGCTCCCAGGACAAGCCCACTGGACGAGGAGTGCGAGACATTTTATCAGTGCAACACGGTGCGCCTCCCTTCGGGCAGATTTATGACACGGCTGCCGTTTCTATCGACGCGACCTCCACTGGGGAGCTCCAGGGGCCTGGCTGAGAAACGGATGATGGCCATGGAAAGGCGCATGAAACGGGACTCCAACTTTCGGCGAAAGTATGTTGAGTTCATGCGTGAATATTTGGCTTTGGGTCACATGTCGGTATCCAGGGTAGGCTGGCGTCGTGAGGAGCACTACGTATTGCCTCATCATGCAGTCCTGAAGACACCTGACTCCAAGATCAGGGTCGTGTTCGACGGGAGCGCGGCGACATCTAACGGGGTGTCCCTGAATCAATGCCTGCACGCTGGTCCTAAGTTGACCAGAGACATTGCAGACATTCTAACGGACTTCAGAAGACACCAAGTTGTCTTCGTTACGGATGTGAGGATGATGTTTCGCCAAACGGAGATCCATCCGGACGACCGTCGGTTCCAGCTGATATTGTGGCGAGAGAGCCCAGAAGAACCGATGATCACGTATGAGCTGAACACGAACACGTACGGATTAAAGCCCAGCCCGTATGTAGCGATGCGGACGCTACGAGAGCTGGCTGACCAGGAACGGCTGCGCTTCCCTCGCGCAGCTGCAGTCATCGACCGGGATGTCTACGTGGATGACATTTGTACGGGCACGGACAGCATTGAGCAAGCGCTCATCCTAAGGGATGAATTGGTGGCGCTCATGGCCTCCGGTGGCTATGAACTCAGGAAGTGGCTGTCAAACTGCCCAGAGGTGCTGGCAGGACTACCAGCTGAGCACCAACAAGACCCGCATTTGTTTGAGGACTCGGATAATCCTCATGCGTTGGCAATTTTGGGGGTCCAGTACCGACCGAATCAGGATGTCTTCACATACAATTGTGAGGCCGAATTGCTGTCGAAGACCTGGACCAAGCGATCAGTCCTTTCGACTATCGCACGAACGTTCGACCCAAATGGTTGGATCTCTCCGGTCACGTTCATGGCAAAGTTCTTCATGCAGAAGCTTTGGTTGGCCCAACTAGGCTGGGATGAGCAGCTCACGGACGAGCTGCTGCACGAGTGGACGGCATTCGTGACCACATTGCCGCATATTAAAGAAATTGAGATCCCGCGCAAACTGCTCCCTCAGGCGGGAGCCAGGGTGACCCTGCATGGGTTCTGCGATGCTTCTGAGAAAGGGTACGCGGCCGCGGTCTACCTGAGAACAGGTGAGACTGCTGGCGAGGGCGTTGTACGCTTGGTCATGGCCAAGAGCAAGGTTGCGCCTGTTCGGACCCGGTGGACGATTCCGAAGATGGAATTGGCGGGTGCCGCGCTCCTGACCCGCCTCCTAAACCATGTGGCGCAGAACCTGCGTGGCACGGTGGATCTGAATGACACGGTTTACGCATGGACGGACAGCCAGATCGTGTTGTGCTGGCTGCAGACTTCGGTCCATACGCTTGAGGTATTTGTGGCCAACCGAGTGTCACAGATAAATAACTCGGAGACTCCTCTGGTCTGGAGACATGTTCCAGGTGAAGTTAACCCGGCAGACTGCTCGAGTCGCGGCTGCCCGGCGCCTGCTCTGGTTGAGCATTCTCTCTGGTGGGGGCCTCAATGGCTGGAGCGGCCACATACGGAGTGGCCTTTCAATGACTGCGGACGCCAGCCACTACCCCCTGACCAGGGTCTGAGAGTCAATGTGACTACAGTGGAGTCTGTGGCAGTGGACCACACTCTTTTGGAACGGTATAGCTCACTAGGGAAGCTACTTCGAGTCACGGGATGGATAATGCGGTTTTTCCATAATTGTCGAAGCCCTGCGGCACAGCGCAACCTGTCACCTGTAATGGGACCTGAGGAGCAGCAAAGGGCTCTCTCACGTTGGGTGGGGGTCATTCAGGGGAATGAGTTCCAGGATGAACTTAGGATCTTGCGGACTGGCGTGGGCAGAATGAAGAAGAGCCTTGTCCGCCTCAACCCGTTTATTGATGAGCACGGAATGCTCCGGGTGGGAGGCCGACTACGGAATGCCGAATTGCCCTATTCAGCGCGGCATCCTTTAATTCTTCCCAAGAAGGGAGCTCTGGTGGAGCTGTTGGTTTGGGACCGTCACATCAGGAATTCACATGCAGGCTGCAACACACTGCTGGGCATTTTGCAGCGGGAGTTCTGGATTTTGTCGGCACGGAGAGTGATACGGAGCGTTGTGTTTCGTTGCTTGCCTTGTTACCGGCTCAAGGCAGCCACAATGCAGCCACAAATGGGAGATCTCCCGCCCGACCGAGTTACGGAAGCTCGGCCGTTTGCTGGTGTGGGGACAGACTTCGCGGGGCCTTTCATGGTCAAGACATCACGCCTTCGCAACGCGAAGTCGGTTAAGGCATATTTGTGCGTCTTCGTGTGTCTGGCGACCAAGGCCGTTCATTTGGAAATGGTAGCTGATCTCTCTACGGAGGCCTTTTTGGCAGCGCTGGACCGATTCGTTTCTCGACGAGGGATACCGGCCTTGATCCGGTCGGATTGTGGTACCAACTTCAAGGGCGCCGATCGTTGTCTAAAGGAAATTGTATTATTTTTAAGTCAAAATGAGCGAGAGATCGGCACGGCCATCGCCAGTCGGGGCATTTCGTGGTATTTCAGTCCACCTGGATGCCCCCACTGGGGTGGAATATTTGAGGCAGTGGTTAAGTCTGCCAAGACTCATTTGTATCGGGTCATCGGCTCAACGATCCTCTCCTTTGAGGAATTGTCAACGGTGTTCTGCAAAATTGAGGCAGTTTTAAATTCGCGCCCCTTGTGTCCGTTGAGCGCTGACCCGAATGACCTGGAGGCCATTACCCCAGGTCATTTTTTGATTGGCCAACCACTTAACGCCTTGCCGGAGTATCCGTATACGGATGTTAAGTTGTATAGGTTGTCACGGTATCAGATGTTGCAGCAAATGACTCAAAATTTTTGGAAGCGATGGTCGCTTGAGTATTTGCACATTCTTCAGCAACGCGTTAAGTGGACGGACAGGACGACCCCACCGTGCGTTGGAGACCTCGTACTGGTTAAGGATGCTAACCTATCACCGTTGTGTTGGCGACGGGGGCGTATCGTTAACTTGATAGCGGGCAAGGATGGGTCTCCACGGATCGCTGATGTACAAGTGAGGGACTCGATCCTTAGACGGGCGGTTTCAACGCTATCCCGACTACCGGGAGTTTGAGCGGACCGACGACGGGTCGGTCCGGGGCGGGTGGTTGTTGAGAATTGATAGGTTTTTACCCACTGGCCACACAATCAGTTAGTTCATTTTTCTTTCACGGCGCTGCGAGCGCGCGCGCTGTCGCCAGCGGACGCGAGCCGGCGCCAGTTGGTAATATTGGTACTATCGTAACGGCTCTTGAACATTATAACCTCCGTGGTTTGGGAGATATTTTGGAAGTTTTACGCTTTAACGGAAAGTGTTGAAATACGGCACAATTCCTTGTACGGTGGGCTGCTTCGGGCGCCCCAAGGATTGTTATTTAGAGTGATATAAGGACTACTACAGTGTGAATTGTGTTTGGCGTGTTTGCTGACGAGATCGGGGCGGCGGCGGCGCAGACCGGGACGTCGTTTATTGGTGCAAGTAAACATACATACACTTTACACAAAACAGAAACACAACCTTGCAGCCAGGAAGATATTCGGCTGAACTCCAGGTTAGCAAAGTAGATCAAGTTAGGTTAAGTACATAGGGCGCGTATCGCGTTCCATTGTTTCGCGCTAGGCAAGATTGCTTTGGTAATTTGTTCTTACATGGGCCCGGGATAAATTCAATTTGTGTCTGGCGCAAACAACAATGGTAAACAATAATAAACCATGCGAGCGATCTGCCATGGATTTTTTAACGAAATACATTCCGTTTTCTTCTTTGAAATTCCAATTCAGACCCTTTACACTAGATGACATTATTATGGCCTTGAAAAAAATTAAACGAAAGGAGTCGAAGGATATTAATGAAATGTCTACCCACATCCTCGATTACTTACCACCCGTTGTCATTTCGTTGCTTCTTTTCCTATTTAATGAGTGCGTTTCAAAAGGTGTATATCCCGACACACTCAAACTAATTAAAGTCCAACCCATATATAAAAGTAAGGGGGACACAAAATTAGAAAAATGTTATCGTCCGATATCCCTAATACCTGTTATCTCAAAGGTATTTGAGTCTCTTTTGAGTTCAAGGCTAATGCAACATTTTCATACAAACGACCTACTAAGTAAACACCAGTATGCATACCAGCCGGGCCGGTCGACGGCGGACGCGACACGCGACGTCGTGACGCGAGTGCTGACGCATCTCGAGAGCGGGCGACATGTCGCCGCGATATTCTGCGACCTGTCGCGCGCTTTCGAAATGGTCGACCATTCTCTGCTACTTAAAAAACTATCCTGGTACGGTATAGAAGGAGGATTCCATGATACCATCCGCTCATTTTTAAAATATAGAATGCAGAGTACTTTCGTCTTGGGGACGAGGTCTGATTTGGAACCCGTCGGTAGTTGCGCTGTGCCACAAGGTTCCGTGATGGGATACAATTTATTTTTAATTCTAGTAAATGATATCGCATCTGCCAGTCCCGATTTGGAATTCGTATCCTTTGCTGACGACACGTGCGTGCTGGTGGATGCTGACAGCTTGGACATTTTAGAGTCTAGGTTGAATAATGCAATGTATCAAATATCACAATGGTTTTCAGCAAACGGAATGAAACTAAATATTGAAAAAACGAACATTATGCATTTTCAACTTAGATCGAAAGAATACAGTTTAAATGTGTCTCTCGATGGCATTCGGGTACCACAAGTTGAGCAGGTTCAATATCTAGGCTGCACAATTGACTCCGCCCTGACATGGTCCCCCCAAATAGACTCATTGTGTGATAAACTGGCGTCCGCATGTTTCGCACTTTCCAGGCTCGCCCCCAGTTTATCATACGAAAACTTAAAAACAGCATATTATGGGTACTTCCACGCCATACTAACTCAAGGGGTGGATTTGTGGGGCATGTCAGCAAATCGAGATAAAGTGTTCAAAATGCAAAAGCGTGCTGTCAGAATAGTTATGCAAAAATCCTTTGACCACCCTGCAAAACAACTATTTAGGGATTCAAAAATACTCACGCTACCTAGCGTTTACATTATAACAGCTTGTAAGTACGTAAGGGCTAACCTAGCTTGCACTACCGTTCCACAGAACACATGTACACGTAGAATGCCCACATTGAGCGTTCCTCGACGCAGACTCGCAAAGGCCCGGAAGTCACTCGGTGTCATTGGGGTAAAAATATATAACTCTGTCCCATCAGATATAAAATCAATTGAAAATGAAAATCTATTTATAAAAAAATTAAAGACGCTTCTAATTGACCTGGCGTGTTATAACATAAACGAATTTCTCGAAAGGAATCGTTAACCTGCGTAGAATAAATAAATATTGAAAAATTGGTACTTAACCTACTTTAAATCATAACATGTTTTTCATTGAAATGTTAATGTAATTAATAATAACCGAAAAATTTGATAACTAATTAAGTTTATTTAAGACAATGACATGTAAAATATCGAATTTTATAAATAAATATCTGTATCTGTATCTGTATCATAACATGGAAATGTTGTCACCTTCAATTTCACATGCTTAGGGGATGAATATTAAAAAATGCATCTCTTACTTTTTAACTTCATTTATGGCGAAAAGTTGTTTTTGTAATGATTTACCTATGCCCGAAATATTATCACTCTTACTCAAAAAATTCCAGGCTCTTTATACAAACTGTCACCTCTATTAGGGGTTGAATTTTCAAAAACGCTGAAATCAATATTCTCTAGTGCACCTCTTACTCAAAAAAGGCCCGATTCTCATACAAAGTTCTATTTCCATTAAACCCCTTTTAGGGATGAATTTCCAAATATGTTGAAACTTATTTTTATTAAAAGCAGTAACGTCTGCTAACGTAAACCAAATGTTTACTATGAAGCGTAAAATTGAAAAATTAAATTACGAACCATTAAATTTTTCAAATTTCGCTTCATTGTTAACATTTGGTTTACGTTAGCAGACGTTACTGCTTTGATAAAAATAATTAACTCGGGTGTAGCACATCGTTACTATCGATTCTCAACAAATTTGAGACGATGGTGCCGACGATAAGGTCTAAATCTTTAGGGTAGATGGCGCTACGATGCCACCCTAAGGCATGTTGAAGCAACTGGTTGAAAGATTCAATGGCTCTAACATCTGGTTCGTGGTCCAGTTGGTAGGACGCCCGTGTTGGCCCGGAAAGCCGTTGGGAACGCAGGTTCGAATCCTGTCCGAACCATTAAATTTTTAAATTTTCGCTTCATTGTAAAATATGCTGAAACTTGTTTTCTTACTTTGTATAGAAGAATCTATACACGTAATGTTACTCAAAGAACCTCAAGGTCTTCATTGAAACTAACCTCCTTCTTTGACCCATGAGGAGTTGAATTTTCAAAAACGCTGAAATACAGTTCTTAGTTTTTGATGATCAGTGTACACACAAGATTGTGCACCTTTTCGTCAAAAAGGCTCGATTTTCAAATAAGTTTCACTGTCAATTTAACCCCTTTCGGGGATGTATTTCCAAAAATGCTGAAACTCGTCTTCTTACTTTGCATAGAACCTATACACGAAATATTACCACTCCTACTCAAAGAATCCCAAGCTCGTCATACAAATTTTAACCTCCACTTTACCCCATTAGGGGTTGAACTTTCAAAAACGCTGAAATCAATGTTCACAGTTTTTAATGAAAGGTCTACACGCAAAAGAACGCCCCTTACTCAAGAAAGCCCCGTTTCTCAAGAAAGTTCCACTGTCCATTTAACCCCTTTCGGAGATGAATTTCTAAAAATGCTGAAACATGTTTTCTTACTTTGCAAATAAGGACCTGTCCACGAAATATTACCACTCCTACTCAAAGAATCCCAAGCTCTTCATAGAAACTTTCACCTCCCTCTTTACCCCATTAGGGGTTGAATTTTCAAAAACGCTGAAATACATGTTTTAGTTTTTGATGATCAGTCTACACGCAAAAGAATGTACCTTACTCAAACAGACCACGTTTTTCTTACAAAGTTTCACTGTGCATTTAACCCCTTTCGGGGATGAATTTCCAAAAATGCTGAAACTTGTTTTCTTACTTTCTATAGAAAAAGCTGTACACGAAATGGTAATATTTCTTACTCAAGAATTCCAAGTTCCTCATACAAACTTTCACCCCCTATTTAACCCCTTTAAAGAATGAGTTTTCAAAAATCCTGAAATCAGTTTTCTTGTTTTTAGATCGAAAGTCTATACACAAAGTTTTATTACTCTAACTCAAAAATTACGTAAGTTCCGTAGAAACTTTCAACCCCGATTTGACACCCTTAAGGGATGAGTTTTGAAAAATCCCTTCTTAGTGCTTGCTTGCATCGTATACTTGATCTATTCTAGAAATTTGAAGTTCCTAGGTTCAGTAGTTTCGGCTCTACGTTGATGAGTGAGTCAGTCAGTCAGTCAGTCAGTCAGTCAGTCAGGACTTTTCCGTTTATATGTATAGATTTAACAACGAGGAATTTAATTCTGTGTATAAATTGAGACATTTATTGCGTTACTATAAACATACCTTGACTCCATTGATATGTACTGACATGACATACGAAGTTTCCTTTTATGTCTTTGGTCTTTTTGAATTTTCCTTTCCTGTTGTAACCTTTGTACGATGTTAATATTTGCTTAGACCGATTGACTGAATGTACAAGTTAGTATACAAAGTGTAGGTGCCTGTATAGAAATAACAAACAAATGCCCTCGGACTTTTATTGAACAGTGCATATATTTTAGACAAGATGACTATGAAACTCTGTGTCTATTTATTAAGGTCGTTGTCTTCCGGCGGTCCATTTCAAAACCGTTGGGTCAGGATATTGGAATGGTCGTATAACGCATAAATCTACGATGCGCTTCGCATAGTCGGTAAAGCGGAGTTTAGGACCCTGTCGTAGTGAGATTTGTGGGACATCGGACATGAATATTAAGAAAGCCGCTGAAAAACTTCTAATACCTATTGGATAACTGTGGGTCATATGGCCAAATTCAAAGAAAGGGTTTCTTAATTCACATGGTTGTATATCCCAATTAAGTAAATACATACATTCCTAAGTATATAATTGATTGGATACATAGAATACAATACGGCCCATGGGTTCGCAATGCTCAGTGCACTCTGTGTGACGCGGCGTGACGTCACAAAGGCAAGGACGCATTAATGAGCCTTCATGTCCGAACGGTCCTATGATGTCACCGCACGCTTGCATGCGGCTATAGGAGCCATTTAGGAGCCTATATGGCACGAATTTGACATAAACCTCTATAATGTATTTACTATTACAAAATTCTAAAATTATCAGTGTTCTATGGAGAGGGGTGATTAAGTAAGTAAGTAAACACTTTATTGTACACAAAAAATACATCTATTACAAATAACATATAGGTACAAAGGCGAACTTATGAGCAATTCATGTTGTGTGAGTACGAGAAGAAGATAGAAAAAACTAACACCGTGTACAAAAAGGTATTAAAAATAATAAGACTACTAATAATTACACATATAAACTACTAGCTGTGCCCCGCAGTGTTACCCGCGCACCCCACGGGAACACAAAATTTATTCGGGATGAAAAGTATCCTATGCCCTTTCCCGGGTCTCAAACTATCTCCATACCTTTCATTGTGATTATTTCAGGATAAAGGTTTAGGGTGCGTTTACACTGAAGTGGAGGCGGTGCGGAATAGATCAGGCACCTAAGTTGAAATCTGTATCGCAGCTCCGCTTTACGTTTGTGATTGGTTGATTCTGTACGTCTCCGCTCCGCTCTGCATTCAGCGGAGACGCAGGATTAATACACGCGACTTCGGTAGTTATAGAATACTTGCTTTTGCCCGCGACTACGTCCGCGTGGAATTTGGAAGTGTGGAAGCAACCTTGTACAACACGATTAGATATCCACCTAATCACCTTAATGAATAAAAGGGATTATTAAAAGCGCCTAAGCAAATGTAAGAGCAATTGTGCTTTTGGTCTAATCATTACATTTCCAACAGGGTCATCAATGTCATCATGAATTACTTACTCACTTTTCAATCTTTTCAGGGATAATTTCCAGGATGAAAACTACCCTATGTCCTTCCTCGGATCTTAAACTATCTCCATGCCAAATTTCATCAAAATCGATTCAGCGGCTTAAGCGTGAAGAGGTAACAGACAGACAGACAGACACACTTTCGTATTTATAATATTATAGTATGGATTTTTTCCTTACTATGGTAACGAATAAGAATTCAATGTGACTGCGAATATAACATGAAGAATTAATGTAACAACTTGGCATCCAATTACTTGGCATCTAAAACAATAATAATTATATGCCCAGGGAATAGCTATTATATATTGAATTACCTGCCAAGTTATTATTTTCGTAGGCTAGGATCGACTTTTGATTTTTTTAGATGCCGGTTTAAAAACACGCCTTACAGAATAAGAGGCTATTTTTAACAGACTGTACCTCGCTGGTTACACAGCTTTGTATTTATTTTAGATTAGAACATGAACATTTTAGTAACCATAAATAAACATGGCGTGTGCTGATAAAAGCCTCGACAAGCCAAACTTTATTACTATAATTTTTGTGCTTAGTTTAAGGCTAGCTTGACATAATGTTACTGCACATTTTATGTTTGAATTTTAACTCGATTAACCTTATTTAAATTAACTTCTGTTGTTAGTTACGTGACAATGAAATATTAATTAAAACTACGTAACTACTTGACATGCATCACATCACATTCATGACTAAATTCTCATAAAAAAGGTGTTATTTGATCTGAGGCTCAATTTGATCGACATAACATTCTCAAAAGTAGACAATTGTTCAGAAGAAAGCCGAAAGAAACACAACGGTAAGTAATTTTTCGTAAATCATACTTAGATTAAGTGACATTAATAGGTCGTTATGGAAGTTTGAATACGTATACATCACATCTCTGAAGTAGATTATATACCTACTGCAAATATTTAGGGTAGACGAAAGTCAAACGCCTAGCAGATATCTATATGTAATACATGGGATTAAGAAAATCCAGATTATAATAACGCCTGCTGACAACTAAAACTCACTAAAATTTATGTCACTGATCTTCAAAACCTCGTATCTAGCTTGTAGATGGACATTGAGATACGAGCTTCGTTTTAAAAGGTATTAGTTACTTAGTGAATTTTAATTGACAATAGACGATTTATCATGAATACTGACTCTCAGACACCACATCTTGACTATTTGTAAGGTGACGCTTCATGCTGTAACGTACAAATGACTTCTTTCGGATGTATTCAAATTCAAAACGCCGTAAGTGACACGGATTCATGAGTACCATATAACCTTTTGATTGACTTCCTCCGTGACTAAATCGTACTCGTATTAAAAAGGTAATAACTGACGCGGCTTATAACTAACATATGTCGTTTTAGTATTATGTTCGCTGGATTCCCTTAGTCTCCCCGATGGAGTGTTGGAAGTGTGAGGGACGCCGGGGGCATTACATTATTTATCTATAAAAGTTAGAAGATAGACAAGTTTGGGGTAAGGCCACGTCTCTAATGGGGCGGTTTATCGGGCTATTTCTTGATGCTGGAAATCATGAATTCTGGACAGGTTAAGTCATTAATAGTACCTAATTGTAATACGCAAGACGTGGTTCAATTGAAACTTATTTAGTTACTTCATTATTTTATATTGAATTCGTGAAACCAAAGTAAAGTTCAAAGTAAAGCATCAAATGAAGTTATTGAAAAAGTTGTTTGTGCCGAGTATGATTAACTTCAAATGCCTTAAAATAAGCAAGTTGATGTAGATAGTCATCACGTTATTTTAATAAATAAATTAAAACCTCACATAAATCGATATAGTACAACAGTAAGCTCTATTAGGCTTGTTTTATGGGCACTAGACGACGATATACAATACCTAATGTGGCTTCCGAATTTTGCATAACCGCTGCAATACCACTACACCAACCACGTCGTCCAAAATGTAAGTACTTATATAGTTCTTTATTTACTCATTTACATATTTAATTGTAAACAAAAAGAACAAAAAAAAAACGATTATCTAGCTGAGGCTCCGGCCTTACCCTTTATCCGCTGTCAATTTGTAAGGACACAGCCCTAGCCGGCGGGCTACACGTGCTACGACGCGCTACGCCGTAGGCGCCTACGGCGTAGCCTGTGATTATCCGTCTCAGTAATGACACGTTTACACTTTCATATCGTATCGCTTACGAACGTATTGGAACGTGAACGGTGTTTTATAAGTCGGTTTTAGTTATTCCTACGTGTAGTTAAGTCTTATAACATTTTAAAATGCATTTTTTTCGTATTATGACAAATATGTTCATAATTTCAACCAACTTTTTAAAGTAATAATTAATAATAATACTTTTCGCTCAGTTCAATTTAGTAACCCGGCTATACAGGTAGCAGTCCCTTATGTAGAGCTCTATACGAGTTCAAAACATGGCGGGCCGTTTCTGTCAATTTTACGTGAGCGTAAACAGCTTGATACAATAAATATGTCTCACGATAGTTTTAATAAGTCATACTTTGAGGTTAGAATCTCGTTATAATACATTTTACCTAAATCTGTAACAGAATGTCTATTGTGTTAATGCAAAAGACCAAATTCTGCTTCCAAATTTTGCATTACATGAACATAATATGTATTATATTGACTGCCTATCTCTCTCTCTCTGTTGGTTTTTGCATTTTCATGTGTATTATTGTATAGTTACCTATTCTTCTTTGTATTGTACATGTTGCTTGGTTTGTCTACCATTTACATTTGTTTAGGACTCATTGGCTCAAAGGTTAACTGGAAGAGATCCCTTAAAGGGATAAGTTCGCCTTTGTACATGCTTATTCTTTTGTAATGTGTTTTTCTTGTTTTTATGTACAATAAAGTGCTTACATACATACATACATACATAAAACTATATTAATGCAAAATTCGGAAGCAACCTTTGTTCACGATGATATTGTATTCGTAATTCATAACCCTTTGTTACACAAATACACGTATTACAACATACAAAACAGTAATATTATATATGAAAATCAGTGCGGTAGTTATCGAGCGAAGCAAGGTGTTGTAAGCCTCTCCCGAGGCCGGCATTACGGATTATGTACTGGCTAGCGAGAATATCGCATTTATTACAACACTTGATATTAGTGAAGAGTACAAACACTATTATTTTGGTGCTAACGCACAGCAGAGCCTAGTGTAAGTTTTGACACAAAAAAATCATCTCCATTGACAACACTTAATTTTTTCAACCGGCCTTTAATTTTTTTGGAAAATATCCCAATTTATAATTTATAAAACTATTTGAAAAGTTCCCCATTCTAAACGAGCGTAGGCGACAAGTGCTTGGTCACAGCGCAGTAAATCATACAGTCGGACTATTACTAAGCCGGATTTAGTATGAACATTTTCCGCATGTTGACGTCATTTGAGTGCTGATTCTTAGACGACGCTGCTTTCACCTTTTTTTTTAATATTTTCTAAACTAGTGCGTAGGTATAGATAATCAAATAAAAATAAAAGTTTAGAGAAATTAGTTTAAACATAACACTATTTGGAAATTTTAAATGTTGACAAATTTGTTTTCTTTGTAACAATAAACAGTTTAGAGACTTAATTTGAGTTAATAGAAACATTAACTAGAGCTTCAGTGGCGAAACGTTCAAGGGTTGATATTTACTGATTTACTTATCTTTATTAGTTAGGGAAGTAAACATTTCTTTCTTTGAAGGTTGTAATTTTGGGCGCTTTTCATTTTACCCACAACCGATTTTAACTGTCGAAAAATAGAATATTGAATTCCACGAGCTCCTACTATGTGCGAAGCAAAACAATTTATAAAAAAAATAATATTTAAGCAAATCGCTTCGAATTTTCAAGCAGAAATTGACGTGAATTAAAAACGTATTGAATATCGGACCTGCTTATATTTCATGTTTGATGTGGAGCAATTAATGGAGGGTGAAATAAATATTCTTGTCACCTTGTCTGATAAATAATTGAACATCTCTGATGACATGAAGTGATCGGTCAAAAAATACGGACATTTTCACTTGAAACATTAAAAGTTATTTGTTTTCAGAATAAAAAAACGGCGTAACTTTTATAACTAACTACGTGCCAAAACCAAGTGTTGAAAAACGTTTTATTGGTGTTTCCCCGAGATCCGTTTCCGGCGCGCAATATTTTCATAGCCGTGTTTGCTACACAGCCATGTTTGTTTCCATCGAATCTAACGTTAAAGTCATTGCTGAAAAATGGCACTATTATTTTTTAACAAGTGGCAAACAACCTGCCAAGCTAACTCAAATAGCATGGTCAATCAACTGTTTTCTGATGCTCGTTGCCATGTTGTTGTCCCATGGGTCACTCTTTAAAACTACGACTTTGTGCGGTTATATCTATAAAAAAAAAAACATAAATTTTGCGTACCTTTAAACACATTTAAAAAATATTAGGTATTCTTTTTTTTGTTTTTTTTTCTTTGTTTCATTTTCATGGCATATTTTATTTATATAACAGTATGTTGCATAATTCAACATCAGTGCACACCTATTGCAAAATTAAAATGTGTAAAACCTACACAGTAATGCCATAAACAGAAGTTAGACTTTGATTTAATAGCCAGGCTGAAAATGCCACAGGCAACGTCAAACTTATGCCCAAATAGGACTAGCAAAAACGGTTAACGATGGTCATCACAGCACACAGCTAAGTGGTCAATTAACTTTCTACAAAAGGCCTTAAGTACAGTATGTTTTCTACTGTAATGTGACCTTTTGTAAGGGTTGCTTTGAAGGGTTAGAAATATGGCCGGCAGTTGTGACAGTTTTTAGTCGCTTTAGGTTTTGGAGCTGGATTTGAATAATTCTGTTTTTCTTTTTTTACAGGATATTTAGGCTTCGTTTCATGTTTTCACGGGATTTTAATAAATTAAAATTTGTACACTTTGTGAATTTATTTCGTTCTATTCATAATATATATATTACGAAATAAGTATCAAACAATTAATAATAATTTTGTATTTTCCAACATAAAACATATCGATATTGATGAAAAAGTAATACCTATATAAAACTCTAATTTTGCACTGCTAACCCTTGTTGGGTTAAAGTCGTTCTCTCCTCCTGGCGCAAAGTCAAACGTCTATAAGTGAACAACACAGATCCAGATACAGGAATCAAAGTGTACTTTTAAGTCGAGACAATGAACCGGACTCGACGCGTTATCAGGCGCTCCCAGCGGACGATTTAATTGGTTTATAAATAACCGCCCTAACCCTTCCCTGCCCAGAGAATTATGACCTTAGGGCGGCCCCTGGACACAGCGATACATGGGTTATCAGTACTTTGACTTGGGCAGACTGACTCAGCACTTTATGCCAGGCGAAATATGTATGAGCTGCAGAATTGCATGGCCTATTTATGAATGAATTCATTCATAAATGGGCCTCGCATTTGTTCAGTCCATAGAAATTTAAAATTTATGTTCAATGAGATAAAATTTCACATCCAAATATGTATGATTATTGATTTAGAGTTACACGATGACACATTATCAGAACAAGGTTTTTATAAAATAATGTGCAAATATGATTACCTAATAATTGTTGTATACTTTTTTAATATCAGCAAATGGTGAAGTGTTTGACATTTTCTTTGCGTTTTTTTATACTCCGTTTTTTTTTTAGGTGTGCACTAATGAGTTATATAATAGTTGCTACTTAATAAGATCACTAGTGTGCAAGAGACGTGACGAGAGATATTTTTAACGATTTTTAGCGGCACCGACGTTTGAACCTGGGTTTCTTTTTTATTTTGCGACGTTTAGGGTTAAGAAGACGAAAATACTATACCCTGATTTTTCAAGCTAAGCTAATGCTTTGTATACAGTAGATTAACTCAAGTTGTGGTCAATGCTTGAGTTAATCTACTGTATACAATATTTACACCGTACACCGGATGTACTATACACCAGTATATTAAGGGAAAATCTTGAAAACAATACCCATTTTCTGGCCAACCTATTCCGAACACAATAAGAGGAAGTAATTAAAATTCTGTATTCACATATTGTTGGTCGAGGGCGTATTTGTGCGCAAAATTAAAGCCTACTAATATTTGCCGTATTTTTACGGGTATTGCGGGTTTCATATTAATAAAAGCGTAAAGCCGATGCGGTGAGGTGCCGTTTCCGGGAATATTGCCGGGAAATATTGCTGGGAAACATTGCCGGCGACGGTGTCGGCAATATTGCTCGAAGGGTCAGCTGACAGTAATTGCATGCAGGTTTTACAATGATTTCGGAATGTTTTAGTAAAATACTAGCTCCGCCTCGCGGTGTTACTCGCTCTTCCACGGGAACACAAGATTTTATCGGGATAAAAAGCCTGTGGGTTAATCCAGGGTGTCAACTACCTCTATACAATATTTTATTAAAATTGGTCCAGCCGTTTAACCGTGAAGAAGTAACAAACATAATATAAACATACTCACATCATCATCATCATCATCATCTCAGCCATAGGACGTCCACTGCTGAACATAGGCCTCCCCTTTGGACTTCCATATATACCGGTTGGAAGCGACCTGCATCCAGCGCCTTCCGGCGACCTTTATAAGGTCATCTGTCCACCTTGTAGGTGGACGTCCTACGCTGCGCTTGCTGGTCCGAGGTCTCCACTCGAGCACTTTTCGGCCCCATCGGCCATCTGCTCTGCGTGCTATGTGGCCTGCCCATTGCCACTTCAACTTGCTAATCCGGTGAGCTATATCGGTCACTTTAGTTCGTCTACGGATTTCCTCATTTCTGATTCGATCACGTAGAGACACCCCGAGAGAGATACTCACATACTTTCGCCGTAATAATTTATTTTATTTATTTATAACAATCATTGTGAATACGTGGATGTTTATGCTATTAGATCAAAATAAAGAAAACAAGACCTTCTTTTAAGGTTTCATTCTGTGAAATAAATAAAAAGTTAAATAAATAGTAGTTGTATGATTGCTATACAAATCCACCTGTGATCGTTGCGATAGTAATTTCTGAACCATTTTGTCAAAGTCGTATTATTTTAAAATAAGATCTACAGTCCGTAAGCTATCAGACTGCGATTCAGGTTTGGGTGAAATCTGAGAGGTTCTTATCTGAATAGCATAAGAGCGAGCGAGACAGGTATAAAAAGCAAAACGCATTCTGACAGCTCACGCACTGTACAGTTAGTATTGAATATTTAGAACACACACTGAAAAAAAATCGCTCAACTAGTTTACCTATTTATTTGTTGAAACTTTATTACACAAATATTTTTATAGATATATTTTTTTTAATCTTACTATTCTATTTTTATTTTTATTTTTTATGTGGAAATACCACATTTTTATTTTTATAAATAATGACACAAAGGTAAATTAAGAAAGAAAAATTTAATGCGATCCACTACAATCTAAGGAGGACTCGAACCTGCGACCTCTGCTTTTCCAGCGTATTGCTCTCCCAACTGAGCTATTAGATCGCTACGTCAATCACACCAAATCTTTCATTCCATCATTCTTACGCTACTGGAGCGCCCTCTGCGTCATATGTGTTTGAAATGCTTATGCTTAATTATTACACAAAACAAAAGTCAGTACAAATGGCGGACTTAACGCCAAATGGCATTCTCTACCAGTCAACCGTAGGGCCAGACAGAGATACTAGAAGTTAGTGCAAATCAGAAGTCAAATTGTACCGAGAACATTTAGGGTTTTACCTACTTGAGAACTAGCCAAATTGTGCTCAGTAGTAACCAAAATAATGCTAATTTGACCTAACATATTTTGGTTACTAGTAGCCCTCAGTTTGTCAGTCCTCCATCATCATCATCATCCTCCTAGCCTTTGTCCCATATCTTTGTAGAGAGTGAATTCTCAATCGGGGTCGGCTACCTAAATCCCAAGATGTGGCGTAGGCACTAGTTTTTACGCAAGCGACTGCCATCTGACCTTCCAACCCAGAGGGGAAACTAGGCCTTATTGGGTTTAGGTGGTTTCCTCACGATGTTTTCCTTCACTGAAAAGCGAGTGGTAAATATCAAATGACATTCCGTAAATAAGTTCCGAAAAACTCATTGGTACGGGCCGGGTTCGAACCCCCGACCTCCGGATTGAAAGTCGCATGCCCTAACCACTAGGCTACCACAGTTTGTCAGTCCTCCGATTTATGTATCTAGCAGCTAACATTTCGGCTACTGTTTTTTTTTCAGTGCCGAACGGCACATCACTGCTACTCGTAAATTCCCGAATATATGGAAGTGGGATTAATATTAAAAAGGCGGTCGGTTTAAATATTGGCAGCACAATCTGTACAATGAAGTCCCTCGAGGCTTTGCTATTCAGTACCGAAATCCCCTTACCATGAGTTTACAGTGACCGTTCTCGCTAGCGACTGCGTAAACAATTTGTATGGAGAATTGTAGTTCTACAAAGTATCCGCTAGGGGCGCTGTACTGTTCTCCATACAAATGGTTTACGCTGTCGCTAGCGAGTGCGGTCACGTTAACTCGTGGTAAGGGCACAGGGGCTCGCCTACGACCTCGCATGCGTCGGTCGTTTTTTTTTTAACAATGTTAAATAATGTTTCGTATAAGTATAAGAGTAACCCAAACCGACGAGGTGCAAACAATATGGATGACGAATCATGTTAAATTCTACAGCATACTGTATTTATATGAATAAAATTGCGCAATATGTTATAAAACAAAGAAAAAATCCAATAAAATATATGTTTAGAAATATGTGACTTTATAAGTAAGCAATGCCTTTTTTTAAACGAAAAGCAATTTTGAAATAATTGTATGACAACCATTAGCTTAAACGCACTTTTTTACGGTGAAAATGGTAAATTACTTATTGTCTCCATGCAAATATTGGTACCCATAACATATTATAATGACGTCACGATTAGGTGGCCATTTGTATGAGCATTTTTAGCGCTCCGTAGGAATATTGAACTTGGACGGTCATTTCTGAGTTTTAAACATTTTTCGTAATGCTTACTAGTCCATACTAATATTATAAATGCGAAAGTGTGTCTGTCTGTCTGTCTGTTACCTATTCACGCTTAAACCGCTGAATCGATTTTGATGAAATTTGGTATAGAGATAGTTTAAGATACGAGGAAGGACATAGGATAGTTTTCATCCTGGAAATTATACCTAAAAAGATTGAAAAGTAAGTAAGTAAGTCATGATGACATTGATGACCCTGTAGGAAATGTAATGATTAGACTGAGAGCACAATTGCTCTTACATTTGCTTAGGCGCTTTTAATAATCCCTTTTATTGATTAAGGTGATTAGGTGGATATCTATCGTGTTGTACGAGGTTGCTTCCATACTTCCAAGTTCCACGCGGACGTAGTCGCGGGCAAAAGCTAGTATATATATAAATGTATGTAAAGGCGGAGAACGAAAAAGTTCGTTACTTTGCGACTTCATGCAAGGGCGTCAAATGATTCGTGCACCGCAAACCACGGGATATGGTCATACTAGTATACGAGATGCAAACTTATCCGATATTTACGTATACATGCGCAGTATATTCGGATATTTCATAATAAGTAACGTAACAAGATAAAAAGGCTAGATCTCCTTAGCCGTTAACAAATATGTCCTGGTCACCCCCCCCCCCCCCCCTCCCACCCCGTAATCCCGTGACGGATGCCACTAACTGCCGAACATTTGTATTGCGGCACAGAGTAGAAAACAGCGGAAGCATTCGTAATGTTTTCTTGACTTATTAGAGCCTTATCATTACCACACTTGCGATTTGCGAGCGAATTTTGTATGAAGGCGATCACGTAGCGAGTTTGCGGTGAGCTTATTTGTATAGAAAACTCGCTCGCAAATCGCAAGTGTGATAGCCCTTTAAAACAGTTTTGTTCCACAGTGGTGTTCTTAAATTTGGTGTCCAAATGCACCGCGCATCATATCATCATATTTATTTATTTAATCGTATGACCGGGTTATTCGTTGTTTACAGCTTGTACATTAAGTTTGAGAAGTAAAGACAAAGTAAATTACCAAATTTAGCCATTGATTATTGAAAAAATAATTTCATTACATAAAATCTTATTATATCAAAATACTGCGACATACTGGCATTCCAATAATAAATAATAATAAATAAATAAATAAATATCAGACAACCTCACACAAATCAACCTAGTCCCAAATTAAGCTCAAGAAGGCTTGTGTTATCGGTACTAGGCGACGATATACATACTTATATAGATAAATAAATACTTAAATACATAGAACATCCATGACCCAGGCACAAATATTTGTGTTCATCACACAAATATTTGCCCTTGCCGGGATTCGAACCCGGGACCGGCGGCTCAGTAGGCAGTTGCTTAACCACTGCGCCAACCGCGTCGTCAATGTGTGCGACGTCAATAAGAAATACTATAACTAATTAACTACCACCTGCGGAGCACACACTCTGGAAAATTTAATAGAAACTTAGCTGCAGAGTGCACCTTCTTTGTGTGACAGCCTGACAAACAGTGCGCCTTCTGTGCCAGAGTAATCTGTGCCACAGTTGCATCACTTCTATTTAGGGCCAGTTCCCTGATGGTCTTAGATTGCGTGTAGGTTAGTCAACCATTAGCCGCCGAGATTTGGAGCGGGGACCGACCGAAAGGACATTCTGCGTGTTTTACGATGACAGCTATGCTTTAAAATCGGTCAAGCACGAGGCACTGTGGCTTGCACAAATTCATGGCTCATTTATGAATGAATTCATTCACCATGCAATTCTGCAGCTCATTGTACAGTCAGCAGCGATTAGTCTGTGACACGAAAATTTTAAAAAATATGGCATCGTGAAGTGTGGTTGTACGGGGATAGTGATACGACGAAGCTCGGTGTTAGAATGAACTCCTTTATTAGAAAAATCAGGTTCTTATATACTAAACAACATATGATATGATGCACGTGATCTGCACAGCAAATGGCCTTGCTGTCAAGGTTCCATCTGTTCCCTTGAACCTATACGACACGTGTTTATCGACTATCTATGATTTACATCAGCTGTGGGCTATACCGCATCTTTCCCCTTATTTTTAAGACAAAAATAGTAAAAATTGAAACTGTTTTTGGCTTATATAATACTTAATCTACTTATGTCTATGGTATACAAAATTAATATGGAGTTGTTTACTTTTTAGATGAGAATACAAACAGTGAAGTTTCTTTTGAAGTCGGTTAAAATAAGCTTCATATTAAATAGTTTACAAAGTGGTTCTTATCTTAGTGGTATTGTAATGTTTACATTCCATGTGCCCTATATGGGTATGGCTGATATTGTTACACTCATACTTGCAATACATATCATGTTTCTTAGTGGCTACTTGTGATGTGGTAGTGGTTATTATTTTATTTATACATAGAAAGGTTTAGTTCTATTTTTATGCACTATGTGCTCTATACCTAAAACTAATATTTTTACGTTAGTACCTAGGTCTAGGATTACAGTATATGGTCCCTTATACACTGGGTCCATCTTACCTCTATCCTCCTTTCGGACTAATATTAAATCTCCTATATTATAGTTACAATAACTGATTAAAACTAAATATGTATAAAATAGTAAAAAAAATATATTCTATCTATTTATCTATGTATAATTATAACTCATACCCCGTAAACTATCTTAATCTAATCCAGTTAACTATACTAATCGTTAATAGAATCTTATTACCTAATACTTATTTTAATAACTTGGCTTAAATTTAATTGTATAACTTCTTATCATTATTTTACGAATATAAAACATTAAGTTTAATTCTAAATATCCTATTTTCTTTATGCTTTTATTTTACGTTATCTTTATAACTACTAACTTTTTTAACACTTTTAATTTAATACAATCGGGGTTCCTGTTGCAGTTTTTGCAAATTGTACCTTATTCTCTCACGAGCAAAGCTCGATTCATACGCGATAGAGCATTGGGTGTGACACCTGTTTCGCCAATGTGGCAGGTATATGATTTCACTCTTATTTGTTTGCGCTTATGATACATTGTATCACTGAATGGGGAAGCTAAGGTTACACAGCGCTTGGTCGGCCGACCGTATTTATATATACACCTATTTATGTGTATAGGAATTCCATACAGGTAACAAGGATTTGAAGTGCGCGCGCGCATATAATATTAATATGTAATATATGCATTACATATGTTCAGGCGGTTCTTTTAACACTCTATGTCTTTCATAGACATTCCAGGTGTCCAAGGATCTTCACGATTGATGCTCGATCGAATCATGACCAGATTTCAAGGATTCCGCGCCTGCCTTGTATCCTGGTGTACCTTGCAATTACATGCCTACTTGCGATGTTACTCAGTGGTAACGTTCTGACAAGTGACATTATTTCCCTTTACTTTGAAATCATATAACTGTGGTGTCATTTTATTTTGTCTTTCAGTATTGACACCCGAAATAAAACGTTATTCCCCTTTTTTCCCCTCTTTTAATGCGTTAAGCGGCTTTTATGCCGTAAAACTTCATCATATAAGAATTTCAATAGCGCTTAGGTGATCAGGCTAATCGCTCATCGAAATACTTATCAATTTAATTTGGGTTTTCCCCGTTACGTAATATAATTGTTATTTATTTAAACTTATTTTCTTGAATAATTATCATTTAATGCTATTAAATGTAATTAATGTAATATAGAATCTCGAGTAAAATGTTAACACAGTATAAGTTTTTTAAATTTAGTAACACTCATTTTTAATTTATGCATTATTTTTGTGAAATGCGTCAATTAGGGTTTTTAAATACTTTGCATGTCTTCGTCTTTGAGTTTATTTTTTTTATTTTTCTTCTCTTTTGTAACATTTATAAGGTACGTAATTAAGTGTGCACTTTGGCTTCACTTTACTGGTTCGGAATACAACACTTCTTAGTGGTTTGCCGACCTTGTACATTTTTTGTACATAAATTACAGTTTAGGGTATACTTTGTATCCCTGCAGGGTATCCCTGCCTGTCTTGTACCTTGTTATGTATGCATGCTTATCAGCTGAGCGGCGCCTCTCTCGGGTCACCGCTGATGACGACAGGTATATCGTCATCAGGAAAAATAAACTCATTCTCAAAACCCTTTAAAGTACATAAGTGTTATAATTTTAATGCAATTAAAAAAAAACAACACATTAAAAAAATTACGTCCATAATTTAAAGTTCATTAAGTCTTTGTACTGCGCGAATATTGTGTTTGTGTCGAGCAACTTGACACGTTATTACGGCTGAGCCTTCCATTCCTTATCTGGAGGCAGGCTGGTCATTGTGTTTACACATCAACTGACCTACTTATTAAATTCTATTTATATCCTACATAATTAATCCTATATAAATGTAATGATCGTAACAATAACGTTATTCTACAGTAAAGTTGTACCTCCAGTCATGTTGTGATGCTGGTGCTGATGCTGCTGGTCGCTCTGCTCCGGCCTGCTGCGCATCGTTGCCGCTGCCTCTGGCTAGCCGCTCAAATGTCCCGCTGACGTCACGTGATCGTGACTCTGCCGTTGAAGCTGATTTGGCGTCGTCGGAGGGCCCTTTTTCAATTGGGGATGCCGTCCTCTGCCTAAATCTTCTTTTTCTTCAAAATTCACTGTTTTTCGGGTGGCACTTGGTTGTGCTGTATCCGGCTGGCAGGCTGGCTGGTATGCTGAGACGAGCTGGGTCGGGCGGCCTCTATACTGTGCCCGCAGCTGGGTCGGGCGGCCTTATGCTGTGCTCACAGCTGGGGCTGCCTCGAAGCGTTGGGTTGCCTCGAGCAGCCCCACTGGCAGGGTCGCCATGAAGTGTGGTTGTACGGGGATAGTGATACGACGAAGCTCGGTGTTAGAATGAACTCCTTTATTAGAAAAATCAGGTTCTTATATACTAAACAACATATGATATGATGCACGTGATCTGCACAGCAAATGGCCTTGCTGTCAAGGTTCCATCTGTTCCCTTGAACCTATACGACACGTGTTTATCGACTATCTATGATTTACATCAGCTGTGGGCTATACCGCAATCGCACGCATTTTCTTATTGGATATTGTGTGATGATGTATTTGGCAAAACAATCAAGTGTATGTCAAAATTAAAAAGTATCAAGAGGTTTTGTCCCGGGAAGTTTCACATTGGTATATGTGATTTATTAAGAGAGCAAATAAATATTTAAACAAAAGAAACTAACAACTAGCAAACGGTTCGCGGTACAAACGGTGTTAGATACATGAGTTGGCTGACTGACTTACTTAAATTGTAACTATGTTCCATCCATCCAACCGGATTCGCTTAATACTTGACTTACCTGAAAAAACAAGAGAAATATAATTACACTGCATAAATATTAAGTAAGCTAACATAAACGGGACTACGATAATAAAATAAAATAGAAGAATCTCGACACATACATAATAGTATGGCCCCTGCGTCTAAACTAATTTAACTACGAGTATGAAATTATGGGAATTCTTAGATTTATGGCGAATGAATATGACAGACAATCCATAAGACGACATACATGAATTTTGATATTTTAAACAAAATAAATATAGAGGTGCTCAAAATAACATGCTTTAGCTACGTTCAAGAGACAATCACGCAGTAAATAACTGAAAAGTTGTTTAAAACGTGACTATCCCGTGGGAAACACATATTTCTAACATGCAATAATTTTTGCACATTACATTTAACTTCAAAAATGTCTACAGACACACCCCAATACTTTCGAGAAATTATATATGTCCAGAGAGCTCCTGACAACTTTCTTTATAGCCTCCGACCAATGCAATAAATATAAACGGAATTTTAGCGAACTCGTATCATATTGCATCGAGGTATATAAACTCCAACTCTATTAAAATGATATTAGGTGCATTTTTCAATACAGCAGAACGTTAAGATACGATATTAGTTCTTATAGAGAAGTTCCATAGACAATTGACGTATATTTCGTCGCCCCTTCAATGGCTTACATTTGATTAATGTTAGGGGCATCCCCTATTGTAATATGACCATCCAAAAAAAGCGTAAGAACATAGGATTTTTAAGTCGCATACGACGTTTGTACATGCACTTTTGTTCCTTATTAAAGTGTGCATACTTGAAAACGATATTTTGAAACGATTAATCATTTCTTTCACGACGATTTTAGATCGAACGTATCTTGAAGATGTTATGTGTAATTTATTATTCTTGATGAGGTAGGGAGTTTCGATTTGAATGTAATGTAAAAAAAAAATACATTAAAATATCCATCCATCCATCCTGCCACTCTTAAATATAGGGGCTACTGTTCTCATCAGTCACGTGGCTCATGTTCTTAATACCACTTGTATGCAATGTCGAACACAAATTAACTCGAACGGCTCTGAAAATAGACCCCTTATAACCTCATCCAGTTCTCACTCGACGAAACAAACGTTAAATTCACCCCGCTAAATAAAAGCAATACCTACCACACTAAATCACCGCGTTGTATAATGCGCGGCACGCGACATATATCGACCGACAAGACACCGAATAGCCCCGCTGACCGTGCCGGCCAATTTTACGGTCTACTGCCTACCGGCCGATTCAATTTCGGTGAAATTTTATTCGTCCGAAGTCGAGCGTGCGACTGAATTCTATCGACGAGCTCATATACGATTCCCTGACGATTTCAAGTGGGGTATATCGTTTGGTGTTTTAGAAATTGTCGAATAATGTACAACGGACGGACACGGGATAGCCCGATGAATATGTAGTGATTTAGCCCACTTGTCTAAACATTTCCACAGTTTAGCACTTTGTCGCGAGTGATAAATGTATGGTGGGTTCATTAAAGTACTGAGCTGGCTCGGAATATTGCACATTCAAAGGCTGGCGAGATATGAGGCGTAAGGTTCTCGAGCAGAACCTGACGGGAGATTACGATGCAAACTATGCAGATGCAGTATTAATGATGAGCCGATGCAAAACGGGTTTAGGTACTACTTCCTTAAGAAGAGCAGCAAGCCAAATGTTCTAAAATAGGCTAAAGGGTGGGAATTGGGTTTCTTTGCACCCCATGCTACTGCTGGACAACATGCATCAGAGACCTGGTGAGAATGGCGAACGAGCATTTGCTGCGAAGGCCTTCGACCTGCTCAATTGCTCACCAGTGGACAACATTTATTTTCAGACAACCTTAGCCGATAGGTATACGAGTACGAGTATATGTACCTTAAAACTAACATGTGTATTAAATATACAAAACATAAGCAATTAGATTAACACGTTGGATCAGTGACGTGTGACTCATCATCATCATCTCAGCCATAGGACGTCCACTGCTGAACATAGGCCTCCCCTTTGGACTTCCATATATACCGGTTGGAAGCGACCTGCATCCAGCGCCTTCCGGCGACCTTTACGTGTGACTCAACTACTAGGTATCGAGTAAACGGCCGAGAAAACGACGAAACAACACCTTTTGGCCAGAATCCCCCCTGCATGAAGGTCGAAAGCTTGACAGTTGGCACCCTCATCACAAATGAAACAAAGTTCACATTATCAAAATTATTCTAATCTCGCTCTCGTAGCAAACAGGCTTACCAGATGCTGAAATTGTCTGATTGTCACTAGCTAGTTTAAAAATTGTGAGAAGTGTACTGTTACGATGATTCATGGAACTTCCTAAGGGTGTGTCTCCACGGAGCAAAGTTATATAAACACAAATAACTTTTTCATAACAAGGTATTGGAATATGGTACATGGAATATGGTGTCGGGCCGTTCCTGACAATTTCACGTGAGTGTAAACCGCTTAATAAAATAATGGTACATACGTGTTATTATTAGCTATATTTTGGTGTACGACTTGGACCCCAATACGCTGTTATGGTTTAGAAAAAAATAAAGACTATTTTTTTTAAATTGCTTCAAATCAATTACTGTTGGGTGCACAGAGCTGAAACTCGGCAGAATTGTGTATTGTATAAGGGTCTAATTATAATTAAAACTCAATTTTTTTTATTGTAGTTTTATAACGAATTATTCGTGTTTGTTTTTATTTTCCGGTATCGTAATTTCGCTAAGTTTGAATGAAGTTTCAGTCTAGTGTTGAAATCCACATAATCTATCATAATGTGGAATAAAAAGACCGGTTCACTTTTTGGGGTGTTTTAAAAGACTGTGAATCTGTATCTCAGCTCCGCCTTTTGTGATTGGTCGATTCCGCACGTCTCCGCTCCGCTCCGTTTCAGTGGAGACGTACCCTAATTGTTGTCCATATATCGGAATACGTACAAAAAGATCGTTACAAAACATTAAATCGGCAACCCTAAGCCAGCAATGTGCTGCGGCTGCACTTCTTCCCCTCCCAACCGAAATGCCTTGGAAAGCGGAATAGGGCTGTGTTATGTTAAATGTATTCAATCAGAGGGAGGAAGCAATTACGCATCTCAATGCTGGCGTTATTGAGACCGACGCGTGATTTATTATTCTTGGACTTCGTAAGACTTCATTTTGTCGATAATGATCGAACACAAAATAGTATAACAGGAAAAACTATAATGATCTGTATACCTATATTTTCTTTCTTTCTCAAGCTAGCCACCGCCACCACCACACCATAGACGGTAAAATGACATCTATATATCACAGGCCTGATATCTTTGATATTTATATCAGAACTGTGATGATGATACTTTTAGATTTTTACATATGTATGTATTTTTGTTACATGTTCATTTGTTCAAGTGCTCGAAGTTTATCTGTAAGATTTCTTATAGGATTAGTGCAACTTTGTAATATTTCTGTTATGTTTGTGTAATAACCAATTCGAAACTGATAGCTGGAATTCGCTTCCTAGGACAAATTTATGAACGATGTCGCAAAGCTAGGGGAGGGTCAATCAGGTAGGATAAAGCAAATCTCGTTCACAGAATAAATAGACAAAATACGTGACCAAGAATGGTTTTGGGAAAGGGGGACAGAAAACACGATAGTCAACAAAGTCAGAATGTAGGTACGTATCATGAAAGATGACACACCAAAGCCGTGTTGTTCTTTTCAAGACCATTTATAGAGAATTTAGCACATCCACTCTAATATATTAAATTTAGGAAAAAATATTGAATCTTGATTCCTTGTTAAATAAATTAGCTACAGATTTTACTTGAAATGACTAACAAATGTTAATTGTCAAGGACGTCTAAGTTCAATCGTAGGTTTGATCGTAGGTAATTAAAACCATAGAGAATAACAGCAGTTTCGTGTTAGGTTTTTAGGCACTTACAAGATCATTTACCGAGACCAATACCAACCATTACCGGACATTTGTTGCCACGACAGTATTACAAAATTACAAAAAAGCAGTGCAAAGCGTATTTAATAGTAGTACATCAGAAACCTGGTTTTTTTTCTCCCGGTTCTTTGGTGCCAAAAGGTTTGGCATGACAAGAAACAAGCACACTTTAAATTAATTAAACAAATACGCTTTCACCAAACATGACGTATCCATCCAAACGTCTGATCACCTTTTAGATAAGAAAAAATGCTTTCGATGTCAACATTATCTATTATCTGTTCCCCAGGTAAACGAACCCAAAAAAATCAGACCCCGAAAATGTTCAGGACAAAAAGACGTAACTGCCCTTCGATTCCGATTTAGTTACGTCGTTTTGAATAAGCTCGGCTGTAATCCCATCCTTTTTTCACTTCCTGTATCTGTAATGCTCTTATAGGATGCAAAAAGCCGGGATTTATCTCAAATATTACGTGATCTGACAAAAGCCATCTCTGATCACATTAAAGTGGCAAAAAATGTATAATGGCAAAGTTTGTTTGGCAATGTGACAGTCGCTCGCGGTGGGTAAATAGAGGATTAAATGATGCTCTCAACTAAATTTTCGGTTTTGAACTATAAATTAAAACCTGACTGAAGGTTATAGTTTGGATGTTTAAGTATATTAATATTTGGAAAATGCTAAGTCTGGTGTTTTTCGTATGGTCTATGTGAAAGAAAAGAAACATTAATAGAATTTTCAAAAGAACTTTACTAAGTAAAAGTTACATTTAATACCTTTTAATAAAATTTGTTCAACTTAAATAATTATCCGCATTTTCCATGGAAATTTGAAATGCCAATTTTTGTTACTTAACGAAGTGCTTAATCATTTTTATCAATATGAAAAGTTAAAATAGCTTTCGTATTTCTCTTTTACATGTAAAAGTTAATAGCAGCCATTGTGAAATATAAATACTAAGTAAATTGACATTAAAATCCGAGCTTAAAATTACATTTAAAACCAAGCTTTGCCTCGAAAGTGATAGTGCAAGCGAGCTTTCAAGCTAAAATTACTGAACTTAACTTTTACCAGTAACCTAGCTCAAAGCCAGCTGCCGTCTCACCTACTTCGCTGAAAGCTTGCTTCATTGCATTAAGCTTTATCGTAAAAGCTAATCAATTGATAAATATCGCGATAAGATGTGAGAATTTGATAATGGAATTGGTACGTTAAGTAAATTGAACAATAGAAGACTAGTTTGTATTATTATTAATGTTGGGAACGCCAGCAACCACGCCGACAGCGAGACTATGTAACGCCGTGACGACGATTATGTATTAGGTTAAGTTCGAATAAGACTGATTAATATATGTAACATGATCTCGTAATTATAAGCTAGACACATAAAAGCTGTCATAAGGTCCTTATATACAATAAGAAAGGTACATAAAAGATACCAACATCCTATAATAATCAATGATCCTTATATACTTAATATACAAGCACATAAAAGATGCTATAGAACCCCAAGGTAAAATGATCCGATCCCACTGGTAAATTAGTTGCGCCTAC
Organism: Apotomis betuletana; assembly: GCA_932273695.1. Classification (NCBI taxonomy): domain Eukaryota; kingdom Metazoa; phylum Arthropoda; class Insecta; order Lepidoptera; family Tortricidae; genus Apotomis; species Apotomis betuletana. The sequence continues at coordinate 26,285,246 of OW026303.1, read as the reverse complement.
GACCCATAAGGTACTGGTTGAATAAGGCGTCACGAAACCCTTATTAAACCACAGGTAAATGGGCCGAGGACGCAGCACCCCGCCGTGAAACACCCGAGGCGGCAAAAGAGCTTATGTAACGCGACCACATGAACCGTTATGAAGCATAACGTAAAACGTAAATGTTTTATAATTCGGTTACATAAGGCCATCTACCGCCTCAAATACATAAGGGGAGCAACGAACCCACAGTATATAACAATAGACCCGAACCCCCTGTAATGAAAACACATGATCCGAACCCCTACCGTAAGCGAATGTAAATAAGAATCCGCAGGAACGATCTTGCAAGATTCTTATTTACAAAAGTTACTCACTATCCGTGAAGTACAACCGAACCCTGTTACCTGAACCCTAAGGTTCAGATAGGACCTAAAGGCCCTTATTGAGCCCCGTCGAACGGGATATGTATCAAAAGAATCGGACGATAAAGAGCCGAGATATGTTAATTAATGTATAATTATGATAAGCCAAAAAACGGCCGTTATTGTTCAGAGCCCAAAAATGTAGAGCCAATCAGAGCGAGGAGCAGGTTTTAGAACATTTAAAATTAAAACTGAACACACTTGACCGAAAGGGGCGTTCCCGAGAGGAAAGGAACGCTCGCTCGCCTCTGATTGGTTCCAATAGGATTATTCCGCTTACAGGAGTTATGTCTGGCGAACCGAGCCTTAGATTTTATATAAGAAGTTGAACACAAATAAATTTATGCACTACCGAAGAACCAGTCTTGTTATTAACATCGTGAACCTGCCTACCTCCAGCTATCAAGAGCTCCAGCCTGCACGTCGGTCCAAGCGATTCGTTGAGGTCCTGTCCGTCAGTCGAGCTCCGAATCCTTGGACGCGTCCATCGTTACGTCGTACTACGATTCACGTCGCGTCTACGTCGAGTTTACGTTACGTCACATCGAGTCACGTCGAGTCTACGGCAGATCTACGTTGCGGTCTACGTCGCGGCCCGTGCATCCCGCGTCCGTACCCCGCGTCCGAACTACGTCGCGGCCCGTTTACGTCGCGTTACGTGTCCATACGTTTGGACTACGTCGCGGCCCGTTTTCGTCGCGAACGAACCGAGCCGATCCGAACCGAACCTGAGCCTACAAGCTGAACCGAACCGAACCCGAACCGAACAAGCTGTTACAGGAAGACCCGATCGAACATCATACAGTCCACTGCGAGCTGAGCCGAAGAAGCCGCCCTGTTGAGACCTGTACTCAACAGCGTTGGTCATTCGAGAGCCGGATTTTCGAGCCAGAACATCCGAACCACCATGGTGCAGACAAGGAAGCAGACGAGTGAAGCAACTTCGCACGACGACCCGCCGACCGAACCGACCCGAACCTCCGGCGAGACGTCTGCAGAGCTGCTGGGAGCACGTCCGCGAACCACAGAGACACGCGCCCCGGGCATGCAGCCCGAGAAAAGGACATCGCCAGAGTCACCGCCACAGTTGGACGACACGCTCCAATGGCGGGCAAAGCTGGACGAACACCTGCGCAGAACCAGTCTGAACCAAAAAGAACCCGAAGAACCCGCAGCCGTCGGATACTCAACACCGACCGGCGAACATGTAGCGTCCCGTCTGACGCACGCGCCGCGTACCGGCGATACACGCGAGCCCCGCGCGGCTATGACGTCACTCGCGTACGCGGCCTTCGACCCCGCGATCCGCGCACCGATCCCGCGACCCGCGACACCCGTACCGCGCGAACCCCGCACGTTCGATAGAGACCGCGCTCTCGAACAGGTGCGATTCGAAATCGACGAACGCCGCGCGCCGTCGATTACGTCGAGAACCAGCAGCACTACGGAGGCGCGGAAGAAAGAAGCGGAACTAAAGGCAGCAGAGCGGCTTGCTGAAATCAAGCGGAAGCAGCTGCAACTAGAAGAGGATCTAGTCAAGAAGAGGCTGGACACCGAACTGCATCGCATCGAAGCGGAGGGCTCACAGGCCGGCGGTTCGCAGTCCGGACGTCCGGCGGCAGAGACAGCGGAGGAATCGAAGCGGAGGATCGATGCGTGGCTTACACACCACGAGGTAAGTGACGCTGCTTACCGCGATGACCCGACGCCAAGGAGGCGTCGCACCGTCACGCCCGAACGAGCCGAACGCGAGACCCGAACCTCCCGAGAGCGATCCTCCAGCCGATCTCAGGCGATAGATCGGTTAGCCGACCATCTACAGACGATGGCCCGCCCTCCGCCGAGACAAGTGTACGAGTTGCCTGCGTACTCCGGACACCCTGCCGAGTGGTTGACGTTCTACCACAGTTTTGCAGAATCAACAAAAAGGTACAAGTTCACGGAGTACGAGAACGTCGCCCGTCTACGAGCTGCGCTGAAAGGCGAGGCGCGAGAGTGCGTGCAGCACATGCTCGCGTCGACGTCGAACCCCGATCTCATTATTAGAGTCCTGAAAAAGAATTTCGGCAGAACCGACCTGTTGATCGACCGAGCTCTAGAGGAGCTTAAACGCCTGCCGTCGCTCGGACCGAGCGCCACCGACCTGAACACCTTCGCAATAAAGGTAATGAATATTGTGTCGACATTGGTCGATCTAGACCGTCGAAACTACGGCGGCAACCCGTTACTGATACGGGAGATAACCGACAGGTTAAGCCCGCATCTACGGTCGAGGTGGTGCTCCTTCGCAAAAGACAACGTGAAAGGCGGTGAGTGCGAAATAATATTATTAGCCGAGTTCCTGATGGACGAGAGTGACGCGGAGTTACTATACTCACACGCGAGAGCGCCGTCACGCAGACCCGCGCATAACGCGCCCACGCAACCGCCACCGCCCCGACGAACGACATACCCGAACCGGGGAGCGAGCGGAGCGATACAACGTACACAACCGACACGAGCCCAGACATTCGCCACGGAACGAGTGGAAGCGTGCTATTGCTGCGGCAATAGTCACCGCACGAACGAGTGCCGCAAACTGCTAAATATGCCGGTACGAGCAAGATGGGAATGGGCACGGGTAAATCACGTATGCTTTAAATGCATGAACCAAAAGCATCGTCGTGATACGTGCACTGCAAAAGGCTGCAGTGTACCCGGCTGTCCACACTCACACCATATGATGCTACACGAACCGAACCGAACTACGTCAAATGTGAGTACAGACAGCGCCGAGAATAACGCCCGCCCGCCGCAGTCGCGCGCGCCCGCCCGTGCGAGCGCGCCCTACACTGCGCCGCCCAGCGAACCGAACACAGCGCCGGCACACCGCCGCGCAGAGCCCACACAAGAGCGAGAGACGATCGCTATGACATCACACAACGAATCAAACAAGGTGATGTTAAAAATCATGCCCGTAATTCTGCGCGGTCCTAAGAAGGAGGTGCTGTGTTACGGGATGGTCGACGAGGGATCGACAATTTCCATCGTCGATCAGGAGTTAGCGAGCGAAGTGGGTCTAGAGGGACCTCAAGCGCCGCTACTTATACAAGGCGTAGGAGCGCTATGCCTGAACCAGCCGAGCCAGCGAGTCGAGGCAACTGTACGAGGTACCGATGGAGGCCCGTCGTACAATATGCGACTCAGAACCGTGCCGCGCCTAGGCATTAGGGAGCAGACAATGCCGCGCGACAGTATAGTGCGCTTGCCGCACTTGGCCGATCTAGCCGAAGCGTGCTACACGAATGTAGTGCCGAAAATTTTAATAGGAGCAGATCATTGGCATCTAACATTGCCGTTAGAAGCCCGAACGGGGAAGACGAGCGAGCCGCTAGCCGTACGTAGTCGCCTTGGATGGTGCATTTACGGCTCAGCACCGAGAACGGTAAGGGCCGGCGAAGTAGTCATGCATATGACGGAGCCGGACAAGGAGCTGAACGCGGTGATGAGGCGATACTTCGACATCGACGCGTTAGGGGTAAAACTAATAGACAAAGCGAGCCCCCTAGACGAACGAGCAACAAAGCTGTTTAACGAAACGGTAAGACGCATCGACGGACCCCGGTACGAAGTAGGACAGCTGTGGAGGACCAACGAACCGAACCTGCCTCCCAGCTACAACATGGCGTACAAAAGGTTACGCAACCTGGAGCAGCGTATGGACCGGGATCCCGACTTCGCGCACGAATATACAGCACAGGTAAATAACCTTATCGAAAAAGGTTATGCAGAGCCGCACTTAGGTGACCTAACAAGCCCTAAGGCATGGTTTTTACCGCACTTTGCGGTAAGAAACCCGAACAAGCCCGATCGCGTCCGTCTAGTCTTTGACGCACACGCGACATCGCTGGGAACCAGCTTGAACGACGAGCTGCTAGAAGGACCCGACTTACTACAGTCGTTGATGGGAATACTGCTGCGCTTCAGAGAGGGTACGTACGCCGCTACGGCGGACATACAGGAGATGTTCCTGAGAATAAAGCTGAGACCCGAGGACCAAGTATCGCAGTTATTCCTGTGGCGGGGATCGGACCGCCAACAACCGCCGAAGGTATACAAAACAACGAGCGTTTTGTTTGGAACGAAATCTTCACCATTTCTAGCACATAGTGTCCGCAACCGGAACGCGGAGGACAATGCGGACACTTATCCGGCAGCCGTGTATGATATCACAAAAAATACATACATGGATGACCTCGTGACCTCTTACGACGATGAAGACGCGGCGGCCGAGACCGCGGTGCAAATCATCGCGTCGCACGCCCACGCCGGCTTCAACTTGCGCGGCTGGACGTCGAACTCTAAAAAGATATTAGAGCGGATACCTGTAGCGCAGAGATCCGACGAGCCAAAGAACCTAGGATCTAAAGAGCAGAAAGTATTAGGTATGTTTTGGAACGCCGAAACCGACGAATTAGGTTTCAACACGGCAATGGTACGAGTCCCGGCCGACGTGCGGAACCTGAGCCGAGGGCCAACAAAGAGGGAGGCCTTGAGCGCGGTAATGTCCGTCTTCGATCCATTGGGGCAAATAGCGCAATACACCGTTACCACAAAGATACAAATGCAGCGAATTTGTATTTTAAAACTAGGTTGGGACGAGCCATTGCCGGACGACGAGAAGGAGCTATTTCTACAGTGGCTGGGTAACATAGAATATGTTACGGCGCTGCGGCTACCACGGCGATGCTTGTACACGGGGGGAGGTAAGAGACAATTACAATTACATATATTTGTAGATGCCTCCGAGCAAGCATACGCGGCCGCAGCCTACTGGAGAACCGAGGGAGGACCTCACGAACCGGTACGTGTGCAGTTGATCACGGCGAGGGCAAAGGTCACGCCCATTCGCCCGATATCGATACCGAGAGCCGAACTACAAGCAGCGCTTATAGGTGCGCGACTGGCGCAAACACTGCGAGAGGCGCATCGAGTAGCTGCCGAGCAGATTGTGCTGTGGACAGACAGTCGAACAGTACTACAATGGGTGCGAGATAATGCACGCCGTTACAGTACGTTTGTGTCACACCGACTTGGCGAGATCGCCGAGTTAACAGAGATCGAGCAATGGAGGTGGGTCCCGACCCGCCTCAACCCGTCCGACGACGCGACACGCGCGGACCCGCAGCGTATCGTGAGAAATACCGACCGCTGGTACACAGGCCCGGATTTCTTGCGACTGCCGGAGGCGCAATGGCCGCAGGAGCAGCGAGATACGACGGAGATACCACACGAAACAATCGAGGTATGTAACATGGCACAGGTCGTCGACCCGCCACTACCGAAAATAGAGCGATTTTCGAACTTCGACCGACTGATCGGAGCTACAGCGCGAACTCTGCAGTTCATCGAACGACTGAAAAGAAAGGTGAGAGTCCCATTAGAGGTAAGACACCTCAAATCAGCGGAGCACCTGTGGATGCAATGGGCGCAGAGGAGAGACTTCGCTGACGAACTACGGGCTCTCTCACGAGGGGAGCCGCTAGCCCGCAGTAGCAGGCTATACGAACTCGATCCGCAACTGCACGACGACGGATTGATGCGCATGCGGACGCGCATAAACGCAGCGCCGCCATCCGTCAACAAGCAGCCCGTCATACTAGACGGCCGCAACCCGTACGTGAGACTACTGATTTTGCGCGCTCATAAGCGAGCGCACCATGCATTTAACGAGACTGTTGTTAATGATCTCAGGCAGCAGTTTTGGATCTTGCACTTGCGACCGTCGGTGCGGAGCGTGGCCCGGACATGCATGCATTGCGTGTTGCGGCGCGCGCGCCCGCGCGACCCGCCGCTGGGCGACTTGCCCGCGGCCCGTCTACAGCCGTTCACCCGCGCATTCCATTACTGCGCGGTGGACCTATTCGGCCCGCTAGCCGTCACTATCGGCAGGCGGACCGAGAAGCGATGGGTGGCACTGTTTACGTGCCTCACTACCCGCGCCGTGCACCTCGAGGTGGTGCATACGCTGTCAACCGACAGTGCCGTGATGGCGCTGCGCCGGCTGGGAGCCAGGCGCGGATGGCCCGCTGTCATGTACTCGGACAACGGGACGAACCTGAGAGGCTGCGACGCCGAGCTGCGAGCCGCCTACGTCGAATGGCTGCCCGCCCTGCAGGAGCACGGGCAGCTACACCGCATGGACTGGAGGTTCATCGCGCCGGGCGCGCCGCGCCAAGGCGGCGCCTGGGAGCGGATGGTGCGGACCGTCAAAACCGCGCTGTCCGCCACACTGAACACAAGATCGCCCAAGGAGGAGATTTTCAAGACGCTGCTCGCCGAGGTCGAGCACTGCGTGAACTCTCGACCTCTCACCCACGTGAGCGTTGAACCCGATGACCCCGAGGCGCTCACACCGAACCACTTCATACTGGGAGGACCGTCGGGGGTCCCTATCACTGGCCCCTGCGAAGAAGATGACAGAAAAGCTTGGCGCGCCAGCCAAGCACTCGCCGACTCTTTCTGGCGAAGATGGCAACGCGAGTACATCCCATTACTCGCACCCCGGGGATCCTCAAACCCCCGGGAGACCGCCATAGCGGTCGGCGACTATGTTTTGATCGCCGACCCGAACCTGCCAAGAAACACATGGCCAAGAGGCATCGTCGAAGCAGTCTATCCGGGACCCGATGGCATCACACGCAACGTGGACGTCCGAACGAGAGGAGGCGTGTTCCGGAGGCCGACGACGAAGCTGGCTGTTCTGCCCGTCAACAGGAGGTCGCCGCCATGCAGCGACCGAGGGGAGGATGTTGGGAACGCCAGCAACCACGCCGACAGCGAGACTATGTAACGCCGTGACGACGATTATGTATTAGGTTAAGTTAGAATAAGACTGATTAATATATGTAACATGATCTCGTAATTATAAGCTAGACACATAAAAGCTGTCATAAGGTCCTTATATACAATAAGAAAGGTACATAAAAGATACCAACATCCTATAATAATCAATGATCCTTATATACTTAATATACAAGCACATAAAAGATGCTATAGAACCCCAAGGTAAAATGATCCGATCCCACTGGTAAATTAGTTGCGCCTACGACCCATAAGGTACTGGTTGAATAAGGCGTCACGAAACCCTTATTAAACCACAGGTAAATGGGCCGAGGACGCAGCACCCCGCCGTGAAACACCCGAGGCGGCAAAAGAGCTTATGTAACGCGACCACATGAACCGTTATGAAGCATAACGTAAAACGTAAATGTTTTATAATTCGGTTACATAAGGCCATCTACCGCCTCAAATACATAAGGGGAGCAACGAACCCACAGTATATAACAATAGACCCGAACCCCCTGTAATGAAAACACATGATCCGAACCCCTACCGTAAGCGAATGTAAATAAGAATCCGCAGGAACGATCTTGCAAGATTCTTATTTACAAAAGTTACTCACTATCCGTGAAGTACAACCGAACCCTGTTACCTGAACCCTAAGGTTCAGATAGGACCTAAGAGCCCTTATTGAGCCCCGTCGAACGGGATATGTATCAAAAGAATCGGACGATAAAGAGCCGAGATATGTTAATTAATGTATAATTATGATAAGCCAAAAAACGGCCGTTATTGTTCAGAGCCCAAAAATGTAGAGCCAATCAGAGCGAGGAGCAGGTTTTAGAACATTTAAAATTAAAACTGAACACACTTGACCGAAAGGGGCGTTCCCGAGAGGAAAGGAACGCTCGCTCGCCTCTGATTGGTTCCAATAGGATTATTCCGCTTACAGGAGTTATGTCTGGCGAACCGAGCCTTAGATTTTATATAAGAAGTTGAACACAAATAAATTTATGCACTACCGAAGAACCAGTCTTGTTATTAACATCGTGAACCTGCCTACCTCCAGCTATCAAGAGCTCCAGCCTGCACGTCGGTCCAAGCGATTCGTTGAGGTCCTGTCCGTCAGTCGAGCTCCGAATCCTTGGACGCGTCCATCGTTACGTCGTACTACGATTCACGTCGCGTCTACGTCGAGTTTACGTTACGTCACATCGAGTCACGTCGAGTCTACGGCAGATCTACGTTGCGGTCTACGTCGCGGCCCGTGCATCCCGCGTCCGTACCCCGCGTCCGAACTACGTCGCGGCCCGTTTACGTCGCGTTACGTGTCCATACGTTTGGACTACGTCGCGGCCCGTTTTCGTCGCGAACGAACCGAGCCGATCCGAACCGAACCTGAGCCTACAAGCTGAACCGAACCGAACCCGAACCGAACAAGCTGTTACAGGAAGACCCGATCGAACATCATACAGTCCACTGCGAGCTGAGCCGAAGAAGCCGCCCTGTTGAGACCTGTACTCAACAATTAAGATACTTTATGAACGCTATGAACAATCAAAAGAAACCGAGGTGAACTAATTTATCTGTTTTTCCTTCTAATTTTGTTTTGGATCTAGGTCCGAATTGTAAGGACTTAAAAGCTAATGACGATAAAATCAATTAGAGTTAAATGCCTTTAGATGATGAATATGATGACAGGTTAAGCTTATTATTAACTCAAGCAATAGTTAACGACTTTCTATTTCAATACCTCTATAAACGGAACACAAACATTGGTGTCATGAAACGTTATGAATAGAAAAACAAATTCCGTCATGAAAGCTATATTGATCAGAATCAATTTACCTATTTATGGGTTTACTGCAGAAAGGATTAGTAAGGTATTTGATGACAGATGAAATCTGCTTCTTTTTTAAACGTCAAAAAAGGTTAGTAGAAGTTTCTATGTAGATACGAAGATACGGATTTCTGGAACACAGGTATCCTAGTTTCTAGCCTATTTCAAGGGTCATTGATTTCTACTATTGATTGTTGCATATTTTTTATCGATAAAGTTATTTTATTATTATCTTATTTTATAATCCCGTAAATTAACGATCTTCCAAGGATAGGTGAATCTGTTTTAAGCAGAAACTGCGATGTAAAACCTAACGTTAAAAACAATAATCGACACATAACAACCAAAGTTATTCCCACCGTAACTGCTTAGGAGATGGCAAGCTCTCAAATTATAGCAACTTCACCGCCAATTTTCAGCATTTAGCCAACGATAACAATAACAACAGGATGGTAAATAAACATTAAACATCTAATAGCACAACGGAGGGGACGCCCCGCTAATTCTAACTAAAAGGGAAAAACTAAGTGGGGGGAAAGGGAAATAACAAATAGTTCCAAGGAAAGCCCAAATAGATAAAATCCGTGTACCCGGGTGAAATGAACTCGGAATCGCAAGATGTTTTATTTAAAGCTGCTCTCTGATAAATGAAGTCGGGGTCAGTGGGTAGGAAATTGATATTTCACTCTGTGCAAGTCGGATGCAGTGGGCTAAACGTTTTGTTTAAGAGCTCTTGTTTTAGCTGTTAAAAGGCTGGGATAAAGTGGCGCTTTATACGGTAAATATAGGTCACGATGTAACTACGAGTGTACAAGTTCGTTGAATTCATATGAGGGGAGTTTCGCGGTCCCCAGACTAAGCTAGTTCGTTTGGGGCGCTGGAACTTTGTGATAAGAATCTTAGGTTTATCTTTATTGCTCTATTACTTAAAGCGTATGAAAACCAAGCCGGTTGGCTTGGGTTGAGAGTAGAAATAATATACTATTAGGTAGGTATAGTTACAATGTAGAAGTCTCGGTTAGTCCGTCATGTTTGCTCTAGTCCCACGATTAGGCAGGATCGATAAACGCATTTTGCCCAACGTTAAAAAAAGGTAGTTACAATTGAAATGGTTTAAGTTGATTCCTGTTCCACATGGTTTGGTAACCGCGACCCAAATTACTATTGTCGACGTCATAGACCATTCTGTAATCTTTTATGCTAGTGTATGTAGTTAAGTAAATTCAAGAGAGCGCATTGGCACTTTTATGTCTATAAACTCTGACTACAAGAGGGTCCGCTTTCAATTTTGTACCAGTACCACAGTATCTTAATCAACAAAAACAGCAGAAAATCATTTCTCATCCCAATGATTTGTGGAATATCTCACTTATTTCTAGAGATTCGTCGACGTGACTGTTTTACCCAAATTAAAATGCATTTGCGGGGCTTCAAACAGATACCGGGGTGAATAGGACTGTGAACATAATGGATTTCAATCGGGGCTCGAGGAAAATTTCAAATATTTTAGGGTTCATTAAATTATGAGTACAATACTGGAGTAATATAATAAGAATTTGTATCAAAGATAAGTTAGATAAAAAGGTACCTGACCTATTTACATATACCTGCCTACATCAATAATGTCTGGGACTAACATCCAATGTACTACGTTTGTCGATTACGTCTGAGATTCCAAATATATATCTTACAAAAGTAAAGGAAAAGGTTACTTTAAGGACTGAGCCTAATATTGATTCTTAAATATTTAAATAGGAGGAAACATTAAAAATGTTCTAGTGAAATCTAGGGAATCTAAAATCGGGTAGTAGCTACATTAGGTATAAAGCAATGATTAATTTCAGTAATAAATAATGATTAAATTCACCAATCAATTGAAAATAGAATACCAAAGTTTGTAAAACAACTACCCGCAATTTTTATTAATATAATTAATTTGTAGTGTTAATTCTGCTATCTCGTGACCTTACCAAAATATAAACATTTTGAGTATAGGTATCTATGCAGGGAAACTGTTTAAGGGTCAATCAACTTTTTTATTTTGCTCGTTGCCATAGTGATGTCCTCTGCATCACTCTTGACAACTACGTTTTTATTTAAACCATTAATACTAATATCAAAGCATAAAGAAAAATTAAAAAAGAAGCTACCTGGTGGAAGAGACCGGGTATCGAGCTACGATGGGAGCTAGGGTAGCGAAGTGGTTAACGCGCTGGACCAGTAATCCAGAGGTACCGGGTTCGAATCCCGGTATATTCGGCCAGGTAGCTCCTTTTTAAATTTTTCTTTAAGTTTTTATCTTTGTATTAATGCCTAATTGTTTAAATAAAAATGTCGTGTACACCCATTAAAAAAAATTAGACATGTTTCATAAATTTATAACCACGTTTTTTTTATAGATACCGTGGTTATATTTACCAAAAACTTTGTAATTGCCTATTTTATGTTTTTTCATTCACAAACGTACCGGTGATTGACCTCGGTAACACCCGATGGTAGGTTGAAGCGACCCAAATTATAATTTTCTGGAAATACACACGATAGGAGCGAGTTCCATTTCTTAGCGGTTCGCATTAGAAAAGATGATGACTGTAGGCTATCTCCTTTCATTTATACAAATTATCAACACATTTATAAGAACTTTAATCATTATTGTCCTGGGTCACGTCACGGGACAGAACAAAACAAGAAAAAGTTGATCCTCCTTTAAAAATCATTCTGTATCTCGACTCCTAGTTCCTAAACTCGCTCAGTATATAAAAAAGGATAGAAGTTAGAAGTGATAAATTGACTGAAACTTGGCACTTTCAGGGGTAACTGCGGATAATCTGAGACGCTGTAAAGTAGCGTTAGTAGGTCTAAGTTCGGTCTAGGCTGCGGGCTAGACTAATTTAGCTGTTACAAAGTTACATCAAGGACCTACTTAACTTGGAGGGATTTTAAGTTAAAAACAAGCTTTAACTTATTATATACGCTGCATTATGACTATCAAGCTAGAACCGTGATTTTGTCGGAATTTGCCGGGTTATGAAGGCGTGTCACTGACGATAATTGTTAGTGTGGTTGGAGTAGGCGTATGTTTAGCAGTGGACGCCTTTCGGCTGATGATAATAACGAAAGAGGATCAGCGTTTTATTGTTCAAAAAGGAAACGAAATCAAACAAGACAATTCCGGCAAAGATAGTATACTGGTCAACGCCCGCAAATCGAATTTAGTAAATTTAAATAATAAGCAAGTAATGAACGATCAAATAAATGAACCTCTTGAGAATTCCTCTCAAACTCTTTTAGACTTTTAACGACTCCCATTCAACCTACCCAACTCTAATAAAAAGATTATGAAAAAGAATTAACAAAGTTCCGGGCCGGGCACTTTGATTGTATGTAAAGCCCCACTTATTATTCTATAAATGGAGGATCCATTTGGGCCCTATCGGTGGGGAAAAATTGAAGCTTACATAGTCTAAACAAACGCTATTTGAATATCGCGATTTCCGTATTTTGGGGTATTTCCAGGGTTTGATCCTGAGCGTGTAATCCATCACGGATGTTTTCTCTAAGTGGGTAGGAAGACGCTGTGTTGTTCTTGAGAATTCTCGAGAACGTTCTCAGTTTTGTATGCCAAATCTTCTCGCTTCGTACAAAACCAGAAACCTTGAAGAATGGAACGTCGAAGACAAGAAAGAACGTAAGAAGACAAAGAATGGTACCCGTTTCAGAGTGGGGCGCATCCAGAGGATTCCAGTGACTCATATAAGGTCAACTATCCACCTCCTAGGGGTCAACCCCGCCGGCCGCCGCGTCTTTTGGGGTATGGTCTCCATTAAAAGACCCGTCAACCTACAGCGTTAGTCGGTTCTGCGAGTTGACAACAAATCGGTTGATTTGAGGATATCTATATACATCCAATCACATTGAATCGAAACATACTGAGCGAAAAGTAGAATAAATGGAACAGAAATTTGAGGCGGCAACGATAAAATAACGACTCAAAATTCCGCGTGCTTCAATCGAATTAGAACTGCACTGGGGTTCGACTATTTTCACGATCATTTTATTGTGAGTAGTGAGAACAGTTTATTTTTCGGCTACACACGCAACGCACGCTAACATCGTAAACATTGAAATTAATTTCCAATACTCGCTTTTCTCTCTCTTTCTCATAAAGAGGTTGAAATTTCACTCAACGAGCAATGGAAAGGACTACGCTCGTAGTAGACGAGGAGATCTGTAGATCCGTGGTCGTAATGTTAGTAGAATTGACGACTGCTGGCTGGACTATAGAGTAGAAGAGTTTTTGAATGGTGTCCACATACTGGAAGGCATAGCGTGCACAAACACGGGCTGATGATCTGGCGTAAGTTGCGTCAGTCCACTTGACGAGTATTGTGATGTGATGGTGAGGACCCAATAAACGAATTGTGGAGGCCTATGTTCACCAGTTGACGTCTCTTCTATCAAGTCGATGATTTGTTCACTTTTCTGCTTATTTCTTTGCATCAAAACTTTGTGTACTTTTAAGGATAATATCCGCAACACATGAATACATTACGTACAGAAGAAACAAGACTCTTTCAGAACTAAGGTTAACGCACGGTTACACGTAGCTGGATGCTTTTGCTTTATCATATTTCATACATATACAAAGTGCAGCTTGTATAATGTATACGTAAGTAAGAAAATCACGCCTAATTCGTCCCGTGCGACACGTACTCTCTACACTATTACATAAATATATTGATATGTGCAGAGTGAATGGCTGTATTACTGTAGCAGTAAGTAGTTTAGTTGTTTACTTGGCTCGCGTACCAATAACATAATCGTAAAGAACGCGGAGCGTTAGCGAGCGTATGCTTCGATGCTTCTTTAAGGCCGTTCCCTGAGCCAGAACCCCGAGCCCCTCCTCAGGCCACCCGTCCCTGTCACATCACAGTCACATTTCAAAAGAGTGACGGAGACAGAGCTTGCGGGTCGTAAGGCGATATCTTTTTTCGTAAGAATTTGTCGATGATTATTTATTTTAAAAATATTGGCTTCAATTATTGAAATTCGGAAGCTGTAAAATTACTATTTTAGTTATGATTGATTTTTCTCCTTTTTTTGTTTCATAGTGTCACGTAGAAAAAAAACAAGTAAAGTTGGAGTAAAAATTCGAATTGGAGGTTACTTTGGGAATTAATTGTATCGAGCGAAGTGTTATGAATCGTGTATCGAATGCTGTGTTATTAAAGATAATATAATCAAGAATGATATATATTTTTCCCTCGTTTACTAATATCAACGTTTCGTAGAAAAATAGGATAATTTTTGGGGTATTTTTGCAAATCTGGCTCAGGGAACGGCCTTAAGGCAGGCTGTACACGATTGTACCGGACTTATTTTATTTTAGTACCTGACTATGGCGACGCAAAAAGTAGGGTTATGGTTTTGACCAGTATGTATGTATGTTCATCTGTTTCCTCATAACTCTTCAATTACTTATCATAATTTGACAAAAGAGGTACGTGTATCGTTGGAAACGTCTTGATCGTCCGCTGGTTATAGGTTATGTAATGTCACAATAAATTTAGTATGGACCTGTATAGGACATGAGGTAACTTATTTTCATCTATTTATTTATTTAAATAAGTTACACAGAATTGCAGTAATCAAAACAAGGTACTGTGAACTACAAAACAACATATAGACAAAGGTATTTAAAACTAATTTTTTTTTTTTTTTTTTATTAAAGCAGTAACGTCTGCTAACGTAAACTAAATGTTTACAAATGAAGCGAAAATTGAAAAATTTAATGACTCGGACAGGATTCGAACCTGCGTTTCCAACGGCTTTCCGGGCCAACACTGGCGTCCTCCCAATTGGACCACCGAATCAGATGTCAGAGTCATTGAATTTTTCAACCAGTTGCTTCGACATGCGACATGAAACGCAGGTTCGAATCCTGTCCGAGTCATTAAATTTTTCAATTTTCGCTTCATTAGTAAATATTTAAAACTAGTTCGATTTAGGCTACGTAACTGCGTGCCTCTGTTGCATCGCTTGATCTGACGTAGGATTCGGCGGTTTGCCCCGGAACCGCCGAAAAACGACACCCTTCGGCCAGAATGGAGAATAATAGAGCGCCTCTAGCGGTTAATTTGTAGAGCCCAAACTTGGTAGGATTGCATCATTTTACTACAGCGTTCCTATGACCACCTTCCGGCTCCATCATTAAACCAGCGTCATATAATTGTATTTTCATTGACGTTACGCAGGTGAACCAAAGTTCCGGTCAATTGGTCACCGGGAAGGCTGCGTGAACCACTTGGTTCAAATCTTATGCTAGATTTGATTTCGTACCAGACACAGGGGCCGGTAAAAGTAAATAAAAAATCGTAAAAAACTTGTGTGTGGTTACAGTGCAACATAACGGTGATGAAAGGGGTACTATATTAGATAATAGTTCTTACGGTCGTACGTGTAGATGCTACGAAAGCGTAGGTATCAGAAATTAATCCGAATGGCAGCAATGCTCGTAACACAATAACCGTTACGGTTGAAGGGTGTCGCACATATAAAACAAAAGAATAACGCGGGACAGCGGCGCACAAGTGGGTTAGAAGTTATTTTTACAACTCCTGCAATGCCGTAGAAAGTAATTTACGATCGAATGTGTGAAAAAGTCGTAACAAAAGTTTCAAATATCGAACGATAACGCTCATACGAACTAGACCGGCTTATTCTGAGACGGGGCGATAAAAAAAATCGAAACCATTTCGTGAAAATGGTCGATTTAACTTTTTCAATTAAGCGTATGCGGGCCGCGGGTGTATTCTGACCCAGATTGGAAGACGCGCCGACGCGTTGCCGAAATGAAAACGTTCGCAACAGACGTCCCGTCGTATGTGAAAAAGTTGGCAAGTTTTATTAGCTGATACTGACATACCAGTTTCGCTACAAATAGCACCGAATGAGCTCGAATTGCGACAACAAAATGGTATCTATTCAAGTGTAGCGGCGGAAGTTCCTCATAGGCTATAAAAAAGGGTAAAGCAAACGAATTTCCCGGCGTCCTTAGATCGAATTGTACCTACCTTCTACCTATACAACGTATTTGCATGGAAGGCTGGCAATCTTCTTATATTTGGGCTTATCAACGCTCGCCTTCGACATGACGTCCCGAATTGTGTTCGAAAGTCCCTTTATAGATAAGCGCGTAAGTCACCGAATTTTCTTTCAGAGTAATATAAGTAATCCGTTCGAATTTACGTGAAAAAGTGTTTGCCATATTTTTTTGTCAATGAAAATTTTTCCTAAAATTAGTATTTTATGCGAGTGGGTAGTTTAATTTAAATGTCAATAGTCATCCCAACCAGTGGAACCAAATAACCCGCACCGGTAACCTTGTCCTAATTAAACTTCCAATCAAGTCTTCCTACTAAAGTTGACACGCCAACTGACCGAGACTGCCCTGTGGGCGCTCCAGCTCAAGTAAGCCCGAAGTTCGCCGAAGTCCGCCGAGAGGCGCCGAGGCGGGCCGAGGTTGCGCGATCAATACCCCACCCTGCCACCCGCGCCGCGTCAATTCCGGGGGCAAAAGTCACGCTTTCGGGATAGCCGTCGATTTTCAACGGTCAGGCCCCGATTGAGTACGTGTGCCGAAGATCGGGGTAACGAGTCGCGCGGCTAATGCGGAATTTTGAATTTCGAACGGGACGGTTACCGAATTCTAGATTCCGATGGTGATTTCGCAGAACTGGCCGGTTTGAAAATTTAAATTCAGAATTTGCGTTCTTTATATTTCATAATTTTTTCTTGAATTTATCGTAGGTAATAACGGCCCGTTTCAAATAAAAATTAAATAGCGTCACAAAAATAACCTTACATTTTCTCTCGATTCACGGCATTCTGTAAATAAAGTCTCTGAAATTATCCTCGTTCCGTAAACATAAATGTAATTTTATTGCCTCTTCTAAAACGCCATATTAAAAAGCTCGGCTCGATATGAAACTTAAATAAATATCGTGTTTGTTAGCAGTTCCGGGCTTTCCTCCCTGAACCATTTAGGTAATTGCTTGTCTTTGAAATCTTATTTATGTTTCTTAGAAATCCAAGTATCTCAGGCTATCAACGTTTCCTCGTGACCTCATAAAGTCTAACAAATATTTATATCATATGTTATACGTATTTTCTTAGAACTTTCATCAAGTCAAAAGGCAATCTTTAATAGGAAAACTAAACTACTGGGCAATGCGATTAAATCGTTTTATTCATTATATAAATATTGAATTAGCGAAGTCTATCATTTTGATTGCTATTTCAGATAAAAGGGTTGAAATGGCCGACTAATCCATACTAATATTATAAATGCGAAAGTGTGTCTGTCTGTCTGTATGTCTGTCTGTCTGTCTGTTACCTCTTCACGCTTAAACTGCTGAACCGATTGAGATGAAATTTGGTATATAGATAGTTTCAGTCCCGGGGAAGGACATAGGATACTTTTCATCCCGAATAAATTCCCGTGGGATGAGCGGGTAACACCGCGGGGCACAGCTAGTACTATTATAATTCTATTGCACCTCTCGACAAGATACTTACTCGCATTAACTATTACTATGATGTTTTAAATAATTAATTGCATTAATTTCGGACAACAGAATCCATATTTTGTTAGTATTACAGACACTTAAATAACTACACATACACACTTTTTTTACAAAAAATCAACTATAAAAGGCCAGAATTGTGGCGAATATATTTAAACTTAATTTACTTTAACCCAATAACTTTAATCAAAGGAGGATTACGATTTTCGCGGCGTACTCTTGACGTTAAAGCAATTTCGGTTTATTAGCAATTTGATAGTTAATTCGGGAAACCTTGAACCTGGATACGTGCGTAGAATCCTAATATAATCCGAGTTGTGCTTGTTACGAAGACATTAATAACACAGACACAATTATATGACTAAATAATTTATAAATTTAAACTTAGCCATTAACAAGATTTTGTCAAAAGATGCTTTTTGAGACATGCTTTTATTGCCAATCGTACTCTCTTGACACAAACTTTAATTCGGTATTTGGCTATAGTGAAAATAAACTGTGTCAGTGAAACCACTAAACAGAAACACACATTCAAAAATACGCAGAACCAAATAAACTCCCACTACCTTTTGGACATTATACTATTTTTAATTTGTGCAAAAACTAAAAAGAAGACGTCATTTGACTACTGATTTTTATGACGTCACAAGCCAGTATCTTCATAGAAACTTATTCATACTATCGTTTTTGACATGAGCTGATTTGAGTATCAATCAAACGAGCCAAAATACGGTAGGATTATCTTGTGCTGTTTAGGTACCTACGGCCACCTTCTATCTCCATCATCAGAATAGCTGATCCGCTCCAAGATACCAAATTATTATATTGTCACGTGAAGAACTAATTAGTTTAATTTCGATACGACAATTAAAAGTCGGTTAATATTTACTTCCAACATTTGATTACGTTGTTTGTTACTGTAACTAACTTAATTACAAGTGGACGTAATTAAAGCCTTTTAAAAAATTGAATATTAACAATCGAGGAACCTTGGGCTGACTTTGACGTTTCTGATGACATTCAAAGTGTCACCACTATAATAACGTCCGAAGTACTACCACTATAATGAACGTTTTTAACCACTTCTGGTTAAGAACGTCATTATAGTGGTGGTACTTATATCAACTCAGTCGTTTACTAGGTTACAAACTGAATGGGAAGTAAATGATTTGAGTCGGGCCGTTTTGATTTTTGAGCTTGTTATTATAAAATTTGTATATTAGGCGCCAGTTTCGGCTAAAATTCCGCCGCAAACAGCCGCTTAGTACATAAATTCTATAATCATTTGCGCAAAAAACGACGCCCCAATCCAGAACATTTCCTTTCCATTCAGTTTTTTTTTTTTAATTTCGTAAAGACCGGTTAAGTTTTGGAGGACGAAACAGACGAGAACGAAACCTCGATTTGTATAAGCCGTTTACATTAAGTTTGGACCTCATTTGTATCCGACGCCATAGTTACCAGGTGCAAACTTAACGTAAACTGATAGTATTGGAAAAAGAGGAGTGATATATCCCCTTAATGTCTGTATCTATTCCTATTTCCTTTAAAAGCGTATGCGGACCCATAGACCACCCAAATCAGGCTGTATAAAGAAGCCAAGATTGCCAAGAAGTTTGGCAATTCCTTCATCTGCCGAACTAATAAAATATGGAACTCCTCCCTTCCATGTGTTTCCTCCTTCCTATAACTTGGGACCCTTCAAACGAAGAATGAAGAAACATCTCTCGGGCCAGCATGGCAGTGTCAACTGACATGGTACTGTTGGTTTCTCCTCAGTTGCCATTGTGACTTGGGCTCCTCTTTTTGCTTTAGGCGAAGTGGAGCCACTATCATCCTCCTAGCCTGTCCCATTTTTTGAGAATGAATTCTCAATCGGGGTCGGCTACCTAAATCCCAAGATGTGGCGTAGGCACTAGTAAGTGGAGCCACTATGTTGTGCCGTAATAAAAAAAAATTATAAGCGCTTGTACAGCCCTTGGACAGCTTAAATTAGAGTTTTAATGGCTGCATATACTTTCATACAGCCGGTTTGCTACTTGGCCACACAAGTCCAGCACGGTGATACCCACGCTCGCGTTTAATCGCCCTCGTCCTGATTTACTGGATCAGACCCACCCACAGGACATTCGGACCTTTTACTGTTATCTATTAGACGCTTTATCAATTTCTCATCATAAATATGTATATATCGCGGTGGTTGGTCTGTGGGATAATTTATTTTGGAGTTAGTTCTAATCGTAACACTACTTTTCAGTGTCTGAGATACTTTTCCTTAATTCTATTTTTGGTATAATTTTTGGGAAACAGTTTTTCGGTTTCCGCGATTGTCACACATTGAATTAAAATGATTTAAACGGTACTACGTAATACGGATTATATCGCGTATATTAATTATTTGAGCGTCCCAGACCAGTTACCATTGTCAAAGGTTGACTGCAGCTTGGTGGCAGCAGGTTGGTTGTTGAGGTTTGGGAACTATATAAACGGCACCCCTAAATTCACATTACGTTGGTTGTGGGCATTATCAAGAAGAAATTGTATTTGTTGTTTGACGAGGTATAACAACGTCTAATTTAGCGATATTTCAAACTCCGTCCGTTCTTCTGTCACCAGGCATTTATGTACCGTGACAACTAGACAGTTGAAAATTTTCTGCTTTTGCACCGCCTGATATGATAACAAAATAAAATTTCAAGTTCTCTATTACTATGGTTGTCTGAAAGAAATCGTTCCTTCCTTAAGACCGCCTGTTGTATTGCCTCTAATTGTTTTTTCTTGCGTTTTATTTCTCCTGTATGTTTTACGAGGTGTGAAATAAAGAGTTGCATAAGCGCTTATACAGTCCTTATAAAACTTAAATTAGCTGTTTTTATCGATTCTATTTTTTTATGTGGAAATACCACATTTTAATTTTTATTAATATTGACACAAAGGTAAATTACGAAAAAAAAATGTGATCGGCGTTACGTTTCTAATAGCTCAGTTGGGAAAGCTATACGCCGGAAACGTAGAGGTCGCAGGTTCGAGTCCTGCTTAGATTGTAGTAGATCACATGACATTTTTTTTTCGTGATTTACCTTTGTGTCAATATTTATTTAAATTAGCTGTACAAGGGCTATACCTACAGCTAATTTAAAGCGCTTACACAGCCTGTGTGATATATGGATTCTATTAATATTCTAAGCTAATTATCGCTAATCCAGGCAATAATTAGGTAATTATCTACTCGGCTGGTCTATTGAGCCCTTTGGGCGCGGCGGCGCGGGAGATCGCGCGTCAATCACGCGGCCACGGTTCGTTTCCGATCGGCACAGTTGGTATCGAGGTTCGTTTTGATTAACCAGTATCCAATACTCAATACTCAATCATTTATTGCAATATCACAAAAGTAGGTACAGATGTTAACTTAAAGCTACAGATCATTGTGAACCCTGTTGGGCACTGCAATGTTAGGGAGAATCCATTTATCTAACTAAACGTATCTTATTCATAATAATTATCTCTTTTACAAACTTATCTGTTGTATTAATTATGAACAGCATTCGTAAATTGCGAGCAAAATAAATTGAAGTAGGGTTCTCGTATGTAATTTCAATCGGTTTGCTCGCATTTTACGATCCCTGCTTATAATATAACAAGGAAATGAAATTATTAATTGTATTCTGTAAGTTGTATGTAGATTGTAGGCACTTTTACATATCCGAGTACCGGCATTTCACAGGAGACGACTACTGTTAAGAATTAAGAAACGCTTTTAAGAAACTGACAGTCAGTATTTTACTATTTTTATCGGAAAGGATTTTCAATTATATGTTTACAGTAGTAAATAGTAACGTAAAAGCAGTTTTTTTTATCATGATAATATACGTACCACTTCCAATAATTCCGAAAATGACACTAAATATCAAAATTGAAATTACCGTTAATCAATTATTTGCAGCTGTGAGCCAGAACACCTACCATTTCACCCCGAAAACATTGGCAGATTTTGCTCAAAAACCGTTCTAATTTTAAAAATCGAACTTCACACACTGTCGCTTTTCGAGCATTCGAATTTTAAATTAAATCCGATTACGTGGAGTCGAACTAGGCACGAAATATTTTCGCTTTCCCGTTATAAATTCTAGTTTCCGTGAAAAAGGGTATAAATCTTTCAGCGCACCTTCGCCGACAAAAAGGGAATATTCTCAGATTTATCGAGTTAATTCCTTTTTTGGGGCAAATCGTATTAGCGCGCGGCGTTGTCTGCCGGCAACATTTTGTTTGGGTCCTTTTGATTTCATTTATTCGATACCTTTGAAGGCTGTAAGCCAACTCTTGAGAGATTTCTCAATTTACGTCCTCCTAAGTATAAAGTTCTTTCATTAAATAAGTACAGATTTTTTCTTACAGTGAATAGAATTGGCAGTGCATTAAGTCTATACACGATAAACAGAAAGTGAATTTTGGACCTACAATTTGGGACATTTGAATTATACTATACCAACTATTAGTAAAGTGCTTGATCATTATATGTTTTAAAAAAAAAAGAAACTGTTTTTATTTTTTATTTCATACATAAAGACACAAAATTATAATTTCGATATTAGATACCATAACAATGGCTAAAACTAGGGCGTTCTCCGTTAAAATGACGCATAGCGTTTCAAAAACACTGTCATCAACGTTTCACTTAGCCGAGTGACTTATTATTTTTCAAGAATGAACGTTATTCCGGGTCCGTGCATTTGGGTCACGGCCGAATCGTTCCAAGGGAAAAATCATTCTGTACTTTCCAAACCTCGTATTTATTACAATACTTCCAAATATCAACTTTATCTACACCGCGCAGAGCACTTTCTAAATGTTATATAAAAGTAAAGAGGAAGTTGCAAAAGTAACTGTTTAAAATACAACTGGGAGCGGAATTAAAAATAATGCTGGCGCAACTAAAGTTTTTCCCGTTTTCGCTGAATACGGACGTCATTTGGAACAAAATGGTTTGAAATTCCAAATTTGAAAGATTTTTCGAGCTCAACGCTTCGCTGTTCGAATTTTATTATCAAAACGCATTTTAGATAAAAGAGTGCATAAGTACTGAAGTTTTGGATGGTGTTCTGGATTAATGCACAAAACAAAGTGATGTTTTGATGTTATACGAACGTATTTTAAATATAGGATTATCCAGACCTATTAAGATGTTCTAAGATCTTAGATTTGTCACTTGCATTTGCCTAATGTATATTGTATAGGCCCTATACAATATTAATAATGTTTTGGTGGACTCCGGATCGCCTTTGACAGGCACACAAATTTTGTCCTTACTATTTTATACATAACCTTATGCGTATTTAGTAATTTTACAAGCAGTTTTACTAACCAATGTGACATTTCCAATTCTAATTACAAACGTCTTTTTCACCGTCTCGGCAATATCATGCCTGGGCCTTAGATCTTGGGTAGGGTGTACAATCCCGGGAAATTTTAGTATAGCACCGGGACTTCCCGGTACCGCCTTACTAAAATTTCCCAGGACTATGCGCTAGATCTTGAGTCGGCACGTCAATCCAACTCTGAGCTAAGTCATTCATTTCCCCCAGGACGTCTCCGTGTCAGGGCATTTGAAATGCACACTCCCGTATTGCAACGTTTAGGTATATACGGCATTGCCAATAACAATAAGGTGTGGTGTCTGTGTGACCGGTCGATTGACAGTCGGCAATTAGGTTGTTTGTTCTTAGAGTCAACGGGGAGAAAGGGCATTTTTTTTTCTTTTAATTAAGGAGCTTAAATCCTTATGACGAATATATCAGGTCTAGAAAGCCTATAGGTTTTTTTTTAATTTAGAAGAAGAGTTTAGCTTTTGACCGCTAAATTCGTCGACGGAAAACTGTCCCAGGCGCAAACTGACAGCAGTATGGCATTGTATAGCGGCAATTGAGGGTCTGGGACTCAGCTTCCCGTCGACGTGATTTGCTGTGTTTGGAGCTCAAAAGGTTAACCTCCATCTCACCTGAAACAGACGGTCAGTGAAGTTTAAAATGAAGCATATAAGACCTAACAGATAATGTCTTCAATTTCAAAGTTTACTTACAGTTTGTAATATTTTTACTTGATCCCAAAACGTCTGATTTTTATAATTTTTTATTCACTAGTCAAACTTTGTGCGTAAGAATCCGTTGCGATACATTTATAATCCAAAAATTTGCAAAAGTTCCGGAACGCCTAAAATATTGAACAATGAAGGATACATTTACAACATTGGCCTGAAATCGTGAGAAAGTTACCATCTTTACGCTATAACGGTGAATATGTATTCATAGCAAAACGTTGTACGGTTCTTAGGAAGTTGTAAGCACATAAGACGTTATGAAGTCAAGGCTGCGGATTGTGGAGCCACATAATATCCAGTTTAGGGATTACGGGCCAGTTTAGCCTGTATTTAACTGTCCGCCGTCCTTTGTTCCAAATTGAATTTTAGCTCCAAATTCAAATTTCAACGGCAACTGACAATTTGTTTTTAATTAAAACGTCACGTTTAATGCCTCTGTTATTAAACTAAAGCTCGCTGTATTGTTGTAAAAGAACAGAGACTAAATAAAATACGCTATGTCTAATATAATTGATTTTAGATTTTAGTTTAGTGATAATGAATAACTTCAACAGCGATTAAATATTATGAAAAGGTTCTTCTTCTTCTTCGTTACACTCTTTACAGAGTGTTAAGGTTAAAACTGCCAAAACTTTTTAAGGTATTTATTTAACTTTTTATAAGGAAAAAAAAATATTATGACTAACGAAGATTCGTTGATAAAAAGTATGTATTACAACTTTTATGGTTGTACACAGAAAAACAAGGAACCGTTCATACTTCAACTGCGAATAACGATAGAATAGGTACCCTTTTACGAAAAAATTACTTACTGTTGAGTTTCTTTCGGCTTTTTTCTCAACAGCGGCCTCCTCTTGGGAAATGCCGGTAGAATCCCAATCTAAGTCAGATAAAGTAAAAGTGCCCTTGTGGCTTGACTACTTAATGAATAAATTATTTCATTTCTTTTCATTGCATGAACTTACAACATTACATTGACAAAATGTTAAAAAATTTCACAGTATTATTAAATCCTTCATTACCGTGGTATTTTTATTATCGTTTACTTAGTATCCTTGAATCAATAGTAGAATATCAACTTTATTCCACCCGTGCGGTACGGATTCAAACCCCAAACTTATTAGCAGCGAAGCCAACCGTCCTATCGTGTTACAAACAACTAATTGAATAGTACAACTTTGTTTAATATCACTCTTAACGTTCGGCTTACGGACTTAGCCGGAATCTGCCGAACAGCAACGATCATAAGCCGGAGAGATGTTTTCATTTCTAGAACAAGCCTTTTTATTTAGTTTAGGCTTATTATTTTCGCGGCGACAGAAAAATTAAAGAGCAGCAAACTATTTGCAACTAAAATAATAACTTGTCAGCGATTAAATATTTTGGCAATCATTTATATTAAATGAGCTTTAAACTAAGGATATTTTAAAATTCAAATAATGGCAGCTACTATAAGGTAGCAAAAATAATAAACAAGATTACTGAAATCATAGGCGAGGTACTATAAATAATGACTTGGCGACTAATATTAGCAGAAGGATAACAAACTTTATATTAATGGCAACTACAGGTCTCCATCTAAAAAAGCATTTTGGGCTTTGATTTGCTGGCAGCTTAAATATTAAAATGGGTACTATATAAAAGTAATGGGGAGTTATTTTTTTAGTTTTCGAAACCATAATTTAATGAAAACGGCGACAAGCGCGTTCGTTTGAAGTGGAGTGCGGGTCGTCGCGCGGCGGGGGGGGGCGGAGCGCGCTACTGACCAGCACGCGGCGCAGGCGGGCGAACGTCACGAGACTCGCGCGTTTGTTGTTGTATGCTGTTGCTGAAAGGTGATTGATTCACCTCAACCTACTTATTCTCAAACTTTAAATAAACTCACCGTTCAGAGCAGATCCGACTCGGCCGGGTTAGGTTAGGTTAGTTTTTTTTTTATATCCCTAAAAAACGCTCCTTTTGTTGTAAACTTAATAAAACTATAGACCAAAATTATTATTTATGCATGCAATTTTCAACTTTAATTAAAGCTCTTAAAGTGTCGCACAAAGTATTTTTTTTATGACCTTGATTTATTTTATATGCAATCTCTATTGAACAATTAGAGTAGGCCATTTTCAACTTTTTATCCGCTGTCATGTTTCCGCTTAATTAGTTAATTCAGTCGCCAAAACAATAACTCGATGCTAGTTTATATTGAAACAAAGCCGAAAATTGATTACTTAGCTGCTACTTTTTACTTTATTAGTCTCCGCAATTAGTCGCCAACTTATTATTTTTGCTACCCCCTTTAATTTTTTATAAATCCCTAAATCTGATTAATTTGTCGCCGCGTTAAATACATGCCTTTAGTTTATTGTTTGACGCGGTTGGTGCAGTCTGTGCACTGCCTACTGAGCCGGCGGTCCTGGGTTCAAATCCCGGCCAGGGCATTTTTTTTTTTATTTTTTTTTTATTTATCACATCACACAACTATCATTACAGGTTTACCTAATGCGACAGTGCGGGATTCTTACAACTAGGGGCTTACATGTAATATACATAATTCATTAAATTATATACTTAATTCAAAAATCTATACAAAACAACTGAATATAAAAATATTACAACCCAGCATAACACAAAACATTTTTGATGAACTGGAATATTTGTTCCTGGGTCATGGATGTTATCTACATATGTATTTATACATATATTATGTGTATCGTCATCTAGTACCCATAGTAAAAGCTTTGCTTAGTTTGGGACTCGATTTGTGTAAGACTGTCCCTTAATATTTATTAAATAACATACAAAATGTTGTCATCCCAACCTAGACTTGTGAGACTACTAATGCAAGTACTGCATGCTGTATGGCATTATCTAACAGCCATTTCGAGCATTAAATCATTTAATTGAATTGCCTCATAGAGTGTTCCAAAAATTGCAACTGGAACATGGTGTAAGTACTTACCTTGAAATCATAAACGAACCAAGCAAACCAATGAATAAAGAAAGCGTTGTATTGAAAAGGATTGAAAAAGATCTAGAAGATAAAAGTAAATGAAATAGGATTTTAAATAATATTATTTAGAGTTAAAAACCTGTGCACACTCGCTTTGCTAATCCAATTATTATTTATGCATTTTGAATTTTAGAGCTTTGCAAATCCGTCAATAAGTGACTACGACTATTAATGTCAGTTCGTTCGTCCATTATTGTAATGGGACATAGTAATTGGCAAGAACATGACTTATATCTCTGTTCTATGTGATGATTGTATGTCAGTCACACAATTGTTTATCACATTTTGCCTTTGCCATACAAATTTAAAATTTGCATTCCATTTTTACCATACTAATTGCATTTTCCTTTTACCACTTCTTCTCTTCCTTTTTCCCTATGATCTTATCATGTTACTAAACAAATGAAACCATTTGCCCCCACACGAATAATTGAGACTACATTCTCTTAGTCACAAATACCCTGAAATAAACACTCAATTGCCATAACCCTGCTTATCCCGGATTATAGACGATCACGGAATTAACGGCAACTTAAAAATTGGTTGCGTAAAATCCGGTGCCGTAACGAAATTCCCGCGGCGCATGCATCGTAAATTTGCGCCGAACGGGGGTAAGTTGTGTACTTTAGTGCGGTAAGCTTGCTGCGAATGGCGCAGCCCATAGGAGCCAGCGGACTGTAATCATTATTTCATATTTATTGTAGCGTCGTCAGACCCTTGTTCTACGAGCAATGGCCTGACCTACTGCCACTAAAGTCTGACAAGTCTCTGAGCTATGTCGTAAACCCAGGGTACCCTGCGGAATTCCACATTTGTAAAAATTTGAGCTCGCTTTGAGCAACCTTGTACCGTCAAAGCTACGTATGAAAGCCCCCGCTAAAGTGGACTGGCGGTCAGGATTGTGACAAGCTCAGAAGCTACCGTTTTATCAGCCGCATCGATGATAAGGGCCCCCAAGTCACAGGGGCCACAACGTGTCGTTGGGGCCTCCCGTATCGAGATGCAGAGAGCAAGCTCCTCTAGGGCTAGCTTCGCCACTGGAGAAGCCGTTGGATGAGGAGTGTTAAGTCAAAAAAATAGTTAGGAAAGTTTCGTAAAGCTACTTATAGTACATTATTTCATAATCGCAGCGATTAACTAGTTAACACCAGGAAACGTGTTAAAAATAAGAAGTTCAACTGTTTAGTGCAAGTCCAGTATTGGCAACTATACTGTGACTTATTTATAACAGATCGAATTTCAACTCAACCATCTACTCTTGAGTAGTTTGCTTCGAGCACATAGCTCGCGTTACCACCGAATCCTGGGCCACACAGGTTCACTTGTGCCACCCGCTTATATACACAACGGCGGGTGTACCTGGTTAACTCCCTGTACCTACTCTGGACGATCCGATTGGGATTTTGATACCTAGTTTTTGTAACGTCTGTGTCGAGGTTTTGGAATACTTAGTTTAAATTGGGAAATTGAAGGCGGCTGGCAATATTGTATAGTAAGAACCTGACTACTCCGCAATCTTGTCATTAATAGAATATATTCATAGAACTACATGTATTTGGATTAACCTCAATTGCATTAGTGATGAAAATACTAGTGAAAAAACGTATATAAATACGTCATCTTGTTTGACCTGTTAGGATTTGTTGGTCCCATTAATAGTTGATTCATGACTTGAATACGATTGTCCTAATTCATTAACGTAAATCTTTCTAGTTGATTGAGTCTGGACTCTGCACCGCTCAATCAAAATACGATAATGATTTAAATACAGTAGTTTGAATTAGTTGTGTAAATAATAGTAGATGTGACTAATGATCGTGAATTCATTTATTATTTAAGACTGTTACTCGTTGGTTGGTTGAGAAAAATAATACAATAAAAAGCAAAGAGGGTTTATAGATTTGTTTGCACTAGTGTACTTTGTGCCCCAAAAAATACCCTCGCGAAGGACGCAAATTCGTGGGAAACACCTATAAATATATATAAACCAATATAGTTTAGACCACGTGTATCCTTTTGAATTCGTATTTATAGCCAAAGCTAGTATTGTATCAAATAGATGTGATCGCACAAAGCGTAAGAATATTTTACGAAAAAACCCGCTTGAAAGCGATTCTTCACAATTATGATCACACATATTTTCTATTGAAAATAGGTACCTACAGCTAGCACGTTTTATGTCCAAGGAAAACATGTTAAAAGAGTTTTACGTTAAGTGACGTTATTTTTAGCGCTTCAGCAAAGTGAGTAGTGAGCACACAACTTAGCTCCTTGTAACTTTAGCTATGCACTTTGCGTGCGAGCGGCGGGTTTGGTACAATTTGCTTTACTAGTTTATTTAACTATATTTGGCTTAAATTGGGTAGTATTCCTGCTACTATTTTAAATACTAGTTTCTTGCTACCTCTCCATCTAGCTCTTTACCGTTATGGGTTCCATACACTGTATTTGTTGGGAGCCTTAGATTCTTTTAGAAAAGAAGTCAATGTCACTATATGTTGGTGACATTTTCGCTACACAACTCTGTATTTATTTGAAGAACCAACTATTTATAAACACATTTGTGAATATGCGTGACGAGAAAATGCTCAAACTGTCAGTCACATCTCAAGTTATTTTGGTTTTTGTTCATTTAATTAAAACCTAAAAATTAAACGGCAGTGAATATATATTCCTATTACAACGACTGTGAGGGGTTAAGTTGCCAAAATTGACGGTACGACAGCAACTCTCACCGTAATATTACAATATTAGGTTATTTGTAATTAAGGTAATACCACATTCATGCCACACCATTCATTAAGAGGAAACGTTATATTGAATTTCCCCTCAATTTCTACCCGCTTAAACCTTAGAAATATTTCCACGGCTCGCATTTCGCTGTTTCAGAATACGATATTAGAATTTAATTAATGACGGTTTTACGTTGAGTACTTTAAAAATTACGCAATACACAACAGTTTGCTTTGTTCATTGTACTTTAATTAACTTCTGGCACAAAAAGTCGGAAGGTTACTAATTGTCACATTATCGTTAAATACGTATAAGGCTCTCCTTACAAGATATAATTATAGTATAAGTAAATTGTATACGTTACGATAGAACGAGTTAGTAGAAGTTTCTCTGAAAATATTAACCAATTAATTTATTCACGCAATTAATAATGTAGACAATCTGATAATCATAAGTTAAAACCTACTGACTGTTATATTTATAAAATAAGTACCTATGCTCGTAGCACATCTACATTCTAATGTACCATCAAAATTGTTGACATGTAACTTGGTGTTACCAATAAAGGATTTGTATTTGTATTTTGTATTTGAATCGTCGCCAATCAAAAGTATTATTTTTTATTTGTTTCATTCTTTTTCTAATATTTGTGATTGTTTGCGAATAAATGAGAAAATTGATCACATAGTGTCGATTGATGCACTGTAATATCAAAGATCATTCGTCATCAAAGTTCAACGTACTTTTTTTATAGTAAGAGACAACCCCCAGTGCACAGACGAAATAAAACATATCTAACGTTTATATTCCAACAGTTCCGAAACTATATTTTTTATCTGTGGTCATTATGTGGACATTAGATTAAAGTTCAAGCCAAAAACCACCCAAGTCTAACACAAACTTTATCGCACATCATCAGAGGAACTAAAACGTTCTAAAAGTCTGCAGACGTCTAAAAAATCGGGTGTCTAATATTTTTCTGAACGCTTTTTTTATCGTTTTTTAAAATAATATCCTCGTCCAATTGAATCAAGTTGTTCTATAAAAATGCCTTCCAATGTTTATAATTACCAGGGTTCGTAAAATGCGAGCAAAATTCATTGAAGTGCTTTTTTCTTAACGGCACAACGTAGTGGCTCCACTTCGCCTGATGGTAAGCAAAAAGGAAAACCCAAGTCGCAATGGCAACTGACAAGAAACCAACGGTGCCACGTCAGTTGACACTGCCATGCTAGCCTGAGAGATGCTTCTTCACGCTTCGTTTGAAGGGTCCCATGTTATAAGGAGGAAACAAATGAGCCGGCAAGGAGTTCCATTTTTTTATAGTTCGGTAGATGAAGGAAATTGCCAAACTTCTTGATACGTGTGGGAATATTTTCGACGGTGAAGCGATGACATCGCAAACCGGCACGGCTAGGGTCGTCACGTACTTCATACGTTATTTCAATCGATTTTGCTCGCATTTTACGATCGCTTATAATTACTATAGATACCTTTCTCGTAACAAATGCTATAAACCTGCTTAATAAATCAAATCCAAGCTCAGTCACAACCAGATCGTCACGGCAAACGCATTTAGTTCCGACATGCGTACAAATCGATTCCATTTAAGTACGACATCTAATTTCGTCGTCGTTGGTTAAACACTTAATTATTAATTAGTTTATGCGTTATGAAATGCATGGTTTCGTAAGTGGTTGTGTCTTGCGTGCGACCGAATATGGGTGGCTGTTTTATGGGCGATTCGAATGGCGATCGCTTGAGAATAAGAACAGTGATGTAAAGTTTGAAGTGGAAGACATTTAATATTAAAATCATAGTTAATACAGTGTGTTACTTTAGTACCTACACATACCAAGTAGGTACAATTAGTTTTTTTTTCATTTATTTATAATATGTACAGAAAAAACAATACATTTAACAATAATGCAACGAGCAAAACCATACTAAGGTTTAACTGCCGTTGAATTCACTCACAACTATAATCAGGTATTAAATAGGTAGGAATTATTTCCTTTATTAATTACGATCGGAATTACATGACCTAAGGTACATTGCTTTGACCATTCGTTTACAGTGGTGTGGTGTTTCACACACACTCGAGTGTGCTGGGATCGAGTTCGTTAAGAATATTATTTAGGTACCCACCTTCGTTTTCCGTACACATTGTTACATTTTGGCAGGACAAATTTAGGTAAGTAATCTAATTTCCTAAGATGTGCCGGTCTACTAGTTCGTATATTTTCTATTTTGTCACAAAGTATGAGCATTTTGATGTTGTTATGAATATTGGTTATTTCACAATATTTAAATATGTCGAAGTAAACATATAACATAGTTATAAAGATGTGCAGAACTACTCCGGGACAACTACCAATTATATAACGTACAAACTTCACGATGTACCTCCATCATGCAAGGGACAGACACAGGTGGCGGAAACTTATCAACGAAAAAATACTTTTGCATCCGGATAATCACGACCCTCAGTAATGAAGAACACGACGCGATGAGGAGGAATGTTAACCTACGTACCTTAGGAACACAGATGAATGAAAACACCAAAAGCACACTGAAATGTACCCGATAAAACTAATTCATCCCGTCACATAGTTCAACGTGTATATTTGTCGCCTAGTCCCAATAATCGACAAGTTAGCTTAGCGACGCTGAAATGTTAAAGGATTGTCATTATTTAGACGGGCTTAGGCTAGGGGCGCATCTGCCGCGCCTCGTCAAGGGCGAGGATTATGGGATTCCGATCGCCGTGTTTAAATTTGTGACAGCCCTACCTAATCGTGACGGGGTCGGCTTAATGAACCTAATAACCTAGTTGTGTTTTACGCGTAGTTAATAATGATAACGTTGATTAATCTTAACTAAATCGGTTGATTCGACGTGGTTACTGTTCGACTACGATTATCAGAATTAGAAGCAGTTCGGGGGTTGAATCCCCATCAGAGCCAAACTAGTGTTCTAAATGTAATATAATAAATACTTTTGTACACTGTGTTTCATGTAAAATGAACTGCACAATTGCATGGCCCATTTCTGAATGAAATAATTCATAAATAAAATCATTCATGGCCATGAATTTGCAGCCCATAGTACACGAAATAAGTATAAACACTTATATTAATGGATGAAGCAATATAATTTTTAAGTAGTATTTTTAGAGTTCCGTACGCAAATGGTAAAAACGGGATCTATTACTAAGACTCAACTGTCCATCCGTCTGTCTGTATATCACTAGGCTATATTTCATGAACCGTGATAGTTACACAGTTCAAAATTTCATGGAGAATGTATTTCTGTTGCCGCTATAACAACAAATACAAAAATAAGAATTAAATAAGTATTTAAGTGGGGCCATACAACAAACGTGATCGGTTGCGTTAACTTTGCATCTCATACATACCAGGGGCAAACTTAACTCGGTGAGATAGTGTGTGTACGAATCCCTCGGTGCGCGAGTCAGACTCTCACTTGGCCGGTTTTTAGGGTTCCGTACCCAAAGGGTAAAAACGGGACCCTATTACTGAGACTTCGCCGTCCGTCCGTCCGTCCGTCCGTCCGTCTGTCACCAGGCTGTATCTCAACAACGGTGATAGCTAGACAGTTGAAATTTTCACAGATGATGTATTTCTATTGCCGCTAGAACAACAAATACTAAAAATAAAATAAAATAAAT
Organism: Apotomis betuletana; assembly: GCA_932273695.1. Lineage (NCBI taxonomy): Eukaryota > Metazoa > Arthropoda > Insecta > Lepidoptera > Tortricidae > Apotomis > Apotomis betuletana. Next base: position 26,252,073 of record OW026303.1, on the reverse strand, counting down.
ATTTAAGGGGGGCTCCCATACAACAAACTAGTTATAGATTATATATATGTATAGGTACGGAACGGTTCTCTTATTTTTCGCAGAAAATTGTTACGCCGATTATCACTTCCCAACTCCCGTTTCGCGGAATTTTATTTCGCCGACCTTTCATTTCCCAACTTATCAATTGCCAACTTATTAATTGCCAACCTCACCGTTACCAACTTAACTTTTGGTCTGTGTTTTATTACGTATAAATTTTTAAAACGCCACCTTTCATGTAGCAAAATGTTTTAGTTGGCATAATATACACTTAGTTGTTTATTGTTTACCAAATGTTTTATTGAGTAGCGTTTCGTTTAGCAACTCCGTTTTATTAATACATCGTGGGTAAGCGCTACCTAACAGAATTCTTGAACATAAATCTACATACTCAGAAGAAAAAATATTGATGTGCATTGCTTCCAATTTGAAAGTGTAGTGGTATTATTAGTAAATTCTTGCTAATTTAATTTAAAACTAAAAATTAAAGACTATTCTAAAAGTAAATTATAAATATATGTATCATATGTTTTTTTTTGTAATACTTGCAAGCATTTTAATATTACCTTCATGTAAGCAAGCAATCTGACGCTCCGCTCGCTTCGCTCGCTCCGCTATCCATGGTCATAAAACAAACCTAACCTAACCTACAGTTTTTGGGTTTTGACCCATATTCCATTTTGTCGCAGTTACTCTTGCTTGCCAAAAAATATGTAAGCATTGGTATGTATCTTTTTCTTATTTGTAACTTGCCTAATGTATGAAAAGGGAACTGTTCCATCAACGAAACGTTAATCGTCCAAAAGTTGTTCGACCAAGTGAAAGATTTGACTAATGATTAGTCTGCCAAAAGTTTAGAGGCATAATAATAATCTGCTTTACAATAATTCTGCCAAGTGAAAAGTTGTCATACAAAAATTTGGTAATCGTTAGTTGTCAAAGTGAAAAGTCGGCGAAACGTTTAGTTGGCAAATGAAATTCGGCCAAAAATAGTTCTGCGAAAAGGCAGGATACCGTACGGAACCCTTCATGCGCGAGTCGGGCTCGCACTTGCCCAATTTTTTTTATGTTTTAAACAACTTAATCACCTACAAACTTACCCCATCGTTTTCGTATGAAATGGCGCGATCATACCATTTTGTGGAAATTCCATTAAATTGTTTTGTTATTCCACTGTGGCATAACAAAACAATACAATTAATGAAGTAGCTTGATATGGAAATACCACAAAGTAACAACTTTAATTAATTTTCCAATACAAGACTTAAATCATTTATGTTGAAAACATAATATAGGCCATTCATTGCCTTTATTCAGAAGCAAATTCGGCCAATTCAATAAAAGGAACGCGCACGCATCTCTGGGGAGGCAACTCGGCGCCTGGGAAATTCGCTTTTTACCGACTCTTGTACCGATGAGTTTTGTACGTGAATGTATGCTGATTATATTCCCTTATGAGGTAGTTAGGTTGTTTTGATAAGAGCGGGTTTTGGTACTGTGGAATTGGGCCAAACGTAACAACAGCAACAGTATATATATCTTAAAGTTTCGGGTATTTAATTTCTGTATCAGAGGTTTATATTACCTATAACAAAATAGCACCCGCAACTTCGTCCGCGTATTTTTTTACCGTAGTTGGGTAAAGCCAAAGCCATTTTGGCGTGATGAGAGGAGGATTAAAATGTTACCTATCAACAGATGGCGCTGTACTGTAGGCGCCATTAGGCGTGAAGATTTTTCCTGAATTAACGATTCCTCACCAGGAAAAAATATTTTCAATAACATTTTTGAATAACAATAGTCGCTATAATTACATGTTCATAGCAGTTCGGCAATACAAATCTATACTTCGTTTTTGCTATTAGCTATATAGTCGGTTTTAATTTACGTAACAATATTACATACCTAATATAAACTACCGCAAAATGCAAGAACACTGTCAATAAAACAAGAAGACTTAATTGTTTTCAACTTACTAACAAATCCTTCACTTAACTACCATCGCCATATTTGTTTTCCTAATTCCAAATTCAAAACATACTTTTTCCCCACACACCTACTTCCAGCTTTCTTTTTACCCCATGATTTATCCCCTTAACGTTAATACGACCAATTTCCAAAGCCTTTAAGCATTGAACTGCGCCAGTGAAATAAATGACGTCCTCATTCCACCAGGATTGAACTGAATCCGACCTATTGTCGTTCTGACTTGATCAAGACTAATGACAGACCTTGTATGCTAAGTTACCTCAACACGTCACCGTGTAGATTGGACTTTATTACGGTGCCGTAGAAACGTGTTTGCGACGGGGTTGAATGACAATATTCAATTTAGTATAGAATCACATTTCTCGGTGTCAATAAATGGGTTACTTTTTAAGGACGGAACTAATCGTGTTTTTAACGTGTAAGTAAGACTGTTAGATGTGAAAGGAAACCAATGTTTCTAACTGTATAAAAGTAAACCATTGATACAAAAATCAAAGCTCAAAGAAAAATTTAAATGTGAACCTGATGGAATAGACCGGGACTCGAACTCGGTACCTCTGGATTACCGGTCCAGCGTGTGAGTTTCCACAACCCTGAAGCTCAGATAACCTTTCGAATTTTTCTTTACTTTTTGTGTCGATTTTTGCTTTTTTGTTAGGTTTATTTGGTAGGTCAATTTGTCGCAGGCACAGAATAAAGAACTACAGAAGGTTCTCCCTTTTGATTGTAGCAAAAGCCGCCTGAAACTGTATTTCATTGGTTGTTTGCGTAAAATGCGATGCAACTGGTCTTAATGAGATAAAATGGGACGCGACACAGATCACTTTTAATTTTGTATTCTTATGTATTTGAATTATAATATTATTGTTATTTAGACTGATTATCATGTCTGGTCGCTTGCCATCCTCGCGACACGGATCAAAAAGTAAATATAACAATGACATATTCCTAAAACACGCAACGGGATTTAAACACGTGTTAAGCATAATTTAATTAATATATTTGCGAGGGATAAGCGTAAGCTGACGGTAGGCACGCGATCTCTTCAAATGACGACCTGATGCGCATACACATTGCTGGGAACGACGACAAGCACTGGGATGACTGATGTTGAATTCTACAGCGTACTGTAGTTATATGAATAACATTAGCTAAATATGTCATGAAACAAAGACAAAGAAAAAAAACAAAAAAAAAGTGACTTCAAAGGTAGGCAAGAATATGTTTTTTTTTTTAATTTTTTGTTTTTACTTATCCAAAAGATATTTTGAAATTATTTTCAGAATCCTCATAATTTAACGAAACAATAATTTTATGAAACAGGTACTTAATTTAATTTTTTTTTATGCCGGTACACATCACAAATAAATAATGCAAAGTTCGGCACACAAAGCGTTAGGAAAAATTGGAAAGGTTGCTTGGGCGGTAGGGTGGCGGAAAGGTTAACGCTCTGGACCGGCAATCCAGAGGTAACGGGTTCGATTCCCGGTCTCTTCCACCAGGTTACGCACTTAATTTTTTCTTTGAGCTTTATCTTCGTATCAATGGTTTTAAAACAATAATTGTATGTATGTCAACCATGAATTTATTGTCTGTATACATAATTATATTGGTACCCATAACATATAATGACGTCACGATTAGTATAGACAAATCCATACTAATATTATAAATGTGAAAGTGTGTCTGTCTGTCTGTTACCTCTTCACGCTTAAACCGCTGAATCGATTTTGATGAAATTTGCCATGTAGATAGTTTAAGATCCGAGGAAGGACATAAGATAGTTTTCATCCTGGAAATTATCCCTAAAAAGATTGAAAAGTGAGTAAGTAATTCATGATGACATTGATGACCCTGTAGGAAATGTAATGATTAGACTAAAAGCACGATTGCTCTTACATTTGCTTAGGCGCTTTTAATAATCCCTTTTATTAATTAAGGTGATTAGGTGGATATCTATCGTGTTGTATGAGGTTGCTTCCATACTTCAAAGTTCCACGCGGACGTAGTCGCGGGCAAAAGCTAGTACTGTATATCCTTGACTGTGATCTAAGACAGCCGTGTGGGACACGCTTTAGTTAAATTTCCTAAGTACAAATGAGCTGATCTTCGCGACAGTGTGTCTCAGTTTAATTAAGCTCCTGTAATGAGCTGATGTCGCAAATATTCTCACAAATTATGTTTTGCTCCGATGGCTTACCCGGCTGTCTTTCTTAAGGTTGACGTACGTTGACGCACTGTGCCGTGGCCCGTGCGTAAGTACGATATTTAAAGCGCTAAGCCGTTTCTGACGTCTTGCCTTTCTCGTATGGTTTACTTCTGTTTTTTTTTTAAGTTTGTGGCGTTTTGTAGCAATAACAATATCTATTTTTTACATATAAATGACATGTTATCGATACTACTCGATAAAATTGAAAACTTGTAAAACTGACACGGCCGGCAGATTTGTTCATCAAAACGCCAATGTTTTTTTTTCAATTGCGCCCTATTTTGTGATACCGAAACAATTGACAATCAAATCGCGCGCCGATCCAAATCGCTTCGCACCGCCGAATCAGATTTCAGTTCGATTTAGCCTTTGAATGTGTATAAACAAGTTTGTTTTATTCGAAACTTGCCGATATTTTTTTAATTGGTCGAAAAAGTTTACCGAATTAGTGCCGTCGATTGGATAACTGGCATCGGTTGATACGGCTGTTGTAAAATGTTCATAACCGTGCAAGTCCGTTTGGAAAAGATACGATTTTTTACGGAAACACCCGAGGGGGACACGTTTATCAAAACGCGTGACATATCGCCCACCCGCCCGTTCTCCGGACTGTCCGAATTTCCGGAAATTTTTAGTTGAAACAGTGGTAGATAACACCGGACAGTTGTCCGAATTAAAACCGCGCCCGGAGCGTCCTGGGAAAAATGCGGTATTACAGTAAATATCGCGGCAAACGCCCGGACAATTAGTGCCGTTTTTGCATTGGTATTACTCCCCTGTTGACCCAGTTAAAATATCGCTTTTATTCTAGATCATTCTGGATTTTTTGAGCCGTTTATACCTACACAGTTTTGGCTGAATGTTTCAAAGAAGACTAATCATAATATCGTTTGTACTCATATTCATATGTCATTATCTATGTTGGTTATTAATGAAAAAAAAGCAACTATGATTTTATTTTAATAAAACGTTATGTTACGTTCATGTTCTTGAAGGGAGTTCCCTCTGCAAGACGATGAACGTAACATCAAGTTCGAAAGGTCGAGAAAGTTAAATTGACACGTTTTGAAGGCGATTATTCGCGCTAATACTTTTACTATAATATTACCATGCAATAATTGAATAACAAAATATTAATAATTCAATAATACTAAACAATAATTTAAAAATGCACATAATGTCTCTCCAGAGGGTGGATTTACAAAGAAAAAACTACGAATACACGAAACTCAAAAATGGAATGGAACTACATGGTCATGGTCAAAGTGTAGTTAGCATAGTTTATTAGAATTTCATTAGGTACCTACTCTTTATAACCGTGCTGTAATACCCTTAATGTCATACAAACAAAAAACAATTTACATGTTACAGTAACAACTTATTGATAAAACGATTTAACTGTGTTTGTTGATAAACCTACGGAACTACGAAATAAAAATTGAAATAGATAAGGCATTTTCACTAGAGAATTCACCGATGGAGAGTCCATTTGTTTCTCAGCTTCGTGGTTTTACCGCTAATCTATACATAATGGCTATTTGTTAGAGAACAATTTGTTTACAAACGATTGGTCAGTCGACGTTTAATCTGGCTTAAGTATGTTTGACGTGGGTTAAGGAAAAAGCATGCACTATGTTAAGAGATTATCTACTCATACATCAGACAATAGTGGACATACATAAAACATTAGACAATAGTGGACATACAAAAATGGAACTGTCAAATATATTATCCGCCGGGTCAAATATAACTGGACGCTTCATTCTTATGGGGAGTATGTATATATTTATGTAACGAAAAACAAGTAAAAAATAACAGAAACAACGCGACTTTGTCACACGATGAAGACATGATACAGTAATATTATTAAAACTATCGTGAGACTTCCATACTAATATTATAAATGCGAAAGTGTGTCTGTCTGTCTGTCTGTTACCTCTTCACGCTTAAACCGCTGAATCGATTTTGATGAAATTTGGCATGGAGATAGTTTAAGATCCCAGGAAGGACATGATAGTTTTCATCCTGGAAATTATCCCTAAAAAGATTGAAAAGTGAGTAAGTAATACATGATGACATTGATGACCCTGTAGGAAATGTAATGACAAGACCAAAAGCACAATTGCTCTTACATTTGCTTAGGCGCTTTTAATAATCCCTTTTATTAATTAAGGTGATTAGGTGGATGTCTATCGTGTTGTACGAGGTTGCTTCCATACTTCCAAGTTCCACGCGGACGTAGTCGCGGGCAAAAGCTAGTATTTAATACTTATAAAAACGGTTTAAACTCACGTAAAAATTTACAGAAATTGTCAGGAGTGGGCCTCGACGGCGTAGCAGCACGGATAGCTGTCCCTGATGAAGAGCTCCGTACGAGTTCGAAACATGTCGGGCCGTTCCTGACAAATTTTACGAGCTTAAACCGTTTCCCCCCATTCAACGACGCCTTGCCATATCTCCAATATCTCTGAATGTATAACTGTATTATATCTATAAACGTAGCTATATTGAACATCGAATATACAATGTAAACATAAAAACTACTTAAAATTTAGAAGCCAAGCCTCACAATAAGATGTAAACTAGAAAAGGCATTACCCTCCTTTACTTCTGCATCCATCAATCCTGACGCATTCCAACCATAACACCGTTTCATCGCCTTGCATTGTAACTTGACTAAACCAACGTAACTTAACAGTCAAGTCAAGCAAAAACAACCCTTGTTATATCCACAAAAGACCTCCGCCGATGACCAAGATAAATCGATATTCAGTAAACCTTTTACAATCCCCAATAATGAGTTAAAAACATCTGTTACTGTCGCCACATTTGGTTATCTTGCCCGCTCTCAGACAACTATGGACTTTCAATTACATAACCCCACTTTTATGGCGAGATTACGTGAGTGAAGGAAAAGATTAAAAGGATTTACATTTTTAAATTAAAAGACTTTCATAAGTACGAGACATACGATAATTCTAGATGAAATAAAATCGGTACTTTACCGAAGATGGGACCTGACCTCTTTTGGGTTGAAGTGACGCAATTGAAAAATTCGATCACCGGGCGATATCTCGGTGGTTTAGTGATAAGAGCCACTGACTATCGCAGGTCCCTTTGTAATAAAAATGTGCCTATCAGGCTCGATTCGACTAAACTTTTACTCCGATATAACGCTTACCTTCAGATAGTAATGTCACAAACTATTAAGGTCTTTGATATTTATTAAAATACATAAACGGGTGTAAACACGAGTAATCACATCGTAAGCAGAAGTCGAATATCGTTGGCCAAGTCGACATGTTTCGAATCGGTACGCGATTCATCATCACGTCTTTGATATTACTCTCCTAGATGACGCGTAATTATTTGAATAAAAGTTTGATTAATCCATCTTTGATCGTACCTATAGATTACAATTTTTAAAACATTTAACTGATTTATAAAATACTGAAATGAGAGAGAGTTTCGAAATGTGATACACGTAAATACAAGTGGGATTGCAATATCATGCCGTATGAAAGACGAATTTTATCCATTAATACATAATAAAAATTGCAAAATGTTCTTTGACGCAAATATTTTTGTATTTTTTTTGTAAAATGAGGTTTTTGTTCGCAAGGGAATGCTTTTTTATTGACAGATTAAAGTAAGTAACAATTTCATTGCGTTTTTTTAGGCGCAAAATATGTCAATATATCTGTGATAAAAAGTAAAGAATTGCTTTACTTCATTGCAAACCTTGTATGCGTAAGTTGATATACCATCAAACTTAAACCAAAACTATGTTATGATTCATGAATGAAACCTTGCGCAGTAAATTAAAATCGTAGCGTTTACAGATTTATGATAAGATACTTTTTGTTTCATGTAACTTTAACTATCGTGTGAAACATAATTACAAGCACGTAACAGCTGTCAGGTTTGTTAAGCCATTAGTAATTTTTTACCGTTTTGTATCAATTTACTGTCGGTACAAATCGTTTAAATGCCATGTCACTGTAGTCTGTGACAAAGCAAAAATTATTACAAGAACAAAGCTTTTAGATTATCGCGATGACATATTGTGATGTGTATCGTATTTTTCTAATATAAATAAAAGCTTACATTACCGTACACAGGTGTGACATCTATTTGCTTTGATACTTTGTATGATTTGAGTTTACTGAATTGAAATATATACTTTTATGGTCAGTGGGATAAATATCGAAGCACAGATGCTATATTACTAACGCCATTTTACTTTTGGCAACTAACTATACCTAAGTTGCAGATTCAGATTTAGATTCAGATTATTTATTGGTAAAATAACAATTTTACAAGTCAATGTTAAGTAGGATACATAAGTAGGATATGTTATTTTAGTAATTTTATATAAAGATTGTTACATTATAATTATGTTACATTGCATGATTGTAATGTCTAAACCAAGTAGCACATATGCTGTAGAAAAGTTTATACAGCCTTACACAGCTAAAAAGTTGTATAAGGTCTATATAAGCTCTTATGCAGCTTGTGTACTACGTGGGAATGCCATCTTACAGTAATACTATTATTCTGCCCTGACTGACCTTCTTTTACGTATTTTGCGGCCTCATCACGCAATCATTCTTGGAACTTGGAAGCCAAAAGACTTTAACGGCCTTGGATAGGTTTAAGGCTGTTAAAGTCTTATGTAGAAAGCTCCCGTGAGTCTCAGACATATTGAAATACATATGAAACGGGTTTACTCACATCGTAGAAGGCGAATATCGCTCGACCTGTTTCGAATCGGTACGCGATTCAACATCACGATCAGTCGCGGCGGCGGCCAATCGAAAACACAGACCGACCCCGTACCGATTCGGAACATGTCCAGCGATATTCGAAGTCTACGACGTGATAAAGCCCGTTTCGAATGTATATTTTCATCACACTTGCTCGTAAATCAAGGGTTTACATGCTAAAAAACCGGGCGGTAAGCCGTAAATTATGCCCTAGAGCGGTAAGTAATTTTGGTATTGACTACTATTTATAACGTTTGTTTTATTTCCTCCAAAGTGTGATTAAAAACGTCATACGTGACTCTGGTGGTAAAGGAATTCTAAACTCGTGTCATTAAAGCCCTTGCCTTCGGTCTTCTAATATACACTCGTTTGTGATTCCTCAGTTGCCACCCTTGTTACGTAATGTACTATAATGTGACTGTTAAAGTCATTGTGAAAGGATACTTTTTACCCGACTATTACGGAGCAAATGTTAGTACCATGTGTGACTTCTAAATATCACTATAATTGAATCATCGGAAAACACCTGTTTTACTTGTTTACCTTTTACCCCCGAGAATGTCCCAAATGTTCAAATTATTAAATTCCCCACAAACCTTATACTGCCACAGTCGGCAATATTCAACCTTGCTTCTTTTACTATAAGCGTTTCATAATGTCGCACGGTTACGATGATACTTATGCTGTTATTTCAAACGAATGTGAACCTTGGAACTTGCGAGATACAGGGATGTTAAGTGAGTTAGCGAAGAGAGATGAAAGGTACAAGTTATACCATAATTAAGTTTCTATCCGGCGTGGTACCGGCAGTACACTTTGCGGAATTTCAGGGGCGGATATTATCAAATTCCAATCGCTTGGTAATGACGTGATGTCAAATTTAAACGTTAGGTAAACATGTAACCGATACTTAATCTATATTTATCTGTCCTAGAAAATGATACTGATACTTTCTTCAGTTTTAAAGAAATGTAAATAAAACAAACGCTCAAAACGTCAGGAAATTTAGGAACTAGAATAGTTAATCGGTTTAATCATCAAATTATCTATTTAAAAAAGACTTTGTCTTTATTATTTGGTTGTTGACAGTACTTTAGTATGGTTATTGGCTGTGCAAGCGCCAAGCATGTTTCAACTATATAGCTGTACGGTAAGCATCAAAAGTAGTTGACAATTTTGCTATCTGCATATGTCAAATTTCGTCCTAAAATAATCAGAAATGAACGAAAAACTGATTGAATAAAAAAAAAATTACATTTATAAAGATATTTGTATGAAACATGCTCGACAGATGATATCATTTTGTCCGATACATTGTATAGATGAATAAGAAACATAATCAGAAATTGAAAACTCGGCATCTAAATCACAATTTCTCAAGCATCCCGTATTTGCTCCATTATCGCGTCCTGTTTACTCAGCACATAGCTACGTATGTCTCGAAAATAATCTCATTCGAGATTGCTTCCCTTAAACAGGGAGGAAAAAATAAGTTTACCTACACGGGCATCATATTAAAGGCAAAACAGCTGCTATCCGGATAAGGTAAATATTGCCGTGCGCGTATTAACATAACGCCGCTTCTGTCGGCTGTCGCGCAAACAATCAGCTATGTTCATTAGTAGGATGATGTTAAAAAGTGGTATTAACGTTTTTAAACCATTTTTATAGATATTTTAACATTGATTAAAACTATCACGATACCAGAGGCTGTTGTGAGAAGGCGGTCGATTAAATAATATGTATACAGGATAAGTATCGCCTTTATTAATGTATCAGAAAATATTTTTGAGAGGCTTTTACTGTGGACTGTACTAGCACACACGTCAATCGTTGGTTAAGACCAATCAAACGCGCCCTAATTCTGTCTATTTCTGAGTTTCCAGAATTAACTTCTGGTTCCATCATCAAATGTCTATACTATTATGAAATTCTACAATTGTATTGAAAGTCAGTTTTCTATCTAAAAAGAATTAACAGCATTTACATGTACGTGCGCGCCGTATAGCGCCATCTGTTGGAGAAGATGGTAATTATTTGTTCGCTGATCACGTCGAAGCGACTGGACGGATGTCTATCAATTTTGGTACAAGGATTGCTGGAAATTACTAGCATAGAGGCATTCTATCTTCGTCCTCCGGGTAGGCAAGCGCTTGTGACTCCTCTGGTGTCGCAGGTGTTTATGGGCGACGGTAATCGCTTTCCATCAGGCGATACGTTTGCTCGTTTGCCCCCTATGACATAAAAAAAAAAAAAAAATGGTAATACGCGGACTGTAATACTATTACGCGGACGACGTTGCCGCAGATAATTTTCATTGATTTTACGCACTCGCACGAGGCATATCGCCTAGTGATCACCAAGACTAACTAAAATCTCCGTCTCTCCTCTTCAAAACGTCATATCTAGCTTGACACTGAGATACGAGCTTTGTTTTAAGTAGGTAGGTATTTGTTACTTAGCTAGTCTCGGTAGTCAACAGACGATATCGTTTTCTTAATTTTCATCACAAATATATGCAATTTTGTAGACGTTTAAAGAAGAAATTCACAACCGAACATTTGATCGACAAAATAAGCAGGCTGCTTAAAAAAGTGTTTCATTTCCACCCGCCTCGACGGCTGAGGAAATTGAAATCTCCGCCGCGACAGGTGATTGACGTCCACTCCGGCGCATGGCCGCTAATTTATTACCAACGTGTAGGCTTGACTGCCGATGTACCCGTACTTTGCGCTTATAAACGCCTTAAGGTACAATTAAGAATAAATAATAAGGGACAATCTTAGACAAATCGACCTGGTCCCAAACTGAGCAATACTTATATTATGGGTACTATACGACGATATACATTATATATAAATACATATATAAATAAAGATAAGTTCATCACTCAAATATTAGTCCTTGCTGGGATTCGAACCCAGGACCGTCGGCTCGATAGGCAGCTGCACTACAGACTGCGCTACCACGTCGTCAACGAATATCACCAAAGTCTGATTTTACCCTATCATAATGCTGCGTCGTATATCGTCGTCTAAGTTTTATGACCGGACATTAACACAAGTTTATGAATTACAAGTAAAAGAATTTAAAAAATCTTAAAATAATCCCTCTCAAAACCCTGTGAAACTAAATCTTATTGAAACACAACCAGGTGTAACAAACACCCTCAGGATTGAACCTGTGCACCCTGTCCGAAAAGGTACTATTCTATAGAAAAAATCAGGTAGTTACGACGTTCTAAATAAGAAGGGTTCACCCCTAATCAAATCCCCCGTGAAAACTTAAGATGTATTTATGGGTGTCCACCGGCGATAAAGGGTGACACCCATCACTCCGCAATCTCCGCGTTGATCAATCACCGTTTGGGAACCGATTTGTTAAGTTTAAAGTGCGTAGATACGGTTGTAAAGGAATGGTATAGATTCTCATCTGTACTGATAATGTTACAGATATCTGTACCATTCATGTCTTTTATATATATGTAGATATGGTAGTATTTAATATTATACATAAGTAACTGTGAAGAAATAACAAATAACCTTAAGTTTTCATATCCCACACAAACAAAATGTTACCTTAGATGGCTCTGCTGAGATGTGAATGTATCAAAATGCTAATCCTATTGGTATCTTATTACCAACTTGACGAATGGACTATTCGATAATAAAAAGGGAAGATAAATCTAATGTTTATTATTAGTAAATATACCCAAAAATCATGAAGTACACATGAAAAGCCGAAGGCGTAGGTAAACTAGTTTCAAATAAATACGGCCAAAGAAATACTCGATATTTTTTTTTAATAATAGACGACAAATAAAAAAACTTTATATCATAGGAAATGAAGACATAAATCAACGTTCTATCAAGATAACTTCCAAGAGTCCTATATCAAAGCGCGGCAAGGGAGCCAAGCTTCCGCTACCCGCCGATAGATGGCGCGCACAGTCCCATCTCTTAACTAAACGTCGCTCGCGCACGCGTGCGTAACCAATGGCAGCCCATTCATTTAAAATCACGTTCTCAATACTAAAATGGACTACGTCCGGAAATACATTCATTCTATTTTCAATCCTAATCAAATGAAGTTACAGTGTAATATTTAGACGATGTTGTATACATCGCGTTGTTTTTTTTTGTTTTTTTCCCTCAGCCCAATTCCGTTTTTTATATCCGAGCATAATCGACAAAGGAGCCGTTTGGTTCCGAACTGAAGATGTTCCGTATAGAGAAAAAAGTTTTACAGTTACACGATACTATTAAAGTTTTTGTATTGGAGAATAAAGACGTTGGTGCATTCGTAGATTGCGCGTGAAATTGGACAGGCGGCGCACATGTTTCTGATTCTCATGGCGTTAGCTAGTTTTTATGGTTTTTGGATGTGGAAACAAGTTTGGGCATTTGGTAAGGCTGTGACAAAGGCATAGTGGTCAAGAGAAGGCAATCGAACTCTTTGGCAACTGAACAAATCATTGGTCAGTCATGACTTCAATATGCCTTCTGGAAAGTACTCTTCTACATCACCCTTATCATATTTCTACATTCTTAGTACGCCTTTTTGTTGTTGGGTCTTTTTTACCTACTTAATTGTATCTGAATTCGATGTGAACATACATATCAATGTATTTTTTAAAAGTAATCATACGAGTTTTAAACCTTGATCAAAAGTTAATCCACCTTATTTTAAAAGTCGACAGTACATTTCGACTTAATGTACTCCACAAAATACCTTTCTCGCTTAAGCTCTCATCAATCAATACATTCTAAAAGCATAAGCCGTTCCGAATATGATAATAAGCCGCATAATCTATTCACCTCTCTATTGTTCTGGAAAATTGAAAAATAGTATCGTCCCACGCGGATATGTATTCATAGAATTTCGTAAAAATGTTTCCTTACACCCCTACTTGTCTAGTTACTACAGCTGTGCCCTGAAATATTAATAAGTCCAAATCGTTTTACACCTGACAACTCCCAACGGACACCAGTGTAAATAATTCCATCGTCCATTTCTTTAAACTGTCAATTTCCGAAATAACACGTACGAAGTGAAAAAGAATTGAGGATTCCCTAAACGCGACCCGCTTTTAAACGACCTATAATCGTTAGGGAAGAATGCAACTGTTTTAGAATTCGACGACGAATTCTTTGAGTCAACGAACTCTGAGGTGCCGGAACTCCTATTCTCATAATTTTAGATAATTCCTAATTATCTGAGTGATTGATGTGCTGTGAGGTTCGCCTGGTAATCCTACTCCCACTAGCTGCCAACCGATGTTACTACCCATATAATAACACGGCTCAAACTGCCTCATAATTACCAGTTATTAGCGCCACATACACTGCGTAATACTTAATTAGTCGTTCATTAAATTTACCGACAGAAGCTTTGGAATTGAATTATACAATCGGTTGACAACTGAAGACGATTTAAAACATGAAAGCCTTTAGCGAGCTAGACGATACACCCAATTATATAGAATTTAATTAAACTTATCAATGCTTTCACGTAAATAGTTCGCACTTTGAATACCGATATTGAACGACCGAACTATTTGAAAGCTGAAAATGAAAATGATGTACACGAAGACCGGGATGACGCAACTAAAAACCAAATAAAAATTAAGATAAACGTCGGATCCTCAGCGTCTCACCGGCGAAATTGCAAAAGCTTGTTGGCAATGCCGCGGAATATATGGACATCAATCCGAAACACGGTGCTACGTAACTACACTAAAAGTGGCAGTTGGGAAAATTTATAACCAACAATACTCGCGTAAGAGAGTTTCGCAATAAAGTGTACAAAAAAGCCGTAAGCCAGACCTCCGGTCCTTTAAAACCAATTTGTCCCGAGTTTACGACCCCGGTTAACGCATCAAACAATGAGTGAAAGTATTGTGTTTTATGCTCTTTAAGTTTGATCGTTTACCTAACCATAACTCTTTTATTGGCCACCATAAAATTTGTATCCCATTTTAGAAAAACCCTCGACCGCATCGATTCCCTTAATTACAGGAGGTTCGTAAATAACGTAATATCAGGTTTAATACACAATTATGATAGAAAGGAATACTTGGAGCATATGTTATAATGGCCGGGGCAATTAGGGTACTGTGTTTTTGTCCCTGGCGACATTGTGTTTCTGGGAAACTTTGTTTGTTCAAAACACGTGGGAGTTCCGTCGTGTTGTCTTTTCAGCGCCGTTTGGATGCATGTGTCGACCCCGGGTTAAATTAACCGGAAACTTAAGGGGAAATAGTTAAGATTCCGTGCAGGTCTGTTGCAGTCACTCAGAAAGTTAAGCATGCCACCCCTGTTTACGAAACGTTTAAAATAACCTGTCTCGAGGAATCGACCGGTACCGACGATGAAAAAACAAATGAAGTATTACTACGACGAGATTATTATTCAAATTTATGCTTAAGCGAGAAGCGTAACATTGAACCTTAGTTGCATTGCATCTCATCAGATATCCACGACTTGACATAACAATACAAAACACGTTTGGGTTCCAGTGGCAAACAATATAATCGATATGGAATATCATTATGACACAATTCAATAACAAAGATCCGGTGATTCGGGATAAAATTCGAGGTTTGGAAAAAAAAGGAGGCGCGTATTGGATTGTAGAGATGTAAATTACGTAAAAACTGAATATAAACGCGTTTCGAGTATCTTTTGATAGTATAATGGGGGCGTGCGTGATGCGGACGGGGGCCGGCGGATCGCGCGGGTGGTCCGGCGGTCGCACTATTTAAATATTTCTTTTTATTATTTGCCAGCACTATTTGTTGATTAATGTTTGTTTAACACGAAGGTGTCGTACAACAAGGTGTGATTTGTTGGCCCTTTATAGGCTATCGATTTCAGTTTCATCGTTTTTCTACAAAAAAATATCGAGCGTTGGTATTTTTAAAATATATCGTGCAGGATCAATGTTTATCGATATTAATGGAGCCATTACTGTCCTTTTTGGTACGCTGTAGAGGAAAAAACTTTCGTTTTTACATCTTTGACAATTCGTTATATGGAGTTAATATATTTTGTAGGTTTATTTATAAGCGTGTGATCAAGCATTATGAGGAAAAGACATAGGAAAAAAACGATTACTTCACAAATAACAAAAGTGTCCTTTGAACGGAATTCATCATTAGCTAATGTATTTACATTGAACATGCCTACGTGTTTATCTCTTACAATTGTTCCATTCACTCCCTTTAAGTCTTAATTGAACAAATCATCGTCAATTTAACCGCGTGCGTTCAAGTTATCTCGAAATGAAATAAAGCTGTTTACGGTGCTCATTAGTGGTGCCTTATCTTCATTTTCAACGTTCCTGGGTGGTTTTACATGTTCATTCCAATAATTATGCGTATGTGACAATTATATAACATATCATTCCACGCCGGTTCACTTTAGAAACTATAGATATTCTTAATTGCATTGGATTTGATCTGCAGAATTGTAACTTGGAACTGTAAATAGTTTTGATTCATATCCGCTACAAGGGGGTAGTACATTGTAGTTCAGGGGTTAAAAATCCGTGAGCTATCTCTATAACGCACTTTTATGGATCTATTTATTTATAATAAGAAGACTGAAAAGAACTCACTTGCAGCTGAATGAATGCAAGCTCAAATTGAAGAACATTTAGTTGCACAAAAATCGCACGGACTTCGAAAAGTCAATTTAGGAAGTCCACGCACAAAGATGATTTTTGCAGCATCAGAAGCAATGCCCTAAGAACAGGATTTTAAAAATATAACATGTTAATTTGTTAACGAAATGACAAATAACACAGAAAAGACTTCAAAAACACGTCTCTAATTGGAAGAAACCGAAGAGCTTCTAGTTAGCTACGGTGGAAGTGGAACCGAAAGGAAGCACTTAATTGTCCTTTTTACGGGTGTTTCGTAACTTCAAATTCTTATAATGAAACCACTTGATATGGGGACAGTTTTAAAATAAGTAAAATTATCACTTTTACCATTAACATCTATCTTAAAACATGGTTATTCAATTTACTTATTTAAATGTAAAATATTATTGGTTGGCAAAATAAATATTGTCTTCTTCTTCTTCAAAGTCTTTGGTAGAAAACTTACCTATTTATTATTTTCAGCATTTTTTTTAATGAATATATCGTGATCTTGATTGATGTATCTAGTCAAATCCATTTTTGGAATTTACTCACTTGCATAGTGGATAAACTTGTATGCTATTAATAATAAAATTGTTGATTTGGCTAATCATTCAAATTCAACTGTACAAACGAATGATCAAACCTGAAACTTTTATTCAATTTTATCAAATCCATCAATTTTTTGTCCAGAATTGAGGTAGCTACTTTGACTTTCATGAATGCATTACTGAATGTCTGAATTGAAGAATAAACAATTTGGAATTGGAATTTCAAAGTTAAATGGGATACGCGACAGACGGCTATGAAACTTATGGCAGTGCAATGTATGATGCTTATCTATTTGCAATTCAATAAGTATTCCCCTCAGATATTAAAAGAGAAAAAAAAATGCAAGCTGTATCTAATCAGGAATATTACCTTTATGTGTCGTGTAAAGAAGGGAAATGTCAAATTACAAACGTAACGTGATTTGAAACTGTAGATTTTCTAAGATCCTGTTATTTTCTCAAATTAGTTTTCCCTACGAGGCCTACAAGCAAGAACCACTTCCAACTACAAGTATGTTGTTATCATTATCACACTAATATTATAAAGGGCGAAAGTTTGTGAGTGTGTTTGTTACTTCTTCACGCTCAAACGGCTAAACCATTTTTGATAAATTTTGGTATGAAGGTAGCTGACACCCTGTTTTAACACATAGGCTACTTGTTATCCCAAAAATATAGTGTTCCCGTGGGATGAGAGGGTAACATAGCGCGGCACAGCTAGTTTACACAATATAACTGTAGAAAACACAGCCCAAACCAAACTAATGTCCGGAAGCATGATGTTTTTGCATAACGTTCTTTACGAGGCTAGACGACACTGGGATCTCTTAAGAAGGCACGGCCTGTAAGACTCTTGCAATTTTTAATGGAAATCCCATAAACGCAGACTAAACATGTCTGTAGCAAATCTTGCACCTTCATAGGCGGGTAGATTCTACAAAACACCAAAATCTCCCAAGTCATCCCCAATCAAACCTGCCAAGTGTTGATGAGCAAGTGTGTGGAAGCACCCGTTTTCGTTAGTCGTTCCAATAAGACGTTGAAGGGAGCATTGTGTCGTGTCAGGTTCACTGACTCCGGTTATTGTGAGTCCGTCTTGACGGATTAAATTTCTTCGATCTGTATGATGGGTTGATTTGTGAGGTTGAGGTTTCTATTCGTTGCTTTTAAATGTACGTTCGTTGAGAGCACTTCGGGCGTTTTGTTTAATTGGATTTCGTTTGTATTCTTATTCGATTCAGCTTTTTTTTCGTTTTTGTAAATGTTGTCACTATTTTCACAGAGATTGAATTCGTTGTTTTAATTTGTTTTCTTTAATTATTTACTGAAACACTTACTAGTGTAATATTTTTTCGAGAAATGGTTATAATCCTATCTTCTAAAGCAACATAGAAAAACGGTAGACTTCAATTCTTAACAGTGAGTACAACCGTAACAACAGTGCATTTTAATTAGTTCCATCTACGACTGCAAGACACTGCATTGTATTTTATTCCGTTTGTTTACTACAATAACTCACTCGAACGTAAACACAACCCGCAAGCGTTTCGGTTTCCGCATTAACCGTACTGCCGCAGAAATTCCATCAGCCCCGGCCGATAATCCCCGAAAATACCAAATGCAAATGCACCCGCATAATTAACTCGCTATAGAAAATATTGACGCAACCACGGCCGCACGTGAAAAGCACCGTAGCGATTTACAATTTCCGCACCAAAATACAAACTTACGTTGATCGAAGAAACACCGATCCAGACCATTCATAACGCGGGGAACGGCCGCATAATGCACAACACTGTGGTTCACACACAATACGGCACACGAAACAAATCACAGTAACGTCCTCACTCGGTCACTGCACAACGTTAGGGCGGGTGCTGCTTGTACTGGCGTGGAGGGTTGAAGCGTGTTGCCGGTCCGGCGGTCGGCGCGCGACTGACTGCGCGCGGCGCCACGGGAGAGGGGGCGCGCGCGGGGGAGGGGGTGCGTGCGTTCGGAATCCACTTCCCACGTGCTCGCCACCCGTCCTCCTCTTACAGGACGGGTTAGCTTTTTAAAAGCATCGATATGAGTATCGTGCGCTCAACCTTGTTTATGCACCGCTAATAATAACATGCGAACTCAAAAGCGCATTTGTTTTGGTTTTTTTCGCTAAGTTGGGATGTTTGCTCGCGTTTCCGGTACGGTGCGCTGGACCATTTCCGGTCGGGAAGTTTTGGAACTCTTAGCTTCGACAATAAATCTAATAAATCGAGCTGAGAAGTTGGAGATGTTATTTTATCAAGTTACAAGTGCCTTACATGATATTTTCGCAACTTTTACAAGACATAACAGTAAATGACGTAAATGTACCTATATTTAGTTATCATCAACTTAATCTAGTTTTGTCCATATTCCGAAAATACGCATTTATGTATTAATAATACTACATATGAATTTTGATTATTCATATAATCTTTGTTGCACTAATGAAAACCAAATCGTGCAAATGGCGGACTTAATACCATTGGGTATTTTCTACCAGTCAACCATTGAATAGATCACGCAAGGATTTTTTTTTATTGAACTTATGTTGGGGGCTTGCTTAAACCTGAACTTGAATCATGTACCCGATAGTTATGCAGATTGTAAGAAAATACATACTTTGTGTAAATATATAGCAAAACTAGGGAAGTGTTGGTAAAAAAAAGACACTTTCGATTCCTAATTTTAAGAAATAATCCTAAAGAAAAGCAAGCCTCTATCGTAGAATAACATACAAATGTGGCATTCCGTTGGCCATAAGTCATATTTTTTTTCGGTAAACCCAAAATTAAGTCAACTTTTATCCCTCATCATTAGTGTTTTGATATCTCTAATTCCGAAACGTATTACTTAAAATTCCTAGATAAAATAACAAAACGCTAATGCGTTCCCCGTACATCGACGGCAAGAAGCGGAAACGTAGTAAACGCCAAGGAAATACATTGGCGCTTAAAGCATTTCTACTCCCGGCCGCAGATATATATTTAGGGTGGTCGTCCACCTTATCTGTTTGTCACTCATCGGGAGTTACTCTTACTCCTTTTACTTCTAAAGTTAGCAGTCCACTGACTCACGCCACGTCATGCGATGAAACGAGTTCATAATAAAAACCGGCCAAGTGCGTCTCGGACTCGCGCACAAAGAGTTCCGTGCTATAAAATAATATGTTTTTTGCAAACATTCGATATTTTACATAGAAAACTACCGTGAGTCTTAGACATATTAAAATATATGCGAACCGATTCGAAGCATGTCGAACCATTTCCGACTTCTACTCTACGACGTGAATAAACCGTTTCACCATCTAGATATTTTAATACGTTGTATAGTATAGAGATTGAATGGATCCCCTAGAAATGTTAACTTCTTTATGTTTATTAGGTAGTTGTTGTTAAAGTGCGTATAATTCACATTATTGTAAGCTTTCAAGTCCCTGCCTGTTACGGTTCCAAAGATACAGCCTTGTGTCTGTAACAGACGAACAGTCCATCCAGTTGGATGCGGAACCGTAAAACAAATGATTGATGAATTCATATCGGACTAATTGCTTTTTAAAGTTTTCCTACGAAATGCGATGTTTATGGAAATGCGTGCTAGGCAAAAAAACGTTAGTTCGATAATTTTATGCTTGATATTCTAAAGTCTGTCATGTCCGTCTGTCTTTATTTATTTTCATATGATGTTGAGAAGATATAAAATAAAAGTGGGTCGGTTCCCACTTAGACTTCAGTAAATCGCGTAATTTTTTTCTTTATAGCTAGGTATCTATATTTGTGGTAATTATTGTATAGTAAAAAAAAATAGGAAGTATATAACATTCCATGTTATTTAGTTATCCCTGTGCTAAAGTCATGGAATGTCACTTTTTACCCGACAACGGAGAACGAAAATATATGTATCAGACTATGCAATTCTGATGATATAATTGTAACACAATCACATCAGAACTGTACCAAAAGTATATTTAAATACCCCTAACAAAGCGTGTCAAACAAAAACTATTAATTAAGTTTCCAGTTTTTTGGCAACTATAATTACAAAAGATATAAAAACTGAGATCTCAGGCGGATACAAATTAAGGCTGCTCTTGGCTCTTGATTGCACAAAAAATGCCTGTGAGTTATTACACATATATAGCATTCAGACATGACAGTTTGTTAAAGATTAAGGTTATGCGTTTGAGGTTACCCGATTGCGGAGAATGCGTTGTCTCGCGGTGTTATGGTGTTAATAGCCGTTTTTATCAGCCCCCGCGGCGATGCCTCGTTTTTAAACCATTTTGACGTTTATGCAAAACACTTCTCACTTTTTTTGTCCGTTTTGAGTGACGGTAAAACTTGCGTTTGAATGCGACGATATTCATATATAAGTAAGTACTTAAATACAAACCTGTGTTTGTATTTATCACACAAATATTTGCTCTTGTGCCGGGTTTCGCATTCGTTATTAATGTAGATTTTTTATAGATACAATTTTTCATTATTTTTCAATATGGTGAAGACGTAGGGGTTGAAAACGTAAAATAATATAAATTCCAACAATCTCGTAAGGTCTAAAGCTTTAAAATTTCGAGAAATAGAATCGACAAAAAAAATTGTAGTAATATTACTTAATGAACTTGGCCACAAAATTTTACTTGAATCGGTTGAGAAATGCTACCCCGAGGCGAGAATAGCCGGAAATCCGGACATACGTAAGAATTTTAAGCCAAGCTAAAATATACGCTTCGCTCGCTCGGCCAAATATGTTTTTCTTAATATATTCCCGCATCCATTCATATTCACTCGCATATTTAGATCGACGTTGCCACAAAAATATTGACCGCATTAACTAATTATATTCTATTCATAAAGTGGCAACATTACCCAAAATGCACTCACACCCTTTATGCAATTTACATGTCGTTTTAATTTATTTAGACTCCGCCACCGCCGGCCTAACGACAAAAACAAACTTTCTTATAATTATGTTATTCGAAGACATTTATTTAAAGCGCTCCTGCTTGCACCACTACGCGCTGTTCGGATTCCGGCGTGTTCCACTTAGCGCCGGGAAAATACTAGCAAAAACAAAAAAAACAGCCAAGTGCGAGAGTCGCGCATCGAGGGTTCCGTACAAACACTTATCCCATATTAACTGGCCGGGTTGAGTTAACTTTGCACCTGGTGTGGCGCCGGATACAAATGAGGTGCAAAGTTAACGCAACCAATCACGTTTGTTGTGTGGGAGCCGCTTTAAATATTCTTTTGTTGTGTTTTTTAGTATGTGTTGTTATAGCGGCAACAGAAATACATCATCTGTGAAAATTTCAACTTCACTGTTCATGAGATACAACCTGGTGACAGACGGACCGACGGACAGACAGACGGACAGCGGAGTCTTAGTAAAATGGTCCCGTTTTTAGGGTTCCGTACCCAAAGGGTAAAAACGGGACCCTATTACTGAGACTTCGCTGTCCGTCCGTCCGCCCGTCCGTCCGTCCGTCCATCCATCCGTCCGTCCGTCCGTCCGTCCGTCTGTCACCAGGCTGTATCTCAAGAACGGTGATAGCTAGACAGTTGAAATTTTCACAGATGATGTATGTCTATTGCCGCTATACCAACAAATACTAAAAATAAAATAAAATATATATTTAAGGGGGGCTCCTATACAACAAACTTGTTATAGATTATTAAACCCTTCATGCTCGAGTCGGACTCGCATTTGCCCATTTTTTTACTCTTTGGGTAGGGAACCCTAAACCCCTCCGCGGATGCGAGTCCCCTCGCGACATTGACGTCGTGGTTGACGCACTATAATCACGACAAGGGAAAATATTTGAGTACACAACTCTCTTGTTTTAATTTTTGCATCAAAATAAATAGAAAATTACTTGTTTAAAATTTTTCACTCAGGAACTGTTTTTACGCACTTTGAGGTAATACATTTTGTTAATTATATGACACTAGCTTTTGCCCGCGACTACGTCCGCGTGGAACTTGGAAGTATGGAAGCAACCTCGTACAACACGATAGATATCCATATCCACCAAATCACCTTAATTAATAAAAGGGATTATTAAAAGTGCCTAAGCAAATGTAAGAGCAATTGTGCCTTTGGTCTAATAATTACATTTCCTACAGGGTCATCAATGTCACTTTTCAATCTTTTTAGGGATAAATTACAGGATGGAAACTATCCTATGTTCTTCCTCGGATCTTAAACTATCTCCATGCCAAATGTCATCAAAATCGATTCAGCGGTTTAAGCGTGAAGAGGTAACAGACAGACAGACAGACACACTTTCGCTTTTATAATATTAGTATAGTATGGATTAAATTCGATTCAATCTCGTTGGTGTAGCTTTAAATGGACTGTAAATCCTGGTTCGTGGGCATCCTAGAAAATTTGGAAAAATAAAGAGAGCGGAGAAGAATAGAACTAGAGATAATATTTATGAAATAATGTGAGGTTCCACTAACCTTTAACACAGGAACAGGCACCGAAACAGGAACAGGAACAACACTCTAAATATATTAGTTTATGCGGGTGATGATGCTATTAATATTATTATTTTAAAGCGATATAAATTTTCTTTTTGAACGACGACGACACGCACTGACATTGACACTGAGATAAAATTGTTTCTTGTTCTTTTGGCGACCATAGACGTCGCTACGCAGGTTGGTCAATGCGGATACTTCACATTGTGAAATAAATACTATCTCAGGCCTAAACATTCCCCCCGCCTAGAAGGACAAACATCTCTTTGTTCTTCTACTAAACAAAGAGCATAAGAATGATAAAGAAGAACCACGCGAAAAGAAAGTTAAAATAAATAATGAACTTCTTAAGAATGTCACAGAAACTTATGTGACATATAAATAAGGAATGTCTATTGAAGTGGTAAAGGCGAAACTTTTACCACAGGTCTTTGATAAGTACCTGAATTAGTGCGTACAGATACAACTCGAATAACACCATCTTTACCAGGAAAAACATTTTCGATCACACCTAATGGCCATTTTAATGGTGGAACATTGTCTATGTTCAATAGGACAACAGTCCCTTTAATTACAGGTTTAGTTGGAGTATTCCATTTTTGACGCATCTGGAGAGTATGCAAATATTCAGTCCTCCAACGTTTCCAAAAGGATTCAATAATTTTATCAAGTAAGTATTTGCGTTTTATTAAATTAGTCGAAACGTTCGACACATCAGTGATAAATAACGAATTTAATGGACCGAGTGTTAAAAAATGTGATGGTGTTAATGCAGTAGGTTCGGAAGGATCTGCATTCAGCAGGGTTAAAGGTCGTGAATTCAAGACAGCTTCTATTTGCGTTAAAACAGTTGCCATCTCTTCGTAAGTCAACAGTTGATCTCCAATCACGCGTTTTAAATGCAACTTAGTACTGCGTATATTTGATTCCCATGAACCACCAAAATGTGGTGCGCTCGGCGGATTAAAGCTCCAAGTGATACCTTCTTGAAGGAATTCGTCAGACAATGCAGTCTTATAGGTTTTAGAATTTACCATTTTAGACAACTCATCAAAATAAGATGTTGCACCGAGAAAATTAGTACCATTGTCTGAGTACATGTATAAACAGGTACCTCGGCGTGAAATGAAACGTTTGAACGCGTTAATGAAAGCAGCCGTACTAAGATCTACTGCAAGTTCAATATGAACTGCGCGTGTAACGAGACAAATGAAAAGACAAATGTACGCCTTTTGCTGTCTTGCTCCTCTATAACGACTCAGTAGAATCGGTAAAGGGCCAGCATAATCTACGCCAGTATGCAAAAATGATTTTGCTTCTGTTACGCGGCAAGTCGGTAAATCAGCCATTAGCGGTGGTTCAACCTTTGGATCAACTTTAAAACATTGAACACACATTTGAAAGCGTTTGCGTACAAGGTTTCTACCAGAAATAATCCAATACTTATGTCGCAACAACGACATCAATAGATTTGGACCGACATGCAAATATTTTCGATGATACGCATCAATTATTAAGTTCACAACATGGTCGTTATTAGGCAGCACAATTGGATTCTTTGCAAAATAATCAAGTTCAGATTTATTTAATCGACCGCCAACAAGCAGAAGACCATCTTTCATGAAAGGAAGTAATTTGCGCATGCGTTTAGACGGTGCTTTATTATTTAAAATGTCATTGATATCTTCACCAAAGTGAAATGATTGAACTTTTTTGAGAACAGTTTCTTCAGCAATTTGAACGTCCGAAGGCGAAACACAATCTGATCGCTTCAATTTCTTAACAAAGCGCAAAATATACAAATACAAATACAAATCATTTATTTCACATAATTTTAGGTACAATTAAGATCTTAAATAATAATATTCGTATCACTAAAATCTACCATACATGGCATGTGAAATTGAACAGCGTAGGCACTACGCACGTAAACCTACTTATAGTCTAAAAACTCCTGAACACTATAAAAACTCTTTTCGGCCAGCCACTTTTTAAGAGCTCGATTAAATTTTACAAATTTAAGGTCCTTTATTGAGTCAGGCAGTTTATTGAATATTTTTATGCACATAATGTAACTATTTTTAGCTACTAATGATAATTTTGACTGCGGTATAAACAATTTATTGCGATATTGCGAGCGTGAAGGATTCTTAAACATTTCTTTAGCGTATTCAAACATATGCTCATTTTTATACACAAATAAACACGCATCTAAAATGTACAGACAAGGTAGTGTTAGAATTTTGTATTTTTTAAAATAGGGTCTGCATGAATCTATTTGCTTTAATTCAAACATTGCTCTTACACATTTTTTTTGCATTAAAAAAACTGAATCTATATTTGAACACCTACCCCACAGAGTTATACCGTAGCGAAGGATAGAGTGTATGTAACCGTAATAGGCTGTAAGAGCTGCTTCTCTGGATACTACTTGACTTATTTTCCTCAAAGCAAATACAAAACGGTTAATTCTGGTGGCCAAAATCTCTACATGATCGTTCCATTCACAAAAACTGTCAAGAGTCACACCTAAGAATTTAAAATTGTTAACTTGATCTATTTTAGTACACAATGACACGAAGAAATTTACTCCACGAGGAGAATCGTGATGACAATTCGTGTAAAAACGATTTTTCTTTCTCTGTAGTCAAGAACACCTGCGGTTTGGCTTTAACTTCAGGTGGATTAACCTGATCGTCAAATACGAAATGGTCAAGAGGCCATTCAGAAATGGGTTGTTTGACCCATGCGGGACCATGAAGCCAAAGCAGATGGTCAATCAACTGTTTTGGGGTAAGGCCACGAGATAAACAATCGCTCGGATTTTCTTTACCAGAGACATGGTAGAAATGCGATGCGGGCAAATAGTCATTAATTTGAGCTATACGATTGCTAACGAATACATTAAATCGTTGCGGCGATGAGTGTATCCATTGCAAAGTTACACTAGAATCCGTAAAAGCATACACATTTGAAATGTGACATTTATCTGACATATTGTCAGAAACATAACGTAAGAGTTTGGCTAACAGCAAAGCGGCGCATAGTTCGAGCCTAGCCAATGTTTGTACCTTCACAGGAGATACCTTTGATTTTGCACACACAATGTTCACAATGTTGTGAGCAAAGCTGGAATGTGACACACACATATACACTACAGCTCCATATGCAGCAGTGCTAGAGTCTGAGAAACCTACAAGGGTAATAACACAATCATGTGCATTGATTCCCAAATGACGCGGGATTCTGAGTTCTTGTAAGAGCGGAAGTTCAGATTTGAACTGCAACCATTGTTTACATATAGATGCGGGTGGTTGGTCATCCCAATCCATTTTCAGCAACCAGAGAGACTTGATGAGTAATTTCGCATGCAGAACAATCGGTGCTGCAATACCCACTAAATCCCAAAGTTTGGCGATCGTAGACAAAATAGTTCGTTTTGTTACGATGTTATGCGGGTCCAAATTTACAGTAATGGAAAATTGATCTTCTAAAGGACACCAGCGTAATCCTAAGATCTTCAATTCATCGGTCTCTGAGATGTCAACCGAAGCTGTCAATCGATGCTCTTCAGGAATAGTTTCCAGTAGTGCGCGTGAGTTGCTAGAGAATTTAACCAACTCTAGACCAGCCTTTAAGAAAAGGTCAATCAAATCGCGGGACAGTTCAATTGCAGTGGCGTCGTCCATCACAGACGTCCCTAAATCGTCCATGTATAAGTTGCGGGATACTATTGCAGATGCGGTAGGGTAAGCGGACCCTTCATCAATAAGAAGCTGCTTTATAGTGCGCATTGCAAGATAAGGACTGCATTTTAGCCCAAAACAGACGCGGTTGTATTCATACATTTGCGGTTCGTCCTCTTCAGAGAAACGGTATAATATGCGAAGGTAGCGGTGAAATTCGGGTGACACCAGTATCCTCAAATACATTTGGCGTATATCTGCAGTTATAGCTACAGGAAACAATCGGAAATGGAAAATTATCGTTAGCAGATCTGACTGCAGGTTAGGGCCAGTGTGCAGGCAGTCATTTAACGACACATTTGTTGATGTGGCAGCGCTTGCATCCAAAACAAGTCGTACCTTGGTTGTTAACCTGTCATCGCGGACAACGGGATGATGCGGTATAATATACGAGCTAGAATCAGTGTCCAGATCTTTCACTACGGAAATATATTCCTTCGTCAAGTAGTCGCGTATGATTTCATCGTATTGTTTATGTAATATATTATCCCGTTTAAATCGTCTCTCCAGGGCGTTGTATCTACGCATTGCTGTAGACAAAGAATCCCCTAAATCCTTCGGGTCACGGCAAAATGGCAAAGGTACCACATAACGGCCAGAACTGTCACGTGTCGTTTGCTGTACATAAATCTGCTCGCATGCCTTTTCATCGGCAGATAAGTGCTTGCGGATGGGAACTTCTTCAATCTCCCAAAACTTGTTAAGAAGGATGTCAACATTCTCAGTAGTGACAAAAAAGTTATTACTAGTACGCGGTTGTTGATTAGCCGTGAAAGCGGAACCGGAAATGACATATCCAAAAACGGTTTCAATTGCATCAGGACAACCTGATGGTCCGATGATGCGGTTGTTCTTCAAGACGCACTTTATGAAGTCTTCAGCTCCCAACAGTAAATCAACTTTACCCGGCATATACCATTGGGTATCACTAAGTTGGATATTTTTCAAATAATCCAACGCGGCAGTATCAATCTGACATTCAGGAAGATTCCCTGAAATCTTGTCAATCACCAATGCCTGCAAATCAAGTTTGAACGTTTGATCACGGGTTGAGTACAAAGTTATGTTTGACGTCCCTTTAATTGACTGAGAACTTTCTCCAATGCCATGGACCAATGTATTTTTGCTATCAGGTGCGATATTTAAGCCCAAAGTACGTGCACAACGTGACGTGATGAAATGGTTTTGCGAACCCATATCAACCAAGATTCTTATATCTCGGCGATTGCCATACGCATCTAATACTTGAGCAATAGCAGTGCCCAAAACAACGGTTTTCCGAGAATTCTGTTGACTCATAGAAGTGCCAGAAAAACTCTTTGACATGTTATTGTCATTACGAGGAACGGCCGGGGCGCTTGGATGTGCAGAGGTAGAGGGCGCGGGTGGCGGACGCGGTGGTGCGGTGCGCGGTGGCGCGGAAGCGGGAACTCGCGGTGGAGCTTGAGTATTATACCAATTGCCAGAATTTTGAGAATAATTTGATCCATTCGAATTC
Source organism: Apotomis betuletana (assembly GCA_932273695.1). Taxonomy (NCBI): domain Eukaryota; kingdom Metazoa; phylum Arthropoda; class Insecta; order Lepidoptera; family Tortricidae; genus Apotomis; species Apotomis betuletana. The sequence continues at coordinate 26,223,143 of OW026303.1, read as the reverse complement.
TCATTTCTGCATAAGAGACTGTGATGAGACTTGTTGCAATATTTACAAGTCGTATTTGACTTGCACATCGACCATGTATGACGAAGACTTAAGCAATTCACACAGCCGTTGCATTTCTTTATGACGTTATACTTGTCAAGCGGTGATAATCTCAAAAACGGCTCGCATTGATACAAATGTGCGTGTCCTTTACTATTACAGTAGCTACAGGCTTGATCAGAGGTGTTATTGTTCACATGAAATGTTTGCATGCTTGTAAGTGCATGATGCGTGCGTGTAGATGAAGGTTCATTGCGAACAGTGCGACTTGTATAAGGCGACGATGATGACGTATTTGATGCGGTTCTTTGCAATATTTTAGTTTGATTGCGAACGAAGTTTATGAAGTCGTCGTATTTTGGAAATGCCGATTTATTACCAAGAGACATTTCAAAGGCTCGCGATGTATCAGAATCTAGCTTACGCTGCGCTAGATGTATGAACACAAAATCAACCAACAACTTTATGTCAAGCTGACGTAAGGCAGCTACAGATGTAGAGAATTGATCGATGAATGTTTCTAAAGTTGTCGCGTTTACTTTGCCTGCAGTTAAAGGCTTCAAATTTATAATGTTTTCTAAATAGCTCACGGCGATGGCGCGTTTATCTTCGTATTTTTGTATTAGCGCGTCATACAAAACGCTGTAGTTTTCCGGGGCAGGTACAATCCCAACGCAAATGCTCTGAGCTTTGCCCTTCAATTTCGAGATAAGATATTGAATGCGTTCAGCATCCCTTAGCGATGGGTTTTCATGCACAACAGTGCGAAACGATTCAATAAAAAGCGGAAACTGTTGAATGTCACCATGAAATTCAGGTATGTCAATTTGCGGCAATTTGAATGGCGGCGTTATAGTTTGTGTTTGTGGCTCAGAAGTCTGTGAACTATACGCACTTTTAATTGCGCAATACATATCGTCAAATACCCAAAATGTTTCATAATCCGCTTTATATTCGGGATCTAGGTTCAAGGCATGGGCGTGAATTGAGTCGCTGAGAGAAACATATTCATCGCGTAACTTATCTATTTGCTGAGCTTTCATTAAAAACAAAGTAGCTTTTTCTCGTTTACTTTTCGGTATGGTGTCATAAATTGACCTAATTCGCTCAAAATACGAATCGCGTTTGCTAATTAAAAGCGAAATTTGCATCTCCGAATTTTCCATATTTATAAAATGTCAAAGATGGAATATCGATGATTATTAAATATTTAATCTAATTAAATAGATTCTAGCGCGTGAAAATAACATTTACACCGTAAAAGGCCATAGATGCGAGCGGAACGTCGTAACATGTCGACTTTAACAGTAAATTCAAAGATGTCTGCTAAGTAATTCAATGACACTTAATGTACGCAGAAATTCATAGTACTTGAATTCAAATTTCAAAGCGGTTTTATTACAAAATACGCGGTATGAGAATACGCAATATTAATGCGTTTTATGTTATTAAGAAGAATGCAGGGTTTTTAATACTCCTGGATTATGCGGCGGTATAATTTTGAAAAAAGACAATTTTGAAAGATATTTCGAAAAGCTAGGATACCCGGGTCGGAGGCCAAAAAATATGGTGTAGCTTTAAATGGACTGTAAATCCTGGTTCGTGGGCATCCTAGAAAATTTGGAAAAATAAAGAGAGCGGAGAAGAATAGAACTAGAGATAATATTTATGAAATAATGTGAGGTTCCACTAACCTTTAACACAGGAACAGGCACCGAAACAGGAACAGGAACAACACTCTAAATATATTAGTTTATGCGGGTGATGATGCTATTAATATTATTATTTTAAAGCGATATAAATTTTCTTTTTGAACGACGACGACACGCACTGACATTGACACTGAGATAAAATTGTTTCTTGTTCTTTTGGCGACCATAGACGTCGCTACGCAGGTTGGTCAATGCGGATACTTCACATTGTGAAATAAATACTATCTCAGGCCTAAACACTCGTACTAGCCTCAAATATGCCCAAAGCACTAATACCTAGGTGTATACGCTAGCATCAGAATATATACACGCAATTAATATACAAAATAAAGCCGCAAGCCCTTACCGCGGTCCAATTAGGAAGGCACCAAGAGGAGCGAGCCCGACGAGTGTAAAACACATTAGAGCGTCGAAATAATCTTATAAACAAACAGACGACACGTTCTCACGCGGGAAGACCCTATTTTTAATCGAATTACCCTTTCAACCACTCCATTATAACCCTTATGACTAAGCCTTAAGAATTAAGATGCGTTATATGCGAATTTGGCCTTTGAGGTTATTAATTTTTCAAGTTGAAAGTTTGTTGTCGATTCTGAGATGAATCTGCATAACGAGTGTTGTTTGTGTTGTAGATCTGGCGGAATGCTGCTTAATAAAGAGGTTTCAGTACTTTTAACACTTAAAGGACATATGTTCATGTTGCGGAGGTCGATGTGTTCGGTGACAAGATGAGCACTTTCATAAGACGGGTAAAACATAAAATTACATTCGTTTAGTTCAGATTATTTTAATTGGAGAAGCACGTTTACCTAATGTTGTATCAGGTTTTTATTTGTATAATTTATGACAATTTCAGTTTTTATTTAATTTTAATGTTCGATTTGTAGGTAGGTATTTGACATGTAAGTATTGATTTTTTGTTTGTGTTCTGATAATTATTATTTTTGTTTCTTATTATTTTTATTATAATTATTATTTAAATTGTATAATTTTTGTTTTTGTTTCAGTATTTTTAGTGATAAAAGTACTGGAACCTCTTTACTAAGCTCGTTGTGTCTTTGGTATAATCGCTTAAGGCACAATGAGTATGTTATACTCCATTAAGGGACAATTTGACTGGGGACTGGACGATAATAATAATAATAAATTCTTTATTTCAGATATTAAATCCATAGTTAGGGCTTGTGCACAAATCACGTGAGGTTTTTTCGGCTACTTTTTGACCCCCCCCCCCTGGTGATATTTGGTGAGGTTCTTTGCTAACCCCCCCCTCCCCCTCACTACCTCACGTGTATTTTTTTTCCGCCAAAATTTCGAAAAATAGACTCGCTATTTTGAAATATTTAACAAGTGAAGATTTATTTTTTAACAAAACCGAGAAAAAATATCGATTTTTTCTTAGTTCGTTCACTATAGAAAAATACACGTGAGGTCTCCTTATACCCCCCCCTCCCCCCACGTGATATTTCGTGATTTTTTCGTGACCCCCCCCCTCCCCCTATTGAACCTCACGTGATTTGTGCACAAGCCCTTATTAGTATTTCTTACATCTAGGTTAGTAACAAAATTAATGGGGCAACAATAAGTAACATTAACAAAACCACATCAAGCCATAATATAAGTGCACGTCTAGCATAACTGTGACACGTGAGTCTTTTGTCGCTCGATAAATATAACCTGTCCCTCTCCTTTCGGTACCGTGTGAGAAAGATAGATGACACCTGTCACGGCAAGATATGCTAGTCCTGCTGAGATTTATATAAGTACATACAAATATAAGTAGGTACGTACAAATAGTAAGTACAAACAAATACCTATTCGGCCGCATCACAAAAATATAGCTCTTGCCGGGATTCGAACCCAGGATCGATACATTCGTAAGCAGCTGCACTACCATTGAGCCAACCGCATCCTCATTATTGTGACGAGACGAAAGTAAACAATCAATAAAAATACAATCTGTATCATCCTTCCTAGCCTTTGTCCCATTTTTTTGAGAATGAATTCTCAATCGGGGTCGGCTACCTAAATCGCAAGATGTGGCGTAGGCACTAGTTTTAACGCAAGCGACTGCCATCAGACCTTCCAACCCAGAGGGGAAACTATTGGGCTTAAAATACAATCTGTATAACTAAACTACACACACTACGCACATATAAAAAGGTAAGATGGGGTCATCATCATCATCATCATAAGGCAAAAGACGTCCACTGTTGGACATAGGCCTTCCCCAAAGAACGCCACCATGACCGCTTGCGCCGCCCGCATCCAGCGGACTCCAGCGAAGTTACGAAAATTACTAAATAAATAAATAAATATCAGGCAACCTCACACAAATCGATCTAGTCCCAAATTAAGCTCAAGAAGGCTTGTGTTATGGGTACTAGACGACGATATATATACTTATATAGATAAATACATACTTAAATACATAGGAACAACCATGACCCAAGCACAAATATTCGAGTTCATCACACAAATATTTGCCCTGGCCGGGATTCGAACCCGGGACCGCTGCTCAGTAGGCAGGTGCTTGCAAACTGAGCCAACTGCGTCGTCAAATTAATGGAATAACAAGTAGATTAAATGCCTAACTTTGTATTTAGACGCAAATGTGAAAAAACAAATTTATAAACCCATAAATCAACCTCACTTCCTCGTTTAAAATATGAGTAAAAACTACCAATTTTTTTTCTATACCTACCTACTAAATATTCAATTTCATCACTTTACGATCAAACGATTTTTACCATACCATGAACATAGGTGCTAAGTGTGGGCGACGTAACTTTTAACCTGTAACACGATGCACTTCGTCCAAACTGCTGTCGTAACTTGCCGGCGGGGGTGTACTTTACGCGGCTACTAAAACCGTACGGCCGCGTTTTACCCCACAAACCGAAATGCCCCATGATTCTTCGCCGCACTATTACGCATAAGACTTTTTGGTTTTCAGCGGCGGTGTCGATGGTTTATATCCACTGGATTTTAAGCTTTTAGTACAAATTTAGGAGTTATAAAATATATAGATTGATTTTTATGAAACTTATACTGTTTTCTGTGTGAGGAAAAACTCCTTCAAGCAAAAAGCAATCATTTTCGTCGTGCAGTATATAAATTCATTTCATTGTACGTTAACGTACGAAAAACTATATTTTACAATTTTGTTTTATAATAATTGACCAAGTGAGCGAAGCGTCTCGCCAAAACTTCTCTCGTATGTCTGGATGTTCGGAATTCCGGCGGCTCTCACCTACAGGTCGCATTTCTCAACCGGTCCTCATGAAATTTTGTGAGTAGTTCCGATAAGTATATACCTAGATTTTTATTTTGTCGAGTCAGTTATTAGGAATTATTCAAAATGGCGAAAATATCAAATATCTCGTAGCCTCGAGCCCCTCGTAATCACACTTAATAATGTTATAAAGGCGAAAATTTGTAAGTTTGTATTATGTGTATGTTTGTTACTTCTTCACGCTCAAACGGCTGCACCAATTTTGAAAATTTTTGGTATGAAGGTAGTTGACACCCTGGATTAACATATAGGCTACTTTTTTATCCCGAAAACTTGTAGTGTTCCCGTCGGATGAGCGGGTAGCAACGTGCGGTGGAGCTAGTGATAGTAAAAAATAACTATGGGTAGTAATTCGATGCTGGCATCTGCAGTAAATAAATGCACATTCGATATTCATAAAGAGTTGCCCATTAAACTCTGCTCCGCTGATATTTAACCGAGTCAGAGTCCGCAGTCCCATCAGATCGATGGTCTAATCACATTAGAGCAGGATCTCCTGGGGGCGGAATTAAGTTATTGTCGAGTTTATTGCACTAATGTGTGGGGTTGTCATGCGCGCGTTTAGCATCGGTTAACGGACGATTGGGGTTGCTATAGTCCGGTATTACTACGATTTGAACTTGACTGAACTTCTTTTTATGAATCAAGCCGGTCTGGAAACGAACGGTGTAAAAAAATGTTGTGTAGACTGGGGGTTACTTTAGAAAGATTTGGGGCTACTTTGGTAGATTTAAAATGGTTATAAAAATGTAAATATTCATAGTTTGATTGAGCAAATGATGTAAATGGTTAGGTATAATTTATGAAAATTTGTATTTCATTGCCACTGATGGTAAAAAAAGGTCATGGCGTAAAAAAATCTAAAGTCACGAGTAGTTTTGTTTAAAACATATATCCTAGTAATAAGGCAGTCTGGGAGTTTTTTTTCGGCGGTTCTTTCTCCTTACCAAACCTTATAAAGTGAAGCGCGTGTAGATAATTTTAAATAAAGTAATTTATTCCCTTTTGGCAAATGTATAACTGTCTTTATACATTATGCTCATGTCATGGTCTAATAAAACAAGGTCTTCCATTCCCAGAGTGACACAAGCCTACGTCACAATAACATTGCCACTTTATTTCAACATAACATGTTATATGGGTACATTATAACTATGGTTAATTAGTTAAATAAAATATTTATTATTCTATAATTTTCATTTATATGTATTTCATCTTAAATTTTACAACAACACGTCATTTTTAATTATTCGTTAGCAATATCTTCCGATGCACGAAATAAACTTCAGACGTTCGGGTAATTCTAATGACACTACTGGCATCACAGAATAGTGCTGTCACATTTGACAATCCGTCATTTTGTCCCTGAACGACATCCTTGTCTAACGCGTGTTAATTGTTATTTCCTTCTCGCTTACTTTCAGCAATCGCAGCGTTTTCCAAACTGTTCATAATGTTTGTTACGAAAATGGTTGGCTGTTCTATTCGGAACTGTAAGAGTAGGAGTGTAATGGGCATAATAAGATTTTATACGTTTCCTAAAAAAGAATCCGTAGCCAATGAATGGCTCCACTATTGTGGGCTGAAAACATATAAAAATGGTATGTATACATACTTATCGACAATAATTACTATTAATTATAAAATCTTAAGTTCTACGTTTGCTTGTTGACTAAAATACATTGCCGGCTATGTCGCTTCAAGATTTATGGGAAAGTACCCACATCTTGGGAACCTAATTCGGAACCTGACTTAGAACCTGGAAGTGGTTCCTGTGAGTGGATTAACTTTATATCGAGGGGCAAATTGATTTATCCATGTGAAGAGCTCATAAAAGTCGCTCAAACAGTGGAAAATGAGTTTGAGAAATACCATGGCCGGACACTATGCAAAATTAAATAGGTATGCTGGTGCGTTGTGTGTAACAAAGCTGCGTTAGTGCTAAGGATCGTCATTATTTTTGTAGGGTTTGATGAGATAAAACTAAGTAAAGTAGGACGAAAATCGTAAAATTTATCTTTAAAAGCCTAGCTGATATAATAATAATAATAGATAAATATTAAGGGACAATCTTACACAAATCGACCTAGTACCAAACTAAGCAAAGCTTGTACTATGGGTACTAGACGTCGATAGACATAATATATAAATACATATATAGATAACATCCATGACTCAAGCACAAATATTCGAGTTAATCACACACATATTTGCCCTGGCCGGGATTTCAACCCGGGACCGCCGGCTCAGTAGGCAAGTGCTTACAAAGTGAGCCAACCGCGGCGGAATATTGTACACAAGCACGTCAAAAACAATACCCTCAAATAGAAATGCTTATTAGAAATTCGCTGTAATACTTTGCTTTGCTTAGTCAGAACGAGGCGAGGACATAGTTACATAAGACTAAAAGAATTAAATAAAAAAAATCGTTAGTAATCAACTCCAGAAGAAATTAAAACGAAAATTGCTTAAAGTGTCGAACACCGTTTATTGATTTGATGTGGATTCGTTTTTCAAAAGTTTCTCTTGTATAGATAAATAAAATTTTGATTTAATACATTAGATTTGTTTTATTGTACTACCTATGTTTCTACATGAATAACTTAAAATTAATGCCATTTAAATATTTATCACCGTTGGTTAAAATTCTCCCACATTTTAAAGTTTGAGAATCTGTGAACAGCATGATGACGTAGGCTTGTGTCAGTCACGTGGTTCGCGAGTCTCGGAATGGAATACCTGGCGGAGTATATTATTATACCATGCTCATCTGGCATGTATGGTAAATTTTTAGAGAGAGATGGGGAATCAAACCCTGTACCTCTGGATTACCGGTCCAGCGTGTTAACCTTTCCACTACCCTAACCAGCCACCAGGTTAGCTTTGATCGTTGTATCAATGGTTTAATATAAAAATGGTGGTGTGTACCCGCATTAAAAAATGAGACATTACATGTTTCATAAATTTATATTCTGTATGTACTTTAACCTAAACTATAATTAATAAATACATACCTACAGCTACACACATATTCTGAATACTTACTTTAAATAGCCGTTAATTACCTAAAGCCTGACCAGAAATATAATATGAGGATTGTCACGAGGGCGTTATTTATAAGATTTATATGGCAACAATTTTGCAACCAATCGCAACCCACTATAATGACATTAGTTCAAATACCTGTCAGTTCCACTATGTTAACCTCGTAATATCATTTAATGGAATGTACTCTTTTCCCGACTGTTTTTCGTGTAGTAAACACGTGTACACTTTATTTATAATCTTACATTCACGGCTGTGAATTGGTTTTTGGCATTTTCTTTGGATAATTTTAAATATTTGTCTTTTAAAGAAATCACAACTAATGACATTGGCATTGTTGACAAACCATCATAAAATCATTGCCAGTGTAAGAAATTAGTTCCAGCGAAATTCCGCAATATGGCGCATCCTCATATATTTCTGGTCAGGCTTTACATAAATTCTCAATTGAGTATTAAATCGATGACAACAATGATAATTATCATTGCAACTTCAGATGTCAAGAATCAATACCATTATTTACATTACTGCTAATTTTATTTCCAATGTCTGAATCGACCGACAATCGCATTACACAGAGATGCATCGTCACAATTGCGACGTAATCTGCCGTGACGCGAGCGTCACAGCGCCGTGACGCCAATTACGTCACGAAGCGGTCAAAAATGCAATTAATTTTTGGAGCGTTTGTGTTTTGGTACGGCGTATGAATAATAAAAAAAAACTGGCTATGTGGGAATCATGAAGGGTTCCAAATAGAGTGACTTATACCTGATTATGTTTCTTGCATATTTCCCTTGCTTATTTACTTATACCGGTTTATTGTTAGTTTATAACCAACGTTAAAAAACGGAACACGTCCTCAAGTTGTCGGGGACTTTTTTTTTATCAAAGGTCTACTACAATAATATATTAAAGTTATCCGGGCAAACATCCACTGTTAGACAAACATCACCCCGAAGGATCTCCATATCGATCGCTCATGTGTTGTGATCCTGATCAGATCGTTGGTCCACATACTGAACTGGTTGGCTGGATTAAGACACATATTTAATGAGTGATTATTATTTTGTAATTTGGCATTTTGTATGGTTTTTGGATAAATAATCATTTTCGTATTTAATCAATATAATTTACGGAAAAAAAATTAAAACTTGCAAGCAGTCAGATTAGTCTACCGAATAAAAATGGGGCTTTATTTGCGCCAACAATTGCAGACTTTCCAGTATTCATAATGTAATCAATAAAATATGCATGGCAACCCCGAACAGTTACGTCACTCGCACTCAGAACCCCGCGCGGCGCGCACGTCACTCGCACCCGAAAATTTAAAATAAGAATGCAACAGATTTTATTTCGTCGCCACTTTTATTATGTGTACGGCGTGGCGGTGACGTCGCCTTGATTGTATTGCCGGTTGTAAAATTCAGATTGTGCTATCGTATTTTAGAAGACGTCAATGTTGTGACGGTGCAGTCACAGAAGTTTATTGGATTTCATTGATTTTGTGGGGGTAATGCCTAGAGTTCGAAGCGGTGGGTCTTGGAAATGTAGACTTTCGAAGAATAAGATTGATTAATTCTAGTTTTACTCGGAAGTTTCATTACAAACTAGTACCTATAGATATAGAAAAAGTACACACGGTTAATATTTGTGATTGATTGAACTATTAAATAAATACTCACTCTTAACGGCGTCTTTTCTTAATTCGTACCTGTAACAGATAATACTTTATTAATATCATATTTCACAATGCATACTTTAATATGTGGGAAATATTAAACCATTGGTACAAAGATCAAAGCTCAAAGAAAAAATTAAATGCGTTCCCTGGTGGAAGAGACTGGGAATCGAACCCGGCACCTCTAGATTACCGGTCCAACCTCTCCACCACCCTAACGCCATATTACCTTTCGAATCACGATCACTGGAAGAAAAGGGGGGAGGCCTTTGCCCAGCAGTGGGATATTACGGGCTCAATATAATAATAATAATAATAGTTTTCCTTATGCTTTGTGTGTCGATCTTTGCATTGTTTATTTGAAAGGCTTTATACCTTGTGCTTTGACCTTTGTATCATTAGTTCAATATGAAAAATGTGGTGTAACTACCCATATTAAAAATAACGAGAAATTACGTTTCATAAATTTACAACCTTTACACTTCGCACAGACAATCGTTGCTATTTAGTTTAAGTTTTCTCTGTTACTTTGCCTTTTTCTTGTCTCTGAATAAAATATTTTATACTTAAACAATCGTATATACCTACCTACTTAAATCACAACTAAATAACAGTTCCAGCACTCATAACACAAGTTCCCGGTATAACTCCGATGGCGAAATAACTAATTTTTCCTCCAATAACAAATCGAGTTAACTTCGATAAACCTCCATTTAACCAAGTGGGAACTAAAAGTCATTAAAATTATCGCCCAACTTGCTGGGGCCGAGTTGCCGCGCAGTTTGGCCCACTTCACAGTATCATTACTTCGAATCTTTGAAAGGGTTTTCTTTTGTCAGATCATAATGAATATCGTTATTTTGTAAGATCTGAAACTTGTAGTTTGTGGTATGGGTTGGTACAAAGAGCGATAGCGCAGTGTTCGATTGGCCGCCGCCGCGACTGTTCGGCGCTCCTGATGATGGATCGCGTACCGATTCGAAACATGTCGAGCGTTATTCAACTTCTACGACGTGAGTAAACCCGTTTAAGTATTTTAATACTTCCTTATTAGTTTATTTCTTCCATCCAGCTTATTCTCTCCATTCCATTCATTCCATTTCCCCTTACGTAAATTAAATTTACTTATATAGATAAAATAAGTCAATAAAAAATTGGGCAAGTGCGAGCCCGACTCGCGCATGAAGGGTTCCGTACCTATACATATATATATATATATATATAATCTATAAAAAGTTTGTTGTATGGGAGCCCCCCTTAAATATTTATTTTATTTTATTTTTAGTATTTGTTGTTATAGCGGCAATAGAAATACATCATCTGTGAAAATTTCAACTGTCTAGCTATCACCGTTGTCGAGATACAGCCTGGTGACAGACGGACGGACGGACGGACGGACGGACGGACGGACGGACGGACGGACAGCGAAGTCTCAGTAATAGGGTCCCGTTTTTACCCTTTGGGTACGGAACCCTAAAAAGGGCCATCTGTTTACCAAGTTACCCAAAGGTCTACTAAGCAGTATAAATATGTTAACAATACCAAGAGACCAATTCCACAATGCAAACAACATTGAAACGTAACGCACAGACCTGCCCCATTTATGTAGAAAAGTAAACAGAAATCAGCGTACACCACAAACTTAAACTTATATTCGAAGCAGCAAAATGTATATTTCTTGTAAGGAAACAAGTTTGTCTAAGTTGCGAGTTGCAAAGAGCGAGCAGCGACGGGTGAGGATTAGGTAGGAGCGACAGCGGAAGCGGACAAATTAGGTATTTTCTTTCATATAAAACAGTTGAGCTTAGATTGGGATATGTATATATCACCGTCTATTACGATATATTATTGCTTGGTATGGGGGATATTCTTATAGATGATATTTAGATGGTCAACGTCATGATGGTTTCCTAACATTTTATTTGGGTGAAGCCTATGTTCAGCAGTAGACGTATTTTGATGGTGATGATGCTTTAAATTCAATGGCCTCCCTTGCAAGCTGCGAGTTAGCTGCGTACATAAATATTTAGTCACCCGTATCTCTTGCACTATTCGGAAAAGAACATTACAAAAAGTCGAGTCGAGTTATCGCTGGATTGATGAGGTCTAGTAGGACGAGTGCCAGCATCAAGAGGCCGATTTTGATTAGCGCCAAGCAGCACAAGACAGATTAGCATGGCGTCGCTTGGTTTGAGACCAAGATCATTCAAGTTACCGAGTCAACCTGTAGTAAATATAGAATATATTCTCCAGACCGTATTCGGTCACGGTGACTGCTTCAACCCCATTGATTGCTAGCGTTCGTGTGCTCTCATGTGGCTGACGTAGCCTATCTTTACTATCACTACATAGTATAAAACAAAGTCTGTCTGTCTGTCTGTCCCTATGTACGCTTAGATCTTTAACTACGCAACGGGCTTTTTTTTAATAGATAGAGTAATTCAAGAGGATGGTTTATATGTATAATAAATGCATAATTTATCAGCATTACACCTGTGTGAAGCCGAGGCGGGTCGCTAGTATAAAATAAAGAGTAAATAAAGAGTCCCGTGATGAAACCCCATTGGGAAATTGTGATCTAAATCGCTCATCTCCCCAACATAGCCGCACCCCGCTACCGGCATCCTCTCTTTTCTTTACAAAACTAGAGCGGCGCAGCATCCTAACTGAAACCTTGCTTAGACTTGTTTTTGACAACACTGAAGTTACACTTTTTAAGCACATCCCGGCATATCCATTGTTTCTCCTCCAATGACGAAGCGGGAATTTGTTTTCAGTTCCGTTTGCGAGTTTAAAGAATTTCGTTCGGTGTTTTAAAAAGGTTGCGTGAAGTTTGTTATTGGATTGAGATTTGGATGCGTATTAGGTACGTACGAATTACGATTCTATTTATCGTTTAGTTATCCTATTATTATTATGCACCATCTACTAATTTAAAAAACATTAATTTTTCAAATACTCCGCTACCTAAAGGTTGTCTGGAAGAGATCGCTATTTAGCGATAAGACCGCCTGTTGTTTACCTCTGCCTGTTATTTGAATGTATCTCATTGTGTTGTCATATTCCTTGATGTTGGAGGTGTGCAATAAAGAGTATTTTTATTCTATTGTAGTTATACTATTTAATAATGCTTGCCTGATACAATTATAAAAGACATGCAACTATGTAATGTACAATTAAAACTAAAAAGATAAAACTAAATGACTAAAATCTAAAATAAATTAAATTAAACTAAAAAAAATCTACAAAACTGTACATATACTATGTAATACACTTCTTGGAAAGCAGACACTGCGCTTAGCTATGAAGACTTTAAAGCCAAAGGCTTCAGACTTTATTATGAAACTCCGTACCTATCAGTCAGATGCGTTATACCTACATACATAGGTATATATCTTTATCAACCGAGCAAGCGAAGTGTCTCCGTTTCAGCTTGGCCAAAAATTCTTTTGTATGTCTGAATTCCGAATCTGTTACAGGTTGCAGTTTCGAATAGGTTCATTCAGTATATACGCTTTACTGTCGATTCTGTTTATCGTAAAAGGTGCCAAACGTAAAAAAAGAAACTGTTATGTTGAAACAAACTCGCGAAGTTATTTTTATTTTATTTACAACTGGGTATAACTATCTTGACTTCTGACCAAGAATAATGAACATCTGTTTCACATGATAAGATGACCAATTGCATCATAATCAACAGTTACTCGTAACGGCACAAAATTAGGTGACTAGATAATTATATCAAGAATAGCTTTATTATGATAATTGAGTCATAATGGTCGGTAATACTGACTCATTACCCCGACTGTCAATAAGATTGATGAATTGACTCGAACAATCACAATAGAATTCTAATCAGACATCAACTAAACAATATACGGTTTCTTATATAATCATAATACCTACTACGTATATCTCGTAAATAACTCTTTGTGCATCTACATACGTAAGCATTCCTTTATTTAAAACTAGCTGTACCCCGCGTTTTATCAGAAATTCAAATCATGTATTTTCAAAAAGTAGCATATTTGTTTGTGTTACTCTAGGGCTAGTGTGTCAGCTACCTCCATACCGAATTTCAATATAGGTCCAGCTATTTGTGTGTGACGTAGTGACAAACATACAAACACACTCACAAACTTTTGCCTTTCGACTATAACCAGATCTCTTAATTTCAAGGCCGATATCTCTTACCAGATCCTTTTTTTAAGACAGAGAGATCACTTTACTCTGAGTTCGGAATTCAAAGTTCGTATCGAGCCATCTCTGTATCTCTATCAAAATGTGTTTAATGGAGCGAGACAGCACACGTACGTCAAATTTCGGAGTAGGTAACCCTTCTGGTACAACCAGGTCAGTTAAACGCGACTTGGTGTCTTGGTTTCTTGTAGTATTGGTCCATGCTGACAGGCAGGCACAGATCACTGTAATCTTTAGACGAAGGCAGTTAAAGCTAGTAAACGTAATGTCGTATCGGCGTTCCTTGATCACCCGAGTTTCAAAAAGAATCTTAAACTTTATCAAATCTATTTTGTTTCTCGGAAGCCGAACCTGACCGAACATTAGCCGTCACGTCAAAATGTAGCCGTAAAAACTAAGAAACAAGTGCTATCCAGCGATTTAACGAGGCAAAAACACTTTAACCGAGACCCCAAAGTGGGTGCAAAAAATAGCTCCAACTTCGAACCCGGTCTTAATTAGAAGAGTGCTCGGAGTCGACCTTATGCACCTCGAGTCGAGGCCCATTCAGCCCGCCGGGTTAAAATAGACGTGGTCGACAGGGCCGCTCTCACACCAAAGCGAACCAAGTGTTTATTATACTTTTTAAAGAAACATAGTTTGCTATGACGGTACCTTTATAGCAAAATATGTTAATTTTTAACCGACTTCAAAAAAAGGAGGGGGTTCTCAGTTCGGTTGTATGTTTTTTTTTTTTTTTTTTTTTTTTTTATGTTTGTTACCTCATAACTCCGTCATTTATGAGTCGATTTGGAAAATTCTTTTTAGGTTCATGAATAGACCTCTCAAGGTTGGTCCCATAAAATTTTGGTGAAGATCGGATGACGAGATCCATGAGGAATCGAAGGAATTCCTGAAATTTTATAGGCACTTATAATATTTTTCATGTATTTTCTAAAACTATTTAAGTAATTGCATATGGTAGTCATCATCTTCTCATGCTGAATTGATGATGGAAGGTACAACTCCTTAACAGTTAGGAGTTAGGAGATAATTCAAACGAAATGCATGCCTTCAAGACCTCCCTGATCACCCCGCCATAAGTATTTTATACGAATCACTAAAAAGCGAAAAAAAAAAATTTTTAACAAAAAAAAGAACCGACTTCAGTAAAACTAAAAAAGCCGAAAATAACCCGTTCAAGTACAGATTACATTTGACTCACCCTTTGAAGTCGGTGCCAAACCTCACGTAAACTTTAATATATAAATATAATAACTGAGTGGTTTGGGATCGATTTCAAAGGGTGAGTCAAATGTAATCTGTACTTGAACGGGTTATTTTCGGCTTTTTTAGTTTTACTGAAGTCGGTTCTTTTTTTTGTTAATTTTTTTTTTTATTTATTTAAACTTTATTGCACAAAACAAAAGTCAGTACAAATGGCGCACTTAATGCCTAATGGCATTCTCTACGAGTCAACCATAGGGCCAAACAGAGATGCCTCAAGTGGGTGCAGAGGCTATTATACTCGCCGCAAATTTTTGTCACTGGTAAAAATGAATTGATAATCCCATTTACATTGAAGTGGATCGTAGACAATCCATAAATTTATAAATTTCTCCATCGTAATTGACCTTGACCAGTATCAAATTTGTGCTATATTTTCTCAATGCCGTATCTAGTGACTGACTCACGATCACCTTCACAATAATGCTAGTAAATGCTACATAACCGATCATATCGGGCGTCACGGATGTTTGTACGAAGATGTCGGTGTGAGAGAAGGACCTCTGAAGAGCCTCTCTGACCGCTGCAGACGCTCAAAGCGCGCCGCGATCAAGTCGTGCGCGTGACTGACTTACGACTAGGTTACGACTAATGCTACTAATGCTGCATAACCGATCATATCGGGCGTCACGGATGTTTGTACGAAGATGTCGGTGTGAGAGAAGGACCTCTGAAGAGCCTCTCTGACCGCTACAGACGCTCAAAGCGCGCCGCGATCAAGTCGTGCCTGTGACTGACTTACGACTACCTTACGACTAATGCTACTAATGCTGCATAACCGATCATATTGGGCGTCACGGATATTTGAACGAAGATATCGGTGTGAGAGAGGGACATCTGGAGAGCCTCACTGACCGCTGTGTGTGACTGACTTGGTTAGCATTAAGTAAGATGGCTGTATCTTACAAACTAATGATAGTAATGCTGCATACTCGATCATAAAAGTCTTCTTTTGTGTTTCCTGTGGTCAAAATATTGCATGTATTAGTAGCAAATGGACTGTATATTAAAATATTTTACCCAAGTTATGTTTGTATCAAATTATGATCCCTCTATATTATTTATGAGGTGATAAGGAAACATGTAGCTCGTTTTGAATGCAAGCGCTTATCTTTGATTATTTTTAAAACTCAATATTATCCCTGCCAATAGGTAAGTTACAAAAGATTTTTCATCGTTTTTAAAATTAGTTCCATTAAAGCAGATAGTTATTGCTTACAAACCGTCCTAAGTGTTATGAAATTTCCCATGTACTTAGGACCTTTTCATTTATAATCTAGTAATGGTTGTCTGTTCGTTGGATCCGCCCATCGGTTAAGAGCTTCGGTTATTTTTGTATTATAATTAATGCCCATAACAAGTGGAGAGAGCAATTAATTATAATAATCATAGCAGTTTTATCATACGAAACACATCTTATTTTTAGACTCACTATCTGTTTAAGAGAGATGAAGTTGTATGTATCTTCTAAACATTGAGGTTATCTACAGGTAGGCTGTCATCTCTAAAATCGCCGAACCCGGAACAAAGACTTAAAAAAACCCCGATATTTGGAGTAAATTGCATTTTATCCCCGGACGTGTCCGAAAATAATATTATTATAAAACAATCACTTTACTTTTCATTCACTTGAAAATAATCCCCGGACACTTTTTGAAAAGCCCCCCGGGAGGCCCCCGGACGGCTTCCAAGCTAGGACGATCCGAGGAAATCTGGACGGCCTAGACCTATCTATAGGCAAGATGGATTCAGTATGCGATCGTAGTAGGGTACAAACTATCCTATAACCATCGTTGGGTGTTCAGCGGGCCCGGATAAAATTGGTTATAAAACCCGTGCAGCAGGACCGGCCTGATGTGCAGGGAAAGCCAGTTTGACCTATAGATGGCGCAATACGGGTCGCACCACGTGCCCATACAAATCCTGTATCGCACTGTTAAGATTTTTCTTGAAATAATGACCCCTCACCCATTGACGTATTAATTACATGGACACACAATCCGACGGAAAAAATGGCACCCTCCCAACTAATGCAAAATCACAAATCGCATTAGTTGGGCGATCAGTCTCGTTTAGACCATGACACGTGACGGGTCTCAAAAATGACTTAATTTTCAGTGAAAAATTGCAGAAATAACAGCTATAAAATAAAGAAAAAGGTCGGAATATTCTTTTTTACGCAGATTCTATTGATTAATAAACGAATCCTATGTAAAATCATAGCATATTTTAGATTAGAATTATTAACTTTGTCCCTACAAAATGCACCTCATCACAGAACAAAAATCTAAGGAGTCGCTATAGTTATATATTTTATTAATTAATAAAGGAGTGCAATAAATAATTATCCTATTTTTTTTATTAAGATTCCCACGCGATCTTAAACAACGTGAAAAATTGAGATCACGTTTAGTAAGAGATAGACGTCAAGAATAATTTCAGCCAAATAATTCGTCTCTCGTGTGTTCGTTCGGTTCGGTTCATATATATATTTTTTTATGTTTAATCGAAAGAAGCGTAAAAGTCTTTCACTCAACACAGCTTTATTATCTCAATAAAAACGTAAAAAAATGACAATGTATACAAAAGAAGCGTAAAATGGTTATGTAGTGTTTGTGGTAGTAGGTATCTATATATAAATAGATATACACAGTCTCAGGCGCACGTCACATAGGATGCTGCGTTTAGTTACACGCGAGTTTCGGGCGAGAGTGGACGCATGACATTGCTATGTGTGCGGCGGCGAGTGAGCCAGTGTTATGAACATATGCCTTTTACAGGCAGATCCTACAATTTACATTAATAAATTAATAAAAAAATTGCTCTGTTGTCATTGTTTTATTTTGTCTCAGAGTCTAGATACTGTCAGTTTAAACCTTTGAACGCCAAGAACACCTAAAGACAATATGTGCTGCCGTGCATACTACGCCACCGCCTTTCACGCCACGCCATCAAACTTTAAAGGGTTAAAAATGTTAATATTTTGCACTTGCCTTACTCTCATTTCACATACTAGAACAAGATGAGTTGAGAAATAATGTCATTATTAGTGATCCCTTCTATGCAGTGTCGGGATCGGGACCCTTTTGTTCAGTTGTTAAATAAAAACGTAACATAATTTGTTATTAACAATTTACGAGATTATTTAGTTCAAACAACATATATATTTTAATACCTCAATAAAATAATAATGAAAATATTTTTAGTATGTAAAACTATTAAAATCTGCTCCATTCGTGCCATGTTCCAAGTTTGACAAGAGACATGAGTCAGAATACGCTAAAAAAGTTAATTTACACGTAAAATATTTGTGGTAATAAGTACGTAAGCCAATTTGACACTTAAACGTTTGAGTAAAGAGTTATTTTATACGAAGTAATTATGTTGTTGTAAATTATAAATAAGCGTTATTGGCATCTACTTGAACATGACAGCAGTGCCACTTTTTTCGACAATTTTGTTCGGGTCTGTGGCTCTATTATAAATAATACCTCAATGCCCTCACCGGAGAAAATTGACTTTTACTACAATTTTAGAATTTTATAATATACTAGATGCGCCGCGCGGTGTTACCCGCTCATACCAAGGGAACACTCCATCTTTCGGGATGAAAAGTTGCCTATATGTTATTCCAGGGTGTCAGCTACCTTCATACCAAAAATCAAAATTGATCCAGCCTTTTGAGCGTTGAGAAGTAACAAACATACAATCAAACACACTCACAAACTTTCGTCTTTATATTAGTGTGATAAGGTTGCTGCAAAAAGGGTTCTCTCATTAGGATTAAGCAATCATAATGTGAGAATTGAAGACAAAAACACGAGCTTTCAAGAGTAATTACCCCGTACCAGTTTTAATATGCAAATGCCCCAAAGTATGAAAATAACTAAGAGTATTATCTTATTAAATTCGGGGTTAGCAACTTCAATGTGTTGAATTAATATAAAATTTAATGAAAATAAGCTGGGAACCTAAGTCTTTAATTAAGCCCCTTTATTTGCCTCATTAAATTAGTCTGCTCTGATCTTTTGTTTTTAATATAAACTTACAATGATTTACGAACTTTGTTTTGAGAATAATTAATGTTTGCCAATTATTACTCGGTTAATTTTCACGAGTATATATAGGTCAAAATAATTGGGGCAGCAAAGTTCAAGTGGCGACCACGTGTAGGAAAGCACAGCGTGAGTCGGCCCCCGACTAGGTGGACAGATGGCCTCGTTAGGGTTGCAGGGAGTCGATGTGGCGAGCTATAGTGAAGGTTTATGTTCATCGGTAAAATTGGCGGACCAGAACACGCAGCGTGGCCCCAACAAGGTGGACTGAAGACCTAGTTAGGATCATGGGCAGAAATTAGATGAGGGCGGCGCAAGACCGATCGTCGTGGAGATATGGATACAATGTGTGAATCCTGCACCAGATCAGACGACGCAACGGAGCCCCGCTGTTACGTCGCCTAAATCAAATTAGATTAAAGGTTTTTTTTGTAATGTAATTTTGTAGTTCACAGTGCCTTGGTTTATTTACTGTTATGCTGTGTAACTAATTTAAATAAATAAATAAATAAGAAAACAAGATATTATGATACTCCGGAATGACAGTTGGACTTTCGAAGTCATCACGCTATGATTGGTTGGTTGGTTCTGTCAATGCGTTTCTGTCTGGTTTCTGTATTGCTAGAGTGATAATAAGTACTTCACGAGTCCCTTGTTACCTGTATGAATCTCAATAAAATCGTGATCGTGATCTCAGATACACTTCTACAGTAAGAAGAAGTGTTGATAGCGCAAAAAATGTTACCCCGTTTATAAGATATCAACTCAGTAATTTTCGGAATAACCCGACTTTCGGAACTATCCGAGTACACTTAATGCATAAGTACATTTTTTTTGTACTACAGGCGGCAATTTTTTTTCTTACAATTATTTTGTCACTTCTCCTTCTTCAATCGGTCCCTCATTACAGAAGATCGCGATCACAGGCTGGTTTTCTTTTTTTGTCTCCATCGGTCCCGGTCCATCGTTGCCCTCACCGCCTGGTGGAATTTGCTTGAGGAGGTTAGGTAGCTTCTTTGACTTGGTCAGACCAGGTCACTATAAAGCGGCAACTAATCAGTGACGAAGAAAGTCTCCCAAGCCGGAGAACCATACCTTGTTTTCTTATAACATGGTGACGTCCAGGCAATGAACTCGCTGCGCACTCGCATCGCTTTCAACTCCTCCGCAAATCTAAAACGTATGGACGGAAAATCACTATACATTTCTTCATGTCTTTGTCGTTACACACCTCATCCTCACTTACAAGTAAAACACAAAACAACGCAACAACCTGCATTACCGCCAGATACAATACGGACAATTAATCACTATGAGGGATCGTACAGAAATAGGTGCATCCATTTATTCCATCGAGCGTGTGTGGTGTCTAAACAGGAGTAATGGTACCGAAGATTCCTTTCCTTTCATTATCATCGTCTTCTTTATTACTATTAAGTCCGGTAACTATGTTATCAGCTTCGGAAAAATCGTCTTTACCACCTTGTGTTACAATGCTAGTGCCATTGCCTGTTGTATCGCGGGCTGTATTGTCATGCTTGTGTATTGGGTTATTAATATTTCTATGTTGTGTGTTACCGTTATCCTTTGGAAGGGAATCTTTTGTTCCGATGATCAATTAGAAATTTAAAAATATTGTTACGTCTGTATTGGTTTCGTTTGTAATTATTGTTTATGAATATTATGGGTCTATTTTGACCTACATATTTTATAATGAAGGCGTAAGATATATGTATTTATTAATTTCGATTAATTTCTAGGTAAAAATCAAGTGTAGAAAAAAACAATATAAGTTCATAAAAAAAATACTGAAACACATTATTGCCCTTATCTTTATTAAACAAGATATATATAATTAGTTACATACATCATTGTTTCTGCTTTGCCCAATGGTTGACTTGCATAGAATGCATTATTAGGTATAACAAAATGGGACTCAGTCGTATTAAAAAAAAAAAAAATTATTACCTCGATGTTTCGAACGTGATGAAACGTTAATGGTTTCGAAGGGAATATGTGTGAAAATCGTGTATGTTTAAATCAATATATTGCCGAGAATGCTTTAGGGCATTAAGTCTTGTATTATGGTATAAAGTTATTATACACACATTAATTGCCAAAACATATGCATAAGACTAGAATAGCAACTTAATACTTTAAAGAGTTTATATACAAAATGTCAAATCGGTGAAAACCAATTTTAACATTACCGCTACCATCATTAATATCATACGCAGCACTAAAGTACCAACTAACATTGCAACCTCTAAGGAAAGGCACTACATTCGCATTTCTCAAAGCCCATTTTCCGAACTAAGCGCTAACTTTGAAAGTAACTGGGTCCCTTGCGAATAGTGGTGGACATTCAACACTAGTTAAGTAGTAGCTAAATTGTTTCGCGATCTTCAACGTTTTCTCATAACATTGTCAACTAGTTGAATTTGAACCCAACAACAGGGAAATCAATCAAACAGAGCCTCAAGTGTGGATTTCCAGCTATTTATATCAGAGTTTGAGGCTTTTTTGCGTTAAAATACCTCTCGCTCTTAATATACAGTTCATAAATAATGGGCGCTACATGACATATTATTTATGGTTTAAAATGTTAATATTAACGATGAATATTAACCATCAACTTTTTAAAAACAATCACGAAAAAACGATAAAAGCCTAAATGGCTAACGAAGTTTGAAGAATGAAAATAAATTCTGCTACTTAAATAAAACGAAGTGTTTCTGTTGCAAGATTGTAGGTTATGTAATGAATATAGGTTGTTACAACTACTGTTTACTACTTTAAATTTCACCTAGTTAAGTTCCCTACGCATGCATTTTGTTCCTTTAATGTTAAAACCGCCCAGGGCTTGTGACCGTTATTCTGTATAGTATAAATATTAACGTGTTAAAACTTTTGCCTAGTCACTCGTTATTAACGTCGATTTCTTTCTGCTTTATCACTTCTATTTCGTAGATCTGTCGCCCACACTCATATTTTGTCAAAACGCGTGACGGATTTTTTGTTACTTATTTATCACGTGATAAACGCAACCATCATAGACCTAAAATTAGAAATTTTGTAAATTTAATTTAAAGTTATTTAAAAATAAAATTAACCGGTTACACACCCACCTCTACTTCCGAAGCGGCCACTTAGTGCGGCCTAGTTGAGTAAACTAAATATTTTGAGTCATCCATTCACGACATGTTAACTGCAATTAGAGTTATTCCGAAGACAACTGTACTCCACGTATTGATGCCAAAACGCGTTTCTCAAAAGAGATCATCACTAACTTACGCCCTTTGGGTTAGGACAACTCTGAACTTGTTTTGAACAATTACCAAAAAAATTGGGCAAGTGAGAGCCCGACTCGCACATGAAGGGTTCCGTACCTATACATATACAACGTGGGCCCTGCAACATAAGCAAAAAATTTAAACATTGATTTTACTCGTTAAACTGAACAACATTTGTTCAGCAACTTTAAAAAAAAAACAGTTTTCAAAATTTTATTATTTCAAACAAAGTAAATAGTATTTTCAATGTATGTCGTCCAACGTTGACATTCCCTGAGCATTGACATAGCTGTCACTCTACTAATATCGGACATTTCGCAATACATTGCTTCTTTGTCTAAACTTTATTCTACAAAATGTCATTTAATACACGTTATTTTCAGAAGTTGCTTAACAAATGTTGTTTAGTTTCAAGGGACGAATCTATGTTTTAATTTATTGCTCCTGTTACAGGGCCCACCCTTTATATAATTTATAACAAGTTTGTTGTATGGGAGCCCCCCTTAAATATTTATTTTATTTTATTTTTAGTATTTGTTGTTATAGCGGCAATAGAAATACATCATCTGTGAAAATTTCAACTGTCTAGCTATCACCGTTGTTGAGATACAGCCTGGTGACAGACGGACGGACGGACGGACGGACGGACAGCGAAGTCTCAGTAATAGGGTCCCGTTTTTACCCTTTGGGTACGGAACCCTAAAAAGCAACCATTGACGTTCTTTGCTTGGAAATACAGTTCTACGAATGTGTGGTTGTGTGTGAGGAATAATTAGTACGAAAGTTAATTCTGAGAAATGTTTTTCGCTAATTGAGAAAATTGGCTGGTCATGGGAATCGAATTACAAAACGATGTAGCCAAATTAGATAGTTCACAATGTTATTTTTAGGGCTCCGTACCCGAAGGGTAAAAATGGGACCCTATTACTAAAACCTTCGCTGTCCGTCTGTCTGTCACCAGGCTGTATCTAATTAACCATGACAGCTAGACTGTTGAAATATTCACAGATAATGTATTTCTGTTGCCGCTATGACAAAAAATACTAAAAAACAGAATACAATTAATATTTAAGGGGGCTATTTGTATGGGATACAACAAACGTGATCGGTTGCGTTAACTTTGCACCTCATTTGTATCCGGCCCGATACATACGGTGAAATGGGATAAGTACGGAACCCTCGGTGCGCGAGTCAGACTCTCGCACTGAGTTGGTTTTTTGAAGCTCTTTTGTAAATTATCAAAGAGTTCTTGTTCCTGCAAAAGTTTCTATAGAAGCCATTATTTTCTATTTTACCTGCAGTTGATGAAGGTAATTTGAAAACTTTTACGGAAATCCCTAACCGTAATTACTACATATGGACAGAATACACATTTTATGGTTAAACAACAGTAATAAAACAAAATAAATCACTATATTACACTTTGTGACAAGTTGACAACATTATGTCAAACCAAAACATGTAATTTTCCATTTAAAAATTAAATATGTTACTACCCACCTACGGACACCAATTACGGTTTAATTCCATAACAACATACCCTAGTCACTAAGGCGTATTTTTGTGAAAAACTTCCGGCCATAATATTATTTTGTGTATGCAGAGAAAATATAAAGAGTGTGATAAGTGATGACAGAGCAAGAATGGCATTTTCAAAATGTGCATTAAACTACACATAGTTTGTCCTCGATATGATTAGACACGTAAAAGTACGTGTTGAAAATTACAAGACAAAATAGTATTATACTGCTTTGTAAAGTAGATTGACAGACTGGATTTAAGAAAATCAAGCTGATTTCTGAAGTCCATTCCGTCAATATACTACTAGGCTTAGGTTATACTGATGCTGGTGTAATAACGAGCCTATACCTACGCGAGCAGGCCAGCGCGGATATTATATTTCCTTTCGGGAAAATTTAAGCGCACATAGTTCTCAAATGCAAACTAGATACTGACTGAAGATGAGGGCTACTGTGTAAGATTACTGATATTAGATCGACAGTGAAAATTGTGTCCATTCACAGCATGAGGCCGAGTCGTGAGGGGTGGCACGGCACTGTTTTATGGAACAGTAACGATATAAGACAACAGCGATATTAGTAGTTCTTTATTACAAACAACTCTAACATGAGAAAATTTCAAAAACAGTGTACGTAGCTAATCCCTGTATGGACGCCCAAAAATCATAAGAAATAACCTTTTGTAGTGTTATGTGTCCTATAATGTACATATGTATGTGTGTAAACACTTTATTGTACACAAAAACAAGAAATACATTTCAAAAAACATAAGCATGTGCAAAGGCCAACTTATCCCTTTAAGGGATCTCTTCCAGTCAACCTTTGAGTCAATGCCAAACACAAATGTAATGGTATATATTTTTTGCCTCCGTTGACTGGTCTAACACCAATGACAGGTAACATAATCACACTAAACGGAGTAGTTTAACCCGTCCGTGCCATTTATCTGGACAAGCCAAGGGTTATCCCCGCTATCTCACACAGCACAATGGGCGAGTTATGGGCGTTTTGTTATCTGCATTGTTTTATGGTAATTACGCTGTGGCATTTGGAAAGTGGTTCAAGTGCCCACATTAGGATCGAGACCAGCACTCACAGTTAGACAATGTGTATCCTGTGGGTGTTTAAAATGTGTTAAGTATGATTTTTGATATAAGGTAGGGTTAGGGAATGCAAACCGGTATTTTCTACGGAGATTACCGGTAATTTACTGGTAAGCCGGTAAATAAGTTAAATTAGGGTTCGCTACGCGCCGCGAGCCACACTAATAGCCTACGCACTGAGCGTGCACTGTCTGGTTCCGCCTTCCAATTTTGTTGGACGCGCGTTTAACGCTAGTTTGTTGAGGCAAATTAGCTAATATACAAAATAAATAAACAACTATTATGGGACAATTTAACAAAAAACGAGGTCAATTTGTGTAAGAAATTGAGGCGATGAACTCGAATATTACTTAGTTCCTGGGTCAAGGATGTTATGTATAGATTGTTGTCTAGTGATGTCCTATTGTCGTCTAGTATCTATAGCTTAGCTTTGCTTAGTTTGGGACTACGTCGATTTGTGTAGGTTGGTTCCTGAATATTTATTTAATTATTTAACATCGAAATAATGTAATGTCCAATGCGTAGTAAAACATTCTGTTTTGAATGAAAAATAAACGTTGGTTCGAAACTGTTATTGAAAGGTGTTAATCAAATCTTTAATTATTGCACAAGCGGCCCAGAAGCGCTGTTTTACATTGAATGGGCATTTTGCGTCTTGTTAAAACAATGGCTTTACAACACACTAATCCATAGCTTCATTAAGTCATATAAGTGCCCATTAAGTAACGATTTTACGACATTTTGGTTCTACAATAGCGTTTAGCACGCGAGTAAAGAATATGGGTGACTCGCATGTTTAATCCAAAGTTAGACACATTAAGCCAAACGAAAAATCTATTTCATATTGATTCTTAACTCGACTCAATTGTGTTTAAAATTGACAGAACTTGCGAAAGGAGTTCCTGCATTATTCTTTTATTATTATGCGGTTACGTAATATGTATTGTATTGTTAAGACGCAGAAGATAATGACGGGAGAGAAAGTTGATTTTGGTATCGATTTCAATATTAAATGAACTTAATGGAACGAAGTGATAACATCGTTTTTTCTTCTCAATGGGCAAGCTTTTTATGGTTGGTTAATCTGATAAAACATAAGGCTGGTTAAAATAACAAGATTGTTGACAATATGATCAGTGTTTACAGGCGTAATTTTTTAAATAGTGGATCTTCGCGGTTATTTGACAGCAACGGATTAACATTTTTCGAACTCATATAGACTTCATCCTCAGGGACAGACATTCAAACATTATGAGAAACTAGAAGTTCGGAGGAGGGAGGAGAAATTTTCTAGTAACTACAGATGTAGTGAACATCATTTTACATGGTATAAAATAAAAGTTTGTTTTAGCATGTTTTCTCTTTTAACTTCGGTGAAAGAGTTGAGATGAAAATATTACAACGAGTTTACCCGACAAAAAACGATGGAAAACTATTATTCACTACATCTGTACTTTATCGTTGGCGCCATTTATTGTACTTTTTACATTTGGATTGTTAAACAAAATATTCGTCAAAAAAGTGAACAGTGTCAGCAAAAACGTATCAACATTTAACTAGGTCAAATTTAATTTGTAACGATAAATGATAAATTAATGCAAATTAACAATGTAAACGCAATCGTTAAGAACGTTATTTTTATCATGAACGAGAGGTTACTGACACCGCCTACGCATCTGATAATTTGTCGATTGCGTAAAATGACTCATACGCCGTCCGAATTTAATGAGACTTTGGAATATACCCAAGCTAGCAATATATCAAAAAACGTCTGCTGTTACTCAAAGGGCAATAGAGCGAGCTATGCTCGGAGTTTCCTTGCGGGATCGAATCCGAAATGATGACATACGCAAGAGAACCAAGGTTGTAGACACTTGTACAGTACTTTTATCTCACGAGCGCGGGTGAGCCATGTTTGTGTGAGTAGATGTACATGCACATTGGCTCTGTGTGGGTGAGCCGGCACTGAGCGCTCCCGAGCTCAGACAGTCGCCAAACTTAAGTAGCAGTGGGCGGGGCACATTGCTCGTAGAACCGATGGCCGTTAGGGCAAAAAGGTTCTTGAGTTGCGACCGCGAAACGGATGACGTAGCGTGGGAAGGCCCCCAACAAAGTGGACCGACGACCTGGTTAGGATCGCGGGTAGAAATTGGATGCGGGCGGCGCATGACCGATAATTGTGGAGATCTTTGGGGGAGACCTTTGTTCAGCAATGGGCGTCTATCGGCTGATATGATGATGACGATGATGATAGCTATATTAATTATCAGCTTCACCGCGGTATAGAATTTAAGCGATAATTTCGCCTTAGAGACGAGAATAGGGCCTTCTGTACGCGCAAGGTTGCCACACGAGATGATATTCACTCAATAGATTCACAAAAAGTGCTTTTGCTTGTTTAATGTTATAATCGTTAGTAGCTACGTTATAATATTGTTTTGTATTGCTACTCTATCGCATTGGAAAACTAGAATGACACGTAAATTAATAAAGTAGCCATTATAGTGGCAAGATCTCAGACATATGTTATTGAATACGTCGAATTTAGCCCCTGATTAACAACTGCCCATTTGGCCGAAGCGCGGTAATAAAGGAGCCTTGTTTCGCGATTTGACAGTTTGCCAGCACTTTTCAGTATTGACAAATTAATTACGTGTTCAACATATCTATGCCAGAAACGATCGACGTGTAGTTCGTTGTCGTAAAGGTTTCAGAACGAAATATTTTTTTTTTAAATAAGTATCTAATGGTTTTGACGACGCGGCTGGCAGCAGAGGTAAAGCAACTGCCTACTGACCTGGCGGTCCCGGGTTGGAATCCCGGTAAGGGCAAATATTTGAGTGATGAAATATATATTTATCTCCTAGTTATGTATATATTTATGTATGTAAAGTATGTTTATCGTCGTCTAGTGTCCATAACACAAGCCTACTAGACCTTATGTGGAACTAGATCGCTTTTTGTGAGGTTCTTCGTTATTTATTTATTTACCTACTATTAATGGTAAACGCAGCGTGAAAAAGATGTTGGATTTATTCCAGAATCTTTCAATGTGGAGATCCCTGGGAGAAGCCTTTGTCCAGCAGTGGACGCCATTGAGCTGAAATGATGAACACAAGTACCTACAACTTTTTTAATAGATTTTGTTTTACTGTTGAAATACCACTTTATTTATATTTTTATAAAATATTGACACAAGGTAAATTATGAAAGAAAAATGTAATGTGATCCACTGCAATGTAAGCAGGACACAAATCCGCGACCCTACTTTTCCGGCGTAGTGCTCTCCCAACTGAGCTATCACATCGTTACGACAATCACATCCAATCTTAACCATAAACGATACCGAGGTACGGTAACCAGTGGATCACATTACATTTTTTCTTTCATTATTTACTTTTGTGTCAATATTTTAGAAGTACAACTGTTTTTAAAAGTTACCGATACATTAATAAATAGATTTTGTATCATTGCTCCTTTACATTTTATCGTCATTATAAAACCATGCCAAATTTCACTGCCGTATCTCAGGGAAGACTACGGAATTCTAAAAGCTATACTTGCCACGTTTTTATCACGTCAAGGCGGTTTAGTTGAATCATCTGTGGTTCTTTATAAAGAACATAGATGTTCTTAAAGTAAACAAAGATCCCACGTTTGTGGTACATGATCGTGCCTGACTATGTCAGACGAAACCACATATGACTGGGGATTTTTTATCGTCAAAATGACGTCAGTACACCGAATTCGTTATTTCTACACGAGTGTTGAAACTCTAGATTAAACATGGCGAGACGACGCGGTTGGCGCAGTTTGTTGAGCACCTGTGTACGGAACTGTGCCGGTGGTCCCGGGTTCGAATTAGGGCCAGGGCAAATATTTGTGTGATGGATTCGATTTGTGCTTGGGTCATGGTTGTTCTATGTATTTAAGTATATATTTATCTATATAAGTAAGCATGTATATCGTTGTCTAGTATCCATAACACATGCCTTCCTGTGCTTAATTTGGGACTAGATCGATTTGTGTGAGGTTGTCTGATATTACATTTTTGATTAGACTAAATTTAACGTAATGCTGATGGAATTTGACCGTAATAACATTTTCTTAACAATGACCTAAATATCCCACAGATGTTATAAAATTTGTATATGTGTAGGATATTTTTATATTTTTATGTAGGTACGCCATATTTACACAACAGTGATTTTACAACTTTAACTGTCTGTATTGTAAAATATTGCAAATGTGACCAGTTTTTCCGCTTAGCCCTACATTTGTCTCATTTTGTTATATTTATTTACTATTTTATTTTACTTGTCGAAGTCATCTAACCATTATGGGCTGACAATAATGGAGCCTTCCCGATCTCGTACCAAAAATGTGTTAATATTCTTAATTAACCAAAACCATTGGCCATAAATATTCGTAGTTGGTGAGAAAAGCGTTAATTAGACAATGTTCTGTGCGTAGGCGCAGGATCGGTTTAGACGGAGATAACTTACACACACATGCACGATTCACGCAAACATACGCACAACGCCAACTGGGGGAGGGTTGGAGACAGAGATGAGAAGATTAACAAATTACAATAACAAATACTATTAAAAATAAACTAAAGACATAGCTCCAAGGATTCCATGGTTGAAGTGGCAGAGGACGGGCCATATAGTCCGGAGAACGGACGGACGGTCGCTGGGGCAGTAAAGTCCTGGAATAGCAACCTGAACCATGTATACGAAAGTGCAGCGTGGAATAGCCTGACTGTTGGATGTATGACCTCGTGAGGGTCGCGCGAGTTGATGGATGCGGTTTGCACAAAACTTGCACTTTGTGGCGAGTTATAGGGGAGGCCAATGTTCTTTTTCTTTTTCCGTCACGCTCACTCACAACCTCGGGCTCTCATTAACACCTTGAAACTTAAAACAAAGTTGAAATAGTATTCATGAAGTAATCTAAAACGCACAGAGAAACTATGTTCCACTTACAGAACGGCTGCATTTCTTACTACCTCTTGAAATTCAAAGGGTACAAGACGAGACCCTATTACTAAGACTCCGCTATCCGTCCGTCTGTCACCGGCTGTACCTATATACCTATCTCATGAACCGAGACAGAAAGTTGAAACTATCACAGATGATATATTTCTGCTGCCGCTATAACAACAAATAATTAAAAATATAATAAACTGAACATTTACGGAGGCTCCCATACAACAAACGTGATCGGTTGCGTTAACTTTGCACCTCATTTGCATCCAGCGCCATACATGCAAACTAAACATAACCCGGCCGGTTAAGATGGGAACTGTTATGGAACACTCGGTGCGCGAGTCCGACTCGCACTTGGCCGGTTTTTTATTCAAATACATAGCAAAGCCGGCTTGCAACAGTTTTAATTGTTTAATTAGTTTGGTAGCTCCCAGTTGTATCGACAAAACAAATGGAGCGCGTTAAATTTTATCGACTTTTAGTCTCCCGTGTCCAAATGTATGGAGGTAATTAGAATATTTAATTGGAAGTTATTTATGATGAATATATTTTTATTGACTGACTGGCGATTGACCCCATATGAATATCGATATAACTATATGTATGCTAATAAATATTTTATCTGTCTCCAGACAATTAAAAAAAAAAAAAACTATGTATGCTAATTATTTCATTTGATACAATTATATCATTAGGCATAGTTTTAGTTGGATATATAAAAATCTTTACTTGAAATTGTAAAATTTACAAAATATTTTCAAATTGTTAGGTTTTTATGCAATTACATTACTAACCAATACACAGTATGAATTGGGTATAAACGACAAACGCGAATAGTCATTAAATTTATCCCCAGAAATCCGGCAAGGAAATATCTAAACTACACAATCAACTAAATACAACGAGCCCATCAATAACTCGTATACAAACTCCTCATCACAGCTCGGACTTTTAAAATCTGAAGCGAAATCTCCATTCCAAAGCCCAAGTTCACTGCACTAGCTTTCCATCAAAAACGACTTAAGCGTATTTGAAAAGTAAATATACATAAGCTCTTTTAGACTAAGAAGATCGCAGTTATCTTCAAAACGCTCGATATCAAAAATGACGTTCACATGATAACAAAGTATCACCTTAAGCTGTTTTAGAATAAGAAGATCGAGCTTATCTTGAAAACGGTCGATAATTAAACTAATGGGCCAGTCGATAAAAAATCATTACGGTGCCTGTCCGAGTTATCGGCGCATCGGAGATCGATCGGCTAAACAATTAGACGGTATTAGAGAATCGGTACCGTTTCATTGGTGCGGGCTGGCTGTGACACCGTAGTAGATTTGCACACGACTGGATGTTAAAATCTTCAATTTCATCAGATAATGAAGCTGCGATTGAAGACACAGTCGTGCTGAATACGCAGTATGGAACAGACTCATGTGGTGCTCACATACGAGTATGCACTAAAAAATTACCCTCAAAGGGCCCAGAAGAAAGAAATGAGAAGCTATTCTTTTGGTGGCCTTTTTATATTCGCAAAAGTAGGTGTGAAGACTAGCTATATTTTATTACTTAGTAGATTAGTAGATTCTGTTAAATGCGAAGGAGCTGGAGCTGGGGCGTAATGAAATGACACGACAGATCGATGTGTACACCGCTATGACTGGCCACGAACGCGTAATGGTTGAGCTCGAACAAAAACAAGGACGGAACCTTTTTATTGCTTAGTACGTGGGCTACACGCTCGATTCGTGGCATGCGCGGTGAGCCAGTGCCAAGCGGGTGAAATCTACGAGTAGCTACTAAATAAAAAATGTTCTCTTCTTGTCACAGTCCGGTGTGACGGACGGCCTCGCCATTCAAGCGAGGTTAGATGGTTCAAGCGATGGTATCGGCATCGGACTCGTGCCTCGCAGCCCGCGAGCATACGCTCGGCCCATGAAAATCTTGAATGATGAAGAACCTTGTCATTTTCAAATGGACGTTCTTGGGTCTGTTATTTGTGCGGTCTTTTGTTGGAATTTTATTTTGATGAAGTGCTAATTATAAATTTATGAAACATAATAATGTCTCATTACTATTTTTAACAACATTTTTTTTTTATATGAAAAAAAAAAACAATTTTTTTAGCTGTAAAGCCTTTCAAATAAACAATGCAAAGATTGACACAAAAAATTAGGGTGGTGAAGAGGTTAACACGTGGATCGGTAATCCAGAGGTATGGGGTTCGATTCCCGGTCTCTTCCGCCAGGTTACGCGTTGCAATTTTTCTGTGTGATTTTGATCTTTGTATCAATGGAAGTAGTAATTTTTTCATCACTCTGAGCGACTAGCCATCATCATCATCATCATTTCAGCCACGGGACGTCCACTGCTGAACATAGGCCTCCCCCAGTGACTTCCAGATCGGCCGGTTGGAAGCGACCTGCATCAAGCGGCTTCCTGCAACCTTTACCAGGTCGTCTGTCCACCTTGTGGGTGGACGTCCTACGCTGCGCTTGCCGGTGCGTGGCCATAATTATGTTTAATTGTGATTTTATATTTACATTATTTTAAATTATTCATACTAGTAATAAAGCAAACAAATAATAGTGTTACGTCCTACTACCAGTAAAAATCGGTCAGTAAAAATAAAAATAAAAGTAAGTAAAAATTTCTTTATCTGTTCATCGCTCGGAAATGGTGAGACGAATTTAAACCAATTTTAGCACAGAAATAGCTGGATATCCAAGTACCTATGATATTAAGATATTTTTACCCAACTACGGTAAAGAAAAAGTTTTCGTTGGAAGAAGGCACCTTCTTCTCCGTGGCGCCACCTATGGTCCCACCGGAAGATCAGCGCTGGCTCCCGAGCTTTCGACCTTTTCGTGGCACAGCCATAAAATTAGTTGCTTATTGTTTTATTTTATTTTCTTATAATTTCTGTCACACCTTTTATAATAATAATAATAATAATAAATCTTTATTTGCAACTTCAGATATACAATTTTATGTAATTATGTTTTATGTCTCATCACGAATAAATGTATTTCTTTCTTTCTTTCTTTCTTCTAAATGTAAAATAACTGTTATATACTTACATTAAACTATTGATACAAAGATCAAAGCTCAAAGAAAATTTTAAATGCGTAATCTGGTGGAAAAGACCGGGAATCGAACCCGGTACCTCAGTGTACTGGTCCAGCGCGCTAATTTTCCGCCACCCTAACATCCAAGCGACCTTTCGAATTTTTGCTCGTGTGTCGATCATTGCATTGATTATTTGAAAGGTTTTACACCTTAGCGACCTGTCTTTCACGTTTGTATCAATAAATAATAAATTAAATATAAAAATTGTGATGGCCCGCACCTCCACCAAGTATAACGGGGTTGCAACTCAGTGGATGTGCAAAATTAAAAAATAAATTTTGGTATTATTTTATATTGAATTTGAGCTCAGATACAGGGTCCAAACGCGCATACCCGGCTCCCTTGATGTACAGAGACGGCCATAATTCGAATATTTAAATATATTACCCACATAAAAAAATTAGACATTACATTTTATGTTATGTACATATTATGAGAGTACAGTCAGCTAAATATAGCCCCGTTATGTGGTGTTCATCACGGCCGATCAGCCATGAAAATTACACGCCTCCGGAATTGATTCCCACCGATTGAATAATAAATTACACAAGAGCATGCAAATTTTCCCGCTTTTTTGCCATTTTATTTATTATTCCGCGCTTGCCGTACATTTTTTAAACATTTTTAATATGTGAGCTTCGATAGGAGAATTTTAAGGGGTTATTTAATGTTGGGACGTTGTCGTGTGTTGCCATAGCGTTGTTTAAAGGGAATTAATTATATTTTTATATGCATAGACCAGGGTGCTTTGATACATCAGTTTGAGTTTATGTCTACAGCCAGAATGGAAATAAAATTCTGAAAAAGTCCGGTCAAGTGCGAGTTGGTGCACGAAGGGTTCCGTAACACCAAATAAATAACCAAAATTAAAAACTTTAAACATCCCCGACGCAAGTATGGATGAACCTATTTTTTTTATAGAAAGACTTGTTTATCGATATGATTCTTAACTTTTTGGTGGAAATAAGGCCAGTAGTTTCCTAGATATTGAGCTTTTATTAGAACGAGCGACCAGGCGAAGCTAAGAATTCCAAAATATATTACCTAGTTATGTTCAGTTTTAGTAGCATTTTCTAAATCACTCATTGAATGAGGGTCTCATGATGACCAGTTGGGAGTGTTTTACATTTTTAATTAGGTTATTTTATAAACAAAAGTCTCAGAAATGTACATGATTGGCAGTGTGTTTATTCATTCTTCTAAAACATACACTTGTATGGATCAGAATCAATTAGGTACTCAGTATGCTCCTCGTATGATTATCGATACAAATTTCGTTAATTCATTAATCTGATTTGAATTGCATTGATAATTACTTAATTTCTGGCCGCCAAATACGATTACGTACCCTGCAAACAATACAATTACCTACGACTGACCTATAAAAACCCTTTGACCCTCGCTTCCATCGGACATTTAAAATAATCATTAATGGGTGACAAACAAATCAAATTAGCCGTGGGACGTGTAAATTGTGTTGTAATTGCACCTATTACCGAACGCGGTGTCAGTCACGGGGCGAGACTAGTTCAGGAGAGAGTGGACACTCTTCTGGCATACACCAGAACACGAGGCCTTTCGTGAGGCAAGTGTTGAAGATCAGCGACGTACAATAACTTTATACGACAGAAATGATAATGTTAAAATGGTTACAAGACTGAACAAAATTTTCAACCACAAGAGGAAGTTCTAAATTTGCCTCCATCCAAAAACATGACAAGTATGTAACTAAAGCATTGCTGGAGAGGTTAAAAGGGAAATGTCGCCTTCCGGTCAGCCGTAATGTTTAAGGTCGGTCAGCATAACCTGAAAAAAAAACCTATACTGGCTATTAACAACCATTGACCGAACGTCATAGCGCAGACAAATTGAGAGACCTGCGAGCCTATGATGGTTGCTTTTATCGCGCGATAAACAAGTGACAAAGCATCCGTCACGTTTTGATAAAATGCGAGTGTGAGTGACAGATGCTTTGTCACTTATTTATCACGTGATAAACGCAACCATCATAGGCTTCCTGACCCCGGCCAGCGCGGGGACGAATGTTTTACTACGACCTATATTTGTATACTAGATGGTCCACTCTGCAGATATTACTCTTTGAATATTGAAGAGCGGGTTGCCTGCCCGTCCAGCGCTGCCCTATAATTATCGCGTCAGTCCATCTGTTTAAAAAAGGAACGCTTCAAAATTGGAATTCGTTCTGAACTTTGACACTATTACGTTGGAATCACACGATTGAGTTACTTGTAATAGCCGTTCTGGGCTTTTTGACTGACAACGTTGAATGGTTACGAAACGTATGGGTCGAGAAGGTAACTCGAAATCCAGTCTTGATACAAGGGTAACAAAAATATGTAGGTACATATTGTATTTTTTCTTAGCTTTGTTAACTCTAGGCTCGTATAGATATGGTAAAGCATCTATTATAAGGCATTATTTACTTACTGATTATTTATTTTATTTTATTATTAAGAACATTTATATCTCTACGACAGCTAATGTTTCCTTAAAGTACTTATTACGGGAGATGTGGCCAAAGAACTTATACTCGGACTTTCACAATCGATGACTACCCTGGATCTGCAACTCTTTGAGGATATATTTGTTGGTGCGAAAAGCACTCTATGGGAGAAAGGAATCTTCAGAAGGCGTCTCCAGTAGAGATGAGTCGTTCTCGAGAATGTTTCCCTTTTTTCAAGTAGAGAGAATATTCTAGAGAACATTTAGCATACAAAAGAGGAAAGTTTCTGGAAATTCTCGGAAACATCACTATTCGCATAATTTTTTTCGATCTGTTAAATAGCTTAGTTATATTTTGCATACACCTCCTCCGATTTATGACAACACATAACTGAACTAAGTCTTTAACATTTTCTAGACATGCTAAAGAATATTTACGTTATAAAAACGAACATCTAAAGACATCCGAGGAAATGTTGCAACAGACAACTTTCAAGAACAGCATAAAAAACGAGATGACCGCTCTATTTACAGTCAATACAGAACGACAACAATTTCCAACAACGCATAATGACATCGCTTTAATCACCAATTACCGTCCCGTTATATCGACAGCGACAAACACCGACAAAAACTAATCGCCAAACATCAATTTGTCCGTCTGTATGTCAAATGCTTAAACGTCTCTTTACAAATCGGACCGCTGTTTTGAATCAGTACAAACAATTTCCAACTCAACTTAAACTGTTTCACTTAAAATACGAACTTAATCCGATTGGGTAAGCTGTTTTTTGGAGTGTAGTGGACGCATTGTACAGTCAATAATGGAATTAAAGCACACTACGCTAATATTTACTGTGCAGTTGTTGATTATCGCGTGAAGCTGCTGCGGCCGGTGTGCTGTGACATTTTTATTGTGACAACCGAATATGAAGTTGGAATTGCAGGTTGTATTAATTTATAGGTTTTGTAAAATATTGCAAAATGTTAGTTTTCACTTGCACGAAGGACATACATCACAGAGGGATTATTTGTAAAACTTTAATAGCATAGTTACTTGTTAACTGTAACATTGTATATTTATTTGAACTTTCACTAGGGATAAGAACAATCACGTGATAGGTACTCATTATCACTCATGGGTGATAATATGCTCCACTTTTGTACTTAGCACTCGTAATATAAACGTGGTATTTGGGCATAATATATGAAAAGGAAAAAGTAATATCAAGCTTTCCGACATCGTTACCGAAATTATGTTGGTAAATAACGCCTTTTTTGTAGCCTAAGAGGCTCAGAATGTTGAATGTATAGTATACTTGCAATGTATATTGTAATGATGTAATAGTAACACAATACAATTGACAACCAATTTTCTACATAAATTCTAAAAACGAAATTGGACCCAATACAGACAGATATAAACCGAAACGGCGATCCATAGCCGGTGACTCGTCACCACGCGTCCGATGACGATTTAGATACGGATCCGTTCCGTTCCATCCGGTTCTATTCGAATTTCCATTTAGATGGCAACCCTAAGTCGTTAACGTTCGGACAACGTGGGGCGAAGGGGTTAGAAGAATTCCAAATTTGAACAAAAGAAAGCCGTTCGATTTTCGAATTGTCGGAGCTATCGTTACAAATAAAGACGGTTAATAAAGGTGGATTTCTTTTATGCCTAGGGTTGCCAACGTTTTTTACAAGAAATAAAGTATATTTAAGTCTGAAAAGGAAAATAAACAGTATTTTAGAAAAATTTACAGTATTGAATATTTTTGTTTCAAATGCATATTTTTAGTTCTTGCACAATTTATCAATTCAGCGAGATTTAAAAAAAAATTCGTTGGCCTCAACACAATCTCGTCCCTCTCGGGTCCCTTCGGGGTGAAAGTCTCACTTCCTGACAAGGTGAGATGTAAAACTTTAGACAAACCACAGGCGGTAACTCATAAACAGCTCCAAATCACATACGTAGGGCACTAGGGATTGCGATCGAGATTCTTGTCTACTTGTGCCCTATGGTGCTGAAAACAGTATTTTGTATATTTTATTTTTGTTCAACAGTGAACAGTATAATGTAGTGACAAACAGTATAATACTGTTTTAACAGTATGGTTGGCAACCCTATTATTTGGTTTAAAGTAACAAATTCAATAAATGTATTAAATGTCTTACTTAGTTTGAGATAATTAAACAAAACTAGTTTTGAAATTAAACCTACGAGAGTATTGATTGAATAAGACGTAGAAACTTCAGACTGATCATGATATTTTTTATTTTTATTAGAAATGCCTATATGTAGCAGCGCACTTGCTTCCGTATTTTACTAAATAAATACACAAAAATCACTTTTACACACACAACCGCTGCTTTTGCAAGACATGATAAATGTATACCAAATCATATTTATGACCTGAACAATATATAACACAGGCTATTAAATAATTGAAATGGAACTCCACAACTCCCACACACCAAGCGCCAAACGTTTACATTGCATTCCAATTTAGCGAGAAAGCAGCAATCACTTCACATATGGGGGCTTTCAAAGGAGCCTAAAACGGCCAGCGGCCATTTTGCAAGCCACATCATTTAATTTTGTCCTAATTACAGGGCGTCCCGTTTTACGCAATAATACATCGGACACCTGGAGCGGGTATTATTGGAGAGGGCAATTGGCTGTTTCGGTTGTTTGGAATTTATTGGCTTCAGGCTTTGGAGGTGCTTAATGCATTCCAAATGAACGTCGATTTTAAGGGAAATGGGTCACATTTGGGTCATATTGTGCAACCGATTCTAAAGTACTACACTTGTGTTACATTATGTAACGAGATTTCTTTTTGGTAGTCATTACAAGCTACGTTAGGGGAAGAAGGAAGTAGAAGGCGCTTGAGGCAATGTAAACACGTCTAAACTTAATAAACAAGACAACTTAAACAGAAACAAGTACAAATGTAATAGACTATTTAATTTTGAATGTTCATAAGCCATGACTCAAAATATATGCTATATAAAAAGGTACATTACTGTACCTTTTCGTATTACATTACTGTACTACGTATATTACCGACAATGGGTTAATATTTTTAACCTATAGAGTTCAAGATGCCAGGGCACGTCAGTGAAGCCGAATGTCATTGTTGGAAATTCAAAAGAGCCAAAACAATGAAAGTAGTATAAATATATATGCAATACTACCGCGTCCACAGCTCTTCGTCAATTTAGGTGCTTTGCTACATTATTGGTTGGTGCTACTATCGGCTTAACTGAGTTAATTACAGGACGGATTGAAACGTCCGCGGCTGTGGCCGTCATTGGTAGATTTAGAATATACTCAACAATAACAAAATTAAGCCCTTCACTGAACTGTTGAGTGCCGCTTTATTGTTAGCAACTGTTAGTTCACAAGCAAGCATGATATGTCGCAAATAACTAACACAATTGTCGGAATAGGTAGAATAGGGAGTTACGGCTTGCTGAGATATATGACTATAAAGACCGTGAGACAACAATCCCTAAAATGAGTGTTACTTATCAATATCGGAGTTTTGGGAGCATGGTAGGACGTTAGAAAGCTATATGGAGTCGACTTTAACATTAAAATGTAATTCCTACTCATACCCATTAATTTACGTTAGCTACCGAGCTATAAAAACTTCGAAGCCAGCTTTTCATTTATCCTAGTTTATCTCAGATCCCAGATCAAATCAGCTGTGGGCGGACCTTTGCATGAGTGCACCAGAATGTCTGTGAATCGCGAGAAATGGCGTAAAATCATACAGCGAACAATATCTACCTCTAATAGTACTACGAGTTGATCACGACCGCTCTGTAAAGAGTGAAACGACTAAGAAGAAGTTTATCTCAAATTTAATTTTCAACTGTTTACTATTTAAGAAATGGTATTTTCGACAATAAGCAGTACTTGAGCCAATTATTAGAATCAAATCTACGTATAGGTAGGTATACTGAAATTTTCATATCATAAGACAAGAATGCCAATGACATATTCAAAAGGTTCAAATGTAAATTGTATCTAAGTAACATTTCAATTTCATTTCACTTACCATGCGGTCATAAAGTACATTTTAAATTTCGTTCTTAATATCACCATCAATATTAATGAGGGTGTTTCAGTCAGGTTTCAGTGAAATGCAGGCGCAAGGTCTTTGATCTCGAACAAATTGCCGCACTGGACCTTTTCACCTTTCGGGGGGTAGTTTTCAAGGTCGTGCTTCACTAGGGTTATTTTACGCGTAAATTAAAGTTGAGCTTTTAAAAGTTGGCATTCTTGCGTGCTTACGTGCAGGCGGTGTTAAGTGGCGTCGACGAACTTTGGAGTTATCTTTGAATTTAAGCGTTTTTTAGAGCCGTTTGGTTTTAGCGATAGTTCGAATGAATTGGTAGATAACTTTCCAATTAAGTCGTTTTGTTAGATTTCGTACAACACAGCAGCGTTGTGACGTCTTGAATTTCAAGACCAGGTCGAGCAAAATGCATGCAAAATCGTTCACCAGCCCTTCATTCTTCTTAGTCCTATTGACTAACGACACACATGTCATGGTGAATGCTGGCATGGAGTAGCAATATTTAACTATTATGCTGTTTAATAGAAAAATATTTACACGAAATAAACCTTTCTTCTTTTCATAAATATACGTTCCGATCAAGCGCCGCAAGAACCGTCTGGTGAGTATCACGCCTCCGACAATCACAGCGAGCAACCGCATTACACTTTTATAAAAATGACGCTATCAGCTCCCGTCCCGGCAAGGTGTTAGGGGTACAAATAATTTATTTCCCTCTGCCGACACAGACAACATAAGCCGCGAGAAAAATAAGCAAACTACCCACTTAAAAAGACGTAACAGTCTTGAAGAGGAATCTCAAAGAAAACCCAACCCTAACTTACGAAGTGCAGCGGCAAAGATCGAATGAATTGCCTTGTGATTAAGTCGTTGCTGCCCTGGGTTTCTACATAGTTCTCAGCAAGGGGTATAAATTTCAAGCGCAAGTAAGGGTGTCGCGCCGACCTTATTTAATTTCATAATAAATTGCAATAATTGCATTAGTGCAGTGAGCGAGTAAATCAAGTTTTATCGGGACTTGTAAAAATGGCGGTCAGTGCTCTGCGGTGATAAGAGTTATGTAGTTTCAACATCTGGACTAAGTATAGTCCTTTATCGCATCCTGTATGTAATTATGTACATTACGAGATGTTATGTGTTGTGTGCCATTTGGAATATCACTCCGTTCCGTACAGAGGTTTGTGATATATTTACAAACACACATAAAATACATACATTGAGTAGGTAATCATTATCATCATAAATTTAAGTCAAACTCTTGCCGGTGTAGCTGATGATGTAGTTGTCTCCATCTAATTCTGTCCATAGTCACTTCCATGACTTCCCTATACGACGCGACGTTACGTCAACCTTCATATTTAATGACCGCCAATATTTCCAAAAAGACCAGAAAAAAACATAGCAAATAATTTATTTGGATGGAGCATTTCTACATATGGTTATTAGGGAGGGTAGACAAAGGGAACGCGAGGCATTGGAGGCATTCGAAATGTGGTGCTGGCGAATGATGGAGAAGGCTAGTTGGATGGAAAAGTTACCAAAAGAGTAGAAGAAAAAAGGAATTTTCTTAGATATGTATAAATAAAATATTATCGGAAAGCGGCTCTACGAGACGGGTACGACGTGTCGTCAAACGGGTCACTCAGAACTCTCCAAATACAATGGCCACCACCACTCTGTAAGAGTATCTTACCGAAGAAGACGATGATGGTATAAATATATCAAGAACAACTCATGACTCTCAATCACATATTGGCAATTATTGGGATTCGAACCCTGAACCGCTCTGTAGGTACTCTACTTAGCCAAGTTTTCTGATAAGGCCGCGTCATCCCCGATACTCATGATAACGCGATTTCCCTATTCTACGACAATTAATCTGGATTTCGGCTTGAAACTAAACAGCAGCCATTACGTTCGCCGATATATCACCCGACCCCTAATCTTATGAAAATTCGATTATACAGATAAAGTCGTCGGACTACATGGAAAAACAATTAAGCACTAGTGGAACAATGACAGTGTAGAGTTGCCTTTTGTTCTCGCCTTGATGGCTTGCGGCGGGTTAAGGCAGGGTTTGTTTTGAGGGAGTTTGTTCTAACGTTTTACGAGTCGACAAGAGATTTCTGGAAGGGTTGTCCAATGTCCGAAGGCGCCAAGCATAGCCAATTTTCAATATTTTATATCTGCAACTAACTTTTGTCATTTGTAACGTCGGGAAAGTCAGAAATGATTTAGTTATTTAACTTGTTGAATCAGGAAATACATATTACGTACTTACTTTTGTCATAGAACATTTAAATCTATTGTCGATTAGCGTCTTGATTCGTCTTTAATTCTCTACTTATTGACTTTGTGGAAAGTATCGCCTTAGGAACTAATTATTATCTTACCACTTTTAAATTGCTTAATCGAAACATGAATTACAAAAGCACCTAGAACACCAACCTCTCAACTGCCTCTTAACACGGCTTACTATGCCGCCTGGAACCAAAATGGCCAACAAGCATAAGAGCGAAAAACACTCATAAGACCTTCTGGTTTCATGTACTTTCAGCGTCACTCAACTTCTAATAGTCGTAAGTGCCAAGTAAACCATATGCAGTTAAGTTGTTCTAGTAAAGCAATGATGGTAACTGTGCGCAACAATATAAGTTAATTTACAACACAGATAACGAGTGCATACTGCAGCTAAGTGTATTGTTTTTAAACGTATTGCCTGAATTAAGTGTTTAATTTAAAATAGGTGCCTTATCTGCCTTTTGCGAGGACATCTTGTGGTTTTCTGTTAAGTAGAGGGAAGGGGGCGTTTTCATTAGTGTGATAGAAGTTGTTTTGTTGTTTATTGAGATACGTTATAAGCTTAAAATACAAAAATAATGAGAGCTAGTAATTGAGATCGATGTAGGCATGTAATTATGATTTTGTTATCTTAACTTTCAAGGGCACGAAAATGCTGTTATTACACATGCAGTTTTAGAACTTTAAGTAAAGTATTTTGTTTTCAAGAACACGATAAATTACTGGATAAATTTTGGGTTCACACTAGGCGGGGCCTGTCGTGTAACACCACAAAACTTCCGGTGACAAAAAGGCAATAATGTGGTAACTTCACAGTAAAGAGACGCTACCCCATCAATTCTGGGGTCGTCTGATTAGTCTCAATGCGTGCAAAAAAAATCTTCACAAGCTTATATAATTTTTTAGGAGCGATGGATTTAAGCAAGCATGCATCATTTTAGGCTCCATTGTCACTTATCATATCATCAGATGAAGTCGAATTCAAATGCTTTTTGCATTATAAAAACTGTCCTCTGTCAGAACCGCAGCAAAGTGGCAACCTTAATATCCATCCAATCCAATCAGATATATTGTGAGCCTATTTGATTAAAGCAATACCGGAATAAAATTGTTTAGATTACATTGGCTGTGGCATCGCAAACATTAGCTGGACATTGGATACTTGCAACAGTGAATGTTGTATAATGTTGGATCAAATATTCAAGTAAAGTATAGCTAAGTAAATGAGGTGATAAACTGCTATGGTTATGTATACAAGTCACGAATGGTATACACGTAAATTATTACACAATAGTAAAGTGCATAAGTATTTAAATTAAATATTGTAGTAAGCGGTTTACACTCACGTGAAATTGTTAGGAATGACCCGACAGGTATTTTTCGAACTCGTATGGAGCTTTTATGTCTTTAACGCATAGCAAAGGAGTATTCTTGGTTTTATACTTATTTCAGATAGGTATGTAACATATAGATGGGCATATGAAATCAGATTTTTTGACTGATCTGTATTCACAAAATATCCCATACATTATAGGCTTTTTTCACTATAGCATTCGACAACAGCAAAAGGAAAAACTTAAGGTACAAAAGGCGAACTTAATGTGCCTTGAGGCATTCTCTCCCAATCAACCTAAGGGTAAAGCAGAAAAAATCTAAGCGGTACACATAATTAAAATACAATAAATAGTATCTACAACCAGGGGCATATCAATATCACTCAGTACTTTACAGATTTCATACATTAAAACTTGCGTGCGTTTAGTATGAGACTCGCTCGATAGATGGAGCTAAATTCAATATTTGAATTAGTGTTATTAAAATTAAATTTGTTTTTATGTTA
The DNA here is from genome assembly GCA_932273695.1 of Apotomis betuletana. Lineage (NCBI taxonomy): Eukaryota > Metazoa > Arthropoda > Insecta > Lepidoptera > Tortricidae > Apotomis > Apotomis betuletana. The sequence continues at coordinate 26,179,119 of OW026303.1, read as the reverse complement.
TTATTTTATCCATAAATAAACATATAATAAAAACATAATTATAAGTTATTGTGAAAGATTATGAAGCATTATTTTAATTTATCATTACAGGCAACATTACGGCTTAAGATTAGATCCCCGTTCCATTCCACTCATTTATTTTTTAGATTTCACCTATTATATTTTAAGCAGTTATATGATGATTGTCACAAAAATTTAATATCCACAAAAAATGGAAAATAATAAATGCGTATTTTTTTAGTGTAAAAAAACAATAGAAGAAAGAAAACTAAAAGACTACTTAGTTAATACAATTCGGTGTAGAGGAACGCGTAGCGTAGTGCTGTTTGACAGTTTACTTTATGGATTATGGACAAGTTTGTTTTCTAGTGGATATTCAAACGGGTATAAGAAATTTACTTCGGCTGTGCTTTATGGATATTAGCGAATCTGCTCTACGTTGTTGACCTTTACGCTAACTTGGATTCCGACGACAGAAGTTCCAGGAAGGATGTCGATCCCGGCTTTGTGTATTTTAAAGTCATGGTAGCAGTAAAAAATGTTGTGTGTGTCTACCTGTGGTAAGCGTTTGTTCTAATTATGTTCCCCAAAATTAATGAAATAAAAATAATTAATTATAAATGTGTCTTTTTTATACCTTCCTACAAACATAACTAGTTTTAAAGCCCACTTATTATGTTAAGTGTGAGGTACCGATGAATCATATAATATGTATTGAAAGTACCTACAGTACAGTGCATAGCGATTGCTATGTATATACATATGTACATGACTCAGATAACTCGAGACTCACTCAATAGATGGCGCTAGTACACAAAGGAAGCTGATGACTCTATCTCAGTATGTATAATTTACTCTATGTCTACAACAAAGCAGACCATTTCGTGACTTTACAAATCATCACAACCACGTTAATATTATTATCAATCAGGTGACTGCGTTTAGTTTCTGAAATTTAACATCTCCTTCATTAATGCCAGTCAATAAACAACCTTGCTACAATTGCTTGAGATTGAAATTCCATTTATAAGCAACAACAAATAGGAAATAGCTAAAGTTACGCTTCCAGTCGATATGGTTTCATTTAATAATTCAAAAATGGCTTCGGTTTACATTCGATTCAATTATTCACTTTTGTATATGCGTTAATTGCATTAATACCTATGCGATTTAATTGTGTGCATTTTGATGGTTTGATGTGAGTGCTTATTTAATCACAAATGTTTGGCGATCCGGTTTGCTGCGATAGAGGATTTGACTGTGTAATTAAATGATTAATTATTTTAAGCTACAATGTTAATCGCGTTAAAATGTTGCTTTTTAGCAATTTAAGAAAGTGCATAGTATTTAAATTATTCTGTAGTTTTGATTGTTTACTTTTTGGATTACATTTTATTCTAATGGGTAAGGCTGGATTCGACTAAACTTACTCTCGAGTGACCGTTATTCTTGGTATAAAAGTTTGATATCTCGGATAATAATGTCGTTATCCGAGGATAATTTATTATTCGAGATACCACATTCAGACTTTCATATACTTAGAAAAGATACGCGTAGAACGAGAGTCTTCATACAACCAATTTGTGAAAGAAAAGGCCGCTTTTGGTTTTATGTGTGCGTGTCTGCAAACCAATCATAAAGACGTGTTACGTTTCCATACAAATATTGGTACCCAACCCAGAGATGACGTCGTATGTAGGAGGCCATTTGTATGGAGCGTTTTTAGTGCTCTGTAGGAATGTTGAACATAAAGGTAATTTCTGATTTTTAGAGCAGTCTACGTAGTCCCATAAGGGCATTAGGTAGTCCCATATAGACATTTGGTCCCAACAAAAAATAAAATCGATTGACATCCTCAAAAAAAATGTCCGCATGCCTATTGTACATCTACACAATACATGTTCCGACCAACAGTCACAGAAATTCTCTTCCAGGCAAATAAGGCACGAATGCGGGCTGTCAGTGAAAACAAAGTGATTCGTATTAAAATATTGTCCGCATTAAGCGAATGTGTAAATAAGTAAGCCCAATACCGGCGGTGAGTGTCCGCATACTGATGCGATGACAGCGGATGAATTTTCACTGGATATGTCTTACTCAGAAAATATTTTTAAATAATAGTATTTTATGCTATCGTTGCACAATGAAGGGTTTTAAAGTCGAGTACCGCGTTTATGCCAGCAGCCTTGCCGAGTGGCCTTAGTGAGGAAAGATATTTTAAAACCTAATTGTGTAACATTGCATACAATCCTTTTAACACGAGCAAGACGCAGAAAATCATTTTTTACTTTAATCGTTACTACTATGAATTTTTATTTTTCATGTAACCTTTTTAGTTCAACTCAAACTGAGCTATTAAAAAAATCATGATCGCGGTGGTCATGGCGGGTGCCTCGTGATTAGCAAATTTTTAGACAAGTAATTTCAACCAATCAGGGAACAGTAGCGTGTTTTTTTAAATTAAATATGCTGATGTTCCCTTATTGAAATTCATTGGAGAGAGTAGAGAGATGTCTTATGAACATTAAAGTTCAGTAGCGGACACCAATAGCGTATAGAATTTTGGTACAGGTTTAAAAATTGTGTTGTTTGTGATTTTACATAGAAAAGCAGTGTTCGGTTGGCCGCCGCCGCGACTGATGCTCACGCTCAACATGTTTCGAATCGGTACGCGATTCATCATCAGGAGAGATGATGAATCGCGTACCGATTCGAAACATGTTGAGCGTTATTCGACTTCTACGACGTGAGTAAACCCGTTTAAGTATTTTAATATGTTGTGATTTTGCCTGTAAACTTAATAATTGACAGTTTAATTTTTTTTTTATGTCGCATTTAAATAATTATTACAAGTACTATAGATAAAAGTTTTTAATGACAATATTTCAACAACACATAAATATTAACTAGCGGCTCTGTGAGCAGTAGACCTCGCGAGTTTGTTTCAAAATGATTGAAGTTTTTTGCGTTTCCTACACCCCCATATCTCCGTCATTAAAAAATAACGAAAAAATCTACACAATTAACGAGCTCACTCAAAATTTCACAAGAATCGGTTGAGAAATGCGAGGACAGGGCCAGCTGAAACAGAAACGCTACGCTCGCTCAGTTACGAGTAAGACTGAATTCAACTTATGCCACGTCTACTCACAAATTCACAAAATAAAAAATAAAACTTTATATGTCGTTTAAATACCGCTCTTCCAGTGTCTTAACTCCAAACTTACCGAAGGATATCAAAAGATCGTTCAACAATCGAAGCCCATTGTTCTTGCACATGATAATCGAATAATCGGTAAAAACTCGTACTCGTATTCGATTCCCCGCTATCGTTTATCTTTGTATCGGTGGACGCTGACCGAATCGTTAATATGTTGTTTGAGGCTTCGCGGTTGTAATGTACATTGTAATGTGTTTAACTGTCACTACACGGTTTTATAGTATTACTAGCTTTTGCCCGCGACTACGTCCGCGTGGAACTTGGAAGTATGGAAGCAACCTCGTACAACACGATAGATATCCACCTAATCACCTTAATTTATAAAAGGGATTATTAAAAGCGCCTAAGCAAATGTAAGAGCAATTGTGCTTTTGGTCTAATCATTACATTTCTTACAGGGTCATCAATGTCATCATGAGTTACTTACTCACTTTTAATTTTTTTTAGGGATAATTTCCAGGATGAGTACTATCCTATGTCCTTCCTCGGATCTTAAACTATCTTCATGCCAAATTTCATCAAAATCGATTCAGCGGTTTAAGCGTGAAGAGGTAACAGACAGACAGACAGACACACTTTCGCATTTATAATATTAGTATGGATTTTCATTATCCTAGGCCGTAAGTGGGATTTTCTTCTCGCTTGCTGGCCAAGGTAAGACGAAGGAAGGTAATTCGCAAAGCCCCAGATCGCATATTTATGGCCCTCGCCTTCGGTTTAGGCCACAAACATCTGCATTCTAGGACGATTCACGAATTCACCGTCCTAAGTATGTAATGAAATATACTATTGCTAGAGCTAAGTTGTAATGATTTATTGATTGTGGTTTAGCCATGCGACTTCTGGGCACCCTACATATCTCCTGCTTATGTTTCTTTGATTTGGCAACACAGGATCAATTAAAATACCTACTTAAACGGGTTTACTCACGTCGTAGAACTCGGATATCGCTCAACATGTTTCGAATCGGTATGCGATTCATCTTCAGGAGAGACGATCAGTCGCGGCGGCGGCCAACCGAACACTGATCGTACCAACGTGAGTAAACCCGTTTAAGTATTTTAATATGTCTGAGACTCACGATAGTTTTCTATTTAACACAGGATTAATGTTAATGTCATCTTTACATTTGCCATTAGAATAATCGCTATTACAATCAGTAGCCATTCGGTTTTGGACATATGCCTCGTCAAAAGGTATTGGGCAAGGTTCTCCGCCACTTCATTTCAGCTACCGTCCGCTGCCCTGCGGATATCATGCTCCACCTAATCTGGTGATAGTCCACACCCTAGTAGCAAACGGGAACATAATTGCCATAAAGAAATACGTACGTATTTGTGCTCGCGAAGTTGAACGACGTTGGGCAAATATGATAGTGTGGAGAGACACTCCGCTGTGGAAACCCATTGGCCAACTTCGCTCAACTTCGTGACTAGTTTAGAGCTAGGGTATAGATATCTAGACACAGGAACTGGCGAGCAGCAGCCGTGTGTTATATTACGCGAACCTTTTTAGCCACTTTTGACCCCTAATAACTCCAAATCTATTTAACATAAAAAAATGAAATTTTGCTTATGTATTAAGATCCTTTAGAACAACTTGAACCCCAAATTTCATAAATATAGGTTAAATAGTTATTGAGATATTAAAGTCGTTGCATGTTCTTGTATCTGAAATTTTTAAGAACTTGGGTTTTTTTCTAAGAACTTGGCACCCATATAGATCTCAATTCCTTTGTCGGCGAAGTTGCACGCTATATTGAACTTGGCTCTCATTTAACATTTTATGTGTTTGATGGGATCTTGTATTTATGGATGGTAAGTGTGCTCAGGAAGGGTACCGGTGAGGTGGTCTGACTTGATAAAGAAGGCAGTAGATAGAATTTGCACCACGCGGTCCACACAATTGACGCATTGATATCACACACCTACTGAAAATGTATACATGCCCATGTTATCTGTAGTCAGTAATGAGTGGATGAAAAGATATTTTTCAACAAGAAATGGATTCATACTTAAACCTCACAGCTTACACTCACGAAAATACTCTCCCTAAGTCTAAAAAAACATGCCCACTCCACGGTAAGTTCGCCTTATAAACTCTTCAAAAAACTCAGACTAAAAAGCCCTGAAATTGCAAAATGCTATTATTATCTATGATCACCGTTCACGCATGATTTAGCAACTAGATAACCGAATAGTTAACACTGCGGCAGCCACCTTAACGGGATTAACCCTTATTAAAACTTTAATGAAGCACTTTCTTACAAAGTTTAATATAAATCGACTCGGTCATCCGAGCGTTAAGATATTGGAGTGAGACATTTAGTGGATTCTACATGGCTATATGTAGATCTTTGGGATGAGGGAGGTTTAAAGCAAAGACTTAAGCGGGGCCACAGGTATCTGTGTACCAAATAGCACTTGTTTTTAGTAACCAAAATCACACCAAGATCACAAATTATGCTCAGGAACAAATTTTCCTTCAAAATTTAACATTGATCGAGAGTTGCAATGGCCTCACTTAGTAGCCCCGTTTATTGTCGAAGTGGCTGTGACATGATGCTACTGGCATCTATTCGATGGAGACCGTGGATCACCAAGAGATAGCTTAAAATCCCATTAAGATCTACAGACATTTTGCAATGACGCTTTTGCGAATGTGGTGCAGATACATGGCCTCTATCAGATTGAAAAGTATTGTTATATCCGCTCGATGATAACCTAACAAATATAGAAACATTTACACCAAATTTTGCGCAATAAATTTTAGTACGATTTTTTGTTAAATGTGAGATTTATTTACAATATTTAGAAGTGATTTCTCGTAAATATGACAGGAGTATTTGCAGCAATTGTATTTGCTTTTAATCTAGACCGCCAAACCCGCTGCCGCTTATACATTGCGATGTATATGGATGAACAGTTTCCCCTAACAATTTCCCTCTGAACCAATTAATATGGGTTCCAAGGGGAAGCTTAAGAAAGCACCCCGAGTCCAAGTTTCCATATACCTCGTTATACGGTGCCGATACACCCTCGCCTCAAATTGTTTTTGTTTTGGACGGTAATTAAATATTTAATAAAAACCCGGGTTCCGGGTCAGATAAGTAAGGTTACATGGTAAACTTTTGATATGAAATTTTACTCAAAAGGGCGAGAGATAATAAATTATAATACAATAATAAAATATGTCATTACACGTAGTATAATCTTTCAGGTATGATGAAATCCCGATGGCATTTATGTATAATGAGCTGCAGAATTGCATGGCCATGCATTTGTGCAGCCCATAGTACACTGGACCAAGACCTTCCAGAAGAACGAAGGCTCCTATCAACTTCCTATAATGCTTGCAAGATCCTCGATCAACCTGCCAGGCGCGGCTGCCTTGCCTACGTGTCCTGCTGGCCAAGTTGAAACGTGGTTAACCTGCTCGGCTAAGGTCCCACGCTTCAAAAAGAAGAATAACGAATTCCTCAAAAATATTGTGAGATAAAAACAAAATTAAACCTGTCTCACAAACAAACAATAAATAAATTACAGGTGTATAGAAAAACCAGTGCCTTTCAGAAAGATTCAGGGGATCTATAAAGGATGTCAAGAAAAATATGTTAATTTGGTATGACAGATAATTTATTGATTTACCTACTATCAAAATTTTACACAGAAGACTGTGTTGTCATATACAACTTATCTACATTGAACTCTCAGTTCCTTAAAATTACTACACCTGTATGTTTAAATTAAATGCTCAGTCGATAAAGCTAGGCGTAAACACTGGGTTCAAAAATTACATACACTGAAACATTTGTACTGCCATCATAAATTACTACATCAATTCAAATCATAATTCACTACAAAATATGAAGACTAAGCACCCACCTCGAGTCACGCAGGTTGCTGTACCTGAACTAAAGTTGTCTCCTTGCCTCGCAGTGTGCTCACAATCCGGGGACAGAGGGAATGTGGCTATGCCCAGGAACACACTCATCAGTTCAGCTACAGGCTGACAGATCCTTAGAGTTAGACAGCCTCAGTCCCATCAAACTCAAAATTAGGTTCAAATAAAGTTCTAAACATTTGAAAAGTTTATTCTAAAGGAAGTTAAGTTTTAAAGGTTATTTTAAATTCTATTAATTAAATTAAGTTTTTCAAAGTATTTTTTTTAGTTATATTAAATTCCAATAAGTTCCCATCTTCAGCTGAAAGGAAAACAAATTGCATCCATTAGCAAAGAGCTTCATAAAGTACATATCTTCTATTCCAGGTGGACAAAAGAAACTCAAATTGATCTTACCAGTTGGCCTGCACCAAAATTGGAATATCAGCACCAAAACTGCAGAATCCCTCCCACCACGGAACATGAGGACTGCAACAATACCAATCACATGGTTACAACTTGCACTTCATGACAATAGCAGAAACAAAATCTATTTAGATGCTACTCACGAATATGATCTCCAAAATAACAACTGAAAATGCTCCTCCATCGAATCAGGATTTCTTCAGTCCTCTTTCCAAAGAAGCTTATAGCCCCATGGCTATGATGAAAGTTGCTTCATAAAATTTAAATATTTGGAAACAGTTAGAGGCTTGACCTCTGAGCTCTGAATGAAGCGAAGACATTCAACAAGGCCCTCTGCCCTCCTCACAAAACCATTCACTCATTCAATGAAGACCTCTTCATCAACAAAATTAAATTAAGAAAGAACATTTATTATTTGTGAATATTGTGTAATAATCTACTAAATAAAATATAAATATTTTAAATAGTTTGTATTTTGTAAATACATTTAATTATTAATAAATGTTATTTCCAAACCCATGTATGAAAATACTCCTAGTTAATTAGGAAAAACCGCCTTTGGCAACTTGACAGATTTATCTATGAAGATTGCTAGGCCAAATAATTCACAATGTTAACCTACGAAATTATGAAAACGAACGTTTCTCAAAACGCAAAACCAAACCAATTGGAATTAACTGTGTCATACCAAAACACGAAAAAACACAACGTGACAAAGTGGTCACACATCGGTAGCTGGTTAGTACTTGACCACAGAATCACGTGTGAGTAAGTGGCTACACTGGCAACGGGGTCGAAGGTGTAACTATTTGCGGTCGAAGATGTAACTTGTTGGTTCAGTAACTACCTATTTAGTAGTATCTCTTCCCTTGGGAAGAAATCGGGTTCTATTACCACTACGCCAATGTTGACAGAAAGATATTTTCGACAGATTGGATCGTGGAAATAAATTATGCATTTCCTTTTTTTCATGTCATAGGGGCAAATGAGCAAACGGATCGCCTGATAGAAAGCGATTACCGTCGCCCACAGACACCTGCAACATCAGAGGAGTCACAAGTGAGTTGCCGATCTTTCAGGTGGGAATACGCTCCTGCCAAACTCTCGAAAATGCTCAACATAACAAAACATAGACGTGCAAAATCAAGATCGACAAGTACCTATATATAACTCAGTGTTAATCAATCAATAGCAACACAATAACAATTAAGCACTCAATCTGCATCTAAAGTCAGAATCACACCGCGTCGCCTGACACCTGCCCTGCAGCCCGCAGCCTAATCCCGGCTTAGCCCCAGCCGCGCCGCCACAGTCTAGTAGTTGCAGTATGCCTGACTTATATTACACTAGAATTAATTATAAGTATTGACACAAAGGTAATGAAATAATGAAATAATGAAATAATGAAATAATGAACTTTATTCTGCAAGTAGGCCACAAGGGCACTTTTACATGTCTGAGTCTACCGGCATTTCACAAGAGGAGACCACTGTTGAGAAGAAACGCCGAAAGAAACTCAACAGTCAGTCATTTTTTCAAAAAGCATAAGTACTTAACTATTACAATGATATGAACTTAACTATACGTAGTTCTACAAGAAAACATATTAAAAGTGTATTTTAAGACATAAGTAAGGAAAAGTGTAAGAATAAAATAGAAACTACAAGAAAGCCAGACGGTTTATCACAATTTATGTACGTTTGATATGCTTTCTTATTAGAACTGTGTCCCTTAAACTAGTTAGGTACAATCTAAGAAGGAGTCAGCTACGCGGTTTCTGGTTCAGGCCATGCATTTTTGTCTGTCAGATAGTCCTCTACTGTATAATATGCTTTTGACATTAGAGATTTTTTTAAATAATTTTTGAGAGATGGAAAGGCTAATTTTAAAACATGATCAGGTAACTTGTTATAAAAATGAATACATTGGCCTAAAAATGATTTACTTACTTTACGAACACGAAACTTTCTAATAGCAATTTTATTTTTATTTCTAGTGTTAAAACTGTGGACATCGGAATTTTTTGTAAATGAATCTAGGTTTCTAATAACATACATAATACTCTCATAAATATATTGGGACGCTACAGTTAAGATGTTTATATCTTTGAAAATGTCTCTTAAGGAGTCACGAGAATTTAGGTTATATATCGAACGAATGGCTCTTTTTTGTAGCACAAATATAGTCTGAATGTCAGCTGCTTTGCCCCAAACCAGAATACCATATGACATGACACTATGAAAATAACTATGATAAACTAAGCGAGCTGTATCAACATTACTCAATTGTCTGATTTTCCTAACGGCGTACGCCGCTGAACTTAATTTACCTGCAAGCACTGCTATATGTGGACTCCATTGCAAATTACTGTCCAATGTTATACCTAAGAATAATGCCTTATTCACTATTTCTAAACATTCACCATTTAGTAATATAGTAGAATCTACCGCCGTAACATTCGGTAAAGCAAATCTAACACATTTAGTCTTCTTGGCATTTAATAGAAGATTATTAGTAGTAAACCAGTTAAGTACTTTCTCTAGTGTGCCATTAATTTCCGCATAGTCGGTTGATTTCCGGTGAACCTTGAAAATTAATGATGTATCGTCAGCAAATAGTACTATATTACAAAGATTATCTACTATAGATGGTAAGTCATTTATATAAACCAAAAATAGAAATGGACCTAAAATAGAGCCCTGTGGCACTCCTAGCTTAACTATAGCTCCATTGGACTGGGTTCCATTTACATCCACTGTTTGCATTCTATCACTGAGATATGAAGACATAAGGCTTAAAGCATTTGAAGACAGACCATAATGTTCTAATTTCAAAATGAGTGTTCCAGGATGAACGCAGTCGAATGCCTTAGAAAGGTCGCAGAAGATCCCAATTGCATCACAAGATTCCTCCCAGCTGTCATAAATGTGTTTAATAAGTACAGATGCTGCATCAGTCGTGGAACGTCCCCTTGTGAAACCGAACTGTTTACTAGAGAGTAATTTATTTCTATTGAAGTGTCCTAGTAGATCTTTCAACATTAATTTTTCGAAAACTTTACTTAAAACAGGTAGTATAGATATCGGACGGAAATTAGTCAGATCACTCAAATCACCCGATTTAAAAAGAGGTATGACTTTACTAATTTTCATAAGATTTGGGAAAACTCCCTCTGCTATGCAACTATTGTAAATCAAAGCTAGGTAAGGCGCAATTGAATCTATGATATGATTAATTATTTTTACTGATGCTCCCCATAAATCCTCTGTTTTCTTTAAATTGAGTGATTTAAATGTTTTAATAACATCTACTGTATTTACTGGACTAAATTGAAACTCAACATCACATTTCTTACAATTAGCACAAAGTAAGGTATGGGCTTCGGATGCAGATGATTTTAAACATTTTGTGGTATTAACTGCAATGTTGGAAAAATAATCCTCGAATGCCGAGGCAACATCATGATTTGACATAGTCTGCCCGTTTTCTCTGACAATGTTGACTTGGCAATTGCGAGTTTTAGATTTACCAGTTTCTCTGTTAATAACATTCCAAATAGTTTTTACTTTGTTGTCCGACATTTTGACTTTAGAACTAATATAATTTGCTTTTGCGGCTATGCACACTTGCTTAAACAATTTTGAATAGTTCTTAACATAGTTTAAAAAATCTGCGTCCTTGTTCACTTCCTTCTCTGCATACAGTTCATAAAGCCTGGTTCTGCTTCTATGAATACCTACAGTAGCCCATTCACTAAACTTTGTTTTTGTAGTCGACCCAGAAATAGTTTTCTTTTTGAAATGTGTATTAAATTGATCCATTATTATGCCAAATAAATCTTTGTAAGTACTATTTAAGTCATTACATGAAAGAGGTAACATACAAAGATCATTATGAATTTCATTTTTGAATGATTCCAAACGATAACTAGTTATGGGTCTGCATGTTATAGTTTGTGGTTGTAGTGTTTCCTGTAAAGTGTTAGGAAAAGAAGCTTTCTGCCCTCTATGATCTGAATTAAAACACTTAAATATTTCCTTTTCTAAGTAATCACAATCACAAAAAATATTATCTAAACAGGTTTTACTAGTTACACCTACCCGGGTAGGCTCCAGGAACATATTGACCAAATGAAAAGATTTGAACAAACTTAACAGCTTAACAGTATCACTGGTCATTTCAAGTAAATTAACATTAAAGTCTCCACAAACTATAACATGTTTTTTACCTTTACATGCTATTTTTAAAACATTTTCCATAGATGATTCAAATGAATGAAAATCAGTTGCCGGTGGTCGGTAAACACATATAATTACATAATTCTCTAATTCTACACAAGCAATTTCTATGACTCGTTCTATTGAAAAATTAACAATATCTTCTCGTTCTTTGGATTTTAAGGAATTTTTAACAATAATAAGAGAACCACCATGAATGGAAAATTTTCTAGTAAAACAGCTCACTAATTTAAAATTAACAAAATCAAAAATCAACTGTTCTTGTCTCAGCCAATGCTCAGTAATACACATAACTTGAATATTCTTATTATCTAAAAATAAGCCTATTTCTAATTCCTTGCTGGAAAAACCCTGAATATTCTGGTGAACAATGTTAATATTCAGAGATGTTTCCGCTGTCTTACAATCTAGTTTAAATGTGACAAAGGTGTATTGCCACTGCAGACATGCTTGAGCCCACTAACTGAGGTATAAAATCTATTTGGCTCTATGTTAAAAGCTAAAAGATCCACTAGTGTAAGAATACGAAAGGTAAAATATGAAAGGAAAATGTAATGTGATCTACTATAATGTAAGCAGGACTCGAACCTGTGACCCTACGTTTCCGGCGTAGTGCTCTCCCAACTGAGCTATTAAATTGTTACGTCAATCACATCAAATTTTTGATAATAAAAATGGTATTCCACATTAAAAAATAGAACCGAAGAATAGATTGTAATTATAAAAATATTTAAAATTAATTGACTAAAAATAGAAAACAATTTAAAAACTTGTGTTTATATATTATATATGTATAATTACCACGGTGTTTATTATCACTATACAATAAAAAAAAGAGACTCTAGACTCTACACAATTTTTTATACAAATCTGTCCACCCGTTTCAGTGTAAAGAACTAGCAAACATACTATAGAGGTCGTTTATACCCTATCTGTACACATGCACACAGGCTTCATTTTATAACAAGAAAAGTATGCTTCACCTAGGATAGTGTATATGTTTTAATGTGAGCGAAGACACAGGCAAAAGGTATTAGAGCATAAACCAAGTTTAAAATCAAAGAGCACTGTTTTTGTATTCACTGCGAGTCTTAAGCAAGTAATGTTCATTATCATGCAAGATTTGCGATCATATTACACGACTGAAATAATATTAGTACACAATCTGTTTACATATGAATTATATGTTTACGATTATTGATACAAACCATTATAATTTATTAGTAAATTGTAATAGTCTCAAACAAATAAAGTGAAGTTGATCCCGATAAAAAATTAAAGCCAATAAAAATACAATTTTGCACTTTGGTGAAATAGTTTACTACTTAGTTAGTTATTTTTGCGTGCCTAAGAAAGGTTGCGTTTATTGTTTATTAGTCAAAACGCGAATTCGGACTGAGATGAAATAAACAAATAAATATCAGAGAACCTCACTCAGACATATTGACCTAGTCCCAAATTAAGCTCAAGAAGGCTTATGTTATGGGTACTACATAGACGACGATGTACATATATAATAATAATACATTTATTTCGAATAGCTACGATTCATTTTTACAATTAGAATGCAATTACATTAAATTAAATTACATTAAGATAACATGTCAAGGTTAATAAAATACTTAAAAGCTAATGTGTTAGTACCTCCTTACTATCGCTGTTACCATTACGTGGATGGCACTGCAATGACTGAGGTAGGCTGCATCTAGCCTATTTGCAAACATTGCCAGGATGCTGTTGGAACTGGCCCGCACCCTGCCCAGCAGAGATGAGGCCCTTTTGCGCATATATGTATAGATAAATACATACTTAAATACAAATAACATCCGATCCAGGCACAAATATTCTAGCTCACCACACAAATATTTGCCCTTGCCGGGATTCGAACCCAGGACCGTCGATTCAGTAGGCAACTGCTTTACCACTGCGCCAACCGCGTCTTCAAAATATTATGCAAAAATAAATGTAATATTCATAAAAATGCAATAAAACTTCAAGTTTAAATTAAAAATAACTTATAAACAAAATTACATTGGAAAAGGCAAGCACAAAATAAAACCTGTCAATTAACTCCCAACTCTAATACTCCCCTGGAAATATAGCCTTTTATTGTATTTCTCGTTTGTCAGCCTGTTTATTATGTCAGACGAGTGCGTTCTAAGAATAAACGCACCGCACGAAATTGGAATTATGTCCATTCAATGCAAATGCACTCTGTATGACACATGCTGATTGCTCCGATCATCGGCCACAGACAATAAATGTAAGTGCATTATGAAGATCATTTCCTGGTCGTAAAAGGATCGTAAAATATCACATGTTTATAAGGAAATTACGATGGCCCTACGGCTGTCTTGGCAACGATAAAAATTTTAACGCATCATAGCTTTAGCCAGATGTTGTATTTTTTTTATAGATTAAACTTAAAACAATGTGGTGTTTTAAATTTGGCATGTATTTAGGTAACCAGGCATCTAAAAAAATAAAGGAAGTCTAACCTAACCTAACCTACAAAAATGATAGCTTGGCATCTATTCCCAGGGTGACTAATGCCAAGTTATTATTTTAACTGCCAATTACTATTTCAGATGCCAAGTAATAATGAAAAATTTATTAAAAAAAACATTCGAATTAAGTGGTAAAACAACTTAAAAACCTAAAACCTACACTAACCTAACTCTAGCCAAGGTCGGACATTGGCGGAAATGATCCCAAGATGCTGGCGGCGTTTCCCCGCTGCACAGCAATACTGAGCCTTTGTCCGAGAAACGCGCCAGCTCTGGGATCACAGGTAGTTCGTATTAGTTTTTTTTTTTATGGAATCAAAAGTAATTGAAATTAATTATTTTAAGTTTCTGCTTTGACGCAAAATGGGAACTGGTCAGACCATTCATTAAAGTGACGACTATAACGCTTTATTATTCTCAAGTTTTTGTTACTTTTGGATTCTACATAATGTAGCAGTTCGGATAAAACAGTCTGATTTCGACTTACGACGTTACTCAATCAGATGCCAGGTAGTTAGAATTTGTTTCTGCTTTGATCGAAAATAGGCAATGGTCACACCATTCATTAAAGTTAGGAATTTAACGCATTATTTTCATCACTTGTGTATTCCGTATAAAGTAGCTTTTCGGAACAGTCTGATTTCGTAAATACCTACCACACTAGACGAAATGCAGAGACCTCTCTTTAACGCACAGATATGTGATCCTCTTTTGTTATTTTAGTAAACCCTCTAAATCTTATATATCTTTGTGTCCATACGCTTTTGTTGTAACATTTAAATTATTCCCCTGACCAGAACATCCTTGTACAACAGTTCTTGACAATAGATCTCGTCGAACAGGGCTGTTGGAAACCATGCAGCATTATCCATTAAAAGCTGTCATCTATGACTGATGACAATATTACCACAAACAATACCACTATCTCGTAAACCAACTAAACTTTGCATCTACATAAAGGATGAATCATTCTTCTTTCAACTTGAGTAAGGTTCAAATATAAAATGACAAACTGAAGGACTTAATTTGTCCTGCGACAAAAACCAACATTCGTTTGCGTACGAAAGAGTGAATCTTCGTTTTTAATGACTACGCCATAGATATTGTATTGATTTGTGACGGTGTAAATTAGTTTTTTTTTAATGGAAACGAATGAACTATGAAGTTGTATGTAGAATGGTACCGGAGAGATCCGTAACAAAATGTATTGAGATAGAGCACAACACGCATTTACGTGGGCCGTCGAACGATCGAATAATAGAAATGAATATTATGTTGCTGTTAATATCGAATCGATGTTACTGAGTCTTGGACTGTATGAGTATTGAAATATACTTTGTTATAGTTAATAAAAGCTTTAAAACGGAACATAAATAATTATCCATAATAATTATTTTTATTCATAGTTAAAATCTAATTTTTAGGGTTCCGTACCCAAAGGGTAAAAACGGGACCCTATTACTGAGACTTCGCCGTCCGTCCGTCCGTCCGTCTGTCACCAGGCTGTATCTCAACAACGGTGATAGCTAGACAGTTCAAATTTTCACAGATGATGTATTTCTATTGCCGCTATAACAACAAATACTAAAAATAAAATAAAATAAATATTTAAGGGGTGCTCCCATACAACAAACTTGTTATGGATTATATATATGTATAGGTACGGAACCCTTCATGCGCGAGTCGGACTCGCACTTGCCCAATTTTTTTAATTGCTTGCAATTATTAATGACTTATCAAGTGACAAGTATCTGTCATATCTCAGTATTAACTGAATATATTTTCCTTATTAAAAACTGTCGCATTCAATCATCACTTGTCAACTGACAATTTTCTATTTCATCACTACATAGAATAAAACAAAGTCGCTTCTGTCGGTCTGTCCCTGTGTATGCTTAGATATTTAAAACTACGCAACGGATTTTGATGCGGTTTTCAAAATAGATAGACTGATTTAAGAAGAAGGTTTATATGTATAATCCATGCATAATTTATCAGCATGGCATATATTATTATAAATAATGCCGTCCAGTTATAAGTCCACTATTTGTACTATTACATTATGTAAGTACAATTAAGTTTACCTAAATATTAAACATAAATCAGACCGTATCATTAAAAGTATCTAACAGAACAAAGGTCCACAAAAACTAACCGATAAAAAATAACTGTCGCAGTACCTACTCAACATAAAAAATAATATTTCGGCGGTCAAAGTCATACAGTTATTTGAAGACATTAAGAGCAATCACCATTCAATTTGAGTGCGACGAAATAACGAAATGGCCACTGCACACTGTAAAAAAACAGGCACTAAAGAAAGCGATGACCTGAACCTGTCTTTAATTTTAATCAGGTTTTACTGCCCATTTTATGGACAACCATAGGGAATTTATATAATTATGTAGGTATTTGTATATTATGTCGTCGTCTTACCCATAGTGCAAGTATTGCTTAGCTTGGGCAAAGGTCGATTTGTGTAAGATTGTTTTTTAAATGAAATATTTAAATAATCTTGAATTTTATATGTAGCAATAATCCCCCTCTTTCCCAGAAAAAAGTTGCAATTTTTCTGTAGCTTAAAGAAATAAATGAGATGAAAATTATTTTTTTAATACAGTTGCTCAAAAAGTGGTACTTTTTGTGGCTGCGTAGCGTGCGAGAAGCTCATTTTTTAATACAGTTGCTCAAAAAGTGGTACTTTTTGTGGCTGCGTAGCGTGCGAGAAGCTCAATTTCTCGAACTAGTGCTTTTTACTTTTTAGTTCCAAACTATACTTTCGAAACGCAGTAATTTTATATTAGATTTTTTACTTGGAAATTATGAAATTAAAAACGCTTACGAATACTAGGAGTATTTATTTAAAGTATTCATTAATATATAAATGACGAAAAAATATTAAGAATTTGCATTTTATAGCCTACTCTGTCTTAGGTATCTATGTATGAAATATTTACTTTCCTAAAAATCGTTCTTTGATTTGGCTGAATGATACAAGCATATGCCTAGAAAAAAAAAGTTTAAAAGCAAATCAGCCCGCCCTTTTGAAATAACTTCTAACATTATTTAAACACATTAACGCATACAAATATATAATTTGGTACGAGAAGTTATAAAAAAATATTGAAAATGAGTGATTCAAACATTGATATGACACCACCAGACATTCGTGCTAGAGCAGCAATTGCCAATGACTGTGTTATTCCAGAAAAATCTAAAAACCAAATTAATGCCGTCTATGTAAAATTTATCGAGTGGAAAACCTTACATAACGCAAAGTCTTTTTCAGAGACTGTTTTGATGGCCATTTTCAAGAGCTGTCTGAAACCTATCGGCCATCAACATTATGGTCAAAATATTCTATGTTGAAAGCTGTTATAAAGTTAAAACATGACATAGATATAAAAACTTACACCAGATTGACTGCTTTCTTAAAAAGGCAAAGTGCAGGATTTCAGAGTAAAAAATCGAAGGTACTAACAGCTGAACAAATTGAGACGTTTATTAATGAAGCTCCAGATCAGCAACATCTAGCTACAAAGGTATAAACTTAAATATAAATCTAATAAAATATGTACACAATTTAAGTAAATTAACTCTAAAAATAAAGTAGGAAGTTAAAAAAAATAGAATGAAATAAACAATTGTCTTACAATATATAATAAATATGTAACTTTGTTCATAGGTTGCTCTTATATTTGGAGTCTGTGGCGCATGCAGACGCGAAGAGCTCACAAATGTATCAGTAAAAGATAGAAACACATGGGGACATACTTCTTGTCAAAATACCAAATACAAAAAATAAAATTCCCAGGTCCTTCACTATTGACGGCCCATTTGCAGAAATAGTCAAGAAATATCAGAGTCTGCGGTCTTCTAAAGGCAAAAGTGACCGCTTTTTTCAGAATTTTTAAAGAGGAAGGTGCACTGCCCAGGTAATAGGCTTAAACAAGTTTGGGAATATGCCGAGAGATATCGCTCAGTACTTAAATTTGCCTGATGCAAATCTTTACACCGGACATGCATTTAGGAGAACCTCTGCTACATTACTTGCCGACTCAGGAGCTGACATAACAACTTTGAAGAGGCATGGAGGTTGGCGGTCAAGTAATGTAGCAGAAGGATACATAGAAAACTCCATTGATAACAAATAAAAATTGGAAAACAAATTGCAAAATCAATTAATGTAAAGTCGCAAGAGTCCACAGAATTTTCGTCATCCACATTCCAATCTGGTCTTAATGTACCTGTTAATACTGAACCTCAACCAGGACCGTCACATGCTAACAACACTTTGGTTACACCCAGCCCTGTTAACCAACCAGGACCGTCACGTGCCAACAACACTTGGATTACACATAGCCCCTCTAACTTTGACCCACAGGAATTATCACAACAGCAGGAACCTGAAAATACACCATGCCTGACTAGTCAGACACTTAATTTACATGGAAGAACTCACAACATAGCTATGAACTGCACTAATTGTACCATTAACTATAAATTATTACTGAAAATAAAATATTTCTGATATCAACCTTGTTTTAATACAAATATATATTTTTTTTATTCTCATTTAATCACAAAAGCAAGTAATTCTTCTTAGACCTCATTTGATATAGTTGTCTTTTCGTAATGTTAAACATAATCATCATTTCTTCTAAACATGGTCATCAACGTGGCACTTGAGCAGCAGTTGTAGGTACATAGTAATTGACTGGTTGACTTCCTAGGAGCCGCTTTGAGTGAATATTATCCTTCCGCCAATTTGTTAGGGACCTACAAAATGTTAATAATTTAGTAACATTTATAGATTTCACCAGCTTCTTGTTCAAAAAAATAACCTTAAACATAACTAAATTTAAAAAGTACTTAAAAAAGCACCTATTGCTGACGCTTGAGTGATAACGTTGTCTATACAAAGTGTTACTCAAGTGTTTAGCAATAACTATTGTAGAAATATTATATAGAGACTCATACCTGCAGACAAACAGTACAAACCGTTTTGCAGGAAATTGTATATGTTTTTAGCTTTACACTTTAATTAATAAATAATAATAATAATAAAAATAATAATAAAATAACTAATAATGTGATTTAATGTTTCTTTTACCTCTAATTATCCTTGATAGTCTTCAAATATTCAAACAATTCATGATATTTTAGTTGTAAACGTGTCCTTGGTCACATGTCGCAGATCACAAATTTGGCACTAAAACTCTTGTTGCATGATCTGTTTCTGTTTGTTGATACTGTAATGTCTTGTACTTCTGTTTTGATAATGTTAAAGGTTCTAATTAATGTCGTTTCAGTATTATAATTATCTGCATTGGGCTGTGGCAAGCTAAATATTATCCTTATAAATACTGTCAGTGTCAACTGCCAAGTGTCAATTTAGTTTCTCAACTCGAGGCCGATGGCGCTGATTCCAATAGTATGTTGTCACTGTCAGTGTCATTTGTAAAGTATGGGTTCGTTCAAAAATAACTTCGAAGCAAGCATATTTTATCACAATGATATATTCATTTATTATTTTTTCGCAATTGCATTAAAAAACGTCGTTTACAACACGTGTGAAATGTCTTTTTACTACTCGTACCGAGTCTTGCCACTCGCTTTCAGCTCGTGGCAAGATACCTCGGTACTAGTGGTAAAAAGACATTCTTTTCACACTAGTTGTAAAATGTACTATTTTAATACAGTTGCTCAAAAAGTGGTACTTTTTGTGGCTGCGTAGCGTGCGAGAAGCTCATTTTCTCGAACTAGTGCTTTTTACTTTTTAGTTCCAAACTATACTTTCGAAACGCAGTAACTAACTGAGTTTCGAATGTCAGTGATGATGATGACGATGACGATGACGATGACGATGACGATGACGATGACGATGACGATGACGATGACGATGGCGATGGCGATGGCGATGGCGATGGCGATGGCGATGGCGATGGCGATGGCGATGGCGATGGCGATGGCGATGGCGATGGCGATGACGATGACGATGACGATGACGATGACGATGACGATGACGATGACGATGACGATGACGATGACGATGACGATGACGATGACGATGACGATGACGATGACGATGACGATGACGATGACGATGGCGATGGCGATGGCGATGGCGATGGCGATGGCGATGGCGATGGCGATGGCGATGGCGATGGCGATGGCGATGACGATGGCGATGGCGATGGTGATGGCGATGGCGATGGCGATGGCGATGGCGATGGCGATGGCGATGACGATGACGATGACGATGACGATGACGATGATGATGGTCTTAATGTACCATGTCATTTGTAAAGTATGGGTTCGTTCAAAAATAACTTCGAAGCAAGCATATTTTATCGCAATGATATATTAAAATTATAAATGTAACTTTGACAGAGAAAAATTGTGTTTTTCTCAGTCAACCTTTGACAACGGTATCTGTAAAGGTACTGAAACGTCAGGGAGGCTCAAATAAATAATATACGCGATATAATCCGTTTAAATTGTTTTATTTAGATATATTAATTTGTTATTTTTTCGCAATTGCATTAAAAAACGTCGTTTACAACACGTGTGAAATGTCTTTTTACTACTCGTACCGAGTCTTGCCACTCGCTTTCAGCTCGTGGCAAGATACCTCGGTACTAGTGGTAAAAAGACATTCTTTTCACACTAGTTGTAAAATGTACTATTTACTACTCGTACCGAGTCTTGCCACTCGCTTTCAGCTCGTGGCAAGATACCTCGGTACTAGTGGTAAAAAGACATTCTTTTCACACTAGTTGTAAAATGTACTATTACAATGCATGTGCTCGAAAAGTATGTGCGTATTCTAGGCATTCAAACTGTGCGGAAAGTACCTACTACTTTTCCGCACTAGTGCTTTTTACTTTTCATTTTTTTTTTATTTCTAGTCGTATCTGACAGCCAGACGCAAAGAGGTTTTATTATTTACAAAGTTTGATAAATAAGTCAAATACCGATTATTATCACGTATAAAAGTACAATAAAACCAATATTTCATTAATTAATTCATTTAACACGTCATTAATTACATTAGATATAAAATTTGATTAATAAACTAACTTTAAATCGTTATTCATTAAATAAATCATGAATTTAAACCCGTAAAATGTTATTGAAGAAGTAAAAAATGTGAACGACAGCTTCTTGTTGGATAAATCAAATCAAAACACTTTTTTTCCAATGTAAACAGTCTTTGTCAGTATTAAAGTATTTTCTATTTTCTCGTACATGCATAGTAAAGTTTTGTACGGAACTCGTGTGTAAGATGATTTCCGACTCGTGTTTGTTTAATCACTCGCTCGTACCTCGCTCGTGACTAAAAATCACACTCGTCTGAAATCACCTACCTTCCACACTTGTATCGTAAATAACTATTCCCGCCGTGTACAGACATCGTCGTACGGAAACCTAACCGAGGTGATAAGTTTTTCGACTTGTCAGGGGTGCTGTGCCGTGCTCTAGATACCTACTCGTATCCATACTAATCCATATCCATACTAATATTATAAATGCGAAAGTGTGTCTGTCTGTCTGTCTGTCTGTCTGTCTGTCTGTCTGTCTGTCTGTCTGTTACCTCTTCACGCTTAAACCGCTGAATCGATTTTGATGAAACTTGGCATGGAGATACTTTAAGATCCGAGGAAGGACATAGGATAGTTTTCATCCTGGAAATTATCCCTAAAAAGATTTAAAAGTGAGTAAGTAATTCATGATGACATTGATGACCCTGTAGGAAAGGTAATGAAACGATTAGACCAAAAACACAATTGCTCTTACATTTTGCTTAGGCGCTTTTAATAATCCCTTTTATTAATTAAGGTGATTAGGTGGATATCTATCGTTTTGTACGAGGTAGCTTCCATACTTCCAAGTTCCACGCGGACGTAGTCGCGGGCAAAAGCTAGTATTATAAATGCGAAAGTGTGTCTGTCTGTCTGTCTGTCTGTCTGTTACCTCTTCACGCTTAAACCGCTGAACCGATTTAGATGAAATTTGGTATATAGATAGTTTCAGCCCCGGGGAAGGACATAGGATACTTTTCATCCCGAATTTAGTGTTCCCGTGGGATGAGCGGGTAACACCGCGGGGCACAGCTAGTTAGTTCATAAAAAAAACGAAAGCACATTATGACACCTTTTTCCTGTCATTCTCAGTTGAATTCAAAAGTAAATAATGAAAGGTATGTGTCCTGTAGCTTGCTTAGTCAAATCATGAGTCACCGATAAACGCCACGCACTTTGGTTAGTTTAGAAATAGTCTGATTACCGGCAGTGCACGCAACTCGTACTATCAAACGCATCGCGTGGGGCATTAGAGAAGTGTCCAGTGTCGACGAACGTTTACATTCCTTTTGTTTGTCCGACTGTACGTGGGTATAGGTCGGCGGCGCAAGTGATAGAAGCCAGCGGTCTATGGGTTACTATCAAACTCTGGGGTATTAGAAAAAATTCCAATGTCCATGATCTGTCGATTCCTTTTGTTTGTCTGAATGTGCGTCGGCGGCGCAACCGTTAGGATTCTGCTTTCAAGGATATACCAATACAGATTCAGCTGACGTTTTCTTATAATGGGTTCAAATTAAATGCTCTGAATACAGGGTCGGGTATTACAACGTTATCATCATCATTCTCTTGCTATTTGGGATCGGCCCAGCATGTTTTTTTCTTCCCTTCTTCCTAATTATTGGTCATCTCGTTACTTAATTATTTTTTTAAACAATCCATCCATATCTTTTCTACCTTCCACTTCAACGCTCATCTTTATTACTGTCATCAAAACCGACTCTCATTACTTCGCATGAAGCAAAATTATTTACGGAGTTATTATTTCCAATAAAAGAAAATGTTAACCTACTTTAATTACGATTTAGCAAAGAAATATATTTCAATAAAATAAACCGTAAAATCTTTTAATATTATACTTTACAAATAAAAACTGGATAAAAAATATTTACTTAATAAAGGTAAAAATTAAAAAAAGAAAATGCTTCAATATAATCATAATGGATTACGCTAGCAGACGTTACTAATTTAATATTTTTAATTTACAACCTAGACCATCCCTTCTAGCACAACTACGCTTCGCGACTCTTGTCGCGCGACAAAGCATCGCGCGTCACTCTCTCACAGTACAGCGAAGAAAGAGATAGGTAATATTTCTCGCGCGAGAAAAAGTCACGTGTCACAGTTGTGCTAGAAGTGCATAATAGTCTCCGCTCTAGCTTATGGTTTGCGCGTCAGAGATCGAATGTCGAACAAGAATTGATCGGAACATTAACTATTTTAATGGCAGTCGCGTTCAAACTTATGAGTCTCGTTAGGGAATTCTTTAGTTTCGGAGACGCGAGAACTTACCTAATAATCTCACAACGGTAGCAACTGGCGTGATCAATGAGATTATCTATTGTTGAGATGTCCAAGACACGTACCTGGAATAAAAAATAATTTGTTAGCTTTGTGAGCTAAATCGGTACATCAATAAACCCTTAGTACAGCATAACCTTGGCCTTAGTAAAGCATTTGGGAGGACTATTTTACCGTATAAGTATTGTATAAGTTTATTTTTATAATGTACCGTGGTTAGGGGTTACTTTGATCCGCCGTAACATTAGTCACTATTTTTTTAACTATAAGAAGCTTGTTATTGAACGCGCTGATAAATTTTCTTGGTTAGAGTAGGCAACCTCGACAGAAATACATTAGGTATGCTTTTAAAACTAGACGCATTCATGCTTAAAAACCGATGATCAATGTTGCCCCGTGGATCAAAGGAACCCCTGTCCACGGTACTATAGCTCACCCATAGATTAACTATACATAAAGAATACTCCAGAATAGTCGGAAAAAAAAATAGTCTTATTTAAGACGGTTAAAATTACACTGCCGCAGCATCGGCCTGCAAAGTGTGAACTGCGTTTTTTTTATTCGTACTGTAGCAATCTTGACACTGACTGCGCATTTCCTTGCAGTACAACACACTAAGTTGATGCGGCGCCAGTCAAGTATAACAAACGCCAAAGGGATGGTTATTTAATAAAAAAAAACTTTGTGCGACAGCACAGTCAAACCAAGAAGGAATACTCATAATTTAAAATAACGACTAGGGCGATTTCGAAGCAGCTAGTCCGATTAAAAAGTCACATTTCTGGCCATATCCAAATTCCGTTGTTTGTTTGGGCTAAAACTCAATAACTATTCGAATTCCGATATGTCGGAATTCTCATCTCCGTTCCGATTGACTGATACGGCACGTTTAACTGTTGATAGTCGAACAAAACTGTTTGATCGCGATAAACTTCTATGAAATGGAATTTAAATGACAGCACGATTTATTTGAATATAGGAAAAAAATGGTTTTATTGGGACACCTAAAATACTTTCGGGTGATAAGAGCAAATGTTTGAACAAGTGGGAGTCGGACCTCGGAAACGTTTTTGGAGATGTAATCTAAATAGCGATCTAAAAACGGATGTCACATTTACACAACAAAAGTTATCAAGTAAACAAAAAGTGTATCTACGATGATCGAATAGAATCAATACTTTGAGAAAAAACGATAGAAAAAGACGATTGATATTCGGATTTCAGATTGACGTATCTTATTACAATTACAAGTCAAATATGTACTTATAAATCTTATAATACATTTGTATAAAACCCGTGAAATGAGTTTCTTAAAAAAAAAAACTAATTGAAAACGAAACAGAACTGCTTTAGTTTATTTTTGGATTTGTGAATTTGTCTTTGGCTTTTAAGCAATTAGCAATGCGGCGGTCATGACATGTACTTAATTGACATTTAGATAATGATATTTACCACATAAAGTTCGCTTTTAGTTCATAATATTTTGTCTTATACATTTTGTTAATGCTCAGTTTATTTTTATTTAAAAAAAAAACTTTTTTTTATATTGCTACTCTTGAAAATCACTCAGATTTACGTAGGTAGGTACTGTTAACAAGAGTGATTTTATAACATTGGGTCTAATTAAAAAAATACGGATTGTTTGTCTAGATGCTTTTACGATCATTCTAAATCTATTACAACAACTCCAATTTTTTTTAAGTGAACTCTTTCCATCGTTTTTTGTTCCTCATAAAATATCGTCAACCCTATAATCAAACTCGCGAGTAAAACCCACACAAACCTCCATCTTCATCTGGTATCGGAGATCACAGCTATCATTAGGCGTACATATGTTCGAACGCGCTGGACCCGTAGCATCTCGATTGGAGAACAATGGACTATTTCCTACACGCTCGCTATTGTCTACAAATGGTCATGTTTATGATAAAATAACAATACAAATAACAGTAAAAGTAACTGAATGTCTCCTTGTGAATAAAACGGATTGTTTGGTCTTTTCACAAGTGTTAGTATTTCATTGAGATAAATTGTAAGGGTTGGTTTGATATTTGATACTGCAAACGATGCTGTTGAATACAGCAATGCGATAAAATAGCGAAATCTATTAAATAACGCATACAACTATATATAACAATAAAAATAGTCCTTAAAATAGACTTAGAAGTAAGAATTAAATGCTATAAGTTTTACGTGAGAAAGAAAGGCAATTATAATTTATAATGTATATTATGTGAACATGTGAAATTTATTCCTTGTTGGAAAAACTTGGAATCCACGAAGACATGTATTTTATAATAATATACGAGTAGAAGGAATGAAATTAATGTTATTAAAACTATCGTGAGACATCTTTACTAATTATAAAAACGGAATAAACTCACGTAAAAATTGTCAGGAACGGCCCGACATGTTGCCCGACATGTTGCATGTGGCCCGGCATGGTGGGTCGCGAGTCGCGTAGCAGCACGGATAGCTACCCCTGATGAAGAGCTCCAAATGAGTTAGAAACATGTCGGGCCGTTCCTGACAATTTTTACGTGAGTTTATACCGTTTTTATAATTAGTTAGGAATGAAATTATCAAATGGCCAATCCATACTAATATTATAAAAGCGAAAGTGTGTCTGTCTGTTACCTCTTCACGCTTAAACCGCTGAACCGATTTAGATGAAATTTGGTATGGAGATAGTTTGAGACCCGGGAAAGGACATAGGATACTTTTCATCCCGAATAAATTTTGTGTTCCCGTGGGATGAGCGGGTAACACCGCGGGGCACAGCTAGTAATATATAAAACGATGTAAAAAGAAATATAATATTATACTTCTTTAAACGCAGTATTTTAAGAACTACATTACAAATTTTTTTTACATTCACTTCTCTTATGTATTAGCTATCACATGGCGTCATACCTACGCGACTTTTTCAACGGAGCCGTTTTTAACGTTCAGTAGAAGTCTCACTTCGACTCAATTTTCTGAAATTCTTAGTGTTTCTCAATACCTACTAAGCATATGAAGTTAGCTTTATATGAATCCTTCAATCAAAATCAATGCGATATGAATGTAAAATGAAATAGTTGTCAAGAACGCCGAATTAGATCTCACTATAAAAACATCGAATTACATTCTGAGAATCACGATATCTAATAGCTAATTTATCAAATTAACTTATTTCACAACTATGTAAACCATAACGCTTTGCTTTTAGTGATATAAAGTTTACATTCCAAGTAAAAACAGCGACTTCATACGAGCCTCACCAAGGTAGTATTTTAGCATGAATGATTTTGGAATATGAATCCGTAGTTCATTAACCCTGACAGTAACTATCGCTGTGATATGATTCAGGGGCATATTATCAACTCATTCTCCGTGACACACGGGTGGACCAGGCGACAAATAACTAGGCGTCTACATATCTATTGGTATCATCATCATCTGAGGCGTTACAGCCGCGGGTGGGCCTTAGCCTGGTCTAGCAAAACTCTCCAGTCCGATCTATTCATGGCTTTCCTTCTCCAACTTATCACTCCCAAGATCTTGTTATCCTGTTCAACGCCGTCCAACCGCCTGAGCTTGGGTCTGCCTCTACTTCGGCGACCCTCCGGTCAGCCTCTAGAAGGCGTTTGGGTACTCTGGCCTCGTCCATTCGCAGCACGTGCCCTGCCCATCGCAGGCGTCCGATCTTTATGGTCTTAATAACGTTTGGCTCATCGTACATTTGGTATAGCTCGTGGTTATAACGCGTTCGCCATCCTTCATCTTCCATCACAGCTCCGAAAATGCGCCTTAATATTTTACGCTCAAACACTAACAAGGAATTTTCGTCTTTTTTGCTAAGTACCCAACACTCGGAACCGTAGGTGAGTATGGGCCTTAGTAAGGTTTTGTACAGAAGAAGTTTTATGCTTCTTGAAAGAAGTTTCGAGCGAAAGTATCTTAGCAGGCCGAAGTAGCACTTGTTAGCAGCCATTATTCTCCTGCTTATTTCTGAAGACACATCGTTGCTATCGGTTACTAAGGATCCAAGGTATATAAATTCTTTGACGCTAGCAAAGGCGTTACTGCCAATGTGAATGCCTTGTAGTAAAGCTTGCTGGTCTTTTGACGCTTTCAGGTACTTAGTCTTGGCCATATTAACTTGGAGACCGGCCTCCGCAGCTGATTTTTCAAGAGCAAGGTATGCACTCTCCATTGCAGGTAGGGACCTTCCAATCACGTCGAGGTCATCCGCATACCCCAGAATTTGGACGGATTTGTTGTATATAGTACCCTTTGTCTCGATCTTTGAGTCGCGGATACATTTGTCGAGAGCGATGTTAAAAAGTAGGCACGAAAGCGCATCCCCTTGTCTTAAGCCATCGTTGGTTCTGAACGGTTCCGATAATGTTGTTTGAACTATCTATTGGTATGCCACATGGTAATTTGCTGTAAGTAGGTAGTCAATTTCAATTATGGTCTAATTTTATTAAACTGACAGCGCTAATGATTTTCATTCAAATTCAATTTTTCTTAAAATACATTAAAAAAGTGCCTACATATTTTTTTCTATAAATCACACATACCAATTATAAAAATTGGGCAAGTGCGAGTCCGACTCGCGCATGAAGGGTTCCGTACCTATATATATGTATATATAGGTATAACAAGTTTGTTGTATGGGAGCCCCCCTTAAATATTTATTTTATTTCATTTTTAGTATTTGTTGTTAAAGCGGCAATAGAAATACATCATCTGTGAAAATTTCAAGTGTCTAGCTAACACCGTTCTTGAGAATTGAGATACAGCCTGGTGACAGACGGACGGACGGACGGACGGACGGACGGACAGCGAAGTCTCAGTAATAGGGTCCCGTTTTTACCCTTTGGGTACGGAACCCTAATAAAAAAGGGCACAAACACAAATATAGTTTTAATAGGTAGGTAAGCCAAATTAAAATAGACCCCAATTAATTAGACAATTTAATTCTTTTTTAAACAAGTAAACATGAAATTTTTTAATAGCGGGTATTTTCGTCGTTTTAAAAGTATTGTAATTGATTCTTGGCCCAACATAATACTTATTAACTCCAAGGAAGCAATATGCATTGTCATCGTGTCACAAAGAAAAAAAAACATAGTTTGTTACTTATATAATTATATATCAGAAAAGCCTCTTATAAATAAGAGGCACCTCTTACAAAATTTCAGTAAAGGAGACATCATTATGCCATGAAGGTAGGTATCGTAATAGCGCAATGATCGATTGCGGTAAGTGTTATCCAAAAAGAGACTTGCGTATATGTATCGTAATAAGAATATTTCAGACAAAAAAATAGGAATTGTAAAACATTTTTAGATCTAGACTGTAAATAAAGATTGGTAAGAATATCCGGTTTCAATTTCTGGCAAACGATAATGGTTTTATTTTAAGATATGAAGCAACTTTTGTTTTGCCGCCCACTTGAAATAAATTCTCGTTTCGGTCAAATATTTGGGAGTGTTATAATAGGAACCCCGCAGTCAATTATTCTTAATTGGAATATTTATTTCCATGTGAGTTACTTTCTAAACTAAAATCTCATATTGTAAGTTTTAAAGATACATTTCATCGTGCTTCTTATCTCGAAAACGAAACCAAATTCTTCGTGCTGTTTATAGAAAAAACTTTCACACATACAAATTTTACATAAAATAGTAGCTTCTAAATGGATTGTAATAAACTCATATTTAATACTCATAATTATTTTAAGGGGTATGCTACAAAACTCCGAAGTTTCAGTTGTCCGAATGCATCACTGCTCGGTTTTATTAATTCCGAAAACCATGTACTGATGAACATATCTATTTTTTTTATATCATATGAGTCATATGATATTAAAAAAAAATTTGCTCCTTCGTGGGGTTTGGTTATGAACAGACAATATTTGCTGTGGGTATATTATGTTATCAAAGGTCGTAACTCAGCATTAATCTACAAACTCGATACGAGGTTTTTAAGAGTAGTGACAACGATTTTTTTAGTGAGTTTTGGTTGTCACCAGGCGAATAATCGTTTGGCGTGACATTGCTTTCGGTATTATGAAAATTCGGAATGATGATGGTTTTGGATAAATGAAACTTCGGAATTTAGTGTTCCTGTTTATTCTTTGCGGTTAGAAATAGATTTTCGTATACAAGAATTTTAGGTAAAGTTATGTTGCCCGTTCGTAGGAGCAGTAACTCAATTCTGACTCAGCACATTATACCGTTGGGGTTGAGGGGGATGCAAAATTTTACAATGTGTAGCGGGCTCGAACCGAATGCTAAGATGGTTCACTCCGACCCTCGCGTATTCAATTCGAAGACCTTTGAGATCTGCTGAGAAGATTATCTACGAACTATAACTAGATTATTATCAGGAATCGTACAATGCGAGCATAATCGATTGAAATGACGTATGACAACCAGTGACAGGTCTAGCACTTCAATGAACTTTGCTCGCATTTTACATACCATAATTGTTGTAGATTTTATTTCAAAGCCTATGTGTCAGACGTATTTATAAATGTAGAGATCTGAATTCAACTGTTTCTCGTCTGATATGCACAGTCAGTCAATGCGTACGATAATTTTTAATATATTTAACTTTATTGCTCTAAGATTTTGTGTCATCAATTCTATTTCTCTCTTTTGGTGGTCGTTGAATAATTTTAATGTGAATTTATGAAAGATGTAATGTCTCATTATTTTTAATATGGGCACATCACATTTTATTTGTATTTTACTATTGATACAAACCAGGTTACGCATTTAAATTTTTCTTTGCGCTTTGATCTTTGTATCAATGGTATACTTTGAATGTGATTGTCATTATTATGTGATCCATCTTTACACAAGTAATCTACACCATCATGGCTCCCAATTATTGATTATTCATTAAGTTTACTTAAGTTAGTTCTGTTGTTAGTTCTGCGATGTATTCATGTGTAATATGCCGTGTTTATATTTCAAGTTGGCAAGTGTAATTGCTTCTTAACTGGTCCTTTGTGTGTTCATGTTCTTCACTACTTTGGAATAACTACTATAGTTGGGGACAAATGGATTCCTCTTTAATGTCAGTTGTATAGAATGACAGTTGAGCAGTGTCTTTTCATTTTTGTATGAGTTTCTTAGAAAAATAAGCCCTTTGGTAAAGATGCTCCTCAGTTGTACGTCAGGCTTTCCGTGTCTTAATTTTCTTCCTGTAGTTTGATCTCATTTCAATGAAACAACCGAAGGAAAGCATGAAAGAAAATCATATTACTATTCAATTTATTGAACTTAAACTATATTTCCAAATATAACGTATTCATCTTTCAAAAAATATCTTTAATTTACTTGCAGACATTTCAATTTTACTTTTTTATAATAGTTTACGCTTATAATATAATCTAGATAAGTAGGTACGTTTCATTGGTTTCAGTTGTAATATTTTTCTTGTTGGTGAAATAAAGAACTGTTGTATTTAATATTGTATTTTATTGTACATATTCCTCTGCCTAGTCCTAGTAGTACAGAGCTATTACTTTCTAATAATTATGTTCAAGTAGTCAAGATATTTATTTATTTATTGTACTTCCTTTCGCTACCAGTCAACCATACGGCCAAACAGAGAATATATGCCAGCCCTTATCAATTGTCAAATTATTCGCATTTTTTTTTCTCCTGCTAATACTAAACTATGCTCGAAACAAATAAAATCAAACTTAGATGACAAGACAGTAAGTCCGATTAAACATCCATTAGTACTCTGAGTTACGATGGCTAAAACGAATAGTAAACAACTTTAGTTAATACCCTTTAAAAAGCTCTAAGTGAAAGTGTTGATGAAAACCGCAGCCATTATCGTAAGTAAAGAGATTAGTCGTTTAATTGACAGCGCAGACGCATCTGTCGTCTCAAACTACTGGGGGACAGGAATGAAACAGTTTGGGAGGACATTTTGACTACGCTAAACTTTGACGCATTTTGGATTTATTATTAACTAGCTGCGCCACGCGGTGTTACCCGTCCTAAGAGAACACAAAATTTTTGGGGGACAAAAAGTAGCCTTTGTGTTAATCCAGAGTGTCAGCTACCTTCATACCAACATTTATCAAAATTGGTCTAGCCGTTTGAGCGTGCAGAAGTAACAAACAAACGTACAAACACACTCAGAAACTTCGTGCGCTCGCGTTGAAATCGGGGTACACTATCTTACGGGAAGTATACAATCTATGGGATAAAAAGTAGCCTTATTTAAGAAGTATACAATCTATGGAATAAAAAGTAGCCTTATTTAATAATTAATCCTTCGGCAAAAATGTCTGTAGACACACACATAAACTTAGGCATTTATAATATTAGTGGGATAAGCGACAAGCGATTCTGTTTAATACTCAATACTCAATCATTTATTGCAATATCACAAAAGTAGGTACAGATGTTAACTTAAAGCTACAGATCATTGTGAACCCTGTTGGCCACTGCAATGTTAGGGAGAGGAGGACTTACTAAGTGTTTATAATTTATCTTCTAAGTACCTATTCATTTAGCGTGTAATAGGCTTTAGTTAGTAGTATAGTTGCGTTAATTTAATTATATACTTTTTATCGTCTTCTTCTTCTTTTAATGAATAAGGTATAGTAGCTAATAATATCGCTGGAGAGATGCAGTGGAGGCGGATCTGGCGGAGTTGAACGCCGATAACTGGCTGGAGACCGCACTAAATCGTCAGGAGTGGCGAAATCTCTTATCGGAGGCCAAGACTCACTTTGGGTCACTGAGCCATCGGAGTAAGTAAGTAAGTAAGGTTTTAACTAAAGTGGTGGAGTACGTCCAGTCAGAAGGTTTCTACACCACTAGTGAAAATTTCAAATACTTCTATAAAGGTGGTTATTTACTACATAATTGCATAGCACGTCTTCTTAAAAAAACTGTACCTCTGAGTTTACACACTAACAATAAGTACTGTTTGCTTTACTAGTATTAGTCACGGATGGTCGACTTTTACGCTCTTATACCCCACTAGCTTATTTGTCTCAATCAAAACAACTCGACGTACCCTTCAAAAACAAATGCACTTGAAAAATTAATTACGTCAAGGCAAACGTATCGATCTTTGTCCCTAGCATTGTTTGTCTTTTTAAAACTAGCCCTTATTAAATTTGAGAGCTACAGCCCTCGAGATTAGAGGGAGAGGTTTAGGGGCGACTAACGAGTGCCGATAAAGAGGCATAATGCCCCTCGACAGTGGGTTTGGTGCCGGAGTCGAGAAAAGGCGATTTGTGATTGCATTCAGAATCGAAGAGGGACGCCTATTCCGTTTAGTTGCGGATTGGGGAGGACTTGAGGAGTTTGACATTATAACTTTCCATTTTTGGTTGAAGATTTGGAAGAAAAAGTAGAAAGACTAATGATATAATTCAAAGAACATTAGCCGGTAGCTTCGCTATTGATGTCAAGCACGAAGCAAGGGGCAAACGAATTTTAATTATGCCACAGCATAATCAGCGGGACATAAGCAACAGACATGATAAGTTGCACTGAGCCTGCTACTGGTATACTTACTTAAAATTATACTCCCAGTCTCTCGATAAGTTTCGGTACTTGGACCATCCTCGCAAGGGGGGCCAAACCATCCACTGTTTAATCTGCAGTTCAATCTTGATTTAAATGAACACCTAGACGGTATATCGATTGATAGACAGTGTTAAGCTACTGTTTTGCTAATGAATTGATTTGGTGACTGCTTTGCGGGACCAGATAAGGTGCTTTCAGGGGTAAATGGAATTACGATGTGAGGAATGTTTCTGTTAAATTGGTTGCGGTCATGTCATGCGTTTGTTTGATACTAACAAGTCTGTTTTAAATGCGTAAAATACCATATTAAAATAACAAAAGAAAGTTCTTCTGTTGGCGAGGCGCAGTCAGTAGGACATTACAATCTTCCACACAATTTTAATTGATTTCAACTATTATATTTTTCATTGCCTCTTTCTTCTACTGTCATTTAAATATGAGAGCGAGTCAGAACATCGGAAGTAACGTTGAACAAGCTCTTCGCTTTGTCCGCAAAACAAAAACAGAACATTTTACGCAAGGCTAACACAAACTACGGCCCTAACCAAATAGCTACTGGAGGTTTTACTGCGAAGGCTGCCCATCAATCCGGACGAGGCTGCAGATTAATTGGAATGCTAAATTGACAGGAGTCATTACATTGTATACCGGTAGCTAGGAATTTTATGTCACAGCTTAAACTTACCTTAAAGGTAGAAACCTAATAGGGCGACGCCTTTGTTCTATTTAGCAATAATTCGGCTTTATCGTCGCTTGCAATACAGAAATATGGTATTTGAGCTACCTTAAATAAAATGTTGACATTTCAAAGGAAATACGGCTCTGAAATATATTAAGATTGAAATACATAATTATCGATTTAATAAATATTGGTTGCACCACAGTATGTAGTGGACCAAATAATAGATTGTCACGATTTAAGGTCTTATCTGCATATACCTACAGCTACACCAAATTTATAAACGCTGTGCTGAACCTTTCTAAGACTTTACTGAAATAAAATAAGTTGCAAAAAGCCACCTTTTTGTTTCATCCGATAACTTGGAAGTCGGTGCGACGTTATTTGCGTTTTTTTGCAAACTAACGACGACATTCCAAGCCCCTAAACTATAACGTGAGATGTCCATCTACACAACACGGAGGGCAGGTTGACATTATGATAAATCTCGTCTTATCGCTAGGTGAAAGGGCCTGGACGATTTATTTTTTAGCGAAGGGATGCGTTTGTCTTGACGCCCAGAGGACTTTCAGAAATAAAAAGATGATAAGCCTCCATTAGAGATAGGGAAGGGGGTAAGTTTTAGTACCTAGGGTAAAAAATGGTTTCTTAGCATGCGATGGCTGCAATTCCGATTCAATAAGTGATTGTTTTTTTGCTATTAATTATTTTTACGAGTTGGAGGAGTCCCATAAGTGGGGGTTGATGTAGGTTAACGTCCCCGGTTCGAGTCAGCATGCAACTTATTTAATAACGCGGAGCCACTTGGTATGTCGGGTTTGGATTCGTTGGAAAAAGTTTTCGTGAACTCTTCTGATTTTTTGACTGGTGTTTGAATAGGATGAATTTTTTCGCTATTAATACCCGGTTTTGAATTCGTGCATTGCGATATTCATAATTTTAGCTCCGTACCACTGAAGAAAGATATCACGGATATCACCTACAATGCATTTTTCTACATCAGGGAGCAAATCTAACTTTTTTGTTGGATTTAATTATCTTCTGGTATTTTCATTCTCACCTGCATTGAGTTGAATTATTTATTGATCAAGTTAATTACTTATCTATAAAAATATCTGCTGCATCTACTCGTACATAATATGTAGACTTGGTGGCGCATGAAACGATAGCATCGTTTTAATGAAGAAAACGAGTTAGGGGTTGTATTAAAAGAACACCTAGAAGAAAGAAATTATTGTCGTAAGAATGATTTTCTATGACTTTACACAAATAAATAAGTAAAGAGAAAACACATAAATACCGAGCACCTCCCACTAAACAAAATATTGAAACCAAAAATATTCAAAGCCATACTGGCCCTACCAAAAATGTGTGTCCTTGTCTTCAAAGCACGAAACTCATAAGAAACTCATCCATATGGTTTCTGTTATTTTTTGTGTCTTAAACTTTACTGCCCTACAAATGCGTTAAGTATCATAACAATAGTCATTGTCAAAATGACAACGAATGTCCCTTGTCCCGCCATAAACGCAGTCCAACGCTACCGTAAAAACTATTACAACAATAGCCCTTTTATCTTCTACAGTTTTTTTACTTGTTTGGTTGCCTCTGATGTGTATTTCAATGTTTGTTTAATTTGTATTTATTGAAATTTTACTATCATTTAAAAGCATTGGATTGGAATGACTAACTTGGGTATTTTTTCATCTCAGAAGTTTACTAATTTGCCCATTTTAGGCCATTATATGCGGCGTGTTTTTGTGTCCCTACTGTCTAGTAAATTAATGGTTATGATCTTTGGATTTTGGAAGTTTTAAAAAATAACTCAAATGTCCCTATTTATTTCCTCGCCAAAACCAAAGAATGTATATTAAATCTATAAAATGTTATTCCCATTTGCTTGCCTATTATTTAAGTGCCTACCCTTTATGAAATACTTAACTTATTCTGACTTTTTGCAACGCTGTACCACTGATAAACATTACATTATTTACAAAACCACGTTTAAAATAAGGTGCAAAGTACAATTTCGTCGACGTCTAATTTGTAATATTTTAATATTCTTTACAAAGTCAGCTGTTTTATGTTTATATTTTTGACGAATTGCATCCCGCGTCGGGCGTTGCAGTGCTCAGTTTACGGCCCGAAGTCTGACGCTGCAACCATCAGTTATATAATTATGCAGTAATTTCTCATACTTCCAGAGATAAAAGTTAATTCCAACAATTCCACTTACAGTAGGACTCCTGCTATAGTTATCTGGAGTTGCCGGCCGTAAAACTGCGGGTGGCCATAAAATAAAAAGTGTTTACTTGGCCCTAAGATAACCGGGAACAAAGTTCGTTGATAAGTTTTTATTTCCTTGGGGAGACCGGGACCAGGTAAAAGGAGCCGCCTCCACCGTATTAATCCATATTAGCTTAGTAATGGTACTTCAAGAGAATCTCTCTGATAAGTACTCTAATTTAGAACGCTTGTCGAAGTTAATAAACTTGTTTCAATAATCGATACCTAATGCATTTTTCTGTCGTAGGAATATACTGAAAGGGAAAATAGTCCATTATTCTCTCTCATTAAGCGGAAAGGACGTAGAGAATGTCAGATAAGTCGTACCTGGGAAGATGAATCATTTTTAGTGTCGGGCACGGCGCGCCGGCGCCGCCGCCCGCGAGCCCACAATGGCCAATAAACACCCCGTAAATATGAAGGACCGCACTAAAAATGCCGTTATTATTTGCTAAATGTCCACCTTTTGTCGAATCCGCCGTCTTAATGAAGCTGTCAAATATCTCCGAAAGGGTTAACTCTCGTTGTAGCCGTAATTCTTTTACGATGCCATTAAAATCGGAGTTGAGATTCGCGGAGCGAAAATTTATACGGTCCGACGTTTTATAAATGCAAGACATGGTAATTACGCCCGTTTGTTGACTTACGACTTTTTTATATCCCTGGCCGTGGCTAAATAAGATTCATGAATCGGTGGGTTTTGAATAGGTTCCCCCGCTGTAAGGGAATCGGTCTCTCGAATAAATCGCAATATCGGGCTTGGCCGACCGTTATTAGTACCTTCTATAGTTGCCAAGGTGTTCCACCCCTCAATAAATCTTGTCTAATTTGTATGTAATTACAGGGACTGTGCAGTTCTCGCAGTAACAAGGAGTGCGTAGCGGGGGGTCGGCACGTGCTTACGCGTGCTTCTCATAACTCAGCTCGATAAAGGTCTTAACACACGGCCCCTTACCGCGACAACGTCAACCTTACCAGTAACGTCCTAAGCGCAGAATCTAATGAAAATTACTTCTGACGAAAATTTGAAGACGTTCCTGAACAAGAATTAACTAATATCAATGTTACGGCGAAGGTAAAAGGTAGGTATTTCCATAACAAACTTCTACTTCTAACGACTTTCGCCTAAGTTTTGATCACTATAAAGTAAGCTTTTAGAGTAACGTGCCGAAAGACCGATGATAAAATACAGTAATGTGTTCTTTGACCCCTCGATGAGATGATAATTTTCATTGAAAGTAAAGGGGGCCTATTTTGAAGTCTAATTAAAGTTGCGTTATTATTTCTATCCCTTATGTTCGCAGCGGGACAACATGAGAAGTTACTTTTTTAATAACTTAAAAAAAGGGTGCATGTGCATATTAAAATTTGAGTACACTTCGTCGCGTCTCATAACTTTAAGTAAATTAAATAAAAAAACTTGTAACATAACTTGTTGGAAATTCGTCGAAAAGGGAAAGTTTTCTGGAATAGTTTTATTACAATACCTGCAAGTAATTCAAGCAGACGCCTGAGATCACTCCAACTTGCAACAAACACGAAACCGTTTCGCAAAGTGAATCCACTCATAAAACTTGTAAACTTAACCAGAATTCGGAATATTTCGCATCAAACGAACTTTCCATAGAGAGCTGTAAATTCCAGAGCAGATGGCCGCGTCTTTTTGCTCTAATCCTTTCATCCCCACATAATTAGTACCGTCGACTCCGTAGTATAGTAAATAAATCCATGCGAGCTTGAATTGCCATTTGAATCGTACAAATAAATCTGTGTCATTCGGTCTACATCTCTCTCCGTTACTGTATGCAACTGCAATTCCCTGTCCTCGATCAATTATATCCTTTACCGGCCCACTAAATAGCGTTCCGATTGCAGTGGGATTTAAACCTCCACTGGCGCTGCAACCCCAAAAAAGTCATTTGGAGTGTCGATGCGAACGTACACCATTTACGAGGTTGATTGAAATTTCGCAATCAACAGGGGGAGTATGATGAAATTATTCCTGTATATTTTTACTCGGATATATTATAATGGTTGGGATAGAAAATTTACGGGGGTTTAGAGATAGCAATCGCAGGCACTCGGCTGTTCAAAGTGATCGCTGGATAGATAGGGCCCGGAGCTGCCCACGCGATACGGTTATATGTTGGCTTGTATTATGCCACTTGCATGTATCGGGGACGGCTTTGTGTGGCTAAGTGATAATGGCTGGAAAACAATTTAAACATAATTCAGTTTGCGCCGAGACAGCGCTTTGGGTAAAACGTGTTAGCGTTAGTTCGGATATTGTCCGAAGGTTGGTAAATCAATAGCGACGTCTCATCGATTCTTGGTTCGTGTATTTGCAAGACCTTACACTGCTCGGGCACAAAATAGCCTTTCTCAGTAGTGTCTCAGTGAGTTGCTCTCTCTTTTGTTTCCAGATCACAAGATATTAAAGTACAAATAAATTTCACTAGCCTATATTTCGTTTTATATTTTCAAGAATATTGTTAATGTTTTGTAACAATTTTATGGACGGATATCGTTCCGTCTTTGTTGAAAATATCATATGCTAACGGTTATGTTGCTTTACCACGCGTGCAACTTGGTTATCAAAAGGGTTATAACTGTGTTATTGTACAGTCAATCCACGATTTCATACTACTCTAAAACATTGTGAGAAAAAAGTATCTGGATTTGATAGTCCGTTGAGCGTTTCTGACGAGGCAGCCGTTAGCCTAGCCTCTTGGTGTTAGTAGACTCTAATAAGCGTTCACTGGTGGACTTTCGCATTTTTTTGGCTAATTCTAAATCCGATTCAAAATCACTTTGATAAAATGACAGAAAGACGTGATGACTACAAGATAACCGTCCCTTCGCAATTGCTGAATTCTGTTTATAGTTACCAGGGTATAGTTAGGCGGCTACTAAACAAATAAATTATCATTCCTTTGCAGTGATCAGAGACGTTGCAGATAAAACAATACTACTTTTTATAAACAAAATCTTTAAGAGGCTGTTACTATCGTCTGAAAAGATACTGTGGCTAATGATGTTGTATATGGATGTATTAAAACAAATTCGAATGCCCCCTTAAAGTTAATTCATAATGAACCAGCGATGTTTGAGGTTTCAAACGTCACCACTGACTGTACCTCTGACTTGCATGACGATGGATCGTTGTTCGAAAGCGCTGGCATGTTCGCTGTGCCCGTAATCCTTAAATCAGAACTTGTTGCATGGAACGAAATGGCATTGAAGTTAGTATTTATTTTATTATTTATACGTATTTGATAAGCTTTGTT
Organism: Apotomis betuletana; assembly: GCA_932273695.1. Lineage (NCBI taxonomy): Eukaryota > Metazoa > Arthropoda > Insecta > Lepidoptera > Tortricidae > Apotomis > Apotomis betuletana. The sequence continues at coordinate 26,139,645 of OW026303.1, read as the reverse complement.
TACAGCTATGCTCACTAACGTTGTCCTGAGGGCTCCTAATCTCGCAGACGTAGGCCTAGAGGGAACATTTTCATGGGGAAATGAAATGGTAAACCCAAGAACCAGTCGTATTAGTCGCCCCATTAACATGTTAAAGTCAAATACATATATTAATTTAAACTTTATTGCACAATATAAAAAACCTGTACAAATGGCGGACTGAATGCCTTAAAACATTCTATACCAGTCAACCGCTGAGTTAAACAGTAACGTGTAATAGGTGCAGGATTATAGCACACAGACAAAAAAGTGATACAAACACAACTCAATACTCATTACTGAGGTCCTATGCCGAGGACGTCGTAAAGTTCAATTCAAATTGATAATAGCGTTAAATCTTTGTCAAACTTTACGCATTGTGTGAATTTGTATTTACAGTTAGGACAATAAAATGATTCGTTTAATTATAACTAGATATAATTCATTAAGAATAATTGAGAATAAAAAACAACTTTTTAACTTCAAAAACGAAATATAAAATTGAATATTTTCAAACCTAAAGTTGCCAAAGATTCAAAACTTTCGATAGATGAACTCTTACACAACGAACGTACTACAGAGCGGTGTACTTAGCAAACTACAAAGCGAGAACGAGGTTAGTACGAGCTCGGACTCGGACATGACAAAATGACCGGAGTACCACAAAACAACGAGTAAGCTAGTTCATTTGAATTTTCCCAACGCTCATCATAGTTTGAAGGTCGAACAATCCAACACAATCGGTAATCCATGCGTGCCGGAATCCATCATCCGTGTCACCGCACATTGTCATCGCAGAACGCAATTGGGAATGACAGATATTTGTAATTTGTTTGTTCACTGCAGGATTCCTTTCATTATGCGTCCGTGCTCCATAAAATATGCATTCAAAATGAGAAAAATGTGTCGCAGCGTCGCGACAACCAAACGCCGTAGGCAAAAGTCGTAATGACCGAAAGAGGAACAAGCCAAAATCTACTGTAAATGTTAAAAGTAAACGTTGCTTTTGGATTTGTGTAAGGATTTTCTAGGTCAGTTTTAAAGTTAATAAGAACCATCATAATCTCGGCTTCGCCGTGAGTTATACATACATCTCCTTTCACATTAGTTTTCGTAATAAACAGTCGACGCCTATTCTTATACAGGATGTTGTGGAATACCGTATCATTGGTGACATATTTAGGCAAACAAAACAAGTGACGACCCGATTTGTCATTCTATCTTCGTCGTCGATTGTGACTTTTGTAATCCATATCAATGGAACATTTGGGAGGAAGAGTTTAAAGAAATGTTAGCTGTCATGTGAAGGGATGTTGCTATTTACTGAAAGAAAACGTTTTAAAATGATTATTTGTTATTGGCAAGTGGACAAAATATGTGATTTTCTTATATGTACTTTCAATCTACATACAGTACTATACCTAATTTCACGAGTTTGACACCGCTCTTTTAACGTGAGATTAGTTATATTTTGGCTCTGTTTAAATGAAGAAATTGTTTAGCTTACGTGTTGCAACAATAACTCAGCAGCAAAAAACCTGTTAGAGGACAAGCTTGTATCTTATTTTTTGTGATAAGCTGAAATCAAAATATTCTGAAAATATAGCTCGAGATAATTTTTTAACCGCCCATAGAATGAAGGATGCCTTTTTTTCTTTTTATTTTCATAAGTTTTGCAGGTCATTTTTGATAAAGATACTTTTTAATTACTTTGTCAAGAAACATGCGGCATTTTTGTTTTAAGCGTCACACTTTACCTTCGCTATTCACCTAAACTAAAACTCGAAAATAGTCTTTAAAATAACTAAAAAGAGCAAGTACATCAGGCAAATTCATGTACCGATCTTAGATTTTGTTAAAGTACAGTAATAATAAAGTTTGTCGAACTAGTTAAGTCACTAACCAAAAACTACTAGATCAAGTTAACGTCCACCGAGTTCTTAAACCAAATCCCTGCTCAGCGACGGACTGGGGCAATAAATTGGGATAATACCTACTTATTGAGCGAGTGACGCAACTCCAGTACGACGCAAATCATGAATGATTCCGTGTAATCCCCGGCGTTTTGATGCGGTGCCTAATCCACGTAATATAGAGTCGTAAGCCGTGATTATTTTAATGCAAATGTTACTTTATTAATGTCTGGTTCATAAGGTAGCTCTAAGGTATAATAAGCGTGATACTTCTGCAAAGACGTTCTTAAGACGACGCAGTACCACCTGTCGCACACTTCTCTTGTCAGCACCTTAAGCACAATTGTGACATGCGACTCTTTCTGGCGTGAGACATTTTACCTATCTCTTTCAGAGCTGTACTGTGAGAGAGTGACGGGCGATGTTTGGGCAGACCTGGGATAGAACATGTCGATCTCGTATCAGTTTAGTTAGCTACCAAAAACGGTATCTCCCGAACATTACACCATAAATCGTCTGCAATAGACACAAGGGCATACTTTTATACATATATACTGGTATACATATAATTCGTTTTGGAAGCAAAATGTTTAAGTCCTAGTAATAAAATGGAATGTTAAATAAACTGTAGCATGATATTTGCTCTCATGTGCGCGTTACATAACTCGCAAACGATATAGTGAACAAGTCAAAGTAATTAATTAAATGAAGTAAAGACAAATATCAACTTGATTTATTTTAAAAACTTTAACATCAAAGTAAATGTTGAAGATCTATCTAAAATCATTTTAGTTAATATGGCGTTTAAATCAATACAAATAAATAACGAAGTGATTCAAGTACTCTATAAACTAACTTCGCTATTGATTTACATGTAAACACCATTGTATTCACACGACAATCGCCATAACATCAAGTTGTATCGAGTAATTGTGTAGTGCTAGTCATTTCTGAAACAACTTAACTATGGTATCGTCCATTCAATCGAATAGGTGTCGATTTAAAGCCTCAAAAATGAAGCAATAACCTATAATTTCAAAATGTCCATTACTTACCTCGTTAAGTTTTTTTATTAAAATAATCATATTTCCAACAATTTTAATGCGTCCGGAACCCTTGAACGTTGTTATAACTATTTTTATCGTATCGTAAAATAAAATCGATGCTAGTATCGATAAATAATGCGATTATCCTTAGAAAGTGTTCGTAATGAGATGCGCAGGCCGGTGCTATAATAGTTGTGTTGATTTGTAAGTTCGAGTTAAATTTGGTTTTAAGCCCAGAAGCGGTCAGGTATGGTTGGATACACACTGCCGCTAACGATTACATTTTTTTTATTCACAAACTAACCGGCGATTAACTTCAGCGCTTATCACCTGGTAAGTGACTACGGGGTCGAAGAGGGAGAGGGTTTGTGTAACTTGTGAAAGTGCCCTTGAAAGCTTACTTGCAGAATAAAAGTTTTGATTTTGAAGATGTAGCTTGCTGGTTTAGTAATCCTATATTCACTCTTACCTTGAAGAGACTTAAATTATAATTTCTGGAAATACACACGATGGGAGCGAGTTCCATTTCTTAGTGGTTCGCATTAGATATGATAAAGCAAATCGCTTCGATTAATAAATTAATTTATTTCTATTTTACCATAGCGTCTCTGGGTCTACGCATAGGCTACATGAGAACTTTATTTTATTAGTTGTTTGTGTAAAATGCGATGCTATAGGTAGGGTGTGCCGACACTAGTGGTTACGAACGCGCATCGAACATAGGTGGAAGGCTGAGGCTCTGGCGAGTAGCCTTAAGGATGCGTCACTGAAGAGGAGTGGAGACGTGCGGCATCGAACAATCAGAAAAATGAAGCGGAGCTGAGATACAGATTTCAACTCAGGTGATTGGTCTATTCCGCTCGTATTTTTTTTTTTTTTTATGTCATACGGGGCAAACGAGCAAACGTATCGCCTGATGGAAAGCGATTACCGTCGCCCATAAACACCTGCAACACCAGAGGAGTCACAAGTGCTTGCCTACCCGGAGGACGAAGATAGAATGCCTCTATGCTAGTAATTTCACCGGCTATCTTACCCCCACACCGGAACACAACAATGCGAACATTGCTCGTCTTCGCTCCGCCTCGCTTCAATAAAGAGGCATCCTTAGCATAGTGTCGTGAGCTCGTCGTGGCGCTGTACCCTTAGCATGAGTTTACAGTGACAGTATTTACTAGCGACACCGTAAAGGATTTGTATGGAGCATTGTAGTTGTATATCTTCTCGTCCAACATACCTCAATGCCTAAAGAAGAAAGTCTTCAATCAATGTGTGTTACCAGTGATGACATACGGAACAGGAACGTGGCCTCTTACTGTGGGCCTTATAAGGAAGCTCAAAGTTGCACAGCGCGCTATGGAGAGGGCTATGCTCGGTGTTTCTTTGCGAGATCAAATCAGAAATGAGGAGATCCGTGAACGAAGAAAAGTCGCTGATATAGCCCGACGGATTTGCAAGCTGAAGTGGCAGTGGGCGGGGCACATAGCACGTAGAACTGACGGCCGATGGGGCAGTAAGGTTCTCGAATGGAGGCCACGCACCGGCAAGCGCAGCGTAGGACACCCACAAGGTGGACAGACGACCTGGTAAAGGTTGCAGGAAGCCGCTGGATGCAGGTCGCTTCCAACCGGCCGATCTGGAAGTCACTGGGGGAGGCCTATGTTCAGCAGTGGACGTCCTGTGGCTGAAATGATGATGATGATGATGATTGTAGTTGTGCAAAGTAACCGTTAGGGGCGCTGTACTTTCTCTATACACATCATTTACGCTGTTGCTAGCGAGTACGGTCACGTTAACTTATGATAGTTATGATAAGGGTACTGGACTCTTTATTTGTTCAAACGCGGTCCACTATTCTTCAAACCAGTGTGTCCGTGCACCAAGACGTATACTTACCGCGCCATTGAAGGGCTTTCCGATTATGGCCTCTATAATTGCGCCTCGAATGGTAATGTTAATTCAGTAGCCGCATAATGCGACGGTCGCAACTTGCGGGCCGCGACGGGAATCCGAGCCTGGATTCCACAGTTTCCTTGTTTTTTGTAGCTAGAAATAAACGGTTTTCTGCACGTGTTCGTAAAGATAACTCGTTATGCTACTTATCTCCAAATGACTTAATTTGATTTATGATTTAATCGTCATTATTATCGTTAGCCAAAAGACGTTCACTGCATAGGTCTTCCTCAAGAACGCCACCTTTTTCATTCTTACGCCATCTTCTTCCATACTGCAGATTCTGGCGACTGTCATCAGGTCATCAGTCCATCTTACTGGAGGCCTACCCTCGCTGCGTTTTTTGGTGTGTTCCTGGTTTGGACAAATTCCTGGTAAGAGTGTATTCTTTTTTTAAATCGAATACTCTCACTAGTCTAAATTTAATTTTCGGCTTTCCTAGGCTAATAAACATACCCGTCTGCTGTTTCATTGCAGTATGAAATAAGAATTTAGAGATCACGACTGGACAAAAAATCGGCCATAAAAGTCCACTCAATATTTTAACCGGCTCCACTTTTTAATGAACACGCACTAATCCCGCCATTGCGAACATCTGTCCCGAATTATGCACGACGCGGGTACACCCGGTAATTGAAAATAAACAGCGGACGCACTGATTTATTGATAGCGAGCGTTGTCACCCTAGCCGACGAATTTACGGGACATTCGCAAATATTCTCAACTGTCAAAATTCAACAACCAACAGTTAACAGTGATTGTCACGCGTAGAGCTAAGTTTGGAATGATTTCGGTTTTATAATAGGAGCTTGGGAAAATAAGTTCGGATGTGTGTACGGTATTGTATGGGAGAATGTGTGATTTTGCACTGCACCGAATAGTAGAAACATGAGGGCTTAGGTAAATTCGCCAAACGATGATACACATTAACAAGCTGGTCTAGCATAAGCATAACTAGTTGCGACAATCATTTTGTCACGCGATATATCATCATCTGTCTCTCTCGCACTCTCGTGGAGAGAATGATATCACTACATAGTATAAAACAAAGTCGCTTCTGTCTGTCTGTCCCTATACGGTTTTTTAATAGATAGAGTGATTCAAGAGGAAGGTTTATACTTATGTAACGCGAAGCCGAGACGGGTCGCTAGTAAGTAATATTTCTCGCGCGAAAAAGAGTCCCGGTGTGACAAAATGACTTACAAAATAATGACAAAATGATTTACATGTGTGATGATTGTTTTTTTTTGTTTACCCTTTATTATTCCTTTGCATTATATATTTATTGTATAATTTTTATTTAAGGACTCCTGTACGGCATAAGCTTTATCCATGTCATTACACTTTCTACGGTCTTACTGATTTAGTTTCACCTGTACCTATGTTTCATTTTCTGCTGCAACTTATTTTTTTTATTGTACAATTTTCTACATGACTAGTGGTGGAATTATATGTTAGTAGTTATTGTAATTAATTTTATTGGAATTTGATTCGTTTCCTAATTGTTTATACTAGTTCAGTTTGACTGACTGATTACTAGAATTAGAAACTTGATTTTTAACAAAGATGTTGCAAATATGCAACGACATTTCGTTCCTTACGGTCATAAATAATCATTAATAATAAAAAATATTTATAATGGTATAACTATGCTGCTTTTAGCAAGAACATAATTTCAGGCCCTAACCTTTTAACGTGATCCGGTCACGCTTATGCATTTTATTATAACTAATAACGCCTCAAGGTCAATCCGAGGCTTGCATGCCTCCGCGACCTTCCACCCTCTCGGTGAGTACTTAACAATCACTTAGCTATTCTTAGACTTACTTAAATTGTGGAATTTCACATGCAATGCAAGTTGATTTGATTTAATTCCTGTGCATGACAGCTTTATAGGCCAAAGCGCTTTTAGTGAAACATGTCGGTGGATTCTGTTTATTTATATTAAATGATTTGTTATGTTACACGAAACACCAGGTACAGGCAGGGTCCTCTTTCCATTGAGCACTCTTCTGCCTTAAGGGGTCCCCTAATTATGGAGTACCCGGATCACCGGCATGCTTTAAAGACGACCCACGCCACGGCTCATCATATCAGCCAATAGACGTCCACTGCTGGAGAAAGAACTCCTCCAAAGTTCTCTAAAACGATCGGTTGCGCGCCGCCCTCATCCAAATTCTGTCCGCGATACTAATCCGATCGTCGGTCCACTTTGTCGTCACTCAAGAACCTTTCTGCTCCAACGGCCATCGGTTCTGCGAGCAATGTGCACTCCTCACTGCCTGAGCTATATTTACAACCTTGGTTCTCTTACGTATCTCATCATTTCGGATTCGACCACGCAAGGAAACTCCGAGCATAGGCAGCATCATTGCCCTTTAAGTAACTTTAAGCTTTCTTCTGAGGCCACACCCCCTGGTCTGGTGGTGAGCGACCACGTTTCAGTGCCGTATATTATATGTCATCACAGGTAACAACACACATTGGTTAAAAACCATCGTCATAAGACACTGCGGTAGTTGGATTTGACGAGTGATCTCTTTGTCAAAATCTGTCCTAGAGAGAAACTGATGGCTGCTTTGTCATTTACCTATCGTCTGATAGACAAAACCATCATAAACCCGCACATAGAAACCTACTGTTTCACAAGACAAAAGAGACAAAAAGTAACAGTCTGCTGCAGAAATCTACCGATCGTGTCCAATCTGTATACACAAATAGGCACAGTTCAAAAAACAGTAAAATACAGTAAAATTGGAACGATGCAATTGAATACTAAACAAATCGCCGGCAAAGTATGCTAAGTACACGGCGTCGTACAGCGATGGCCAGGGGGAGTTCAGAAATTGCCATTAATGAGTCGAATCAGCACAATTATGGCAATTAGTGGCGTGGTTGCCAGGGCCCAGTAACAATGCCTGTAATGTGTTTATGCATATGCATAACGCGGCATATGCTCGAGTTGCTTCTAGAACGTGGTGGCCAGGGGCGATGGACAGAAAAAGAATTTACTTAAAAGTGCAAGTGGTGCACGATACCTTAGGAATGTGGTTCAATTTTAATACGTCAATTTTCTCAGTGAAGGTCGGATACTCGATACTCAATGGTTTAAAAATTTTAAGTGATTGTTCGATATCGGTGCCGCGGTGTCTGATTCTATTGATTCTGAAGAATTACATTTTGTATCGAATGGACTTTATAACTTAAGATGGTATATTTAAATAAAACCACTGTGATCGCTCCTTAAAAGTTTAAACAAATTATGTCTTAATGACACTCAGAACCATACATATATTTACGACTCGAAACCGTAATTTATCGTCGAAAATACAGTATACATATACTATATCAAAAACAAAATTATCTTTACTGGCATTTGTCTCACATACTTAGAGCATAAACCTATATTTTAAATAATTTTCGTAATTATGTATGTATTATTATTTCAATGCATACACTTGCATTGTTTCCTATAATGACTGTGTCGCTGACGTAAAATGTCCTAAGCGACATGCTTGACCTATTAACGTGTATCCTAACATGCTTTGTCCATTGTAGCCGCACAGCATGTAGTATAATTCCAGAACAGTAAAACACCAGCCTCTAAAAAGTGGACAAACAAATGAAAAAGCTATTTCAATTGTCAGTAAATTCACTTTAACTAAAGTTTACACATTGCATTTTTATTCAAGGATGCAACGTGAGCAATTTCTTGCTTTTTTCAGTGCACAGTCTAGTAAAGTTAAAAAAATAATAAATATAAGTATTTGAATTCAGACAATAGCGAGTGAATTTTAAAAATTCAAAGAAAAATATAGCTGTTAAAAGAAGCGCCTTCCTCCGAACAATATATTTACTTAAAGACGAGAGTGAATAGATGCCGTGCTCCATCATTGGTACCACAAAACGGAACTTACGGTGCATTTTCGCTGGCGCAGATCTAGACAAAACAAAAAGTTTTGTCATTTAATTAATAACAAGTATTAAGTTCAAGTTGCGCCTCAACTAACACGAAGTGGAAATTCGAGCACTGTGATGATGATGAGTTAAACACAGCTTGCTTTGACCAGCTTCATGCCAGTGGAACCGCACTTTAACGTCACGTTTCGATTTGAGCTGATGCATAAAATAGAACGTTGGAAAGGTACCTCGAACTTTGAACTCAATAATCTTATTAAAACTTTCGTGAGCCATATTTAATTACTGTATTAAGCGGTTTACACGCACGTGAAATTGTCAGGAACGGACCGACATGTTTTGAACTCGAATGGAGCTCTTCATCAGAGACTGCTACCCGTACAGCGGCGCGGTAACTTTGTCACGGAGTGTCGGGCTGTTCCTGACAATTTCACGTAAATGTATGCAATAACTAATTACTTCGAACTTTTTCTGTTGTGATACTTTCTGTTTTAACAACAATTATTTACTGTGACGCCGGTGTGTCTAGAATGCACCGCTATTGTTACTCGCCTTGATCTTAATTGTAATTGGAGCTAAACTAATAATACCACGCTACCAGCTAACTGTACATAGTGTACATATGTCTAGTGGTATATAGCTTCCGGTAAGGGTTCTAGATAACGTAATGGTTATGTAATATTGATTACAGTAACATTTCAGGGTGATTTAAATGATAATATCAGTAAGCTACCATTATCATTGAAAACCGTTACTAAAATCGCTGTGTGCTGTTGGACCGTATATGAAAATTTTATTCCGTTTTTAGTGTTTGTTGATATAGCGGCAACAGAAATACGTCATCTGTGAAAATGTCACCTATCACAGTTCTTGAGATACCTACAGCCTGGTGACAGACGGACAGACAGACGGACAGCAGCTTAATAGGGTCGCGTTTTTTATCCTTTTCGTACGGAACCCTAATACATCGACCTTTAGATACACATTAAGTACAACAAGGTCCGTGGTGCAAATCGCCGGATCACGACGCTCCCGAGGGCCGAACTGTGCTTTTTCTGCCCGAGGCGGATATTTATGGTGACTCGCATGTGAGAATAAATTGCACTAAATCTATTTTGCGACTTTCAAAAAAGGAGTAGGTTATATATTATATGTTTCAATGTATGTCTTTTTTAAATATAAGCCTTCAGAAGGTGATTCAATTGTAATCTGTACATGAACGGGTTATTTTTGACTTTTCAGTTTATTTTCGTCGGTTCTTTTTTTGTGGATACTGTCATTACGATATATGAAAACTTTCGAGAACCGAGGTTCTTAACAATTACATTTGGAGACATGATAGGTACCAGTAAAAAGTTATTCGTACTTTAATTTTGTGGCCCTAGTGAAAAGTGGTATAAATAAGCACAGGTATAAAAAGTCCCATTTAACGTAGGAGCTAAGGAGCTTGAAATTGTACAATTTTAACAATACTTTATTGGACCACCAATAAAAGTTTACAAAAAGGAAACAAAACGAATACAATCTATAAATAACAATAGACAACAGGCGGCCTTATCGCTAAAAAGCGATCTCTTCCAGACAATCTGTGGGTAATGAAATTTATTTTTTATTTTATTTTTATTTAAGGATTACCAACAGATAACACATCAGACTGTAACATAGAATAAGTACACAAATGACAAACAGGATGCTTATCCAATTATAGGTAACCACGGCTAACATTTGGGTTCTTTAAAGAATAAAATTGCTACTAAGCAGTGACTGCCATTACTAGAAATTGATGACGTTTCACCCGTATCAGATAACCCCTCTAAGTCTCAACTATGAATACAATAACATCCCAATAGAAAATGTACAAAGTTTTACGCTGCTGGGCATCGATATAGATAGGCATATTACATGGAAATTCCACATTAACAAAATTAAAGCTAAATTGTCGAAATTCGTTTACGCGCTTCGGGAAGTTAAAAAATCCACAAATCTGGAAACAGCGCTGTCTACTTACTACGCTTACGCTTACGCGTGGCTCACTTATGGCATTATGCTTTGGGGAAACAGCACAGACGTGCTTTCTGTCTTTACCATCCAGAAAAAACTAATTAGAATATTGGTCAATATCAAGCAAACTGACAGCTGTAAACCCTATTTTAAAAAACATGAAATACTAACTCTTCCTTGTATATACATTTTTGAGACCTGTAAGTTTGTACGAAAACATAAAGAGCTCTATGTAAAACGCGGTGACATTCCCTCATCACGATCTATCCGTCATAAGAATAGGCTCGTTCCACCGCCCGCTAAACTGAAACTGCTATCCTCAGGCCCATTAATAATGTCAATTAAGACTTATAATAATTTACCTAATTCATTAAAAGAAGAAGAAGACGATAAAAAGTATATAATTAAATTAAAGCAACTACTACTAACTAAAGCCTATTACACGCTAAATGAATATTTAGAAGATAAATTATAAACACTTAGTAAGTCCTCCTCTCCCTAACATTGCAGTGCCCAACAGGGTTCACAATGATCTGTAGCTTTAAGTTAACATCTGTACCTACTTTTGTGATATTGCAATAAATGATTGAGTATTGAGTATTGAGTATTGATATACCATCTTAAGTTAACCTAGCTATATTCTATATTAAAAAAAATGGGCATTCAAATCAATTTAACTCCGAACGCCAAAGGCAGCTGAATGGATCAACGATCTTTACTTAAATATAAAACGTATTAACTATTATGTTTCTGAAATCAATGCAATTTTGTCGTTGATATGAAGAACATTGCACCCAGGAATTGTCACCAACTATATCTTCATTATAGATATTTTGCCAATGTAGGTACGTTTGTGTGTTAAAATGTTACTCAACATTTTAACACACAAACGTAAATTATTTACAAGAAATACCACATCCAGTCCTGTTTGGTAATCTCGGCAGCGAGCAGACAGTTCCCCCGTGAGAAATGCGGCGAATAATGGCTGCCGCGTAATGGACTTCAGATAATTGCGAATTTAGCCTTCATAAGTGGACAAGGACTTATGCTGCTCTCTATTATTTGAACTAAAATAGCTTGGGAATGTAGTAAATAAATAAACAACTACTTCACACTAATCGATCTAGATTCTAGCTCCACACTTAGTAGCACATAAGCGCTGATACAGCCTTGATATTGTAAGGGCTTAAGCACTTTGACGACGCGGTTGGCGCAGTTTGCAGACACCTGCCTACTGAGCCGGCGGTCCCGGGTTCGAATCCCGGCCGGGGAAAATATTTGTGTGATGAACTCGAATATTTGTTCTTGGGTCGTGGATGCTATCTATATAATTATGTAGGTATTTATATATTATGCTGTACATCGTCGTCTAGTACCCATAGTACAAGCTTTGCTTGGTTTGGGACTAGGTCGATTTGTATATGATTGTCCCATAATATTTATTTATTTTGACAACTGTAAAAATAATAACCGAAAACAGCCCGTTGTTAGGTCCAAAACTAAAACTTGCAAAGGCTTAAAGGTCACTTGGAGTTACCGGACCTAAAATCTACAATGAGGTACAGTCAACTAATTTGATTTCTAGGCCACTATAGAACCTTGTCACAATGACAATGATATGAGAACTCAAGCGGCTTTCATATTGGCGTTCACTGTGACAAGGTACGAAATGGCCTAGGAATCAAATTGGTTGACTGTACCAAGCCATACTTTAAAACTTTTTGCAGGTGACAATTTCTTTGTAACCAAGCTCAAATCATGGCTTGTTGATCTAGCTGGACGAGTTTAGTCAAGGAAATTAATTGAATTTTGCTATATTATTATAATTACTTGGCAATGATAATGTAATTATGAAATGGGTCATTGTCAGATTTAGGTGCGCGTCTTTCCGGTGGACATGCCGGTAGACTCAGACATGTAGAAGTGCCCTTGTGGAACATACTTGCAGAATAAAGTTCATTATTTCATATTATTTTACTTGCGAAATTAAGGATTCTAGGGCCTAAACGTTTCCTCTTCTATAATCCGACGTAATAGCAACATAACCTAACTAGATTCATACAAAGCTCTTAACTTTTGACCACCGAAGGGACAAATTTTGTTTTTTGAACTGACAATGACCCAAATATTATGACATTAAATTAAATTAAAGGTAAACTTAAGGCTAACCTGTTTAATTATTTTTCTTCAGTGTATATTGAGTATTTACAATAGACGTTTGGGATATGCGAATAGCAGATTTATATAACACTAATTTATTTTGAATATTTGCCTATGTGACGTGACACACATACCAGAGCTCAGTTGAAATGACTAACAAATAGCAACGTTTTCCTGGACTTGTATCGATTCACGTTATGACAGCTATGTGCGATATTAGTATTTATGTAGATCCCCGGCTACGTAATCAAGTTATTAATAACTTTTAGCTAACACCAGTATGTTATGTATCATCCTTCTAGGAACATATAATCGATATCGTTAGCTCGTTCATTGCGTAATATTGAAGAACATGTAAAATAATTATAAAACTTTTGTTGTCTTCTAACTCCAACAAAATCTAAATGTATTATTAGAGTGAAAACCGAAGAAGATTATGATCGGAATTCAAACTCATGTCTTCAACGGTTCAACACCCGCTATCAAGCAATCAAGTTTTTCAACCTTATATTATAGTTTCAACCAGTATTATAATTGTAATTTTTTGCGTTGTATTTCTCCTGTATGTTTTATGAGGTGTGCAATAAAGAGTAGGTACTTGTATCGTATTTTTTTTAAATAAATAAGAAATGGGTTTTACTCACGTGGTAGAAGTCGAATAATAGTGTTCGAATGGTCGCCGCGACTGATCAGCTCTCTTGATGATGAATCGCGAACCGATTCGAAACATGTCGAGCGACTTCTACAACGTGAGTAAACCCGTTTCCTATTATATTTTAGTATTTTATTCCGTGGTTTTATCTCCCTCAACTGAGGATGGTATTTTCAAAAGGACTTATCTTTCTATGGAAGTCGTACAAAACTAAGCCATTTCGTATGTATTTTAAGAGGCCTTATTCCTTTTAAAGTGCTGATTGTTTTAGACATTATTCTCTATGATCAAACAGATTTCTTAACATATTATTGATGTTACTACCTAGAACAGGGCTATTGGAATTTTTTGGTATATATTTGAAACCTACAATTTGAATTTTTCATTGATAACTTTTGTTTCAAAAACTACTCGAAATTGACAAAATTCAGGCGGAAAATTAGTTTTTTCAACTTATTTTCGACTGCATGCAAGGTAAGCATGAAATAGCTATGTTACTACCTAGAACTCGGGGAAAAGTATTATTCACTTCAAAAAGTTGTTGGAAATTATCAATATATTTGTCATAATATGAAAAAAAAAATATTAAAAGGAATAAGGCCTCTTATGTCTGAGACTCCCGGTAGTTTTCTATACATAACTAAGCCCTTTTGAAAAGACACCTCGTCTACGAATGTCGTCCTAAATCGTCCTTGTTAGTCTAAAATGAGATGCATCTGGCGCGTGTGACTACAGCGTGTAGTTGTAATGTTTAGTTGTCCGTTGTAATTGAATCGCAGGACGACGTGTCTCTGGAGGCGGCGCGGATTAATGCCATTTCCTAATGAATCTAGACTAGACTTCTACTGCTATCTAGACTTTACTCGTATCGTTTTAGCTTTCATTTTTGATAGCCATAAAATCTTCACCTAGGTATAACGTGTTCTGAACCATTTTTTTTATTTGTCTAGTAAAACCTGTTTGGAGTTAGTTTCGTTGTTTTTTTCGCGTTTCGCGTTTGTTTTTTAAGAGCGTCGGAAGTTCACGTTGCCTCGCTCCACGACCACTGGCATCGCATTATAGAGCAACAACCAATAGAATACAATTGTCCAGCCATTATTCTTGAAAGTCGCAATCATAATTAATAACATCTTTAAAACCCCATCCCGCTCGTCCCCCCACCGCGCTATCTGCGCGGGCGCTGACGGCAGCGAGGAGAGCGAAAACCAGTGCAGTGTGCGTGAGTCGCGTAGCAGTACGGATAGCTGTCCCTCATGAAAAGCTCTATATGAGTTCGAAACATGTCAGCCCGTTCCGTTTTTATTATCATAATAATAATGTTAGTCATTAAATTGTGTGGCTGGAATTCAATTTCTGATTTTTGGAAATGCTAGGTACTAAACAGTAGAACTCATTAGATTAGATTACGTTTCTTTTATCTTTGACAGGTCCATTTTTGACGGGCAGAGTGACTCACTTTACAATAGTAGTCGTATCGTACCTGAAATAAAAGAAAAACAAATATTTAAAATCATTGCAGCTTTAACTTTTTTAACTCGAGAATTAGATCATTACAAGAAAGTACGTAGTACGTAATATATATATACTGCGGTCTATTTTTAAATAATACCACCCTGGAAAAAGTTTGCCATTTCAAAGTCAAATACGAAAGTTACTACAAGGGTCAATATTTGCCCACTTAAACCCACTCTAAAACAGCTAACATACTAAATTCTGACCTTTACTAAAATAACTGCGTTTAAGTTAATTTTGCCCGCGTTTTAGTGGGTGTAATTACTTAATACAAAAATTAGTGGAAGCAAACACCCGCTGCGCGAAATTTTCTATAATCGGCCTTAGGCTGGCCCGTGCGGTACAGTCGCTTACAATTATAGGGGTATTCTGTGGGGTTGGAGGCTCAGGGAAACACATAACTTGTAAAGAATATACCTATATTAGACCAAAATACAATAAATATATGGGTGTTCAGCCTACATCCTTACAGTGTTTACTTTTTATTGAAAACTTTTTAGTTGACGCAGATCATGTAATTAAAGTGAAAATGAGATTTCAAAGACAAATCTAAAATAGGTCTCACACTTTTTTTTTACCGTTGTTCTTGAATTTAAATTGGCATGTCCTATCATTTGATTTTCATTATTTTTATATCATATTTATATGTTAATACAGTCACAGTATAAATATGCATGTCGCCTAGATGCTACTTAATAATGTTACCCATAAATAAATCTAAACCTCAATATGTATCTCCCAAATAATTTTCAATATATATTTTTTTTTTTTTGGAGTAGTAGGGTCTCGTGCAGGGTCCGTCCGGATTGATACTACCGTCTTGCCTGCTAACCCACCGCCAAACAGCAATGTTCGCATTGTTGTGTTCCGGTGTGGGGGTAAGTTAGCCGGTGAAATTACTAGCATAGAGGCATTCTATCTTCGTCCTCCGGGTAGGCAAGCACTTGTGACTACTCTGGTGTTGCAGGTGTTTATGGGCGACGGTAATCGCTTTCCATCAGGCGATACGTTTGCTCGTTTGCCCCCTATGACATAAAAAAAAAAAGAAAAAAAAAAAAAATTCATGCGTAGCGTAGCCGTGAATCGTGATGCTTCTGTCTTATTTTAATAAAATTGGGGGAATCTGACGCAGCGTGGGAAGGCCCCTACAAGGTGGACTGTCGACCTGGTTAGGATCGTGAGCAGAAATTGGATGAGGGCGGCGGTTCTTTAGTGTTTTAAAAATAGAACTAGCCACATATTCAGTCGCCAACTGTACCCACCCACCTAACGGACCGAAATCAAATATGAACATTCACACGGAAAAGGAAGACAAACAAACCGCCATTTTATTACTAATACAAAAGAACATAAGTCCATTTAATGTTACCGTCGCTTACGACGTTTCGTGCATCGAATGTACTTTCACAAAACAACATAAGTGCATCCGATGTACCGCTCGCTTACGACGTTTTGTGCATCGAATGGAGAGCATTCTGTAGCGCAATAAAGGATCTTGACCCTTTCACTGGGGAACCCTAATGGAACGTTTTAGGTTTTTGGGGTTTTATACGGAAAATTAATTGTACAAAGGTGACAATGCTATGATTGTATTAATGTAATTATGTGCTTGTGGACAAAATAAATTATTTTAAAGTAAATTAGTTTTTTTTTATTTACTTATGTTTTAATTTTTGATAAATAATACTGAGGACGTTGACATTTAGTCCACCCGACTGGGCGAACTGTAATTTTAATTTTTTGGGGTGACTAGCCCAGCGACCTTCACCAGTTCATCCGTCTGCCTTGTGGGAGGCCTATCCACTCTACGTCTTCTGGTGCGCGGTCATCAAACAATGTAGGTACCCTGCTCAGCGCTTCTGTTGTAATTCTTAGAGCTATGGTGGTTACTCTGATTCTCTAATAGATAGACTCTTTATTGAGCACCTCAACACGAAATAAATACAAACACAGAAAAAAACTTAAAATTACAATAGAGGTAGACAACCGGCGCTCTTATCGCTAAAGAGCGATCTCTTCCAGACAACCTTCGGATCTCTTTATTTACCTATTCGATGTCTCAGAGACACACTGCCTTCCTTTAAGGCCTAACACGAGCGAACACGTTTCAGTACTATGAATACATAACACAGCAAATTCCAGACAGTTTCTGTCAAAATTTTCATTTAGAAGCTAGATTTTATAGCCGACTGTACTTTTCTTTGAAGATCCATCAATTGCTCACTGACACGATTCTAAGACCCCAAACTCGGTAGGATTGCTTTAACCTATTACAGAGTGTCTAGGGCCACCTTCCGGCTCCATCATCAGACCAGTTCCATGGTACCATATTATAGTATTCTCAACAAAGTTAAGTAGGTATGCAAAATTTCAGCTCAATTGTTTGAAGATATCTGCTTCAAAAATTGTTAAAAATAATTAAAGCAATTTAAAATAAAAAATAAATATGAAGGGACAATCATACACAAATCGACCTAGTCCCAAACTAAGCAAAGCTTGTACTATGGGTACTAGACGACGATATACATAATATATAAATACATATATAGATAACATCCATGACCCAAGAACAAATATTTGCACAAATATTTGCCCCGGCCGGGATTCGAACCCGGGACCGCCGACTCAGTAGGCAGGGTGTCTACCAACCGAGCCAAACGCGTCGTCAATTTAAGCTAAGACAATGTCATAAATTTAATCTAAGTGTAAACAATGTGACAAACAACCCTCCAGCCCTAAATTAAGCGCGCGTACACTCAGAAAACGTGAAATATTTAATCAAGTTAACCCTTAACTTAGTCATAAAGACCTTTATTCTAACCGGGGAATCGTAAAAACTAAGCGGCACATAGACGCTGAAATCTGAATTTCTAATAACATCGCTCGAGCAAAATGAACATGCGAATATAACGTACGCATTAATTTTTAAGGAGCTAAGTACCTAGAAGTGACATCGTCAATTCGTCACCTCTGCATGCCAGCATTGCTGGTTAGATATGTCATTTGTGCTTATATGTTTTTCATCCATCTATCTGTAGTCTGTACCATATCTAAAGCAAATAAATAATTTCATTTCATTTCATTTCTGTAGTCTATTAAATTGACGGAACGAGTACCGCTACCGTAATTCTACCGTAATACATACCTTGTACCTAAACTAGAGATTCCACAAAGATCCCACAGTCAAACCAGCTACTGGTTTTGTGGGACAATGTATCTAGATTTAAGGAAATTGTAGTTCCTAATAATTAAATATAAAAAAAAAAGTGTCCTCGTTTCAGTTTGGTTCGAAGGGTAATTTGAGCCATTTAATTACCATCGCCGCAATATTGACGTAAAAGCGTTTGATCTAACTTTTTAAGAATAAATTTATGAAACATTAATGTCTCATTTTTTTATGTGGGTACACACCACAATTTTTATATTAAGCCATTGATATAAGGCCGGTCCAGCTTGTTCAAATCGGCAATCCAGAGGTACCGGGTTCGATTCCCGGTCTCATCCACCAGGATACGCATTTAAATTTTTCTTTAAGCTTTGATCTTTGTATCAATGTTTTTTTAAGAATCTTAAAAATCCGTAACCTCTACTAGGTAACTGAAAATTGTGAATTTTTTGCGGAGATGGTAATGAGACGGCTAAAACGCTCAAATAATGTCCCCAAAATAGGTCGAAAATTCGCCCGTAAAAGATTCATTTACCTAGTTAATTCTTTCTATACCTATGTCCAATTTACTCAAATCAATTGTTGGGGGTCCGAAGCGAGAGCTTTCATCGCGGAGACCGGCGTTTACGCGAGAGAGGTCTAGACCCTCGTTCCGGGTCATTCCTGCTGCAAAGGTTGTCCATCGCGATTCAGCGCGGTAATGCGGCGAGCGTCATGGGAACCTTCGCACCGGGAATGACACGGGGCGGGTTATTCGACTAGTGCCTAAGTGGTACATGAGGGATAAATATATTTATTTATTTTAAAATTGTGATTATGTTTTTGGTTCTGTATTTGTTATAAGTACTTGGATGAAATAAAAATAAAAATTATTTACTCAATATGCACAATAATTACATGTTTTTTCAATGTTGTCATAATTATGTTCTAACAAGAGTCTGTTTTATAAAAATTAAATTATAAGATTTTTTTGTTTAAAATATATTTTTCAGGCCAAAATCTCTCAGTGCGACTCAACGCACTTATAGGCTAGACCTAAATACCTACTACGCACGCAGGTAAATAGCACAAAGCAGCATGCACAGTGCAGTATTTCGATAGATGACGTTGTAATCAATATCCCATATAAATAAATAGAAAAAACCGGCATCGAGACATAAAGTTTTTTTTTTTTTTTTTTTTTAATCTTATTTATTTTATAAGCCATACATGCAACAGAAAATTGAAATCCGATATTACAGTTTTTAATTGTCCTTCACCTTCTAAGATATTTGTTAGCGATCCACAACTTTGAAGAAGCCTGTTGCGGATGTCACGTTATTGGTGTGTTGTTTGACGAAGCCTGTCGCTGCGGATTTGACTTTTACACTTTGTCTTATGTATTAGTATTTATTATTACTGTTCAATAAATTATTAATAGAAATTGTAAAGACATAACTCAGCAAAGACACTACGTCTCATCCAGTCTCCCTACATCCCGGGGGCGTTAAGGACGTCGCACACGTAACCCGTTTGAGCCCGAAATGTTTAATTTCGCCCCCTCCCCTAACTACCTCCCCCACTTGCCGTGTAATGTATGGCGTAGTGCTCCTTAATCACTTATTTAATTGTCACATTTATTTTGTTGATTAAAACACGAGTTTGGTGGGTTATATCGGCTTTTTATCGACCACAGTTCAGAAGTTTTGTTAAACGTGTCATGTGAAATATGAACGTTAGCGAGGTTTCCAAGAAATGTTCCCGTAGAAAGAGGATAGGTTAACTTCAGAGAATTATCGGAAACGGCACAGTTGTGATCACTTTTAAATAACGTATTTACATAGTTCGTTCAGAAATTGTTAAATCAAAGCGTTTATATTATATTAGATGTATGTATATATTTACATGTATAGCAAATTATGTATAAGTATTATAATTATGTTTTGTTACTTATGTGTAAGTTAGTTGCACCGCCTACAATTTTTCCGCTTTGCCCTAAGGTTGACTGGTAGATAATGCCTCATGGCATTAAGTCCGCCTTTTGTACGATAAGTTTTCTTTTGTGCAATAAAGATTAAATAAATAAAATAAATAAATACATTTTAGCCAAAAACATAATTATGAGCATTCACGTCTCAAAATCATAATTTGAATCTTTGAAGGCACGGTTGGCGCGGTGGTAATGCGGCTGCTTACACTGAGCCCGTGGTCTTGGGTTCGATACCGGTAAGGGCAAATAGTTGTGTGATGAAGTTAAATAGAAGTTCATGATCATGGATATTTCTATATATTTTTAAGTATGTACATCGTTGTCTAGTACCCGTAACACAAGCCTACTAGAGTTTAATTTGGGAGTAAGTAGGTTGATTTGTGTGAGGTTGCCTGATATTTATTTATTATATTAAAACTTTCGTGAGACATATTTAATTATTTCGTCACGAATTCAGTGACGAAGTCACTGCGCCGCTGGTAGCAGTCCCTGATGAAGAGCTCCATTACATACGAGTTCGAAATATGTATATCGGGCCGTTCCTGACAATTTCACGTGTAAATATAAGTATTTATTTATCTAAATCAGAACATCTGGGAACTCAACTGTATAATCCTACGTGTTATCCGTATTTTATATACCTTTTTTTATCGAAAACACAATCAAGAGTAGTTTAAGGTTTTATTTTCCTGTCATATCTTTATTATTTTGCAGAATAAACATATTTCCATCAAGAGTGTATATTCTATTCTATGTTATTCTAAAACTCGCGTCAAAACAAGAAACTAAGCAAACCCTAAACAGTCCATTCCATACCAAGCACTTCAACCTTATCTTATTTGCTCCCACTACTAACTACCGAACAATGTACGCGACGTTTTAAATGCTCTTCTTCGCGAAACTCCCACTTTATCGCTCGTAACTGCTCGTGCTAACCTTCCAAATAACCCAGACCTCCCTCCTCCCTCTAAACTTTATCTTAGTAAGGACTTTCGGGGAGTTTGCAAAGAATTCGAGGGCCAGGATAGTTTGGACGTGAAGAGAGGAATTCGAGATATTAAGCAGTGGCTCTCTTGTTAGTACAAATGAGCGGACGGACGGGAGAAATTTTGTTGTGCCGCTTTATTTTGAGTTGGTACAATGTCGCGTTATTGGTCTGCTATTTGTTATTAAGTTTTTACTGTGTGTGAAAGGCAAACGTTTCAGTTTGAGAAGGTTTTAGTCGTATTATAATGCGCTAATGTATTCGTTTATTGTTATAATTCTGTTGTAACAAATTAGGATCAAAACTCAAACGTTGCGCCGTTGGTTTGTGACGTAGAGCTTATTGCACGTAGATGCATCGTTCCACATCTGGGTGGTGTAAGGTGTTTTAAACAAAAGTAATGAGGATCTAGTTCCTATGCAGTTCGTGTTAAAGCACTGTATTCTTTATTACTCCAGTTTCATAATTGACCGCGCCAGCGAAGCGTTTCTTATTCAACTTGGATCCCGAATGTCCGGATGTTCCATAACTTTACCACAGATCTACCAAATCAGTTCAGTTCTACCAGAGTAGAATAGATTCTGAGTTCATCATACGCACGCCGGGTGCCAGTCGACCGGCTTGAACTTCCACTGCTTGCTAACTGGGTGTCCGTTTTAACCCGGATCGGCTGGTATGCGACGAGTGATTTTTTTTCTGTTCTATTCTAAGTAGCAAAACATAATTAGTAGGTATGTAGCCAGCCTAATCATATTTATTTGTTCCTTTTCTCCTGTCTACCTTCTTAATACACTCCTTTCCACGGATCTCGGTTTAAACGTGTTCCATCGGCAAGCCGGGTTAATGCCGGCCCGGCTCCCGTGTCACCGGCAAACAGGCAATGGTCCCTGCGAAATGAGACCGGCCAAATTCGCCCTAGTCAGTCGCCCGGACAAAAGCAGTGTTAGCCTTTACATTAAACAGATTCGATCCGTAGGATCGGTAGCACCTAGACCATTGATACAAAGATGAAAGCTCAAAGAAAAATTGAAATGCGTAACCTGGTGGAAGAGACCGGGAATCGAATCCGGTACCTCTGGATAACCGGTCCAGCGTGCTAACCTTTCCACCACTCTAACGCCCAGGTAACCTTTGGAATTTTTCCTTATGCTTTGTGTATCGATCTTTGCATTGTTTATTTGAAAGGCTTTACGCCTTAGCGACTTCTACGTGAATACGTTAATATTCACATCTTACCGCACTACTTTACAGCAGTAAACAAGCAAGCGAGAGAGGGCGCTGCTGTTATAAAAAATTTGTAAAACACGTCGTCATGTCTCATTTTTTTTATGTGGGTACTGGGTTCGATTCCCGTTCTCTTGTTAGGTTCTCCAGCTGGATTTTAACAAGAGAACTAAGTTTTAAGAGATTTTATATCAGTTTTCAAAAGTTCCCATCCTCATCATTGCATCCGGCCGATTTCGGCGAACGTCGAGCTCACTCCTTTTTTCTCCGATGGCTTGCACGTCAATGTTAACAGGCTAACAACCGGACAGTTCTGAATGCCGGATATCCGGACACACCAATCTGTCGCTCTGCAATACTCTGTGCACTGCGGCCCAACTACACGCACACACCCGATTGTCCCGACCTCGATACAATTTTCCGGGCGGATGCATTTTGAATTTATAACTAGCAAATTGGTTGTTCTAATTTATACGTTGAATATCTTTGAATTAATTGGTCGGCGCAATATTGGGTCGCCTTAAATAGTTCATGATCTGAGTGTGCCGAGTTTTGTTTGCTGTTTAGGTGAATGAACTTCAGGGTAGGTACTCGTATGTTTGGTAAGTGTGGGTAGAAACTACTGATAGTCATGTACCTACGAAATCCATATTATGTAAGTATGGTTACGCGTTATGTAAGATATTATTTAACTAATAGTTCTGCGAGCAGTAGGTAGACCTCACGATTTTGTTTCGAAATGATTGAAATTTGTAAACCGCCATAAAGAATGTAATACTTTTATCGAACCTACTAACAAAAATTCATGAGAATCGGTTGAGAAATGTGTATAGGATAGGACAGCTGGAAATCTGCACAACTGGACAATTGGACATCCGAACATTTTTGGGCAATCTGAAACGGAGACAGTCGCTCGCACGGTTGATGAACCCCTCGTATGCGGTGTCAAAAATTTGCCAATCAAATTGAAATTAAGGTTCAAATGTCCCGCACGGATCCGTGTCCAAGCATACGAGGGTTTAATATATTATGTATTCACAAGGAGATGCCCGCAACTTTGTCTGCGTATTTTGTTCTTTACCGTAGATAGATAAAAAGTGTCATATACTAATCATCTTTGGATGCCGCTATCCCTGTACTAAAATTGGTTAAAATTCGTCCAGCCGTTTCGGCCAAAGGAAATTATGAAAACAGATGGCGCCAGGTTGGTACTGTTATACTCGGTAGTAATTAATTAATACACCATTATATTTTAACAGACACGTTTTTATTTCGTTCCTATAAATCAATATCTGACTTTGGCAGGGATGACAGTCTATGCTAAGCTTTCATAGATATGACAGGTACGTACGGCGCCGCGTGCTCATACCAAACAAATGACGATCCTGCATTACGCTATTAAGATTTTTTCTGAAATCATGACCCTTCTCCGTAGAAAAATTATTTTCAATACAAATCTAGTATTTTATAATATGTAGTATAGATATTAGATATTTTATAATAGTATGTACATATATCTATATTACTTTTATACGGGGTGATTCCGGGGTCATGGAGCAGGAGTGAACGGGGTACTGGGGAGGGTCACACTGAGCAACTTTCACTATGGGGACAACCACGAAATCTCGGAAAAAAATACTTTCAATTCACTATTAATTGATACTTAACAATCAATTAACTCTTAATTAGGAGATTTTTTTCGTGTTTTCGCGGTTGTCCCCATAGTGAAAGTTGCTCAGTGTGACCCTCCCCAGTAGGTATCCCGTTCACTCCTGCTCCATGACCCCGGAATCACCCTGTATATAAAAGTCCGTGGCACTGCAAATGTCGAAGCCGGCGAGAGCAGGGTGATTCTCCTAGCGTTCTACCGCACTCGGCTCGGGAGTGGCTTCGGAATACATAAAAAATCGACTTCCAATAATCATCCATTTTAACAATATTTTGTTTAAATGAGAATGATGAAAGGAAAACGCCTTACAAACGTGAATATTACCCGGAAATTCTCAAAGACTCGAATTCTCCCGAATACCTCAAAGACTTCTTCCAGTATTATGGTTTAACTCTTAACCGTCAATTTCGCTCTTCTGGCAATCTATCTCTTTCTATCCCTCCTCACCGTACAGGTTTTATGTCCAACTCGTTTACCGTCCAAGTGGCCCGCCTCTGGAACCGCCTTCCCCTCAAGATCAAGCAAGTCCCGAACAAGTTAAATTTTAAAAAATCCTTGCGTGACCTCTTCTTTAGCAGAATGGAGAAATCTTAGCATATCTGTTTTGATTTTTAGTCCATATATATTTATATTATGTATATATAATAAATATATGTATTTATCTAAGTATTTATCTATTAAAACCTATTTAAGTTAGTTGCACCGCCCACAACTTATCTGCTTTGCCCGATGGTTGACTGGTAGAGAATGCCCTATGGCATTAAGTCCGCCTTTTGTACGATTTGTTTTTCTTTTGTGCAATAAAGATTAAATAAATAAATAAATAAATTATTTGTGTGATGAGCTCGAATATTGATTCTGAATGGGATGGGTATCTGTACTCGTATATTTAAGGCTTTTATATTCTATTCCAGTATACTCAAGATTTTTCTATTCATTTGCTTTAATTAACTATAAAGTCCTCTCTTTTACTACAAGAAACAGCTCTGTAAACAAAACACTTAGGCTAATTGAAGTAACTTACACGTTTGTCAAATGTCACGAACAAAAAACGAGACCAGCTTATTAAAACATCTAATTTTACGTGAAACTCCTTTTAAATGGCCGTCTCAGTTTACACAAAAACTAATCCAAGCATTACAACGGAAAGTGGCAAAAAGTCGCCCTCGGCGGAGATAGGGACAAACTGTCTGTTACTACAAAAGTCATGTCCTTTGGTAATGGTTCCGTGGTTTATGGGGATAGGAATAAAATCCGATACGAAAAGATAAAAATGTATGAACTACATTGCGCAAAAAAATTGAAATCAGGATATAATGCAACTAAATACGTACATTCGACCGTTCAACTAGGGTGCACACACAAGTGAAATTTTCTATGGAAATTAATGTTCCCTGATTGCTTGAAATTACTTGTCTAAAAATTTACCAATCACAATGCACCCGCCATGACCTTGACCATCGCGATCATGTTTTTTTTTTTGTCAGTTTGAGTTAAACGCCAAAGGTAACGCCGCCAGCGTAATGGGAACCATGCCGCAGGCAGACTTGCTGGACGGGGTATTCTTTTTATAAAAAATGTATATTTTTTTATTTTATTTTCTAATTAGCTTTAAGCCATTGTACATACAATTATCCTTTCTTTTATATTTATCTATAGTTTTTATTATTGTAAATATTGTAAATATATTGCCAAAGGTATATCAAAAATAAAAATTAATAATGGGGAATGACGATTAAAGTAAAAAAAAATTTTCTGCGTTTGGTTTGAATAAAAGTTAGACGAGTCTTAAGATCTCGTACCTTACTGAGGCCAAAACGCGATATTTGACTTTAAGTATCTTCATTGTGCAATGATTGCATAAAATACTATTAATTTGTTGGAAATAATTTCATACATAATAATAAATATCGGACAACCTCACACAAATCGATCTAGTCCCAAATTAAGCTCAAGAAGGCTTGTGTTATGGGTACTAGACGACGATATATATACTTACATAGATAGATGTCATCATCATCATCATCATCTCAGCCATAGGACGTCCACTGCTGAACATAGGCCTCCCCTTTGGACTTCCATATATACCGGTTGGAAGCGACCTGCATCCAGCGCCTTCCGGCGACCTTTATAAGGTCATCTGTCCATCTTGTAGGTGGACGTCCTACGCTGCGCTTGCTGGTCCGAGGTCTCCACTCGAGCACTTTTCGGCCCCATCGGCCATCTGCTCTGCGTGCTATGTGGCCTGCCCATTGCCACTTCAACTTGCTAATCCGGTGAGCTATATCGGTCACTTTAGTTCGTCTACGGATTTCCTCATTTCTGATTCGATCACGTAGAGACACCCCGAGCATAGCCCTCTCCATTGCACGTTGAGCGACTTTGAGCTTTGAGATGAGGCCGATAGTGAAAGACCACGTTTCGGTGCCGTAAGTCATCACTGGTAACACACATTGGTTGAAGACTTTCGTCTTGAGGCACTGAGGTATGTCGGACGAAAAGACATTGCGTAGTTTCCCGAACGCTGCCCAGCCGAGTTGGATTCGGCGGTTGACCTCTTTCTCGAAGTTGGACCTACCTAATTGGACCACTTGTCCTAGGTAGATGTATGAGTCAACAACTTCGAGTACCGAGTTTTCAACAGAGACTGGGATGGGCACAACCTTGGCATTTGACATGAGTTTCGTCTTGTCCATGTTCATTTTTAAGCCCACCCGTTGAGAAACTCGATTGAGGTCATCGAGCATCACGCTGAGTTCCTCCATCGACTTTGCCATGACTACGATGTCGTCGGCAAACCGAAGGTGAGTGATGTATTCGCCATTGATGTTGATGCCAAGTCCTTGCCATTCCAGGAGCTTGAAGGCGTCTTCCATAACGGCCGTAAACAGTTTCGGGGATATAACATCCCCCTGTCTTACGCCTCTTCTCAATGGAATGGCCTTTGTGCTCTGCTCCTGAACTCGGACCGACATGGTGGCGTTACTATACAAACACTTCAACACTTCAATGTACCGATAGTCAATATGGCATCGCTGAAGTGACTCGAGCACCGCCCATGTTTCCACCGAATCGAAGGCTTTCTCATAGTCCACAAACGCTAAGCATAATGGCAAGTTATACTCTTCAGTCTTCTGTATAACTTGCCGCAGCGTATGTATGTGGTCTATGGTACTATAGCTTCTTCGGAAACCGGCTTGTTCGGGAGGCTGGAAGTCATCAAGTCTATGTTCGAGACGGTTCGTGATGACCCTTGAAAACAGCTTATAAACATGGCTTAGAAGCGTGATGGGCCTGTAGTTCTTCAATAGGCTATTATCACCTTTCTTGAAGAACAGTACCACCTCGCCTCTATTCCATGCTTCAGGCGTTTTGCCCTCGGACAAGACGGAATTAAAGAGCTTCTGGAGGACCTTAAGTACCGGTGTTCCACCCGCTCTCAGAAGCTCTGAGGTGATTCCGTCTTCGCCCGGCGCCTTGTTGTTCTTAAGCTGCTTCAGGGCCATCCTAATCTCGTACAGACTGATGTCCGGGATGTCTTCGGTATAATGTCGGGATAGATGTATACCTACTTAAATACATAGAAGAACCATGACACAAGCCCAAATATTCGAATTCATCAC
This sequence comes from Apotomis betuletana, assembly GCA_932273695.1. Lineage (NCBI taxonomy): Eukaryota > Metazoa > Arthropoda > Insecta > Lepidoptera > Tortricidae > Apotomis > Apotomis betuletana. The sequence goes on along the minus strand of OW026303.1, from coordinate 26,111,836 downwards.
ACAAATATTTGTCCTGGCCGGGATTCGAACCCAGGACCGCTGGCTCAGTAGGCACCTGCCTACAAACTGCGCCAAACGCGTCGTCAAATAACGATAATGATCATCTGAATACAGTTTTTTTTTTTAAATGTTGAAACAAATGCTATTCACTTTGAAGAAAAAAGTCTTTATTACAGGTCTGAAATAAGTCCATAATCATAATCATAATCAAATACCTGATCATATTTGTACATAGTTATTTAATTAAGGGCTTCGACTATCCGATACGGTGCTTAAAACATTCAAATAACGTTCTTTGCCAAGATTTTGCAAAGCCTAAGGGCCTCTAAAATATCTCGCGAAGTTGCAAAGAAAAAAAGTTCCGTTACTCGTAACGCTATCTGCTTCCGTTTCCGCGTTGTGTTTCAGTTCTCTCGGATACTTTGAGCTAGTTCAGAAATGACGACCTCTGGAGTCCAGCCCTTAAGCCGAGAAAGTTGCGGGCACTTAGTCATAGAGAAGACCTACACCTCTAACACAACTGTGAGAAGCGCCTCTTTCTCACGCCGGAAATATTACCTGTCTGTTTCGTTACTGTACTGTGAGAGAGTGACGGGCGATGTTATGTCGTGCGACAAGAGTAGTGAAGCCAAGTTGTGCTAGACGGACTGGTCTTAAACTCAATGGAATATATAGCTTAGTACGCCTTCGAGAAGTCCAAAAGCTAAATTCACTTCAAAATCACACTTTACTTAATCCAAAGTATTTACAACTATAGTAACATTTTCGTTTTAATTGAGAATTTGAGACTATAAATACTACTTTGACCAGCGTAAAATGTTATTTCTTACCGAAAAACAAACCCGGTTGCTCCTTGTTACAGGGCGCCTTACACTATGCTTACCAATTCCACAGCGCCAATTGTCCCAGCGATCATCTACGACAGATATAACCAAAACCATCTGTAACAAGCAGGACCGTATTTACCCCTAGGCCCACAAGGCCCGGGACTAGGCGCCCAGCCAGTCTTGGGGCCCAGTTCCAGACGCAGGACTTCCACCATAATAATGTTCTCCTTATAAGGGAGGGGGCAAAGTGCCTAGGGGCAATCTCCGATGCTTCTCCAAGCGGAGTAGCACGTCTGGCACCAGCAGTGCAAAGGGTCCTTCGGAACCGCAAGCAACCATGGGAAAAAAAAAAGCCTAGGGGCAAGGACCTTGCCCCTAGGTGGAGCGACGACATTCGTAGGACAGCGGGTGGTAACTGGAGGAGGAGAACTGAGAATCGAGCTCAGTGGCGTGCAGCATATGTCCAGCAGTGGACTCATACAGGCTGATGATGATGAACCCGGTAGCTTCTATAATTAGGTTGATATAGGGTAAGTATCTGGTAAAAGACTTCATGGGAAATCACCTACTCGCTGATCCGAACAAAAAATATGGGGACGGGACAACCTGAAAGACACAAAAAGATAAGTACGAAGCAGAAGAAGAAAATTTAGGACGTCATAATGGGAGACCGGGTGGTATTGAAATAGAGGTGAGTTGAAAAAACTTCAGCTTCTGGGAATCTATATCCATTAAGAAGCAAGGCGCAATCCGGTAACAAAAATATTTTCATTACGTCCTCTAATTCAAATACAAGTGGTAATAATATCAGATTGCCAATCAAAGATGATTAAGAGATAACGACAAATTAACCTTTTTGACCCAATTAATTGTTCCGACTATTACTTGAATAGCGAATTCAGTGGAGTAAAAATGCTGCACGGCATTGCTAATCGTTTACTGATAATAATTAATAGAAATACACTTATATTTGTAATAGAACAAGAGAACAAATTTAGATATACCAGACTGACTATGAAATAATAAGACTTCCGTGGTTTCACCATACCAGTTTATAATAGTTATAACAGAATGAATATCTAGACACTATAACTTTATTCATGACACCTCCAACTCCGATAAAATAGGAGACGGAGTGTATATTGTTTCCTAGAATATTATTCGTCGAATTTTTAATTTCATCGAAAAATCATTTCGTAGAAAGAGTAACTTAATCAATAGGATGATATTTGCACGAGTTATGACAAATGTACGACTACAGAGAAATAAAAATTTTGCTAAACGATTTTCCGGCGTAATGATACATTCGACGGAAAAAAGTCCAGGAAACAAAGGGCTCCCTAAGATATTAAAATGCAATTAAATATGTAAATCATAAACCAGCAAAGTTATGGTTCTAAAATTGCAAACAACGCCAAATATCTTTACATTTTAACTCCTATTGACCTAACGGCTTTAGCCGCGCTCCCTCAGCCTTTTTAGCAACAAGCCTACACAATTATAATAATAAACAAAAGGAGCCCGAAGCCGGCTTTTGGTCACATTTCCCTCACAAAATCACTTAGTAAAACCCGTGCTGTCACTGCCCAGACACCATTCGGACAATGAAAATAATTCGACAACAGCCCCAATCGAGAAACAACCTTTCACACTTTAAAATAGAGTACGGAACAACCGAGTCTTTGACGAATCCAACGTCATCGAGAAGACGAAAGGATTTATAGCGCTATAGCTTTTGTTTTAAGGTTGAAAAATGAGTGCATTTGTCTTGTTTCGTTGAAATTTGTTGGTACAATTAAGAAGTGGAAAGTGACCGTCGCTAATTTGAAAGGGTTGCAACGCAATAAAGTGACGAGCCGGGGGTTCGTCGGCGTTACATTTTTACTGCCAAAGTTTAGTTAGAATTAACATATCTTGTTATTGCTATTTTAGATTGCAGATATCGTGAAATTTTATAGCTTTAGGGCGAATACGGTGTGCAGTTGGATTTGTTGGGGAATTGGTCGATAGGGAAGCATACCGTTGAAGTTTTGGACGATTGTAACTAAGTATCAACAAAAGGGGATACTCTATTATAATTTTCTAAGCTTGTACTTTGAATTTATTACAATTTTGGTAACGGGAGGCTTGAATATAGTATTGAGTATGTACAGACAAATCATTCTAATCCCGAAGTAAGCTAAAGTAGGCTTATGTTACGGGTACTCGACGACGATAATTATACCTAAAGATAAATATGTATATACTAAAATACATAGAATACATCCAAGACTTTATCAACAAAGAGTTCATCCCACAAATATTTGGTTTGACAGAATTCGGACCCAGGACCAGGATATCAGTGGGCATCAGTAGTACCATTATACCAACCGCGTTGTCGACGTAATAAATCAAAAAATTGCATTAATAACGTGCAAAAAGACTAGCCTAGAACTGTCAGTGTCAGTTACCAATCACCGGGGCGTGCATCGTAGACGTTGGATCCGCAACACATGGCCCAGACCACCCCGGTGCAAGACACTTGTTTTTCTGTTTTTTTATAGTTTTCTCTAGACATGTGTTTTGTGGGTGACGTTTACAAGCCGCGGGGCGATGGCGAGACGATTTGTAGTAAAGTTTTTGTAGGACCGTTTGGCATTAACATCTCATCGTTCTGGTTTGAGGTTCTCATCGGTGCATGACACACTTTGATTTCCATTACCGTATCAATAGTAGACTTTTATCAACTGATATGATGATTATGATCATGAATAGTTTGGGTAAAATGTCGCTATTTTCGATTAACTGCTTAACTATGTTCATGGACGACAACAATCGCTAACGCATCAAGCATCCGCCAGCTTGCTTCCTATCTCATGAACAAATAAGTCAGCAAGTATGTATCTCCCGACAGTTCAGTTTTTAGGATTCCAATTTTTTTTTCATAGACAGACATCGTATATTGTAAATTGAAGTATTTTGAAGGAATCGAGTTTTAAGTAGCCATGATTTATGATTGCAAGTTGTAGTGTCGTGGGACAAGTAGTTTTACTCAGAAAAGACGTGACTTCTTTCCAGAGTGGAGTTTTTACGAATTGCTAAGAAATCTTTTAAAATTTATTAGTCTTTGCAAAAAGTTTGGCACTTGGGACAACACTTGGGTTATGGGTTATTTGAGAAGTCATTTTAGTATTTTCTATTATTTGGTTATTTGTTTATTAATGTGCACGACTGCAACGTTTGTAACTAAAAGCGGCTGTCAAATAATGAAATAACACGAGTTTATACAATGATATCTTCATCACTATACAATACAAATATGCATATTTTCACACCAAAAGACTATACAAGAAAAATAAATACAATACTAATAAAAATCTTCACATCTTTTAAGTTACATTTTTACCATCATCGTTATATATTTAAGAGCTAGACTATTGTCAGTGTAGTAATTTCAAGTTCATCCTACACTCTGCTTTTTCTTTTAATACGTTATATGATGAAGCATTTATAATTTCTTTTATTTGCTCCATATTATGTCCGTCTTGGTCTTCCTATTTTCCATTTCCCTTGTACTCGTGACATATGACATGACCTAACATCTTCCCTTTCCTGTTTTCAATCATGTTCAACAAAGTTCTTACGACGTAACATTTTTACCACGGTGTTATAAACAAATAACACTAAATAATGGTACAATCTTAACCAAATCGACCTCACCTAAAGCTGGTACTCCAAAAATGCAATAAAACCGTTTCTCACAAGAGAACAAAGAATTCCACACAGATAACGCAACCATTTGCCTATCGTAATTAAGTCTTCCGTATTACTAGCATCCACCATTCGTATGCCATAAAGGAATATAAAGGCCTCGTCCAATGAACATCGCTCACTGGGAATGCTGGTGACGTAATGTCACAGAATGTTTTAACATACAGAAGCCTGACTGGACAGGCTAAGAGCTAATTCCATGAATCAGCTTTATAATACGAGCGTCGTTTTCTCCTACTTCAGCAGTTAAGGACTTCTAATGATTCTAGTAGCTTTTCTGTCAATTAAGTTATCTTAACTACCAACTATCACTGCACTATCGAAAAATATATATCTTTGATGTTAAAATATACAAAAAAAAAATACATTGACAAGTTCTGTGTGTACAAAACGCATCAGAAAAGTGCTAAGGTCACTGCGTTTACGGTGCGTTAAGGTATTATAAAGAGCAGTGTGGTCACTTTCTTCATGCTTTATGACAGGCTTTAATTAAATGTTCAGCAGTCGGCCTGCTGGAACTGAACTGTACTTAATTAATAAGATTGGTATAGTTGATATCAAATTAAAGTTTTACACAATTTTACATTAAATAAGTACAAACTGTGGCATTTAGTATTTTACTGTGGCAAAGTAGTTGAACGTTTACCTTCTCATGACGTCAACTTTACTTAGTTAGTATTCTGTACAATTATGTCTTCTATATTCATTGCGGTTGCGACCTTCGTAAATCCTTGGGTAATCGGAACATTTTCTTCGAAATTAGTGACTCAATTAACAATAACAATAAACAACGTGACGGTTATCCTAGTAAAGGATTTGCCGATACGTATTGCGGTGACATAAAGATTCCATTTTTTTTTCAGAAAATTAACCTTTTATTTCGAGGATTGAAATTATTATAGCCTGTCCGATCTAAGGTAAAAACAACCGTATTCATGTAAATTTAAGGTCTTTCTCACTTGTGCAAGTTTGACAGAATTTGATCTTAAAATTCCGGATAGATCAACCATAAATTAGTATGATTGTGTGTTCGCGAGTGAACAGTCTTTACAAATAAGCTATAAGAAGCTATTGTGACAATGTTCGCAAAATGAGGAATGTTACATGCAAAAAGTAGTTAATATCGTTTGTTGAGAAACTTTATTTAAACTGCTGATTTTAAATAAAGCTCGTATCTCATTTTACATTCGGTGCCGAGATACGAGGTATTAAAGATTAGCAACCGCGAAGGGAGGAGAGTGTAAAAAAAAAAAAAAGAAGTTTTGCTTTTCATTAAACTAGCACCTTTACCATAATTTTGACAAGCGACTCTTTGTCGCTCGACATATACCTGTCACTTTCCATTCAATACCGTGCGAGCATGAAAGATGATGTTGAGACGCGCGATAAGCGAAGTCGCGGCAAGATAATATGTTAGTGCTGCAGATATGATGGCTCGGTTGCGTCTTTTGGTCACACCACAATTAGTCACGATCCTCTTAAGGAAACTAAATCTAACAAAGGTTTTTTGATTCAAAACGGAATAATTTCCAACCAATTCCCAAGACCCGAAGAAAACCGAATGTCGTACTCCATTTGGTCTGATTAGCCGCAATTTCGTAGTTATCTCCTCAACGACCAAGAGCACAATACGTCTTATTATTGCATCACTTCATACATAGCCTCATACACGGGTGATAAATCTTCCGGTGCCATCCAATTGTGCGAGCGGGTCACCCGATTGTCCTCCGTCTATTTACTGCCTTGCTATGTTCAGTTTTTCCTCCTTCAATTCTCTTGTGTCCCTTTTCTATTTAGTTTTGTATTGTGTGTATTCAGTGTAAGATATAAAAAGTTTTTACGTTATTTACGAGGAAACTGCTGATATTGTTAACAAAAAAAACGCTAGCCATGTTAGGAGATAGAATAGAATTTGAAAATAGAAACTGAGTGGTTTGATAATAGTTGCGTGAATATTTAAAAAGGCTTTCGGAGTTCGATAATATTTACATGTTAAAACACGTTTGGATTTCAGTTGTAAGATTAAAATCCGAATTATTTTCAACGAAACTCGAAGAAATTAGCTTGTAAAGACTCGTTAAACAGCTCGGTAAAGTGAATCAGAGCTTTTGTTAACTCCAGTATTGGAGCTCATTAAAAGTTTACTTCGATAAAGGGAATCTTAACAATGGTATAGTTCAGCGTATTTTTATAAATATGCAAAATCTAATGCTAGGACTAAAAGACGGTGTTATTGGAAGATAATCTTTTGTCTATCATATTATTCTGAGTAACCCTTTGAGTCTGAGACCTACTTTCATGGGCCAAAAAGAATAAGGAACGTGAATCCTGTTGCTGACTTTACTACTCAAACAGTGCAGATGAAATAAATCACCCAATTAACAAAACTGAAAACGTGTCCAAACTGTCTAGTTTCTCATGTGAACGTGTCCATAAACCCACTCTCAATATATACATCACTTGCAACTGAGATGTTTTCGCGACCAGTAATTGCCTACACCCAAATGCCAAGGTTCATTAACTAAGCAGACAAGCGGAATCCAATTAGAAATATTTAGGAACTTGGCTGTCAGGTCAGGTCCTGCGCGTTCCGCAGATTTTACGCCCAAAACTATAATCCTCGCGACGCCGACGGGCAGGCTAAATAAGGTGAGCGGAGTGTTTGGGACAGACGGACAGCGGAATTGTTTTTTAAGTGTTATTAAATTTTACGAAGGTATTTAGGTTCTAAGAACAGAACCGATGATCGTTAAAGCAAAATGATGTAATGAGTTCGTACCGGAAGACGCCGCCGCTTGAAGGGCCCGCAACGAGATGAACTGCTGATATGGCCAGGATTGTGGAAAACCATTGGATAAGGGCGGCTGAGTAAGGAAGTGAAGAACTTTGTAGACTGTCTTGGTCCAGCAGTAGACGTCTTTCGGATGATATAAGTGCGAGATGAAGACATAGGCATGTGTCGAATAGTGGGATAATATTACCATGAAGTGGGATTGGGTATGGGTAACAATATACCATATTTTATTACAGTTAGGTTGCGTTCACAAAATAACTGATATTTGAGTCAAATACAAACTTTGAATGCAGTCTTGTGCTACTTAAACATAAGACTGCATTTAAAGCTACAGGAAAAAAGTGGATGTTGGTGACTTTTCTACCACATAATATATACTTACTTACTCCGCTGGCGCAGCGACCCGAAGTGGACCTTGGCCTCCGATACGAAATGACGCCAGCGCGCTCTGTCTTGAGCAATCTCCTCCCAGTTTCCTGCTTGTAGAGCGCGTAGGTCCTTCATGACTTCGTCCTTCCATCGGTACCTCGGTCGGCCGACCGGTCGACGACCTACAGGCTGTCCAACATACGCCCTTTTTACCGCCCTATCGTCCGGCATTCTCTCTAGATGCCCGAGCCACCGGAGCCTTGCTGCTTTTATCTCCCCAATAATATTTGGCTCAGACACTAGGTCTTCCAGTTCTTGGTTTTTACGGATCCTCCAGCTACCATCTTCCCTCCGTGTCGGTCCCAGGATCTTGCGGAATATCTTTCTCTCATAATATATGACTAATTTTATATTATGTACCAACATAAGAAGTCACTGGCTGAATGATAACGACCCTTTAGTCATGGCAACTAAAATCGCTAACATCTTCTATCTTAAACTCCCTCACCGACTAGTCATTGAAGGGTCCAGCGCGTGGACCCATTTCATTCGGCATTACCCGTGATGGCTAGGATTTCTTGCCTTGAAATTTTCTCGTCAAACATAATTAATAGGGTGGGGACACTCATTAGTATGCCCCATTGAGCTGACCCGTGGTCTGACATCTGTCCAAGGGAAATTACCGGCTCCGCTGACATGTTATACGAAGTTAGACATCTAAAGGGTTAGGTTTCAACTTCAATTGCTTCGGGGTTAGTGCAATTTACTAGTTTATGTGTGTCCTTAACGAGGTCTTAGTGTGTATACGTAGCTGTAGTAGTACTCAGTCTGTTTAGTCTGTAATGATTCACATTTGCAGCTGGGGACTGAAGAGCAAACTATATCGGTCGTAATAACGAATTCTTATTTGTTATTCAGTTCAGGAATCTTTTTTGTTATTCAGTTCCTAATTTCCATGATTCTGGTGATATCTATCCGTAGTATCATCATTATGTGTCATGTTTAGCAAAAATATGTTATTATATTTAAACTAACAATATTTAACCTATTGACCGCCAAGGCGTCTAGCAATTTACCGTGCCACTGACGCCAGAGTAAAAAAAAAAGATGTGCCCCAAAATCAACAGGGATTGAAAAATACTTGTAGCGGTTAGAATTACAAAGTTTTTGATCATTGAAATTTGGACGGCTGTGGCCGACGTGGCGTCAGGGGCACGATTTTTGCTGACGGCCACAGCCGACTGTGGCGGTCAAAAGGTTAAATTAGCACCATTTTCCCACATTATTATAATAAAACGGCACTTAAACGTGTTCAAAAAAGTGTTTATTTAATTACCTTTACGTTTCGAACGTGATGTTACCTTCATTGTCTCGAAGGGAATTTCCTTCAAATTGCAATATTTCAATTGAAATCGCATAAGGCCCCGTAAGCATCGTAATAAAAACAATTCATGTAGTGAATTTATTTCGTCCTTACCAACTTTTCTAAAATTACAATAAATTTATATTCCTGCCATTCCAATAAATTTTAATTACTATCGTTTTTGTTTTGGAGAGAAAATGGAATTTCTCACATTTATATTGTTGGAAAACTAAGCATTGTAAATTCCGTCCAGCTTTAGCGAACTGAGCAGAAATTTTGAACTGTGTAATAACGCAAAGTTTCAAACCTAGAAACTGGAACCCAGAAATTTAATATTACACGTAAATAGTCAACGTTTACGACTTTAATAAATTCCGCAATCCAAATCCTTGAAACTAGAAGTATCAATTTACAATTCGGGTTCATATTTGCATATCGCATCATTAAATTAGATAATAAAACCTGTTTCATTATAGACCCTTTTTTTATGCGCCTGCAAAAATTCTACCTATCCATTTTGGGGCAGCAAAACCGCAATACAGATGGTACGTGAGATGCTTAAGGTCTGATATCTAAGTTATGGTGGAATTTTAAAGCCCTATTGACCGCGATTAAGGTTCCCCCTCGTAAAAATTGTTTTTAACTAAAGCCCGTGAAAGCACGTGCCGGGTTGGGCTCTGCAAAATTGAACAAATGAAATAGTACTTTAGTTGCGTGTAGGTACCTGCTATCCCGTCGTTCGTGAATTTTTGTTGGTTCCAATACTTTCACTACAACAGAAAATTACAATTTCTGAAAAAAGTTCTCGTATTTGTGCAAAATATCACAAAGGTCGATAATAAACGAACATGAAAACTACCTTTCGTATTTGCAAATTGGTACTCGTATGCTTTCTCTACGATAAGGTTTTCTTATTTTCTTTTATTCTAGCCTGGATTAAAAATGTCATTGGATTTTCTCTATTAATGGATTTTTATACGTTTTCTAATTTACATTTACTTACATTGCAGAGTGCTGCTTTATAATATGAGCTTCATACGTCGTATATCTTTAACAGATAGTGTTTCTTGTTTTAATTCAATGTTGGAAATTAATTTCTTATCTACAAGCATTAACAATTGGTCAGGTTGACTTAAGCCTTGTCAAATAGACAAAAAGTCAATTATCTATGAAGTAGTGAAGGACATTGACATCAGGAGGTTAGAGGAAAAGTAAACATGTAAATACACGACTCAAATGGCAAGTATATCACATTATAGCCCCGGAATATTTCACGACACGGGTCCTTAATCAAACTTTACACACATTCGGAGATTCAATTAGGAACTGATATTGATATTAGGCTTAGTGGGACCTACCGCTGTAACCGAAGGATCAACACCTAACATTAGCATAGTTGATTAAAAGGCCCCCACCCTGTTAACTCGTAAACGTCAGACGTACAACATATCATAAATCATCTTAAGATTACGGTTCAGTTACTATGTTTAAACTCCATCGGGCCTAGTATACGTCCTTGCGGTACTCCAACGAGAATCGACTTTAAAGCGATTGAGGAAGTTCTAGCTTTGAGTAATGTAGGGGAGTATTTAGTGTGTTATGTTACTGGGAAGGAATATGCAAGCGTAGTGGAAAGCCAGCAAGTACTGATTCAGCAGCTAGGTGCTCCTCATATACCGAAGTTGCACAAAGTGCCAGTGATGATTTATAGTTCAATTAAGGAAGCCTCATCGACGAAGGTTAATTAATAGACGATTACGGTCATTTTTGGTTTCGGTGGTTATTCGGAAGGGTAATAAATAAACAATGAGTGATTGGCAGTAATGCGGATTAACTGACCGTTGTTGCGCGATAGGGGATTGGCTGTTTGTTCTCTTTTGCGTTGGCTTTTAATATTGGGAGCGTTTAGGATATTATGTATTGTTTTCACAGTTTTGGAATTTCCATATACAACAGGTAATGGTGTTATTATTCAGTATTTAATTGTTCAAAATTTATAGCACCCTAAGAGGCAGTAACTATGGTGAACGTAAAAAGAAAAAAAAAGCAGAATAATATGGTGTAACGTTCAAGATTCCATTTCTTCAAATAACTTTCGTGTCGAGACTGACGATATTATTTTTAGGTACACAGGAGAAAATGTGTTGTCTTTTATAAAATACGAGTAAAATGTCTGTCTTATGACTTCAACTCAGCACAGTAACAATTTAATGATTATAATTATGTAAATCCTTATATATTTAAGCATTTGTATTCTTTTAACACTAGAATGCTTTTTCTGGTTACCTATCTGAAACACAAATTTTTGTTTCCCATGTGTTATTTTTCGCCAAAATTTTCATTTGCCCATATTTGCAGATCATATTTTTCTCATAATAAAGCACTGGAATTCAATAGTAACGGAGTATATTTTTTACTAAGGTAATCGTCAAATTAGGCAACAGAACAAAATATACGAACAACCACCTTCCACATAGTCTAACTTTCGTCCCGTTTCTCTTTTTGTGTGAATCAGCCGCTCGTTCAAAGTTGTAAACTGAAAAAGGTTTATCCAGAGTAAGGCACCAGAGGTTTCCACTGGCGGATTGTTATCAACTTCTGACACAGTGACTGGTGGACTAGCATAGTTTGGACAAGGACATTTAGAAGCTACGACTGAACTGTATTCAACGGTAATAATGAGTTCTAGAACAATCGATAGGCATTAGCGAACTATCGAAATAAGTGACAAAGTAATGATGATCAAAGCAAAATCTAACTTCACATTTGGGACATTTTATTCATACAAATACATTCAAAGTATCAGTTTAGAATAGTTAACTAAAGAACAACTTGAAGGATATAATAATAGTATATTTACTTGAAAATAAAATCCGTTGCTATCTTCCTTGGAAAAGTTGTGTATTGTTTTAATTCCAGATAACCCAGTATATCGTTTCTTCTCTATATTGACTATAGGCGAGCAAAGCGTCTCCGTTTCAGTTTGACCGGTTTTCCGGCTGTTTTCAACTACAGTTTGCACTTCTCAACCGATTCTAAAATAATCTTGGAAGCAGGTTCGATAATTATTTGTTTTCATCGTTTTTTTTTATGTTTCAAAATGATGCTGGATTTAGAAACGTAAAAATTATTATAATTTCAGCCATTTTTAAACATACTCGTGAGGTCTACAGCTCACAGAGCGACTAGTTTATCATCTCTGTCTCAGGCGAATATATTAATATCTATATTGAACCCGTTCGTATTATATAAAAGGCTTCCAGTGAAACAGGTCACAGTACAAAGGCTGTAGTTTGCTCGCGATGCATCATGCATTAGTACAGTACATCTGGCCCGGTCGGCGGAACAATCTGGTTGCTGAAATTTTAATCTACAATTTTGTGGTTGGGGGATGATTAATTGTACTATTGTTTGGCTGAATATTTTCGTTTATTAGTTTTCAATTATATCCCTATTGTAAAGTTTATTTGTTTGAAATAAAAAAAACACATTTTGTTTACATTTTAAAATATGATATTCTTGACAAACTACACATGCAATAAAGTGTAAAACTATTTGCGCTTTGTTACATTTACAAGTATTGTTATTGAAAAAAAAGGCTTCAAGTTATTGTCTACGACTTCACCAGTTACTCATTTATTTGTTACATTTGTCGCCCAAATTTATAATCACAAATGAACTCAGCCATCCTAACTGTTCAACACTCAAGTCTTCCCCAAAATCTTCCTCGACTGTTACATGCTTTCTATGGTTCCGATGGTTGCGAGGACCATATAACCGTCTCCATTTTTTCTTTGTAGTTGTCTTCTTCAGTGTCATGGTCTTTCATTATGTCTTATAAATTCAGTCCTTGTCTATTATGTCTTATAAATTCAGTCCTATTTCACAAAAAAACAGGCGTCGTGAAGTTGTAAATGTTCTTGACTTTTGAAAATAATCATCATCATAATCATCCTGTTTAACTAGGTTACTAAATTGGGTTGGGTTTGTTTGAAAAAGTCTTAAATTCTGTTTTTAATATACTTCTAGGAAATAATTATAACATTTATCTATAAAACAAGGTTTAACTATTTTTGAATATTTATTTTTCATAATAACAGTATCTAGGTCACCAAACTATCGGACATTTAAACTTTAGCAATTGAGTCATGCGCTATTTCCATATCATTAACCGATAACTGGTCATATAACGCGATGGCTCCATAACTCTGGGCTTAATGACACCACCTGACAACGCGGTCCAAAGTGCTGGCTCAAAATATCAACTCAGCAGACTCATTTTCCTGTTAAATATTTTCTGGGTCAGATAGACTTAGGGGTTACGCTGTCTTTTTTGTACAATGACTTTAGGTAAAATGGTAGATAATGCAGTCTGACTCGAGAAAACGTTATACTGAGCCAAGGTGAAAGTAAATTTCTCATAAGATGAGTTCCTTGATGATCTACACCATGATAATCATTTGTGGTTCCATGCAGAGGACAACCCAAAATATTTCTGCAATGAGCTCGCGGTTCTAGAGTTTAGGATATTTCCTTCAAAGCGTGTATCTTTGTTTTGCCCTAAGTTTGACGGGTATAGAATGCCATTTTGGTATTCGTTTGCCATTTTTAGAATAGAATACTCTTTATTGCACACTTTAAAGATAAATAAATGCAAATACACTACTACTTTACTGTAAATGTGTGTGTGTACTGTGTTTGTACTGACTTTTGCTTTGTACAATAAAGTTTTAATAATAGGTATCGTCGTTTACGACCGACTGTTGCTCTCCCAGTTTTCTCATCGATGTTATTTTACTATTATGTATTATATAAATTAAGCAACCCCGATACCCAATACCCAATATATACAGTTTTGTTGTTTGTTGTGTTGAGAATTAAGAGATCGAAATATTAAGCTTGAAGTCCAGACGGTTACCTAGAATATAAAACCGATGAAGTTAACAGTGCTTCACAGAATGAAGGAGAAAGAAGATATATTTTCTCTTTAGCTGTAGTAAGCACTCGCCAAATGTACTTAAATGCAATGAAACAATCTGCGGTCGAGGCATAAGAAACCGTCCCGAAAATGTATGAATAATGTTTATTAAAATTCAGTGACGCCTAAGAATGACCCTGTAAACCTAAAACTATCCGTTTCTATTCACTAGATTCCTGAGTCACTCCGAATCCGATACAAGCTTACATTTCTCAGCACGGCATCGTTAAGAAAAAAACGCTAGGCGATATTGCCGCTGTTAAGGCTAACTGTCCAATAAACTTAATATTTTTATGCCACGGGCCGCTGTAAAAAGGTTTATTTTGACATTTGCGGCTACTTCCAGTGAATCCGCCATGATTGTTACGGTTCGGGGAACTTTTATGTGGCGATGCTTCGCGAAATTGACTCCAGATTGGGAATGGCAGGAGATAATCGTATGTTAAGTATTTTATTGACTAGTTGGAGAGCTAAATGGTTATTAGTTCGTATGGGTTAAAAATTGCCAGAGTTTTTGGTTGGTGACTCATCAATATCCTGGAATGCTAACTATAGATCTATGTGTAAAACAACTATAGTTTAGAGACCTATATTAGATTGCTTGGCTATTAAGTGAATAAGCCTCTTCACTTTAAGCCAAAAGCAAAAATGGCTGTCATTAAACCTGCGAAGTAGCCTTTCAGCCTCAAAAACATTACCATCAGTTACTACTGAGGACATCCTTGAATTATGCTTAAAGCTGTGTTTTTTAAATCGCAATACCCATCAAAGACATAAAACGTTAAAAGTTACACCAATGACGGCTATAAAACAAGTCATTCATAACTACAAAAACACTATTAAACTTCCAACTAAGAGCTCCGGGAAACCCTAAGGGTTCTGTATTCGCAATTTAAAATACGGTATATCCCGTTAAAGAGAGCAACCAATAACGATGGGGTAGCCTTTGTTTCAACCCCATCTTCACCCCTCCTTGCCTCGATAGCTCTCTAGTGTTATAAGTTAATGGGCTAAGGTTTTTATAGGCTGGGAAACATATGCGGGAGGTTCATAGGTTGTAAAGTTGGTGATAATTGTGAAATGACTATCGTCGCTCGTACTGGGGGCTGGCAGTTTTAACTATTTGAAAGGATGAAGTGGCTAAGAATGATTACACTCTATTTTAAACCTTTTTAACCGACTTAAGAAAAGTATTTTTATTTATGTTCGCCGATTACTTGAATTGTATTCGATTTGGAAGAATAGATATGTTTAGACTTGAAAGGGTCCCATTGTCATTAGGATCTGATAACGGGATTCCGAAAAAATCTAGGGAAATCTTCAAAAATTATAGGAACATATATCGCCATTTATGTATTATTTTTAATACTCGTTAACGAGCTATCGAAAATCAGATTTCTTTTCATTTAAGTAAGTAAATATTGATACTTGGTTAAAAATTAATTATTATTGAAAAATATCTATCAATTGTTTCATAGTAGTTTCTTCGTAATACTTTTATAAAATAGGTAACTGAATATAGGCATACTAGTATCGACTACCAAAGTTTAAAATAGCCATGAATTTGCTTATGTAGACATCAAACTAATCTTATTATAAAGGCTAAAGTTTGTGAGTGTATTTGTCTGTTTGTTTGTTACTTTTTCACGGTCAAACGGATAGACCAATTTTAATAAATTTTGGTATGAAGGTAGCTGACATCCTGGATTACCACATAAGCTACTTTTTGACCCGAAAAAAATAAGTGTTCCCGTGGGATGAGTGGGTAACACCGCATTGCGCAGCTAGTTGTTAATAAGTGATCCTTCTAAAACCAGCTTTTCTGCTGACTGTGAATGATTCGTCACTACTTACCCGGCGATATTCCAACATTTTCACCTTCCGTGTTGTTACTCGTTGTTTTGTGTATAAACATCCGTCCCCTCCACTTGAAACTCTACTACTTCTTCGCACAAAACGTTGTATGCGACCTTTATGTTATAATAAGTTACTTCCTTTTGTAAAAGCAGGGCAACTCATCTCACAATGGCATCGACCGTTTTCTTATACAATCAAGAGACGCCGGGTGAAGGGGAGGGGTCAGAAAACATGCTCGAAGACATGAAATGGCAGGGAAGTTCGTTAGGTACGTTAAGTCCTTGGTCGTCTTCAAAGAGGCTCTTTAGTGATAAAATCACCTCTTATCTATTTGTTTATGGAATCCACGCATACGCGGTTTCTTCTGAAATGCCCATAGGTGCAGATTGAGCCACTGTGGCCTGATGGTCTGCTTACAGAATAAACGATTAGAATTTAGAATTTTTGGATTCTGTATTTTATTTTTTATTTTATAATGGCATAACAAGGTTGTGCCTATCCCAGTCTCTGTTGAAAACTCGGTACTCGAAGTTGTTGACTCATACATCTACCTAGGACAAGTGGTCCAATTAGGTAGGTCCAACTTCGAGAAAGAGGTCAACCGCCGAATCCAACTCGGCTGGGCAGCGTTCGGGAAACTACGCAATGTCTTTTCGTCCGACATACCTCAGTGTCTCAAGACGAAAGTCTTCAACCAATGTGTGTTACCAGTAATGACTTACGGCACCGAAACGTGGTCTTTCACTATCGGCCTCATCTCAAAGCTCAAAGTCGCTCAACGAGCAATGGAGAGGGCTATGCTCGGGGTGTCTCTACGTGATCGAATCAGAAATGAGGAAATCCGTAGACGAACTAAAGTGACCGATATAGCTCACCGGATTAGCAAGTTGAAGTGGCAATGGGCAGGCCACATAGCACGCAGAGCAGATGGCCGATGGGGCCGAAAAGTGCTCGAGTGGAGACCTCGGACCAGCAAGCGCAGCGCAGGACGTCCACCTACAAGATGGACAGATGACCTTATAAAGGTCGCCGGAAGGCGCTGGATGCAGGTCGCTTCCAACCGGTATATATGGAAGTCCAAAGGGGAGGCCTATGTTCAGCAGTGGACGTCCTATGGCTGAGATGATGATGATGATAACATAGTGGCTCCACTTCGCCTGATGCAAAAATGGGAGTCTAAGTCTCAGTGGCAACTGACAAGAAACTATCGGTGCCATGGCAGTTAACTCTGCCACGCTGGCCCATAAGATGCTTCTTCACGCTTAGTTTGAAGGTTATATGAAGGAAACAGATGAGCCGGCAAAGAGTTCCAGTTTTTATTCAAGTTTTATGTTTTTTTTTTTATAGGACTTACCTGTGTATACCTATTGTAAATAAAGATTTTACTTGCGCTCCTATGATCAGAGCAATCAACAGTAATTTCTAACTTGAGCCATCCCTTGTACTTCCTGGTAAGACATGACCTTCACCATACAGGTAAAATAAAAGGAAAATGAGAGGACGCTAAGGCCAAGTTATATATACATTAACGAAATATAGGTTTTTTTCATATTGTTGCGATCTACTAAGTACTCGTACTTAATCAAGTTTCCAACAAAGAACACGGCGAAAGTTGAAGACAATGCATTAGACATGTACAAGCATTCGATCTTAAGATCGATCTCAAGATCATAATCGCCACTCGAGCCCCGGGTGAGCATCGCAACCCGTCTAAAACGACGTAAGTCTCTAGAAGTTTGTACTAAGACACGTCCTTTTGAGAGACTTAAGTATACCGGTTGTATAAACATGGAGCTTTGAGGGCAAGTGCCTTTGTCTTTGTAATAAAGAATAACACCCATTTATGAGAACAATGTAGCCTCACTAGGTCGTAAGTGACAAGATGTTTCTATTAAAGCCTGACCAGAAATATATGAGGATTGTCAAGAGGGCGTTATTTATAAGATTTATATGGCAACAATTTTGCAACCAATCGCAATCCGCACTCTAATGACATTAGTTTAAATATCTGTCAGTTCCTATTATCATAAAATCATTGCCAGTGTAAGAAAATAGTTCCAGCGAAATTCCGCAATATGGCGCACCCTCATATATTTCTGGTCAGGCTTTAAAATACGTCTTTTTGCTAAATCTTTTGAGGTGTTTCGTGTCCTATGTCAAGGTTATGTAGAAATGATAAATACCTATTGTGACAGTAAATTAAGAAATGATTGGAGAATGTGTCAGGAATAAAGGTCAAATAGACGACAAAATAAAAATAAAAAGACAACGTATCTATCTAGAGTCTGGCTAAAATATCTTTGCATCCAGCAATTTTAGTTTTTTATCTGTAAATCGGCATATGACAACACTGAAGATAGAGCCCTAATTGAGTCTTGATACTTGTGTATTATTTCTAAATCTGTATACTACTATTAGATTCTAGTAACTTTAATATAAATAAAAGAATATCTTGGTTAAGTTATGCTTTTATCAAAGATATTTCGGAGGACTTTATGCGTTATATTTAGTGAGTTTACATACAGTAAAAACAGTAACTTCAGCGTTTATTGACATTCTTACTCTAAGGGCTCTAAGGGGAATAAAACAAGATAAAAGTTAGTCTAGGTTGATTTGAAAAAAAAAAAAAAAAATATGTATTAAGGTCTAAGATTGTTGGTTACCCTTTGTGTTGTTAATATTGCCATACTTCGTTTTTATGTGTTTGACAGTTCATTAGCTTGGAAGCGTAATTGTGGTCCGACTCTATTTGGCAAGCAGATGAAAATATTATCTTAAAGTGGCCTCTATTTTCGATTTTAATAAAAAAAATAGGGTCATTATTTTTAAGGTGCATCAACGCTTTGTACCTATAACTGCATTTTTGCTAAAATATAGTTATAATGTGCTATTATATTTTAACATAGGTAAATGCACTTCAACTAGTGTCTTTATTATGTGCTTAAAACAAAGCTATGGCCATTTGAAACATCACACTCACTTTATCAGGTTGATTAGTGTATAACGCCTACAGGCTTTAAGTCCGACATTAATAATTTAATGCACTGTAGTGGGTTTAAAAGCAATAACAATGCCGGCTAGGCCTTCATACATTTCGGGAGATTTAGCACCTCACCTTTACAAAATGCCATGCCATTTGCAATATGGCATTCAACAAGCGGGGAGTTTGACGTTAATAAAAACAGCGACCTGTAGGCGAGAACAGATAACCCGTACGAACGGTCACACGAAAGCATTTTGAACGGTATCCTCTTCTTTTATAGGAAAACACTTCACCGAATTATTCATTTCATAGAATTTTAATTTCGTAGACAAATTTTTCCTCGGATGTCATACATTTTTCAGAAATATTGAATATGACAACATAATTATAGATCTGATTAGGTTAGGTTAGGTTTGTGTTATAACATTCCGAAATATTTGTTGGTTTCAGAAAAAAATGCTTTTTATGAAATGAAAATTCGATGAAACTGTTATCTATGAAACAAGGGTACAAACCATTTTCGACAATTATGCAAAATAATAGTTTTTATCTTTAAATTAAGTTTTATTTTGAATTGTATATTTAAATGTAATTTTTGTATTCTGTTATTAAATATATTTTATATTTTTTGTCGGATCGAAAAAATCTAAAATGCCAAAATTTAAAACTTCATTCTACCAAGGCGGCAACGGTGCTTTAACATTAATATTTAGTTCTGTCATTGAATTCCTCACATATTATAATATAATGTCCTTAAAACCAAAAACCCACCAAGTGTAAAATGGGATGTAAAAATCACAAAAGGTCGCAGGTAGGGTTGCGAAAGGGCTGCCGGGGTCACTGACCTTTGAGGGGGTAATCAGAATTATGGACCCAATGGACTGGACAGGATAGATAGCGGGTTCAGAGCCGGTATTTAAATAATATTTAGCAGTAATCGCTGACGGGGCAAGTGCGTACCGATTGTAGAGATACCGTACCTGAAACAAAATTAAATTGTGGTTAGCGCACTGTTGATAACATTTAAAATTGTGATTGTGTTGAAAAATTGTGACACAAAACATTTTTAATTAAAGTTTTTTATACCTGGTCTACCGCGATTTTTTTTATTTGCCTTTATTGTTTGACGTAACTACACGATTTCAAGCGCCGTGGTCGCAAACGTATCGCACATTTAGCACACAGATTAGATTAGATTATTTATTTCACGATAAAAATTACATTACAAATTTGCTTACTGTCAAAATTATACGAATTAATACAACCTTTATACAGCTTAAGTTAGAGTTATAATAGCTGTAAAAGCTCCTATACAGCCTGTTTGAGAAACAAGTCATCCTGAGCGGTGAAACAGCATGTCGAAACGTCAGACCATGTATCCGGTATAATAAGTCTTAATTAAATATGTGTACAAACCGCGAAAATATAAAGTGCTATAAAGATTATAACCTATGTACTTAACGCTAGTTTAAGATTCTATTTCATTCTTAATATTTTTGATTTTATGAAATACTAATTGCGCTGCGCGGGAATTTTCGGGATAAAAAGTACCCTATGTGTTAATCCAGTGTCAGCTACCTTCATACCAAAATTTATCAATATTGGTCTAGCCGTTTGAGCGTGAAGAAGTAACACACAAACACACTCACAACTTTCGCATTTATAATATTAGTGTAATATGTTTTGTTAATTTGATTTTATCTATTTCGTCAGTTCAGTAATTTGCGCATTTATATTTCGATGTCTAACAATTATTTATTGCTTGTATTTTTAAAATTTCCCTACATAACTTTCTCACTGTCCCCACTACAAACTTTCCCGTCTAATTTCCAAACACAACCCTACTTTTATCAGTTATCACATATCACCTCCAGTGAGTGATTTTCCTGCATAAAAATTCCTTCTTAAGAGGCCTTATTCCTTTTAAAATGCTGATTGTTTAGACATTTTTCTCTATGATAAAACATGTTTCTTAACATACTATTGATGTTACTTTCTAGAACAGGGCTATTGGGATTTATTGGTATATATTTGAAACCTAGAGTTTGAATTTTTCATTGAGTAAAAAAAGTAAAAAGTAAGTAAAAAGAATTTTATTGGCACACACAAAAGAATTACATACAAAATAACAATAACATGAAGTAAATGCATGCACATAGCGGAAATGTAATGGCATAACTTATTCAGGGGTTCCCAAACTAGGCGCAGCCTGTATCTTGGGCAACCAGTTTGTACTTATATATATATTATTTGGATCATTGCCGAAGTTAAATTTTAAAAGTAAAGTTACATTAAAACTAGTTAATTATATTAAGAACTTAATTTCGTAGTATAAGCAAGCTTTAATAAAACTATGCAATAAAACAATGTGTCACTAAATCATGCGAATTTTCAAGATGCTCTCAGTCTTACTATAGTTCAAGGTCAGAAGCCAGTCACCGATAAGTCGTCTGGCATCAGAAACAGATAGGTTTTTGATGTCGCAGTATTTTGCAATTGAGTTATAAACAGATGCTCTCACACAGTCTCCAAATCTCCTTGCAAATACGGATTTTACTGAAGGTGGATTAAGTTTATAGATACGTTTTGTTAACATTTCTCTGTGAAGCTTCGTACCGATCAGGCGCTTATGGGTCGCGACGCAAGTGCGGAGAATAAAAAGTTGTCGAATGTTCAGGACGTGCGCTTCTTTGTACAGCTGGGTAGTCGGGTAGCGAAACGGTTTCTTTAGCATCACTTTCAGTACCGATCTTTGTGCGCGTTCTGCGACTAACATGATAGATTTTGCTGCACTGCCCCAAACACTGACGCAATAGCTGGCCACGGACTCAACAATAGCTTTATAGACCATTGTCAGCACCTTGCGGTCCGCCGAGTTTCTAAGGGTTTTTATGACTGCAATGGTTTTCCTTAGCCTTTTAGACAGACACTGAATATGGTGTTTAAAATTTAAATGTTCATCCATCACGATTCCGAGATACTTAATAATGTTAGAGCGTGCAATGGGATCACAACTACAAGGTCCTGAAAGACACATGTCACTGGAATGGATTTTAATTGTTAGGGTGTCGGGTGGTTTCGAGGCAGCGGTTTTATGAAAGCAAAGGTATTTAGTTTTGTTTTCGTTTAGCCTCAGTAGGTTTCTTTTTAGCCACTTATTAATTGAAAGCATCCCCAACTCTGCTGCCTGGAAAGTATCCTCCCATGACTCTCCGTGAAATAGAACAATGGTATCGTCAGCATAGCATATCACCTGGGCATTCTGTAGTTCTATATCATGTATATCATTTAAATATATGTTAAAGAGAGTCGGGCCTAAAATGCTACCCTGTGGGATCCCAAAATGCACCGGGAGAGGCTCACTCCTATGCGCACCTATCTTAACCAATTGGCTACGATCAGAAAGGTAACTCCAGTCAGAAAGGTAATTGATAATTTTTGTTTCAAAAACTACTCGAAATTGACAAAATTCACGCGGAAAATTAGTTTTTTTAACTTATTTTCGACTGTATGCAATGAAAGCGTGAAATAACTATGTTACTTCCTAGAACTCGGGGAAAAGTATTATTCACTTCAAAAAGTTGGTTGAAATTATCAATATATTTGTCATAATATGGAAAAAATAAATTTTAAAAGGAATAAGGGCTCTTAAAGGAAATTTCAATCTATTCCTTATACATATGCAAACCTCCCCCGTACACGAGTGAGGCGAGTGCTACTTACGCATTCTAATTCTAAAGCGTTACACGCGATTAAAAGTGCATTACACACCTAGGGCGATAAAAAAATAAAATATTAAGTTTAACGCGCGAGGAGAAGGTTACAATACAAGCTTGCAACGCAAAAGGTTCATAAGGTCGTATCTGTGCAGGAAACGTGATTTGCGGTAAATGCTACTTAATATCTAAGTTTTTAAGTTTATTTATTATAGTATTTAATTAGTGTAATTTATTTATTAAAAGACATATGAAAGGAAAAATTACAATAAGTTCTGATCCGCATCGCAGGCTTCGTCAGGTGAGATACAACAACAAATCAGCAACAGGCTTCGTCAAATACAAACCAATGATATGATCCACAACAGGCTTCGTCAATTTCGTTAATGAGGCACGCCCCGAATCGTACCTGGCCCAAACGTACCCATCACACTGGCGGCGTTACCACGCTGAATGGCCAACGAAATTTGTTGCACCAGGTACGATCCAGAGCGCGGGTCACAGCCCCTATCCCTAAGCCGGCGGCCCAATTCCTTAATAAAATCCCTGGCCTCCGAGCCCCAAGGTCCACCAGTCTCCACTGCGATAGGTACAAAATCGTACGCTGGCTCCAAGACACTGTATTTAGTGTGCTTCACTCTTGCCGCACACTCCGCGGCCGCCCCAGCAGTTCTAATGGTGTGAGTCAAGTGGGACGGAGCAAACGTACTCACACAAGTTGCGTCCCACAAGAGGCACCGACCTTTCTGCCAAGGAACCAACGTGAGACCATCAGGCCTCTTGCCATCAGTTCGACTCAACCCAGGAGGCTCCAAGGTACAAGGTATATTGGCAGACACTAAAGCCCGACGAACCAAATCATTGATCGCATGATGCCTTGCAAATCGCCCCGCGCATCTCTGACAGCTAAGGCCATGGTGGCCATTCTCCTCAACTGTTACCCCGCAGATGCAACGATGTGGCTCGCATACTTTACAACCAACCCGCAGAGCAACCGCGATTCTTAATGAGTCGTTGTCCAGCAATGTACCCAACTGAGGAGAAGGCAAAGCATGTAGCCACGCTCCTGATTCAGGCTTAGCAACAGCTTTCAAACGCGCCAAATTAAAGCCTGTTGCGTCGGCAAGTAACCCACCGTAGACTTCCCTACATAAAATGTCATCCCAACCCCTTTGGCTGACGACATTATCAGGCCGTTCGTTACCTTGACACACAGTGGACCATTTGGTGAGTGCCTCAGCGACAAATGGTACCTGGATATTGTCACCATTCAAATGCAATATGCGAGTGACAAGAGCCAGAGTCCCATGAGCTGAAGCTAAGAATGCTACCAAACCGACTTCACGACATCGGCGTATACCTAGACCACCATGGCGGACTGGCAAAGAAGCCTGACACCACTGTGACTCGTTGAGATGGATATTCAGTATGGACTCAAGTGACATTTTGATTGCGTTATCCAGCCTCTCTACATCATCCTCAAATAACCAAGTTGGGGAGGTTCTTAAAATGTAAATCATGCGTGGCATCGCAAAACAGTTACGCAATAAAACAAGTGCGACGTGAGATGATAAATTTGATAAATGTTCTTGAGCCCGTACTAAAGCCAACCTCTTCTCCTCGAGAGCCGAGCTTGCACCATCCGGAAAAACAGGTGCGCCTAATAAACTGAAGGTTGTCTTATCAAGACGGCGAACACCTGGTAATACCAACTCAACATCGGACAACACACTAGCATCACTATTATTGCAGCAAAAAAGCTCACATTTGCTGGGGTTTATTTCTAAGCCAATCTCCTTCAAAGCTGGAACCAGCCTTGTCAAATCCTGTAATACCACCTGTGGATTCCCTCCAATCGTTCCATCATCCAAATACCACACATTTAACGGTGAGTCCAGCGACAAAATAACTTTCTGCATGGCTAAACAAAATATTAAAGGCCCCAAAGGATCGCCTTGCTGGGCCCCAACCTGTGAACTTATAGGTTGATCGTTATAAAATAAATTGCTGGCTGTAGAGTAACATTGGTGAAGAAATGGGTAGAGCGACGGCACCTGCTCCAAAACTTCCCCGAGAATAGCGTCCCTCTCAAGACTATTAAAAGCATTTTTAATATCTATTTTCAAAATAATGGTCGATGTATCCTCATTTCCAAGTGCAAATGTTCTAGTGGCATGTATAGCTGCCTCGCAACCCTGGATAGTCCCGAAACCTACTTGAACCGGCTGAAGATAACTGGCCATAGTCTCTCTGACCATGCTACAACACAATTTGGCCGTTAGACGTCTAATTGTGCTACCTATGGCAATAGGTCGTATACCTCCATCTTTTTTAGATAGGGCACATAGAGAAGCTCCATACAAATAAGGACATACGGCAGGATTCAGTGATCCACTTAACAAAAAATTGCAAAGATTCGTAAGACAGTCTACTAATCGAACACCACTACTACCAGCTGAAGAAGATGTTAATTCTTTAAGATGCTGAGGTCGCAAGCCATCGAGACCAGATGCAGATCCATTATAAAACGAACCAATTGCGGCTCTCACTTCAACAGGAGTTACCGATATAGGAGGACTCGATCCATCAGGCTCTGGAGGAAATAGAAGTGGTCTAGACGGGGATGGATGCTTCTCTCGCAATGAACTTACAGTCTCATCGCTCGGAGGGGCTAACGATGAGTTTGATAAAAGAAGCCGGACTGCACCCCTCAGATCTCCGTCGTGTACCTTGTTTTCTATAGTTTTATAGAAAGACCTTGACTTACGTGCAATGCTTTCCGGAAAATATAATGTAGTGCTATCTATATTTTCCTTTACCTTTGATGTCAAAGACTTCTTAGCACTGCTTTCTGGGACTCTAAGAGCAGAAAAAGAAAACGACAACAACGAAAACCAATCATCGACACTGTTGGATCGCACGCAGTTATCTATAATTGTGCACAATTTTTCTGCTGCCAGGCTCCTTGCACCTTTTGGTATATGTTTCAGTACATTGACTTTGACTTTAAGTTCCGATAATTTATCCAAACAAAAATTGTTGTGGGCCGATGGCTGAGATGAATCGCGGAGGCTTGCGGGGTTCAATCTAGTGGTGCTTGGGCCCGGAACCGCCAGAGTGTTTTGGCTCTGCGTACCAACATCTTTATGAGCACGAGAAATGTGCACGCTGAGCCCTCTGGGTAAGACATACAGTTTCGGTGACCCGGGACAATAAGGGCAGGGGCCTTTAGTAGAAGGGCTACTCATTTTTGTGAGAATAATCAACAACAATATGGAAAGCAAGTTTATGCATGCAACATTTTGATGACAAAACGATGTGGTGTGGCAACAAAATAAATTACGATATCAGTGAATTAAAAGAAAAATACATTAACAGCCAAAAAGGAACCATTAAATCTAAATAAAACCGTTGACAACCATAAAAAAATACGTATACATTATCGCGTCAAGTCAAAAAAGTCAAAAACAAAGAATACAAAGACAAGTCATGGCACTACAATAAAATCAATGAAAATTAAATTAAAATTAAAATAAAAGAAAAAAAAAACGAGCAATATACATAAATTCATATGTCATACTATACTAATGACTCACAAATTATAGTATTTTGATAATAGTCAACATACAATATTTCAGTGTGTACGGTACAGTACAGATACTGTAAATATTACTATGTAGTTTTACTTAAATACCTTTCTATCAGCCACAAACGTTTACTGCTGAACCTCCCCATAGGTCGCCACAAAATGCGATCCCGTGCAGAACGTATCCATTGATTCCTCGCTACCCTCACGAGGTCATCCGTCCATCTAGTCGGGGGCCGTCCCACGCTGTGTTAATTAAATATACCGCAATTCTATTTGTATGTATAAACTGTGTAATAAATTAATGTTAATTGCCTACTAGAAAACTAATGTAATAATGTATGATAAGGTATAATTTAATTTGTACGTCCGACTTATAAACAGAAAGTGGAGGCTCTAGTCATAGCTAAGACCATTTATACCCACTTTTAACGAATAAATATTCTCATTCTCATTTTCTATTTGGAGCGATTTTCTATAAAAGCGATAATAATATTGAAACATTTTCTCGATACGTTACAAATTCATTCGATTCATTTTCGTATCCAGATGAATTCATCTGAAGCATCACACAACATAAAGATATTGCAAAAGCCTACCCAAATAGCTAAGCAAACGAATAAAGTGCCGCTTGCTCAATTCTATTTTATTTGCATTGGTACGAGTTGGTCGATCTGTTGTCCGATCAGTTCGACAGCCATTACTTGAGAATCTTGAGATACAATTGTACTCAACGTAGAATATCATATTATTAAGGATTTGATTATTTTAGATCTGAATTCTTAAACTAAAAAATACAATACATACAAGTGGCGTTGCGAGCTTTAATGGCTATATTTTTTTTAATGCCTGAAATATGACTTTTTTTACGTTTTCAGCCCTCGACAAACAAAATGATTACAATGTTGAACTAAATGACTGAGAAATGACGGACGAGTCGATTTGACACTCGAAATCCAGACAAACGAACATCCGAACATTTGAACATAAGTACGAAACAGTAATCTTGATTTAAACGTAAACGATTTTCACACATTACTGTGTCAAAACGAGACTTAATCGAGTTTGAAAGTGTTTATTTAATTACGACGACGTTTCAAACGTAGGTTATGTTTGTGGTTTAGTCCCTTCGAGGCAATGAACATAACATCACGTTCGAAACGTCGAGGTAATTAAATAAAGCTAATACTACAAGTGTAGGGAAAAATCTGAAAGCTATTATAAAATAGTACATTATGATACAAGTGTGCTAAGTTGGTCATTACAGTCGAGGCGAATTTGCAGCCCGAGCCGTAGGCGTAAATGCACACGAGTTTCATACGACGTTTTTCAACACACTTGCGAGGAAAAAAACACCTGTTTATAACTGAAATATTTAATTATTAAAACAAATAGTGAAAGTACAATTATTGAAATGATACACAGTAGATTTCGACCGCATTTGTACAGTATGTTTTTGCCTTCGTCGAACGTAAATTTTCGTATTTTTTAAACTATGAATTGAATTGAATGTGAATTGTGAATGATCGCGGTATTTTGTTTTTAGTGTTAGTAATTTTTACTATAACAGCATTTTATAACAGCATTTTGCCGTGATTTTCTATGTCTTTTGTAGCAATATTACTCAGTTCCTGACGTCTACATGCTCCAGTAATACTGAATATTAACGAGACCTGAAAGTAAATAAAATACATATTTATTTACTACTGCCTGCAAATTAAGCATGTCTGGGCGGATGTCCTGTTATTTTTGTAACAAACATATTTAAAATCAGTCTAGTCGTTTAGATTTGATATGGCTGCCAAACAATACATATCTACACACTTATCTACGTAGATATAAAACATATATAAAATAGTTGAGTAGGTGAGTAGCCTCATGAGTAGTCGTTTTAATTTTTTTATAAACATAATCATTCAGTGTACAGAAATTACGTAGGTATTTAAATAAAATAACAATTTCAACTGACCTCTGTTGCTAGGTAGTGGCTATCCGATTCTTGTTTCAGAAACTTTTCGATGTCCTTTGAGGACAATACTTTAGATTTTTTACTTACGCGCCTCTTCAAGAACGCAATCAGATTGGCAATGGATTGGCATATGTTTTAAGTCAATACCATTTTTGTTCCGAACAGTGCTTTTTAACATGAAGTACCTAGATATAGACCACAGCGAGGTAGGCTTATATTTATTTGCTAGTTCATGATAATAAGCTAAAAATACGTTTTCTGAGAACAAATGGGCTTTTTTGCTGGATTTCCAATGAATAAAATTTTCATAGGCTATTGGATACTTTTCATTAGATTTCAATGGCAACAGGCTGTCAGTAGCATTTTTTGCATCATTACGTATTTCCGGAGGCATCAATTCCACATCTAAATCTTCTTCATTACTAGAACTCGACATTTTTGTAAATCTAATCAGTCACAAACTAAGTACAGCGATAAACTCGAATAAACAAATTTTATGCAAAGCAAAATGGCGCGGAGATTTATTTTTTACACGCCTTGCATTGGTTGAATTAGTTATGCGCGCGCAGGTGCCAAATGGAAGCAATGACGAAACTGTCAAACAGCCAAATATTAAAAATATAATAATATATATATTTAATTATACCTGGTGCAAATTAGTGTCAATTACATGACAAAATTAACTAATTTGATGAAAATAATTGTTTAATTATTGCGTTTAATGCATCACAATTACTTTATTCACAATAAATTTGCTTATTATATAAAAGTAAAAACTCTTTGTTGAAATTTAAAAAAAAACTGTAAAGTAAAGACACTAGTGCGTAATAGAAAAGTCAAAAGCACGCGTGTTTTATAGTATACTTTACGGCCATAAAAACAGTTTAATATGGACCACTTTACGAGCAAGTGTGTTGAAAAAATCATTAAAAAATATAGTCTGTATTTAAAGTACGTAATCAATCATCGAGGTTGAGCAACGGTATAAATTTGTACGGAACCGTCAATGAGCGAATCCGATCCGCACTTGTCTGTTCGGTTTTTCCGAGTTCAAACTGCCGTGGGTACACTATTTAAAAGTTTGGTCAGCGTGGAATATCAACATCATAAAATAAACAAAAGTATTTTAAAAAGCACCTAAAATACTCCTTTTTCCACCGAAGCGTGACAGTATTGTGCGGATGAACAAATAAAAAATCAAACACACGACAAGTCGCCGGTAAAATTGGTTGTAAAATAAAATTGTCACCGTTTGCGCTGTCCCCGGGCGACGTGTTTGACAACTGATCGGGCGACAAATCTGCGTTTCGCTTTTGTTTTTCGTTCGAAAATTTACCGTTTGTTAACTTTGTGTTGATTTTATTCTATTCTGAACTTTTGTTTTGCTTAGCTTCAGTTGTTTATGTATAAATAAATATCAGCATTCGCCCTACGCTTTCTTTCAGGATTTCCAAAATCAGGACACTTTCTAGTTTGCCCTTTAAGAATCTTCAACTCATTATCCAATCAATAGGATTCTGGATAAGCTATCTGTATTTATTAAAAAAATCTAGACACAAAGTTCTCAAAATGGCCTGTTTAGTTGTTTCCATATACTTTTTATTGGCTACATCAACATATTTTATCTTCTCTACAAGTTTGAGTACCACTTACAAACTTAAAGGTATTTCTAGTAAAATACGACTCACATATTCATAAAGATTCTCGCACTTGTGCTTCAAACTATAAACATATTACTAATGCATCGGATTCCCTATTTATTCGCGAGCACGAGCAAAAACCGATCCTATATTAAACTTGCACACAGGGTTAATGCATTACAAGCTGCACTATCCCTGTAACTTCCCTATATTCCTATATCAAACTACTTCCTATTCATATTATGTAGACTTTATTCTCATGATTTAAGGTTTCTTTTTGAAACCGTAACCATGTGGAGATAGGAGTTTTGGAAGAAGATTCGGAAGCAATATGCGGCGTGACACGCATACCTGTTCCGTCGTGAAAAAGAGAAAATTCTTTTGAGCTGTATTAAAAAGGGATGGGTTTATTAAGATACTTCACTTTAGTATTCTAGCGTCTTAAGTTGTTAGTTTTAACCTAGGCGCTGATTCGACGGAGCTTTGCGATATTCGTAACTCAGCAATATCTCGGCTTTTTCACGGAATTATACCAAAATCTAACGATGTTTGCTATTCAAACAGTATTGAGTGTTATTATACGGTAAAATTTCTTTGATCGATAAAATATCGCCGTTTTAATATTGCACTTATAAAAGTACAGTACATTAATATTAACGAGGAAGAAGATGTCATTATGGTAACAATTGAATAATGCATGTCGTCAAAGTGGAAACACTATATCGCTGGCCCAATATTACAGAGTTCTATGTTTCGCTTTTGACTAATTCCAATTTTAACATTGTCATTGCAAAGTTTAATTTTAACTACCCAGAAAATGTAACATAAAATGTAATATTCGGCCAGCGATATGGCGCAGTCAGTAGGATTGTAGTATTTTAAGAATTAGACCTTCACCACAAAGCATATATACGAAAACTGAGATCCCGAAGTTAATCTAGATAGCTGCTATAATACTAATAAAGAAGGTCTTACCTTACTTACCAAAGACACTAATGCCCATTTTGCGGTCTTGGGATTCAAAGTGAGACTTTATGCTTCAAGTTTAAGAATAGACATTCAAATTGAATTTTCCTATCACTATCAGCATCTGAAGCTCGAGCTAGCAGTGACCCAGTTCACTTTGTTAGCTCACACGGTCATTTTGACAGGTGGCTAGCGAATATGAAAATATAATACTGACCCATATGCCCGCCCTATTGTTTCCAGAAAGGGAAATTCCGCTTTTTCACTTTTAGCGTGAATTTTAGGCATTCATTGTTAGTGGGTAAAGCCTGTACGATAATGAAAGGATGCTAATGTATAATGTTAACCACTCTTTGTGCCGCGGTGCAGTAAAAGTATTGCGTACTTTGTAAAGGAACATGGCCAGTTTATTGGAAAATTGTGCATGTGAAAGTACGAAACTTGTAGAAAATGGTACCTACCTGTGTGATTCTCCGAGCGTTCTAACCGCGCGGTTCTAGAGTCATTATTTTTTCACGATTATCACCGCAATGGGGTTACCCTCTGGAGTGGCTTTGGTATACATAAAAAATCAACTTCCAACAATCATCAAATTTAACAATATTTGCATAATTGAGAATGACAAAAAAAAAAACGCCTGACAAACGCTGAATATTCACCCAACTATGAAAGTCCATACAGTGTGATATATTTTTTTATCTCGCAAAGAGTAAATAGAAAAGGGTATTATTTTTGTATTATTTGTCAATGTATCCTATACACATTGTAGCGTTTTAAACTCTTGGATAACCCAAATTTGATTTACGGTACGGTAAACACAAAATCGGTTTTTATGAGCTCCACATCTTTTTTTGTTGCTAAGTTATAAAATGTTCACATAATATTGAGTAAACTAAGCCCACAAAACATTATGCGGAAAATTAACGTGTTAGTATTTCCATTAAAAAAAAATATACCCTACCTACGACGCAAAATATTACCCAAAAACGAATGATAACAATAATCGAAATAAAATTATAATCAATCTTGTTTGTAGCATCAGACTCAAGTGTAAGCGCATTAAGTGATGAATATTAAGTGTTTATATTTATCAAGTATTTTCTTCAACACTCAACATTTAATCTCGAAATTACTGCACTGCGTAAATATTTGTATGCAAAACGAATTGCGGTTGAAACTTCGTCCCTTGTTTATGGTGGATAAGTAATTTGTATTTATTCTTGCAAGGATGGCTTAAAATGGGTATAGGCGGTAAGAATCGCTTAGAATGAGGAGTTCGGAATTCTCTGGTAATAATTGAATTAAGGGGTTCTTTGAATACATAATGAATCATTAAAAAAGATTGTAAGACACTGATATTTTCATTTCATTTATTAATCCGCTAACCAAAGGTTATCTGGAAGAGAACGCTTTTTAGCGATAGGATCGCCTATTGTTTACCTCTAATTGTAATGATGTTATCTGTATTTGTATTTCTTTCTTTTTGATGTGTGCAATGTATTTTATCCTATTCTATTTTATTGAAACTTTGTATGTTTTCAGGGAATTAAGAAACTCATACCCGCTTGACGTTTCCGGGAACAGTATGGAAAGACAGTAACATTGACCTAGTGAAGCTAGATAAATTCTTCATTTGACTATAGAACAGTAATAGAGAAATCTTGTCAGAATATTGTTGATTTAAATGTAAATATGTACCTAACTAAAAAAATCCACTGTTTTAGTTGCATTCTCTACATCAGAGTCAAGACAAATGTTGGTGGGGATCAAACCATTATTTCCCTAGGAAGTGGCAATAAATAAGATCCAATTGTCTTCCGACTAACCACCATCAGACCGTAACGAAAACTACCCTAT
Organism: Apotomis betuletana; assembly: GCA_932273695.1. NCBI lineage: Eukaryota > Metazoa > Arthropoda > Insecta > Lepidoptera > Tortricidae > Apotomis > Apotomis betuletana. Next base: position 26,079,181 of record OW026303.1, on the reverse strand, counting down.
TAGACAGCAGAAGTTAAAAATAAATATAGCGCCGTGTGCTACATTAACATTTTCATTGTTTCACCCTCGGGCAAGTTATATTAAACCGTAGAGGGACATTACAACTTATAGCACTTGAAGGTAAACTTGGCATATACAATTACAAACTTTTAAACGACCGCCGTAGAATGGGAGCGGATCGCTCGAGTGATAAAGTTAAAGATCATTTTGGTTCATCGTTTGTTTTGACAGCCCTGTATCAGTGTTGTTGAAGCCATGAAGAAAGCATCCATTCATACACAAGGGATGCGCCCTCCGGTTTCTCCCTCTAGGGCTGTCGACGTAATTTTTTTAATCATGTTTTATACTCGTATTAATTTACTTAACGACCTTCTTAGTTGGGTTTTTTGGATGTCGCGTTTTCGATGAATAATAAATGAGGCCGGTGCAGCGGTGTGATGTGAATGTTTTCGGTTCGTTTGGGAAATTGGTATTGCTTTTTAATGTTGTGGCGTTGAGATATTTTTAACAAAATTTGAGGTGAAAGGTAATTTTTATGCCGTTATACCTTGAAAAAAAAAACATTGGTTTAATGAAGCATAATGTCATTCGAGCCTTATAATATAAACGGTAAACAAGTATAATCTGTAGTTTCTTAAAGAATTTGGATTACAAATTCCGAATTAGATCGATACAATTTAATTTATATTTACTGTAAATGCAGTGTTGTCTTTGAAAATTGTCGCATCATATTTTTAAGGGAATTTATAAGCATGCAGGATTTTTAATTCTTTCTTTGCGTATAAAAACAATCGGAGTGTACGTTATTATTATTGTAATCGGCAGCCGAAGGATTTTGAGCAAATATTTTATATAACTTTAAAAAAAAAATTACTTACACAAAGCAGTAGTACAAACATCTAAAATTTGTAATCTTCATGATCAACTAAGGTCTCTGCCTTCATAATCCCTCCTAAAATAACACTACAATAAAATTTAACATCCCAAAACAAACTACGATCCTATCTGCATCTAAATGACTTGAATACTTAATCTTTATGACGAAAACGGAACTCATTGTTCGTCCGGATGCAGTCTGGAGTTTTGGCCTAATGTGATTTTTATTCAATTTTAAGATGCAGTGCTAATGCTGGGACTTAAAAGATTTTAAAGGCGCACAAGGCATAAGATGGCAGCGTAAAAGTATACAATACCATACAAGCACCCTTTATTGCACAGCTCATAAAACATACAGGAGAAATACAACGCAAGAAATTACAATAAGAGATAAACAACAGGCGGTCTTATCGCTAAAGAGCGAGCTCTCCCATACATGTAATCTTTGTAGTAGAGAACTTGAAAAAATATTTTGTTATTAGGCGGTGCAAAAATCAGAAAAACACGAATAATATAATACATATACACGAAAAAAATACTAATATTATAAGGTTCTGTGTATTATGTAAGTATTATGAGGTTCTGTGGAATTTAATTTCGCTGTCACCACATTCGGCCACTCTAGCCTAGCCTTGATTGGCCTGGCTATATGAGACTGCAACTTTGTACGGGAATCTTCAATAACTCGGGAGCCAAGGAAAACCAAGCAGCTTGGCAAGGAAATTTATTGACAAGACTAGAAACAAAATTACTTCAATAGACAAAAACTAAACACAGACAATAATATATTACAATATAAAACCTTAAACTTCTTGAGACTGTTTTTACGTTAATGATGCAAGCACCCCCGACGAAAAAGATATATGTATAAGCGTGTCTGTGTTCTATCTGTGGCATCGTAGCGCCCAAAAGGACGATCCGATTTAAGTACGATTTTTTTGAAATCGATCGTCTTCGTCTGATGATATAACAGGTCGAATCGGTGGAAATGTAATCAGTCGTTTCCAAGAAATTCTCCTATTTGAGTCGGGGTTCTTAAACACAGACAATAAATATAACAATATAAACTTCTTGAGACTGTTTTTACGTTAATGATGCAGGCACCCCCGACGAAAAAGATATATAAGCGTGTCTGTGTTCTATCTGTGACATCGTAGCGCCCAAAAGGACGATCCGATTTAAGTACGATTTTTTTGAAATCGATCGTCTTAGTCTGATGATATAACAGGTCGAATCGGTGGAAATGTAATCAGTCGTTTCCAAGAAATTCTCCTATCTGAGTCGGGGTTCTTTTTTATAATAATATTATATTTATACTTACGTTTATCTATGGTCAACAATTTAGTGTGGTTTCTTGGTGTGAAAGTGTTGATAGAGGTGTCCATATTTAATCGTCAATCAGGGATTCTGGTGTTAATAACTTACAAGATTATTTAAAAATAAATTAATGGAAGTTACAATTGTGGATTTTGTGTTACTTCGGGCTGCCTATTCTTTCAAATAAATAAAAGAACTAGTAACCGCGCTTGTCTTGTGACTTGCATCCGCCGTGATCCCGAGCTCTTAGGGGCGGATTCCTGAGGTGTTGTTTACCCTTAAGGCGATTTACTCCAAGTATCTGTAAAGGCGATAATTAGAAAAGTTTTTCAATTAGTTTAATTTCCTTGTAAGTTGAGGATTTTTGAAGCGAGCTTCAAAAACGTGGTGTTCCAGTTCAAATGGCTTGAGTGATGAACTGAAACTTGGAAATTTCTACTTTCTACAAACAAAACGTTTTTACAGTCCATTTGAGCAACAATTAATGAAGGAGTTGGGAAGACATTAAGGCGCTTTGTATTGTTTAATTTGACTTCTCAAGTACATCAAGTTTAATAAAAAGGAGCCAATTGCGTATTCATATTGTATTGTGTACTGAATCAGTTTCCCGAACTTTGTCAAAAATTTACCTAACATTAGTATGAACATAATAGGATTTGTTCTAAAATGTCTTGTTAATGCCTGTTAAGGCTATTACGTGCAGTGATTATGCCTGTTAGTAATCTGAGATTTTTCTTACCTAGTTCCAGGAGATACCTGGTCTTGTTTCTGTTTATACCTCCCAGGATCATCTTCGATTGTCGACAGTCCGTTGCCTCCCGCCATTGTCTATTGGCCTCTTCCTCCATTGACCAGGCTATAACTCCTTTCGTGACTTCTGCCGAAATCGGCAGTGCAGGTTCGGGTCCTATGTGTTCCTTCTCTGCTCCTAGCCTCGCCATCTCGTCTGCCCTTTCATTCCCTGTCACACCATCTCGGGCAAGAGAGAACAGAATGATGATAAAATCAAATCATAATGAGTGTATTCCTGTCTATTTTATTGTGTTCAAAGAGCAAGCCAAATTATAATATACACGGACGGAGTTCCATTTATATGCAAAATCTTTTTACAATAAAATTGTAACTCGTAACTTCCAGTTTTATTTTCCACAAGAACGCAAACTTGTAGAAAGCAGTCCCAACTAGAATACAATAATGGCGCCATATGGCGGTGGCGCGAAAAAATAAAAAAAAAACACAATATCTCGGCGTTATGCAGAATGCAGGCGGTGCGTGTGCAATCCCTTGCAGGATGCGACGGCACGTGCGTTAGAGCAGACGGGCGGGCGGGACGCTGCGGTTGAAACGCTATTTTTCCTAACGCAGAAACGTATGCTTTGATATTGTTGGTGATGGTGATGGTGTAGACACCTGTTATACTGAGAGTTAGTATTGACGATATGCTACACTCAACATTTAATGTGTAGTGTGCTAACGAAATCGACTAATTAATGTAGAAATGAGTATTGGATGACGGAGTGACAGGCGATTGAATGTAAGAGTGAATAAGATTTACGGAACAAATGAATGAAGGACTGGGAGATAGATGAATGACAGATTGAAGATTGGACATTATTTTTGTGATCTCGACTAGTTAATTTATGAATTTCCTTTGTATAGAAAAAAAGTGGTAAATATTCGAATTCGGCGGTGTTATTGAAGAAAACATCTACATTTATGTAAAAAAAATCTCCACTATCGGGTATTATAATTAAGTAGTATAAACAAGTTTATGATAGTGTTATGATTTAGTTAATGGAGTGGCAAACGATCACTAATAAATTAACAAGTTTTCGCAATAACAAGTATAATTTGATATATCTTTCGGGATTATATTTTGCATATTCAGAAAAATCCTCATTTAATATATCGAATCGTAACATAAAACTTAGGTCAGCCACAAAAATCGCTCGTCTGCATGGCGTCTTGTTTTTCCTCCCAAATCACACGGGCTTAAAGTTGTCATTAATTAAATGAAACTTCTCGACACCGCTGCCCGTCTTCCGGGCCTACTGATGCTTGCACTTCGGAGTTCGTGACATTTGGCGCCATCTTAGTTTTGTTTATTAACAAAACTTGGATCGGTGTAGCCGTCTGAAATAATGCAAAATGAGTATTATGTATCAAAGTGGGCACCTGTCGCAAGATGGGTTGGCATGGAGATTAAAGAAGGCAAGTAGGAGAGAAGGAGGAAGAAGTTGATAAGAAGTTACATGAAAACACTTTTCAACTCTAGAAAAAAATGAAGTAAAAAGTGAAGAACAAAATAAACTTGTAAGAGATAAAAATATAATGAACCAAGTACGCTTACGAAGGAGGGGAGAGAAAACCGAATTTAGTAATTTAGTTCCTTTAAAAGAAATCTAGCACAATCAGAACACTCGGAGAAACTGTGTTGAATTATGCTTGAAACAAGTCTTGAACAAGAAGTCTCCAAGAAGAAAGGGAACAAAACAAAAATAAAATATAAATATTTACGGATGTCATTTGTAATTTCAAACCGCAAAAGTTGATTGCTGATAAACAATTCCCAAACTCAGCGCCATCTGCTCCCAGGCTAACATTTTTCCAACTTCAACACTTTGAATGGCTAACAGCCCATAACGGGCCGACTCAAGCCAAATCGGCAATCGTCTAGAATTATAGGAACATAACAAAATATGACCCTGGGCCTACCTCTATAAATTCGCTTTACATCTGCCATAAAATAATGGGATTTAACCCTCCCATTCCCGTTTACGAGGAGCCTTGCTTGTGGAAATAGATCAAAATATTTTTTCGTGGAAATGTCTGATTGGGAGAGTGAGGGTTGACGTTGTGGACGATAGAGGGTTTACCCTAGTTTTGCGTCAGCAGCTATCTTGTAAACATTCTAATATAATTTTTAAAATGTTGCTCAGCTGGTTGGTAATGGTAAATGTTGATCTTTGATAAATAGAACCTAAACTTTTTGTATTTTGTCCTGAAACTTATTTACGAAATAGGGTTTCAGAGGATTCATAGGTTGATTTTATTTAAGATTTGTCTTTACAAAAATATTGAAATCAGAAATCGTAAAAATGAAAGCAAAATCTATTGAAATGACGTATGATAACCAGTTTGCTCAGATTTTACGAACCCTGTTATACAAGCAAAAAATATTATACTATAATATATATTTCCGTACCAAATAGATATCTATCCGTACCAAAGTGTATGATTTCACTACCTATCTTATAAGACCTATACGTAGGGATTATACTAGCTAGTGTAGATGAGTCAATAACTCTCACCGATACATCAATAATAAGAAACCTTTACTGAAAAGGACAAAATGATCTTATTGAAAATAAATTAATCAATTCGCATTTCTGCATTTTTCTTGATGTACCCCCTACAACGTAATACAACCTAACCAGATTAAGCTGAGTTTGCATCTAACATCAATGGCGTATTATACAAATCAGGTGCAAACTTAATCTCTCCGGGCTACCCTTATCTGTAGGTACAATCCCAGAACAGTTGATTGACGTATCGGGGGTTCTATTCAGGGAATTTGTTTAGAGATTCAATGGGCGGGAAATATTAAGAAAATACCTCGCCGATGACTTTTATTCAGGATTAATCAGATGTCGTTATGGCTCGACGTGTCAGCATCCGTGCTCGCGATGAAATGGGGATTGGAATTATGCATGGTATTGAGATTGTTTTTGTCATTTTACAATCCAAAGATAAAGTCAGTTTGTTTTAAGATACGAAATTCATATTGAAAAAAAAAAAGAGTCCCACAAGTTACAACACATTGTACACGATTTCCTTGGTATAAGTATTTATTGTGGTTGTGGAGTACGTTCATATACGTATTTTGGGATATAAATACTAGAAAAATTGAGCATATTTATTCCACATAAAATATGCCCCATGTGTTTGTGGCCCGAACCGAAGGTGAGGGCTGTACATATGCGATCTGGGACTTTACGAATTACCGCCCGTAGTTTGTCTTGAGTTTTACGTCTTGCCTCGGCCAGGAGCTGAGACTTTCTCCGCGCGTAGCGGGCAGTAAATCTCACTTACGGCCTAGAGTGACGAAAAAGATAAAACATACAAAACAGTCCCAGCTTGAACCTCCATTTTATTAAAAACTCATGCAATAAAGTTATTTCATAATCATTCTTATTTCTCTCGTACCTGTTAAAATTTTATTTAACAGACATAATTTCTATAACGTGAATGTAAGTATTTAAATTGTACATTATAAAATTGCCTCATCCTAAATACACAAGATATCAATAAAGAAAAAGTTCACAATAAATCCACACACCATATCATTTTACGACCGATACTGGCTACATACTAAAAAGGTCAATACCTGTCTTTTGACCTTGACTCCATTCGTTATTAAAAATATTTTTATTGCCGACATTACTACTTGTCAAAAACTCATACGTCTCTAAGACTTCCTTAGTTCCTGCTGGCGCCATCATGGAAAACTACAAATAATAAAACCAAGCGGTCAAATTTGGAACTAAATTGACCACATACCCGGCTGAGTAAAGTTTGCACCTGATCCCTAAGCCGGCGCGTCCATATGTGGTACATATTCAACTTGAACGGGTAATATTAAACACCAGTCCAGTATAGATGGTGGCGCCACTCATAACGATTCAGATAACTTTGCAACGCTATATCTCTATCTTGTTTATTGGGTCGTAAATATGTATAGTGACAGGTTTTATTACGCCAGACTTTTTCCTCTATAAAAAGGCGTAAGCGACTGAACTTTTGTAGTAAAATTCGTCGTTTTGTAAGAACAGGTTGAGTTCCGGAGTTTGTAACCTACAGCGTTAGAGTGACTTGTGGTTGGTCTACGATGAACGGATATTGTTTGGTTGCGGTGTGACTTATTAAAATGCCCTTTACTTTGTTTTTTTTTTTTTTTTTTCTAATCAACGGACTCCTGTTTATTTTTTGGGTTCCATACCCAAAGGGTAAAAAACGGGACCTTATTAGTAAGGATCAACTGACCGTCTGTCTGTCTGTCACCAAGCTATATCTCATGATATCGTGATAGCTAGATGGTCGAAATTTTTACAGATGATGTCTTTTTGTTTCCGCTATAACAACAAATACTAAAAACAGAATGAAATAAATATTTAAATGGGGCTCTCATACAACAAACGTGATCATGCTTTCGCCATACATTGTCTTCCTATTAATCCCTTTCCTAGAACAGAACCGTCACCTAAGACATGTAACATGCCTTTCATCCTTCCGCATTTCCAAAACAAAATTACAATCCAAACTTTACACCTCATTGAACTTGCAAACAAACGCCAACACTTTTAGCCCAAAACGCATAAAGATAAAAATTCATAACACCAACCAGGCATAGCGTAAATAAATAATCGGTAAACGCTTTAAATTCAAAACAAACAAGTCCCTTTAAGCCCCCGAAGCCTCGATAATACACCCTCAAATGCTGCGAATGAGCAAAGAAACAATATAAAAGTCAGTGCATTAAACGCAAGAAAACACCTGATTCAACCCGCATTCGGAGGGAACTTTTTGTAGACTTTAACAAGAAAGGAGAGTAAATGAAACGGAAATTGTAAAATTTGCCATCGGTGTCAGTAGCCTTTGTAAATACAGGTCCAGGGACTGGTTTTATCGAACTAAGGTACCCATTTGTATATGTCTTTCCCGTGGTTTTGCTTTTACCTTTGGGAACCGTGCATTTTATTGTAGTTACAAAAATGACAACTTTACTAACAAGCCTTTGGGTCTTGCGATTGGTATACTATTTCACTCAGCGGGCTTATGATGGTCGCGATAAACAAGTGGCAAAGCACCCGTCACGTTTTGACAAGTATGCGAGTGTGAGACAGACCCTGTATCACGTAATAAACGCAGTCATCGGAGGCCCATGGTCAAATGGCATGAGACGTTGCAGCGACTTTTGAAAAGTTCTGGGTCGAACCCAGATGCCAGTGTGGTGGACCATGACACAATATTTTTTTAACCACCGACGGAAAAAGAGGGATGGGTGTGTATCTGTGTATCTATGTGTCTATCTGTGGCGTCATAGCAAACGAATTGACCAATTTGAGTGCGTTTTTATTTCGAAGGACTTGTTCGTAATGATGGTTTTAGCTATGTTTAGTGGAAATAGGACCAGCAGTTTCCAAGATATTCAGCTTTAATTGGAACAAGTGGCAGGATCTCAGCCTATATCAAAGCTAAGCTCCTTAGCCTTATTCCTAATTTTGTAGTTATGTTCTCAGTTTTAGTAGCATTTTCTATATCACTCATTGAATGAGGATATTATGATGACTACCTGTGTCGGGGTTGTTTTAAATTTTAAATTTCGGTAATTACAAGGTTTTATTTAACTTGCAATGTATGTGCGAGTAACTGCACCTATGCTTGTAGGGATGGAACCTTGCAACTAAATTTTGAAGCACAAATCTTCAACCGATTGAGCAGAAATTTTGCATACCTACTTAACTTTGATGACAATACAATATGGTACCATGGGGCTGGTCTGATGTTGGAGCCGGAAGGTGGCCCTAAGAACTCAGTAATAGATTGAAGCAATCCTACAGAGTTTTGCGTGTTTAGAACGTACATAAGTAAGTATCAGTGAGCAATTGATGGATGTTCAAAGAAAAGTACAGACTATAAAAGTATGTCACAAAAATGAAATTGTTGACAGTTGTTGTTGTTATTCGTAACTCCTTCGCTCTGTCATTTGAAAACAAACTAACACACACTTTGCATTTATAATATGCATATCATCGCAACATAAATTGCTCGTCGAATAATGCTAAATCATAGGATGAGATTTAGTGGTTACAAACAACGCTTAGCGAGCGATAAACAAATAGAAACCGGATAAATCACGTGTTAATCAGATTCTTATTTAACCTAAGTTACTAAGCACTATGAGGATTACACTAGCGTAAAACACACATACGAGTATAGTAAATAATTTATAAAAAAAATAACCGACTTCAATGCGAACAAATTGTGTTTCTGAAAATAACTGAACGAGCTACTGTGTATATATATATAAGTATGTATCTCGTCTTCTAGTAGCCATAACATAGCACTAGCCTGCTTACTGTGGGACTAGATAGATTTGTGTTAGATTTTCTGATATTTATTTATTTATTCAATAGGATTAAGAAACTGAATGACGTGAACCTAACACAAATTTCAAATCCACATTTACCATCAAATATTCACGATAAATTTGATCGCAAAGCAGTGAGGGGCGTATTGTTGTGATTGTACTTCCCCTATGAAAAAAGGGAAAATAGGGGTCTTCTTAAAAGTTCCACGTAAATAGAACGTTATTTAAGGCTTGCATATCAGAGGTCCCCTCGATGACAGGTATCGAAGGGCAGGAAAAATTGGCAGTTCTATTTGGTAAATGAGTGTTTGCGTTAGATTTCATGCATTGAAATGTCACGTACTGGAAATATTTAATGGGGTTGTAGAATGTTCGAAGATCTACGAGATTTTCTTTTAATTTTCAGGTACGGATAAAAAAATACGGTTTTTTAATAATTGTTAAATACTTTTGTAGTTACCTTCCCTCCAATTCTTATCCGAAAATGTTTACTGTAATCGTGACCACATTCCATAGAAATGGGGATTGATGATGATGAGTTTGATTACAGGAAAAATTTGAATAGCGCGATGCAGGAGAGTGTCTTTCTGTCCATCAGTTCAGTCTGGCGCCACCTGTTGGTCAAAATTTCTTTATCCTCTCAACACACTGAAACGGCTTGACAAATGTTATAACCAATTTTATTACCTACAGGTGTATACGCCGACTATCAGTAACAATATTTTATATAAAAATACGCGCTCAATATACAGCAAAGAGCTATTTATTAAATGTAATCCTGATAATAAAGTTAGATTTTGAACTATAATTCTCAGTTAATAAGGTTCTAATTCATCCAGCATATGGTGCATATATGCATTGGAGTATTTTTGGTTCAGTATGCAATTGCGTTCACTTTAGAGTTAATACCATGTGAGTAATGCGGGATTATAATTACGTACACTTTTTTATCGCAAAATGATAACCTACAATATACATTAAATGTGATATAAAAAGGACAAGGAGGTACAGATTTTGATAGTGCAACTATAATAGGGATAACAACTTGTTAAATTCTACAGCATACTGGTTTTAAATGAATAAAATTAGCTCAATATATCATGAAACGTAAAAAAAAATACAAATATATTTTGTTGAAATATGTGACTCAAGGGTAAGTAAATTTTGTTTTTTTTTTGTATTTTCCAAAAGAATTTGACATTGTTCGCAGAATATTCATAATTTAACAAAACAATAATTGCACGACAACCAGGAACTTTAAAGCACTTTTTCACAGCGATGACAATTACTTATTGTCTCCATACAAATAAATTGGTACCCATAACATAAAATTACGTCACAATTAGGCGGCCATTTGCATGAAGCGTTTTTTGCGCTCCGTAGGAATGTTGAATTTGACGGTCATTTCTGACCTTTAGAGCAGTCTAAGTGTAATTACTACATAGTCCTTTACAGAAATTTAATCAATTGACATCCTCAAAAAACAATTCCGTCATGCCTATTGTCAGCTCTCGCGATCCTGGACAGGATCCACGTTCCACTTTCTTCGGTTTCTGTATTTACGGTTGCCATTCAAAAATTTCTCTGCTTCAACAACTAACGGTTCTACCGTGAAAATTGGATCTTTCCTTTCCCTTCCCTTCTGTTCCCTATTTTGATTGTTAAACTCATATTTTGTTTATGACTTTACATAATAAAATTTTACCATCTCACCTCTAATCTGAGATCCAAATGAACTTCCTACCCTAATAATTACGCTCGTATTAGATTGAGGTACAACCCAATTATTTAAATGAAGCTTTATCCCGATTTGCACTAAGTAATTATTAAGTACTAGTACACATTATGACATCTGTCGTAAGTACGTGTATATTACTAAGCAAATAGATGTAAATAAGAATTGAACCTCAATCTAGGGACAAAAGAAACAAATGGATTAATTTGAAATAATAATACGTTTATTCATTTTCAAACAGTATATTAAAGTAGGATTTCTGTTACTCAATAAGGTAGATAAATACAATTTAAATAATACAGTCGATGGTGGCATCCACTACAGGAAAGATAAATACAGTGTTTAAATATTTAAAGAGCATTTTAGAAATTCGATTATAGTTCACTTGTACATAATATCGTCCTGTAATGTCACCATTTTAATCAACATTTAAGACTCATAGAAAGGGGTACTTAACTTATTTCCTGAGGCTCACTTATTCTCCAACCACAAAAGAACTGAACTAACTAATGGCCGACAGCCTCTTTTAAAACCTTCACTTCATACCCCTACCATGCCCATGGGGAGGGGAAAGAAGTTAAGACAACATTTGTGGAACTTCCGTTTGGTATAGTAATTACATTTATAGATATTTTTTACTAAATCGAGATTAATTTATTCAGTATTCATTTAATAAAATCTGATAACAATATATTGACAACTAATTAACGTGTTCTGATATATTTATAGCAATTGTATAGATTCCCTAACTAGAAATTACTTGTCTCATGACATGTCGGTAGTTGAATATTTTATTGACAAGAAGGTACGACGGCTAGCATGGATAAACAAGTAAGTTTAATGAAAATATCGTAATCAAAACTATAATCTAACACGGCCATACTGACAGTACTTCGTTCTCGAAGTACAAATTAATGTATTACAAAACATATTATTGAACTATATCAGTTTACTGGACATTTCATGTCATCATCACATAATGGTACAGTATAAACATCATTTTTTTTATATAAATATAATCACATCATCATGCATATCAATAACATATATATATATATTTTTTACATTTCAGCATTACTACAGTCTTACTTCTCACATTAAGAAGACTTTGTAGCAACGGTCAGATGCTTTCAACAACATTCATCTCTAGCCCCTCACCTGCTGCGCATGAGACGAGCTAGATAAAGCAAATGACTTCAGCAGTTCTACTCAAATTATGTACATTTTATTTTTCGTAACATTATATTCTTAAATTATTAACTATAATTATATTACATCAAGTGGTGGCACTGATTAAACTAAATATTTCATAAAATCTGATAAAATATTTGATTTATTTAAGTTTATTTACGAATCAAATGTATATTTATACCTAATCAAGATTCTGGAATCTCTACCGTGTCTTCATTTATCAATTCCCCCGGCCATAATCTTAATTTATCCTTAGCTGTAGTTATATTTCTTAAATTGCCTAAACCTCGCAGAGCGAACCTGCCATTAGGTAGTATAGCAGTAATTTGGTACGGACCTTTAAATCTGGGGCTTAATTTATGACAACGCCTGTGATCCTGGTTTACATATACCATATTGCCAACCTCAAAATTTTTATTATCACGCCTAACACTATCAAAACGCGATTTAAATTTATTTGCTTCTGAACATAAGCGTTGATAGGCTAATTCACGATCTGCTCTTATATCAGTGTTCAATTCAGGGATATTAACGTTATTTAGTCGAGCCTGAATACAGGGGATATTTCCATTGCAACCCATGAGCAAACGGATTGGTGTGAAGCCGGTTGATTTTTGGTATGTGGTATTAAGCGACTGTTGCACCTTCCATAAACCGCTTGGCCAATCTGACGATCCATTGCACGTGGCATTTAACAGGTTAACAACAGTCGATACATATCGTTCCACCTGTCCGTTTCCTCTTGGTGTGCCTGTTGCAATCATATGATGCTCGATATGCAGATCCCTAAATAAAGACCTTATTTGGTGAGAACTAAAGTTAGTGCCTTGGTCAGTTATCACTTTAGAAGGGGCGCGAAGTGTTGTTACTATTTCTCGAATGAGAGGTACTAGTTCTTCGGCCCGTAAACTTTTGAGAGGTTTTAGTAGGCAAAACTTTGTAAATCCATCCACTAATAGAAGAATATATCTGTACCCCTCTCTAGTTCGTGTAAACGGACCCGTGCAGTCTAAATGGACAGTGTGAAGTGGGACTGGAGTCTTTTCTATAGGGTTTAGAAATCCTTGTTTTGGACCAGAGGGGCCTTTTCGTTCGATACAAGTTAGACAATGATCGAGATATTTTCTTACAAATGCTGCCATGTGGGGAAACCAAAAATGTTCACGGAGTTTATGTAGGGTCTTGTCAAAGCCAACGTGACAATTTTCGTTGTGACAAAGTTGTAAAAGACTCAGCCTACACCCTTTGGGTACATACAGTTTAGGTTCATCAGGTTGGGTATTGTAAAACAATAGATTGTCAAGCAAGAAATATCTACGTGCGTCTAGTTCACCCGCTAGAACTTGACTTATCAAATGCTGCGTTTCAGGATCATTTTGCTGGGCGATATGTAGCCAAGATTCCGGCTCGTCAATTAAATTTACATGAAAAAATTTGTTTTGGTCATTAGTATTAATTGAACTTTTAGTATCTACCGACAATTTATTTCGAGCGTCAGGAACTGGGCTTTGAACAGGATTGCGGCTAAGAAAATCTACATGACCTATGTATTTCCCTTTTTTGTACACAATTTCAAAATCGAAATCTTGCATAAATGTCCACCAACGAGCGACGCGCGGCGAAAGATCTTTTTTATTCATAGTAGACTTGATAGAGTTACAATCCGTATAAATTTGAAATTTAATACCCAAAAGGTAAACTCTAAAATGTTTAAGTGCATTATATATTGCCAAAGTTTCAAGGTCATAGGAACAATATCGGGATTCTGTAGGAGACGTTCTTTTACTAAAATAGGCAACAACATTTTTTGTATTATTGACTTTTTGCACTAATATAGCACCGTAGCCCAAGCAACTGGCGTCGGTATATAGTTCTGTTGGTAACTTTGGGTCGAATACGGTTAGCAAAGGTTTGGAGGACAAATGCTTTATAACATAATTTCTCGCCGCATCCTGTTCCAATCCCCATTCCCATTTTTGATTTGCTTTGGTGAGTTTCGTAATGCAAGCAGTTCGAGCAGCAAAATCCGGTACAAATTTTCTAAAGTAACTCGCCAAACCCAAGAATTGTCGAACTTGTTTGACATTTCTGGGGACAGGGGAGTTAACCAGAGCAAATACTTTAGTTTCGCTAGGTCTTACACCTTCCTGCGATATATGCCTACCCAGATATTCTATATTATCGACGAAAAATTTACATTTTCTTAGGTTAATGGTAAATCCGGCACAACAAAGAGCTTTAATCGTCTCATCCAGATACTGTAGACCTTCTTCTACTGTTGAAAAAGGAATCAGAATATCATCAATGTAAACCAAAAGAAATTTTAAATGTTGTACAGCTTTCGTAATAGCTCTTTGAAACACTGAGGGTCCATTGCAAATACCGAATGGCATTTTCAAAAACTCGTAATGGCCACTTGGTGTTACAAAGGCTGTATACTTAATAGATTCTGATGAGACTGGTATTTGGTAAAATCCATTTTTCATGTCAATTGAAATGTAGTATTTAGCGTTTCCAAGTCTATCGATTTGATCCTCGATGAGAGGGAGTGGGTACCTGTCCTTTTCCAAAATTTTATTTAAAGCTCTATAATCTATACATAATCTATCGCTACCGTCTTTCTTTTTTACCAAAAGCACAGGGCTAGCAAAGGGAGAATCGCTTTCACGTATGATATTTTTTTCCAAAAGTTCTTGTACAATTTGGTCTACCTTCTCCCTCTCTATCGGTGCCAATCGATATGGACGGTAATGGACAATGTCATTCCCTTTTAAACGCAAATGTAATTCACCGGTTTGTACAGTGCCAGTTTCAGCCAGAACGGAAGGATATTTTGAAAAGATGTTTTTTATATCTTCTTGTAATTTATTGTCTAAATGATCAACTTTTGATGTCAATTCACTTAAGTCCGATGTTGCGGCAGCAAGATTGACTTCTGCTTTGGCTGCGACTGGTTTTCTGACTAATCGGGATCCGGCTACATCTGTGATAATTTCTATGTCGGGATACCTAACAGAGTTCCTACCAATCAAGAGATCATAGTGAAAGTCACAGTCTCTAGCAACATACATATCAAGCTCTATACAAACTTCGTCAAATTTAACGAAAGTAGTAATCATGGCAATTATATGTAATTTATTATGTCCTATACCGTTAACGAATAATGATATTGGAGTGAGGTGGCAGCCTAATTTTCTTGCTACGGACTCCTTTATTATACTACAATTAGCCCCTGTGTCTATTAACGATTGTACCGCGTAACCGTTGATAAAAACTTGAGTAAGATTTAGTTCAGCCTGTCTAAAAAATTTGCTTCTTTAGTTGGAACAACAGTGATGGAGGCAGAATTATTCGATTCAGCTCGCTGCTTATGGTAACATACAGTTTCGGTATGCCCTACCTTTTTACAATAGGTACAGATTTTCGTACGGAAGTCTGAAGGCTTAGAAACCTGTGGAGCAAAGTTTGGCATTTTGTTTGGCTTATAGGTTAAGCACTGAGACTGAACATGGCCCACTTTATTACAAGTGAAACATTTCTTTTCACCACTAAACTTGGGCCTTTTTGCTCCACTGGGTCCTGAACCATCAACGTCTTTATCTAAGGGTCTTTTCTTGGCCTTTACATATGTTGAAAGTAATGTAATAAGGGAGGATGTAGTGCTAGCGCCATTATTTAATGAAGCCATCCTTATATCAACATCACTAATGCCACCGCAAACTATTTCCACCAATTGTGCATCGGTAAACGCAATCTTAGTGTTTCGTAGCAATCGCAGTTTCTCTCTCGCGTATTCGCCGTATGACTCAGCAGAATCCGAAGAGTATAACACTGCTTTAGTAAGTCTTTCGGATAAATTTTTCTTTTCCGGGTAAACATTAATGATGTCGGTACGAAAATTCTCCCAGGACCTGCCTTCTGACGGTTCCCACGACTCAAACCAAGCCAGAGCAGAACCTTTAAGGGCCTTACCGGCTCTCGCCGCAGTCTTGATGCTACTCCATTTAAATTCTTTGGACAGGGTCTCGATGCTGTTACACCAGCTGGCGGCTCCGCAGTCGTTTCGCTCGGGATCGAACAGGGGTAGCGCTATATCGTCATCCTTGTGATGTGTAGTGGAGACAGCATCTTTAATCGCTTTTAAAAGCTCCGTAACTGATGTGAGGTCCATCCTGAAATATTCAGTTAAAACATGAAATATCAGGATAACAAGATGTCGTAAACCAAACATCTACATTGTGTCACAAATTAATAATAAATAAATACTATTAAATTAGGGAATGCGACGTTATACGGTTAAGATTAAAAAAAAACCTCACATGTCCTTCTCCAGGGGGTACCCTGGCAAGAAAAATATGTGTGGTAAACCATACAAATCTCCGGAATAACTCCGTAACGATAAGTATAGTTCAGCCCTTAAAACTATGAAATAACATATATCTATCTCCAGAGAGTAACCCTGGCACGATAAATATATGTGATTAACCATATAAACCTCCGGAATTACTCCGTTACGGAAAATATAGTTTTAAAAACAAAACATGTAAAATAATACAAAAAAAATAATAATACCTATAACAAGTGGGCAGTATTCATCCCTTCTTCTGATATTAGATTGAGGTACAACCCAATTATTTAAATGAAGCTTTATCCCGATTTGCACTAAGTAATTATTAAGTACTAGTACACATTATGACATCTGTCGTAAGTACGTGTATATTACTAAGCAAATAGATGTAAATAAGAATTGAACCTCAATCTAGGGACAAAAGAAACAAATGGATTAATTTGAAATAATAATACGTTTATTCATTTTCAAACAGTATATTAAAGTAGGATTTCTGTTACTCAATAAGGTAGATAAATACAATTTAAATAATACAGTCGATGGTGGCATCCACTACAGGAAAGATAAATACAGTGTTTAAATATTTAAAGAGCATTTTAGAAATTCGATTATAGTTCACTTGTACATAATATCGTCCTGTAATGTCACCATTTTAATCAACATTTAAGACTCATAGAAAGGGGTACTTAACTTATTTCCTGAGGCTCACTTATTCTCCAACCACAAAAGAACTGAACTAACTAATGGCCGACAGCCTCTTTTAAAACCTTCACTTCATACCCCTACCATGCCCATGGGGAGGGGAAAGAAGTTAAGACAACATTTGTGGAACTTCCGTTTGGTATAGTAATTACATTTATAGATATTTTTTACTAAATCGAGATTAATTTATTCAGTATTCATTTAATAAAATCTGATAACAATATATTGACAACTAATTAACGTGTTCTGATATATTTATAGCAATTGTATAGATTCCCTAACTAGAAATTACTTGTCTCATGACATGTCGGTAGTTGAATATTTTATTGACAAGAAGGTACGACGGCTAGCATGGATAAACAAGTAAGTTTAATGAAAATATCGTAATCAAAACTATAATCTAACACTCGCATGGGCCTAATGACCGTGACGCAGCCCACGCCTCATATATCAGCCTATTAGCCTCACTTAACAAAGCGCGGCTTATGTCTATAAAGTATGGATTCCAACTATTCCACCTAAGGCACTTTAAGGAGCAATGCTTTGGGGATTATTGGAAACTGTTCTGTTTTCATTGTGCACTGCATGCATTGTGTCACACAATGTGCCCTGTGGTTATTCTATTTAAAGACGATTTAACATAGAAACAGATATTTCACAATCTTAACTGAAGAGGAGGTTAATTCAACAATTCTCATAGCCACCGTTCGCAATTATTATGACCCCTTGACATTTATCAATTTCATTTCTACCAATTATAAAAACGGTATAAACTCACGTAAAAATTGTTCATTTCTACCCATAGTGGCGTCTCTTTCTTTGGCTACTTTTTCAACCACAGACGAAAAAAAGGTGTTATATACTTAACATGTGTATCTGTGTGTCTGTCTGTGGCATCGTACCTCCCAAACGACCAATTTGAGTGCAGTTTTCCTAATTGACGGACTTGTCCGTTGAGATGGTTCTTAGCTATGTTCGGTGGAAATAGAGCTTTAATAAGAACAAGGGACAAGATCTCAGCCAATATTGAAGCTAAGAATTCCAAATTCGTAGTTATGTTCAGTTTTAGTAGCTTTTTCTATATCACTCATTGAATGAGAGTCTCATGATGACCAGCTACTAGTATCAGGGGTGTTTTCAATTTGTTTAATCTTAAGTCAACCTTGAGAATAACGGATGCTAGAATTCTGTGTTCAGCAAATATTTTCTGAAAGGAAAAATCGTTAAAAACCAAAGCAAATCCCCCTAACACTGTTACGTATCACTTACGAGTCCGCTTCGAGAACTGGCAGTAATCGAATTGTAGAACTGTTAATTGGTAGCCGGGATTGCGCGCCGGCCAGCGGGCAGTTAGTAGTGGTCGCCGATTTCAATTAAGGGAGTCTGAAGAGCGCTTGTTCTTAAAGTCTGATCAGACAAATTTTGCATCGGGATTACATGAAATCCAGAAGTGATACCAGCGTTGTAGCGCTGTCAGGCACATCACCGTTGAGCTGTGGCATGAATTGCAGTGATTTTGTGAAAATACGTGTTAAGTCACGCTTAGGTCATCCAAAATTCAATTAGCAGAATACATGAAGCATGCTAACTCATCACAGGTCATGATATAGCAGTCCGCCAAGTGGATTTTCGAGTTTGCCAAAATCTCCATCAGGCTCCTAGGCATCGTTGAGCCTATACTGTTTAGAATACGTGCGTGTGTGAATACAAATGAAAAGTGATGTCCTTGAAAGACATTAGAAACGCGGGTACAAAACCCGCTTGAGTCTTTGAATTTTTATTTTTTTCGCTTTAATATTATTTAACAACGGGTGAAAAGTTTCCCTTGACAAACTATTTAAATATTTTTTTTTACGTATCTTCGAATTTCGACGCGACACATCTCAGACTCATCCCTCGGGTCAAAATGATTTTCGAAATTAAGTACTTGTCTAGTTCTAGTTCTCTATTTTTTTCTGGAATTAGGAACCAAGAAGCTATGCATAAGTACCTACTTATGCTTAACACTTTGCACGCCGTAAGTTATAATCGGTACCGCGCTCCAACAGCTGATCACGAGCACCACTCGTGATGCTCTTTTTCCCAAGAACGCCGCGCATTTTTTAAGCCGCCACCTATGGTTCGCCGGCGATTTTCGGTGATATTGTAAGATTTATAAAATAATAATTAGCGTAGATACAGGAATAATTTATTTTTTATTTAAGAGGTGTTTTAGTATTTTACAATGATAAAAATAAAACAATGTGTTTAAAATATTCATTTTATTTTAAAACTGTCGCTGAAAAGAACTCGTTTTACGAAAAAATAAAAACTCTAACATGGATTTGTTAGGTAGCCCGCGCAGCGCACTGACGAGGCAGCGCGGGCGACGCATCGTCATGCCGTTCCCCCAACCCTCACGTTAATAAATTGTATGTGTGCGGGTAGCTTAAACGTTCTTGTACACGTTGCTATTAAGCGGATCACGAACTGTGTTCGATATTTTAATACAAACAGTATGAAATCTGATCACGAGTACTATTCGTTATCCGCGACTCTAAGAAAAAAAGTGTCACGAGTGGTACTCGTCATCGGCGAGCTAGACATGGCAGTTATTAAAATGGCCGGCGAATTAGAGAAAAAATGTGTACCGAGTGGTTCTCGTGATCGGCGTGCAAAGTGTTAATTTCCTAGTCAGGAAAGAGCATTTAATTTCATTCAAGTATAAAAAAGTTACAAATATTAGTATTTTCAACGTGCATTTCTCATTTATCTGCATGTTATTTTGATGTCTCAGTGAATGCAATGATCATGGGACATTTCTTCAAGGTCTGTATTGGCACAATAAGTTCCTAGTTTTCTATAAAGGAAACTTGGATTCCAAGTAATAGTAGTACGTCACGGGAGTCAAGGTTCGTATAAACTGATGCGTATCGTGTCTGTATGGCTGCTCACTAGATATTGTCGCCTTGACGGGGAGTGACAGCAGCAGCAACTTTAATATTTTCGGAATACAAATTTAAATTGGTTATTTAGTGGATTATAAAACGTGTATATCCAGACTTGAGTTCTCTACGTTTCAAAAGCAATTGTGTGGTGAGACCATGACTACAGAAAAAAAAACTCTTGTGACACTATGCAAAACTCTGACCGATAGATGGCGTTTAAATTATGTATCTATTGAGAAAAGTTGGCATATTGGGCTGAAAAGGTTTTTTGTAACTGCTGGTATAGTCGGACATCCAAAGATGGTTATAGTATACTTTTTACCCGATGTCTTCAAAGATACCGCTATTATGCCAAAAGGTGTGATAATAAAATCATAGTGACCGGTCGCCTGAAAGTATCAATGTGAGTCTGAGTATGTCACGAGGAGCAATGTTATACAATTATATAATGTGTTATGGACTGCACAAATGCATGACCCATTTATTAATGAATTCATTCATAAGTAGGCCATGCAATTCTGCAGCCCGTTGTACATACAATAATAGTTCCTTCGTTATCAGATATACTCGTACTTGTTCTACCTGTCACGGCACTTAAGTGTAACTTTGGTAACATTTAGCGATTGTTAACTGAAATAAAATAGATCAATTCCAAGCAATATCTGTAGATTTGCAGACGCTACACCTGCCACCGGCTCCCCCGATTAAGGCCGTGGCCGAATATGGGCACGGGCTGGTCACTGGATATAGCGATATGACCAAACGGGCCGCGATAGCTCTGCAATGATACTGGCATTATGCCCGCGCGGACATGTTTACTGGCGAGGCATTTTGAAGGGGATTGTGGCTAAACGGGGCTTGCCATGGTGTTTCTATTAGCGCTGTAAAAGTCTTGATAGACTATGGTGGTGGGGAATAACAATGATGCATTGAATTTTGCACTGTAGGTTTATTATGGTTTGCATGTGGATATCATTGTATTGACTTTGGACAAAAAAAGCTCACTTTGCATCGCAAACGTTGTTAGTATAGCCTATGCATATCTGGGTGCTCGGTTCTACCTTCGATCTTTGATCGAATAAAAACGGTTCGAAGCCAGTCGTAGCGGTACACACGTCTCGATTGCGCGTGTCGCCACTCCTTACAACCAATCGCGTCGCATTTTACACAAAGGACAAATAATGAAACTCCTCTCCGGTGGTTTTAGAAGATCAGTTCTGTAGTTTTTTTAATATGTACATTGGCTGACTGAAATGTATCATTTATTACACATTTTTTATAACCTAACAAGCTGATTTTCGGCCCACGCCTTATCACGATTTTTACTGGTACTAATTTATTTTACTGGCAAATTTCTGGTAACTGACGTTTAAAGTCGTGAATGTCACTGATGTAAACAGGACTAAATGTTCCGCAAATTTCAAGTAATCTTATCTTTTGCATAATAAAGCCAAAACTATCCACGGTGATGAAAGTAAAGTTTTTTTTTATACTATTCGATGATTTATTTGAGAAGAAGAACGAAAGATGGAGTAACATTTCGGTAAACAAAATTTTGAATTTGCATATATATTATGACGTTTGCACAATATTGTCATATGAAAGCTGTTTGTAGCGCCACTATCCTTGGGCAAACCAGCAGCTTAAAGGCTTGTTCGAGATTATGTATGTATGTAAACACTTTATTGTACATAAAAACAAGAAAAACACATTACAAAAGAATAAGCATGTACAAAGGCGAACTTATCCCTTTAAGGGATCTCTTCCAGTTAACCTTTGAGCAAATGAGTGCTAAACATTGAGTGAGATTATTACCTATAAGAGTAAAGTTGTGCACACAATATACACATATGACTTACTGTTAAGTTTCTTTCGGCTTTCTTCTCACCAGCGGTCTCCTCTTGGAAAATGCCGGTAGATTCACAATCTGACTTGTAAAAGTACCCCTACGGCCTACTTACTGGATAAATTATTTCATTTCAATCATTTTATTTCACACAGGTACAGGCAAAAATTTAAATCTGGAATAGATCAGAAAATAATTACTGTCTAGCATAAAACGCGATAAAAATGGTAATTCCTGTAAACACGTATTGTCGACAAACATTAATATTGCAGTAATACACCCGTTAAGTAAATTTGAACACGTTAAAATTTCACAAAAACCGTTTCACGAGTTCACAAATAAATCCGTACATTCATTGCCAATCAGCATAACAAACATCATTAACTCAAATTACGTTTTCACCTGTTTTGACAGTTTAATGCCCTCACAGACGGACATACAAACAAACATACACATCGATTTATAGACAGGGTTACTTTTAACACTTTTACAGTCTCCGATATTCGCTCTTCCGTAGTTTAATGGAAAGTTTAATTTGTGATGGGGTTTTGTATGAGATAGGAGATTTTAATGTTGTTAGTCGTTTATAGTTCGGTCGTACTGATGTGTTGAATTGGGAAAGATTTCGGGTAAGTAAATAAACAAGGAACTCATGTGTGGTCGGGGATTTGTGAAATGAAATCTTATAATTAAATTACAAAATAAATAGGACATCCGTAGGTACGTTAAAAGGCGTGCGTGTTGGAGCTTGGTGAATACGCTTAGAGTTTTAAACATAAAAATACAGAGGGCGTTGTGCGCAAAAAGCGGAATGAGTAGGCATTTTTCATACGGTCTGCATAGCGGTCCTGTTGCTCACTTGGAAGAGCAATGTTCCGGTTAAACAGAGGCCGTGGGTTCGAATCCCGCTTGGTGTGCAGTGCAGTGAATTGCATACAATGTTGGCTTCTCATTTTTATCCTTTGTATCTCATCATCATCATCATCATCATCTCAGCCATAGGACGTCCACTGCTGAACATAGGCCTCCCCTTTGGACTTCCATATATACCGGTTGGAAGCGACCTGCATCCAGCGCTTTCCGGCGACCTTTATAAGTATCTACTAAACCTTACCTTTGTATCTACTAAATAGGAAATGTTGTAGGTAACATCAGTATTGTATGCGGTAGATTTTAATCTGTGTACATATGGTCACAGAAGAAAATGCTACAGGTTTTATCTTTTGATATTCGTGTAAACCGTATGACAACTGAAGGGCTTTTCCGAAAATCGAAATTCTAAGTTTGTACCATGCTATCCCTCTCGATCTCATGTCAAACAATATTAAAATAAGCAGAACGGCACGATTCGATCGAATTTCGAACATTAGAGTAACCCTTCTGCATTTAATTAATTGCTTGTGTAAAATGGACGGAAGTTGGCGCTAAGTAAATAGCGGGCATGACGGTTGCGTTTATCACTAGTTAAATGATAAAGCATCCGTCACTTTATAACATGACAGGTATGCGAGGATGAGAACCCTCTCATCCTAGTATAAGGAATCGATACGTTTAATTAAAACAACGACAGTTGATAACAAATGGTGTTTATTCGCACAATGAATACAACTTGTGAGTAGGCATAGACCTCATTAAATAGTATTAATATTGATTATACCCAATCAATACGAGAGCGATACTGACCTGTACTTAATTCAGTAGGCTTGAACTTATAATTAGCCCTTAAATAACCAACAAATCCAACAATGCCTCCACGGCGAGCAACCGACCGACCACGGACAATGTCCGTTAGCGAATGTCTCTTATTCCCAGCCACGTGACCGGTCGCCATTGCTCGGAGTGGAAGGGGGCGATCACGTGACTATCACGTGATCGTTCATTGCAACTACTTTTAAATTAGAAATTATCCTTACAGCTCGGCCATCCTGCTAGAGCAAGTCTCTTCGCTCTATAACTACATCATAGTAATATAAATAAAATTGTAAGTATATTGCGAAAACCTAGGTTAACCTTATAATTTCTAAAATCAAAGATTCATGTCTTAATTTAAAATGTACAAATACAAATACAAATACTCTTTATTGCACACCAACATCAAGGAATATACAACACAACATGAGATACATTCAAATAACAGGCAGAGGTAAACAACAGGCGGTCTTATCGCTTAAATAGCGATCTCTTCCAGACAACATTTAGGTATGTATTATGGTTAACCCTTCCAGCATCTATTAACTAAGTATCAAATTTGTCAAGAAAGATGATAGATATGAAATGTTCATATAAAAAATCAGGTAAACACCTATGTTCGGTAATCATTTGTGACATTAAGTTTCTGAGGAGGGGGAAAGTAGTGTCACCGTCACCAGCAATTTCGCGGGAACATTAAGTTTCATCATTAATAAAATCGAATAATATGTAGGTAGACTGGAATCAGCGGCCAGGACGCCATAGTGGCGGAAGTCGAATAAGAGACTAAATATTTTCAATGCTATTAAATTATATAAATATTTTGAGAATATTGTATTATGGTAAATCATTATAATTTTACAAAAAGCATTACAGTATTTTGTTCTATTTTATGTTATATTTTTTTTAATTATCTTTTCTTTTAGGTGTCGTAATAATTGCTTAGTTAATTACACATACATAGATATAGATATATTAGATATGCCAATGCACCAAATGCTGATTTCCGTTTGGTCTCATGGTTGACCGGTAAAGAATGCGCCACGGCATTAAGTCCACCATTTGTGCCTACCATTTTATACTGTACAGTAAAGTGTAATTAAATATACTTAGATAAAATATCTTCATTTACTAATAACATCGTATGATCAAAAGATTTCAATTTTTATTTTGTTTTATTGGGACACTTACAAATGAAACTAACTAGTTGGGCGTGTCTATAAATAATTTTGCAAATTAATTAAAATATGTGAATTATATTTTAAATTTTCAAATATAGATATACAGCAGCATCAGCATTCAATTGCAGCAAGAAAACCTATATACATATAAATAAATTCCTAAAGCTAAGGAAATTATAATGGCTACACAGTAGTAATTTAATTATTGTTAGCACCATAGACCATAAGAGTTAGCCAGCACTCTCATCACTACTATGCTTATTATTCGTCGAAATCACTACTAAGCTTATTATCACCTCAATATTATCTCATAAATATTATAAAGGAGAAAGTTTGCGAGCGTGTTTATGTGTATGTCTGTTACTTCCCCACGCTCAAACGGCTGGGCCAATTTTAATAAGGTTTTAATCCACTGAATCGTTCACAGATTTATCCACTGAATCTTTCTTGATTTGTTGCAAGAACAGTTTGTTAGATTTTACTTTCTCGAAACTAACTGATGTGGAATCCTTATAATAGTTGAGTATTTTCGGCAACACTAAAAAAATGAGTTCAAACCGAATGGGATATTTTAGAACATGATTGTGTGTTCATGCCTAGAACTGACACACTCGAGGCGCCCTACTTAATACGCCTCGTATCAGGAAACTTAAATATTTATCTAATAAATCGAATTATCTAATGACGGTGCGTTGACTACCGACATGGCATAAAAGTCTCCTTTGATTTTGTTATGTATACTTATTTATGTTATTATGTGATTTTATTGATTATGGAATTTGATTATTGTATTTTAATTTCATTTTGGTATTTTATTTAAATTCTAGACTATCTAGTTTGTAATCTATCATTTTTTTGCATGGTTTTTCCTTCTGGCAATAAAACGAATTAAATTTAAAAGCGTCCTACCCTCTATCAACATGTTGAAGTAGGTACCTACCAACATGAATTTAATTTTTTTGACAACTTTACTCGATAACATTTGACTCCCTTTGTAGCTGATACTTTCTGATATATTTACCATTTACATTATTACAAGCGAAAGGACAGAATGTTGGAAGGTGATCTAGCTTGCCACACGACACGTAGTACAATTATTAGAGTATTTTTGCACTGGAAGCGTTTGTGCCCGTCCTCATTGCAATTTAGATATCTAAGAACCTCTTCAGGTTCGCGAAAGTAGGCGGCTTGAGCACCTACTCGTACAACACGATCTTCTATACCGTTTGATAACTGATATTATAACAACTGATATTATTTACCTAACTTAAAACTGATATGTAAATCTAATATAAGTACTTTAGTTTCTAGTTATAAGATAATTGCAATGCCCTGTCAGGGCGTTTAACTGCCATATATGTTAACACCCTACTGCACCTACTCATGACAGCAATAAGCGAATATGAATAATATGAATGTGAATAAATAATCCACCCATTTATAACCTGTTATGCTACACCTGTTCAATAAATTGATTTCAGCGTATTAGTAGTGCTCAAGGGAATCACTATATCGATCTTTTTCTTCTGACCAGAACAAAAGCTCTGCGTAATCGTCACGGCAAGGGAATGACTCTATAAGTTGTATCTTCCACACTGACCATGAAATATAGGACCGTGCCGAGACCCCGATACCAAGACTTGGCAAGCTCTGTAAGTTTGGGAAGTGCCGTCTCTCTTTCAGTCCATCCAAAATTTCAGTACACTCCTTTACTTTGGTGGGCCACGTCAAAATCGTGATCTTCCGACATTGAATTCAGGAAAAACATTATTTAATGATATTATCTGGCTAATGAATTAATACTCAAAGTTACGACGGACACTTTAAAAATAATCTGTGGCTAGTCACACGGTGTGTAGTAGGAAATATAGTTTTGGTACTAAAAAAAATGATTTTTATTTCCTATTCAAACGTAAGGCACCCAAATAAATAAGTTAAATATATGTTGTCATGCACTCATAGTCAGCTCACATAATTTTTACCACTATGTACAGTACCGTAAGCAACAAACACATATGTTTACACTTTCTAACCATAAACAAGGCGAAAGATGAAATGTAATGTAAATAAAACCCAGCTCGATAATACCGTAATAATAATCCGTCACAAAAAGATTTACATAATTACTAGGCCAAATTTCAGCTCAATCGGAAACCGCGAAGTGGGTCAAGTTTAACTTAGTATATTCGCGTTTCTTGTTTGCTTGCTTACAGACAAGATCGACACCGGAATAGGTAAAACCACGAGAAACTAACTATAAGCTACAATCAATCATTTTGACTAAGATGAATATTTACACCTTTTAATTTTACTAACCATGACCTATTCGCTATAGTCAAAATCGGCCTCTAAATATTCCGCTACAATGTTTTTTTTTTGTCTAATATCAAATTGCTCCACAAATTTCTTTTTCTAAATATTGGTTTTTAGTAAGTTTTTGCGTTCAGATGGTTTGATTTTATTTATATTCTACAGAACTTTTGGTTTGTCCGTTTCCTTACACACTTGCCCTGTTTATGAGTTTCACGGAAATTAATAAACTTACGAACCTAATCAAGGTTATAGGTAAAAGATAGAACTAGTAAATAAAGTATCAAAATATTTACAAATAGCCCAACAACTAAATTGTTTTCTACTTGTTAACATTCAATGTCTTCGCTATACGACGCTTCACATTGGCTTCGCACATTGTCGCAATTATTTACGAGCTTAAATAATAGTTTGCGGACCTCACTTGGTATGGTTATTGTTAATATGAGTCATTTATTTAAAATAAACATTTGGTGATACCACAAAGAAATATCTGTCAACATTATTTGACTAGCCAGACTCTAGTTTAGAAGTTGAGCGGCGCTTGGAGAACGAGAGTACAACTTTTGAAAATTTGAATTTAGAAGCTTGTCATCATCGGAACTACTACTATAAATATAAAGCCTCTCCGTCTCCATGCGCTCATACCGTCTTGGGCTCACATTCACATCGCGGAGTTCATACGATGAACTCCGCGACCTCGGCAACCGTCTTTCCCGTCGATCGACTACATCATGCAATCTGTGCTGATCACGAGGTGTGTGCTTCGACGGCCTACGAGCGTGAAACTCTCTCACGATATACTGCGCGATCATAACTGCCTCCATCATGTAAGTGTTTGCGGCTTTGCCTACCTTCAGGCTCCCTTCCGCTCCCTCACTTAGCATGACTTCCGCGGCGAATGTCGATGAACTGCCTCCATCATGTAAGTGCTTGCGGCTTTGCCTACCTTCAGGCTCCCTTCCGCTCCCTCACTTAGCATGACTTCCGCGGCGAATGTCGATGAATCTCGAATTCATCGTATCTCCTCTCTCGCGCTCCTCTCTGGGCTCAGTATCAGTGCCCTCCTTATTTCTCAGCCTCCATCACTGAAACTTGCACTTAAACAGTGATTACACTGATAATTTATTTATCAGCATGCATACATCGGTGCTTCGATCATAAAAATGAAACAAATTTATCGTATAGGGAACAAAGCCAGGAAAGGGTCCAGCTGTTAAACTCCTTAGTTACTAGTCCGTCATTTCGAGGAGTCCTACCAGATTATCTTGTATTGTACATTATTACAAACGTGAAAGTTTATGATCATATAGTTATATATACCTTCAACTTTAAAAGGCAATAGACCATCATAAAACTAATTCAGTAACCAGACATCAGAACAGACACAGTGTTATGGTTACAAATCATAGGGTACTCATTCAAAGGAGGGACAAATAGGAGCCGAGGGTTTCTACGGGCGCACCTCATCCCCTCTACGCGAACGAAACCGCGAAGAAAAGCTAGTTAAATTTCTTATTCACCAAGTGCCAAAAACTTACTTCCAGTTTCTCGAATTAACCCATAATCATTTCTAATATATCTTTGGGGTAAGTTCTCAGACCCTACTCGTATATTATGGTAGGATTCCAGAAAACCTCGATGATGGTCGTGAGCTTGAGATTTTAAGACGAGAATGTGTTGGTATGTAACTCGCAAAATAGTCTGATTGCTATCACATTGTTGGTCGCCTTGAGCGGCATAGTAATAACAAGCCGATACGTAATAAAACTCTACAACTTACGAGTGCAGCGGTCAGCGCATTGATAAGCAACTGGAATATTTTATCTAGGCACCCACTTTGTTGTTTATATTTTATTTATTTATTCATAGTTACCTTATGTTGTATTATTTGCGATTCGTACACTTTGAACTTAGTTAAGTATTTAGTTAAACGATGTGCATGTATTTCTCTAGTTAAGTGAATTGTATTCTTTTGGAGAAATAAATTCTTAAACCATAACCATGTATGTATCTTTGTAGTATTTTAATTCCATTCTCACGAAAATTATCATCTTCACGTTTCAAAGTACAGTCTTAGTAAAAGAACAGAATAGAGTAGACCCTAGTATGGTATGGTACATTCAAAGTCAAAGTAGTTTATTCTTCAATTTAGGCATAATTACAATGCACTTATGAATGTCGGCTGTTTTGCAAAACAGTAAGTATATTTTATACATAAAATTACATGGTTTTTTCAGTTGGAGGGCTACGTATATTTTGTGTGTTCATTCAAGAAACAAAGCCCAGAAACATTAATAAAAGAGAAATAGTTCTCGCATAAGCAATGTTCAGGTATTTAGTTACCTATACTAGAACTCGTAATATCACAGATACACAATCTGAACCACCAAAACATAATTAAGATAACTAAAACCCAACAAAAGAATATGGTCGAACACTATAACTTTACGGACATTCACCATTGCATTTTTAAGTGAAAGTTTGTATTTCTAATTGAATGTACATAATTATATTATATCCCTTTAGTTGGTAATTAAAATGCCATAGTATTAGTAGCCCTTGAATTATTTCACAACACAAATTTAAGAGGATATTTGATATTATGCATTAATATATGTAGACACTTTATCATAACAGCAATATTATAAGTAGAACATAAAAACAATCAAAGTATACAAAGACGAACCCGTCATTATTTATAAGGGATTTCTTTTAGTTAAGCTCCGAGTAAATGGGAGTGAAAGGTATACGAATATATTGAACGCTTAATTATGCATACCCTTAAGGTAGTCGTTTAATTATATAAACAAGTGTATTTACTTTTTTTTTTGCAAATTTATCTCAAACGTTAAATCAAAAATTCCACAAAATAATTAAAAACATTTAGCACTTTCGCGTCGTTTAGGGATGAAATTAATACTTATTCTTAATACTCGTTAGTCGTATTCATTGTGTGAAGGCCGATAATTCGAAATTTGCGGGCGGGATAAGCAAGTGATTATAAGAATACTCGCCTATCCCAACTTCTGATATATAAGGAATCGATACGTTTAATTAAAACAACGACAGTTGATAACAAATGGTGTTTATTCGCACAATGAATACAACTTGTGAGTAGGCATAGACCTCATTAAATAGTATTAATATTGATTATACCCAATCAATACGAGAGCGATACTGACCTGTACTTAATTCAGTAGGCTTGAACTTATAATTAGCCCTTAAATAACCAACAAATCCAACAATGCCTCCACGGCGAGCAACCGACCGACCACGGACAATGTCCGTTAGCGAATGTCTCTTATTCCCAGCCACGTGACCGGTCGCCATTGCTCGGAGTGGAAGGGGGCGATCACGTGACTATCACGTGATCGTTCATTGCAACTACTTTTAAATTAGAAATTATCCTTACACTAGCGTGATTCACGGCGTAAGTATAGGCGTAGTAAGGATGCCACTCCGGAATGACTGGCAAGGCTTTTGACGTCATCACTCATCACGTTATGATTGGTTGGTTCTGTCAATCCGATTCTGTGTTGCCAGTGGTGTATCCTAATACTCCCCGATTCCCTTGTTACCTATATGAATCTCATAAAATCGTGATTCGTGAAAATTTAATCAAAGAACATGACAATTGTAATGCATAAATGCATAATTACTATTATTTTGTACGACTGTGGCAAACATTGTTTTCCTTATAATTATTTTGTGACCATAAAAGCGGCAACTAATCACTGACGTAGAAAGTCTCAATAGCCGGAGTATCGTACCTTATTTTCTTATGCCGTGGTATGACTTTTGCCCACGACTGCACGACCAGCGGCGCGGCGAGCGGTCGAGCGAGATCCGACCGCGGCAGCCGCACGAGTGAGCGAGACACACGTACTTACACCGATGCCGCTATCGCTGCTCTGCAAGAGAGCTTAATTATTTTAGTACCTACAGTTACTGTCTGGCTAAAATTCTCATTAGTAGAAACGCTGACTAATTTAGTTTTTACAATAACCTTAACAAAGACTGCTAAGTAAACCGCTTAAAGAAATTCACCCAGTCTAGACTAAGCGCTTAAGCTATATTTATCCTAGCTTAATTATATTGTAACCCGATGCTCATAAATTGAAGCGTAGGTGTTTCTGGAAACATTTAATTATTCGTTTACGTGGTTATACCTGTGGCCAGTCGATCTTCGAGTCGCATAGTAAGAAGCGGGGGCGGATGGCACGGTGTGCGGTCTTTATGCTGGTCAACCGAGCAATCTCAGACCTCCCCAACTCAATATCAACTTTAAGCCCAAGTGCACTAACTTGAAGTTTGTGTGTGTAAATTTTGTTTATCACTCTTGAATTTCTTGCAGTCTTAACAACGTGAATTGAGCTGTGCTTGAGAGAGTTAAGGGTGGTTTTCGATGCCTCGACAAGGATTTACACTATTAAAATAATGAGGACTCCTAAGGGTATCCGTGCAATTTCTCATGTGTTTGCTTCCTTTATTTATTGTGTGGCGAATAAGGCTACTGTTTCGCTTTTGTTGCGTTGTTGAGACGTCTAGCGTTGTAGTTTGCCACCTTGTTTCCAGCTAAGATTAAGGTCCAATGTAAACGATATGTCGGCGTATTTTAAAACTGCGGCTATTGGGGCAGACTTGTGAGGATATTTTCATATGGAAGGATTTATTGCTATAGGTTTAAAGATGAACGTCGTGTTTAAGTATCGGCTTCAAGGCCTTGGATACCTAGTTGCGCCAAGTGCATTCGGAACGATGGTTTTTGAAATTGTAGAATGTAAACTTGGACTCGATAGGCTTCGGTAGCACTTTTCTGGTAATCATCAAAGAAATGCGGGATGGTGTTTTACTCGACATATAACCAACAAAGAGAAAAAATGTCTTTGTTAGTCTTAAACGAGGTCTCTTATTTGGTATTCGACTGACAGTAAGTTCATAGCAAGATAATATCAATAAAAAGAAAATGCAATACGATAGCGAGATCATTTACCTAAGTAAAATCAGAGTCGAATACATGTCCTGGCGTACGTATAGTTTTATATTCTTCTGTCCCTTTTTAAATGTCGTAAATTAGATTTGTTTTTTATTAGACGGCGATTGGTGCCGCTGATACACGATATTTTCCTATGAGTTTAGTGATTGGTAGTTGAGATCTTTCACACATTAATGACAGTACTGTATTTGTTATTCCAAAGATAATTGTTAAAAATGCAACAATAGGATGCGATCAGGTCCTTCATATTTACATACAATACGTAGACAGAGTCAAGTGACTATTAGAAAAACCCGGAGCTTTCTGATATGGCATGGAGCAGGTAAGTGAGCACACTATTGTAAATGAAACAAAAATAAAGTAAGTTGGTGCGATCCAATATTAAAGGCCTCCTAGTGGGTATTAAGGAGTACGCTATTAAGGAAAACTCTTTCAAAAGAACTACCTGTTTTATAAAAAAAAAACCTATAACCTAACCCGTGCTACCTCTATTGTTCTAAATTGCGATCATACGTGGTCCACACCGGGACTCGAATCCAGTATCTTTGGATTGCCAGTCTGACGTCTCAACCTATCGACTAGAGACGCACTGCGTGCGTAACGCCTTCAATTTCACAATCCGTTTTTTTTATTTATTTAATAAATAAATAAATATCGGACAACCTCACACAAATCGATCTAGTCCCAAATGAAGCTCAAGAAGGCTTGTGTTATGGGTACTAAGCGACGATATACGTACTTATATAGATAAATAATTATACTTAAATACATAGAACAACCATGACCCAAGCATAAATATTCGAGTTCATCACACAAATATTTGCCCTGGCTGGGATTCGAACCCGGGACCGCCGGCTCAGTAGGCAGGTGTCTACAAACTGCGCCAAACGCGTTATGAACATTTTATTTTTGAAAGGTATTGTGCGGACCACGTATGAGCGCTATTTATTTTGCGTGTTGAGAAATTTAACAATATAGGTAGTGTTAATATACCCACATTACAAAAATCATTTCAAGTTTTTCGAAATTACTTTGTAATGTGGGTATATTAACACTATATTTTTTATCATTGTGTTTCGAAATGAAATATTAGAGCTTTGTTTTGTTTTATGAGTTACTAGCTGTGCCCCGCGGTGTTACCCGCTCATCCCACGGGAACACTAAATTTATTCAGGATGAAAAGTTTCCTATGTCCTTTCCCGGGTCTCAAACTATCTCCATACCAAATTTCATCTAAATCGGTTCAGCGGTTTAGGCGTGATGAGGTAACAGACAGACAGACACACTTTCGCATTTATAATATTAGTACGGATTAGTATGGATGAGTAACTTTTTACACGATAGAAGTGTAATACACATGTATTACACATAGTGTATACTAAGAAACGGTAAACGAAGTTTCCGTTAAAACAGGTTCAAAGTTCACCTTTCCTATATCACCTTCATTTGATTTTGATTCCCCGGCGTGTTCCTGTCACTCTATCTGGTTCGAACCAGTTACAAATGGAATGACTCGCGCTCGGCAGGCTGAATGGTTTCGGCGAGTCATCCAGTACTAACAGGTGAGAGGTGCGTTTACATGTGTTTAGTGGCTAGTCGTGCAAGGTGAAATCAAAATTACAGTCCGACCAAAAAGAGTAGAAATAAAAAAGTGGCAATACTGTAGTGTCCTCCCTTTCTAATCAATATAAGAAAACGGGGACAACACTACAGTATTGCCACTTTTTAATTTCTACTCTTTTTGGTCGGACTGTAAACTATGAGATAGCTGAAAGGAAATAAAAAATAATTAACGCCTCAAGGCACTTAAACACTACCAGTAAAATTTAAATATTTACATTAAAGTGGAGCAACGGTTGCAAACCTTTTTGTTATTCGGATCTCACATTAAAAATCCTACTAGTGAACAAACACAATTTTTTTTTCTGACAAATGAAATTTGGTCAGAAAAAACAACTCAAGACACCCACCAGTTGTTTATTATCGTTTTTTTTTATTAAATTAAAATATAGGCTACTATTTACCCCGAAAAATATTAGTGTTCCCGTGGCATGAGCGGGTAACACCGCGCGGCGGAATTAATAATAATAATAAACAACTGGTGGGTATCTTGAGTAACTAAGTATTAAATCCAGGGAGTTCCCTCCCTTCATACCGAAATTTATCATAATTTGTTCAGCCGTTTGAACGTGAAGAAGTAACAAACATTCACATAAACACACTAACAACTTTCGCCTTTATAATATTACTGTGATTTTTTTTTCTGAAAAATTTACTACTGGTAGATTCTTCTTGAGAATCTTGAGTTGTTTCTTCTGACTAAGTTTTAAGTTTCCAAAGTGCTAAAATCTAATCTGTTTAAAAACTTCTAAGGCCTACTTATAAATAAAGCTTAGGTTTCTAAAACTCATACCTTGAAACTTAAGTCAATAGAAATAGATAGAGTGATCAATAAAAATAAATCTGCAAGGGATAAAATATACATACGATCCGAATTTCGGACGTTAACATAGAACACAGCAACTTTGACCAACAAGCAACGACTAAACAAGAAAAAAAAACAAAAGATATCCAAAAAAGTGCAAAGGAGGGTCCAAGATTTCGCAAGACACATCCCTATTTATTTATAAAGTCCAATAAAAGAATCGGTTGACTGCGCTGGTCTGAACGGGGCTCGGCATTAGGGTACAGCACAGCTATTGACATTCTGCCGGCCATTGTAGGGGCAGTCGGTAAACATGATTTGTAGAAATGACGGCTACGATTGGAGTACCGTGGAATAGACGCTTGGTTTCTAACTGATTAGTGTTTGTTCATTAGTGGGATTTTTAATGAAGAGGGTTGACTATCATTGAATTTGTTTTGGCTCTCTGAAACTGAAAAGGGAATTTGTGACGACCATCATTTGACTGGTGAACTGAATCATTAAATTTGCTGACCCTACGTTAAATTTAAAGTTTCTTATTACTAAATCCTGTCTAATAGGTCTTTTTGTGCGTCGGATATAATTTTTTTTAAGGACGAAGCATTTTCATTATCAATGCATTTTGAATCAACGATCTTCCACTCTTTTCACTCTTTTGTTATATGAAATAAGAGTACATCAATGAAAATAATAAGTACGGAAGAAAAACTAGCACCACATGAGATTCACAAAGGGACTCAAAGAAACATAAAGGGAGCTGCTTCAAAACATACTAGAGACTTATTAATTTTTATTGTGGATGAGCGAGTATTAAGATTGGCACAGTAACATAAAAAGAGGTATCAAAAACAATAGGTACAAAAACTGGAAATACGATCCCTATCTATGACGCACGGTGGTTCTCGGCGGGGGTCAAAAAAATGAATAACGTTGTCGAAAATTTACAAAATTCTATGATGTAACAACATTGGAAAGAGCGTAAAATTGAAGTGATCCGAACAAGCGGTATCTGCGGCGGATCTGACCATTTGTAAGTGTAACAAGGAGCGATGAGCTCCGAAACCACAGGTATTTTATACAAAAGTCGTATCGATTACTTACGGCGCTTTGACCTTGTTAAGTGGGAGTCGGTGTTTATTTTTTTAATAAATAAAAATATAACGCTACTCGCGTGGTGTTACCTACCCACGACAATACTATATCTTTTGGAGTAAAAAGCAGCTTAGAGTTAGTCCAGGGTGTCAGCTACCTTCATACAAAAAAATGATTAAAATTGGTTCAACCGTTTGACCGTGAGGAAATAACAAACATACACATAAAAACACTCACAAATTTTCGCCTTAATATTAGTGTGATAGTGCAGCTTATCGCCAGTCTAAATCGGAAGTAGCGTAAACGTAACTTAGTATGGGAGGCCAAGATCCACTTTGGATCGCTAAGCAAGCGTAGTAATAAGTATCTAGTATGATGCCATTAACACAGTGTATCTTTAACTTAAGCACGTGTAGATTAAAGTTAGGTATTATAATCTTGAATTTAATTTGGGACAAACTACATAATATGTTTTGTTTTAAGATTTTTCTCGTATCGATTTTTTAATTTAGTATCTATCACCCATTCTTTACTGCGATGGCACACAAGCCACAGTTTTTTTTTTCATTATTTGGAAATATTAACATTTTAAATTAAATAGCATATATTTAGAAAGCAGCACGTCGCGTTGTTATGATTCATGCAATTTTTTTCATATTTTGTTATCAATGTCATGAAATATTAAGTGCTTTAATCAAGAAAAGTAAAAATTTTAAGAAAAGTATACAGTAGCGTTTATTTTATACGAGTATGAATGTGTGGACAATAAAGACACGATTTTCCGTCCTAAGCAACAGAAACTTCAGCAGCGCAACCACAAAAGGATCAAGTTGTATCAACTCACCGAAACCTCCCCTTAACCTTAAATTTTGACAAGTAACTCGATCCCTAGTGCTACGAGCGTTTCTCACCGACTCAACTGTTTCGAGTTACCGCAGTAACCCAATCTGACGTCACGTTTGAGTACTTTGAATGAAATTAAAGTGCCATGACTATTTCTGACAACACCTTTCAATGTAGAAATGTTGCGTTAGCTTGGCCGGTTTTAATTGTATCCGTTATGAAAGAATGGGATTATTTATTTGAATAGTTTTTCCCACGGTTTAATATACGTTTTTTTGTCTATCACAAATCTGGCATTTAATAAAGTAAAAGAGATATGGCCTCAATCCGACGGTAACTTGTTTTGTCCTAGGTATAGCAATATCTCGGTTATAGGTATCACGAACATAAATATAACTACCTATTTCTACTAGAAGGTATCCTCCGCTTCTTTTTCGTCCGCGTACTTTTATTCTTTACCTTAGTTATAATTTTCTTTACCTTATTTTCTTTACCGGAAGTATAACCATTATAAATAGGATGTCCAGCTATACTTGTACCAAAATTGGTTAAAATCCACAGGCCCTAATTCCATATTCCCTCAGTTTCCTCTGTTCTGATATCTCGGAAAGATCTCCGAAATGGCGATATACCTAAGCCATGTTCGTAGAACCCAGGTAGCATTAAGTTAAGTAGGCGCCTCATTTGTATACGACGCCATAAATGTCAAGCGCAAACTTGACCGGGGTGTAACGTGGCAATGTGCAAATGAACATGGCATTTTAATGACAGCTAAAAAAGCGATTTCTTTGACGTATGACAACAATTGACGAATTTTGAATGAATTTTGATCACATTTTACGATATATGATACCTGAAATATCACTTATTTGGCGTTACCTCAAAGTACACTTAAATTAGCGCCCAAATCCTGCGCATAAATTCCACTCAACACAAAAGTCAGTTCAAAGAAGCACCCGAAAGCAATCACAAGTATAATCCGCAAACCCACCGAAAAGAAAACAGCAGGGAAATATGTTTTTCCAAACAAAGGACGGGTTATGCACTTATCATATGCGACTGCACGCGAGCAATATGCCAAGATAGCCCGGACAGCTTTATGTGAACGGGGCAGAATAACCCGCAGACGGGACAGGCCGAATGAACTGTGAAATTCAAAAAGGAGGTACAAATTGTTGTTCGAGTGTTGCCCTCGGCGTTACACGTCTGTTGAGTTAATTCCTTGTACACGCTTCTGTAAAAAAAATCCAAACAGCGAGATGCAGACATCCAAAGATGGTTGTAAAATACTTTTTACTCGACTACGGTAAAAAAAAAACACATGCAGAAACGAAAAAATTCAATTATTACAAATTAATAAATTCTTGACTTTGTGGAGAGATTCTGGACTAAATAATATCGCCCTAGCGTTATCTAGGTATATAAATTTATACTATTATTATAAGGCGAAAGTTTGCGAGTATGTTTATGTGTATGGTTGTTAATTCACGCTCAAAGGACTGGACGAATTTTGATAAATTTTGGTACGAAGGTAGTTGAAACCCTGGATTAACACATAAGCTATATTTATCTTTTTATATTACTTTTTATCCTGAAAAAATGTAATGTTCCTGCGGGATGAGCGCAGTTCGTTTTCCGAGTTTGAGCTTGACTCTACAGGAGTTCTGTTATTTTAACAGCATATGTGTTTACGAGTCTTGGCACCGTATTACCTTAAACAGTTTTTGTCAGGGTCTCCGCTTATCTGTTCTTTGGCTCGCCAAGAGCTCTCTCCCTTCTTATTTAGCATCATATTTCGCCCGCGATTGTTCCGCCGGGATTAGTAGTCTTCGCTGCGTGCTCTTTGCTATTTGTCGAAAGGAAGGCTTTAGCTTGCTTTTAGTAAAAGAAAGTAGATTCGTAGAGTAAGTGTAGCTATCAGGGCTACGTAGTAACATTGATGATTTAGATTAGTATGAATGTTGCGAATTAAAAGGATTCTCTTGCAATTGACAACATTTTATTGTTTTTACTAGGCCTTATTCCGATATAATCAAATAAAGGATAAAAAAATAAATATGAATGTACATTTTTACATTTTCGAAACAATCCCAATTTATCATTAAAAAAATCCAATTGAAAAGATCCTCATTCTGAAAGAGCGGACGTAACAAGTACTTGGTCACAGAGCAGTAAATCATATACTAATATTTAGACGGATTTAGTATGAAAATAGACGACACTGCTTTCATGTTTTATTATTCATTATTTCTAAATTAAAGTGAAATAAAAATATGGATTATAAATCTGTGATAAATAATAAAGCAATGAAATTTGTTTAAACTTAACACTACAATTTGAAATGTTGTCAATCTACACAAAATTTAACACTGCATTGTTTTGATCTCAAGCTACCATTTCTATTATTGAATCTTTATTGCACAATACATTTACAGAAATATACAAGGTGCGATTTAAGAAGTAAATGGAGTAATGCATTAATAAGCAATCAACTCCCAGCCACGCCAAAGGGATTTTTTTATTATACTAGTTTAATTGTTCAATACGAGTATATCTGGGAAATAAACTACTAAATCCCAGATAAGATTGCCAGTTTCAAACTTAAACTTAATAGACTTGTTCTAAGCAGAAAATCCGATTATCTTCTAAATGGTTTTCGGTTGTACATGTGTAGACCGGCATGGTGTGGCAGCCATAACAGTTACGCGGTACCCTTGGGAGGCGGAGGATGCTGCAATTG
This sequence comes from Apotomis betuletana, assembly GCA_932273695.1. Lineage (NCBI taxonomy): Eukaryota > Metazoa > Arthropoda > Insecta > Lepidoptera > Tortricidae > Apotomis > Apotomis betuletana. The sequence continues at coordinate 26,039,810 of OW026303.1, read as the reverse complement.
TTTTATTGGATTGCAGTTTGCGAGAGATACTGGCGCTGCATGACACTGGAGTCTCGGCTGCGGTGAATCCGAGAGGGTTAAGTGCGAGATGTATTATCATATAGCTTCAAAACTTCAAGAAAAGAGCGTAAGGCACCTGAAAGGCCGGCAACGCACTTGTGACTCCTCTGGTGTTGCAGGTGTCTATGGGCGGAGGCGACGGCGATTTTTTTTTATGTCAGAAGGGGCAAACAAGCAAACGGTTCGCCTGATGGAAAGCGATTACCGTCGCCCATAGACACCTGCAACACCAGAGGAGTCACACATGCGTTGCCGGCCTTTCAGGTGGGAGTACGCTCTTTTCTTGAAGTTTTGATGGTCGTATCGGTTCGGAAATACCGCAAGCGACAATTCATTACACAATCAGTCGTTCGAGAAAGAAAACACAGCACACGCATGTATGATAACGGCACAGAAGACCGTTCTTAATAAATTAAAAATTTAAAACACTCCAGACACACGTAGCTGGTCATGATAAGACCCTCATTCATTTAGTTTTAAAAATACTTTTGCTTAGATGATGAAAATTTGCTATAATTTTTACGCATAATCACGAGTTTGATCGTTATGGAGAAAATGTGGCCCTTTTTTTTCATTTTTCCTAATATATTATCTAGTAAGTATGGCGGTAATAAAATGGAAACACTAACGAGTATTTTTGTTATAATGAGCATTTTGGGCCAGTTGCCTTTTCCTCGATGATTGTATTGCTGCCTCTTTTCATTCAACCACAATCTATTCACCAATGCAAAATCAGAGAAAAATGAGGAGGAGAATAATTCCGTGCAGCGGTCGGAAAAAGCTACTTTTCCGATAGTATTAATTTACCTTTAACGTCTGCGTAAATCTCGTTCCATATCCGCCGGGACACCGTAAATCCACTTAGGGACTGACCTGCCATGGACGATTACCCTCGGTCGCATGATAGTCATTTCGCAATCAACATTGTCTAGTTAAGGCCGCCAGTCCACTGAAGCGGAGTTAGGAAAATGGACCAATCAGGCTGCTTTGTGAATCTCGAAAGAAGAGTATGTAAATCTGAGAAATGTGATTGGTTAATTTTTACATTTTACAGTATAGGTAGCCTGAGAAAGGAATCATACTTTTTAGGGTTGCGTTATGCGGACAAAATCGCGGGCATCTTTTAGTATAATCGCACTAATATTATAAAAGCGAAAGCTTTTGAGTGTGTTTGTGTGTATTTTTGTTACATCTTCACGCTCCAACGGTTGGACCAATTTTCATAAATTTTGGTATCAATATAGCTGACACCCCGGATTAACACATCGGCTACTTTTTATCCTGAAAAAATGTAGTGTTTCTGTGAGATCAGCGGGTAACACAGCGCGGCACAGCTAGTAATATTATATTTCTAAGGTCCTCATAATACATCAAAAACCACCAGAAATCCCAGTAAACAATGCCGCAACAAACTTCTTTTATTCCGGCCGGAAACTACAGTTATTTTTATACTTTTTCACCGGAAAGAGTTTCTTTGCCGTTTAGTTTGCCTTGTTACATTTTATTATACGGTACGGTTGGGAAATTCATAACCGGGTTACTACAATAGTTCCCGAGCGATGTATAAAGTCATGAGCTACTGTGCAAATAAATAAATGCATTGGGTTGCCTTTGACTTGACTTCTGTATAATATTTATTTTGGAGCAGAACTTACTCGCAATGTATACATGACTTTATAATGTACAAGAATTCCGCGTTCTCTTTCGTTTGAATTTCGATCATGTAAGGAACGTCTATGCAAAATTAGGGCTTCATAGATTTTAAGCATTTGCCAGAGCTGCCCGAAACAGACAGGCAGAGCGAAGAGATGAAATGCTGTGAGATGAAATGCTGGGCTAAAGAAAATGTGCGAGAAAGCGTAATAGCGATAGAGAACATCATTAGACTCGTCTTAGATACCTATGCAGGCTTTCCTCGCATTCTTACAATATCGGTTTTAGAGCTAAAGTTTAAGTTTACAAGTAATATAAGTATCTGAATATAATATAATTTGAAAACAGGGTGAACATCTTTGCTCAATGCTCACAACTCTCGCTTGTTTGTGATGGATGGTAAACTTTTTGGTGTTCACCCATTTTGCTTGCATCTTATTTAGAACACGTAGACACAGTACCTACCTACCCTTAGTCTTCCACCAGGTTACGCATTAAAAATTTTCTTTGTTCTTTGGTATTTGTATCAATGATTGAATATAAAGAATTGTGGTGTACTCACATGAAAAATGATGTGACATTACATGTTTCATACATTTAGAGACACAGTACTGTTAGGAATATCAAATATCGTTCACCATCTCTGAACGACAAAAGACCAGCACCCATACAATCAGCCCTAATATCATCAAATAATTTGTATGTATGAATAGATCCACAATACGGTTGATTATTTCGCAGTCGGTAAAATCGCGGGCTCCCCACCGGAAGTAAGAAATACTGGCGGAAATGGAAAAGCCGTCGCCGGATGTGACCTGCACAGGTGTTGATTATTATTTACTAAACTTGGGGGAGGTTTACTGAGGTTGAGAAAATTGCGTTATGTCAAGAGGTTTTTCTTGATATATTATCTGTACACTTATGTACTCGTACGTGCAAAAGATGGTTGGTTTGTCGGTCAAAAGAGGTATTTCATTTGACGCGGTTGGTGCAGTTTGTTAGTGCACCTGCCTATTGAGCCGGCGGACCTGGCTTCGATTCCCGGCCAGGGAATATTCGTGTGATGAACTCGATTATTTGTTCCTGGGTCATGGATGTTATCTGTATATGTATTATAAGTAATAAATATTAAATATTAGGGGACAATCATACACAAATCGACCTAGTCCCAAACTAAGCAAAGCTTGTACTATGGGTACTAGACGACGATATACATAATATATAAATAACATGATGACCCAAGAACCAATTCGAGTTCACCACACAAATATTTGCCTCAGCCGGGATTCGAATCCGGGACCGCCGGCTCAGTAGGCAGGTGTCTGCTAACTGCGCCAACCGCGTCGTCGTCGATTACATACTATGTACTTATATGACGATATACCTATATAAAATATACCTAAGCTTTTGGGACTAGGTGGATTTGTGTATGATTGTCCCTTTAGATTTATTTATTTATTAGGTATTATTTATTTAGTTAAGGGAAAGTAAATTAATCATAACAAAATGTAAACGATAACGATACAAAACAAAAGCAACTAATATTTTAAAGGATCATTATTGGTAACAATACAAGTGCATAAATTATATGCACTCAATAGGGCACAAAGCAATATTTACTGACCTATCAATAAAAACAATGATGAGAAAATTGCCTGCTTCATCGGAAGATCAACTGACATTTAAATCGCAATTATATTTTTATACCCCATAAAAGCATACACGTTCCCCTCGAGTTTAAAGTGACTCATAAGCTAATTGTATATTCGCATTAAAGAAATTACAAATAAATATCTGTAACGCCCACGAGGTTGCGTGTGGTCAGACACGTTGTTAAGAGTACGAAATTTATTGCGCGCGCAATTGCAAGATGGCCGCTATTCAAAATGGCGAGCGGGTCGACAAAAGACTGTCAGCGCGTGCGCCGTTTAACTGGCATGTTTATGAACGCGCTTTATTTAATGGCAGTGTTATGCATAGATGGATTAACTGGGTTTAAATTGGTGGTGTGTGTGATAAATATCTGCGAAACATCTACGAGGTACGTGGGTGAATATGGTTGGCTAGCAAACAGATGAGTGAAGAAATTGCAATATTAAGCACCCACTTTTGCCTTTATTGTTAAATTAAGTTTTGGCAAAATTGGCCCAGGCGTGCCACACTCCAAACTGATGATCCACAGTAAAAACTTTTGGGTCAGTCAACTTTTTTCTGTGACTCGTTGCCATGGTGATGTCCCCTGGGCTACTCTTTGAAACTTCGATTGTATTTACTAAAAACTTTGTGATAGACTAAGCTATGTCCTGTATTGTACCTACCAGTTATTTCAATTTTCAACCCTTTTCTAAGAAATTTAATCACTATTGTCCCCTGGGCCACGGGACAGAATAACAACAAGAAAAAAGTTGATCCACACATTTACCGGTGGCCCTAGGTCAGATTCTAGTCTAGTGCTGACGTATTCATCCACGAACATTATTTTTTTCAGCGCCACATATATTGCCTGATCCGTATTGAATTGAAACTCCTTTGATGAGTTTTCATACTGTTAGTTTATTCTTCATTATACAAGACAATTATGTGACAATTGTCTTGTCATATCAGCAACAGGTGAAGTGTGCAGATTTTTATAAGATTGTCACAACAGTGATTTCATAGGTGTCGTGTCAACAGTGGTATCACAATCATTCTCGGTCCTTCGATCCGAATTTGAACCAGCGATAAGATAGTGAGCAGCATCACTTTTTAATCAATTAGATGAAATATCTTCATCATAAATCAATTTTAACGTCAACCATCATTCGTCACTAACAAAAAATGACATACACTGAATGTCATCACTTGATCCACTTAGCCCGACTATTTTTGGACACAAGGCGTTCTTTACCAACCCTCTAACTTTTTTATGACGGACAGACAGACAACAGATGCTCAAAATAAATAAGCCATTAAAGTAAGTTCAAATGGTTAATGTTTAAGACAGCGGTTGGATTGACGGGATGTTTGACGAGTATCATGTTTAAAAATGATAACTTCAAAAAGTTTCTGTTATTCTTATCAATTCATACACTTACTTTTACTTGCGGATTGCCTTGTTTTTCCGAAAAACGTTTAATCGATTTTTCCATTTCGTCAACCAATTTTCGGTGAAGTCGTATTTTTTTATAATTCTTAGAAAGGTCAACATAATCAAATTGATAGATTAGGTTTGGTTAGGTTAGGTTTCACAATCCCAAATATTTTACGGTTTCAGATTTTTTTTGTGATAAAATGATACGTCGTCGATGATACGATTGTCAGCGTAACAAATAAATATTATTAAATTGATTCATAATGAAGGGTGAATCTTACACAAATCGATCTTTTCTCAAACTAAGCAAAGCTTTTACTATGGGTACTAGACGACGATATACATAGTATATAAATACAAACATCACACAAATATTTGCCCTGGCCGGAATTCGAACTCAGGACAGCCGGCTCAGTAGGTACAATACAATACAACCTACGCTTTATTGCACACCAAAAAACATCATGCTCAGTAGGCAGGTAAATAAATAAATAAATTAAAACTGTTTATTTCAGGAAAAAATAAATAATTATTTACTTACATATTTGCTTAGGTAATCTTATTATTTAAAGATTGTATGGTAAGTATAGGGAAAGTTAATTATTAATATTAACGACATTTATTTATGTTTACCCATTAGGGTCTTCTTAAATAACATTTTGGTTTTGTGTAGTTCTTCAACTAATCAGTCCACCATAGATCTAGGGAAACCATTTAGGATAAGAGGCAACTGGCTTGACCAAACCCTTCGTCCATAACAGTTGGTGCTTTTTGGTATAATAAAATGTTTTCCTTTGCTAGTTTTCTTAAGTTAGTCGGTCTCCTATACCTAGTTAGTTCTCCTAGTCCATATTTTTAGTCTAGTATCACAGCCAGTTTAGCTTTATCATAAATATTTTAATATTCTACAGTGTGACTACAAACTGCGTTGTCGCGAATGAAATTATACTTCATTACTTCACATTTATTTAAACTCATACAAGTGTCCCGACGGCGTTTAGTGAGTAAATGAGCATCTTTAAAGTCAACAAAAATGAAATCTTCATTACTAACAACTTATTTGTATTCGTACTCTTAGTGTGGGTTAGTGAGCCAGTATGTTCCCCGCGGACTTGTGTTTATTTATCCGCGGTTAGTTTGGTTTACCGCGTATAAAACATTGGTTGCTTAGAGCAGGAGCTAGAGGCATTCATCTCTGTGATTTTGATCACATTTTTAATTTCGTTTGAACGCGGTGTGGCGATAAAACCTTTGAGCTTGAAAGACCCGACTTTGGGCAAACAGATACAAAATGTCAGCCCTGTCAATGTATGACGTAGGCATGAATGGTAAAAGCTAGAAAAAAAAAGTAATGCAAACTTGGTACCTATAACTGACTCAAAAAACCACTTCAGATATCACGACTTTCTAGGATATAAAGTGACCTCTCACTCCTCAGTATATATGTATGTAAACACTTTATTGTACACAACAACTGGTTATAAATACATTGATAACAAATGAAATATGTACAAAGGCGAACTTATCCCTATTAGGGATCTCTTCCAGTTAACCTTTGAGCAATTGAAGGAATGGGTATTTGCAGAAAATAGGCAAACTAACGAAACTAACTCAGTAACGGATAAAAAACCTTTTCTTCCAAACAGCGTCAATGTCAACCAGCTTAGTAACTCAAGTTTAATTGTAACTTGTTCGTCTTAACGAATGGTAAACAAATTAACTTGATAACAATAATTACTGTTATCTCATATACCCTTCGACCTCTGATAAGTTCCACTGTAAATTCGACCTCTGATAAATTCGACAGTAAATCATCAAGCGACAGCTCCTGGACTATACCCCACATTGCCTCACTGCACTGACTCACAAGGTCGCGGGTTCGGTTTCCGAGAACAAATTCCAATCTTGACGCTTTCAGTCTATTTTAAATATCATATGGCTCGTTATAAGTAAAGCGTTGTTGCTTAGTTTAGTACTGGATTGGGAAATAAATTAGATTTTTTATGTCAAACTAAACTGTGAAGTGGCGTCACCTTCGCATTTTATAGGCAGAAATTCAGCTCCCACGTGATAAATAAGTGCAAAGCATCTGTCACTCACACTAGCATTTTGTCAAAACGTGACCGATCATAGTGCTGGGCAGGAAATGATGTGACATCATTAAATTATTGACACAGAAACATTTGCACGCCTGCTTGCATATAACTATAAGGCCTAATAACTAACGCTGTGTTCTAGCAAATAAATGATTTGACATTAGACTTTGACTGACTTGCTACGAAAATAGATTTAGAAAATCTCAGATATTCACCATATTCACCAAAGCGCAACGGGTTCACTGCGTATAAAAAAAGTTGAGGTTATGTTTTATTTATCGTTTTAGGTGTTTAATAAAATACCAAGATGCGTAAAAGTATGTTAAAAAAGCTTATCATAATTCGCAATATAATTGTGTACAACTTAAAGAACTACTTATGTAGATCCAGAGTTTAATTAAAAAATTGAAATACCTTCGACACACGTAGTTTGTCATCTTGAGACCCTCATTTAATGAGTGATATAGAACGTGCTACTAAAACTGAACATAACTACAAATTCGGAATTCGCACCTTCAATATTGGCTGAATATCTTGGAAACTACGGGTCCTATTTCCACCAAACATAGCTAAAAATCATCACAATGGACAAGTCTTCCGATTGAAAAAGAAAACATCGGTTTGGGAGCTAAGATGCCACAGACAGACACACATACACACATTGTTGTTAAAAATATTACTTCACTGCAAAGTTCGTGCAAGAATTTAGAATCAAAACCCTGTTTACATGACTGTATCGACCGCTTGGTTTACGTTAACCCATTTTTTTGTCCGAAAGTGTTGTAATTGATACTGTTGTATTTGAATACAAACAGTTTCGGCACGGCTTGATTGTGGGGTATCCATTGCTGCGTCTAATTTGTTAAATTAAATATGACGAAAATAATGGTGTTTGAAGCAGCAGCAAATTAAAGTAAAAAATACGTCCTACCTCTCTGAGAGCTGTAAACTTCGATTTTTTTTAATGGTTGAAATATGTATTTTTTTACCCGCCATTTTATAAATTTTTCAAAGCACTGTAGCGACAAAAAAACAATCTAATTATCCAAAAGTGCTCAAAAAATGACAAGAATCGGTTCATAATTAATACGGTCGGCTGTAGGTGGAAACCAGCATTCAAGCTATTATATTATTATTACTATATTATTCTTGTTTATTTCTATGTAAAATATTTACATTGCTGGTTTCTATGGAACTCAACTTATTTATGTCTAAGAATATACCTTTTATTCAATATTTGCTTAATGTCTCAAGAGATAACTACACCGGATAGAACCAGAATTCATAGAAAAGAGTTGCACATGCGCGTAGATAAAGAGATTTCAAAGTTGCTTCAGGTGCCTCCTGCATCACTTAATAGTAGTTTATTTTAGATCAATTTTACTAACCAAACGTTTTCTGGAAGAGATCGCTCTTTAGCGATATGACCGCCTGTTGTCTACCATTATTCGAATGAATGTTTTTTAGTCAACTATCGACATGACCCCCTTGCCGGGTCGTTCCTGTTGCAAAGGCTGTCGATCGCGATTCAACGCGGTAATGCAGCGAGCGTGATGGGCACCTTTGCTCCCGGAATGACTCGGGGCGGGTTATTTGATTAATAGGTACTTATTTAGGTTGTGTTGTTAGGTTAAGTGACTGATTAGGTACCTATTGTCATTTTGTGTTATTTTTGAATAAAGAACTGATTTTCAAAATATGTAAATTAATAAATGCACTATCGACTAGTTTTTAAATTGGGTTTAAAAGCAAAGGCCCCTTCAGCCAACACTATTACAAACTGTCAAATTGTCAATTATAAAAAAACATTTTGGAAAACTATAGTAAAAAAAACTAAATCCATACAGACTATCGAAAAAATATATAATTTAATGGTCTTCGAAGAATTGTACCCAGCTTCTTATGTACCTACTGTTTTCCCTCGTATATCCTAAAAAAACATTCCATAATGTCAATGTACAGAATCCAGCACTAGAAATCCATTTCAAAAAAAATCAAAAAATCAAAAATATATTTATTTTCAACAAGATTATAGATAATGTTGAATTCTCCTTTTAAGTTAGTACTTGTGTTAGGAGAATTCGCTCTCTCATCCAAGTTATACACGGTTAAAAATAAATAATTAATAGGGTATATCTAAGATTAAAGTGTACAATTAAGCCCTTATACTATTAGTAAATATAATATTAAGTAAAATCTAAGAATAAAAAGTTTCGTTCACAAAGAGTACATGGCAAAAGTGTCTGGAAGAGATCGCTATTTAGCGATAAGACCGTCTGTTGTTGAGCTCTGCCTGTTAATTTAATGAATCTCATGTTGTTCTTTTTAGTCCTTGATGTTTGAGGTGTGCAATAAAGAGTATTTGTATTTGTAAATGCGGTTTGATAACTAAACCAGAGTGGAAGGAAACGGCTCTTAAAATATTTATTTATTTTAACTATTACAATTTTATTATGTTAAAAAATATATATATATATATATATATATGTAAGTAGAGTACCATCATACACAAGATATTACTGAATTAGTAACTCAGTCTCATCATAACTGTTCAATAAATGAAACAGAGTAATTAATTTTAAGCGTTTATTTATAGAATAAACTATGCAAATTAATTATTTTTGTGCCCGCATCGCAGAGCACGTTGATACAAGTTAGATTTAATTTGTACTAAAGTTGCCAGGAGGCAAAAACACAGTTATACATTATAAAGATTACCATTCATGTTTAATCTTGTATTGAACATAGTTGGGCGGGGCCAAGGTAAGTTATCTAAGGTAAGTACATTTTTATTTATTTATTTATTATACTATGTTATTAAGTGTATTCATGAATTATACAGCATTTACTATATTTTTTAACTAAACTGATGAATTAACAACTTATACAGAATTACAGATTGAATTTAAATTCTTAACAATTATTTTTATTGTGACCCTTTATATTTATATATTTATTTTGATTAAATTTACAGATGTTATTACAGCTTAATTTTCAAAAGGAAGTGGACATAACTTATTATAAGACCTGTTATAGATTTTTCCATTGTGACCCATCTTAATGTCCGCTACTCTGACTTTACCATCCGGCCCGGGTAAGTTTTAACAATTCTAGCCATGGGCCAACTTAATGAGGGGACATTATTAAGTCTCACAATAACTAAATCACCTACTTTTAAATTAACATTATCATACTTCCATTTAGGTCTGTTTTGAAGCTGGTTTAAATAGTCATTGGACCAGACTTTCCAAAACTCTTGCTTTAATTTTGTACATACATCCCAAAGCCTTAATCTATTTACATTTTTATCACTTAGATCTTTTTCAGGATAGCTTGTCAGAGGGGCTTGTATCAAGAAATGCCCAGGAGTTAAATATTTAAAGTCTGATACATCTGAGCTCATGGGAAGCAAAGGACGCGAATTTAAAATTGCTTCTATTTGGGTTATCACCGTGTCAAATTCTTCAAATGTCAAACTAATGTTCCCAATCACACGTTTTACATGGTACTTGAAACTTTTAACACCTGCCTCCCACAAGCCACCAAATTCTGGTGAATAGCTGGTTATGTATTTAAATTCCACCTCATTTTGGGTGCAAAAACCTTCAATGGAGTCTTTGTTAGTCTTCGAAGAATGTAATTTATTTAGCTCTTTTATAAAATTATCGGCTCCCTTGAACGTTTTTGCATTATCACAATAAATTTGTGATGGGTATCCTCTCCGGGACACGAAACGTTGTAGACACGCCAAGAATGCCTCAGTGGTCATATCGCTGACAAGTTCGACATGAATTGCCTTTGTGCAAAAGCAGACAAAAAGTGCAACATAGCCTTTCTTAATTAATGGCCTTCTAATTCTGGCAATTTTGATGTTAAATGGACCACAGAAATCTACCCCAGTGACTAAAAATGGCCTAGTAGGTGTTACTCTTGGAGAGGGTAAAGACCCCATTAGCTGCTTAGCAACTGTAGATTTAACTCTGAAACATTTTATACATTTAATTGTTATCTTTTTGACTTCTCGTATTCCGTTAATCAACCAATAACGCTGAGACAGCGAACTCAGAACTAATTTAGCTCCTACATGTAAAAGTCGTAGATGTTCTTTTCGGATAATCATGTCCGTGATATTAGAAGACTTTGGCAATATTATTGGGTGTTTTTTGTCAAAGGAACAATTGGGAGCGTTTTGTAAACGTCCTCCTACTCTTAAAATTGACTCTCCATCAAGGAAGGATGTAAACCGCTAAGATTTGATTTAATTGGCTTGTCAGACTTTAGATTCTGAATTTCTGTTGCAAAATTACTATCTTGTGCATGCTTAATTATATACTTCAATGAATTTTTTAACTCTTTTGTTGATAGTGAACCTTTAATTTTGTCATTTGATCTGTAATTATTTACGAATCTCAATACCCATGCTAAAACTCTTTGCAATTTTGTCAAGTCCGAGAATGTGTCAAATATATTTGAATTTTTAGTATGACCAATGCTACCAACATTGGCAGCTGCCTCTTCGTGCAAGGTCTCTGGTACGGTTTCAGAATTTATTTTGAAATAGAACTCATTTTCTTTGTGCTGATACATTGGATCAGAGAGATACTGTGGACCATGCCACCACAAAGTGTTATTTTTTAAATTTTGGGGCGCTATACCTCTCGATAATAAATCTGAAGGATTTTCTGTACTCCTAACATAGGCCCATGTACATCCTGATGTCAATTTTTTAATCTGAGCTACCCTTTTTAATACATATTTTCCACTTTTAAGATTACTTGAGTTAAGCCACGACAGAACTATCTGAGAATCTGAATACAAAGTTGTTTTCAGTGGAAATCTTGACTGTAATAGATTTTGAACTCTATTTACAACTTCAGCAAGCAATACTGCACTATTTAATTCAAGGTTTGGGATTGTTAAAGTATTTCTCATCGGAGCTACTCTTGACTTTGAGCACAACAAATGGACTTTAACAGTACCATCCTTGTAAATGACTCGCAGGTACACACAGCATCCAATGGCTTTTAAGGATGCATCACAGTATCCTACAAGTTCTGTGGATTCCATATCACCTCCTAGCACACATCTTGGGGTGGAAATAGTACCCATTTCCTGCAAATTTTTTAAGAATATTTCCCAGTGTTGAAGTTGGCTCTGAGGTAATATAGAGTCCCAATCTATTTTTAAGGACCATAACTCTTGCATGAAAAGCTTTGCTTTTACTATTATTGGGCCGATTATACCAAGCGGATCAAAAGTTTTCCCAATGAAACTTAATATTTTCCTCTTTGTATTTAAATCACTTTGATCACATTCTGGACTATGAAATGTAAATAAATCCAAATTTATATTATATTTGACACCAAGGGTTTTTATAATATTATCTCTACCTAATTCCAATTCATCAAAATATTTTTGGTCCCCAGGTATGTCATCAAGGATACTCTCATTATTTGAGCACCATTTGTGGAGCTTAAATCCCCCTAAATCCAATAGATTTATAAGTTCTTTTTTCAGGTTAACCATTTGCTTCAGATCGTCACAGCCAGTGATGACATCATCAACATAAGTATTCTTCATGATGGCCTCGGAAGCAAGAGGATACTCATCATGGAACCGCATTGCAAGTTCAACCAGGCACCTGGTGCTGAGGAAAGTTGAAGCTTTCAAGCCGTATGTGACGGTCTGAAGTTGTAGGCAAACAACAGGCTTTTTAGGGTCATCCCTCCATAAAATATTTATCAATCCCACTTGACTTTTATTTAAATATACCTGCCTAAACATTTTCTCTATGTCACACATCAATGTATACCGGTAAGTCCTAAACAGGGTGAGTATGTCAAACAATTCACTTTGCACTGTGGGTCCATTATACATCTTGTCATTAAGAGAGACTCCGTTTTTAGTTTTCTGGCTTCCATTAAAAACCACTCTTAATTTGGTTGTCTTACTGTGCTCATTGTGGACACCATGGTGCGTTAGAAAATAGACGGGATCATTTTTTACATCATAATCACCAATGTCAACAATCTTGGCATGTCCCAACTCGACATACTGGTCAATAAATTTTTTATATTGCTGAAAATACTCAGGGCGACTTTTGAATTTATTTTCTAAAGAGTAAAATCTCTGAAGAGCAATTGAGAATGAATCTCCCAGATTTAATTGATCCATGGGAACCTTAAGAGGAATGTCAACATAAAATCTTTTTTCAGTCAGCTGTGTAGTTTTTTGAAAAATATCTTCAGCTTGTTGACATTCCGAGGTGACCTCTGCTTTTTCAGGGATTTTCTCTGCGAGCCAGAACTTATTCATGACTTCAGTTAAGTTTTCTTTTGTATCTTGGATAACAAAATTTGTCACTACATTATTATTGGTCTGTACTTGAGTAGCGGTGAATGACAAGCTACCACCTACTACGTACCCAAACAAAGTATTTTGTAGCACAAGACCATTGTTCAAATTTATTTGACCATTCTGTATTATTTTAAAATAGAAATCTGCACCCAGTAATAGCTGAATCTCAGAAGGGACATAAAATTCAGGATCAGCGAGCTTGACACTTTCAGGCAGCGTTACTTTGGATATGTCAATATACTGTTGTGGAAGCTTTGACGTGATTGTGTCAACAATGTGACAAGAAACTGGTAACTCCACATCATTACAAGTGTGCAACACAATATTAGTGTACCTATCAAGCTTATTGGGATTATTGCAAATACCTGTTATATTTGTATTTGTTTTCAATTGAGGCAATTTTAATTTATGGACAAGAGCGTCTTGCACGAGAGAAGCTTGGCTCCCGGTGTCAACCAGAGCTTTAACATATACATCCTGTCCATATATGTCAGCAAGTTTTACCTTGATGGTAGGAAGCAAAATATTTCCCATTGATTTCTGGTTGCATAGGTTACCAACAACTTCCTCTTTTGGACTTTCCTCATGCATGAGAGTATTGTGATTGAGTTTGCAAATTTTGCATCTAAAATTAAATTTGCATTTATTTTTATGAGGCTTAAGGCACACATTACATAATTGTTTAGATTTTGCAAACTCAATCCGGTCCCCTATGGCAGCTGTTTGAAAAGTTGGGCACAAATAGATAGGATGATTTTTATTGCAATAAATGCATGCTAATTGTTTGGATGTATCTTGGGCAACAACATTGCTAACTTTGAACGGACTGGATTTGCCCCGAGCAGCCTCATATGAAGTGCTTTTTAATGCGGGACTGTCCTCTAACGCGATTGCGCGCTTTTCCAAATATGAAATAAATTCATCCATTGTTGGTAAATTGTCAGGGTTCTCTCTGTCGAGATGATATGCCCTACATGTGTATGAGTCCAACTTGCGACTCAATATAGAGATCAATAACATGTCCCATTGTTTTGTGGGCTGTTCAAGATTTTTGAGTGCATATATTTGTTGCTGCACTTCTGAAATAAATGCCCTTATAGAGCTAGCTGTGCCTTTTTGCAATTGAGGTAAGTCCAGAAGATGATTGATGTGGTTAGATATCAGTCGAGCTTTATTGTCAAAGCGTTTCTTTAGCAGAATTAATGCCTCAGGATAAGACTCATTGACCATTGGTAAATTCACAATCACTGACAAGGCCTCTCCTAACAAATACTTTCGGAGGTAAAACAGTTTCTGAATATCTGACAATGATTTGTTTTTATCAATGAGAGCTGTAAATAGATCCATGAATGGCTTAAATTGGGTGAAATCTCTGCCATCAAATGTTGAGATTTCAATGTTTGGTAGCTTTGACATAGAAACATTGCTACTATTGTGTACATTTTCATTGGAAGAACAAGTTTTTATATATTCATTTAACTTTGCTAAAAGTTTATAATACTTTGACTCAACCGTATCAATTTGTTCTGCATCTTCCGGATCTAATAACGATATTTCGACGTTAATGTCCTCGTAATCTTTAAAAGTACTCACGAGTCGGCTCCTCCGCGCCTCCAAAACCGCCGTATCGGCAGGCGATACACTCACCAGCTCGTTAACGAAAGTTTCAATGCGCGTGATTGTTCCTTTGAGGTATCCCCGTTTTGTACGTAAACGTAAAAGAGGTAGAGAGCCGTTGTCCGTCATCGTTAATCTCGCAACGCACTTATACACATATAACCGCACATCCGCTCTTATAAACTAACACACAGCACGCACTTTGTTTATTTTATTTTTACAACACCGCGAATTCGATACGAACTTCTCTTGACAGCTGTGACTTTGACATCTGGGCGCTCGGTACACAGATAATGCTCGAACCCGCTTCCAAACCGCGTTCAGTTCAGTTTTTTGTCGCTCCGCTTGTGCTGCCACTTGCCGTTCAACACTACTATCGGGTTACAACAATGTAGCTTAAAGTCGCCGAATTTTGAATTTGCCGCCTTTGTGTTGCGACTGTATTTCTTCTTGGAATGTTGTTTCTTGATGATTCTGAGACCCTTAGCCTCTCGCAGGCACTTTGTTTTGAGTCAAAAATGCACACCCTGATGCAGATCGGACAAATTTTATTTCCAGTCACGTGGGCACGCCGACTCTCGCGCTGCTTATTTTTGAGAAAGTAGACTTCTCTCCTTCACAGATTGAACTGAATCCACTGCTATGATCGTAATGCACGGCCTTACGATTGAGAAATATTGATTTCTCGTGAATTCGAAGTAATCGCGTAGTTTTTTCGGATCGCGTACGAGATGAAAATGTCCGCCGCCGACCACTTTTGCACTCGCGAATATACTTCACTGCGTATTTTACTGTTTTTATCGAAGGACCACTTGCTCTGTTCAATAAATGAAACAGAGTAATTAATTTTAAGCGTTTATTTATAGAATAAACTATGCAAATTAATTATTTTTGTGCCCGCATCGCAGAGCACGTTGATACAAGTTAGATTTAATTTGTAGGTACTAAAGTTGCCAGGAGGCAAAAACACAGTTATACATTATAAAGATTACCATTCATGTTTAATCTTGTATTGAACAATAACTTTTACCTTTCAACCATGTCGTGACGTGTCTCTTACATTCACCATAGCTTTTCGTGTAGATATTGGTAAGCCTATTAATTTTAAATTATTATAAATCCTTTTAGATAGAACATTAAATTGTCTCCCCGCAGAGGCAGTCCTAGTCGTTGGTATATTAAGTAAGTAAGTAAGTAAGTAAGTAACGCTTTATTGTACACAAAAACAGTTAAAAAATACATCTATTACAATTAACATATAGGTACAAAGGTAAGGTAATTACATTGTAAAGATTTCGTTTTCTTAACAGGACCGGATCGGGTATAATAGTTTTGTGGGTTTTTAGAATACAATTTAGAATAAATAACTGCCTAACTGTAAGCACATCCACATCTCGGTAAACGTTAGCTGTACAATATCTCATTTTTTGACCTAATAGTACTTTGAGGATGTACCTTTGTGCGCGCTCAAGTACCATTATTTTATGTTTGTGAGTACCTCCCCAGATCGGTAGACAATAAACTATGACGGATTGTACCATTTACTAAACTCTTAATCAGTTCTCAGATTTCGTAACAACAATAAAAATAGAATCAATTTGGGCCCAGTCGTGTCTTGACGAGTGTCGCTTACATGTTGAAAGTATTGTAACGCATGTAATCTGATATTTTTCGACAATTCGGAGGTTATTCGGTCCTGAGTAACTGATATTGTGTATTATTTGATTGTTAATGAGATTGGATTTACGTTCTGTAGGTTTACTGTTGCTTAGGTGGTCCGTAATAAACATATCACGGGATTTTCGGTGCACAATAGTACATTACGTAACAAGGGTGGTAAACGAGGAATTACAAACGAGTGTCTATTAGAATTTAGTTCACGGTTAATGACACGAGTTTGGAATTCCTTTTCCACCAGTCACGTTACGACGTTTTTCATCACACTTTGGAGGAAATTAAACAAAAGTAATATAATTACCTATAGTAGTCAATACCAAAACTACTTACCGCCGTAAGGCCTAATATATGACTTACCACCCGATTTTCTAGCATGTAAACCCTTTATTTACGAGCAAGTGTGATGAAAAACCACTTACTGCCCTAGGGCGAAATATACGAGTTACCACCCGGTTTTCCAGCATGTAAACCCTTTATTTACGAGCAAGTGTGAAGAAAATGAATTAACGCCATTGTCTGCCTAGTGTTAAGTCATTCGTGCACCGAAAACCCCGATGTATGATAGTAAATAAAGTGTAACGTTTTCAGACGATGAGAAACTTTGATTGACTCCTTTTAATTTCAGCACCTGCAGTTATGGAATGAAAAATGTCTCTATACTTTTATAAAAATATATTGAGTATCAGTTTTCTATGGAGAGGGGTCATGATCTCAGGAAAAATCTTTATAGCGTGATCAAGGATCGGCTTTGTTTTGTATTGGCGCGGGGCGCTATCTGTTGGTCAGAATTTCTTTTATCCTCTCATCACGCCAAAACAGCTGGATGAATTTGAACCAATTTTGGTACAGGGATAGCTGGATATCCCTAGATGGTTATAGGATAATTTTTAACCGACTAAGGCAAACAATTAAGTTGTCGCGGACAAGGTGCTGGGTTCGTTAATTTCATAGAAATGGCATCGACTAGTTGGTCCGTTGTGAGCAAAGAGGATAAACAAACTAACTAACAAGCTATAGCATTTGTAACGATAAGGGTATGGTTTTTACTTCTTCTTGTAGTACTAGAAGAACCAAGGACCTACTTGGAATGAGTACAACTGCCAAGCTTTTTTTTAAATGAATACCGGTTTGTAACAATAAAACAATATTTTCACAGGCGACCAAATCTTAAGTAACTTAGTACAAAGCGCTGCCAAGTCAAATAAAAACTTTTGCCTCGAATGTCCAGTTTTCTAAAAAGACCTTATGATTCAAGAGAAACTACGGCACTTGAGACCTTTTCGAGGCGAGCGTTGCCCGGTGCAGTCGAGTATTTCAGAGGCTGCAATGCGGCTGTTGCACCCATTACTCTACTACATCGAGAAGGTGAGTTATGCGTTTTGTGTTTTTTAATATACAAGCACCGAAACGAAACGAAAACAATTATATGATAGCTATGTACTTAAACGCAGTACCTATTTTAAGAACTACATTGTAAAATGCGTGTTTTTCAATACACTTAGCTAATTCGCACGATTGTGAGGTCAGAGCTCAGCGAATTTTTCTATGTTAAGTTTTTGACGTTCGCTATAGTACGTCTCACTTTGACTCACATTGCTGAAGTTTTTAGTGTCCAAATCACTTTGATTAGTCATCATACATTTAAGAGTCAAACTCTTGTCGGTGCAGCTGATGAACCTGTGTAGTTTTCTCCTTCAAACTCTGCCCACTTCCTTGACTTCCCTGTTGATAGCTTGACTCCCTTTACTTTGAATAGTATGACACATAAATTATCATTCTTGATTCTTATTTAGGTACTCAGACGTACCTAATAAACCTAAAAATTCTGAGGATTCCGATTATTTTATTTTGTTGCATGTTGTGACGCTTATACATCTTTAAGATCTAAGTTTATATATCTCTAAAAAAAGATCTAATAATTATTTTGTAATATATCTCATTGAATTTTACATCTCTGGGAAAATTGATAGTTTCAATAGTATATTATGTCTACCAATTAATTGTAAAATAATTGTAATCGTTTTAAGTATAATTTACTAAAAAAAATACTCTTGAGTTTCTTTCAGCTTTTTTCCCAACAGCGGTCTCTTTTTTTTAAATGCCATGACATGTTCCCTTTAGGTTATATTATATCGAAAAGTAACGCTTGCTACGTGTAACCTTTCTCTTTTCCTGACTGTACGTATGTATATATTTTTCATTCAACAGATTCACTGCATCTGTATGCCCCTCTCTCCGTCAGCCAGGTAAGTAGGCTAAACTTTAAGAAATACTTCAACTTTGGCCATAAATAATGTAGAATTTGTTCTAGTTTGTAAAAACTGTGGAGTTTAGTTCCAAGTTTGGAGTTATGGCTGGTTCCGCTCTTGTACGGAAGCCATTTTGTATTTTAAATACTACATATACAATACAACTTATTATTCATTTAATCTTGATTGCACATAATTATCCAAAAAGTGGACTAATTAGGGCATTCTATACAAGTCTAATCAACCTTTGGGCAAAGTGTGTGTGTCTTATGCAAATAATCCCTTATAATATTATAATGGTTAAAGCAAATAATTTTTTTTTTAATTAGTTTTACTTAATATAAATTTTAGTTTTATAGATAGGTAGTATTAGGTTATTAATATTATTAAAGTGTAATTACCGTGCTACTGAATAAAATATTAAAAAAGTAAAATTAGTATGTCTGTATGACTTTTTGTAAGTTCACAATCAAAGTGCTGAACCGATTTAAACGAAATTTGGTATGGAAATTTTTCGAATCTCGGGAAGGACATAGAATAGTTTTAATCACAAATATCATCTCTTATGGGAGTGAAAGGGGGTTGGCGTTTAGTATGGAAAATGCCTATAGGTTTACTAATTGTATCGTGTTCGCTCATAATTGCCAGAATAATCTCGTAGCATACAGTCATATAAATATATACAAAAAAACATACAGTCTAGTTGAAAGCCTCCTCCTTTTTTGAAGTCGGCTATAAACTAGACTCGACAAACAGCTAATAATATTTTAACACACATCAAATTATTCAAATTCAATTATTCATAAATAATCTATGTGAATCGTCGTAAACGAGGGAATCCCTAATAAGAAATGATTCGGCAAAAGGAAGCTATTTATCTAACGTGCTATCTTGTGTCTCGTTCTGGCTGCGCAGGAGTGACAAGGACAGAGGCCTTAAGTAGTGCGATGTCATAGTCAATTAGCGTCAGTTAGTTTTAAGGGGAAGTTCTTATTACATGCAATTTATATTGATTAGTTTGTTTATATGCGGTTTTCTGTATTGTACCAAAACTCGATGGACTATGACAAGAAAGAAAATTAAAATATATTTGACGAAGTAATCAAAAGTAGGTCATTGCCTCTATATTATCTTTAGAGGTCTATGTATGTATGTGTGAAAACAACACAGTAATGGTATAATCTATATCAGCTACTGAAATATTGTCATAATACTTTGTATGGCAGTCTGCAGCATATCATTATCTGATGGCCAGAGGTTATTTGATTTGATTTTGTTAAGAACACGTTTCAGTGTAGAATTTAACAGTTAACGCACTCTACATAATAGTAGTTTATGCAACTGATACATAATGAGGGGCCTTAAAACACGAGGGTGGTTTTATGAAACGAGCGTCAGCGAGTTTCATAATAGGATCACACGAGTGTATTAAGGCCTAATTATGTACAGTTGTATACACTACTTTATCTACACACATATCATAAGTACTCTAAGATGGGTTCAGAAGCCATAAGGAAATGACCGGCACCACTAGTGCTACCTGTAAAATATCTAAAAACGACATATACCTACTAATGCAGTAAGA
The DNA here is from genome assembly GCA_932273695.1 of Apotomis betuletana. Classification (NCBI taxonomy): domain Eukaryota; kingdom Metazoa; phylum Arthropoda; class Insecta; order Lepidoptera; family Tortricidae; genus Apotomis; species Apotomis betuletana. Next base: position 26,019,446 of record OW026303.1, on the reverse strand, counting down.
AATAAATCTGAACAAATACATAGACAGATTATTTATTGTAATAGTTGTAATTTACATTTACATTGAAACAATATTTTCAACTAAAATGTGAATTACAATAAACTTATCACAATTATACTTTCGTAACAGCAAAGAACCAACAAACAAATGACAACAATAATGGCGGCTATTCGAACCTCCGTCAAGACGAATGTTTTTTTTTCTAAATCATATACAAACGAATGTATCCATATTCTCATGTCACTCGAGATCAAATGTCGTGCGGTTTTTATAAAAAAACATACTGAATTGACGTTTCGTATCGATAACAATATTAATATCTATGGATACTAGAATAGAGACCTACTTTAGTTTTGACAGCTGTTCCAAATTTAAACTCATAACCTTACAAAAATTGATACCGTTATAACATTACAGTACAGATTTTACCTACTGCCACAGATAAGAAAGTTCTCATAGTAAAATTGGTTGTAGTAATGCTGGTGATTTCCTACGGTTTCTGAACGCATTTTAGAGCACTAATGATATGTGCGTAGATAAATATTATTGTGTCCATTTAGCAATGTATTGCAGCATAATAATTATATTTATAAAAATATATTATGCAAAGCTGAACTAACTCCTCGTTTTATTCATTCATATCCCATAAACATGTTCTCGTACATGCGTACCTACAGTGTACTTTTTGATCGCTGCAGCCCATATGTAATTTCGTATATTAAACGCCACTTTTCCAAAAAAAGTAAACATGCCCTTAACATTAAGGCCGTTTCACACGCGCGCGGCGCTGCATCGTGAACGCAAGCGTTTTTTTGGAAAGTTTTAATTGAAGCCACATGTCCTCAAAATCTGATAAATCAGAGATTCCAGATAGCCGCGCTACTCTTTCGGAAATCTTTTGTTTTGTAATTAATTGTAAGGTTTTTATCGGTTCTTAAGATTTTTTAAAGATTAGAAAATAAGTACGTAGAATCAAATTTTCTCAAATTATTAATATTAGTCACTACTACTACTGACTTATTAAAATTAAATTTAAATGAATAACATTTGTTTATATTATATCATCTTTTGTAAGTACGGTGACAATCATTCATGTCAACTTGCAACTTGATAGTGATTACATACTTTTAACCTCTAATTAGTACCGATGTGTATCCTAGGCGTGTAACAAGGTGTGCTTTATGGAAATCTCTGCGGGAGATACCTATGTCCAGCAGTGTAGTTGTGCTATCTCATAAACTTCATTAATATGAACACTGACCATGTCCCAGTGTTTGGAGTTTGAAGTAAGTAGTTATTCCATGTATTTTTTTCTTGACATACCTACGACTAAGACTAAACCATACATCCAGGTTTATGAGTAAATAGTTAGTACTTAGGTAAACAATGTTTCATTTGAAAAGGTTCTTGTAGCTTAGCAGTGCAAACAGTACTTAAATGTATGTAGAAATTAACACAAAATGTTACACTCCTTCATATTATTTCATCAAGCAACAACCAACTATATCATTATCCAAATGAAATAAAGCAAACCGCCACATCTATGTTGACACATTTAAGCACAATTACCAACAGTGGTCAATTTGAACTGTAAAATGTTATCGCGTTAACACGTTTACCTTAATTTGACACAATGGTCCGTAATAAAGTGCATACAAAACAACGCACGCTTGACAATTACCGACATGCCAGTGGAAATATTGTAAAGAGATTTTATCACAACCCTACGAAATTATCGTTAAACGCGTCAAAAAACATATCCCAACACTCAACCCTAACTACGTAAAAATAAGGTAGGTTTTGTGTTTATCGTTAGCTTGTTTTGTAATTGGTTAACCACAGCAATTTACGAGAATCACCCGAGTCACAGATAATTAAATGACAAAAAGAATCGGATCGAAAAAAGTTGTGTTGATTTATTTCGCGTCGAAGCTCGTGTGGGCGAGCCCTTACATTAAGGGGAGTGGATTCGGTTTTTTAATTACTTAATTTTATTATGTTTGAGTAAAAATGTACACAGTCGAAGCGCGATAAACGCGAGGGATTATATCGGATTTTTGCTTAATTGTTTTTAATTTTGATGAGCAGGAAAACGGTGTGTCGGGTTAAATAAACAGCCAGATCGAAATTAATCTGCTTGGCTGGCTTTAAATTACTCAAAAGGCAGAATTGGCGTTAATATTTACTGTCTCTGAGAAAGCCATACGCGTTGTGTAGTAGTCTTTAAGGTGTCAAAATTCAAAGTATTTTTGTTTTCACGTTTTACAGACCAAATTAGTATATAAATAATAAACACATCATCTTATAAAATAAATAAATAAATATTAAAGGACAATCTTACACAAATCGACCTAGTCCCAAACTAAGCAAAGCTTGTACTATGGGTAGTAGACGACGATAGGCATAATATATGAATACATATAGATAACATCCATGACCCAAGCACAAATATTCGAGTTCATCACACAAATATTTGCCCTGGCCGGGATTCGAACCCAGGACCGCCGGCTCAGTAGGCAAGTGCTTACAAACTGAGCTAACCGCGTCGTCAAAAATGTAACATTTGTAAACATCCTAAAATTAAAATTTCCTCGCTCTTCTTTTACTATAGTAACGGCCAAAAATCTATCATATCTGAGTATTTATAATGAAAGATGCCATACTTTTAAAATCGCAAAACATATATTTTATTATTTGACATTCAGTACTATTTGAAAGTTACAAATATAATATTAATTGGAAACAAACTAAAACAAAATACATATGTATTTTTATACTTGCTATCTACGAAGCGGAGACAGCCCCGGGATCTTATCAATTTAAAAATTAAATTGTTTTAATATGATAGACCTAGCAAACCTGAGTATCTATAATTTTGATGAATGTGGATACATTTACACCAATTATTTGTAAGTCTGTAAAAAATCGCATGTTTACCATAGCGCCCTCGTCGTATAAAAATTATTTAACTTATTGTATCAGGTTCAAGGTAAGAAAGATCAGAGCCTCAAGTGTAAGTTTCCAAGGCAATATACAGTTACATCTCGATTACATTTACATTTCCCGTGTAAATAACATTGTCACAAACGTGTTCACGACGTTTTCCGCGTTGAAAGCAAACATACACTAAAGCTTCTGAAATATTCGCGCGGCTCTTATGAAGTAGGCTTGATTAAATATCGATTACAATATAAAATCGAGCCTACTTCATATTATACGAAAGAGGCAACGCACTCGAGTGATTGCATCGTTCAGAGAATAATTGAAGCGTTAATCAGTAATGCTCGTTTAATATCATTCGCTTTGTTGACCTAAAAAGCCTATTATTGGATACCATTACATATCGTGCGAGTGACAGGAGATCGGCGGTTGGATTTTAATTTTTATTAACATTTGAGGCGTCATTCAAATCCAATCGAATTTTAGTATTCCCGTTATTTCAGAAAAATAATTTTGATTTTGCATTATGATGTAATTTAATATTGTATTAAGTTATGTGGCTAAAACACTTTTGTATCAGACAATGATGTTTGAGATATCATTGGTATCAGATAGGAGAACAACAGGATGGACGGAGCAATCAAAGTAGCAAATCAACAAATGAACAGAACAAGGGACGTTCAAGCGATCACATTATAAAACTAAAGAAGGACTCGGGAAATTCCTGGACAGACGATCATATGGACAAACTGACGAGCAAAACAGCACAAAAAACGTGGCAAACAAACAAGACAAAATGCATTCCAAAAGAAATCAAAGAGGGATAGGCAGGAAGGGAAATAGAGTATAACTTTTGCAACCTCTAAATTAATATCGGACAACCTCGCACAAATCGATCTAGCCTTAAAGTAAGCTCTAGTACGCTTATGGACAATAGACGACGGTAAAGATACTTATATAGATAAATACATACTTAAATACAAATAACATCTATATGGCCTACGCACAAATATTAGAGTTCATCACACAAATATTTGCCCTTGCCGGGATTCGAACCCAGGACCGTCGGCCCAGAATGCAGCTGCTTTAGCTTTACCACTGCGCCAACCGCGTCATCAAATAAATCGCTGTTCGCTTATCATTTGAAACTCAGGTACCAATCGTTGGAATCCGGGCCGCGCGCAAATTCAACAGCCCGTGTTCAATATCGGAACACACCGTAAATCCCTATGATGAGGTAATTATTTTAATTGAGAACTGTCAGTTTACCGTTGTAGTGATTAAAAATAAACGCGCGTTAAAATTGCAGGTGTGATTATGCCTTTATTGGATCGCTTCCACTTTGTGTGATGGTTTTACGAGGGGGCAAGGTGTCCGAATTCGAAAGGCTTTTTAGCTGTACACTTTGGTCAGTTGTCTACATTAAAGCCCTGATTACAAATTAACTTTTTAATTGTGCTAAATGCGTCTTACCATATTTAACGATTCTAGGTCAATAGAAAGGCGCCCTTAGGTAGGTATTGATTCCCTTGCCAGTGTCAAATGCAGCATAAACGCTGTAACGGTTAGCAACCCGAGTATTTCATATTAATTTCAGCTTGATAAATACTTTTACGCGCTCTTGCTAAATAGGTTTTGATTTGACAGACTGACAAAGTGATCCTATAAGAGTTCTAAATAAAAACGGAACTGAACGTAAACCGATTGAGGTGGGGAACCCAATGAAAAGTGCAACACTTGATTGCTCTATTTACTCCTTTACGATTAGGACCGCCTATCGTTCTCTACCAATTTCACTTTTATATAATTATTTTGGTGTGTGTTTCAAAATCTCGAATAAAATTAAATAATGTAATAAGGTGAAGTTTGAAGCTACATGTTTACTTTCAAGCAGCGATTGAAGCTTTAAAATCCCCAACGATAAACTAAGCATTTACGACTTCTGATAAAATATAAGAAAACACATGTTTCTTATCTTTTGTTTTACAGATAAAAAGTTGTCCGACATCGCCGTAAAAAGATCGTAAAACGTCGTCAATTAGAAACGCTGTACTAACAGAATTATTCCAGGTTGTAAAATACGGATTGATTCATATTTTTAGTTGTAGATAAATTTGTTGATGTACAGTTCACTTGAATATAATGGTGAAGCACGGCGCTGAAGCCAGGTTTTCTTTTGTTTATTTTCTAAATGGGCAATTTGTTTTTTTTATATATTTTTTAGTAAACATGAGGTTAACCCATTTAATAAACCACAGTAGACTACTACACAATATACTATGTATTTAACAATATGTTCGTATCGAATATTTCCCTTAGAAAAAAAGTAATATTAATGCTGGATAAATACTATTTCTGTTTTTCATAAAGCAAATATAATTATTTTTTATTACGTTTTATTTTTTTTATTTTTTTCAGGAAGTGTGATATTAGCTCAATCAGTAATTAATTATCAAATATAACTTAAACAACATAACTAGAATCGGGGTGTGTAAAGTGACTTCGTCAGAAACGGTCTCGCTGTGACACCGTGCTCGGACCTCCCGCTCCCACTTATGGCCGCCGCTTAGGTTAGGTTTGTATTATAATTATTCTGAAAAATTAACAGTTGTAAAAAAAAAATACTTTCGGACAAATAAAAATTTGGCGAAACGTTACAGATGGGAAACCAGAATTAGTGTTTCAGATAGGTTAGTAGATTTAACATTGTATGCAAATCCGTTTGTATAAAAACACGCCTGGTACAAAACACTGTACCAACATACGGATAGTGTGAAACCCGCCTTAAAAAGAATTGTGAACCTATTTATTATTTCCACGAATGTTGTGGTGTTTATTAAGCCAATCAAAATATTGTAATATAATATCCGCCGCCATTTTAATTTCCTAGTATAACAACTTTGATCTCGTTCACAAAATTGTTTGAATGTCAAAAGTCCTGATGTTATATTAAAGTCTGGACTGGATGGTTCCAAGAATTGTCTGTATCGGTGCGAACGCCAAATATTACATTTAACGCTTATAAGATGTATTTTCTTGTAAAATGTTCTGTTTATCAGTGTAATTGTGAAGGGACATAGTCCCGCAACGTCTAGGTACGTTGTGGGACTATAAGATTTATAAATTGTGTTGCTGATATAATTCAGTACCTACTTAAAGAAAACGAGCTGGTTCGTGGATATTGGTATAATGACAACTGAACAAAAGTGACAAGAAAACCAACAAATAATTAAAATAATAATATTGCTTTTTCTAATCCGCGATATAACTTAAACCAACAAAAATATAAAAAGCATTAATAAGGCACTATACAAAAAAGTGCGTCGTGCACATATTGTTTTATTATTTCCGGACCTAAATTCTTCACTGATATCTATCTGAGATTTAACTGCTTCAGAAACAATTATGATTTCTTTCTCAGTGAGAAAGAATATCGCATAAAATATAGAAACAGTCAAGACCCTGCAACAATTAAATATTACAATGCAACAGAGTCATTAAGTCCGCGATTTTATTTTTGGTCTTCAAATAATCGATCTCGACTGTACCTCTCTAAGTTTTATAGCTATCCCGTATTAACAGCTCAAGTGAGTCCTATTAGGGTAAACGTCTCTATTTGTGGCCGTAAACCTAATTGATGTATTACAATCCCCGAATCAGTGTCACTTTTAATGCCTTTACCTTCATAGTGGGATGAGTAAAATATGGAGTGATTAGTCGGTATTTGGATATGTGCTGTGTGTTATGAACCATGTACACATACACAAAACATAAAGACACACTACCTATAGCTTATTTTATGTACCAATACCGATTCCACTTGAGAACGTCATAAGGAGGTACCAATGGAACAAAAGATAGTAACGGGTAGTATAGTACATTTTTTTAAAACTAGGCTCATCCACTTAAGAACTCAATACCATTGAGTGGTTAACCACAAATTAAGATAACGAGCTCATCAGCTTTTAAAGCTGATTGTAACCACCTTGGAAGGTTAATATAGATTATCGACTCTATTTCCTTTGACATTGGACTACAAAATACACTAACAGAATAATGGTGATCATAACTTTTTTGGAATTTTACAACCGTCCGACTCTCAACAAGAACGTACTATGAACTCTCATCATCAACCATTTTAAACTTATTCAACAAGGAATAAGGTTGAAAATTCCATATCCACGCAATGTAGATCTAACCTTTCTTTGTAAGTAACTTTTTGGCGGTTACGAGAACAAAAGCGGATAGGATTGTATTAGACACAATGCCATTGTGAATGCAGATAAGTGGATGAGCTTAGTTTAGATAATTTCTACTATACCAATTTAAAAAACTTTTAATCAACATAAGATATACATTATGGATCTCTGTTAGTCTCAAGTGGAATCGGGCCTCGTTATATGAAATGATCCACCATTATTCAAAAACGCATGTATACGTAAAAATCCTTTTATGCTCCGATTTCAGATACCTCGGTTCAATTATACAGAGTGACGGCGGCATTGAACGGGATGTCAAAAACCGAATTAGCTCAGGATGGATGAAATGGCGGCAGGTCTCTGGCACCATATGCGACCCCCGGATGCCGCTTCGGCTCAAGGGCAAAATATACAAAACCATTGTAAGACCTGTCGTCATGTATGGATCAGAGTGTTGGGCAGTAAAAGGGATGGATGAAATGAGATTACATGTGGCAGAGATGAGAATGTTACGATGGATGTGTGGGGTGACAAGAATGGACAGAATAAGAAATGAATATGTAAGAGGAAGTCTGATAGTAGCACCAATTAGGGAGAAGCTGCAAGCTAACCGACTATCATGGTATGGGCACGTGATGCGAAGAGAGGAAAGCCAAAGCGTTAAGCATGAATGTGGACGGATATAGAAGAAGAGGAAGGCCAAAGAAAAGATGGCTGGATTGTGTGAAAGATGATATGAATAAGAAGGAAGTAAACGACGAGATGACGAGTAATAGGGAAGAATGGAGGAAGAAAACATGCTGCGCCGGCCCCAAATAAATGGAATAAGGGCAAGCGAATGATGAGTTACTGCGTATTATAGTATACATATAGCTATAATAAATAAAATCGGCAAAATACCCACTCATCCCACGGGAACACTTTTTCACACGACATACCATAAATATCGTAAAAGTTCTGAGAATACATTTTCATTTTTTAACATTTAATTCAATCAAGGCGAGCGACCTTAAAGAATTAAGATGTTTGTCCATATCTGAGGCAAAAGCAACAGCGTTAAATAATTGTGTTTGGAAAATTAAATTGAATTACGCTGTACTTCAAAAGGCACCGTATTCGTGTTTTTATTTTATTTCATTTCCTGGTTTCGGGAACGCTTTGGTTGTTAACTAGGTTCGTTACCAGCTGAGAGGTTTGAAAATATCAAAATATTATTTTACTGTCAATTATTTTTTAGCCCAATGAAATATCCGGTGAAGTATCTTGAAATTTTCTAAAGGAACAGAAAAAGTGACACAAATGATTTTCGGGTCTTTTGTCCATAACATAATTATATATTTACTCTCTTTCAGTCATCGTGCATCGTACTTAACAATAAAGTTACGCCCTGTAGTGCCACCCCTCTCGATCTCCTGTCAAAGTATATTTGAGTTAGTAGAATGACACTGACCGACGGTCGAATTTCAAACATCGGAGTAGCCCTTCAGTTGTAATACTAACAGTGACATCTAGGGATCAAATTAAGTTTTGTTTCAAGGGCACCATATACAGAAGCTGTACTGAGTGCACATTGCACAAGATATATTATAATATAACACATTAGGTGCTGTAAATATGCATCTCATACACCGACGAGGATGTTTTGAAGTCTGAGCCTGCAAAGACGAGCATGTAACGACCAAACACACAATATCATACGATGTTTTGCAACAAACTTGCGAGGAAAAACAAACGTAGCACACTCGTATCATAATGTACTTTTTTCGCTGTGTCGCGACCCTTATCGTATTTTTTCAATTTCCCGCTCTATTAATTTTATTTAGAACGATCGTAAACGTCACTCATAAAAACCTACGGGGCTCGACTAATGAGGGATTGTTACAGCAATCAATTTATTTAAAAAGGACACTTGAGAAACGGGCTTTTTTCGGGCCAAGGGACACTTGTATGTTAATTTGCTAGTGAGAATGTTTTTTGAAATCATTAAGGAAGGTAATGAGGGGTCTGATGAGATTATTTTTAAAAGTACCTTTTGTTAGGCACATGCTGCGAAATTATATTTCAGGACCTTCATTTGACACGCTTCATAGTTAAATAATACAAAAAATTACTTAATTCTTAAAGGATACTAATGTACTTTGCGTCTCCGTAAATACGGGATTTAATTGCGTTCAAAATGTGAGTCCCTTCGAGACCAAGAACGTAGAAAACGACAAGGTAATTAAATTAGCACTTTTTGAATTCGAATTAGTCCCATTTTGTTATAAAATATGTTCAATGATTATCATTCGTGCTATCTTTTATTAAATGGCAACCTGTAATCCTTCAAAATAAGCTTACATCACGATAACCTACAAAAATGCCCCATAACTTCATTTTCCAGTGAAATGCCTGAAAGGTTGCACATTAACCTACTAATTTCAAAATGGCTTCATGCATATCAGCAGAACTGAAGTAATTTGAATGGCATTTGGCTGCAATAATGCTAACCAGCTTAACCGTAGTACATTATCCAGGTAGACAGATTTAAAACAATACGATTATCTTGAAGTTGTTTCCTCTCAGCTGTTAGTGACGTACGAGTTAGTTTGGAAGCTGTGCGCTGCACCAGAGAGGTAATTGCATTACTGAACAAAAGTACTGCGGTGAACCGAGAATCTGTACCCTTACCGTGAGTTATCGTGACCGTACTCGCTAACGACTGCGTAATGATTTGTATGGAGAATAGCCCTGCGCCCCTAGCGGTTTCTTTGTAGAACAGTTCTCCATACAAATCGTTTACGCTGGGGCTAGCGAATATGGTCATTGTGAACTCATGGTAAGGTTACTGGTACAATAAATTAATAGCGCATGGAATACTTGTATTATTATCGCCTTCACATTGACCTCGTTAATTGTGCGGCGAGTCATCCCAATATTTTTCAGACGTTCTACTCGAAACTATACAAATCATGGAGACTTATTTACTCGGCAATACTAGTCTTTTGTTATGTGCCAATATTTCCCTGGTTAGTTGTCATATTGCACACATCGGTAACTCGTGGCACTTAGGTAGCACTTGACAGTTTCTAACAGACTAGTTAGTGATGTGACAATGTTCTTCCTATACCAGTCGAGAAAAAGAAACCATTCAAAAAAGGAATTTTAATCATTTAATATATGACATTCGTGATAAACAATTAATATTTGTTCTAAATTTTCACAAGTCAGCCTACGTCTTCTACTTGAGAAAATCCACTTTGTGTACGAAAACGATCTTTCAACCTCCACTGACGTAATGGTAAAAAAAGCATTTTATTGTAAAGTTGTAGCGTATTTTTATTGATATTCTCTTTGATTTCAACTTCTTTATTTTGTATCGTATCATTTGGCAGTACTACTTTTTCTCCATATTTATTATGAATACATTTTTCAACAAATTTTTTGAAGTTCGGGTTATTTACTTGTGTCCATGGAATATTACAGGTGATTAAAAACTCTGCGAGATCCTTATTAAATTCCGTTTGTATGTTTTTATTTTTATGAGTGTCCGAGTCTAAATGTTTTAATACATTATATTTTTTAGGTTTTAGGAATAATAGATATTTAGTGCAAAAACACTTACTGTCTCTTATTTCAATGTCCGGTAAATTTAGAACTAAATTTTCTAAAGCTGAGGTGGCAAATGATTCTTTATGCTTTTTGGTCTTCAAGTGCATGTTTATATTAAATGTCTTACAAACTATATAAACATCGCAACGGGTGCATTTTACCTGATCACCTTGCAGTAAAAGTTCTGAATGCTTTCTAAAGATTTCCTCCATTATTGAAAATATCTTGCGACTCGTAAAAATTATTACAAGGAAATGAATGACAATATCATTGACATTGATGTTTTTAAACTAGTAATCAAACCTACTTCGTCATATGTTAAGACCATGTAGGTAATATTAATTTATTATTTTATCTTATCTGCAAAGACACTTAGAAAACGTGTCTCATCACTAATCTTTTAATTGCTATCTAAATGCCACGAGTTACCGATGTGTGAATATTATATATGCTTTAAGTTAGTATAACAGTTGTCATTATTAACGATGACGTATTATTTGCCATCTTCATGGCTGTTCTACGAGTTTCGGTTCCTCGCGGCGCACGATTGCTGTATAGTCCTTCGGTCGGCGCGGTGTACAATCTCATTAAATAAAATAGTAGGTACTATAGTGTGGTTTCGTACCTCATTATTTTTCGTCATAAAAGAGAGGCGTGTTTCATAGGATAAGGTGTCAATTTGGTGTTTTATCAACTCTAAGCCTTTGCCAAGAGTTAAAATGCTTTAAATATTAATCCCGTTTACCTTACTACCTAAGGTTCTCTTCCTGACGACCTCTATTAATTTTTTTTTTCAAAATGACACCTTATCTATGTCGGACGATAATGAGGTACAAAAACACACTATAACAGTAGTATAGTGTGTTTTTGTACCTCATTATGGAAATCGAATATTATCATTATCGAAATATTGAAATCGTACACAATGCCGATTGAAGGACTATACGACTGATAAAGATAAAGATAATTTATGACAAAAAGAATAAAAACAATCTGTAGAAGTCCCTGCCTTCTGAGCTAGGAGAAAACCTGTGTTACAGACGGAAAATGATATAAGTGACGTACTGTTTAGAAGCTGTGCGCTGCGCCGGAGTGGACGAGCGGTCATTGTGTGTCTGAACAAAGAGTACGCCGGTGTCCCGAGAATCTGCCTTCGTATCGCCGGTGTATGGCGCTTGTGTTTGCTCGCCCATGGAGCCGTGAAACTGGCGGTTCGTCATTTAATTAGTATTGTTGAATCGTCTTTGTATGTTTTTGTTTAATACATTAAATCAAATGCACACTAAGTTGGTTGGTCCTCACGCAATAATAAAACGGATCGGCTTGAGGATTTGCATAGATATAACTAAATATAATAAGGAAGTGGAGAGTTAATATATCGCCTGGTGACAAACGAAACTCACTAATATTTCTGTCACTGTTGTTCAAACCTCGTATCTAGTAAGTGAATTGGCACGGAGATACGAGCTTTATTTTAAGTAGGTATTTTTTACATAGTGAGTTTTGGTTGACAACAGATTGCACGGTAAAACACCATATAAATTATAAGGCTACCTGTCCACTGAAACAGAGAAAATGAACCAATCAGGTGGCGTCTTTGTGAAGCCTAAAAGAAGTGCATTTAAATCTGAGGAATGTGATTGGTCCATTTTACGCAGCTCCGCTCCGCTCCGCTCCGCTCCAGTGGAGCTTTGTAATGTTAGCAGGCGGTCTCGGGTTCTATTTGCGGTAAGCACAAGTATCTATCATCACGAAGACAAATATTTTGTTTCAGGGTGAGTTTTATGTCATGTATAAGGTACAAGTAAGGTAGGACATTTGGTAGCATACCGTGGTTCTAAAATCTATGAAGTCGCTTATTGTAGTTTTTTTTTTCAAAGTCAAAGTCGAAGTCGAAGTCCAAGTACTTACATCCTTACTAAACTCATTTAAATATTTAAAAAAATATACGTCACTGTAAAATAAGACTTTTTAATTTACTCCACCTGGATATGACAGGTACAGGCTGCAAAGATATGTTTAGAGCCATTTATTTAAAATGTCGAAACTATTTACGGTAATTTTAATACAATATTTTATACTGAGTACTTGAATTAATTACGCTCGATTAAAATGAGTTTAAAAACAATAAACAGCACAAATCATGGTATCTAATATTGCCATATATTTTAAGACTTCAATTGGGTTCGTCGCCTCGATTGAGCGATGCCGTCAAAGTTACTGCTTGCCCATCGGGCCGAAACATGGGTTTCATGTCTACTGGTATGTAAAACATTTTGTAAGTATACCTATTATTACCTCAATACTTAATAATTTTACGATTCAATCATAAAATTGAATTCTAAATTAAATCATCCCCATAACCTTCTTTATCTTTTTTATAAAGTTTGCACTTTAAGTATAATGTGAGTGATCATCCAAGTTGCGTACAGGTTGTATACGCGCTTCTATAGTCCTTATACAGCTAATTTAAGTTCTATAAGGACTGTATAAGTGGTTTTGCAGCCCGTGCAATACTTGGGCAGTCCGTTTAGCTGAATTTCGGCCTCTTTACCATCTAGGTATATTTCCATCTACGATCATTCTCCTCTGCCTATCGGTATGTGGATTGTGATCGAGAGCCCAAAGTGACGTAAAATATTTTAGAGCTTTGCCACACAAGAGAATTTCATCTTAAAACCTTACAAAATCTCTTATTTATGCCCAGCGAAGTGTTAATTAGAACGTGCTCTAATGCTGTTAAAACTGAAGCTTTCAAGTTTCCAATAGCTTTAATAACCTCTTAATTTCCGCACTTATTCAGCTAAAATTCAACCTTAAATTGCGATACTTACGTTTTTATTCCTCTTTAAGTGGAAATCGAGATGTGAGCTTCAAAAAGTTGTTCTGCGTTTCTTTTTATTAGCTGGCAACTTTGATAATAACCGGCCAAATTAAAGACTTTGCTTTAATGGTGTAAGGGCGCGACACACGGGGGGAAATAGGGTAGCATGTAAGGAAAGTTTTGTAAAGGACTTGTATACTTATAAGTATATTGAAATCGTATATATATCCTTTACGTAGTACTTAAATTTGAATAGAGAAATGTTAAAGAAAACGTATTAATGTCATGTCATGGCGGCGTTAGTAATTATAAAAATGGTTTAAACTCACGTAAATCGGGGACAGACTTACACCCACTACTCCTAGCAGCACGGTTAGCTGTCCCTGATGAAGAGCTCCATACGAGTTCAAAACATGTCAGACCGTTCTGACAATCCGTTAGTTTAAACCGTTTTTATAAGTATTGAAGTTTTTTTTTTTTTTTTTTTTTTCTCTTTATTTAAGGAGTTTTTTCGCTAGTGCGAATATGCCACTCCATAAAACAACAACATAACAATACATTTCAGTCTTAATCTAAACATCCAAACATGGAGGTATTCTACCTATCTTTAATGGCACATTTAACTAGGGCTAGAATCTTTCCGACTTCGTCGGACAGTGGGTTGCACAGGTATGTATTACATAATCCAATGGAACTGTCGCCGAAAGTATTGAAGATGTCTCACGATATTTGAAGAATATCATGGCGGGGTTTTTTTGCAAGAAGCCTATGTCCAGACTAGTCGACGTTTGGTGGACGTAGTTACATAGTAAAACACTCGAACATGTTATTATGAACGCCGATTTTGGCCCTTTGACGATAAAGATCTACCGACGTCCAGTCAACACCATGGCCCTGTTTCATATACGTGACAAGTTGACAATTTGTCAGTTTTTGACAAAATTGTCGAATTGTAGCTACAAATTCTGTTTCATAAACGTGACAAACATGTCCGATTGCGACAGGTAAATCGTTGACAAAATTGTCAGTGTCAATCGCGTTTCATAAAGGTCTACAATTGTCAGTTTTAAAATGTCAGTATTTAAGAAAATTGTCAAGACTTTTTTGTCATGGTAATCGACATGTTGTCATAAATTGCGACAAATATGTCACAGCATACATTTTTGTTAAAATGATATAGCAGTATGAGAGCAGCAATAAAAATGATTGTCTTAGATAGCATTCATCAGATAATTTTGACTAGCATTCTAGGATTTGTTCGGTAACTTGCAACAAGTAAAATGGACACGAAAATAATAATTTTGGGCCTTATACAAGACAACCGAGAAATATTGTTTGGCCAATTTAGTGAACATTTAACGCACGAAAAAAAATGGATGGAAATCTCAGAGCAATTGAAGGAATTGGGTATATTTCGCAAATATTGGGCCTGTTAAATCATTGAATTCGTTTGTAATACGCATAAAATTTGCTGAGTGGGAGTAAGTGCGAAATTTCTCGTTGTTGAGTGTTGTTATTCTTGTCCTATTTTAGTTATTAAGTATTCGACGGTAATTTTACAAACTCGAATTTTTTCTATAAATTTGGGGTCAACCACGTCAAAAGTAAAGTTTGCCCTTGTCCTAAATGCTCGACGACGCCGACGTACCTATTGGTTGAACTAATATTCTTCATCGCTGTTGTAAGTAATTAGTTAGTGAGAAGTAGCCGCTGACATTGGGTGAGGTCGCCTGTCAGAAATCTTCGACAAGTCTACAAATTTGTCAACTTGTAATTACAATTTTGTGTTTCATAAAACAAATATGTCAAGTTTTTCGCGACAAATTGTCACCTGTCGCCCGTCAAGGGAAAATGTTTATGAAACAGAAATATGTCAAAATGTCGCGACAATTTGACATAATTGTAATTTTTCCACCACGACTTATTTGTCATAGGTAATGTTTATGAAACGAAAAATTGACAAAATGTCGAATTGTCACCTGTCACCTGTCGCCTGTCATTGTCACGTATATGAAACAGGGCCCATGTCGTACTTACATTTAGCTACGAAATGACAATAAGCATTTAAGGTACATATGCCAGTATAAATGCGAAAACGAATTGTGTTTATTTGTTATGCTTATAGGTACCCACGAATGGTTATTTGGCATAAGGGTAGTTTATAGGCCGGAAAATGGCGTGGGATACTTTTTATCCCGGAAATTGGATAGTTCCCGAGGCATAAGAAAATACGAGGATGGTTGCCTGCAAAAGTCATTGCCTTGGACCTAGCATGCATATTTGGAAACGCAGAAATATTTAATTTAGAGTGGCAATAATAAAAATATTTTAATATGTATATGTTATACGTCTTTTTGGCGTTTTTATATCCTTGGAGGAAGATATTTGTGTTAGTTGCAGTTGTGTTTTTTATATCTGTTGTTGAAGGTTTTGCCCAATTCAATGGGATACGAGGGTTTTTCATTATTTCAGAATTTATATTTATTTGGTCACTGTGACAATCCGTAACAAATTGTTTGCAATAAGAATACAATTCGTGTTCAACCTGGGAGACTAGATAATTAAGTAACAAAGTTTTCAATAAAACAAGTTTATTTGAAGTTGTATTACACTCATCTTAAAAACTAAATTCAAATTAAAAGGAAAATGTAACGCGATAAATAGTAAGGCATTATGAAGATTTTTACATAATTAGTACTCAAAATATATCGAATTTATAACCAGCTTGAAGCTTAACATTTACGCAACTAGCGTACTTTTTTAATCTCCCTGTGCGTATATTCCCTAATACGTCTTATAACGACTTCCTCCCAAAGAGCCCCTATTGACCCCCACATTTCACTACAACGGCCTAAAACAAAGCTAATAACCTCGTTAGGAGTGAAACGCGGAGTGCGTCATCTGCATAAGTATTACTCGCGTTAAAAACGCAAGTCAGCTTCAGGGAGCGTAACTACCGCGTTTGCGTTTTGGCGGAATAGTCCGGTCAAATTAAAATGTAATCAAAAGTAAGGCATAATTTTCCTGTCTTCAGTTTTAGCAAAACAAACACTTTTAAGTTTCTCGTTAAAAAGCATGAGGCCATGTAGTTATAAGTAAGGCTCATTTTGAAATTGTCTATAAGACTTTTAAGAAGGTCGTGTTAGAAATGTCAGAAAATCTAGGACATATAAGATAATTATGGTATATAATATTATTTATATGTATTGAGATTTGATTGATAATTTAAAATGTATAAATGTATTTTATGCAGTTGATGCACAATCAAATGAAGGTCCTTAAAACGTGTTTAGGATTTGTACTTGAAACCAATAACGAAGCTGAATGAATTTACGTGCATAAAATAGTATCGTAAAAAGTTGAAAAAATACCTTTTTTATATAAAAACGTACATTAAAACATTAACCAGGCTTATTACAATTTAAGGAATCGGCAAAATTAAAGACTTTTAAATTATCAAATGCTCAAACTTTTATTTTCCCGGACTAAAATGCTGAAAGAAAAGTTAAGGAAACTTTGGTGAGAGACTTGCGGGTTTACGTTACGTTTCCTTTAAGGGGTAAAAAATAAGTGTCAGTATAATTAACGAAAATGAATTGAGGCCTTATAGTATTAGCGTTTGGGTTATTTGTCGCCAGTTTTGAGCGTCGACGTTTTGAAAGATTGTCCCCTTTAATAGATACCCAGAAAGTACAGTTGGTTTACTTTTAGTAAAAACGTTTAGAAAAGATACTATTAGAGCATAATAGCTGCCATAATAAAGGAAAGGTTCGTGTTTGGCCGAGGACAGATTTTAACTTTATATTGATCAGCATATTACATAATACCTATGGATTTCCATTATTAAGTGCAACGATCAGTAAAGTGAATGGACGTATTAGAAACCCTTTGTCTACATAGCATCATACGTAAACATGTGACGATTGTGTTAATCGTGTCATACCTAAATGAAGGATAAACATTTGTCGATCTCGCAACACATACGCATGCCAAAAAATAACGGTTGTTTTACAATATATTCATCCTAACACCATTCCTCCTTTTGTACAAGTTGTTTCTTATAGCATCTCTTGTCAAGTTTGCGGTCGGATATGGCGATCGCGTATCGGTCTTTTCAGCTACCAAAGACGGTGCTTCGCAGACTGAAGACCATAAATCGTCTGTAGTAGACTGAATGGCCTATGGGCCTGGCCACATCACCTCAGCATGGCGCCGTCACCGTAAAACGGCGCGGTGTCGTAGATTTTTACGGTGTCATCGTATTAAAAAACCACGACGCCGCGCCGTTTCACGGTGACGGCGCCATGCCGAGGTGTTGTGGCCCTGGCCACCCTATGATGATGATGTTACTTAAAGCCGAGGAAAACGACCGTTTCCCTCCCAGTGCCGAGGCTATCCTACCTGTCCTCATCAGAGAGGCTTTATTTGTCTTGGAAGCCCATCCCGAATTGATGGCGACTGCGACCGGGTTGTTTACGATTGTCGCGCCAGTCGCGTTGATTTGACGTCCGGCATTACCTGGAACAATTAATTGTTAATTCGGTTATTCGGATTTATCGTTGAAGCTTTTGTTTGTTTATAAATAATGAAATTGTATCAGTTGCTCGCTGATCTGTTGTTTACTTTTGGATTTTAGTAGTAATGAAATTTCTTATACGGTTTGAGCTGTTTTCAGATATCGGCTCAATATAAGGAAATATTCTACAAATCCAGTAAAAAGAAAATAACGCTAAGAATTTAAAGATTTTTCATATAATATCTGTGGATCTTTGTAAGTAAGTTACATCGTCGTTCTTCAACGTTTATTCACTGAGATTTTTTTCTGGTATAGATGACGTGATCATAAGTGAAATAAATGTTTATTCGCAGATTTATTAAAAGTGTCTTTAACATATACATTCATACACTTTCGAATATACATTTTAACCGTCAACATCTTTTTCTAATATCTATTTACCAAAATCCTTAAATCCTTAAATTGCATAACAGGAAACGTATTTAAGAAAAGTCGGACTTTATACCATGAAGGATTCTTTACCACCTACCATCAACCTTCACACAAAAGTAAAAATTACAAAGAAGGATAGTTGTAGAAGGTGCGACTTATCACACTAATAGTTACAATATTATTAACGGTGAAATTTTTTGAGCATATTTGTAAGTTTTTACTTCTTCAAACTCAAACGGCTGGACCAATATTGAAAAGATTTAGTGCGGAGGTAGCTTACACTCTGGATTACTTCATCTGAATCTGAACACATTGACTGTATCCCGAAAAAAATACAGTGTTCCTGTTCCCGTGAAATTGAGCGGGTATCAAAGCGAGGCAGCATGTTTGGCGGTTAACCGTATTTTTAGTGTATGATGAAGTGATCAATCACCATAATCATATCAGCCGATAGACGTCCACCGCTGGACAAAGGGAGGCCAAAGTTCTCCACAACGATGGGTATTGCGCCGGTCTCATCCAATTTCTTCCCGCGATCCAGGTCGTCCACCTTGTTAGGGCCCTTCCCGCGCGTCTGTTGACTACTGCTGTGTTGATAGTGTGATGCTTTTTTATTACAAGACTGATATTATTTGAAAGGCCAACAAACAAAATTGCGTTTATAGGAATATATTACTGGCTTAGAGCGTCATAATCTTAAACCGAAGTAAGCCCTCCGTAAACTAGTCAAGCTACAACAATGGAGCGAGTCATAACACAGGATATGGATGCAAATATCGCGGATCGCGGGTCAAGGTGCCCGGTGATAGCGCTGGTTTATGGGTACGGTGTGCAAGACACTACTCGTCGATACAAGGTACCTTTGCGCTTTTTATCTACATATCATTTTAATACCACATTTCTATAACAAGTTTCTAAACTACAGGTAAAAACTAACACGCTAAAACGTTATTGTTTTTGCACGATCTTGTTTTTTTTGAAGTGACTAAGACTAAGTTTCACGTATAATGATGTATGTTCGCGATATGTATATATAATATTAGCGATGCGCTTTAATTAACTTTACAATGAAACAAACTTTTTGATGACTATCCTGCCTTGAGGTTCTTTTTTCACAACTTTTTATTATAAGGATCGAATTTGATTGAAAAATAGTCATTTGAGCTATTGTTGAGAATCGATAGGTTTTTGCCCACTGGCCACACAATCAGTTAGTTCATTTTTCTGTCACGGCGCTGCGAGCGCGCGCGCGGTCGCCAGCGGACGCGAGCCGGCGCCATTGGTACTATCGTAACGGTTCTTGAACATTATAACCTCCGTGGTTTGGGAGATATTTTGGAAGTTTTTACGCTTTAACGGAAAGTGTTGAGATACGGCACAATTCCTTGTACGGTGGGCTGCTTCGGGCGCCCCAAGGATTGTTATTTAGAGTGATATAAGGACTACTACAGTGTGAATTGTGTTTGGCGTGTTTGCTGACGAGATCGGGGCGGCGGCGGCGCAGACCGAGACGTCGTTTATTGGTGCAAGTAAACATACATACACTTTACACAAAACAGAAACACAACCTTGCAGCCAGGAAGATATTCGGCTGAACTCCAGGTTAGCAGCATAGCTTAAGTTAGGTTTAAGTACATAGGACGCGTATCGCGTTCCATTGTTTCGCGCTAGGCAAGATTGCTTTGGTAATTTGTTCTTACATGGGCCCGGGATAAATTCAATTTGTGTCTGGCGCAAACAAATTTTGGTAGCAGAGCGTGGTTCATATCCACAGAAAAGATATTTGTTTCATTTACGTTCGGATAAGTAATTTAGTTAGCATCAAAATCATAATTGAAATTTGAGGGTGGATTGCGCTTGGTTCGCATTCCAATCTATTAACGTTAAGTTGCATTTGCGTAATTAAGACTAACTAAATTATAAGAATATTAGTTATAACTTTCAATTGAAATGTTAGTTGAGTGAATAAAGTAAATATAGTTTCGTTTCGATACGGAGAAACGTATTAATAAGTAATTCATAATTGGGGTTCCGCTGAACTATTATTCACTCAAATTACATTTAATTTAAAATAAATTTAGTGTTGTTTTCCGTTGCGTAATATTGGTGTTGGGTGAATAACTTTGAAGTTGTCGCGTTTGGTACGAAAAATAAAAACGGATTGTTATTGTCGAAAATCGGGGTTCCACGGACAAAATTATTCACCCAAATTTATTAATTTATTTTAAAAAATTATTTTATTGATCCGCGTTATCGAGGTTGGTACCATGGCTCCATCAGTAGTTAAAACGGTCGCGTCAAGGGTCGAATCGGAATTAAGATGGTTTTCATTAGTCGTTACGTTAATTGGTCGTACGGATCGCGAGGACGCATTATTGTCACGCGCGCGACAGGTAGATGAAAGATATGACGCGGTATTGAAATTGCATGCCGAATATTTGGCCCGTATTGACGAAGAGGAGACCGGGGAAAGTCGGACCCAGGCTGTTGAAGTGGTGCAACGCAATGTAGACCAGTGCGGTGATATGGTGATGAGTATCATCCAAGCGGCAGCGGATATCGAGCGCGCCCGAAAAGGGGATGTTGGGGTAAGGCGTGCACCCAGTGGTGTGGCACTAATGGCGCCGTTGCCACCAGTGAATGTCCCGGAATTTGGTGGTGAATATGCCGACTGGCCGAGGTTTCGCGACATTTTTAACAGCGTGGTGCACTCGCG
Organism: Apotomis betuletana; assembly: GCA_932273695.1. NCBI lineage: Eukaryota > Metazoa > Arthropoda > Insecta > Lepidoptera > Tortricidae > Apotomis > Apotomis betuletana. The sequence continues at coordinate 25,998,228 of OW026303.1, read as the reverse complement.
CACGGATTTGACCCCCGCGTATAAAATGGCGCAGTTGATGGGGAGATTACGCGGTGAGCCTCACGATATTTTGACTCATTTGGAGATTACGGATTCCAGTTACGAGACGGCATGGGGCCTATTAATTGACCGATATGATAATCGGCGATTAATTATTGATGGGCTCATCGAAAAAATATTTAGTATATCGAAGGTCACTAATGTACACGAAATACGGTCGAAAATCCTTAATCCCGTCACGGTGGCGGTGAATACGCTGGAGCGACTCAAGTTGTCACTAGGGGACAACAAGTACATTGTTGTGAACCGGGTTTTGCGCAAGTTACCTAGCGAGGTGGTGGCGCGGTTTGAGCAGTCACATGGGGGTGATTCATCGAGTCACCTCCCAACATTTGACGAATTGAGGGCGTTCCTGGAGGGTGAGTGCAGGCGGGCGGATTGCCAAGGGGCAACCACGCCGCAACCCCCCACGTCACCCCGGCGTACGGTTGGGCCCAAACCGGTGGAGCCCCGTCGGGGAGGACAGCGGTACAACGCCCTTCAATCGGAAGTGTGCCCCTTCTGCCGGAAGGGGGGACACGCGATCATCGCGTGCGCGGATTTTGGAGCACAGCGGGTGCAGAGGCGCAGGGGGGTGGTCAAGCAGCGAAACTTGTGCTTCCGCTGCCTAGGCGCACACTATGTGCGTGAATGCAGTAAGACCACCAACTGCCGAGTATGTGGAGGAGCCCATCATGAACTTCTCTGCCTGGCTGAGAGTGGGGAGCGGTACGGGGCCTCATCGGGAGGCCATCCTCCCTCTCCTAAGCCAGCCTTGGGCGGACGGTTGCCCCCCCACCGGGGAGGGGGGTCACCCAGAGACCAGCGGTCGCTCCCTCCTCGGAGAGGGGGGTCACCCAGAGACCAGCGGTCGCTCCCTCCTCGGGGAGGGGAGTCATCGAGGACTCCGGAGTACCGCCGGATGCCGCAGTCTCCTCCGCGGGGGGGGGATCGGCGCCGAGATTCGGGCGGGTGCCCGGAGATGACCCATGGGGAGTCGGGTTACGCGACTTACTCGGCCGCGCTGGGGGGCAGGTTGCCGCCCCCGAGTAGTCGCTTCTCCCCACCCCTCGCAGAGCGCCCACGCTTGATGGCGCGTCCGCCGCAGATGGGACGGATGCCGATGGGCTATTACCAGCCGGCGCGCATGGCACCGATGGGTCGAGGGGTGTACTACCCGGGGTGGGACCCATACCTGGGCCAGGGGCCCTCTCCCCCTCCAGCAGAAGGGGAGGGAGGTGCCCCCTGCTAGCAATTAGCAGTCTGTTCATCCGTCGTGCCCACCCCACCAGTGACGGTATTATTACCGACGGCTAAGATTACCGTCAGGGGTACGGATGGACGGCCAGTGCCAGTGAGGTCACTCCTGGATTCGGGGGCACAAGGTTGTATCGTGTCCAGCCGCCTAGTGGCCAGGCTGGGCCTCAGGTTGGAGCCATCACGGGATGGCGCAATAGGTATAGGTGGCAATCCGGTGCCTCAAATCAGGGGTCAGACGGACCTCCTGTTTGAGATGGGTGACTCGGCATCGATCACGCGGGTGAAGGCCACGGCTATTGTTTTAGATGAAGTGGTCGGGGTTCTTCCTTCGGTACGGTTACCGCCGGCGGTAACGAAGCTGACCAAGGGATTGGAGTTGGCCGACCCTCACTTCGCAATTCCCGGACGGGTGGACGTCTTACTTGGAACTGACGTCCTCGGGAAGCTGCTGCGGAGCGGTAAGCGGGAGCTGCAACCAAACGGGTTGGTGGCCGTGAGTACCGCAGGTGGGTACGCATTATTGGGCCCAGTACGGGGACCACAGGACGCAACGGATTATAGCAACATATACTACGGCAGCGTGTTATCGGAGGTCCTGCAAAGGTTCTGGGCAACAGAAGAGCCACCCACAGCTCCCAGGACAAGCCCACTGGACGAGGAGTGCGAGACATTTTATCAGTGCAACACGGTGCGTCTCCCTTCGGGCAGATTTATGACACGGCTGCCGTTTCTATCGACGCGACCTCCGCTGGGGAGCTCCAGGGGCCTGGCTGAGAAACGGATGATGGCCATGGAAAGGCGCATGAAACGGGACTCCAACTTTCGGCGAAAGTATTTGAGTTCATGCGTGAATATTTGGCTTTGGGTCACATGTCGGTATCCAGGGTAGACTGGCGTCGTGAGGAGCACTACGTATTGCCTCATCATGCAGTCCTGAAGACACCTGACTCCAAGATCAGGGTCGTGTTCGACGGGAGCGCGGCGACATCTAACGGGGTGTCTCTGAATCAATGCCTGCACGCTGGTCCTAAGTTGACCAGAGACATTGCAGACATTCTAACGGACTTCAGGAGACATCAAGTTGTCTTCGTTACGGATGTGAGGATGATGTTTCGCCAAACGGAGATCCATGCGGATGACCGTCGGTTCCAGCTGATATTGTGGCGAGAGAGCCCAGAAGAACCGATGATCACGTATGAGCTGAACACGAACACGTACGGATTAAAGCCCAGCCCGTATGTAGCGATGCGGATGCTACGAGAGCTGGCTGACCAGGAACGGCTGCGCTTCCCTCGCGCAGCTGCAGTCATCGACCGGGATGTCTACGTGGATGACATTTGTACGGGCACGGACAGCATTGAGCAAGCGCTCATCCTAAGGGATGAATTGGTGGCGCTCATGGCCTCCGGTGGCTATGAACTCAGGAAGTGGCTGTCAAACTGCCCAGAGGTGCTGGCAGGACTACCAGCTGAGCACCAACAAGACCCGCATTTGTTTGAGGACTCGGATAATCCTCATGCGTTGGCAATTTTGGGGGTCCAGTACCGACCGACTCAGGATGTCTTCACATACAATTGTGAGGCCGAATTGCTGTCGAAGACCTGGACCAAGCGATCAGTCCTTTCGACTATCGCACGAACGTTCGACCCAAATGGTTGGATCTCTCCGGTCACGTTCATGGCAAAGTTCTTCATGCAGAAGCTTTGGTTGGCCCAACTAGGCTGGGATGAGCAGCTCACGGACGAGCTGCTGCACGAGTGGACGGCATTCGTGACCACATTGCCGCATATTAAAGAAATTGAGATCCCGCGCAAACTGCTCCCTCGGGCGGGAGCCAGGGTGACCCTGCATGGGTTCTGCGATGCTTCTGAGAAAGGGTACGCCGCCGCGGTCTACCTGAGAACAGGTGAGACTGCTGGCGAGGGCGTTGTACGCTTGGTCATGGCCAAGAGCAAGGTTGCGCCTGTTCGGACCCGGTGGACGATTCCGAAGATGGAACTGGCCGGTGCCGCGCTCCTGACCCGCCTCCTGAACCATGTGGCGCAGAACCTGCGTGGCACGGTGGATCTGAATGACACGGTTTACGCATGGACGGACAGCCAGATCGTGTTGTGCTGGCTGCGGACTTCGGTCCATACGCTTGAGGTATTTGTGGCCAACCGAGTGTCACAGATAAATAACTCGGAGACTCCTCTGGTCTGGAGACATGTTCCAGGTGAAGTTAACCCGGCAGACTGCTCGAGTCGCGGCTGCCCGGCGCCTGCTCTGGTTGAGCATTCTCTCTGGTGGGGGCCTCAATGGCTGGAGCGGCCACATACGGAGTGGCCTTTCAATGACTGCGGACGCCAGCCACTACCCTCTGACCAGGGTCTGAGAGTCAATGTGACTACAGTGGAGTCTGTGGCAGTGGACCACACTCTTTTGGAACGGTATAGCTCACTAGGGAAGCTACTTCGAGTCACGGGATGGATAATGCGGTTTTTCCATAATTGTCGAAGCCCTGCGGCACAGCGCAACCTGTCACCTGTAATGGGACCTGAGGAGCAGCAAAGGGCTCTCTCACGTTGGGTGGGGGTCATTCAGGGGAATGAGTTCCAGGATGAACTTAGGATCTTGCGGACTGGCGTGGGCAGAATGAAGAAGAGCCTTGTCCGCCTCAACCCGTTTATTGATGAGCACGGAATGCTCCGGGTGGGAGGCCGACTACGGAATGCCGAATTGCCCTATTCAGCGCGGCATCCTTTAATTCTTCCCAAGAAGGGAGCTCTGGTGGAGCTGTTGGTTTGGGACCGTCACATCAGGAATTCACATGCAGGCTGCAACACACTGCTGGGCATTTTGCAGCGGGAGTTCTGGATTTTGTCGGCACGGAGAGTGATACGGAGCGTTGTGTTTCGTTGCTTGCCTTGTTACCGGCTCAAGGCAGCCACAATGCAGCCACAAATGGGAGATCTCCCGCCCGACCGAGTTACGGAAGCTCGGCCGTTTGCTGGTGTGGGGACAGACTTCGCGGGGCCTTTCATGGTCAAGACATCACGCCTTCGCAACGCGAAGTCGGTTAAGGCATATTTGTGCGTCTTCGTGTGTCTGGCGACCAAGGCCGTTCATTTGGAAATGGTAGCTGATCTCTCTACGGAGGCCTTTTTGGCAGCGCTGGACCGATTCGTTTCTCGGCGGGGGATACCGGCCTTGATACGGTCGGATTGTGGTACCAACTTCAAGGGCGCCGATCGTTTTCTAAAGGAAATTGTATTATTTTTAAGTCAAAATGAGCGAGAGATCGGCACGGCCATCGCCAGTCGGGGCATTTCGTGGTATTTCAGTCCACCTGGATGCCCCCACTGGGGTGGAATATTTGAGGCAGTGGTTAAGTCTGCCAAGACTCATTTGTATCGGGTCATCGGCTCAACGATCCTCTCCTTTGAGGAATTGTCAACGGTGTTCTGCAAAATTGAGGCAGTTTTAAATTCGCGCCCCTTGTGTCCGTTGAGCGCTGACCCGAATGACCTGGAGGCCATTACCCCAGGTCATTTTTTGATTGGCCAACCACTTAACGCCTTGCCGGAGTATCCGTATACGGATGTTAAGTTGTATAGGTTGTCACGGTATCAGATGCTGCAGCAAATGACTCAAAATTTTTGGAAGCGATGGTCGCTTGAGTATTTGCACATTCTTCAGCAACGCGTTAAGTGGACGGACAGGACGACCCCACCGTGCGTTGGAGACCTCGTACTGGTTAAGGATGCTAACCTATCACCGTTGTGTTGGCGACGGGGGCGCATCGTTAACTTGATAGCGGGCAAGGATGGGTCTCCACGGATCGCAGATGTACAAGTGAGGGACTCGATCCTTAGACGGGCGGTTTCAACGCTATCCCGACTACCGGGAGTTTGAGCGGACCGACGACGGGTCGGTCCGGGGCGGGTGGTTGTTGAGAATCGATAGGTTTTTGCCCACTGGCCACACAATCAGTTAGTTCATTTTTCTGTCACGGCGCTGCGAGCGCGCGCGCGGTCGCCAGCGGACGCGAGCCGGCGCCATTGGTACTATCGTAACGGTTCTTGAACATTATAACCTCCGTGGTTTGGGAGATATTTTGGAAGTTTTTACGCTTTAACGGAAAGTGTTGAGATACGGCACAATTCCTTGTACGGTGGGCTGCTTCGGGCGCCCCAAGGATTGTTATTTAGAGTGATATAAGGACTACTACAGTGTGAATTGTGTTTGGCGTGTTTGCTGACGAGATCGGGGCGGCGGCGGCGCAGACCGAGACGTCGTTTATTGGTGCAAGTAAACATACATACACTTTACACAAAACAGAAACACAACCTTGCAGCCAGGAAGATATTCGGCTGAACTCCAGGTTAGCAGCATAGCTTAAGTTAGGTTTAAGTACATAGGACGCGTATCGCGTTCCATTGTTTCGCGCTAGGCAAGATTGCTTTGGTAATTTGTTCTTACATGGGCCCGGGATAAATTCAATTTGTGTCTGGCGCAAACAGCTATTGTATCAATCATCACACAGCTGACTACTGAGCCGGAGGTCCTAGGTTCGAATCCCGGCCGGGGCAAATATTTTTGTGATGGATATTTTGTTCCTAGGGCATGGATGTTATCTATTATGTCGTCGTCTAGAACTCATAGTAGGTACAAGCTTTGAATAGTTTGGGACTAGGTCGGTTTATGTAAGGAAGTCCCTTAATATCTATTTATATTACTGTCCCGGATAAGATACAAAAATTGGTCATTCATAAGGCCAACATATCTTGTACTTATCATTTAATTTTGTTTCTTTTTATTCGAGCATCAGGAAATATTACAAAGTTGTCATAAAAGGTAAATAGAGCACGTCACCAAAATCCTCCTTTCAATCAATACTTCTGGAATAGAATAAGTTCATGCTTTGCACAGGCTAGTGAGTGTTTTAAAGAAGAAAACATGTTATTTATACGGGAAACCTAAATGCAATCGAGTCGTTTATTTAGTACCTTGAAAACTTACACTAGAGGTTCAGGAATAATTGGAATATATTGTAGTCGGATTCCACAGATGAATTTGCTGGCAGTACGCAGTGCCGACGGTACCGATCGCAACAAGTTAATTTATGCGTGAAGCGTGAACCTATTTATCGAACTCGCTAATACTTGCCTGTGTATTGGGTGGATTCAAATAATATTCTACTTTTCCCACGAGTGCAGGAAACTGTTCTTATACCTGTATTGCATTCGACTATGTGGGTCATACACATTGAGGTTCAAGTCTTTCCTTTAGACATAATATATGTACGTATGCACAGACTACACTCTTTAGGATTTACGTATAAGGGCCAAAACGATTTTTGTTTATCGTCTGTATAATATCCATTTGTGGGTTTTGCTTGGCCGTCCATGTAAACCGATTTCTTTTGACATTCTTATTTAAGGATCTTCTGTAAAACGCAATGAAATACAAGTCAGTGACTTTCGATTTAAGAAAACCCTCATTACTCCTAAATTTATCTCTTATACTTAATACCTTCAGGTAAATTTCCCTTCAAGTTAAGCCATAAAATAGGCAAGATATTTCTTACAAAGAAAACCAATTTCCTGCAAAACCTCTACAAATGCAACTTGCATTATAATCTCCAATCAAGGGGACGATTTCTTTTATTAGCTACCCCATGTTCAAAAGGTGATAAGTGTCAAGGATTTCCGATGGAGGTAAGTCGTTTTGTGCGGTTAAGACGAAATTACTGTCTACCCTCTAACGCAGGGGGCGGGGAGGTGGTAATTGTATGGGATAACTTTGATGAGGGCTGGATCCCTTAATAAGGTGCACGGAGCAGGAAAAAGGTGTTTGTTTTAAAATCGATTTGCAAAAGTTGACAAAAGTTTTAATAAATTGGGACGATCGCAGTTGCATTTCTGCAAAGTTTTATTTAGTTCGGTGTGTGGAAGGAAATTCCTGCAAGTCCATTTTCACCCAGTTGTTTGATATGCTTGAAATTCTAAAGCCGATTTAGAAAAATAGAGCAGTCAACAGAAAAGTTATGAACGACACGGTTACAACAATGTTATAAAAACACTTCTTTGAAACTATTTCTGCCAAGTAACTTATAAGAAGAATAGTTTCTATTTATTTTCATTGGACGTGATTAGTGGAATGTAAAATGTGCTATTTACGAAACGGCTTAATAAAGCTAGGTAATGGATCCTTTATGTATATGAGTATGAGTATGAGTATTTGATCCTCCTAATTAAAAAAAAAAAACAGGATCCTATTACTAAGACTCTGCTGTCCGCCCGTCTGTCTGTCTGTCTGTCACTAAGGCTGTATCTCATGAACCATGATAGTTAAACAGTTGAAATTTTCACAGATGATTATTTCTGTTGCCGCTAAAACAAATACTTAAATCAGAATAAAATTAATATTTAAGGGGCTCCCGTACACCAAACGTGATCGGTTGCGTTAAAATTGCACCTCAATTGTACTGTGTGGATGTCATGCCCTCGCCAGACTTAGAATGAAGGAATTCGGTATTGGTTACCCAGAACCGAAGGAATTCCAGGCACTACCAACTGGTTCCATCATCCGATATATGAAGGTGGTGGAACAATCCTTTGAGTAGGCGCGATAGGGGTAAATCCACAAAAGATCCCATTGGGTCGAAGTGTATCCGCAAGGACCCCTTCCTAATAAGATAAGATCCCGCGCCATACATACCAGGTGCAAACTTAACTTACCCAACCAGTTAAGATGGGATATGTGCTTGTACGGAACCCTCGGTGCGCGAGTCCGACTCGCACTTGGCCGTTTTTTTTTTGTGTTCCACACAAATATATTTGTTTAAAGGTAGGCAAAAACATTGCGATGACTGTATCTAGTATACCTGTATAATCTTTGTTTTTGTGGAAGTAACCTTCCTCCTAATTCAACGCTAACTTTATCTTGTGTTCCATGAGAATTGCAGAGACTTCTACGAGAGTTCCAATGCGTCAAACAAAAATAACGTCCACAACTGCAGAAACAAGGCATTTCTTGCCAGAAACCCTAAACCCTTCCAACATCACAACCTACGTTCCGCAAAAAATATCACCGAAAATATCCCACTCTTTATAATAGACACCTCACTCATAAAGAACGCCGTACCTGACGTGTAAATTTCGAGCGTACTTAAACAAGGTGTCCGTTTTTCAAGGAAATAGCGGGATAAAGGAGGGAGGATAGTGGGTGGCCATAAATTCAGGACGAGCGAGACTCTTGTTCACGTCAGTTTGAAATAAAGTTGTTGCTTAGGCCTACGAGGCTGGGAGCTGGATATGCTTTTAGATGTTATTTTTTGAATAAGGAATAAAAAAAAATTGTACTAAATTTAGAACATTGATACAGAGATCAAAGCTCAAAGAAAAATTAAAATGAGGAACCTGGTGGGAGAGACCGGGTATCGAACCCAGTACCTCTGGATAACCGATCCAGCGTGTTAACCTTCTCACCACCCTAACGCCCAGATAACCTTTCGATGTTTTCCTTATGCTTTGTATCGATCTTTGCATTGTTTATTTGATAGGCTTAACACCTTAGCGACCTTATGTGAATAAGTTAATATTCACATCTTCCCGCACTACTTTACAGTAGTTTCTTTCACCAGGTTAGGTACGCATTTCAATTTGTCTTTGAGATTTGATCTTTGTATCAAATTAACTTATTATTAACTTTAATGGTGGGATCCTCTGTTGCTTCCATCATGAAGCAGACACATTCTGACAACCCCTCCCTTTCCTACGTATCTTAATGAGCATCTTTAGGCTATTGTCCGTCAGTTCCTATCTTTTAGCTAACATTAATATGAATGAGGAAATGGCTTTTATCAATTGGATTCTCTAAATATATTTGTCTACTACTGCAGCTCTTGAACGTATTTCTATTTTGACCTTGATCCGGCGATGTTTCTCCAAGTCAGCACTGCCGTCTTTTTAATTTCGTTTTGAGGCATCTACATATACCTATGCAGTGTTTATTGGCGTCATCTATATTCGTCTCTGCGCACATGACGTATGTATAACAGACCCGAGAATACGTTTAAAATGATATAAAGAGCAGCATTAAAAGTGTATGATGTAAGTTTCAAGCGATTGTACGGAGTTAAACAACTGCTTCCAACACCCGCACCCACTAAATAATTTGAAACTTTTGGCAACCCACAAACCTTCAGACTTGCGCTCTAATCCTTACATAAAGGCCTATGTTAGTATACCTATAATGGCTGTTACGTCGTTCTTATCAGGTATGCATAATATTGTGTTTTACGTGTGAAAAAGCGTGGTTTATGATAAATTATAGCGTAATGCCGCGGCTTATTGTAACAAATGATGGCGGCGGGAAATTGGGATGCTTCAGCAGATGGTGCTTGATGATCTTGAGATCATTTTTGATGATACTCTTGGAGTTTACAGCATAAGTTTACCGTACCTACTCATATAACCGGAATAGTCTACAGACTCACATAGATCCGCCGTTATCGGTCACTCCATTACCTACTTGCGAGTCTAGGCAGTTCCTGGTTTAGGTTCAAAACAGTTAAGGCTAAACTTATGCTTGTGTAGGACGCGCACTGAGACGCGTGAGGCTAGAAAATTAACTAAGGTTATTTAATTATTGGTTGATTTTTCTTCAAACATGACTACTGTGATGTAAACGTTTAATGAATCATCGTTCACTACCAAACATATTATGTTCCCCAAAGATTTCTATAACGATTGATCGATGTCTTTCTGAAACTATTGGCTTCCGTTGAGCTTAAACAGTCCGTTGGTATTTCTTGTGGCAGGTCCATCCACGCCGTGTCGTCCAGTTTCTAGTCTCCATTCGAAAAACGTTTCATCCCATCGTTTTAGTGACTAATCAGACATAGCTTAACTAGCTCCCTAATGATTTCCAGCAACCTTAAATAGTAGGTCCATATTGTGGTAGGCCTGTCCGCGCTGCTTCGTCTATTCTAGTTCGTGATCTATTTCAGAACCTTTTCACTCCATCATCTTACGCCAGTCGCAGTGCGTAAGTCCTGATTCAACATCGCCGTAAACTAACAGTATCGGCGCGGCTGGCAGTTACACGGTCCCTATATTGTGCGCAATGTTCGACAATATTACAGATCTACTGTATATTAATCTATCCTGACCCGATGATTCAGGCAACAACGACGCAGTAGCGACACAATTTCACTTCAGCAAGCTTAAAGAGGTCAATTGGTCCATCTAGTAAGAGAGGTCCATCTTATGATTTCCATTTGAGAACATTTTCACTTCATCGTTCAACGCTATAGTGACTACCCAGCCTAACACCAGTCGCAGTGCGTAACTCCTAATTCAAGATCAGCCATACAGATCTGCTGTATATTAATCTATCCTGACCTAATCTAATGATTCAGGCAACACCGACGCAGTGGCGACACAATTTTAATTGCCCAGCAAGTTTAAAGAGGTCATTGGTCCATCTTGGAAGAGGCTTACCTGCGCTGCGTCTTCCGGCTCGTGATCTCTATTTGAGAATCTTTTCACTCCATCATTCATCGCTATAGTGGCTTCCCAGCCTTACGCGAGTCGCAGTGCGTAAGTCCTGATTCAACATCGCCGTAAACTCACAGTATCGGCGGGGCTGACAGTTACAAGGTCTCGATATTGTGCGCAATGTTCGACAATATTACAGATCTACTGTATGTTTATCTATCCTGACCTGATGATTCAGGCAACAACGACGCAGTAGCGACACAATTTCACTTGCTCTTGAATGATTTCCAGCAAGCTTAATGCAGTATCGGCGCGGCTGACAGTTACACGGTCCCGATATTGTGCGCAATGTTCGACAATATTACAGATCTACTGTATATTAATCTATCCTGACCTAATCTAATGATTCAGGCAACACCGACGCGGTGGTGACACAATTTTAATTGCAGTTCAGCAAGTTTAAAGAGGTCATTGGTCCAACTAGGTAGAGGCTTACCTGCGCTGCATCTTCCGGCTCGTGATCTCCACTTGAGAATCTTTTCACGCCATCGTTTATCGCTTTAGTGGCTACCCAGCCTTATGCCAGTCGCAGTGCGTAAGTCCTCAATTCAACATGGCCGTAAACTCACAGTATCGGCGCGGCTGACAGTTACACGGTCCTGATATTGTGCGCAATGTTCGACAATATCACAGTCATATATGTTAATCAATATTCTGATCCGATGATTCACGCAACGCCAACGCACGGCGATACAACTTGACTATCCACCAGAAGCGTGGCAACATACAAATCGCAGGGCAAACTGGAGCCAATTTTGCCTATTTTTCTCCAAAACTAAGATGTAAGTTTACTCATTCGCCTTAAAATAGGCCAGCCGGTAGGAATGGGTTCTATCGGCACCACGATACAGCTAGCCACTTGGACATCGTACTTTACTTGTCATCTTACTAAAGTTTGGAAGATAAAAGGATAAGAATACGCTATTTCATGACAGCTCAAATCAGCTACAGCTACTCTTTATGGAATGTCAAAAACGGTCTGTTAGTATGCAGTTTCTATAAGTATACTGATTTGTAACGTCATAAAAAATAGTAGTCAAAACAGTTATATTTAGTTTTTGTATAATTAAAAATAGTAAAATGTCCAAAAGTTAGTTGTAGTTGATTTGGTACCGGGTACCTTTAAATGTTTCTTTATATATGGTATCAATGAAACAATATATTTTTTTGCATAGTCAAATACCGTGTTCTACATTAAATTTATTAATTAAGGACACTGGGTTCTAAATATAAATGTAAGAAATTCTACACGTACGATCTCATTGGTACTAATCGGTTATTTATATCGATAAAATCTGATTTAACTAATTTAGCACACAAAGCCGTTACTAACTAAGCTGGCACCAATTTAATTAGTGAGGTTATAACTAGAAACCCACTAACTTATTAATTATTACTAAGCCACAAAAAATAATTAAGCCGAGTAATTATCACTTTGACGTGATTTGAAATAATATTTGAGGTTTTATACTAGTCTAGCTAATAGAACTAAGCATTTATACAAGACACTCGTAATTCACATAGTCCTGTCGGCATCAAAAGTCACTGACAATTAAGTGCAAAATTAAAAGTTTCCATTCTATAAAATTTACGGTAAAATATGCTAAATGTAATCCTTAAAAATGTTTTTTTTTTTAATGCGGTTTGTTCTTTAGTTTACCGACTGTCCTGAATATAATCACTCAATTTAATTGTTAGATGTAATATTGTACCTTTTGTTACCTATTAGCGTTTAGCCAATTTCACGAATAAATCTTGCCATTTCCTTTTTTTATACTATTCCAATTTATAATTAATCTTACTGAGGATCTTAATTTTAATCACATTTCTTAAGCAAATATAAAGTTTACGAAGACAAAAAAAAGATGTTTAGAATAGAATTATAACAACATGCATACATACTTGTTAAATTGACAAAACAATGCTGATCTGTTCAGGTTTTTTTTATAATTCTAATCCTTTGAACGTTAAAATACTTAATAAAATCCTTGAAAAAAAAAAACATAAGTATCGATGTAGACGTAAAAAATAGTTTAGATGCCTTAAAAAAAGTATCTTGACAAATCGCTTTGTGTCACTGTCATGCCAGTTAGGGATGTCACTCCTATTTTAAATGAAAGCCTTTCAACATAACATGTGTCACGAGTAATTTTGAAACTTTCTGATAACTTTTTTGCTTTGAAAAATATTTACAATGTACAGAATAAAATACAGAAACATTTCTTTATAAAAGAAAAAGAAAAAGAAAACTTTGTAGTTTTATTTTTACATATTTAGACATGTCCTGTTAAAAGGCGGATTAACGGTGTAAAAATTGTGGAAAGACGTTGCATGCGGGTAGCACAACACAGAAATATGTTAAATGTATTAGACATATTCATATTCATTTATTGCTGTCATGAGTAGGTACAGTAGGGTGTTTACATATTAAGCAGTCAATACATGACGCCCTGTCAGGGCATTCCAATTCCCTTAAAAACTAAAGACTAAATATATTAGATTTTACATAGGTATCCGTTTTAAATAATTAAGTAAAAATGAAATATTGTCATGGTATACAAGTCAAGTGAAATAAATAAAATTAAAATAAAATAAAATAACAGGATGAATGGCGCACAATAATGTCAGATACTTAAACTAGGTATAAATTTAGGTACAAAACTTCAAATAGCAATATCTGTATCCAAATTACATCATTAGTCAGATTTAAAAAGAAAAATAAATATGTCCGTGTAAAATTAATTTGTGTAATATTAAATTATTAGGAGAGGCCTTTGTCGAACTTTTGACGTCAGCAGTCGGCTGAGATAATCATGAATTTAACTTTAGGCATACTAGATCCGTTCAACTTTACTCTACCTGTTTTATTGTTGTTTTCAATTCATTGTAGGTAAACTCAATTATATTTTATGTTATGTTGCATATTTTTACCTGCGTTGATCCAACAATTCAAATTTGAATTTGGTCATGACGTTTTAGATATTTACGGGTACTAAAAAAATATTACACTTTTTAATTACCTATTAAATAATAATAATATTAACATGAATTACAAAATAACAGGAAAGTAGTGACAACCCTAAAGTTTATCACGATCCCATGTTTTATTATCGCGTCGATCGACGAGCTTAGGGCGATAATCTTCTTTAAAATTAGTCCCTTCATTGTACAGATTTCATGCACCAACTGGTTTCAATTACGTGCCAGCCCTGAGGCCCGAGTTTTAAATTTACCATTGCAACTACTTGACAATTTGCAATAAAACGTTCAACCCTAACAGAACCTTATGGTTATAGATAGAGATGTGATTGTGGAATGAAGGATCGTTGATCGGAAGTTGCATGCAAATAATGATATAGAAAAATGTTAATGACTATTTTTTATCCCAAGGGAGAGAAAGGCAGATGTTTACAGCGCAGAGATACGGTAGCAGTGCTATATGTACCTATATCCTAATATTTAATCACCGTTGTACCTAACATCAATATTAAAACACCCTAAATAAATGTTTGACAAATAAAAGGATTTTTTTAAGACGCTTGTCTTACGTACGTTTTACTTTCTGAGCCATCTTTTTTTAAATATGATTTACTAGCTACGCCCCTTGGTGTTATCTGCTCATCCCACGGAAACATTACAATTTTTTTCGGAAACCATTGCCTTTGCCTTTGCTTTGGGCTTTAAGGCCTTTGTGTCAATGCAGCGTATCAGCTACCTCCATACAAAATATTATCTAAATTGGTCCAGCCGTTAGAGCGTGAAGAAATCACAAACATACTAACTCACTCACAAACCTTATCGTTTATAATATTAGTGTGATTCACATTTTAAACTATTTTATGCAGATGGCATTCAATCGATTTCTAGCATTCATTTTTCTTACTTACCTAGTTTCTTTCTCTAAAATTTAAGACTTGCAGGTTGCTACTTACATGCCAGAAAAATTTAAGCTTTAAATGATTGTTGTCATGTCAGTAACAGCTCCTCTAGCACAACTGTGACATGTGACTCTTTCTCTCGCGAGAAATTTTACCTACTCTTTCTATGCGGTACTGTGAGAAAGTGACGGATGACGCTATGTCACGCGACAAGAGCCGCGTAGCATAGTTGTGTCTTCAATAGCTCCTACACAGCAATTTTCCCCCTCCCATACTCATACTCATACTCATTTATTAATAAAATGTCAACATTTGACAAGTCAATACATTATATAAAAAATCTATTAAGTACATTTCAAAATACAAATTATTATAAAAACATTAGGTCATTATTAAATACAAATTGGAATAGGTAGTTACATTATTAGCATCACTTAAAGCATCCAATCACAAATTCAATCAGGTTCCGATCGTGTGTTTTCCACACTTTCTGTTGAAATATCATTAGAGTGTCGGCCGGTAATTGCTTGCAAAAAGATCATTACACTGCCAATGTCTAGGCCACGGAAATGTCTGACTTCGGTTCGAAATCGCCAATTCGTTAAGGAGTTTGTAATAGGATTTGCTAATGTCGATTTCATAACTTAACACGTTTTATAGATTTTTATCTTGTTAAATTCCTATAACAAGTTCAGATATTATAGGTAAGGATCTCCATTACTTGGCAGCGACCAAAATGAGTTATGTGTTCCTCTGCTCCGTGGGCTGACTGGCAGGATAGTGTTTCATATTTTCATAAAAGAAAATCTATGACAATGATTATGAATATGTGTGTAGATAAAGTAGTGTATGCAACTGTACATAATTAGGTCTTTGCACACTCGTGTGATCCTATTATGAAACGAGCCTATTACTACTATAGAGTTATAAGTAATCAGTTTAAGAATCGAAGAGAAGAAAGCCACGTAATCAGAAAATCGTTAAGCATGAATGTGGACGGATATACGAGTCGAAGAGGAAGACCAAAGAAAAGATGGGTTGTGTGAAAGATGATATGAATAAGAAGAAACTAAACGACAAGATGCCCAGTTTTGCTTTGCTTATTTTGGGACTAGGTCGATTTGTGTAAGATTGTCCCTTAATATTTTTTTATTTATTTACGTGAACAACTGAACGAGCTACTATTAAAAACACCGTAATCGTCATAATGTGCCTATTATACAAGATGCCCATGAGCATTGCGAAAGACGATGCGCACCGTGTTCACTGTTCAGGAGTACCGCCTTATTATTTTTTATCAAGTATTTATTGTATGAAAAAAAAAAAAACATAAATTGGCCTAGGTTCATATAAGATTTATTACTCCTTAGGACCTCAGGAATGCGTGGTTAAAATCTTTCGCAATGCTCATGGGCACCTGGTATTTAAGGTACTCCCTAGATTCCTCATGGATCTTGTCATGAGATCTTCAACAAGTTTTTTTTTGGATCTATTTGATGACGGGTTCTTAAACGACGGAGTTTTGAGGAAATACACAACCTAATTGAGAATTCTTTTTGAAGAAGGTTAAAAAAAATGTAAATTTGTCGGTAGATATTGATTATAAGACATATTTGCAAGGGCTCGCATTTCTTATTAATCGACTAGGCCTTCGGCGTTGGACTCTGCCACCAAGATTAATAGTAATTATATTTCGTGTCACAACCGAAGACGATTACTATATTTACATGCAGTACATTGATGATGCCATCCTTGTCACACTTTCAGAGTCATACTATCTTAAAAAAAATAAGATTTCCGTCTCCCTTCCACCGGATGCCTGGCCTACCAGTGCCGTTGGTCTTGTTACGTCATTACATTTTTGTGTGTCGTCCGAGTCGCACGATCTCACCGGAATTTTTTAATTGAATCGTCATTATGGGAAAACGTAAGCGGTCTAGGTCTAGGGATCGGGAATACGAAAAAATGTATAAAAAACTAAAGAAACTCACTTCGAAATCCAGAAAACGACGAAGATCTTGGTCGTTATCGACGTCGGATAGTGAAACTAGTGAAAGTGAACATAAGCGGTTTAGGGATTACAATGAATACGAGGATGACGAGATGGAGTGTCCAGGTAAATTCGATAATATTTCAATAAATTGCTTGTTGCGATATGTTATCTAACGGTAACGGGATAAACAGCGGTGATCGCTCGACCGTTATCCACATCTACCCACTTTTATATATTCTTTGTTCAACCCGCTAATTAACAGTTAGAAATCGTTAAGTATGCATTATAGTGCGTATTCATAACTCCACGTAAATCGTGTTGAGGTTATTTACATTTATACAACTCATATATACAACTCCACTTTAATAGTGTCGAGTTTGCAAATCTTATAAATCTCCACGTAAACCGTGTTGAGGACAATTTAGTACTCAGGTACTTTCACTCCACTTTAATAGTGTTGAGGGCCACACAGGAAGATTCTATCACTGTGCTGGGCAAAAACTCCACGCTAGTCGTGTTGAGGCACTTATAAGCATTTCCATTTAAAAAAAAGCTTTGGCGTCTAATTTTAACATCAAGTCCTGTTAGATGTTCAATATATGTACTTCAGTAAGTATAATTTTACTTCGTAGGTATTGACATTCGGGAGAACTCAGAGGTTATTCAGCCCAGCCTAGCCGACGTATGCGTTTCACCGCCCGTGCCGGTCATAACATCCGCGGAAGACACGCTGGCCGAGCCGCTCGTGGAGCCCGCGCAGCCCGCCACGGCGGCGGTGTCCGCGCCGCTCGCTGAGCCCAAGGAGGCGGTCGAAGCGTCAGACGCGTCTGCACCACCTACGTCGGCTGTGCTACAAGAAAATACTCAGACCGACCCCCTCAATAACGCAGTCCCGACGTTGGATCCGGAAATCTTAGAACTACTTGGCGACGACCCCACAAGTAACAAAACATACGGAGAAAACTTACATAAGGACATTGCACCGAGGTGGGCGCACATATTGACAAATGGACTACCAAAAAATACCCAAGTGGATTTAGTGAAATCTTATCTACCCCCAGAAAATTGCCCAAATTTGAGAGTTCCAAAATTGAACCTAGAAATAAAAGCAGCTCTTTTGGACATCAATGTGAAAAAGGATTTATATAGCCAGAGCAAGCAGAGCCAACTTTCAAGTAGTCTGGCCGCAATTGGACAAGTCCTAAATTGGGCTTTGGCACCTAACAACTCGGTGCCTCAACATATAATCAAAATATTAAGCGATGCAGGCAGGCTTATATGCGACAGCCACTACAGAGAATCTCTGTCACGGCGGTTCACAGCATTAAACAATGTTAACAAAAACATGAGAGATACTATTAAAAACACGAAGATTGACGAACACCTCTTCGGTTCAGCCTTATCAGAGCATATAAAATCCTCTAAGGCTATCAGTAAAACCGGTTCAGAAATAAAATCAGTAGTTAGCCGTCCTCAGTATAAGCAACCGGCGGCTACCGCGACCCAGCTACATCAACAACGGGGTGCTTTAAACTCTCGGGGGGCGCCGTCGCGAGCAGCAGCCGCGGCCGAGGCGCGGCCGCCCCCGGCGCCCCGCCGGCCGCCGCGGGACCGGCGGCAGGAGGCGCCGTCGAGGGGCCGCCGCTCGACCGGCTACTCGCGACAACAGACGAGGAGGCGCTACTAGGAACACAGGTACCGATAGCGGGTCGCTTATCTCACTTTTATGATCGATGGTGTGAGTTTACTAACGATCGCACTATATTAGATTGGATCCAAGGTTATAAAATACCCTTTGTTGCCGAACCGGTACAGATTGCCGAACCCCAAGATAACGCATGTACTGTTCGACAATCTCAAGCCAAAATTATCGACGAATGTATATCAGACTTGTTACATTCTCAATTCATATCACCGTGTTTACCTTGTAAAGACCAATTCATTTCGCCTATTTTTACAGTACCAAAACCGAACGGAACCCACCGGTTTATATTAAATTTAAAAGAATTAAATAAATTTATCAGTGTTCAGCATTTCAAGATGGAAGATTATCGCACTGCACTTAAATTACTTGATTACAATTATTTTATGACAACAATAGACCTAAAAGATGCCTATTTCTTAATCTCTGTAGATGAATCTGACCGAAAACGATTGCGATTCAAATGGAGATCGCAATTATACGAATATAACGTGGTTCCGTTCGGTATCTGCACTGCCCCATTTGTTTACACAAAGCTACTAAAACCTATATTAGAATACCTACGGCTATGGCTGAGATATGCGTCATGCTCGTGAACGGGTGCCGTTTGTGGGGTCCGGTCTGTTCATACTAGCAAGGGCCAAATTAGTTGTGTAGTAACTGCTTTCCAGTGTTTAATGAACTGACGTGAGAGACTTCATCCTGTACTCGATTGAAGTTATTTTTTTTACTTAGAGACTTAGAGACTGTATACATCTCTAATAAACTTAGTGTACTGTATACAATGACGCTCAGAGACCTTATACATCTCTGAGGAATTTAACTATCATCATATATTTATTATTTATATTTTTAATTTTGTAAACTGTGACGCCTAGAGACCATATACATCTCTAAGAAATTTAGTTTAATTATTTATTTATTTATTATTTTTTCTTTTGTATAGTTAGTTTCTTATTCAGTCCTTAACTTTTCTAAGGATTAAAATTAATTTATTTTGTTTTGCATGTTGTGACGCCTAGAGACCATGTACATCTCTAAGAAATTTAAATTAAGTACTTAATTATTTTGTTGCATCAGTTATTGATTTTGACCCCTTGAGACCTTATACATCTCAACGGAATTGAATTATTTCATTAATTAATTATCTATATTGCGTGTCGTGACGCCTAGAGACCTTCTACATCTCTGAAAAAATCACTTTATTTTATATAATTTTTAGTGTAAACATTGATTTGGAGAAACTTGTACATCTCCTCTAACATATATGTTTCAATTACCTAGTTATAATATGATTGTATTAGTTTTTAAGTATAATTTACGAAAAAATGACTTACTGTTGAGTTTCTTTCGGCTTTCTTCTCAACAGCGGTCTCCTCTTGCGAAATGCCGGTAGACTCACAATCTGACTTGTAAAAGTGCCCTTGTGGCCTACTTACTGAATAAATTATTTCATTTCATTTCATTTCATTTCTACGTTCTTCGGGCCTTATCTCAGTTAATTACCTCGATGATTTTTTATGTATTGGCAAATCGTATAACGAATGTACTGTGAATGTACAAAATACAAGTAGTGTCTTGGAGTATTTGGGGTTTGTTATCAATTACAACAAAAGTGTTATGACACCAAGCAAAATTTGCACATTTTTAGGTTTTATTTTTAATACCACAAATATGACTATTAGCTTGCCCCATAAAAAGAAGTTACGTATACAAAAACGAGCCGTAGATCTAATGACTAAAAGCAAATGTTCAATTCGATATCTTGCCGAATTTATAGGACTTTTGACCTCCGCATGCCCCGCAGTCAGTTACGGGTGGATGTACACCAAACTGTTTGAACGGGAGAAGTTTTTGGCATTGAACTATTCACAAAACTATAATAAGCAAATGAAAATAGAAAGATACCTACACCACGACTGTTTATGGTGGAGAGATAATATAATGACATCGTTTTCACCAATTCGTAAAAATAGTTACCTATTGGAGATTTATAGTGACGCGTCTATGACTGGCTGGGGAGTTGCATGCGGTGATCAAAGTGCTAACGGTAATTGGACAGCCAATGAACAGATGCTTCATATAAACACATTAGAACTAATGGCCGCTTTTTATGGCCTAAAGATATTTGCAGTCAACTTAACTAATTGCAATATTTTGTTAAGAATAGACAACACCACTGCCATATGTCACGTAAACAGAATGGGTGCTGTGCAATATCCTCACTTAAATAAGATAGCAAGAGAAATTTGGCAGTGGTGTGAGCCTAAAAATATCTATATTTTCGCATCTTACATAAAATCTTCCGACAACGTGGTAGCAGATAGGGAATCTAGAAAAATCAACATAGACACGGAATGGGAACTATCTGATTATGTATTTTCACAAATTTGTGATACTTTAGGTAAACCAGAATTTGATCTTTTTGCCAGCTCCCAAAACTACAAATGTAGCAGGTACTCATCTTGGAAACTTGATCCTCATGCTGAGATAATTGATGCATTTACATTTAGTTGGGAAAAAATGTATTTTTATGCCTTCCCACCATTCAGCCTCGTAAGTAAAGTTTTAGAAAAAATTATTTGTGATAAGGCCAGAGGTATTGTTGTGGTACCTTACTGGCCATCACAACCGTGGTTTCCCCTGTGGACTAGGCTAATCACGTCTGAAAAAATGTTCTTTGGCCCTGATGATTCGTTATTACATTCTCCTTTCAGAACCTGCCATCCACTCCATGCGAGCCTTATCCTGGTGGCAGCCGAATTATCAGGCACTCGTTGATCAAACGTGGCCTTCCACCAGAATCTATGGATATTTTTATGGCTTCTCTGGCAAAAAATACTTTAAATCAATACAACAGCTCAATTAATTCTTGGTGGCAATTCTGTAAAGATAAAAGTCTCAATATATACGAGGCAAAGGTTGCTGATGTTATATCTTTCCTAACAATAAAATTTCATAATGGCGCAAGTTATAGCAGTCTCAACACACACAGGTCAGCCTTATCACTCATTCTAGGCACGGAAATTACAACAAATGATTGTGTAAGCCGGTTTCTTAAGGGCGCCTACAGACTTAACCCTCCAAACCCGAAATATAACTCGACATGGGATACAAATTTAGTATTGAACCACTTGTCCAAAATTTATCCATATGATAAGGTGACATTACCTGACTTGTCGTACAAGGCGTGTGCTTTGGTTGCTATAGCTTCTGCACATCGAATGCAGACCCTCAGCCTCATAGAATTAAAAAATATGATTTTTGATACTGATGTGATTATAATTAAGATTACTGACCTAATTAAAACGTCGAAGCCCGGAGCTTGCCAGCCCTTAATAAGATTACCTTATATTCGTGAAAACCCTAGTATATGTCCAGCACTTGCAATAGAAGCTTACATAAATAAAACCAAACCTTTACGTGCCCAAGCCGAGGAAAACCTCTTTATTAGTATAAAAAAGCCTCATAAAAAAGTTGGATCTCAGACGTTAGCGCATTGGATTAAAAAAGTATTAAAAGATAGTGGTATCGACGTTACAATGTTTGGAGCGCACAGCGTCCGATCAGCTGCGACGTCTGCTGCGCACCGCGCTGGGGTGAATCTGGAAACGGTTCGCAAGGCCGCGGGCTGGAGCGATCGCTCCAATGTATTTCTTAAGTATTACTGTAGAGAAGTGTTACAATCAAATAACAATGATTTTTCGAACGCTATTTTCTGCTCAAGATAATTAGGATTAATTGCAATTATTCCATTAACATTTTGAATGTTAAGACAATAATAAATGTAGATTGATTCATAAAGCTGTTTAGGCTGTTTTGGTGGCAAATCGCATTAAATTGGTTTAAATACAAATTTGATTTAATTTATTCTCATATATTTCTCCTATTTTATTTTATTTTCCTTATCTTTCACAAATTCTTACCAACCGAACTTAGCTAAAAGCTCTGAACATCTGCATGTAAATATAGTAATCGTCTTCGGTTGTGACACGAAATATAATTAAGAATCAAACGAACTTACCTTGTGATGTTTGATTCCAATTATGTGAGTGTCACAACCGAAGACGATTACGCTTCCCCATCCCCCCCAGCCCAGGTTGGTTAGGGATATAAAAAATAAAATAAAAATCTAACCATGACACAAAAATACTTCTTAACTCTGAAAAATGACGTAACAAGACCAACGGCACTGGTAGGCCAGGCATCCGGTGGAAGGGAGACGGAAATCTTATTTTTTTTAAGATAGTATGACTCTGAAAGTGTGACAAGGATGGCATCATCAATGTACTGCATGTAAATATAGTAATCGTCTTCGGTTGTGACACTCACATAATTGGAATCAAACATCACAAGGTAAGTTCGTTTGATTCTTAATCAAACATTTAACAGATAACCTACTTACTTTGTTTTTAGGGTTCCGTACCCAAAGGGTAAAAACGGGACCCTATTACTGAGACTTCGCCGTCCGTTCGTCCGTCCGTCCGTCCGTCCGTCCGTCCGTCCGTCCGTCCGTCCGTGCGTTCGTCTGTCACCAGGCTGTATCTCAACAACGGTGATAGCTAGACAGTTGAAATTTTCACAGATGATGTATTTCTATTGCCGCTATAACAACAAATACTAAAAATAAAATAAAATAAATATTTAAGGGGGGCTCCCATACAACAAACTTGTTATAGATTATATATATGTATAGGTACGGAACCCTTCATGCGCGAGTCGGGCTCGCACTTGCCCAATTTTTAATATAATATCTTACAGTATTTACCAATAAATATCTACTATGACACCTGTCACCTATAATTTACTATGTTTGTCACGAAAAACTGACCTTTACTCTGATCTTTCTTTTCTAATCATTCAATCGAATCAAGTGATTTTCTAAAACCTTACTCAATACATTAATTGACTATGAGTTATAGACGGGTTGATGAATCATGATTAATATCGTATTGCATTTTCCTATTTGTATGATGTATGGACATGTACAAACTGATACAGTTAACTATACACCCATAGACCTTAACAACTTGCAATAAGGTTTATATTCGTTTACAAATGCACAGTTATCAGTGTCTTCGATAGTACAGTATTAACCATGGCAATCATTGGTAGTATAAATAATAATATGTTAAATATTAAGAATTTACAGGGCATATTTTAACAGGTTTTAAAAGAGAAAAACGATTGCCTTGGCCTTGTTCCTGTGTTTCCGAATAAAACCACGCTTAAATGTTTGTGAATTGTGAATATAAATAAATTAACACTTATCAGATTAATGTGGAGAGCGACTATTTTTTAACCAAGTCTATTTAAAATATAGTGAAATATAATGAGAAAATCGATAGCTTTTACGAGTCACGATGAAGTAATATAGTTTGGGCCGTAAAACCGCACGAATCCGATACCGGCCCATCGGAGTTCCGTAAGTAATGGAAAAACCGATAGCTTACAGAAATAAAATAAAGGTTTGTGTCAGTCAGACATCATGACCTATCATTTATCTATTATTTATTATTAGTAATTAATTAAAGTATACAAATGAACTATAATAACAAAACGCGACTTAATCGCTTTTAAAAAGGTGTTTATTTAAATACCTCGAGGTTTCGGACGTGATGTCCATGTTCTCGAAGGGACTCAATGGACTCATATATGTGCTTTCAATGCACTGTGATTCGCAGAAACCTGACCCCTCTTTTGAATGGATTTGTACGCTATTTAAAATCCACTTCTGTGTCTACCTTATATGCCTTTAAATTATTTGTCAGGTCACTATCCGATTTGTATACCTACAGTCAGAATTTAAGGATCGTGTACGATGTTTAAAGATTTTGGAATGAATAGCTCAAACTCAGTGTTTTTCTTTGTACGGTACCCAGTCACTGAAATGCGCTTCGCGCTTGACCATCTCCCACTATTTAGCGTTATTCCTAGAGCATTACAAATGATTTACTATAACGATACTAGCTTGTACTCGAACATGAACCTTTTAAACCCAAATAGCACGGTCTTATTACATACGCTTAAAGCTCATTTTTCAAAGGCACGTTCGTTAAAATTCAATTCGGAGCCGATAAGAAAAATGCAATAAAATGTTTTATGATTGTTTAATACGGAACTGAAATAGAGTTATCGAATTATAAGAGTTAAAATTGGACGGTAACGGAGTGGCTGTCTAACGGTACTAACTATATTACTTTTATGATGTCGACTGATTACTTAGAAAGCAAATTTTATTAAGAGTTAAATGATTGACGAATAAAAAATTAAGACGTTACTTTGTAAATTTCAACGTCAAAAGTACTCTTATTTTGTCGCAATAAGGCTCCTAAGGAGATTACGGTTGAGAACGGATAATTTTTGTTTCAAAATCACTTTTCCACAAAAAAAATAACCGACTTTAATGAGCAAAATGGAACGTACAATAACATATGGTTTTTTCATGGATGTCTTTGTCAGACCTGGACCAAATTTAAATGGGACCCCACGGGAAGCACCAGCTTTCAAATAAAAAAGAATCATCAAAATCGGTTAACCCAGTCAAAAGTTCTGAGGTAACAAACATACAAAAAAATACAGTTGAATTGAAAACCCCCATCTTATTTTGAAGTCGGTCAAAAACTACTCTAAATTGACAAAATTCACGCAGAAAACTGTTTTTTTTTTTCAACTTATTTTCGACTGCACTAAAAGAATGAAAGCATGATTTTTCTTCTAATATGATGGTTCATTTTTGACAGGAAAGTGATAGAGGTTGAAACGCTCTGAGAATTCTAATAAAGCTGCTACATAAGTACATCTTATTATTTAATTTTTCTAATGTAAAAAGTAAACTAACTACTTCGAATATTTCAAGTGGTTGACGGTAAAATGAGACACACGCAACAATTCTTTGTTGCACACCAGCAAAATTATTTTATAAATGGTATACAATAGGCGGTCTTATCGCTAAAGAGCTATCTCTTTCCGGCAACCTTTGGGTAGCGTGTTACTTTACTTATCAATAGTAATAGTTTTATTTTAAGAACGTAGTATGTATGCAGTTGATTACGGAATGGATTTGTAAATATTTTGCAGATAATACTCAAACAAATTATGACTATCAAGAATATTTCATAAAATAAATTGGTTTCGTTCGTGATCTGGCGGTAGGTCGGCTTTGGTCCTATATGGTTTATTATTCATAAAATAATTCACCTCCTTTTCTTTTTACCCATCAACCCACATCCACGAGATTGAATCATGATTCACGCTTAATTATTTTGCATAGTTGCTTATATTGCGTATACGCAACTTTAGAAAAAAGGTCATTCTGTAGTGGGAAATCACCGCCACTTACGACCTTCTTCCGCGGAGCTGTGGCATCCGTCTGTCAGTCTGTCAGTTTGACAAACGATGCGTTGTGACAGTTAGCCGTATTCGTTAATGGATAATCTGAGTCATTAATGAAGAATTAGACCGTGTTTTTGTTAAATTACATGTATTTTTCCTTATTATAATAGTAGTGTGAACCAATCTATTTTAATATACATTTATTTTGACGACGTGGTTAACGCAGTGGTAACAGCTGCCTATTGATGGGCCGGTGCTGGATTCGAATCCCGGCAAGGGCAAATATTTGTGTGATGAACTCGAATGGATATTATTTGTATTAAGTATGTATTTATCTATATAAGTATGTTTATCGTCGGCTAGTGTCCATAATCCATAACACAAGCCTACTAGAGCTTACTGTGGGACTAGAGTGATTTGTGTGAGATTGTCCCATATTTATTAATTATACAAAATAGAATTATTCTATCATCGCCATCGACAAGATATTAAATTCAGCGGGAATCGAAGGGTTGAAAGGCATCTACATAGGCAATCCGAAAATTTTATCACGATCACGGGAAACTGTCGAATGATGGCGGCGGCGCATGACTGATCGATATGGACATCATTGGGGAAGGCCTTTGTACAGTAATAGGTGTCTTTCGACTGATATGATGATAAATTTTAAATGTCAAATAAAAAAAAATTAAGTACTTACTGTTAAGTCTTTGGAACTGATATTTTAGCAAACAATTTTACATATGTATAAGTTAACAATAACGCAAATTCAATGCCATTTAAAATGTTAATTGCGTGTTTTATACAATAACGTAAAATAATTTAAGAGGCCTTATTCCTTTTAAAATGCTGATTGTTTTAGACATTTTTCTCTATGATCAAACATGTTTCTTAACATATTATTGATGTTACTACCTAGAACAGGGGTATTGGAATTTATTGGTTTATATTTGAAACCTACAGTTTAAATGTTTCATAGATAATTTTTGTTTCAAAACCTACTCAAAATTGACAAAATTCACACGGAAAATTAGTTTTTTTTACTTATTTTCGACTGCACGCAATGAAAGCATGAAATAGCTATGTTACTACCTAGAACTCGGGGAAAAGTATTATTCACTTCAAAAAGTTGGTTGAAATTATCAATATATTTATCATAATATGAAAAAAAATAATTTTAACCCTTTATTTGGCAAAGACAGAAAAAGTGTACATTTTGTATTTTTTTATTTTTTTTGGTATTTTAGGTATAAAATGTGATTAGAAAAAATAGTAAAAAAAATCTAGCTTTTCCAGTTTTCCCGAAAACTAATGTATACCACAGTATACAATGTCAATAGAATGAAGTAAAGTGAATGTATACTGTGATATACAATGTCAAATATGCAACAGAAAGGTAATTTTAAATAACAAAACAATTTATTTAGAAATTATTATTTTATTTTGAGCGAAAGCTCAGGAAACATTTTCAGGGGTCTTTCCCTGTCACAAAACAAAGCTTTACATTGCATTTCAGGCAATGTACCGTTGTCAACTTCTGGCATATCAACTATGCCCGTTATAATTTGTATGGCAATAAAATCCACAAGTTCATGGTCGGTTAATTGAATCGATTTTCCAGTTTTTTTAACTGAGTAAATGCTACTCTGTTCTGTTATGAAGGATAGGTATTATATCAGGAGAAAAGAATTTGTTAAAATAATCAAGGGATGAATCGTCTGGTATGTCTTCGTAATCGCCGTCATCTTGGTACTCTAGTATAGCTGCATGTTGAAATACTCTTTTTGCTTTTTAAACTTTTTAATTTTTTTAGCCCGCTTCGCCACAGGGGCACGTCGTTTTTTAGCCGGAGTTTTTCTTGTGGTTGATGGTGTGGCTCAAGGGGGGTAGCATTAGTTACAGATGGAAGGGACGGTAATGAAGAAATTAATGGCATTTTTAAAAAGTCTGGTTCCTGTGTCGATGAACGGCACATTTTTTGAATTGTTGGGGTCAAAGGAACATTTTCTTCGGCGCCACAAGGTTCTATTTGTGTATTAACTCTTTCTATGACGGCTTCATCAGAGCTACATAGTAGACTTAAGCGTTCAAGCAAAACATCCAAGGATGGCGTTGAAGACGAGCATTCAGGGGAAGAAAGGTCCCTAAATACTTGAACCTCTTTTTTATCATCGCATTTGGTATGAGGGACAATATTTCGCAGATCTGTTCTTTACCACATGCTTTTAAGAAGCAAAGAAGGAAAAAAAAGCAAAAACACCCCAAAACCAAGCTGCATTCATATTTGGCAAAGTATATCCCGGTATACATACAAATTAAGTCCGTTCTTGGCAAAGTATATCACGGTATACATACAAGTTTAGTTGCCTTAGTGCCCGTTCTTGGCAATGTATACTGTGAGATACAAACAACTTTAGGCGATTGCAGTTAGTGCCAATTAGTGCAAATCGAAATTAAAATCTGATAGAATCCAATGGCAAACATTTACAATTATACCTAAACCGCATTTCGCCCCAAAACATTGCTATAAATATTTTAAAAAGTAATAAATACTTTGCGAAGCGTGTGTGCACTCCGCAGGTCCGCCAATTTGACCTTCGACTGTCGGCTAAAAAATTTACCAGTACTCAGAACTATTTTTGCCTAAATTAGGAAAAATTGTGGGAACAGATAAAATATTAAATTTTCACTTAGATGTTTTGGAAGACTGTGTAGATTTTTTTCTTGTGAATGTATCTCACAGTATACGACGTCAAATAAAGGGTTAAAAGGAATAAGGCCTCTTAACATTGAATTGAGACAAAATATTTAATTATGAAAAGTGAACTGACACTTCCCCAGAATCCGCTTCTCACAAATTGCATTAATAAAACCAATTTTAATCAAACTAATTCCCACTGCCAAGTCTGCAATCCAGTTGGCGACCCCTGGCCACCTTAGTAACACGATTAAGAACAAAAACTTGCTCACCGATTCCAGGGGTCCGAAACCTTTTAGCCGTGAAAATTAAAATATTTTGTAACAGGTGATTATGATTGATTCGCCCGAGGCTCGCTTGGGCTGGGATATTAATTAAGGAACTAATGGAGTGAAGAGAAAAAAGATGGCGGTGCAGATAAGCGATGACCTCGAGTAGGGTTGGCAAAAAGGATCTTATTTTTTTGCCTTGTTGGTTTGATAGATTATTCGAGCACGTACATCTTAATCGTAGTGATTAAAAATAATTGTAGTAGTTGTGCCATGGTATAACATGACCAAATAAACTTTTTTTCCTGATGTGGTTTTCAGTAAGCAGTAAAAATAGCTAAACCTGGACAACCCTTATTCTTTAAACAATAAAGTCCGTGTGCATATCATGTTTATAATATGACTCTCTTGGTTTGTCGTCATCGGCTTTACAAAATATGTTACAATTTTTAACCCAATCTAAAACCGGGTCGTGGGCCAGATTAAATTTGCACGATTTAATTTACAGACAGATTGAGACCTGGACAGGTAAAACTAAACGAAAAAAAAATGTAGCTTAATTCATTTTATATTTTTACTGTTTTGCCAACCCTACCGTTCATAAAGCCGCTTTCACACCACGCCGCGTCGCCTTATTAACTATCCGAACATCGAACAGCGAGTGCGGGACTCGTGTTACCATTTATCAATACCATGAAACAAAAATGGCTCCTCATTTGTTGTGATTTTTAGAATATTGCTTTCGTAATAAACATAATGTTTTACACGTTGGTTGTACAAGGTTGTGATAAATCAGAACGTTGTGTTTAATGGTATTACATGCGTAGGGTGTTATGTTATAATGGAGAATGTTAGTTTTTCTCACAGGAACCAACAATATGTGAACTACTATAATATTATTTGTTTAGCAAGATTACAAAATGTAAATAATCATTAACATAATAGCATATATAGTAAAAATCTTTACCGTGAAGAAACCTAAACATTGAACGAATTTTGAACCTAAAAATTGAACCGTCTACACAGACAACACCTAATTTTTTATATAACCTGAATCGATATTTTTTAATTCAATATAACTAGGTGTCATGCAATTTGCTTTGCTGGGATAAAAATGGTGAAAATATTGTTTCAGCGCTACAGTCGAGAAAACGTAACAAAAATTTGCCCTGAAAGTCTAGTAGGGTTTCAAACATACATCCATTTTGGCAAGTATAGTATATAATTAATAGTTATTTGTACCCTATCCTGAAGTGTTGTCAAAGATACTAGGACAACCCTGAGCAGAATTTGTTTTATAAAAACGATTTAAACTCATGCGCTTGTTCCATCAATTGTCAAATTTGAAGTAACGGATAAGCGCAAAAGACTTTTTTTTTGTTATTTTGAGGCAAAGGTCCTCAATCCACTATGTCAACTTCCGGTTTAGCGATTTCAGCAGACTTTTTCCAAAAATATAAGCATAAAAAAATCTGAAATATATTTTCAGTGTTATTTACTCAAAGGATTTCGATTTAGGACTTTATCAAAATATTTAATGTTGTCAATTGTGTAGCAGCACGGATAGCTGCCCCTGATTAAGAGTTTCATATGAGTTTGAAACATGTCGGGCCGTTTCTGACAATTTTTACGTGAGTAAAAACCGTTTTTATAATTATTAAAGATGTCTCACGACAGTTTTAATAATATTTCAATTTGTATTTTATTAAAAAGCACCTGCTTTCAACTCAGAAATCGCATTAATCAAACCGGTGTGAATATGCTTTTATAGAGACTCTTCTGTTACACGGTAAGTTACTGCGCGCTCATATAAATATAAAAAAAATCCAAATTTCACAACACGTTAAGAGACAAAATAAAAATTAATGTAAATCATAAAGTTGCCTTTTAATTAATCTCAGCACACCGTGTAATCAATCCCAGCGGAAAATGAACGCGAGTGGACGACTTTATGGCTCGTATTAAAACGTTATTGCAAAGTGATTGTGTTGTACGAAAGAGGGATTTCGAAAAATATAAAAAAGGACCACAGTAAAATGAGGTATACAGGGTGGCCCATTTAGATCGGTCTGTATGGGAAAGTCTTAAGCTATAAGACATACGAAGATCTGTTCTTAGGAACCATGTCATCGATTTTAATATACAGAAAAACTGCATTCATACCTTTAAAAAAAAACCTGTACTCAGCACAGGAATCGAACCCGGATGTTTTGAAAAATAAATTAAAGAGTATGAAAACAATGTATTTTATTCATTTTAGACAATATGTTTCACAGTAAAATTGACTGCTTAAGACCTACACAATTGATATCTAAGTAGAAATAATGTTAGTTTTATTTTTCACTTCGTCCGGGTTCGTTTCCCGAGCTGAGTACAGTTTTTTTTTATTTAATTTATAAATGCAGTTTTTATTTTCATTAAAATCGATGACATAGTTCCTAAGAACAGATCTTCGTATGTCTTATAGTTTCAGACTTTCCCATTCAGACCGATCTAAATGGGCCATCCTGTATATTAAAACGTTAGTAAGAATAGTAAATACCTATAATATGAGAGGGTTTGAGCTGCCGCAGGTTCTGAAACGTTTTTACTTTTTTTTTTGAAAGTATACCAAGATCTGCAGTTTTCGCGTATATGAATTGACAATATTTCAAATAGTGTTACGTTTAAACTAATTTCATTATTTTATTATCAAAAAAACCCAAAACTAATATTATTTTTATTTAGAATATACATATATACGCATCAGTTTAGAATATACTAGCTGTGCCCCGCGGTGTTACCCGCTCATCCCATGGGAACACTAAATTGATTCGGGATGAAAAGTATCCTATGTCCTTTCCCGGGTCTCAAACTATCTCCATACCAAATTTCATCTAAGTTGGTTCAGCGGTTTAAGTGTGAAAAGGTAACAGATAGACAGACAGACAGACAGACAGACAGACACACTTTCGCATTTATAATATTAGTATGGATTTAAAAAAAGGTGAAATCAGCGGTGTCTAAGAATCAGCACTCTATGACGTCGCTTTGTGGAAGGTTTGTCAGTCGCAACCTACAAAAAGAACAGTACTACAAATTCCATACTAAATCCATCTTAGTAATAATAGTCCAAGATTTAGGTACTGCGCTGTGATCAACTACTTGCCACCTACGCTCCTTTAGAATGAGGAAAATTTTAATTATTTTTTTAAACGGTCGGACCGACGGACGGAGAGACGGACGGACGGCTATCCGTCCGAAAATTTGTATTGATAGCAAAATGTTCATACAATTTTTCCGATTGCAGTAGGCACTACAAAAAACGTATATCATTTTGAAAATGTGCTCTTTAAAAATGAACCAGAAATTGTCCAACCAATGCTTGTTAATTACCAAACCAAACAAAATAAACGGGTCGTATTAACGTAAGGTTTAGCGAATGCATGATTAATCCGGTTCGGGTGGCCACCGCATTAATCACCGTAACCGCACTAGCCCCGGAATTGTTTTAACCTTTTAATCAGGTTAAAATCGCCAAAATAATAAAAAGGAAAAATAGGGCTAATAGACAGTGTTTTCTTTATAGAGTCTGTTTTTAAACCGGCAAAGTGCGAGTCGGAATTACTGGGAATTCCATATCCATAGGGATGAAAAGGCAAACTAGTAAATAGACAGTGGTTGAAAGCGTAAAAATTGTCATTACAAAATAAAATCGTGATTTCTCAGCCACTAGTAACTATTATGTTGTTTGTTCATTGTTATTATTACCATATGATTTGTACCAGCTAATCTATGTTAAAACAGTTTCTTATTATCATTATTTCATGTAAGTATTAAAAATAAATTCAAGTTACTCTGGCTTGTCACAGATTATACTGCTTTCTTCTTTCAATAAGGAGATATCACATATCCGTTATGTAAAATCTTGCCAGTTGATAAAAAAAGATAAATATTTGCTGGGTCTAGAACACTATGTACAGCGACGAGTATTACAAAGTTAATAAGAATAAAAGGTATCAAACTGGAAGTGTGAAAACAAAAAAAAATGGCCAATCGAGAGTAATAAACTATAACTTACTAGCTATTACAGCTTGGCGACAAATTATTTAAATTTGTATTTTATGTACTTAGTTTGTGTTGGTAAATAAAAAATCTCACATTTTATGAAGTTATCTACCTTTCTCAATTACCCCATATATTATACCGCCGTGTGCTTTATCAGGGATAAGTGCATTCTGAGATTACCGAGTGCAGTATTACCGGCGGTCATTGTAGCCGGTAATGCCGCAAAGTGCCGCGAATTACCGGGAGTTAGCGGAAGGACTGGGCACTCCACAAGCGGAGATATAAAATGGATTATATTTTACACATTATGTTACGTAGATAGACGGAATAAAATACCGGGGATCGGATACCGGTATTCGCCTGCAAACAAAATACCGGTATTTAACTGTGGTTTTTCGCATATTATTACACATATTTATTATATGAATAACTTCAAAGTTCTATATCTATACCCAAATTCTATTTAACAGCATTAAAAAAACGCGAAATGATTACTATTTTAAATAATACCGGTATCGAACCTTGTAATACTGTAAATACTACAGATGGTTCTCTCTTTTGATCTCCACAAAAACCCCTCAACTGTATTTTATTGATTATTGATATGAAATATGAGGTAGGTAAGTACCTGATTCGTCGTGAAGGACCAACCGACTCGAGCTATGAATGCGTTCCGAATTACCTGAACTAAATTGGATGTACAATATAGTAAGAGGTGACGTAGTGGTCTAATTTAGAGAATCACACAGTTAATGTGACAAGCGTTTCTATAAATTTAATAATAGTACATTACTGCAGACGCCGGGAAATAAGGGCTTGCCGGCTGAGTAGGTATAGACGGCCGACCGTAAGGGAGGCCGTCTAGTGATACGAAGCCGGCAAGCCCTTTTCACGGCTAAGGCATGTATAGTGCTTTTCTCAAACATATGCAATGAAATAAAAAAATACACCACTCAAAAAAACATAATTCAGCTGTTCAGCCAGCTCATGAACACAGACGCCATGTTTAAAAAAGTATTTTTAATTTTCCCTCCAATCCCTCTATATTTTTTTTCTTTAATAAGTCCACGTGTGTAGTGTGCGAATATTAGAGCCATTATACACAACCTGATAATAAGAATCTTAGTTTCTATACTAAGTAAAATAAAGGCAGAGGATTTTTAATATTGTCTATGGTCTCTGGTGACTTACGTATAGACGGTATTTTCAGTTCGTGTGTACTAGGCATTAACACGGATATTGTTGGTCCGATGGCTGAATGGGTAGCTACTAGAAAAAAAATATATATCAGCTGTTCATACACACAGACGCCATGTTTACATTAAAATTAAAAACAAATTACTTCCCGGCTTAGGCCTTCAATTTTGTATGAAATTCCTTTACAGTTCTCTCGAATTGTTCCGCCCGAAACTTGACACTTCGAAGCCTGTTCTAACGCACGTTACGACGATATTTCATTGCATGTTTGAGAAAATATTGTTTATAAACCGATCAAAATAGCTCTGCAGTGAGTGACAGCGAGTCTTCATACAACAAATTTGCGAAACATAAAGCCGCTGTTGGTTTTATGTGTGCGTGTCTACGAACAAATCACAGAGATATTTTCCTTGCGACACACAGACAAAACTTAGCCCGTGGATAACTAAAACTGACTGTACTTTAAATCGCTAACTAGGTTTCCAGGCGGATTTATTCTAATTTAAAAACACACTTACTTATAAATATTGATAAAACTGTTACCATAGGTACTTTGATCAAGATTATCACCATGTGCCTTTAGTGGGTGCTCAGGTTTTACCTTAACCGAGTTTCTGTCAGATGAACCCTGATTCTACAAGGGATCTCAGGTCACTGGCAAAGAGGTCACGCCAGATTTACTAAATTTGGATAAGGTATAGAGTACAATACAATGATAACTTTATTGCACTAATAAAAGTTAACAAATGGGAATAAAACAAATACATTTTCTCAAACATGCAATGAAATATTGTCTTTGCGTTCCTTATAATAGGCTCGGAAGTATCGGTTTTTGGGCGCAACAACTTGAGAGGACTGTAAAGGGATTTCATACTGCTTTTCAGGCCTAGGCCTGCAAAGTAACTTTTTTTTGGTTTCAACAACAAGGTCATTCACACAGCTGGCTGGTTTGACAAAAAGCAGGTTTTGTTTTTAAAGGTTGGTTGTTAGGCACTTGTGGAAAAAAAAATTCAAGATGGCGACTTTTTTTTTTTCAAAATTTCGAATTGGTGCTAGGCGGCTAAAACTCGGTATCGGGGGGCTCTCGGGGCTCAAAAATATGAATCTGAAATCTAGTCCGAAAATTCGGTCAAATTCGGAAAATATCGAAAAAAAAAAAACGATTTGTATGGAGAAAATTTCAAATTGGTTCTAGGAGGCTGAAATTCGGTATCCGGGGGTTTTTGGGGCTCCTGAGTCAGAATCTGAAATCGGATTTTTTAAATTCGGTCAAATTCGGTATCGGGGGGCTCTCGGGGCTCAAAAATATGAATCTGAAATCTTGTCCGAAAATTCGGTCAAATTCGGAAAATGTCGAAAAAAAACGATTTGTATGGAGAAAATTTCAAATTGGTCCTAGGAGGCTGAAATTCGGTATCCGGGGGTTTTTGGGGCTCCTGAGTCAGAATCTGAAATCGGATTTTTTAAATTCGGTCAAATTCGGTATCGGGGGGCTCTCGGGGCTCAAAAATATGAATCTGAAATCTTGTCCGAAAATTCGGTCAAATTCGGAAAATGTCGAAAAAAAACGATTTGTATGGAGAAAATTTCAAATTGGTCCTAGGAGGCTGAAATTCGGTATCCGGGGGTTTTTGGGGCTCCTGAGTCAGAATCTGAAATCGGATTTTTTAAATTCGGTCAAATTCGGTATCGGGGGGCTCTCGGGGCTCAAAAATATGAATCTGAAATCTTGTCCGAAAGTTCGGTCAAATTCGGAAAATATCGAAAAAAAAAACGATTTGTATGGAGAAAATTTCGAATTGGTCCTAGGAGGCTGAAATTCGGTATCCGGGGGTTTTTGGGGCTCCTGAGTCAGAATCTGAAATCGGATTTTTAAAATTCGGTCAAATTCGGAAAATATCGGACAAACAATATTAAGTGTTATTCTTTGAAGTATATTTTTTTATTTCATTGTATGTTTGAGAAAAGCACTATACATGCCTCGTCGTGAAAACGGATTCCCGGCCTCGTATCACTATCCGGCCTCGCTCGCACGCTCGCTCGGCCGTATATACCTACTTGGCCGGAAATCCTCATTTTCCCGGCCTCTGATGTAATGTACTATTTATAAACAACGGTAGACAACAGTCTGTATATACGAGTATATTCATCTTCGTTAAATGTAGGCTATTTTTATTCTGTGTTGATTCTTGTTTATTCATACCTAACCTATTTCTTGACGACGCGGTTGGCTCGGTTTGTAAACACCTGCCTACTGAGCCGGTGGTCCTGGGTTCGAATTCCAGCCGGGGCAAATATTTGTGTGATGAACTCGAATATTTGTGCTTGGGTCATGGTTGTTCTATGTATTTAAGTATAGGTACATTTATCTATATAAGTGCGTATATCGTCGTCTAGTACCCATAACACAAGCCTTCTTGAGCTTAATTTGGGACTAGATAGATGTGTGAGGTTGTCCAATATTTATTTATTTATTTCTTAATACAATGCTAGAGATAAAGAGTTGATAAATAATATTGAAATATTGACTTAAATGAACACGATTTTCACTCGTTATTTATCAAAACAGGACTTAATCCATCGATATCGAAACGATAAACAATATGAGACGACGAGAGGACGAGAGGACGAGAGGAAGTAACATAACGTCCGAAACGTCGAGGTAATTAAATAAACACCTTTTTGAACACTGTGCTACACACACCAATTGTTTTACACAGATCACAACGTTGCTGTGTGTTGTACGAAAGTAGAAGCTTATCGAAAATTAGTAGGAGCTTATTAAAACTACTCCAACTTTTCGTAGCTCTCTGTAAGAAAAGTGAGATCGAAAGCTAGGAAACGATGAGAGATATAATCTTGGGAACCTGGACACAACCATCAGACTAAAATAATTATTAATTATTCTTACATGGACATAATTCCAGTTGGTCCAGGAAAAACTACACTGGCAATAGGGTCGCGTGGATATAAAAGGGGAGGCCTTTGCCCAGCAGTGGGACAATTAAATATGCTATTGAGAAAAAAAATGGATAAAATGAAAAGGTGCCCTAATTTGTCATGTCATTTTTTACATCGGCTTGGGAACATAACTTTATTTATAAAAAATATATAGGTATATTTCTTAATTCTGATCATGATCCATGTTTACAATGATTTCAAATCGATATCCCATTATTTACAGATAACCAAACCTGCGAGAAAACAGAACAGCTACACTGACAAAAAAAAGATTTGTTAACAGTAGCCCAAATGTTAGTTGCTAGTTACTTAAAACGGAGGACTGACAACTGAAAGTTACGAGTAATCAAAATAAGTTATGTAAAATTAGCATAATGTTGGTTACTACTAACTAATTAGCTATTTCTTACTTTCAAGTATTTCAACTAGTTGAGCTATTTTTTTCTTTACCAACGACATTCACACTGCTGTTGAAAACTATAAATCGAACCCCGAACTTACTCAGAAGATATGCAAAGTCAAGGGTCACAAAACTTCGTTTAGAGCTGGGTACGAGGAGTGCGAGTATAATATTGGTATTCAATACGTCAATATGACACCTGCACGGCGGCCCGCGACGTTGATAGATAGCGCACTATTATGGTTAGGTTACACTGCAGGGTACTGATACAACCACCGGTTTTCAACTGGTTATTACTGGTTTTCGAATTAATAATGATTTTAGAATAGATAACTGCTGAATTGGAAGAGCATGAGTAAAATATGAAGGCTTTTTGATAGAGTTGTAAAAACAGAAGTGGTAGTGCGAGTGATATTGGCATTCAATACATCAATATGACACCTGCACGGCGGCCCGCGACGTTGATAGATAGCGCACTATTATGGTTAGGTTACACTGCAGGGTACTGATACAACCACCGGGTTTTAACCGGTTATTAGCGGATTTCAAATAAACAAAGATTTTACGATATCTAACTGCTAAATTTAAAGAGTTAGAATACAGAATATGCATTCCGATAATATGAAGCACAACACGGGGTCTGCTATGTTACATCCTATGTTTTTGAAGGGACTTTTGTGAAAGAAAGAAATACAGAAAATACATTTATTTAACGTAATATACAGTTATATAGAAATAATACTAATATAATCAATTAAACGCAGCACCTGCTTACCTGCTGGGACCTGATTACAACTACTTAGATTCTAAAAATATACACAAAGAACTAAAACAAATAAGAACACAGCGAAGTGAACGCAATGAAGATCCGTTTTGTTATAATTACGTGTAAAAATCATGTAAGTAAGTTTAAGTCAATATAGGTCACCTATTACAGAGGGACGCAGTGTGCACCCAACATTAGAATAGGCGTTAGCGCACGCGAGTGTGGAGGCGGCATGGAAAATATTCAAAGCGTAAGAACTTCGCTTGGAAATAAGAATTTTGACTTTTAGAACGGAATC
Source organism: Apotomis betuletana (assembly GCA_932273695.1). Classification (NCBI taxonomy): domain Eukaryota; kingdom Metazoa; phylum Arthropoda; class Insecta; order Lepidoptera; family Tortricidae; genus Apotomis; species Apotomis betuletana. The sequence continues at coordinate 25,959,840 of OW026303.1, read as the reverse complement.
TTGAAATTACTCGCTTTGTCATGGTTATTCACTTCTAGAAGAGATGTAAATGACGATGAATATATTCTTTGTTGAAATTTAAATAAAAACGCTTAGAATAAAATATTATTAAGTGTTTATTATGTTTGCTATAACAATTTTTCAAGATTTTCGCCAAAAGATACTAATAATCCTCTTTTCCAATATTTTCATCACGATTTCTTAACAAAATAGTTAATATAGCCGAATTTAGTTTCTTGATTAAACGCGTTTATTGTTTTACTCTCAAACTTGTAAGTAATTTGCGGTGACGTCTTTATTCGACGTAACAGTCCAAAAAGGCAAGGACTAATGAAAGTCCACAAATTTAATATAAATAAATTCTCATAAGTGTCATATTGACGCAATCTATTGATTGCGGTAAAAGAAGTTCCCAAAAATGGCTTTGCCTAATGGTATATCAAAATATACCTAATAAATAACAAAAACTGCATGAAAATAGAAAATTTTCGGGTTCGCCAATAATAACGCTTTCAGAGCGCTCAGTAATTAACTAGTCTTTCAAAATTCGAATCCTGTAAATAAAACCCAATATACCTATGCAAATACACAATAACGGTAAACGCTTAAACTGGCCACTCGTCAATTTGCCGCCCATACATAAATGCATGAGCGCCGTGAAACATACACAGCATCGCCACGTTTTAAACAACGGGGATTCGGATTATGTGGAGTTTAAACGGGCTGTGGTTTTTATTTGGGTGCAGGTGTAAATGAGTCTAAAAATTATTTTCCTATGTTCAAATTGACCGATTTGATTGTTTAACTCGGAATAAAATATACCAATTTCACTCTAGAACTATTGGCGCTCAATAAATCGAGTGCCAAAATATCGCAAATTAAATCGGTGCCTTTCATTTCTAGTCTAACAATCGACTACTTCTCCTCAGAATTTGATAAGAGCTAAATAACGTCGCAATGTCGGACAGAAGTTTTAATTTTGATTATTGTTTGAATATTTTGACATGTATGATAATTTTAAAGTTATATCTTTTAGGTCACAGTTGCCTGAAATTACGTGTTTTGAATGGTTTTGATTGATTGATATAGAAAGCGTCGAATTAGGAATTCTGTTCTATGAATTGTCTTTAGAGGGCCCTATAAGACCTTGTGTTTGTCCACTGATATTTTATAATTATTGTCAACGTGCAGAAACGTAGTGAATACCTCTAAAAATCATAACATCACAAAGTATACCCGACCACCAAGAGAGTCAGTAACTTAACTTGCATTTTGTTAAGAAAAAAATAAGCCGACCTTGCTCATAAATGATACAATATAAACCAGTTTCATTATTATCAATAAGAAGTTACATAAAAGTCGTTGTAATCGCCACAAAATGCTACTGTTTGACAATAATTACAGTCCGTCTGAATTGTAATTTGCTTGTACTTTTTGAATCAAAAGTAAACCGACATAAGTCACCTTTCTGTGAATTACAGATTGATTCTTATAATAGCTGCAAATAGGGCTATTATCCTTTATGGGTAATGTTGATCGGGACCTTTTAGAGATGAAGGTTTGGCGATGAAACTAATTGCTTTTGACGAAAGATGCGCGTGAGTCGAATCGCAGCATTTATGTCATTTTTGGCACGCGATGCGAAAGTGGAAATGTGATAATATTTTTGTGACGGGTTCTGTGGATATTAAAACTAGTAGGTCTGTGAACATCCTGTTTGTCCTGAGGTTCTGTCATCCGAGAGGGGGTTGGCAGTCGATTGCTGAAGAAACAGTAGATGAGTTTAAATTTTTTCTATAATTATATGGATTAAAGCTTACACGATTTTCTCACATTATTATTACAAAACCCCCCCTCTCTTCCTCAACTTCCCCTCTCCCGTTTTGTTATAATAACGTTTCTCTATCGTCGGAAGAAGGGCAAACCCATCAAAACACCTAGCTCTTTACGAAATATAAAAACAAGCTGTGATACCCTAAAACGAAATGGTTTGTATCTTCAAAACGGATTCCTTATCAAAATTACTGTAATTTCCATCAATTTTCAGTGATCGCAGCAAGCGAATTACGAATATTATGTATATGTATGTAATCGTACTAACGAGTTGGTATAAAAACTTTGTATTTCGGTGGCTGCTATCAAAACTAACTTTGGACATGTAAAAGGAGAATAAAACAGTAGAGGAGGCTACCTTTTGATGTTCACAAAAGCCGCAAATTGCATTGTATATTTTATTGGTTGTTTTGTGTGGTTGTGGGCGTGGTGACTTGATCATCTGACGACCTGATCACTGCAAGTGCCTATGAGCGTGCGCCCGAATCGATACAAAAGCGGAAGGCCGAGCTAAGCACCATAGCGGTACCGGTGCCAAGGCGGTTCCCCTTGTTTACGCATATTATTTGTGTCATCGCTACAGGCACAAATTGTCCATAAATATAATATTTTTTAAGCCGAATACGAACTTTTTAATGTCGAATACCATCTATTTATCTTCTGCTATAGGGATCGCAGTTCTAACCTGACCTAACCTACTTTTTAGCAGCAGTTGTTTATTGTTAGAGGTCGAATTTGAAGAGCTTACTAAAATTCGGCTAAACAATGTTATGCGTATAAAGATGAACATTCGGTTGCATCAGATTATGCGAAACGTGTTCAGCGAAATAAGTTTACATAAAAAAGTATGCGAAATAAATGGCATCAGTGCGTAACCTAAATTAGTGAGCCCATCTTGGTAAAAGTAATGTGTGGAAAAAAATAATTTGTGTTGATATTAAGCAACCGTCATAGGCTTAGCTTTCAAGCTATACAAGTATACACATACAGACATACATACACTAAGCTTGCACAAGTGGCCATTGTAGGTGAAGAAATGCAGCGCTGTGGAAGTGGCCACACGCGAACACGGCACGCGAGACGTACCGACTCGCACAGACGAATCTTTTTAAGATTTTTAAAAGCTTTTATTTAACTTGCAATGTATGTATGTATGTAATGTATGATTATAAGTATGTTTGTTCGGGTGGAATCTTGCAACTCAATTGTGAAGCAGATATCGTCAACCGATTGAGCTGAAATTTTGCATACTTACTTAACTTTGATGACAATACAATAATTATGGTACCGTGGGGCTAATCTAATGATGGAACCGGAAGGTGGGCATAGGAACTCTATAATAGAAAAAGCAATGAATCTCTTGGTGCATTGTAGCCTGAGTATGTACCTACTATTTTGATAATATCCAAGCAATATTACAGAAAAGTGTTTTGGAAATCTGTTACGCAGTTTTTGCGTTAAAGTGGAATATATATACATTCTTAAAAACTGTCAACATTGTACAAACTTGTATATTTGTGGACATCTATTCGTGTATTGGCGTTCGAAAACGTATATAAATCCACACAGATAGTGGTTTTTCGCAACTCGACGTCTCACAACGCATTTATTTTGCGTGACGAGTTGATGACACAACTTTTGATGAAGCCTAGCAGACCCTTTATGGTTCCGATATGCTATTCCTTGTATGTGACTACGTCAGGATATTAACTAAATAAATTCTAGAATGTTGTACACAAGCTCTCCTTAGTCTCTATGTAGGTGATGAGGACTGTCAGTGACTTAGATTTAAAAAAAAGCGATAGCCCTTTCTTTTACTTCTCCCTAGTCGGGTAAAAAGTATTCCATGTTAGTTTGGGGGTAATCAATCCAGCCGTTTAGGCATGATATTTCAAAGGCAACTACATACAATATATAGATACCTACATTATGATACATGCAAACATTTTTGATTCAGTTACCATAAGATAGCCTATTTTATTAATTTCTCTTTTATATCCTCAATGTGTAATTTTGTACTAGTATAATATAAGTACAATTTTACTACCCTGTGCGCTCGTGTAGATTCGTCGCTGGAAGCCGGGCCCTGAGCCTCCAGCCATAATGAAAGCTTGGCACATATTTTCTATGCAATTATGAGCGGCACGCGCAAGACAGTCGGCACCTTCAATATTCAATTACATAACTTGTACTTTCCCTGCGACCACAGACACTTGGGTAATCACAAAACAACATTGTGTTTGACTATCTACGACAACGCGGTTGGTGCCGTTTGTAAGCACTTGCCTAGTCAGCCGGCGGTCCCGGGTTCGAATCCCGGCAATATTTGTGTGACGGACTCGCCGAGGGTATACAAACACTTATCGCATCTTAACTGGCCGGGTTATACTTGCACCTGGTATGTATGGCATCGAATACAAATGAGGTGCAGAGTTAACGCAACCGATCGCGTTTGTTGTATGGGAGCCCCTCTTAAATATTTATTTTATTCTGTTTTTAGTACTTGTTGTTATAGCGGCAACAGACATACATCATCTGTGGAAATTTCAACTGTCTCTCTATCGCGGTTCATGAAATTCAGCCTGGCGAGAGATAGACAGACGGACGGACAGACGGACAGACGGATAGATGGACAGACGGTCAGATGAACAGTGGAGTCTTAGAATTAGGGTCCCGTTTTTTTTCCCTTTGGGTACGGAACCCTGAAAACTAAACATAAATTACGGTGAGCGAAAACCGCGCACGGTTTATCTGAGACCGCATCTTCATTTGTCGCGCGACTCGAGACCACTCTTCTTGATCGCACGGTATTGTAAAGAGACAGGCAACGTTTGCCGCGCGACAAGGAATCGCGCGTCACTGCTGTGCTGTTGCTGTCCGGTTTCATTTTTACAAGCTTTTATTTACTTTCACCTGTCCCGTTGTAATGGAATTTTGCAAGTTAAATTTGACTCTCTTTCCGGTTTCCGATTGAGCTGAAGTTTTGCACGAATATGCAAATCGCGCGACAATGCATGACGACGTGGAGCTGATCTGATGATGGAGCTGGAAGGTGGCCATAGGAACTCCGTAATAAATAAAGCAATCTTATCGAGTTTGGGCTCTTTAGAATCATCTCTGTGAGCAATTGACGAATGTTCAACGAAAAGTACAGTCGGGTACAAAAGCTTGTCACAAAAAAAATATTACAGGAACGTATTTATCATGACATGTGCTGCGATCGTTTACTGTGGTCCCACAGTGCACTTCACATACCTACTCATATATATATCGTCTGGTGAACACAAAAAGTCACCACAATTTCTGTTACTACTCTTCAAAATTTTGTATCTAGTTTGTAGAGTGAGACACGAAATGATGAGATACGCAAGAGAACAAAGGTTGTAGATATGGCTTTTTTTTTCATATCTTGGGAAGCCGGAGGCCTATGAAAAAAAAAACATAGATGTAAAAAAGATGTAGATATGGCTCAGACAGTCGCCAAATTTAAGTGGCAGTGGGCGGAGCACATTGCTCGTATAGAATCGATGGCCGTTGATGGGGCAGAAAGGTTCTTGAGTGGCGACCGCGGACCGGAAGACGCAGCGTTGGAAGCCCTCCAACAAGGTGGACCGACGACCTGGTTAAGATCGCGGGTAGTAATTGGATGAGGGCGGCGCAAGATCGATCGTTGTGGATAAATTTGGGGGAGGCCTTTGTCCAGCAGTGGACGTCTATCGGCTGATATGATGATGATGATGATGAATGAGATACGAGCTTTGTTTTAAGTTGGTATTTGTTATTTAGTGAGTTTTGGTTGTCTCCAAAAGCCATGATTTTAAAGCAAGAGTAAGTAAGCATCTTCTGGGTAAGCGAGACTTACTTAAGGTCATTTATTATGTTTAGGGGCATTACTAATTTTAGGGCATTTTACTACCATATTTTGTACTTAATATTAAATGTATGGATAAGTTTGACAATTAACAATTTAACGCCATATGATATGGTTAAAGGGAACGTAAAATTTTAATGGCAAGTTAACATTTGCAACTTAGTAGTTATCATCACTATTGGCCATATCACGGCGATATGTCAATGATATGGCTGAATATAACGTTTCAGTACCTAAATGCCAATATCAATCGAAATCTCTGTGCTTGCTTTTTATTATAATGTGCAGCATTTCCGAATACGGCCGTTTAATCACGCCTCGCTCCACTAATCAATAAAGCATTCCAAATGGCATAAAAACTTCCATGAACGAACGTAACCTACATTTTAATTCGAAAAAAAAAAGAAAAACAGACCGCGTTGTACCGAATGCAACACATTTCAATTCAAAACTGGAACATTCCAGTACTTTTCAAATTCAAATTTCGAATTCGCAACGGACAACAGACAACGACAACACTGGCCCGTTTGAATAGTGACATGGAATAGATATTCGGAAGTTACAGCGGGGCCTATTTACGTTATTGCTGAAGTCTCATGTCATTTCAAAAGGCTAAGCGCGAATTCGAAATATGAAAGCAATATGCCTGTCAAAACTTGTTCTCTGTAGCTGCTGTGGCCATCGCTTACCAATTATATCTCTAAAGTAAAGATACAGTCAGTGTTCATATTATGACCATTTTAAAATGACACAAGACTTCAGCAGTAACGTAAATGTATCTCGAACGTTATAGGTACAGTAGGTGTAATTTTTGAGCACTAAGATTCTTGGATATTTCTCGGCAAAACCTCAATTTGCAATTGTTGTTTGTGTACCCAATTTTCCGCTAGATGGCACTTTTTAATACGAGTCAACTTCTGCATCGCAATATCGTTTGGGCGCTGTAAAATGTAGGAAAGGTTAGAAATTTCTATGCATTATAACTTTGTAGCAACAAAAGAGTATTTTATTTCACTTGGGTTTAGAGGGCGTCCTGATCGAGGCTCAAACAATTGTCTCTTCTGCTTCTAAGTAATCTGCGGTCGTTTGAATAGTGACGTGAACGGGCTCGTTGAATCGATTATTCGAATGAGCTGTCCATCCGATTGTGCGCGATCTCACATAGCGTCTCATTGATACATAGGTTGCTGATTGAATGAATGAATGAGTGAGCGGTTGAGCAGTCTGTAATGTGGACTATTGCGATTTTGTTTTCGAACTTACCTTTAAAATTCAGGGATATGGATCGTTTCAAAAGCGTACATATCATGTAAGTCTTATTGTATTATTTATGGAAGAAAGATCAAAAATAGCAAATTACACATGATTGGTAAGTGATTCTGATTATCGGTTACAGGTAAAATAAATTTCTTTAAATACAGTAAATTTCTGAATACGTCATTTATTTATGTTTCAGAAATAGTGATAAACCGAGAAACGTACAGATATATTGTGTATTACGAAAAGATTAAGGCAGGATTAATAGTTGATTCGAAAAAGCAAAACATTAAATGGCTAACACTAAGGGGACACACTAACGGCCTTGATCTAAAACTAATATTTATGCTACGACTGTTTACTTTTGTTGAGGATCGAACACGCAACTTTTGGTTTTGTAGTTAAACAGTCCAACCATTAGGCCAACCGCGGTTGTATACTATGGCGCTTTCCATAACAGCCGCATAAAACTCACTAAAGATACTTATCACATCATAAACCTTACTTAACAACCTTTAAAACCCCATCAAAACTATCTCAAGCATTAATAAAACCAAAATGAAAGCGCTGACTCAATTACATAGTAACAATTAAACAACAATTTGTTATCAGATACTTTAAACGGTAACCTTAGACATAGACATAATTATAAAAGGTAAAATTATGTATATTAGAAACAGTATCTCTGAAACGGTTTGAGATCCCATTAGGATAATGCCGCTGTAGTTGACTAATGGCCGTGTGTTCTTTCATTCGCTAGCACCATTCACTCATTCGTTCCATTCACCCGTTCCGTTCGTTGTTTAGCTGTAGGTATGCCAGCGCTAATAGAGGCGACGCGTTTTTGCAATTGGAATGCGAGACTTTTGAAACTAGAATACGTACAGATAAAAAAAAATGCTAAAGGTAATAAACAGTAAATTGTATTTTTGTTGATTTTAAAGGTATATATTTATAGGCATTTCTTTTTTATTACCCAATTTGCGAGGTTGGCAGCCCGTGGTTAGTACCTTAGTATGATTGTTTTAATTTAGTTGCACCGCCCACAAATTATCTGCTTAGCCCAATGGTTGACTGGTAGAGAATGCCATATGGCATTAAGTCCGCCTTTTTGTACGATAAGTTCTTTCTTTTGTGCAATAAAGATTAAATAAATAAATAAATAAATGTGATCCTAACACATTTTGAGAAAGCTTACTTTGAACAATGTATTAATACTGTATGAAACATAAAACTGATTTTAAGGTATATAGTTAGCATGCAATAATTGACTATTTTTAGTTACCTAAGTAATCAAGATTCACATGCCTAACGGTAGAATATATTATGGAACCAAGCTACTACTGTAAGACCTTTTACGTACCGTATATTCTGGTGAATAAATATCATTCATTCATTCATTCATCAAAATTAAGTCATTAAAATTTAGGAAAATAGTACAGCATGGTAATATTTGTTAGAAAACGGTTCCGACTTTTTATTTTCCTAAAAAAATAACGATTTGCTTGAAAATAATTTCAAAAAAATCTAAATGGATCCCACGTAACGGTGTATATTATTCTACAATTGTATAACAAATGATTAAAATTACTCGAAGCGTAGCATCACCGAATTACCCACTGAAATACTACTTTAATGTCTTTCATTAGCGAATCCCTCAGTTAACCTAAATTAGCCAGCAGTAATGTACGAAATTAGGACCGTAAACTGTTCACATAACTGCATCAATAATAATCAAATACCGACGTTGAAACGAGCCAATATCAAACTTAAAGCCATTGATATTTAGTTCACATTCTGACGAGACTTGCAAACGTGTACGGCGAAAATTTGAAGAGGCACTCGCAAAACTGAATCGGTATGCTGGGGCTTGCTTCAAATTTAGAATTTGCCTGGATGTTGAAATATGGCGGAGTCCGTTACAACATCACCTAAGCGAAAAGCAACCTTACTAACCGAGAGCAAAAAACACAAACTTGTATCACTTGTGCTGTAATATATAGCCGGCCAGTACGTTCCATTTTTCTTTTTTTTTCTTTTTAACGGCCTTTGAATTGTGCTTTAGCACTCTCATAGCCTCTAAGCTAATATTTGAAGTACTATTTTTGATTATCTTTGGATGCGTTTTGTGAGCCTTTCGTGAGTAAATGTGGATTTTGCAGGTCATTTTTATTTTATTTACCTGCTATATTGAAGGTGCGTTTTATTGAACCTCTTTATAATTTTTGAATTGCTTAAAGATTAGCAACAGATAAAGAGGATATGGAATTATTATTCAGATGTATCCATTCGGACATGACGGAAGATTAAAAATGAATATTGTATTTTATTTTTATGTGTTTTTCAACATAAAAATACTTATGAATCATTGCAATATAACATTTTACTCAAATAATTACAATAATATACCTAAATTATGTTTTTAATTATACATACCTATAAAGAAACGTGAATTCATTCCAAGTTAATCTAGCTTACCTTCAGGAATAAAAAAACGTTAAGTACCTGAAACAAGAAAATATGTGTATAAAGATAAAACTTGGAAAACAAGTTGGGCATAAAGTTGGAGATAGTAATCTCCTAATGACTGTAGAGTAATAAAAAGTAGCAAAGTTAGGACATAAGTCTGATTTACAGGTGATCGGATTTAGATATTAGATTTAAGATACTTAAGTGGTCTGAGCGTTAAATTATTGTATTTGTCTGACGTAGATGGACATTTGCGATTATAAAACTTCATGAATTTTTTGCTAAGCCCCTAATAAAAATTCAAAATTGAAATCTTTATTCTACAAGTAGGTAAATAATACTTGTTAACTTGTTAAGTATAGTTCAAAGGTTAAAGCACGTCTGTCCAGCAGTTTCGGCGTAAAGAAGTACCAAACATACACTCACGTTGAAACTTTAGTTTTTATAATATTAATGGGATTGCGCTTAAAATCGAGGAGAAATATGGGGAAGAGAGAATCCTGTCAAACTAATTATTTTTTTGTCAGTTGCATCTGTATAGCCTAAAACATCTTGCACCCACATACACCAAATCCTGTCACATTAGTAACAATCAATCTCCTTAACTAATCCCATACCATAACTCCGCCATAACGTGCCATTTTATTACGTAAAAGTATGTCTTTATTAACTTCAGTCTTATATGATAACTTATCGTGCCCGTTTCTTGCAACTATATAATCCTTAACCTGTACCACGACAGAACAGACGCATCACAATTTCATTTTTCGCAACGTCCATTGCTGTTTCTATATGAATTACTTATAATTTTTTCTCTGCCTGTGAAGCATTGGATAGGGGGAAATACAGTTGGTCGGTTAGGAGGCAGTGTTATTGGTGGTATAACTTTATTATCTGGAGTCACACAGTTCCAAGTTAACACGTCGGTGAGAATTGTGGTTGCGTTTCTATTTACATTTTATACTTTCAGCTCTTGGTGGGAAATTATTTAAAGGAACAGGAAGTTAGGCTTTAAAATGAAAAAGTGATACGAAATTATATTCTTCCTCTTGTTCTGTCGTTTCTTTTTTATTAAAATCGAATTGCTCTTGCCTGTATTTATGCATGTATGTTTGAAAACATTTTATTGTACATAAAAGCAAATAGGGACGTAATAACATAGAAATGTACAAAGGCAAACTTATCCCTATAAGGGATTTCTTGCATTTAAATAACACGAATTAAACTAATTATATCGCGTATATTAATAACGAGTATTTGAGCCTCCTTGGCGTTCGGCATCTTTCCAGTTACCATTGTCAAAGGTCGACTAAGAAAAACACAATTGTCTGTCAAAGTTACATTTGAGAAACCTACCCATTTTATAAATATGAATTGAAATGGATTTCTCCCATTTAACCTTTGAGAAAATGAGAGAGAATATTTGGATATCCAAGAAGATAGACAAACGAACAAGTTAATATGTCTTTGAGCGAGCGAAGCATTTCCGTTTCAGCTTGGCTCAAAATTGTTTCGTATGTCCAGATGCTTTTCAGCTGTCCTCGCCTAAAGGTCGCATTATCTCAACCAATTTTTATGCCATGTCGTGAGTAGGTTTGATAAGTGAATTTTGCTTGTTGATTCACATTTTCGTAATTTTTTCACAATAATAAAAGAGGCAGTGTAATTACTTATAATATAAATCGATTTCTTTATAGTGCCCCGTTGTTGCGCCCGCGCCGGACGGAGTTCTCGTCGCCCCGGGCTACGGCGGTGCACGGATTTATGCGTCGCAGTTGTACCTTGAGTTTGTGTTGCGCTATAAGCGGAGTGTGGTTTCCATGGACCCGGCATATACCCGGCAAGCCTGGCAGATGTACTATGAGCTGCATAGATGTAGCTCATTGTAGGTATCACTACATAGTATAAAACAAAGTCGCTTCCTGTCTGTCTGTCCCTTAGATCTTTAAAACTACGCAACGGATTTTGATGCCGTTTCTTTTAGTGGATAGAGTGATTCAAGAGGAAGGTTTATATGTATAATACACGCATTAATATATATCAGCATTGCACCCGTGCGAAGCCGGGGCGGGTCGCCAGTATGTTAATAATTGCCATCCCTGGGACTGAAGTATTTCTAGGCAACCATGCTCCATTATAGGATTTATTCGACGACGCGGGTCATGGATGACATATTTGAGTGGGTAGTTAAAGTTTAGATAGGTTTTGCAACGTTTTCAACTTGTAAAAACGACAGGGTCTTGACAGTCCTACAACAGTTACTAATCAGAATCCATACTAATATTATAAATGCGAAAGTGTGTCTGTCTGTCTGTCTGTCTGTTACCTCTTCACGCTTAAACCGCTGAACCGACTTAGATGAAATTTGGTATGGAGATAGTTTGAGACCCGGGAAAGGACATAGGATACTTTTCATCCCGAATAAATTTAGTGTTCCCGTGGGAGAGCGGGTAACACCGCGGGGCACAGCTAGTAACTGATAAAGTAAAGTACACATGGAAGTCTGTCTGTATTATGAAATAGGTTTATTAACGTCATGTACGTCGTATATCGCTCGACATATTTTGAATCGAACACTGATTGAACGCCGTAACTGTTCGGCGCTCCTGATGATGAATCGAGATTCATATGTATTTTAATATGTCTGACTTAATATGTCTCACGGGAGTTTTATATGTAAAATTAGCCATGTTTTTACCGCAACTTCACGTCGTTTCATAGATCATGGTTGCTGTCCGCGCCCCGTCAGATAGCGGGTTCACGCTGCGCAGGCGCGACCCGAGCTATTGTTGTGAGAACATTCTGCTGAATATCCCACTGCCATTAGTCATTTGCATCTGCTAATCTCCGCTAGTTATAGCAGAAATTACAGCTTTACACTTGGTCAAGCTGAGGAGAGTCGAACATAAGCATGGTACACAAGGTGTCTGATGCGTGCAAATTTGAGGTACCAAGGGTCCAGGAACTACTATGGAGATAGAACTAAGCAAATTCCCTACATAAGACTTTCTGTCAATTCACCCGGGTACACTATGGACTATGGAGTGACTAATATAATGGATTCTATTATCACTACTCACTACTTTGTACAAAACAAAGTCGCTTCCTGCTGTCTGTCTGTCAGTCCCTATGTACGCTTAGATCTTTAAAACTGCAGAACGGACTTTGATGCGGGGTTTTTTTAATAGATATAGAGTGATTCAAGAGGAAGGTTTATATGTATAATCATCAGAAATTTAAGAGCTTAGCTCTTGTCGGTGGATATTTCTCTATCTTCAACTTTCTTTTTGATGTCCTGATACGACACGCCGTCTACTTTCTCCTTGATTTGGTCTATATAAGATCTCCTAGGTCTTCCTCTCTTCCTCCTTCCCTCAATCTTTCCTTCAATAATAGTTTTTATGTAATTGTCGTGTCGTAGCAGGTGTCCAAACATCTTTCCCCTTCTGTTTTCAATGGTTTCTTACAATGACCTTTTCTCTTCTACTCTTATAAATAAGCACTTTCTCATTCGTAATTTTTTCCGTCTAGCTTATCCTTTCCATTCTTCTCCAGCACCACATCTCGAATGCTTCTAACCGTTCTCTATCACGCTGTGTCATTGTCCACGTTTCGCTTCCATATAGGGCTATACTTCAGATGCACACTTTTATAAGCCTTTTACGAATTTGGCCCGGTATTCTGGTTTTGAATAAACTTTTTTTAGCATTAAAAGCTTTCTTGGCTATGGCCATTCTAGCGATGATGTCCGGTGTACATTTGGAGTCATCAGTGATTATGCTTCCCAGGTATTTAAATTGTGACTTGTTCTATTGGTATGTTATTTAGAGTGACTTGGTCTTTAATTTTTTTTTGAAGTGAAATGTGTTTTTGTTTTATTAATATTTATATATTGTAAGGGTATATCCCTCGGTCAGGAATGAAACCACATGATGCAAGCATAACAATTCCATTTGTATTGGCTCCCATCAATAACACTTTTCATAAAAACCAGCATATTACATTAAACACAATAAATCCCATCCTCTCTCCTTTACGCCGCGCCAAATCTGACGTTGACATCTGTCATCGTTCCCTCCATCAGGTCATAGACCAGTGCACCACACGCATACAGCCTAGACCTGCCAAGTCTATGGCTATTATACATTTATGTTTTATATTTTATGACATTATAATGGTGCGACTTATTAAAACAAATACAACAATCAATAAGGTTTGACTATCCATACTTAACGGACCTTACAGCTCGGCCATCCAACACACAGCGAGTCCCTTCGCTATATAAAAAAAAAATAAACAAAAATGCATATTCTTCAGAGAGTAAACAAAAGATCAGAGCCACAATAATAACTTAACTTAATTTTGTTACTTAATGCGCAATATTATGTCCATATTATCCATGTCCACTTGCAGACAGTCTATTAAAACAAAGTACAATAATGACTATGTAAGGGTTGGTATTTAATGGACATTACAGCTCGGCCATCCAACACACAGCGAGTCCCTTCGCTATAAAAAGAAAGAACTAACAATGATCTGATGAAAAGAGTCTCAATAATACCTTAACTATGATTTGTTACTCAGCGCCCAATATGGCCATATTGACCTACTCATCCACATACATTGATACTATTTAAAGCCTAACAAGTGTCGGTCCGGCCCCGGGACAGCGGCGACTCTAACAGCATACATACAGCAATAATGAGCACATGTCATATCTGAACTATCAAACGTTAGCAGCGAATTGTCAAGAATTAGTCATTAACCCGATTCAAAACATTATTTACCGGAACGTTACTCAATCCTTCGTTCCTCTTGCGCAAAAATTCAGAATCCCATTAAAAGAAAACTTGGCTTTGTTATGCAAATATTATTTGAAGTTTTCGGAATATTTAATCCCGTTTGCTCCCCGCTCACATCAGTGACATTCACCAAGTCCCAAAATCAGTTACAAAAATATATCGCCACCAGTAAAACAAATCAGTACAATAAGAAATCAGCAATACGGCGTAGGTTGAAAAACACCCTCTTGGATTATACACTCATTCATCCCTTCATTTTTCAAAACATTCACTCGCATATGTGTCAATCAACTATTTTCTGCCACTCGTTGCCCTGGTGATGTCCCCTGGGTCACGGGACAGAATAACGGCAAGAAAAAGTTGATCCACCCATATAATATGAACAATAGCTAATTAACTCCTCCAAAATGTAGCTCCACTTCTTCCCTGCCTCTCCATGATGATGACCAAGGGTTACTACCACTTAGAGCCGTTACTCCCCGCAGCAAAGATCTCCAATCCACACGTCTCCCCGCCTTCCGGACTGACGCCTGCAGAGCCTCCCAGCAGGCATCCTTCACGGTATCGTTCCATTGAGTCGGCGACGCTCCGCCTTCCTTTTTTTTTGACACGAGACTCCACGATGAGCTCCTCCAAGCCACCCAGCCCGCATCCAGCCACGCAATCGAAGCCAACAAGTTCCGCCAACAAACGGCACCCGATGTTCAATTCGTCAAGGATCGACGCGTTAGTTCGTCGCGCCGTCCGATGGGCTCCCACTCCCACCATCTTGCCCCGGCACCATACGTCGAATGCCTCACTCCCGCTCCCCATGCGCGCCCTCAGCGTCCAGGTTCTCTATGTCTATAGAAACAAAAGATGATCAGGGCTCCCTCAGCCCCGTTGCATAAATACAGATAACCATAAAATAATCGAGTCCAAACAACTGGACTTTTACAATAGTTGTAATCTTAGTACACCAATTATATCTATCATCATATAACAGCCGAAAGATGTTCACCGCTAGACACAGACTCTCCCCAAAAGTTCTCTACAAAAGCAGGTCGCGCTGACCTCATCCAACCCTTTCGCGATCCCAACCAGCTTAAATATTAGTGAGCATTAAATAAACATTTTAAACTTGAGAATCATCAAACTGCAGATATTCGTTAGTTAATTCAGTCAACTACTTGATTCTTGTTGCAAATAATACTAAATCGGATCTCAAAATTACACCTGAAGTTAAGATTAAATGCAAGATACTTCCATCAATCCTTCTTCATTCGTCAACTTCACCAACCAAAGGGCGAAACGTCTCCGCTCCGCTATATATAGCCCGGGCATAAATGTCCTCGCACGTCCGGATGTTCGATCTCCAGCTGTTCTCGTCCACAGGTCGTATCTCCAAACAAACTCTCTTGAAGCTAGTGTTGCCATGTAACAGTACCTAGAAGTATCAATTAATAGCACTTCATATATTATACCTAAAATCCTCAAATCCAAATAGGCAAGCATCCATTAAAATATCATCCAAAATTGAATAACTTCTGTTATTCTATCATATCATTGCAGTCTCCTCCACAATTTCTTTTAGGCAAGATTTTTATAGAGTCAAACACTTATTTTAGTACGACTTTTGAGCTTCGCTGTGATTTACCTTAATGTTGTATCACCATCATTGGTAACGTGCCATCAATAAGTCGGGTTCTACTACCTACTCAAACGGCATATCGGTGAGGCTATTACTTGAAAAACAATCGTTCAATTCAGCTAAATTTAGCCCGTTGTAATCGAGTGCGGTGATCCTAGGTAAATCTGGGTTGCATTTTATGTTTCTTAACTCAGCCTGATCTCTAAAAGAAGAGTAAGTTATTGTGTGATACACACACTCTGACCTACACGTACGTAGATATAATAATTAGAACGTGATAATAGTGCTATCCACCGATAAGGAGTTTCCCCTCTTTCAATATAAACTACCCGTCAATACCCGTCAAACAATAATACGATTTACAAAACACACTTACACCAAATAATCACGTTGCAGATTTATTTGTGACCGATATTTTAATTATTATTCTAAAATTAGCAACAAACCCTCCTAAATGGTAACAATTTGACCGTGTGAACAACGACGGTATTTTCAGCTTCCAGTACATTCCTCAGAAACTCCGATGTCCAGTGTTCTGTTTTGGTTGTTCTGGTTCTGTTTTAATCCGTCAAAATCTGACCCATTACATTGCCCAGGATGTTAAGGAGATACAAGCTTAGATTCCTAGTAGTTTTTATGAGCGCTTAGATTTATAGTATATCTTTCATTTCCAGTCGTTCGAAGTAACATTTTACAACTCCATCTTCACCTACTTACTTCCTTAAGTTGAGGAAATATTTTTCCACCTCCTTTGGTACCCCTCAAAAGGATTGTTAAAATAATTAATAAAAATAATGTATTTACCAATCCTCCTAGACTATCGTTTACCTTTTGAATACATCACCAATACTTTCCGTATCTCTCTGCGCCGTATGTGCGTGTTCAGTTGATGTCTTAATTATTGTGATATCAAGTAATTTCTTAAGAGTCCGCAGCAAGGTCCGCTCAACTCCGCGTTGAGATCGCGCGCTTACGCTTTAAAATGTTGTTGTTTCACCTAGAGGAAGACAGGGCGCTAGCAGTAAAGCGAGAGCGCGCTAGGAGCAAAGAGTATGTAATCACTACGTTTTAAGAGACGGGAGTGCCATACAAAAAGCGTGAACTCGCATTAGTATGAAACGGGGGCGAAACATACTGCCAATATGAAGCCGCAAACGATATCAGTGTCAGTGTCAACTCATGACATAATGCCAACATCAAGAACAAAATAGGGATGTCACATGTTACACAAATTATCGAATTATCGATATCGATATCGGTATTTAAAAAAAATGGTTCAGGCGGGGTTCGCATTCGCACCCGCGTCTCCAACGGCTTTCCGGTAATTTAAATCATTCAATATTTCGCTTCAATGTAAACATTTGGTTTACTTTAGGTTACTGACTTCATAAAAAAAAACAAGTGTGCAAATAATTTTATTTCGTTCAAACTTTGCTTGGCTTGCTGATAAACATAGACGAAAAAAGCCGTTTCATCACTCCAGTCTGTGCTCCAGGTTGGAAGTTCTGCAACACAAATAATACAGGGTAAACAGAAAATTACAGAGTAAAAATGAATCTGTTTGTCCAGATGAAACCGTACCATTCATAGTCCATTCAAGATTTTTCGTAAAATATTTCTGTGACCATAATCTAACTCAAACTGGCATAAAAAGTAGTGATAATAATGTCTTATCCTCTCATCTGAGACGGCTTTAACAGCTGTATTCAAGTGCACACTTTTGTATAAGTACACATACCAATAGGCTTTTGCTTGAAGAAAGATATTCCGTGTTTACCCAGGTATTTTTCACTTCAAATGAAAATTATCGATAAAACTTACATACAGCACTATTGTTTACATACGTATAAGGGTATGTATTATTTTACCCGAAATACCAAGTTTTCAATGAAACTTACGATTAACATGGTTATAACACGCAGTAATTAAGTATATTTTTTACTTACCGATCTTCGAACGGTGGAAATCTTGCCATGAATAGTCTTTTTTGACCGTCCATTCGACACGTTTTCATTCTGCATATTTCGCACTTTTTCCTTTTCAATCCACTCATTTTTGCAATTGTGATTGTCTTGTGTACCTTCTAGACGACCACTACACCCAAAGAATCCAAATTATTAGATTATTTGTGAAATTTGAATTATTTGAAAAGATCGCAGAACCTTGACAGAAGTGACAGACTACACAACAAAATAGAAACGTCATCTAACATGGCATGGCGGACAAAAATGGCGGCTGAAGTACAACCCGCCTAAATTCGATTGTCGCCAATTATCTAATGCTTTGTAGGTTTCAACGTTCTTTCAAACTTAGGTAAAAAATTCACCTCCGTTTCATACAGCCGTTGTCGATCGTTTTTTACCTTGAGAGTTGCGCGGGGCTGGCTAGGAGTAGCTATGATAAGGGCGGTGCTTACCGCCGCCCCCCCGGACCGTTCCCCGCGCTAGAGTAATTCGCTGCAGTTTCGCAACAATTTTTTGTAATTTATTTTAAGGTTTTCGTAGTTACGCTCTCATTTTAAAACTACGAGATCAATTTTGATAAATCTTTTTTCTTATCAAACTGCATAGTTTAATCGACACCGGAAATAGGTTTTGACTTCAATCTAAACTATATTTTGGTCGTAGTATGCCGCCAAACTGAACAACTTTCTGGGGTCTAAAAATGCAAAACTTGTACTCGCTCTATTTTCTTTCTATTAACATTTCAAGAGTCATAAACTAGTTTTAGCCCTAGATATATCTTATCTCATTATATTTAGAGAATTTCATGATAATGTGACATGTTATATTAAAATAAGGACGTAACTACGTTTGTATGAAGAATCGAGCTTGCTGCGGACTCTTAATAAAAGCCTTTATAAGTGGTTACCTTCACACCTTAATCGAGAAACGTCCACGTCGATCTGATCCAGTCAACTTAAGACAAACAAGACTCATGATTACACATCCAACAGGTATTTGTTTTTTTTTTTAATTTTTTATTTTTTTATAACAACATGATTATTTTGCCAATTCCGCTCCTTAGTTACCTATACGGACTCCCTGCTCCTTGCTATATAATATATACCATGAATTAGTACTTCACCTATCATCATCATCATATCAGCCGATAGACGTCCACTGCTGGGCAAAGGCCTCCCCCAGTTCTCCACGACGATCGATCTTGCGCCGCCATCATCCAATTTCTACCCACGATCTTAACCAGGTCGTCGGTCCACCTTGTTGGAGGCCTCCCAACTCTGCGTCTTCCGGTCCGCGGTCGCCACTCAAGAACCTTCCTGCCCCAACGGCCATCGATTCTACGAGCAATGTGCCAACTGCCACTTTCGTTAAACTTAAACTTCACCTATAATTGGGGGGGTAAATCAAAACAAAAACTAGACCTTCCGTCGGCGCCATATCAATATGGTCACCTACCGCTCGCAACTGGTCAGTCACTAGTACACTCACCCTAATATTTGTCAGTTACTAGCTAACTGTACTAATTTGTCTACGCGCAGCAGTAGCTTTTTTTTTTTTTAATTCTATCTAACCATCACTATCCCTCCCTATCAAACTCTTTCGATCTCTCTTTGGGTCCCTTCCAACCCTTTCCTATCGTCTCTATCTCTTTCTGCGCTTGTATATACCGCCCTATCTGTATTACCCTGCCTTTATTGCTATCTGCTTCCATTTCATGTAAATCTGTTACTGCATTGTGTGATTGAGTAAAAGGAACATTCAAACATCCTCACAAACTCATACTCATGTCTAAACGAGGCTGCATAGTTTCCGTATCGACGATCATTTCTGTCACGCAAAATAGTAGACGCATAGCAAGAAGTCAAGTAGCGGCAAGCCGGCCTCCGTTAACCTATAAACAATCTCCCAGCCCTACCATTTGTATATCTGATTACGCTATTCCATCTTGGTTCTCCTAAATAAATAAAAAACAATCTGCGGTCGTGCAATACTCATATTTACAGTTAGTTCAAGTTAGGGTAATCTAGAATGTTCTTACATTCGTTTAGTATAATAGCAACAGATTCCTTACTTTTAATTCCATTGACAAATCCTTGTAACTTAGCCAACCGCTCCATTGATATGGTGCATCCTTCTTGCACAACTCCACTTCCTCCTTTATCCTGGCCTATTCGCTGGGCCCTCAACGTAGAGAGTGAATCCTACTATAATTATATTTAACATACCTGTGTGCCTGTTGTTCGATTCGTTTATGAGCCTGAAGCATTTTTCCTTCCTACTCCATTATTCCTGTTAGTTCTCTGTTCCTGATGTACCACCTTCATACTGGTGCATTCCATTCCCATGTGTCAGTCTGTCCCATCGACTGTGCACATAGTCTACCGCCTTCTACCCAGCTCATGGTTTTGGTTATGTGACAGCCCTTCTCCTCGACTGTCTCCATAACCAACACCTCCTTTTCCTATTCCATTCCCCTACCCAGCTCATGGTTTCGGCTATGTGACAGCCCTTCCCCTCGACTGTCTCCATAGTTTCCACCTCCTGTCCCTATTCCTTTCCCTGACCAAGCTCATGGTTTCGGCTATGTGACAGACCTTCCCCTCGTCTGCCTCCAAAGCCTCCACCTCCGTTCCCTATTTACATCCGTATTCCCTGCATGACAGTCCGACCCTATCCTCGGGCCATCCCATCTTAATCCATATTCCTTCCATGACATATCCTCAAGCCGTCCCATCTCGATCCATATTTCTCCCATGATGGTACTGACCCTATCCTCGAGCCATCCCATATTAGTCCACATTCCTTTCGTGACGGTACTGACTCTATCCTTGGGCCAGTCCCGTCAGTCCTTCATCAATTATCTGAAACTTCCACAGGTAGCCTTAGTAATGTATAACATATCAATTTACTTTTATAATTATTCTAAAATTATAAAGCCTGATGAAATGGAATAAACATAACTAGTTTATTATTTCCTTAACAATTAGCATATTTCATAAAGATTGCCAAGATTGTTTTGACTAGTATTCTACAAATTATCTGCTTTGTCCAGTAGTTGACTGGTAGATAATGCTAACTAAATAACCCTTTTTGCTTAAAAATGCAACTATGCAAAATATGGTTACATAATATAGCCATAATATTTAATTTTAACAAGCATGCAGGTTATAACGACTGTTTCAGACTATCATTGGATTTAGCCAGTCGAAGATGTAATTTTCACCAATTATAAATATATTATTTAATTATACTTTCTCTTTCTTTTTTTCCATATCCCTGGTATATAATTTCCATTTCAAGTAGGTATACATAATGATAACAGAGCAAAATAGGTAAATGCAGGTTATTGAATGATATAATTCCCATCACCAACCGAATCATCACGTAAGACAACACTTTACTTTCTCATAACATCTTTCCCAAAGTCATAATTGTACAATTTTATATCACCATCCACATAAAAACCATCAAAAATCCATAAATGTTAAACAAATATTATTCATAACTGATAACTGACCAAATAAAATTAAAAGAAAAACAATTTCAATACCCATATGAAACCCACCATAAGTCCACACTTATGCAATATCAACCACCGCTAAACCAAGATCAAATCATGTCCCCCAGCAATC
Source organism: Apotomis betuletana (assembly GCA_932273695.1). Lineage (NCBI taxonomy): Eukaryota > Metazoa > Arthropoda > Insecta > Lepidoptera > Tortricidae > Apotomis > Apotomis betuletana. Next base: position 25,938,382 of record OW026303.1, on the reverse strand, counting down.
ATTACAACTGCACAATAATAAAAACATCGTAAATCATAGCATGGCAGACAGAAATGCAAACATGCATATATGAAATATGCTGAAATAATTCTAGAATATGTCATTCAACAATTGCTGCTGCACTCCAAAGATCATTATTATTCAGACAATACCCAATCCGTGCCACTGTGTTACAAATAAATACTATCCCAAGATAGTTCGAAGTTTGAAGCAAAAACCATCATCACAATAACCAGGATAAAATCCATTCAGTAGGTACTATTCACTCATCAAGCCCGAATACCAATTTTGCCACAAGTGCTGCATGTTCATATCATTATCATGTTGTTATTTGTATTTATCAGTAACCGCATTAACAACAGATTTCATCTAAATAGCCTTCTATTCATAGAAATACCCCGAATAAAATGTGAAAAAGCCATAAAATATGTACCAGTCATTGAGAGCGTCCATATATTAATAATAATAAAATAAACCATCCCTCGTTTCTTATTAAATGAATAAGGTATCATATTTAAACTTCATATCCGTACGATCCACTCCATAATCCTTCCAATAATTATCATTTATTCGCTTACTTTTCTGTGGGCGTGGTGAGGCAATTGTATGCCTCTCGATCGCATCTTCTGACTTGTAAGGGTATATCCCTCGGTCAGGAATGAAACCACATGATGCAAGCATAACAATTCCATTTGTATTGGCTCCCATCAATAACACTTTTCATAAAAACCAGCATATTACATTAAACACAATAAATCCCATCCTCTCTCCTTTACGCCGCGCCAAATCTGACGTTGACATCTGTCATCGTTCCCTCCATCAGGTCATAGACCAGTGCACCACACGCATACAGCCTAGACCTGCCAAGTCTATGGCTATTATACATTTATGTTTTATATTTTATGACATTATAATGGTGCGACTTATTAAAACAAATACAACAATCAATAAGGTTTGACTATCCATACTTAACGGACCTTACAATATGTATAATACATGCATAATTTATCAGCATTGCACTCGAGCGAAGCTGGGGCGGGTCGTATAGTATGAAATAAAGTTGACGTATTACAAGTGCGATTGCAGGGTAAACAACATGATTCTGTGCGAATGCGATTAGACTTAATAAAAATAAAAACACTCTAACTTTGGTCTACAGCCAAAAGAGAGTAACCGACGCACAGTGAGTACTAAATCACGTCGTTTTTAAAACGGCTAGACTAACGGTTTGTAGGGTAAACCGAGGTATAACTGGCCACTTGCAGTAACTGGCCACTTAATACTTCATACGGCATAAATAAGCATTTGACGCATAGCCCGCCATCTATAATAATCTATTGTCATTGCTAGGCTTGTTGTCTTTCATTTTAGTACATTTTTTATCCAGTACTGACACTAGCGCCAAAAATGGTCGGTAAATTTAGACACTCGGCGTGCGTGTCTCGACTTGACGGGTTAACTGTTAAGAAAACGTTAACAGAACTCTTCGATGAAAAAAATAGATTTCGAGTGAAATGATGTAGTCAACCTATAACATTGGTGTTATTCCAACAGTAGAAAGGGCAAGTAAAACTTATTAAATATTGTATTTAGGTAGAAACTGTAATTTACTGAGATTGAGGGGGGTGGCCAGTTATTGATTGTGATTAAAGCGAATTTTTAGTTATTGGCCACCTATGCCAGTAACTAGTCAAATGTCTATCTTTGTTATTCCGGCGAAATTGAACCCTATTTATATTAAGTGTAAGGTAAGCTATCCAATACAAAAATATTCATCACTTTAGATGCTTTTGTTCAGAAACTGGCATAGGTGGCCAATTGTGTGGCCAATTTTTTTGGTGGTGTGATAATTTGATTTTATTTAACAGATACTTCTTTTATGAACAACAAAATGCCCAAAAAGAGACAGCACATTAAATAAACCCTTGGTAATGCACTGAGGTTAAACCGAAATATGGAAAGGTTTATTTGAAAAGTGTCTAAACAATTTGGTGGACCGCGAAGTAGCCTTCAATTTAAAGTTCAAAATCCTAACGCAAAATGTCAGTCCAGGCCAGATCCTGTACTGATTGCAGGTCTGCAAAGGAAAACATTACAGTCTTATTCTCTTTTCTCTGCTGCTGGTCTTGTTTGCAATCTTCTTATCATCTACCCTTACAAAAGAGTACCGATCAGTGTGACTGAGTGTTCCCTCTGGATGGTAAAACGGAATGTAGCGATTCAGGAGATTGCAGGTGTTTTTGGTGACTACGTCTCTAACAGTATTTACCCGCCACTTTAGGCAAATAATTTTCTATTGATAGCTGTTATTCTTGCTTGTAGATTGACATTAAACACATCTGAACCTCGAAGTGTTTAACCTATGCCGAAACCTAAGCGTACCTATATATCTAATCGCGCTATACTCGAACTCGACACGAATATTCCAACCTATCCGATCAACTCAAAACAAGATAAGGTTACCAAAACCTACTGAAGTGACAGTCTGACAAAGCCCTATTTGTCCTAACGTCTGATAGTTATGCCGAAATGATAAAAGCTAAACAGCTTAAAAAGCAAGAAGAAGATTTAGGAAAACAGAAAAGAAAGAAATTCCGGGAAGCAAAAAATAACTACAAAAATAAAAAAGTTAAAAAGAAAAGTAAGTAAACATATTAATGGGAGAAGGAAAGGTACTAAAGAGAAGTTAGTCAATATAGAAGAAAAACTGGATACAAATTTGAATGACGTGTCTAAAAGATTATGAAGTTTTCTACCAGCAGATAAACCACATGCTGTGATTCGATTGTGCTTGTGATTTAAGTCCTATAATAAGGAAAATTATAGAATTCCCTTGCATTCCACCAAGCCATAGAGTCCACATCCCCGATGAAGACGAAGACTCCGTTTTCATGTCATATTTGATAACGAGAGAGTAGCCCAGATTCATCAGTGTGTCAGCAGTGTCATTTTCATCTAGAATATGATTGAAAGAAGCTTAAAACCAAGGGTCTAAATTAATATTTTCTGGTTATGGTAATAAGTGAACAAACTATTTAACCTATGTTGCAATTAATGTAATCTCATCATCATTATGTTTAAGTATTGTATCGAATGACGTTACATATGTTCCTATTTTTGTCCTGCGGTTATCTACCTGCATTAATATAGATTTAATTGCTAAATAACAGTTGTTTTGTTCATGTGGCCAGTTACTAGACCTGTACTTGCCAATTTCTAAATTTTGCGGCCAATTATTGGTAAAAAGTGACTGTTTTTATTTTTAATAAATTAAAAATATGAAAACATGTTTGATTCTACTAAAAGGCTAAACATAATAAAAAAGCAGCATATTCTCTATATGTAGGTGTAAAAATGTAACTATATTTCATGATATTTCCATAAAAAAAATGACCATGAACTGGCCAAAGGGCTTAAGTGGCCAGTTACTGGTAAGTTTACCCTATCTAAAACAGTAAGGTGCGGTGTCGATGCCCAGGGGGGCTATTTCGCAGGTTTTAAAAATGTATCAAACGCGGTGCAAAGAAAATATCGAGCGGTCGAGAATCGAGTCTTGCATCTGTGCACAGAATGGGTAGGACAGCGAAACCACTAATGCCTAGTGCCAGTTTGAAATTAGGCACGAGTGGTAGGACTTTCAAATTTGATTCAACACTATATTATCAGTTATGGAGATGCCACAAAATGTCTAAAAGGTACTACAATAAATAAGTAAAAGTTGTGTCTGAGATATACACAGGTGTTGCAAATTGGCACTTGCATATTGCGTCCAGCCCGTCCAGGGATCTTCAAATATTGTACTAAAACAAACAATTAAAAATGATACGCCTTGAAACCCTCGTTGGGCCAATGTGGATAAACAGTGTAGTATAAACAAGTGGGTGTGGGGAACCAACTAGGCCATTCAGATAATTTTACGGCCAGTTTAAATTTAGTGTATGATCTAGGACAACGCAGCGTACCTAACAGACTGACATTAGGGGATCCACAAACCATTTTTTATGTCGTAGTAAAACTGGCTTAAAGACGGTTTTACTATGACACAAAATCGGCTTTAGATACCCTAAGGGTAAAGCCAGACGAGCATAATTTGAGTCGCGCAATATCTGTCGCGCCATACTTATAGTGTGACATGATCACGTGACACGGAGTATGTCGCGACCTAAATTACGCGACTCAAATTACGCTCGTCTGGCTTCACCCCAAGTGACGCATCTGAACTTCAAAGTGATTCAGCTGTATTTTATCAACTGCCGCGCCTACGGTCGAGTAATAGCTGTAAAACGTAGTGTTTCGGGGCCCGGAGATTTACCGCCCTTCAAGTGGCCGGCTAATAGACGTATATTGCATTGCGGTTCGATTTATACGCTGTATTCCTTTTGTTTTTCAAAATTTATCGCCGCCAAGCATTTGGCCGAGCCTTTTTACAGCTTTTTAGGTGCGATTACGTTTTCATGAGCTGATAAAGGGGGTTCATTATTTATTAACTATAGGTTTCTTATGGGTGGGCATCGATCGCTTCTTTTCCAGGATCACCTGTTTTTTTACCCGGAGAATTAACTATGCAATTTTTTTGCATAATTACTTCTAAGCTATATTTCTGTGTGCAGTAAAGATTAGGTAATTTGTTGGTTTATGTTCAGGTTTCATTATTTTGTGCATTCAATCAGTATAACTATTACCAACTAATATAACAACTAGTGTCATTTATAGGTAGGCTAGATACCTCGTAAATTTTTGGACACCAAAATAACTAAGGTAAGACTTTATTTATGAAGGTCCTGCCGTATATAATAACTGTAACACGCAACTTTTTGTCGCGCGACTAAAACTACCTGTCACTGTCCTATCAATACTGTGCGAAAAAGACAGGTGATGAAGTTGCGTCAAGATGTGTTATCCCCGCTGGGCAGGCCTGTGTATGAATTGTAATACATTTATAATCTTTATAATCTTTTTTTTAACACAAATAAACGACGGAAACACTTTCCTATTTTAATATCACTTTACAGGATTTGTTCATCAAATACCAGTCCTAAAACAACATTCCGAGAATTAAAAATAATGACTTAAGACAGTATACTTTTTTAATTTAAACGTGATTTAGAGAAAGTAGCAAGATGTTAGAATCATTTGTCTCAAGTTTAGTCCCAGGGTCGCATTTGTAAGCATTGGGCCAGATGGGAAAAGAGCATAAGTAAAAGACTAACAAAAAGTGTTAATTCAGTTGTATAAATAAATAAAAATATATATGTAGATTTAATTATACAACAAACTAATAATATAGCAAATACTTTAATGGATTAGAATAACTATAAAAGTTGGATTATGTTAGTACATCTGCATAAAAAACTTACCATTTCATAAGGTGTTAACTTTTCAGTAAATTTTTCAAGAATCTTTATCGAATGTAAAACAATTTGTAGGCAATCCCCATACACTTGTAGTATTTGTCATCACATTGACGGTTATTAAGTAGTACACACACACTTTATAACAGTTCTGCGTGTTTGTGATTGATTGTTGTCATGAGACAAATTAGTGGTTTCCTTTTGACCGCCACCGTCACATCGCGACATCGACTTCATCAATGACCAAAACTTTGAAATTCAAACCGCTACTAGTGTTTGTAATCTCTGTTGGTTTTGGACTTCTTTATTTTTTGCTGCGGCGTCAGTGGCATGTGGTGTATTGATTTACCGCATGGCGTTCATAAGGTTACAGCATCCGCTATTGCCGCACTCACGCAAGTCACGGGTGCTTTATAATTTATCTTCCTCGTGACAAACGTGACGTTTCATGTGGCAAGTAGACCAAATGAATATAACGTATAATTTAGTGTAGACGTACGTAAGATTAATTAAAATGCAGATTTGAATATATGTACATTTAATAAAAATAAAATAAAAATAGTTCCGGCTAGGTCGTGGGTAATTTAGATTGTTAATCCGAGCTGAGTACACTTTAGAGGAGACAAGTCCTTGTTAGGAGCCACTTCCCTGCACACGTCGTCTTCGTCGCAGCAGGCTAGGTTCGGGCTAGGTTAGCTCTAGCCGTCCTGGAGTCTGGGTAGGGCAGACTAGCTCCAGGCTTGATGATTTTGATGTAGTCCTGGGCAAGCCCCAGGCTTAGTCTTGGTAGCGTCAGGATATAGGAATCGGTAGCCGGGATTAGAGTCCCCGGGATAGGTTCGGTGGCCCTAGGATTGCTTTTGCAGGCCCCGGGATAGGTTCGGTAGCCCTAAGATTGCTTTTCCGGCCCCGGGATAGGTTCGGTGGCCCTAGGGTTGCTCTTGCAGGCCCCGGGATAGGTTCGGTGGCCCTAGGGTTGCTTTTGCAGGCCCCGGGATAGGTTCCCGTATTGGGGAAAACACAGCAGCTTATATTTACAAATTAACTTAGATATTGAGCAAGAACTGTACATAAAAGTATTAGTTGTAATATGTTAACGTAGTAGCGATACATTTTTAGAATTTTAAAGATATGTACAGTATATAAAATCAAATAATTAATTATTTACATTTTAAATTACAACCACAGCGACATGCCAGCGCAAGCCGTGTTCCTTTTTTCCCGATCGTCTATTGTTTCTTTTTCAACGAGTTCTTTTTCGGCCAGTACGTAGATATTCAGCCAGTGCTGAATAAAGAGGTTTGATTTATAAAAATGTAAATAGTTTTTAATTTGTAAACGATTAGATTTAAGTTTTTAATTAGGTTAGTGTGTTTAGTTAATAGGATAATATTATGTGTAGTATCAAGACTTATTTAACTAGAAGTTTAATATAGAACCGTTACATGAACCAATCAGACTGCGTCTTTGTGAAACCCAAAGAAGTGCATTTAAATCTGGGGAATGTTATTGGTTAATTTTACACATCTCTGCTTGTCACCGCTTCTGTGGACAGACAGGCATAAAAAACCCTTTGGATATCTGTCGGGTAACCCTAACCCTAAAATATGACCCAACTGAAACTTCCTAAATGCAAGTTACGCTCGTTCTCCACACTGCCGGTGATATTTTAATCTGTTTCACAGGGCTGCATAAATATTTATTTAAGCCTTAATCCCGTCTCCGCCGTATTTGTACGGAGTGTCGCATTCACGAACTTTTGGTTGTACCGTTATTGTTTTTGGGGTTAAGTTGTCTTGTGTTATTACGTAACTCTATTTATGGCAGTATCTTGAAAGGGGTATATGGAAGGCTGTTATTTGTATGCGAGAACGTTGCTTATTATTAAGATTTTTAACTAATTTTTTCTATTATTTTTTTAGAAGTTGTAGGAGCTATGAAGCGTTAACCTTAAGATTGTTTTATAAAACTCCAAAAAAGGTTAAATGTTTTAGAGAAAATCACTCAAATGAAGACTGCCCTAAAGTATGCATTTAAAAAAGTGAAGTTGAGCATCAATCATTAAAGGTTAAGCGAATTTGCGAGTATCTTTAAATAGTAGATATTTTCCAATTAATGCATGAGGAGCTATTTTAGGAAACATTTGTACGTAACAAGGTACTACATAAATGTTATCTTCTGAACCAGATCGACTAACAATATTTTAATAGCAGTCATACAACTTTAAGTACCGGTTACCCTTTACAATGTAACATCAACACCACTTTAAATCGTCCGCGCAACTCCATTCGCATAAAACAACTGAGCGCTAGCAACTTCGCATTCCTCGCCTTACTTCGAAAAACAAATGGCGATCGTTCGAATTTCAAACTTTCCTACCGTTATTAGGGAAAAACTATCACGAGTAAATAAGCCGTTCGAAAACAGATAGACGAGCAAATTGCAACTTTAACCCATTATTATACGGTTGTAGTCAATAGTTACTGAATGCATGTGTAACCTTGTTGCAACCACGATCGGTTTACGATTCGAGTTTGATTCAGAAAAGTCCTCACGTCTCACATCTCGGAGTTACATGTGACGTTTTGGTTTTGAGTGGTTAGAATTAGGGGCATAAAATAAAACGTTGGAAAAGGGTTCTAGAAAGATCTATCTGTTGCGTAAATCTTTGCTAAACGAGTATCGGAGCGGGTCGTTGTATCGTATGATTGAATTGACTCCGAGTCCTCAGTGTTAGTTTTATGACGCGTTTGTAGAGCTACTTAGATTGAAGGCATTATCTTGATCTGTTTTGTTTTTAGGGTTCCGTACCCAAAGGGTAAAAACGGGACCCTATTACTGAGACTTCGCTGTCCGTCCGCCCGTCCGTCCGTCTGTCACCAGGCTGTATCTCAAGAACGGTGATAGCAAGACAGTAAAAAAATTCGCAGATGATGTATTTCTATTGCCGCTATAACAACAAATACTAAAATAAAATAAAATAAATATTTAAGGGGCGGCTCCCATACAACAAACTTGTTTTAGATTATGGTACGGAACCCTTCATGCGCGAGTCGGACTCGCGCTTGGCCAATTTTTTACTCTTTGTAGTTCTATATAAATATCTGGACCTGTATATTTATGTACCTAAATGTTTCCTTACCGGAATTAAATTGATTGTTTACGAAAATCATAACTTTTGAGCAACGTGATTTTCGCAATTTATTAGGTGAATTTAATAATTTTTTGCGTAATAGAAACACAAAGAAAATAAATAATGAGTTTTTTTGTACCCTGATTTGGATTAAGTGTCTTGTGCCATGCCGAAGCGACACACTCTAACCAACTTAACTAGGCAAATTATGTATGGTCAGTGTCGAAAATTCCGGAATTTCCGATACTATCCATACTAGAATTATTGCAAGCCCGGAAATCCCAGAATTTAACCTATAGGGACAGTCAGAGAGTTCTCAAGTCTGAGTTCTCGAACCGGACAAAACTATTCTAGATTTTTAACGTTAATTTTCCTGCTACAAAGTAAACTATAGCAATAAATCCTTTGCCAATTTATTTTACTTGATTAATGTTTACATATTTAATTGAAATGTAGTTATTCATACCTAACTACTAGTAAATACTAAAATGAAAGTCGTTCCCAATACAACTGTAGGTCTTGTAATAGTATTGATATACCAATTTTAAAAAGGTATTCTATCCAGGAGTCAAAGATCAAATTTCACAAAGATTTATATCAATGGGAAACAAGTATATTTGAAGAAATTAAGATTTTTTATTCATTTGCGACAGTTTGACATTCATTTGTTTTTAAAGATTTGAGCTCAATTTTCATTAAATGAGGCATACAACCTCATAGACCGGGAGATAGTGACAGAATTTTCTTGGTCATTTGTAACAGTATGGCGGTTCTTCAGGGGTCTTAGTACGCAATGACAAAAAGAAAAATGATGGTCATAGCGTTGGTACCGGCGGCCCAATCGCGTGGGCGTTAGTCGAACTCGTCGGACAAATAACGAGTGTCAAACGATTTGTATCACAAAAAATTTAGTATTTTCCGATAGCCCATAAAAAACATGTAGGCGGTAGTGTCATGCCATACTTCTCGGGTGTGACTTACAGCCCGCCATACCGACGCGAATGCGTTAATTAAAAATAAAAAAATTCAACCATTTGTACCAGGCTAAATTTTGCACAGTTAATTATCGTCGTGCAGCCATTTACGAAAATCACCATGCCATACTTTTCCGACGGTTCTAAATGGCCGCCATACCACCGAAAATCAGCAAATTTTTTTTTTTCGCCAAACGATTTGTACCACCCAAAATTTTTTTTTCAACAGCTCCTGAATGATGATAAATAGAAGTGTGATAATGCCATACCTGTGGGAGGTGGCGAATGTGTATAATATATTTTTTTTTATTGTAAGATTTTATTCGTATTTTGAACGATTTGTATCAGTATGGCACTATTTTTTCCTGTAAGTTTGAGGTTCAACGAATATAAATACAAAATTTCAAAGATCTAGGTGGCGGCAATCTTGACTTATAATCAGATGTTTATATTGTATAATATTGAACGGCTACCACTACCGCTCGAACGATTTCTCGAGAGATCTCGGCTCATCGTGTTGTGAGACACAATGTCTGGCAACGCAGGTATTACGGCAGCTGCTTGTCAGACGACCCACAACTACATAGCAATAATTGGAGTTCTATGTATTAGAATAAGTCGACCGTTATAGTGTGCCCATGTTGCATGCAAGATGAAGAGGAAAAAGATGAAGAAGAGAAAGATGAAGGCGGCGAAGGTAAATATTTAAGAAATTAATTTTATGTTAACGATTTGCGATTGTGTATTGCGCTTGTGTGAAAAAATTAAATGATTTGTAGATACTGATGCAGTAAGCAGCGACGAGGACGACGAAAACGAGTTGGAGCATGCCGGGGATTTCAGCTTAGATGACCTCGAAAGTCTGTAAATCTTTCGGAATAAACTGCATTAATATTGATATTGCATATATTTTTTTTCACATGTACGGTGTAATTTTCCCAAACCATACTTTATTTTCAAGTTTCGAAAATTTGAAATGCCATACTGTAACAATTTAGTCCAATTTTTATATTAATTTATATCTTGCCTGAGTGTGACAATCTTCCGCCCCATGGTTACAGTGTGGGATAATTATTTTTAGGTAGAATTTCATCCAAACGAACCGAATGCAATGATGCCATACTGTAACAAATGATTTTATGTCTTGCACCTTGAAAACCCGTTGTAAAATCAAGTTTTTCAAGTATGTTGCCCCTTTTTCCCTCTATTAGAAGTATGGCAAATATAATAATGGTCCCATTGCATCATATAATTTCCAAAAATCCAAATGCCATACTGGTACAAATCGTCAAATTTCTTTTTTTTTTTTTACGTCTTGGCTCAAGTCTCACAGTCGTCCGCCCCATGGTTACAATCCGGAATAATTTTTTGTAGGTAGAATTGTATCCAACCAAACAGAATATAATGATCCCATGCTGTAAAAATAATTTTACGTATTGTACAGTCGTATTTTTGAAACGTGTCGAATAAATAAGTTTTTCAAGTATGGCAGCACTTTTTCCCCCTACTAGAAGTATGGAAAATATAATAACGGTCACATTTTACCAAATACTTTCCAAAAATCCAAATGCAATACTGTTACAAATCGTTTGGCGAAAAAAAAAAATTTGCTGATTTTCGGCGGTATGGCGGCCATTTAGAACCGTCGGAAAAGTATGGCATGGTGATTTTCGTAAATGTCTGCACGACGATAATTAACTGTGCAAAAATTAGCCTGGTACAAATGGTTGAATTTTTTATTTTTAATCAACGCATTCGCGTCGGTATGGCGGGCTGTAAGTCACACCGGAGAAGTATGGCATGACACTACCGCCTACATGTTTTTTATGGGCTATCGGAAAATACTAAATTTTTTGTGGTACAAATCGTTTGACACTCGTTATTTATCCGACGAGTTCGACTAACGCCCACGCGATTGGGCCGCCGGTACCAGCGCTATGACCATCATTTTTCTTTTTGTCATTGCGTACTAAGACGCCTGAAGAACCGCCATACTGTTACAAATGACCAAGAAAATTCTGTCACTATCTTCCGGTCTATCATTCCCTAGTCATCTTATCTTGTCACTAACTGGACATAGACTATATTAAACTTTACAATGCATGTGCTCAAAAAGAGCGTATTCTAGGCATTCAAACTGTGCGGAAAGTACTACTTTTCCGCACTAGTGCTTTTTACTTTTCATTTTTTTTTTAATTTATAGAGGTATCTGACAGCCTGACACAAAGAGGTTTTATTATTTACAAAAAGTTTGATAAATAAGTCAAATACCGATTATTATCACGTATAAAAGTACAATAAAACCAATATTTCATTAATTAATTCATTTAACACGTCATTAATTACATTAGATATAAAATTTGATTAATAAACGAACTTTAAATCGTTATTCATTAAATACATTTGGCTGAATGTACACGCGCTTGTGCCATTTTGACATAAGACGAATATTAAAAAAATACTTTTGCACAAGCGCAGTAGTAGATATGTCGAGCACGGTTTTCAAATAACTCCGCCATTTTTTATTGATGTCTAGTTTATTTTGAAGTTGTTTTGTGCAAATCTGCGGAAATAATGGCGAGATAAAGGGACGAATCATGAATTTAAACCTGTAAAATGTTATTGAAGAAGTAAAAAATGTGAACGAAGGCTTCTTGTTGGATAAATCAAATGAAAACACTTTTTTTCCAATGTAAACAGTCTTTGTGAGTATTAAAGTATTTTCTTTTTTCTCGTACATGCATAGTAAAGTTTTGTACGGAACACGTGTGTAAGATGATTTCCGACTCGTGTTTGTTTAATCACTCGCTCGTAACTCGCTCGTGACTAAAAATCACACTTGTCTGAAATCACCTACCTTCCACACTTGTATCGTAAATAACTATTAGAGTCCCAGTCCGCTGGCACTCAAAAAGAAAATATTTTCCGTTTCGACCTAATAACGTCAGCCGGTCAACCGTCAACAGCCAATTTGCGATGTCAATTAATTTGAATATCGAACGCACCCGTTACGTTCTGTTCCATTTACGAATTGTTATATTTTTTTAAAGACCAAGTGTTTTTAACTGCCAGTGTTTTTGGACGGTGTTTTTAACGATTCGGAATAATTAAAAGTTGATTGTTACGGTATCTATATAAATTGAATGTTTTTGTTGAAGTTTTTTCACTGTTTGGTATCTGTTGGATTAGCGATTTAAAGTTTCTTTTAAAGTGCACTAAGATATTTAGAATAAACCCATGTATGATTGGAACTTCCTATGACTAATTTTATATAGAAAACGACAGTGAGTTTCAGACATATTGAACTATCTACGAAACGGGTTTACTTACATCCTAAAATCATCAGGAGATGAATCGCGAAGCGATTCTAAACATGTCGAGTGATATCCGACTTTTACGACGTAGGTGTTCACTTTTGTAAATATTTTAATATTCCTATGACTAATAAATGGTCAAAATTGTCTTCACACATCTTCTATCAGAAAAGTTTTCACATCAACTTAGTACCTAACGTTATTTCAATGAGCACATGCGTCGTCGCTCTTGGGATCATGGATGCTACAGCACGTGATTAAGTCCTCACTGCCACGGTTTAAACCAACCCGCCATCGATCTTCGAACGACCTTACACGTAATAAGCCGCCCGAATGACATCTTCAAACCAAAGGGTGACGGCGATCGATCTCTCGTAATTATGGCCTAATTGCCCATCCCTCACGCTGTGTGGATCTATCATGAGCAGAAGCTGTTTGGACCGTGCAATTTGCTGGAGTGATCTGAGGATGTTTTTATTTACGGGTCAGTGACCGGATGTGGTGGGGAAAGTGCAATGAACTTTATATATCTTTGCATTTTTCGCGGTTTCGCGCATTTGGGAAGTGTATAGTTTGATCTTTGGGAAATTCTTGGAGAAAAAGAAATAGTATATATTCAATTAATATCTCGTAGTTCCGTTGTCTCCTGAAAAAAAAAACATGTAAGTTTGCTTATTGGTCCATCTCCATATCAAATCTTGACCCACATGGATGGACATGTGGGTCAAGATTTGATATGATGTCTAGGCACCTTCGGACTTAGGTCTTTTCCGTTTTCTTTTAAGAATACCAGTATAGCGACTCATGATGTATAAAAATTGTATGTCAAGTTTTCTGTAACGGAAAAGAATAGGAAAATATATTTTTACTAGCTGCACCGCGGTCTCATTCCACTGGAACACATTTTTTTCCGGGCTTAATAGTAGCCTATGTGTTAATTCAGGGTGTGAGTTACCTGTATACCAAATTTTATCATAATTGCTCCTGCCATTTAAGCGTGAAGAAGTAACAAACATACACACTCGCAAACTTTCGCCTTTATAATAATATTAATGTGATTATGATGATGATGATGATGATGATGAATGTGATTAGTGGGATTAATGATTATTATACGGCTACTTGTAACATGTGATCAATAGTTTCTCTTGAATTGATTCAACCTATTTATTAGTAGTTTAGTCATTTGCAATAGCTCTGTCACTGGTGATATGTCACATTACAATATCTTCAATGACTCATGATACATACGTGCGCAATGTCGCGTGTTCAGATTTTAAACGACCAATTCTAGAAAGATTATTAACGTCACATGTGACAACCATTTAAGTACACACATAAGACATTCTTCTATTGAATGTACAGACAAAGTAAGGAAGAATAATGGCACAAGTACACAGTAGCTTCGTTATTAGATCAGACTTTTTGATTCTAAGTGTTGAGAACTACCCAAGTAACACAGTAGGCAATATAACTACTCACTCGTGGTCTTATATCCAGTTCTACGATGATATAAACTCTTACAATAGTTCATCCGTGAACTTACAGCTGCATAATAGCATATAGTGTCAATTAAACAGCGCAGGCTGAATAAGAGCTGTATTACGATATACAAAGGGCACACATTTTCATCCTTATTCAGCTGTAAGAATTTTCCAACACTACTAGCTGCTTAAGGGCAACTTAATAGTGAACTTTATGCTAAGTGCTGTATAAGATAACACATGTGCATATTTATTACGTTGCCTTTTTATGATACCACTTGTGCACTATTATAAAGTCAATGGAGGTATAGTGACCTACATGTGGACGTTACTATTGCTGAGGGCTTATTTTTTCTCTGCTAGTCAGCTTTTATTCAGCCTACTGATACAATCTGCATAGCAGCTGTTTAGAAGTACACCAGAACGCTTTTAGCTGTTTAGAAAAATATGAGTGAATCAAATTAGCGGCTACTGCTGAACAATGTTTCACATGCGAAGTATTAATCAGATTTTGGCTGACTGCATATACACACGTAAACCTTTGTGTAGCAAATAACGTCAAAAAGGTAGTGTATATTTGAATTTGTGTAAGTGTTTTACTGGCCGCATTAAGGGTTTTCGTGGAAAATTAGATCGCGAACTGGAGGAGTCAGGAGAAAACTTATGAGAGAATACCAGAAAATTACAGAAACTCAAAGAATAAAAACTACCACCAACCAACCACCAAGGACACAGAAAACAGCTTGCAGTTGTATTTGCGGTCACTATTTACACTTATTCCTGTTTAAAGCTGAATAACGGAACACAAGTGAATCGTTACGCAGCCTGTAGCTGAAATATAAAGTAAAAGTGCGTTCACACCGATGTAGAAAGATAGTCACCATTTTTTTGTATAACCTTGAAATTATTGTTCTTTATCTTAGCTTTTGACTATATTTCAACTACAAAGTACTTATAAATCTCAAATGTTTACTCTCTTTAGACCAGTAACAACAGTTCCTGGGATATTCTAAATGAAAAAAAAAGGAAAACGCCTTTGGTGTGTGAGAGGATACACCTGAAATACCCTGTATATTTTATTAACATTGTCCAAAAACGTATTATTTTAGGAGCGCTTGAAAATTTTCTTAGATAATATGTATATATAATCACAGTAAAATCGAGACCGCAATAATTTTCCACTAACTAACCGAAAATTCAGGTACCTATACCAGTTAATATTTTGATTCCGCCATTCACCAATTCAATCAATATGACAGTCAAAAGTGATGGCTCTCAATAAAAAAACACAACACATATATTCGCTGAACATTAAACAATTTTGTAACGTCACGTTTTAAATATTTATAGTCATAAATTTTTGCTTGTCCAGCTAAATGTGAACTTGTGGAGGTTTAAGACAGTAATAAGGGTTTACATGTAAACTTTAATCTGAATAAGCAGACCGTTGAGCTCTTTAAGCCAGCCGATATTCAGCCCTTGTAACTCTTGTGACCCTTAATACAACCGTTTTACAGCCGCTATTAAGCTATTAAACAGCTATGTGAACTTAAGGCTGATTAATTTGTGCCCAATTTAGATGAATAAAGGCTGAAAAAGCGCTTTTTCAGCTCTTATTCAGCTGAGTAATTCAGCTTTAGCCGTAAACATATTCTGATAAACAGCTCTTAAACAGGTTCTTGCGCTACTTGGGTAAGCATTACCGTTCGCGATGATTCAGCATACATAGAATCATTGAAATTTAGTCGGTTTGTTTAACATGGTCTCATTAGGATTCTATCGACAAAGGATGTTGTTCATCAATCGTGTGGTCACAAATAGACGTGGTTAAACAGAATAAATAGAACCCGTCCAAAGTGGTATTTTTATGTACGTTATATTTCTAAAGCTATATTTGAATGACGATTTGAAGATAGGGTTCTCTATTCCTAACTTCTTATAAGTATTTATTTATACAATAGTTTGCTAACTAAAGTTTCAAAGATCCATTTAAAATAAACAGGAATAGAATTAAGTAATTTTTTTCATACTTTCAGTAAAATTTTATTTTTACAAATAACACTAGGAGCCACTTTGGAGTTTAAGGGTAAACCATCGAGTTTATCGACAAGGAAATCCTTATCTGTCATAAATTGAGAGCACCTCTTGCACAGCTAAAATACGCAATTCTTTGTCGCGCGAGAGATAAATATATCTATCTCTTTCTGTGCAGACCTGTAAGAGTGTGACAGCCCGTATAGCACAACCGACTCTTGTCACGTGCGTTAGCGTCACCCGTTACTCTCTCACATTACTCTACAGAAAGAGATAGGTAATATATCTCGCGCGAGAAAGAGTCCGTGTCACCGTTGGGCTAGACCGGCTGTTTATCATTTATTTATCACGTGTATAATATATAGCATGTGCAAGCATGCGCTGGTAATGTATAGAATACATAGCATTCACAAAGGAAATTTTAATCCCTATGCTGTGTTACCACATAAATATAAGCATTAAAATCCAAAAGCTCACAATTGGAAGTAAACCGCGGCCCATAAAACGCGTGCACGTAAGGTGTAAGATGCACGCTCATACATATTGCATGGCCGAGAAATACCCGGCCTTAGGGAGGGGACGCACTGGATCACACCGGAGGGTGAATATTGTTACCTATCTGACACACTAACTTTTGTTTCATAACTGTAACTTTGGCTTTTATTTGTCGTCGTCTAGTACCCATAACACAAGCTTTCTTGAGCTGAATTTGAGCCTAGATCGATTTGTGTGACGTTGTCTAATATTTTTATTATTTGTTCAAAAGCCATTTTTTTTCAAAACTGTAAATTTTTCAGAGTAATTATAAAACATGCTTACCCTAATGGGTTCCTTAAAACGGTATTAATAAAACTCTGAATAATGCTTATCACACTTGCGATTTCTGAGCGAATTTTGTATGAAGACGATCACGCAGCGAGTTCGCCGCGACAGTTTTTAGGGTTCCGTACACAAAGGGTAAAAACGGGACCCTATTACTGAGACTTCGCTGTCCGTCCGTCCGACTGTCCGTCACCAGGCTGTATCTCAAGAACGGTGATACTAGCTAGACAGTCGAAATGTTCACAGATGATGTATTTCTATTGCCGCTATAACAACAAATACTAAAAATAAAATAAAATAAATATTTAAGGGCTCCCATACAATAAATTTGTTATAGATTATGGTACGGAACCCTTCATGCGCGAGTCGGACTCGCACTTATCAATTTTTTTGTATAGACAACTCGCTTGCAAATCGCGAGTGTGTAAGGCACAAAAAGCTGACGGGAGTAGTGTGCAAGCGGCTTAACGTTTTGACGCACAATAGAAACGCATCCGGTCATATTTCGACCGGCATTAAGAGTTATTGCCGCATTTTTATTCATGGGACAATTTTGGAAATCCTCGGACTTGGCTTTCAAGGGGTTAGCTGTCCACCCTTCCGGGGTCGTTGCACTCGTAATGCTGGCCATATTGTTATTGACATGGTATTATAATACCAGAGATCCACAGGATATACTCGTAAATGTAAAATATTTCATATGACAGATTAAACCAAACAGAAAAAAACGATAAGAAATATCAAAATATACCTATTATTATGGCATCAAGCATCAGACATTATTGAACGCTACAATAATAAGGCATGTATTTAACGCGGCGACAAATTAATCAGATTTAGGGATTTATAAAAAATTAAAGGGGATAGCAAAAATAATAAGTTGGCGACTAATTGCGGAGACTATTAAAGTAAAAAGTAGCAGCTAAGTGATCAATTTTCGGCTTTGTTTCAATATAAACTAGCATCGAGTTATTGTTTTGGCGACTGAATTAACTAATTAAGCGGAAACATGACAGCGGATAAAAATTTGAAAATGGCCTACTCTAATTGTTCAATGGAGATTACATATAAAATAAATCAAGGTCATAAAAAAAATACTTTGTGCGACAATTTAAGAGCTTTAATCAAAGTTGAAAATTGCATGTATAAATAATAATTTTGGTCTATAGTTTTATTTAGTGGCTCTGATTTTGGTCAATTTTTCGTCAGGTGTGATGTCATATTGACACCTATTTTTTATGATTCTATCGTATAGAATACGTTAAAATAAACGTGTTTTGTATGGACAACTTTTTTCTAAACTTAATAATTACCGAGATATGGACTCCTAAAACCGACAATATTTTTTTGGATATTGTGTCAGACTCTGCCTTAGCTCCGGCGCTGCGGGAAGTGCAGCCCTTCCGCCCTTGCGTGGCAAAGCACGGTCGCCCGTACTCCGTTCCGCAGCTTCGGCTTGTTAGTCGCCTTCGGCTTGCAGCCTCAGCCGCTCCGCTCCGCACGGCTCCCGAGCTTTGTCACGGCGGGCGAGGGCTGCTCTCCCTCCGCGCCTCCGGCTTTTTATATACACTCTAGGGGTAGGGCAGACAAGACCACGTGGAATCGGGGTTGACAGCTTCGGTTCTGAGGCAAGTCTTATGATAATGCAATGCTTATTTTAGCGTAGCGTGTTTTAGCTAGATTCGGACTAAAATAAGCGTGTTTTGTATGGGCAAAACATTTTTACCTAAAAAACGCTTATCGCCGTTTTCATTAAATTATGGTTTCGAAAACTAAAAGAATAACTCCCCATTACTTTTATATAGTACCCATTTTAATATTTAAGCTGCCAGCAAATCAAAGCCCAAAATGCTTTTTTAGATGGAGACCTGTAGTTGCCACTAATATAAAGTTTGTTATCCTTCTGCTAATATTAGTCGCCAAGTCATTATTTATAGTACCTCACCTATGATTTCAGTAATCTGGTTTATTATTTCTGTTACCTTAAAGTAGCTGCCATTATTTGAATTTTAAAATATCCTTAGTTTAAAGCTCATTTAATATAAATGATTGCCAAAATATTTAATCGCTGACAAGTTATTATTTTAGTTGCAAATAGTTTGCTGCTCTTTAATTTTTCTGTCGCCGCGAAAATAATAAGCCCAATAATAATGCCTGATGTATACGTAATTTATGTATACCTAGCTATTCAGTAATAAATATGTGAAAGTCCTGTTAGACTTGTTTTCCGTGTTTGTTCAATTCAAATCCTCCATTAGTGTGAGTCAACTGCGAACGCGGACTGTCCATCACCTGACCGCAGTTAGTCATTCTTTGATATCTATACTGAGCTCATTAGTATTCGCGGTTAAGGGCAGTAGAAAACAGGAAAGTTTACATGTCAGAGTAAATAATCGAACAGAACAAATTTCAACTGCATCAGTGCATTCTAAATTAAACAAAACAAAAATTTTATTCTAAATAAACAATTCTAAAAGTAGAATATGAACAGGACATCACGTTCAGACAACAACTGACAGACCAGAATCTGGCAATAACCTAGCACATAATTCAATCGATATTGACATATCTATTTCAACGATGAATCGACCATACCACCGACATACAGTCAGCAGTTGTTAAGCGCGCCAGGTGCTCAAAATTATGCTGATATGCACACGGAGTTTGCTATCCAGAGAATAGAGGTTGTACAGATCTTCGTGAGCGTCTTTAAATGGTTAGCTACTTTTGGTGCTGTATGTTCAGTATATGCCCGATATTATCGTATATATATTTTTTGCTATTCATACAGCAATATTTAGATCAGGTTCGAGTCCATCGAACCAATGCCAGACGAACGTCTGACTGGCCGTAAGATTTAACTGAATAGATGTAGTGTTTTCTAGCGATTGGCTTTCATTACTTAAGTACTTACTTATTATCAGAAATGAAAAACATTACTCTACTTACATTACGTACGTTGCTCATTACAATAATGAGCAACTAACTCATCATTAACACAAATTATAAAAGGTCTATAGCCATATTCCGTATCTACCTTCATAATAATAATAATGTTTCCGTTATAATTTGTGTTAATTATGTGTACAAGCCGCGAGAGTATAAAAATTACATTCTTGGGCTCTGAAAGAAGGGTAAATCAATAAGTCCTAACACCTTTTTCATAGGGATAAAATTTTCGCTAAGCAATTTTTTTGCTATTGGCAATTTAGGTAAAATTTTAATCAAACCGGCTCATTTTAATCAACACATTCCAAAATCACCTTCCCAAACGCAAAACGCCGAATCGATAACAATACGAAACTCCAAATTGAATATCCGAGCACCGTCCAGTTTTAATTAACCTCTCATTTCTGCCGTTTAATTCGAGGCTTGGCGAGTAGGTATAATGGCACATTAGGGGTCTTATTGCACTGGCCAGTGGGCCAATGGTCCAATAGAATTGAATGCTGATGCGTCAGATGTCGCTATTGGGGATATCGAGGATTATTAATAGACTGACCCAGTGTTAGAATTTGGGACATGGTGGTTAACGATTCGTAGGGGATAATTTATAATTTACATTAGTAATTTAACTATGATAGATGCATGGAAGCGGTTGTACCTACCTACTGAAAAACGTAGGTTTTAATTTTAAATTGAATACGGTTGCTCATGCCAATGACTGCAGCCGTGTCTCGTGGTGAGTACTGATGAAGTTTACGGTTGAGTGAACGTACTCCGAAGATTCTTAAACACGTTGATCCTGAAAATTACTTTGCTAATTCTATTGAACCATAAAATTGACACAGAGAAAGTCCTCAATTTCAGATCCTCAGCGATAGTGAAACGTTATCTACCAGAAATAAATAAACCCAGGTCAATGGTGAAAAGCCCCTGTTAAAAACTGCAAAATATTTTTCATACAAAGAGCAACGTTTCAAATGGATTAGCTAATTCAGTCACCCTATAAGAAAGTGGTAGTTACACCATCAGTGAATGTAAGGGCAAAAGGGAGCTGGCAACTCTGTTCGCGTAGCTTTTGTTTTACCTAAATGGAATTAAACGTATTATATCCTATAGTTAGTACCTCCAAAGGTACTAACTATAGGATATACATCCAAACTTCATAATAATAATAATCATAATAATATTATGATAATAGCATAATATTACTGAAATATGTGTGTAGCAATGGCTTGCTGACCAAAATGTTCACATGCCTAACGGTCGGACATATCTTGGGTAATAAAAATAGAAATGTGTAACATCTTATGTACCATATGTTTTTGTGAATAAAACTTTCTTTCTTTCTTTCTTTCTTTCTTTCAAATGTCTGACTATTTATGCTGTTTGTCGGAATTCGTCAAACCGTTTTGGTGTAGCATCTTCCAGTTTCAATATTATTGGATTCTTAAACTATAAATTTAAACTCGCCCCCCGCATGTATAATACATGTCAGAATCCATATCTCGCCGTTGCGGCAGCGGTCTAATGCCTGAACGGTGTTCGTAGGACTGGGCTCAGTCATTATTAATTACAGGGCGGGTAACGCATCCTGGTAACTTACGGCCCGCGATACTTGCAGGTAGCGTCCGCAAATCATTACGCATATAGAAAGGCCTTGTGATCTTAGAAACTCGTTTTTTGGTCTGTTATATGTATAATTATAATTTAGCGAACTTCACTAGATGGTAAGAGATACCGAAGACTTGATTGATCATAATGATTAATTCAATGATGAAGTATGATGGAATGATCCACCCGTGAAGAATGACGACTGGATACAACAAGACAACTAAATTAAAAATGATGACAATGAAGACGGTAAGTAATGTATTACCCAATGAAGATTACCAGTCATAGTTTGGTTGAGCCCCTCGAAAAATGGCAAAGAAAAAGTGATGATTCAAGATGATTAAGATGGCGACTACATATAGCATTTTCATACATTTAGCATTTGCTTCTAATTAATTGAATGTGTATCTGGATCTGATTAATTTTCTCCTGTCATCAAGTTATATAATAATATATGAAATGATAACGAGAACTAGCATAAATGTAATTCCCGCTGCGGTATTTGTAATGCGACATAAGCACACTTCTTTATTCACGCCGTAGAATACTCGTAAAATTGTCCAATGTCTCTTGACTTCGTCTATGCACTTATATTTGTAAAGTATGCAGAGAAGAAGTGTACTTTTGATAACAATTGGGGATCAGCTCCCATGTTCCTTAAATGATACAAAAATGTCATTTTATTGTTGAGATTGCCGATTCCACTATGTGCGTTTTAGCAACTTTTCTAGAGAGACAAAAACTTATTAGATGGATGGAAACTGGGTGGATTTAAATACATTTTTTTTTGTTGCTGCACAATAATTGTTCACTTTTAAACCATTACCACTAGAAATAAGTCCACATTAGCCTGTAGGAGCCTGTCTGCGTTTAATATCAACCGTTATCGTAACTAAGAAATGCTCCTCAAAAATGAAATTTTCTCAAGATTTATTCCATTTCTAGAATGAGATTGAATCTGCTACCCCTCCCAAAGCAATAACCCTTTGCCAGCAATCTCGCTCGAGCCAGTCAGGGTCGCCCCATACATTATTACTACGTTACGCGTATCAATACTAACCGATTTAAGATCACTCCATGTATTACGAGGTATTTGATTAATTTGCAGATCGATTACGGTTTAAACTTCGTCCGGATCGTTAAGTTCCAGTACTTACTCTCGCATAAGTAAGGAAATGGACTTTGGTGAAATGTTGGATCGCTTGCGAAACTAAATGTTAGTCTTCGCAGATTTGGAGCATTGATTATAAAACCTTTTATAATACGAGTATGAGCTAAGTTGAACTATATTTTACTGAGTTTAATGTAACTCTCACTGCCCCTGAATCGCGTGGTATGTAAAAAAAAATACGGAACTAGTGACTAACTGAATATATTGTACGTGTAAAAAGAGAAATTGTGACTGATTGAGTCACCGACTTAGGTCTCTTGGACCTGCATTTTATGTAGACTAAGAAAGATGGTTCTATGAAAATACATATAATTCTAAGTTCCAAATAATAGTTGCAACAACTTACTAACGCAACGAAGATAAATAATGTAAAGTATATGTTATGTTTATAGATTTGGGATATTCGAATACGAAAACAAAGGTGTGCATTAGTAATAATGTATGCATTGTTAATGGTCAACCGCAAATGAGCAGTAAGTGCGAATTAAACACCTAATGTAACAACATGTTCAAATATCGAAAATCAAGTACACTTACTCCATGAAAATGTTGAAATTGCTTGTTGACTGATTTGATTATTGAATTAAGTGCTAAGTATTTTCTCTCTATTAATCTGTCTATCAGCCACGGACGTCCACTGCAGAACATAGACTTTGTTCATAGCTCGGCTTCACTGACTCCCTCTAACCATCATGATATTATCCGTCCACCTAGTCAGAGGTCGTTCAATGTTGCGTTTTCCAGTGCGTGGTTGCCGTTCCAAGACATTACTGCTCAAACGAGAATTAAAGGGGTTTATGTACCTACATGATAAAAACAGTTTCAATAGGTCATTGAAATAAATGGTTTACCCTTGTTTTTTAGACAAAAGTTTCATCGAAAGCTATTCTTTCTGCAACAACACAATGTTTTAGAATATGTCAATTATGACACAAATCTAATCCATCGGTTGACATTTTCAAGATTTCTGAAATTGTAAGGCTTCCGAGGAAAAATTTGTCTATGAAATGAAAATTCTCTGAAATGAAGCATTCGGTGAAGTATTTTTCTATAAAAGAAGAGGATAAAACTAAAAATGTTATAAATATAAAAAGACATTTAAACAATCCAATATTATAAACTACACTTGTCCAAATTCCACCCGTCTCCCCTCCGTAACGAGCTACTATTTTGGTAAATGAATCGTTTTGTTCCTAACGAAGATATATCTTATGTCTGCTGAACTGGAACATATAATTTTTAGCCACCAAATGTCAAGGAATTATTTCAAAGCGTGAATATTATACCAAAATAACCCTTGAAAGCTGCAGGAATAAGATTCTGGTTGTTTTAATAACCGGAACACCCGTCCAAATGAAATGCTTGGGTGATATTTCTTTTTTGGTTTATGAACTGATGGTTATTTTAGCGAAACGTTGCGACATGTCGTATTTAATTTTGTCTGAAAGATATATATGTATGTCGGGTCGAGTTTGTTGTCTTAATTTGTTATTTTGAATAAAATTACATTGAATAAAAACACAGCATAACGTCACTTGAATTATTTGTACAAACGGTAAGGATAAGTACCTACCTATTGAAACAATTTTGCTGTGTAAGTATAAATGAAATTAGTAGGTATATCATATCTTTACGTACACAATGTGTATTTTTCTTAAAACGCATTTCAAATAATTCTGTGTGCCAGATCAACTAAAGTTACCATTTAGATTCGTATGAACTAGCTTCCACAACATTCGGTTTCGACGTAGATCTATTTGGAGCTAGGCAAGTGGACGGCGATTGAACCTGAACACAACCACCGCCGTCAATCGCGGTCAAGCGATAATTGGGTGATTTGCTCACTAATATTATTTAAAATTAGCACATTCTGAGACTTCTAAAATCATCCCTTCAACAAAATCTTGCTACACTAGCCATGTATATTATGTTAACATTTAGATTCGAATGAACCAGCTTCCACTACATTCAATTTAAAGGAAAGCTACTCTGAGCCAGTCGAGTGGACGGCGGATTGAACCTGAACACCGATATACCGCCCGCTGCGGTCAAGCGAGAACTGGGCGATTGGATCACTATCGGTACAATATGGTTGAATGTTAGTAGATTCTGAGTATAGTGTTTCCAAAAACATCCCTTCAACAAAATTCTATGTATATAGCAATATATTATGTATTTGGACCTGAACACAACATTTGGCTGTCAACTGCGGTCAAACGACATCTGGGCGATTGCGTCGCTATGGTTAGCTACGAATCGTATAGTTTAAGTTAGCAGATTCACTATCACTAGTGTTTCTAAATCAACTCGTTACTAAAAATCTTACTACGCTACATATGTAACGTTAACATTTAGATTAGAATGGACCAGCTTCCACTACATTCGAATCAAAGCCAGTCGAGTGATGGAATACGAATTGAACCTAAACAGAACAACCACCAGTCAACTGCGGTCAAGCGAGAATTGGGCGATTTGCTTACGTACCTATGGTAACCATTGGTATGTCGAAGCACTCAGTGCAAAGCATTTAAAGCCTATGTAAACATTTCATTAAGTTTCAATTTAATTGCCAAATTTTCGACATAACATACTAATGGTTCAGGTTCAAATAGTAGATATAAATAACAAATGTTTATTAAAATATGTTTTAAGGAAGCTTTTTAGCTAGAAGTCATTTTTAAACTTTGCTTGTTATTTACTTTATTGTATTGCCATTTGTATGCCATGAAGAGTATATATTTTTGGTTTGTCTTAGAAATTTATTGTTTTCTCGTACCAATAACAATCTTACATTGTTTCATAATATTGAGAACCTCCGTCATAAGTTGATTGATTTTGTCACTTTTGCCCACCGTCACTGTATTCATACTTTTTAACAAATCTATTATACCAAATACAAACAAAACTATACAAGCAAATATCCTCAAATTTTTATAATTAAAAAAAAAATAGTCGTCGTTTTTCATTTCATAGAAAACTGTCAATAAAAACAGCATTGCACCGCATGCTATGATCCCCTGGGATCATTATAAGACCAATAAATTCCCAATTACAGGGACATCTCAATCCCCAATTGTCGCAATGTAAATAAATCAATTGACAACGTTGCGGCACGCGGCCGACGCTCGTCCTTGCGCCGCCATTTATTTTGACATTCACAACTAATTGGACGTAAATCTGGATAATGAAGATGACAATAAAGCGGTTCTAGCCTCTGACACCTTTATTTTACATTGACGTGCTGTTTGTTTCTATTGAATATGAATTTAAGGGTAGAAACATGTAGGGAAAGTGTACGCAAACCTATGTATTTCAATCCTAAATGTATGGGTTTGCGCACACTTACCCACTGCGTACCCTTGCCTCACAAGACTCTATACGTGTGAACTGATAAACATCGGGTCCATACTTTTTGTTGAAAAGAAATTAAGAGTGGCTCGGAAAGTGGGCTATTTCTTATTTTCAACGTGTCTTACTTTTTTTATTAGCCTGTAAACTAAGTAAAGTTTCGTATGATATTTGTATTTTTTTTTTATTTACTTTAGTCAAGCATTTTAGTCCTTGATTGCGCACTTGACGTTAAGTGACAATAAAGCCTAAGATTGCCTATTCATTCTTGACTTGAAGTTTACATTTTCAGGGAACATGTGCGCAGGAAGAGAGTTCCACTCTTTTGCTGTCCTGATAAGAAAAGTAGACGCAAAGCGTTTAATATAATACCTAACCTCACTTTCACTGACATGCACACTAACCTAAGTATCCTCATACACATATTATTAATAATTTAATGCTTCTCTTGTTGAAATTTTTTATGATTTTCCATAAGTTCCAAGGCATTAGGTCTTGTCTAACACCTAGCAGGTCGAGCTAAACGCTTCAAACTTCTAAACATTAAAACATCCACAGAACTCTTTAGTAACATTATTCCGCTTAAAAGCCTCAGAAACCCAGCAAATTAGAAGGCAAAACAACATGTGTCTATTAAGTTTGTATCGTAATCAAACTAACTGCGTGGGGACGTAGCATCAGCAAGGAAAGCGCTTTGGAGCAATTAATAAGTTTGGGCGGCGGCGCGCGGCGGACCGCGTCCGGTAGCGTCAGCAGGCAAAATTGTTCGACAATGGTGTGTTATTCGTGTGAGTTATGAGTATATCGCATTGCATCTTAGCTGTAAAAAAATACAAGAAAGTACCGACTTGAAAATAAAGTGATAAGCCAAAAATAACCCGTTCATGTACGTAGGTTTAGATTAAATTTGAATTACCTTTCAAAGTCGTATTTTTTTTGCTTTTCAGTGATTTGTATATATAATACATATAGAAGGGTAATCGGGAAGAACTTGTTTGCATGCATTTCGTTTGAATTATCCTCTAACTAACCGTTAAGGCTCCTTATCCATTCAAAAATACTGATTGTTTTAGACATGTTTCTCTACAATCAAATATATTTATTGTAAATAAATTTTTATTGTTAATGGTTGCTTCAAAAACTACTCGAAATTGACAGAATTCACGCAGAAAACGGTTTTTTTCTTACTTATTTTCGACTTTTTGTAATCCAAATAAACAGGTCCCAATCTTGATTGTTTTCTAATTTAAATTATTCCGATTATTAGACAAAAATCAGTTAAAATCTAGTTGCATCTGCTGTCGCTAGTATGTATCCAAGTGACAAAGACAGAGTCGCCGCGGGCGTCACCGGACCGGCTAGTTTGCGACCAGGGCTCAACTTTGATTGGTAGAGAATACTGTTAGGCATTAAGCCGACACTAGTTCACTGGCGTCCCGTATTTCAAGGGACTTTGGTTTAGTTTCTAATTTTATTGAATACTAGACCCGCTCATCCCACAGGAAACTATATTTTTCGGGATAAAAATTATCCAACGTGTTAATCCAAGGTGTCAACTACCTTCATACCAAAATTTATCTAAATCGGCTCAGCTATTTGATCGTGAAGAAGTAACATACATACACATAAACACACTCACAAACTTTTGGCTCTATAATATATTAGTGTGATATAATGTAAACATGTACTTAACATAAATTAAAAAAATAAAACATTTCCGATACAAATAGCTAGTCATCACCCCTCTTATTTAGTCAGGGGTTAAAAATATGTTTGATTATGTAAAAATAGTTGATTACAATTACTGTTGCAAAGAAAACTCTCCTAATACCTATGCAGAAGAAAATAAGTAGATGTACAATGACTTGTGAATATTCACAATAAAAGTATTGGAAGGACATCTAAATTGTATAGTTACTATTATAAGAATAGTAATCACAAAAGTAAAATACTATTTATTTATTTACGGTTACAACATTACAGTTTATACCAATGCGTCATGAACCGAACAATGTTTATTTCGACGGCGAAACGGCGTGGCCCCGTTGTTCCGACATCTCGGGTGTTGGATTTGGTAGGTTGCTCCGGAACCGACGAAACACCACACCTTTCGGCCAGAAATCCGCACACGCGATGGTCTCCTGAAGTGGCCGCGGGTAGATAGTGTGTGTGCTAACAAATGCCAAAAATTAGACAAACCCCCTCCCGAAAATCTTAACATTTCATCCACAGGGACATTTCTTGAGAATTTACAATATTTCATGAACAGTTTATGTTCGTAAACTTACAGTTTAACACGTACACTTACGAACAAGGGTCAGAAAATATGGTAATAAGTCATCCATTAGTCATCCATAACTGTATTTGGACGGTTGTCATCTAATTGTTTCGGATGGCTACGCCGACGCGCTAACCGCTGCTAATACGTGACTCGACTGTGAATATCTGTTTAATCATACATAGTCTAAGTTAGTTTCGATATTTCTCATAAGTTAAATACTGTTCAGCACCTTTTTGTAGAACAAAACTTTAACAGGGATACGTCGGACGATGTCTTCGTTTACGTACGTAGGTACGTTGCGGGCATTTATATTGGTTGCTTTTATCACACGATAAATAAGTGACAAAGCATCTGTTACTCAAACTCGCGCTTTTTCAATGCGTGACGGATGCTTTGTCACTTATTTATCACGGGAAAAACGCAACCGTCACCTAAAAAGGACCTACTCTTTGGAGTTGTAAGCTTAAAAGCATAATTAGCTTGGATAGCTTAAATAATTGATAGACTAAGGCGTCGTTTTGCGGTAGTTGATACCTATTTAATAGAAGTTTATAAGGATTTTTTATTAATAGCTCTCTTCCAATGGGTCTGGTTCACGTGTTACTTCTGAGGTGGTGCAACCCTAGCACAAGTATTAGCATAAGTACATATAGTATAGTTGTCTCAGAAAGTATGTTTCAATTATTATTCAGTAATAAACAGCCTTCCAGACAGTACACTTGTATCTTCATTTGATCCGTTGCGTTCCCCCCGTCGCATCTCTACATGTGTTCAAATCCTGCTTAACATTAACGAAGCATAAAATTATTCAATACTATGGCTATACTATACTAAAGCAACTATAACATGTAGGACCTAGACAGTTTTGATTTATGTTGAATACATGGATATTTTAGGTATAATCAATATTGTTATAAAATATTCTGAGGCTAAATTTACATTTACTAGTACTTACGTATATATTACTAGAATATGTAGATTACCTTACGTTATTCTATTATTATTACGAACTTATGTAGGTTAGTAATTTATTAAAGCACAAAATCTTTGCAAGAAGAGTATGTGTTCTGTCGTAGAAAAGTAAAAGAAGTAAGCCCTTGGTTCGATTACACTGTCATCATACTGCTTAGAATACAGAATTTGTGCTGTTTCATCAAATTTTATCTTCTTTGTCGGTTTCACTCTTGGCAAAGTGGCCGTAGTTATCATTTCAGATGTTGGTGACAAGCGTCACAACACGCCGCCATTCTTCCCTGATAGACGCCTTCTTCGCGCATTCGTGTAGTGACGATGAGCCATTTATTGCAGCGTTTATATAATTATTTGATCTGTCCATCTCATAGGCGATCTTCGCCGTGGCCGAATATTTATATGTATTACGAATATTTTACTTGAAAACTATAATATTATTGAGTAAAATTTGAACAGATAACAGACATCACTCACAACAAGTCTTTTTGGTCAGGCATTATAGAAAGATAATATTTAATTTTTTTTAAAACTCTACTCTACCTAAAACAAAATAAAAGGTAAACTACAGTTGTTGCTGTGTCTGTGTTGCCTTTCACAAGTAAAAACGTGTGCAAGCTAGGTACAATGCAATGCTGCAACGTTGATTTTCAACCCAAACCTTGTTTGTGTCAAACTTTCACTCACAGAGAACATTATGATAATTATTGATTATCGATAAATGAGGCATAATGGTAAATAAAGCACTACAATTTTTCAATCAGCCTGATTAGACATATCTACGTTGAGTCACGTTGAGTGAATATATGATTGACTTCTGCACATGATTAACAAGACCACAAACAGCCCCTAATCCAAAAGGTAAACTACAGTTGTTGCTGTGTCTGTGTTGCCTTTCACAAGTAAAAACGTGTGCAAGCTAGGTACAATGCAATGCTGCAACGTTGATTTTCAACCCAAACCTTGTTTGTGTCAAACTTTCACTCACAGAGAACATTATGATAATTATTGATTATCGATAAATGAGGCATAATGGTAAATAAAGCACTACAATTTTTCAATCAGCCTGATTAGACATATCTACGTTGAGTCACGTTGAGTGAATATATGATTGACTTCTGCACATGATTAACAAGACCACAAACAGCCCCTAATCCAAAACTTCCTAAATAAATCAGTCTACAAATTTTTCCAACTAAATACATAATTCATACAGATCGGTATCGCTCGCTACCGTTTTGGTCGCCGGCGGCCAAAGATAGCGGTAGGAATAATAGGCCAACTTTTATCGAACGGGGTCTTATCACTGGAATACGCTCAAATTACAAGGTAGTGCAAGTTTTTATCGGTGGCTGGAGGCTACCGTAATCAATAGAGAACGGGCACCATGGCACAAGCTGGTAAGTGCAGAAATTTGAATTTTGAGTTGTGTAAATGCCAAACGCTTGACACGCGAATACGTATAAATTTCAATGGCGTTAAGACTGGTTTTTGGAAATGCGCCTGGTCACAAGAATATTGTAATGGAAAAAAGGTATTTCTTAGGAAGCGTGCTCACCACCAGCATTCGCCTTTAATTTCACGTAATTTTTTTATGTTTATAAAGAAGCGAAGAATTGATAAAAATATTTTTTTTGTTATATTACGGGCGAATGCTTGCGTGGTCTGGTTCAAATAAAATTTGATGCTAAATATGAGAAAAGATTGTATTTACCTACTGTGAAAAAGAAGTTCGAGAAGTTTTTTTTTAATCCATTGCTAAAGTTCTGTAAACTTTTCATCTGTCACATTTCAGCCAGAAAGATCATTAAGGTATTTCTGTCGGCGATAGTGTTAATTCACTAGTTGAAATTTGCTGTTTCTTGTGAAACAATATTTATGTTTTCTATGTAGTAATCCAATAGCAAGAAATACAATAGATACTCCGATTCAATCGTTATTAAATAGAGACAATCTTTACTTCAATCGCTAATCCAAAGATACCGGGTTCGAGTCCTGGTGTGGACTACGTCTGAGCGCAAATTAATTTTTCTTTGCGTGTTGATCTTTCTATCAATATAGCAAGGTTTACTTTAATTCAATTTAACATACCAACTCGCAACTAAAACATATCCTGCGAGACAAAAGGCACGCAAAGGACCAATTTTATAAAATAACAAACGTACAAAGGCCGAAAGCCGCGGTTATCTACAAACGTCATACACACAAAACATTTTCAGGGAAAAGTGGGTTATCACAGTTTACAATGGGTGCGATCTGATAGGCCACTTGCCAGTGGCCTGAGACTTGGCGCTCTAACAAATATCACTGCAAATACTGGATGTAGGGTGCCCATGAGTTACGTCGAACGCGGAACTTCTTCATTGTTGTTACACTCTTGGCAGAGTGATCGTGAATGTCATTCCTTGTACGCGGAGTTTCTTCTTCTTCTTTGTCGTTACACAGTGGTCGTGATTGTCATCCCTTGCGTGGCAAGCCTAACCGAATAAAAACAGTTTTATTTTAAGAGGCCTTATATTTTTCTTTCATAATTATGACACGTATATTGATATTTTCAACCAAATTTTTAAAAGTAATAATAATTTTCCCATTTGTAAAATTTCATTGCGTGCAGTCGAAAATGGTTGAAAAAAACCGTTTTCTGACTGAATTTTGTAAATCTTGAGTAGTTTTCAAACCAAAAATTATAAATGAAAAATTTAAACTCTTTCAAATATATATCAATAAATTGCAATAGGTTCTAACTAGTAACATTGATGATAATTATGTTAAGAAACATACATGTTTGACCATCGAGAAAAATGTTAAAAGCAATCAGCATTCTTGAGCGGACAAGGAGCCTTAAGGATCGAGGGAAAGCGAGGCTAGACGAAGGCCAAGGCGAAATTACTTTGAGCAAATAAAAGAAGGTTGAATTCATGTCTTACCAAGAAGTAAAGGAGAAAATCCAAGAAAAAAAAGGCTGGCAATTGCTACACCGACAAGAACGTAGCTCTTAAATTGGAGAAGAAAAAAGAGCTTTAAGAAACAATAACATCACTCGATGCTTGGCCACCCTACCGCGCACCAGCACTCTTTTAATGTTCCAGTTTTTACACTTTACGATTAAACGACGTAAGACGAGTTGCCAAATTGGATCATAGAGGGCGGTTTTAATCTTACAGCGATTTGGCAGTTACGTTTCATTTTTATTGCCCGGTTGCGGTTCCGAATGTGCATGGATATCGTTTTGTAGATCGTGTGCGGTTTGAGAAACGATAAAGAGGGCACAGACATTGCTAGCCCAGTGGTCTAATGTGGAAAAATAAACTCACGGACAAATATTTCGGATCACTAACATACAATGAAATATCTCGAAAGCTGAGCTAGCTTGTTCGGGTCCACAGGATCGCTGGCGCATGCTGCTGTGGACCTCGCGATTTGCCCGGTTGGGCTTTAAACCCACCTAAAGCCAACCTAACCTAATGTAAAAAATTGGGCAAGTGCGAGTCCGACTCGCGCATGAAGGGTTCCGTACCTATATATATATAATCTATAACAAGTTTGTTGTATGGGAATAAAATAAATATTTAAGGGGGGCCCCTTAAATATTTATTTTATTTTATTTTTAGTATTTGTTGTTATAGCGGCAATAGATATACATCATCTGTGAAAATGTCAACTGTCTAACTATCACCGTTCGTGAGATACAGCCTGGTGACAGACGGACGGACGGACGGACGGACGGACGGACGGACGGACAGCGAAGTCTCAGTAATAGGGTCCCGTTTTTACCCTTTGGGTACGGAACCCTAAAAAGATTAACCTGGAATAAAAATTCGGCGAAGTGAAAATTCGCAACCATTTAAATTCTTCATACAAAAATTTAAGTCTTTATATACTTTATCAGTATATCACTTCCCCCCCTCTTGCCGTGACTTTCATTACTGAGGTCGTGATTCTCCGGATGCAGAAGTATTTTTCCTTGATAAGTTCCGCCACCTGTGTCTGTCCCTTGCATCATGGAGTGTTTGAGTGTGTGCTTCTTGCACTTTGGTGTTAAGCAATGAGTGGGCCTGGTCTGACCATCTGGTTGGGCCACGGCCTCTCGATCTTTTTCCTCCAATCTTGCCGGTGACCATTAGCCGCCTAGGATTGCGCCCCTTCTTTCTGACCACTATCACTATATCATTAGACATTTTCATACGAAATTCCATTATTTTATAGACTGATAGCGCCTCGGCGATGTAAGAATGCCTCTCATAGTAAATACGTGCCCACATAAGCTAAGTAAGAAACCCTATTGTCACTGAAACAATGGAGAGGCATTATTTATGGGTCTTCGCGTTCATTACAACGATAATCTTTGACACGAACTGCCATTGTTGGATGTTTGCTTATTAGGTGTTTTGCTTCCTGGTCACATGTTGTTATAACGCCCACGGGCTTGTTTAAAGGTTAGTTTGGGAATTAGGCACGAGTTTAAGTAAATTTCGATATTAATTGATGGCCATAGACTGGTAAGTACCAAAAAGGTGAAAATTTAGGCATACTTGCATCGAGCAAAGAAAACGATTTTAAAAAGTTTCCTTGTGCGACAAAAACTAACGAACGACACAATAACAAACCTTAAAGTACCTTATTTGAAGGTTAATTGTTATTGCACGACGGTAATTTTGATACGAATTTGAATTGCTTAACTCACTCAAACACACACTTACTCAAACGAAGAACTCAATTCCTGTAAAGCATAAATACTCGAGCAACGCTGACAATCAGAGCAAACGAAAACGAAAAATACACACAACTATCGCCACATTCACGTATTAACACCATACAGAGAACACACAACCTTCTAAGAACTCGATCCGCGTGAAATATTCACACGTATGCGTTGCATTTTTAAGTTATAAATATGAGATCCAACTAACAAGTGATATTGCGAGGAAAAATACACACGGCGCCATCTATCACCACATTTTACGTACTACTGTGAAACTCCTAAGAACTCAATCCACGTAAAGCGTATTCACACGTAGCAGTGCGCTGCATTTTTTCGAGCCCGTGAAAGCAGATCGGGGACTGTGGTGTGCGCATGCATTATTGAGTGCCACTGAGTGACGAGACGCGGGCGGGCGTGCGTTTAGTGAGACGAGTTTACTGGGACAGATTCACTTTACTGGATAAAGCACTAATTACACTGGTGAAACTACCTCGTGTAACTAAGACCTCAAACCTCACAAAATAGGATTTGTCAACTGAAGATGAGACGTGAAACTATAATTTTCGTGGAATTTTGTCAGTTTTTCCCACATCGGACACTAAAGCCATTGGTTACATTAGTTTCAGATTTTATAAGGATATGACTTGAACTGTACTAGGGCTTCACTACCAGCCGTCGGACTTTGTATGGGAGTATAACTAAGTGAATGGGATTATTTCAGCGCCAAAAGGGTGATTGGGGACTAGTTTCGGATTGTCTTCGATATGTAGTGACGTGTGATGTTTCAGTTTAGTGGCTCACTTGATAATAAGCAAGTTATTTATACGCTCAAGATTCCTGCCAGTACACTGAACAGGCTAACTTGCCTTGCAAATCGCTTAAACGCGGCACAGCGGGTGTAAGGAGTAACTCTCTGCTACGAACGGGTTTGTGAGTAGACAGTTTGCCAGTACAGTGTCCAGCTAACTTGCCTTGGAGGTAACTTGCGTTGGAAGTTGCAAATCATCTAAACGCAGCACAGCCTGAGTTACTCTCAACTCCAGACGGGTACCTGTATTGTAAGCTAGCAGTTTTCTGTAAATCTGAGAGCATTCATTTTCAGGACAATCTGGTGCTAATGTAGAGCTGTTTATACTAATGTTCAATTGAACAGATTCATAATATTACGACATTAAATACAATGGAGCTTAATGAAAACGGGACATATTTTGAGTCCTCCAGTGACACATCTTAAATAGCGGCTTAAACTCACGTTAAAATCTGTCAGCAACGGCCCGACATGTTTCGAACTCATACGGAACTCTTCATCAGGGTTCAGCTTTCCGTGCTGCTGCGTGACTAACGGCCATCTACTGTTTTTTTCTCGCCTCACCGCCCTCGTGCCCGAACAGCAAGAGGAGCGGAGGGCTCTTGCACTGTCACTACTGGACTGTCTGTCACTGCATCTTCAACATGTCGCGCCGTTCCTGACAGTCTTTTTTGTGAATTTAATCCGGGATTGTAACAGTTAAAATTACAAAAACTTTTGTAAAAACACCGTTGTCAATGTTAGCAGGGACATCAGGGACATTCAATTCCAATGCAAACGCACATCACCTCAGTTTTCAGTACGCGTATCTAAGATATCTAATAGTCCCATTTTACACGAAGTTTCAATTTCAGATAAAGAGATGGCGTTGGCGGCGATCCAAGCCCGCGCCCTGACTTCTGATTTGGATTCAATGCTTTTATCTCACCCGAATTGGTCTGGTGGAACATGGTAATGTTTGCTGTCAGTGCATTAATGAGATTTTTGGAACTTACACAGCATAATGGTTTTAATAAGGGGATGATTCGTCGTTTGTAATGATATCTATGAAAAATATTACAAATATAACTACTTCGCCCCATGCTTTATTCAGAGTAGACAACTTACAACTGTAGGTGATAATCTTATTAAAACTTTCGTGAGACGTACACACTACAATTTTTATTAGCACTTGGAAGTCCAAGTTGGAGAGAAGAGACTAGGATCAAACACCTATCAGAGAGACATATCCTGTTCTCTTCTTTCATGCAGAAATACAATCACATCTCATATTGAGTCAGTCTGGTCGCCATAATGTAAACAACTAGCCTGTAAATCAAAACTTAAGCATCACAATTATAACACTAACTTAGTTTTAAACTACAGTTGAATACATACAAATGACCGCGAATTCTCTACGCTACACACCTATCATAAAACGGGTAAGTTTATATTGTTTCAAACTTACTCGTATAGTATATAGGATAGTGTTACGAAGTCGGCAAGCCCTTTTCACGGCTAAGGCATGTATAGTGCTTTTCTCAGACACATGCAATCAATAAAAAAAAAACACCGCTGCAATCAATAACAGCTGTTTATCCTGTTCAAGAACGCAGAAGTCACGTTTAAAAAAAATATTTCCCGGACTAGGCCTTCAATTTTGTATGAAATTCCTTTACAGTTATCTCGAGTTGCTCCGCCCTTAACGTAATACTTGGAAGTCTGTTATAACTAAGATATTAAGAAATAAGACATTATAGTAGCGATATCTCGGACCGATGGAATAAGAATTGTCAAATTTAGTCCCCAAACAGCAATCGCCAAGTTTTCACAAGAAAAATCTCGCCTTCCCTAATAGGTAGTTAGTGCGTTCCTCGTCGGGGGCAGACACGCACCTCGTTTGGGAGCGCGAGCCCCTTCGTCTCGAGTGGTCTGCGGGCGCGCGGCGCTATGCAGACGGTAGTCGCGGATTTTCAGCTTTCTAAAGCATAGGATTAGCGAGGTCGGAAAACAGTGTTTTGTCGTATCGCACTGGGAAAAGAAAGATGAATGGGTGTTTCGTCAGGTCGTGAATGCATTATTTTGTTTCTAATTATGTAGTCGTGTTTTGTTTTTATTCACTTCACGTAATCTTCAATGAATTCATGAATTCAGAAGTTCGGAATATGATATTTTCAAAATACAAATCAATTATTGTTACTATTTATAGCTTTTGGCGGGTCTCGAACCCAGGGTCCGTGAGGCCCCAGCGCATTCAGCCTCTTAAAAGATATCTCGAAGAGGCCTATTGATGTGTATAGGTGACAGAAGAGCTGGTGGTTTCGTCGCTCAAAGAATCTGTTTGGCGATTCAGCGAGGAAACGCACCAGCATCTTCGGCATTATGCCACCAGGGGCCATTATTAGATTTAGTTTAACTAAAACTGAACTATAACATATAACAATAGTATATGTTATAACTAGTTCAGTTTTATTTTTGTGTTGAATTTTATTAATAGTAATTTATCATATTTATAATTTGGTTGTTTCTTAAATAAATAATTGTATACGCATTTCGCCATGTTATCGGCTACACACGTAGCGCTATGAAATCCTTGGTCGCCAAAGTGATAACTTAAATAACATTACGTTTAACTTTATCTGAGACACATACGATAAGTCAGTGATTAAATAAAATAAGAAGAGTTAAACTCCAAGTAGCATGATTACAAACACCAAACAACACACCTGACACTAACGAACATTACGTGGAGGTACCGGTACAAACAGCGCGGCAGACGTTTTGGTTGATTTCACTCGATCGGCGATACATTGTCACAATTAGAGGGTGATGTTAGGGCTGCACACACTGGCAGATACTAGCTTATGTTTTTTTCGATGAAACCAGACAACTTCGTCTGCATAACCCTTTTTATACCGTGGTCGGATATAACGTACCGATAGTGGTGCTACAAACAGCTTTCATTATGGCAATGATGTGCACACGTCGTAACTATATTCGCATTATTAAACGTCAATAGCTATTTGTCAAGGATTTGTCACTAACCGAATTCAAAACATTTTTTACCGGAATGCTGCTCAATCCTTCGTTCTTCTTGCGAAATGAATACAGAATCCTAATTGAAAAAACTTAACTTTTATCACTATGGACAGTTTTGGCTTTATTATGCAATAATTACTTGAAATTTGCGGAATATTTCGTGACATTCATTGACTTGTTCAAAGTCAGTTTTACAAAAAAAATGTCGTTGCGCCAGTAAAATAAATTAGTACCACTAAAAATCCGCAATATGGCGTGGGATGAAAATATCTATCCCTATCTTCATCCCAGCTATACAGCTATCCCTTTACCAAAATTAGTAAATCCATCCAGCGAGGTTCTCTGCCTTTTCGCCGAATTACGTTTCGTTTCGCAAAAGTTTCATTTCGCTAAAAGCATTTTTCACTAAAACTGTAAACTATTTCGAATTGTTATAAAACAAACCTAACCTAATCTAAAGGATGATATTTACAACAATCTGAAATAGTTTACAGTTTCAGAGAAAAATGCTTTTGGCGAAATGAAACTTTTGCGAAATGAAACGTTTGCGAAACATAATTCGGCGAAAAGGAAGTACACCATCCAGTGACTTCGGTGTTATAAGAAAGAAGCGTTTACCCTGTACGGCTGTATGTAAATCTTGGATGGGACTGTTAACCTATGCTGACCATGTATTTTCAATGACCAAACAATAAAATTTGCAGGCAGATGAAATAAATCCCAAAAAAACTGGCCAAGTGCAAGTCTGACTCGCGCACTAAGGGCTGCGTGCAAATACTTATCCCATCTTAACTGGCCGGTTTAAGTTAAGTTTGCACCTGGTATGTATGGCGCCAGATACAAATGAGGCGCAAAGATAACGCAACCGATCACGTTTGTTGTATGGGAGCTCCCTTAATTATTTTAGTCTATTTTTAGTATTTGTTTATAGCGGCAACAGAAATACAATACAACATTTTGTGAAAATTTCAACTGTCTAGCTATCACATGAGATACAGCCTGGTAGCAAATTGACAGACAGACAGACGGACAGCGGAGGCTTATTAATAGGTTTTTACCCTTTGGGTACGGAACCCTAAAAAAGTTAACTGTCAAGCCAAGATCGCTTCGCTACTGCAACGCTACCGCTGCCTCAGACCCCGGAACTATCAATGCGAATTGCAAACTAGACATTTAAGGGGTGTCTGCAGGTAGTGATAGGTACCAGTAATAGGTAGGCAGCAATCAGGCGTTCCTGGCGAAGGGTAGCGAGCCCTTTTGTTGCTGGGGAATAGGCTGGATGCCTAAGTGTTGGGTAATTAGTCTAGACTGAATATTGATATGTGGTCTGCTGATGATTATCGCAATGACTCATATAAAATATCTTTAAATGGCGAAGATAGGGGAGTTGAATGGCTACCTATCGTAAATTCGAATTTGTGTTTTCCATGTGCAACGTTTCGCCAAATTCTAATTTGTCCGAAAGTCATGTTTCCCTTAAACTGTTCATATTTCAGTTAGTTATACATCAAACCCACCCTAATCTATTGGGTTCTTTAAAACGATGTTTATAACACACTATATAGGAAAAAGCACTTTCGAACAAATTAATAATGGGTGAAATTTTGCAGATGGGAAACAATACATCGGAGTTGTGAAATACCAATTTTCCAAAGACCACCTATCTGCCTTAAAATTTTATTTCCTTGGTATGATTTTTTGTTGCCTGTTTCTTATTAGACACAGGTACCTATGAATTGCACTGTGCATAAAAATTGCTTATATTGTTTGCTTATACATAATTAATGAGTTTTACACGATTAATAATAATTGCGCAACCCGCATCGTACCCATTAATTGTTAGCTAATTTCCCAATGCAATTCATCTACATTATTGAATCAATCCTGACTAATTCATCAATGCTAGTACTAATAATTACTCACGAACCTAATATTCAACTAATCATCCTCAAATCGGGTTACAAATAGCCTATTACCTCGTCCATTCAACTGTAACCCGAGTATCACCCTATGAAACTTTAATTTTAATCTTTGTACACCATTTTCCTAATTGCTGTACAATTTGTCACACTTTCCCCCTACTACAGCAATCAAGTTACGTTTTGCACCTAATAACTTCCATCTCAAACTAATTTAGACCATGAAACTGGGTGGTAAGACACGGATTTGCATGGTGGTGGATTTTCGTAGTGTGCTCTAATTGAACGTGCAGGTAGGTCTGAGAATGGCGTCCAATTTTGGATGTTATGCTTCGGTGATATGATATTTGTATTATTTATAGAAACGTAATAATTAGTTGGTATAAAATGCAGTTTTAGACTGTAGTTTTTGAGGGATAATTCTGTTGTTTTTTAAATAATTGAGTGGTTATGCTAATGATGCGTTAGTAAAATACTAAGTAAATGTTTTAAATTTTTATAAGGTCATTTATTAAGTAAGGTGGTGTATACTAACATAGTTAGTAGAAGGCAGTCTTCTCCCGGTGATAGTTTTTACCCCATCTTACCCTATTTGGTGGGTATAATTTGTAAATAGTAAATTTCTTACCTTGAGTATAGTGCATGCCTTTAGGGTCGAGCCACCATCGCCTGTTCCACTTGCACAATCACTGGTATTCACTCACCTGAAACAAGGAGACAAACATTACACAAACAATTGAAACAAACACAATAACGTGTCCTTAAGTAGTAGTAGTAGTACCACGTGCCCGATGCCGCACCGTGCCTACGATTTTTCTTTATTTTGTTGCATTGTCTCTATTTTCCTCTTTCATTTTATATTTATTGACGTATTATTTATTAAAAGGTGCTTAATTTAATGTTTATAAATGGTATTTGTAGAATAACGTCAGCATTATACGGCTACTTTAGTGATACTATACTCGTAACTGTAATGACATTATCTTCGTCATTTAAATGTATACGATACGCTCTCGCTGAGTCATTTCGCTGAAGTAGAAAACAGTAGGCGCGAGCAATAAATTAAATTTAGCTTTATCTCTTTTTAAATTTTAATTTATCAGATCGTACCGAAAATCTTAATATTATGATCGTTAAAAAGCTTAAATTTTGTTCAATACTCATATACTTTATCCATAATTACCGATAGTTACATATACTACTCCACTCTGATGTTAATAAACTTTCGTGAGATACTCACGTGAAATTGTCATGCACGCCCCGACACAGCACGGGTAGCAGTCCCTAATGAAGAGCTAGTTCCATACGAGTTCGAAACATGTTGGGCCTACTCCACTCTAGCTAGAAATAGGATGTCAATGACCAGAACAGCTCGTCACGGAGTCTCATCGCAGGTGCCAGGCCGCGCGGGCTTAGTCAGACCACTTATTGTCAAGCTAGGGGTGTACTAGGTGCAAAAACCTTTCAAACAAAGAAAGAAAAGAAAAAAAGAAGAAGAAAGAAAGAAAGACCTTCAATTTTAAACTGACAGATTTAGTGTGATTATTGTATAACTTTTAACAATTTTGTTTGCAAACAAGCATTTTAGTAGTTGCCGAAATTACGCCTCAGGTACCTACGCATATAAAATATCTATATCTGGTGATACTGGATCATTATCCCGCCTACTGCTCAAACATAAAGCATTACTACTGTAATAACCCCAAAATCTTAAACAATAACCTTGTTCCGTTACACTGTAAAACTGTTACGCAAACAAACCAAATAACTCTTTCGCATTGGCAACGTCATTTGGCCCGAACCAACAATCGATGTGACACAGCGCCTACTGCCAGGCAAGCACACAAACAGGTGTTCGGGCCAAGCGGAACGCATAAATATAGCAAAACACAAAGTTATCGATGCCACTAAGCCTCCTTTATTGACTGGCGAGCACAACCCTAGCTAAACGGCATAACAGTACGTCCTCTCAACCAAACTTCGACTCTATAGTCTTTGCAATACAGTTGAAACTGAATATTGTTCGGAGTTAGGGTTGTCGCGTCTATTTTGACCGAAACTCGGTTTTGCAATAATGACACCATGACAGGCTCGGTGTGCACAAAGTGCGTTTTGTATCGTTAA
This sequence comes from Apotomis betuletana, assembly GCA_932273695.1. Taxonomy (NCBI): domain Eukaryota; kingdom Metazoa; phylum Arthropoda; class Insecta; order Lepidoptera; family Tortricidae; genus Apotomis; species Apotomis betuletana. The sequence continues at coordinate 25,896,373 of OW026303.1, read as the reverse complement.
TCGATACAGCCATATTGAATCTGAATACAAACTGCCTTTAAGTATGGCGGGATACGTGATTTGCCGGGCTATTGGCGTAATCAGAAGAGCGGGCCCCATAAGGAGTTGTGCATGCGGTATTTTTGTCGCGGCGGAATACGTATACCTGAATTGTTTTATTGAATTCTTGGCTATTTTTAGCCGTCGTCATGAGGCCGTCATTGTTTCGTTTTTATATGACCAGAGGTTTTGTGAGATTGACGTCCAAGAAATGTGGTGCTGGCGTCGCCTTCTTAGAATCAGCTGAACTGCACATCGTACCAACGTCTCCATTTCAGGCTTTCGTCAATTTCAGTTGCGAATTCGAAATATTTTTGGAATCATCACACGGAAAGTGTCCGCGTGGATGATCCCAATATGGCTAGACCTCATTAAATCTTCAAAGACGGAAAGTTCCCGAAATGCCACCAACAGATGCAAGTGGAGAAGTATCGCGAAGACAGCGATTAGAAACGAAGCTAGGGATCCATAGCCCTGACCACTCTGTAAAAGTGTCCGACTGAGAAGAAGTGTTTTGTAATGTAATCATCAAAAAACTGGTCAAAATAGCATACTCTAATTGTTTAGAAATTAGTAGGACTAGAAGGTTTAAATTTAGCAAAACAGGATTACATAACAAATTATGGACCAATTTGTAATACAATAGTTTTGTTAATATAGCTAATTGGTTACGTCATAACTTGAAGACAAATTATCTATGTCATTTATGTGTATCAACGTGACAAACCTGGGTATAGGAAATGTTATGTATAATCCTGTAGCTATTATCTTTTTCCTTATTGTCGATGGAGATTGAAACATGTTCTGGTACAAAATGTTGCAAGAACAACTTGCTCTTCTTGCTTCTACCATGATTATACCTTATATATATACTCGTACCTTTTATCTACATGTGTTATCTTATTTACAACCACAAACTCACTTTACTAGAGGTGTATTACATACGTTTTACATATATAAAAACTTTAAAAACAAACTACATGCAGAGAGTTACTTTCAATTACTAGCAGATTATTGAAATGTTTATCAAAACTGATACTTGATTTAACCAGATAGTAGGTAATAGCAGTACATTAAAAGAGTACTTTGGTCACATTGCCAGAAAAGACAGTGATAACTTAGAAAAACTGATGATCACTGGAAAAGTCGAAGGCAACCAAGAGGCAGGAGCTCGACGCTCAGGACAGACCAGATTCGTACAACCTTTGGCACTACTTACAGTTCGCGATGCTCTTCACACGGCTACTGATTGGAGCAGATTGCGATGCATCATCCTGGAGAGACTGTTCCGAGAATATGACCACGACCCTCAGCAATGAAGCAATCGACGCATGGAAGGGAGGGTAAAAGCATGCACCATTTTAATCAAGGAATCTTATCACAACAGAACGAAAACTGTTGCCATTTTTGTAACTTCCATAGTTCTTAATGAATCAAAAGTTCTACGCAGTAAAACCAGTGCAACTCGGCATTTATTACCGATCTCGGGAGATACAAGGCATGGCACAATAAACATCAGCCAAGTTCCCATTCTCAAGGACTGCGATCTAATTTAACTTGTCCTTAGCGAGGCGGACTCGGCAAAAATTCATTATTAATGCAACGAACCTCTTAAGTGGGGTCTCACTCGCAGCGAGCGCTTCCGCGGTTTCTGATTCCATCTGATAGCAGTTACTGCGGTTTTTAAATGGATCTTTAACATTTATTGTGAGAATTTAAGAAATGGCATTTCTTGGAAGTTTTATTGGTTGGGAATTTAAATGTAAAAGACTATTGGAGGAACTAAAAGAGCTATTTTTAACTAGGAATTTTGATTCTGAAATTTTCGATAGGGGCCATACAAGGTTAACCCACCTCAAAAATAGTTTAATAAGCAATCGGAAATGAATAATAACTTGCGCTTTTAGCAGCATTCAGGTAAACACTTCCTTAACGCGATCAGCATTCGTGCGTGCAGCTCGCCGTGGCGCCACATATGGTACCACCGGAAGATCAGCGTTTGCTCCCGAGCTAGCATTATGCTTAAGTGGGACCTTTTCAAGGCAAACTCATGATTATGAAATATACCTACTTAGCTTATAATTTTAATATTTTCTCACTATTTTATGTATGTTTTGTTGCGAAATCAATGTTTGTCTTTTATTGTTTCGTTTTCTAATTTAAGCTAATAAACGGACTAAAACAACAATCCTTCAACTCGTTGGTCTAATAATCTACAATTTCTTCAACAACATCATGTTTCCTTTGTTTTGGTAAAAATACTTTTCTCAAACATCCAAGGAAATGTCGTTCTTATGATCGTGGTAATAGAACGCGAAATACGTCTTTGTATAGCAATTGTTGAAGATTCGTTCTAATTTCAAATTAGAACGATATAAAGGAATTTCATACAACATTATTGGCCGTAGCCAACAAAGAGATTGTCTTTTGTTTCAGTGGGGTTTATTTCTTTTATTGATAATCTATGGCATACTGCCAATAAAAAAAAAATTAGTTTGTGCATGTATATTTACGTTTTATTTCTTATATTTAACTAGATTATTCAATTCGATTAAATCAGATATTCAATAAAATTTATTTATTTATTTATTTATTGAAAAACAGGTTACATAACATTACAGTGTACACCAATAAACAAGAAATCACCAAAAAACCAAAAATAAACAAGGAATCACATTTATTGTTAAAAAATATAACAATATCTAATTAATAAGGTGTTGTCATTTTTTAATAAATAGAATCGTCTTAACATTTGGTGGCAAAAACATTGACCCGAACAGCTTAAAAAAATAAATTTGTTTTTTTTTTATTAAATTTGAAATAAATTTGTTTTTATATGAATATATAAGTTGAACATTTGTATTATTTCCTTGGATTTATTTGAGAAAAGCACTATACAAGCCTCGGCGTATCTCTAGATGGCCTCGTTATCACTCGGCCATCTATTACTACTCGGCCAATAATTCCCTATTTCGCGGCCTCTGCAGTAATGTACTATTATTCCTGTCTGGTTTTTACTTAGAATTTGACATGAATACGCAATCGCCGACACTAGCTCCATGCCCCGCTCAGCGCCGCGGACATCGAGCGACGTTCCTCAATCCGATTATAAAATAGACTCTAACGTTATAATTGTTTTACAGACAAACACATAAACGGTCCGTTACAATCCTTTAACTGAATTAACTGAGAAACTTCACTTTGAATACGATGCCTTTGAAAGATCAGTAGAGGATAAAGAAGTTAGTGTTTATAATGACTTTGTCTATTTTGATGAAGTTCTAGATCACTCAATTTAAATCCATTAATTAAGAATAATATTTCTGATGTCTTCAGCTTCAATATTTACTGATCCAACCACATTCATTAATGTTTTCAATAGAGAAGATAAAGTTTTTTGGAATAAAGTTCCTAATTCCAACAGTTTGACACTGACATTATGTCAAAATATCAACGGTAAACCGATATTGAATTGTTGACCATTGACTTGTTTTTGTTTTTATTGGGTTTAAAAGGCAGAGAGCCCTTCCCTTCAGCCAATAAAATTACACTGTGATGTCGAAAATTCATAAATATATTTGGGAAAACCATGGTAAGGAAAAAATGAATGAGCTGCAGTTTTCGCGATCCTTATAGCAATGGTTATCGGAAAAATAAAATAAAAATTGTCGTCAAAAAACATTACATACCCAAAACTCATTTGATCTGGAACTTACACTAAAATTGGGTTCGTTAATTCAGAGGACATTTTAAGGCAGGTATAAACTCATTGCTCAGTATACATAAATCACTACTGTGCAATCAGTTTGACTCCGCTCTTTATACGTGAGATTAATTAGCTTTAAGTATCATAATATATTAAGCTATAAACTGAGATGAAAAATCTTTCTCTTTAAATTTTTACAGCTTTGTAGCTCGAGATCACAGTACACGATAAACATAGGTATGAAAATAATAAAGTGGATTTTATTTATTTTACAAAAGCCTAAATAGCGATTTCTTCCACATAACCTATAGGTAGCGGAGTAGTTAAAATTTATATTTGAATTTGCATTTAATGAGACGCGCTTGAGCATAACTCTATAATATTCAGGTTATATTTCTAACATTTATCAATTTTCAAGGCATTTTATAAAACTTTTGAGCTTTTCAATAGTGCATTTTATTGGGTCATTAGGTTAAAACACAAGTTCTCCGCTGAAGTCGAATCAGCAACAGTTTTCCGTATATTTGAGTTCCAAATCATAGTTCTCAGTAGAAATGTTGAAATTTAACGTTCCGTTACTAGGTTAGTCAAACACTAGTTTAAAGAAGATTTCTCATTACTTAGTCAGAGTTGAAAGCTGAAATGGAGTGCTTTATAAACTAAGATTGGTACTGAGTGGAGATTGTTATCTAAATGAAACGTTCAGGGGACGGAGTGGGAATGTTTACCGGAGGCAATGTACTTGTATTATTGTTGTTGTTATTTTGAAGTTAGCGGTTTTTGGATACTATCAAAGGACCCGATAAACATAGGTATTGCAGAAATAATAAAGTGGATTTTCTTTATTTTATTTTATTACATAGAGCCCTTAAGCGTACCCTACAAATACGATATAAAATACTGTCTTTCCTTTTTTATTATATTACTACTCGTATATTACATCTGATAAATTCCAAATAAATTGGAGGAATAAAAATGGCGAGGTATCAGAATAGGCATTAATGAAAACTGTGAAACATTCACCTTTCATTACTTTTTGTGCTGCCTCTTGGAAAATGACGTTAACATTTTAATAAAATCCTTTTCACGCAGACCATATCAATAATCTAGATTCTGGCTGCACGAAAATGTGATTTTTCGCTTATCGGTATTTTCAGGGTTGCGTACTTCAAAAGGAAAAAAAACGGAACCCTTATAAGATCACTGTTGTCCGTCCGTCCGTCTGTCATGACCCTTTATCTCGGGAACGCGTGGAGGTATCGAGTTAAAATTAGAATTATATACTCAGATATATAGTCACTAAAAGCCCTGAAAAAAAAAACTTTAAAGGCTCTCGTCTGTCCTCAGTTTGAATTAGTAATTTATTTATTTCGCTAATGTATGTTTTTCAAATGTTTGTATATCATTATATAAATTCACAGTGCCTAGATCTGTTATGCGATGTAATTAAGTTAAATAAATAAATAGATGAATAATTTTTTGGTAAAAAAAAATCAACAGGCTAGCTACCACGGTTCATGAGATACAGCCTGGTGACAGACGGACAGTGGAGTCTTAGTAATGCGGTCCCGTTTTTACCCTTTGGGTACGGAACCCTCAATCAGAAAAAGTTTGAAAACGTAAAACAAATTCATGAAAAGCCCGATAAATTTTATTTTAGCTATACTTTTCTATAGTCATGATTAGGTGGCCATCTGTATGGAGCGTTTTTAACGCTTCGTAGGAATGTTGAACTTTGACGGTCATTTATGACTTTTAGAGCAGTCTCAGTATAGTTAGTTTCATATAGACATTTGATGGTATCATATTCCAACACCGAAATATCTGTAACGTTTAGCCAAATTTTCATTTGTTCGAAAGTATTTCCTGAAACCCGTAATATTTTCAGGATTTAATCAACATCTTTTTAAAGAACCTTTTAGGTTAGGATAGGTTTGTTTTATAATTCATCTGAATAAATAACAGTTTTGGAAAAAATTACTTTCGGACAAATGAAAATTTAGCGAAATGTTACAGAAGGGTATCAAAAAATTGGTGTTTCAAATAGGTAAACCCATTAAAAAAATTGAATCGAATGACATCCTAAAAAATTTTTTTCGTCATAATAGTTGTGGACATAGATAATCCTATACACCGAAATGTCTGCTCGTACAACAGTCCACAATTAGTCGCGCCGTGAAGCCCTTCAAACGTAAGCCGCCGCCAGACGTCGCCTTTATTTCGTCTACACCTATTATAGATGGGTTGGACTGAAATCCTAGATGTGACTGTCTTTACTTGAATTCTTAATATTATGGTGTCGTTCTTAACGTTACCGAGAATTCTTCGATTAAATAACCTAGTGAATTCGACGTTTATGAAGACATTATGCGAAATTACACCACTAGATTTTACTCTATTTGCCTTTAAATGAAAACTTCAGAATGTCTAGTGTAGTTCGAATCATGTGTTAACCTTATTAGTCTAGAAGGCATATAAGGGCAAATATTCGTGTGAAATGTTCTTGTATTTAAGTATTTATTTATCTATGTAAATTGTAAGGTTTCAGTCGATTTTGGTAGCGTTTTACGATCCCAGCACCGCTAGACCAACTGTGACACGCGACTCTTTCTTGCGCGAGAAATATTTCCGATCTATTTCTTCGCTGTACTGTGAGAGAGTGACGAGCGATGCTATGTCGCGCGACAAGAGTCGCGAAGCGTAGTTGTGCTAGACGGACTGGTCACCACTAATGATATTGGAGGGTACTTCTAGTCACGGATATCCGTGTCCGCTGAAGTATAGAAATGTTAGCTAATTCTCGTCATTTCTGATGTCATACGCTTTTAAGGCTTCAACGCAGTTAACTCCTTTCTGTATTATCTTTTTCCATTATCTTATGTTTCTATTTCTTATCCTTATTGTGGACTAATGAATTGCTTCCCTTAAGAGAAAACTCCACTCTCATTTTCCATACAAATCGATGTTTATTAGTTCACATCTATTTTTTCATCTAAAGCTTGACCAATCTACAATATTTTAGGAGCAGAATGGGAAGAAAATTTTCTGTGTTGGAACGTTTTGATTTTCCCAACTAAGGAGCTAAGTAAAAATTAACTGAAGTAGGATTGACGATATATGATACTGAATGCAAAATAAACTTATTGAAATTGTATGACTTTAACTCTGAACTACGGCCAATATACAACAGAATTTTCTGTTCTTATTTACGTTTGTGTTGATTATGCATTATGAATTGACAGCATTTTTAATTTTTTTTACCGGGTTTTTTTCCGATATTACAAACAAAGGACAAAAAGGAAATATTACCACATTTTAACATTTTCGAAAATATCCCAATTTGTTATTGAAAAATGCATTTGAAAAGTTCCTCATCTTCTGTACATAATATTATAATAAAACTGAAGAGGGTCGAAAGTCTGTACATGGAAGATATTCGAAAAAAAGTTGGCGGGGATATACGTTCCAACCGTTTTTAGAATTTTGTCTGTTTACCTGTTTATTTGACCGCGGATCACATGAAAACGGCTAAACGGTTTTTGATGAAAACTTCATTAATCTATCGGGAAAATGTCTGGCCATATTATAGGGGTTCTGTAATAATAAATTAGCGATTCAATTCAACCTACCAACCACACGCACTAACAATTAACATCTTGTTTCAAACCATAAAACTCAAGACCATCCTTTAGAAACCAATTTCCCTCACAACATGTTATCTAGGCACACAAGCTTAAATTATCTTTTCTCCTTTCTGCTATCGCTTCTTTTATCTTTTTAACCTCAAAGTCATCTCATCAGGCCATCAATACACAGCTCGACACAAGGGTCTATTTTTACTTTACCTTCCATTATCATGGACCACTTTGCCTATGCACTATTCGAGTTTCGCTACAACTAGGCTGCCTGTCACACCGAAATATTTTTATGGGTCATTCAACTTTTTTCGGTTGATTATTGTATGAAGCGGTTTACATCTCACGTGAAATTGTCCGACATGGTTCGTACTCGTATGGAGCTCAAAACATGTCGTTTTCGGTAGCTCGTTGGCAGGGTGATGTCTCCTGAGCCACTCTTTAAAACTACGATTAAAATTACGAATTCAGTGCTTAAGTATATTTACCACATTTTTTTTAATTGCAACAGTTAAGTTATTCTTATGTAGCCTACCTCCTGACAATACCGGTTATATAAATTATCAACACTTTTCTAAGAAGTTTAATTATTATCGTCCCCTGGGCCACGGGATAGAATAACAACAACAAAAATTTTATTCACCTATGTAAACAAGCTAGGTATATCAGAAAACAATATACAAGGGCTTTCATAGAGTATCACGAATCCTCCAATGCTCTTTTTAGTGAATATAATTATTAATTGCTATTCGATTACTCCAGATTTAATTGGTAGTTTTGTCTAATAAATATAATTGTGTACTTACGTTCACTTTTTTGGAATTTCTTCTCATCATTTTTGCAGAATAGAACTACGTGTCTGATTTAAATAGGAACTTATATACACTGATAAGTCTGGAAACATTTCGCCAAGCATGAAAAATTGTCCACCTGCGGACATACACTTCAATTACGTCGGAAAAGTGCTGACTTGCAAATGACGACTGTGCATATTCACTGCAAAAATCGATTGCGTCTGTGAGCAGGTCACGAACGCCTTTCTCGCTAGCCAATTCTTCAGACGTGACCAAATTCGAATAACATAAAATGATGGAATGCTAAATATTTGGTAAGAAATAGTAAGAATGTTCCAATAATCTCATAAACGCCGACAAGTAGAACACGAAGACTTATGGAAAACGCTGGTCTATAAAAAAAACGCCCCAGGCCAAGCCTGTACTGTAGACACTGTCAAGAGTATTTAACTCGTACATTGTAATAGTGAAATTCTCTGAGATTTTCTTACACCCGCATCTCTACGTATATTAAATATTCGTGATCTTAATCTCATATTGATATTAAAGTTACCGATTCATTGGACATACCAGCGGACATATGATGGTTGCTTTTATCTCGAGATAAGGAAGTGACAAAGCATCCGTCACGTTTTGACTAAACGCGAGTGTGAGTGACAGTTGCTTTGTCACTTATTTATCACGTCATAAACGCAACCATGGTATATTTTGACCTGTCATCGTATCAGTCTAATTATAATTATAAGGGACGAACTGGTGACGAATAAACGCGGTCAGACGGTGTGACAGGGTGCCGGGGTGCAAACATGGTTTGCGTCTGCGTTGTCTTCGCCTGTTTGCGGAGCGTCTCTTATAACATGTTGTTTGCGTGCTTTTAGTCAGAGGCTAAATTAGTAGCGGTATTTAGTAGTATAACTAGAAAATTCGGGTTTCATAGGGATGTTAATTTTAATTAATTATACTATTAACATTATTAAAACTATTGTCAGACATCTTAAATAATTATAAAAATGGTTTAAACTTACGTAGAAATTGTCAGAAACGGCCCGACATGTTTCGAAGTCATATGGAGCTCTTCATTAGGGACAGCTATCCATATGAGTTCGAAACATGTCGCGCGGGTCCTGTCAATTTTCACGTGACGTTATTGGTATTGATTAAAACTCACGCAAATTTCACATATTATTGTATTGTTGCTATTGTTTATTATTACGTTCTCATTGTAAAAGAAATTTTTGCCACAAGAAAAAACACAAACAAAAACGTTTTTAACACATTATTTAAACCACAAAATGATTGCTGAATTTCCCCTCCAAATAGTGGGAACATAGTATTTGTTTCACAAATGCGAAATTAAACTCGTCCCAGACGAAACTATGAAATGTAAAACTTAAGCTAGCCACTAAGCCATAAATTTGCAAACCTGTCAGCAATCCTCAAACATCTGTATAATTCAGTAGAAAATCCTCCCGCCACCCTTTCAGCGCCGCGGAATTTCAAGCGCGCATGAAATTTAAAACACACATGCCTTGAAATAAATGTTCGTGAAACAAATGTCGTCGGCGATTCTTTCTCACGGGTTCGGGTATTCTGCCTTCTTACGCATCGTGGTCTAAGACATAAGCGAGTAAAACCAAACGAGACGATTTTCCGTTGTCAGATACCTTTTTTTATCACAGCGTGGCTCCAACGCGGCCTAATTTTCGAAATCGTTTTGTGAGAGCAGCTGGTCACTATGAAGATCCTCAAAGACATGTTTCCAATCAGCAGCAGTTGACGTCTTTCGGTTGATATGATGATGAATTTCTGGCCAGGAATATTGAATATAACTGAAAAGTTTTGCTTCCATTTTTGAATACACAATTTTTCTATTGATTTTGCATCAACTCAGAACATATACATAAAGAATAATTATCGTCAATATTGCATTATCTGCCATTACCCATGCATTACCCTAATGCTCCAAGTAGTTACGTATCTGAAAGACAAATGTATGTTTCCCATCTGTAACGATTACCATAATTATATTTGTCCGAAAGCCATATTTTTCCAAAATTGTTAATTCTTAATATCCTAATGGGTCCTTTAAAACTATGTTTATAAAATCCTAAAAATATTACGGGTTTCAGAAAAATAGTTTCAATCCCAATCCAAAAGGTCTTCTTCGACCCATTTTTTTTCTAACTGATGATGATGATGATTATAATGATGTTGATGATGACGATGATGATAATGATGATGTGGTGTAGTAGGGCGTCTCTTCTAACTATCATACTCTTGTCAGCGCTTCTCGCCATCTCCTCTCTCTTGATCACCAGCTACCTCAAGTAAGAGTTGCTATTTTTCCCATCTTAAAGCCTTCTAATATCGTGCCTGCCTCCGGCTGGTTGTCATTTGTCTGCCGGCAGTAGGCAAACTTTGCCTCACTGTTTGAAAGCACTACATTATATCCGTTCCTCTTTATCGTCCCCGTCTTGGATAGTCAAGGGACGTTGTCGTCGATAAGAGCCTGTGTTTATGTTAGTTTTATTATGGTATAAATAGCGGTTTGAGAGGGTGTGTAGTGGGTTTACGAATGGTATTGTTATTTTAGTTACTAAACACATAATTTTTTTATTTTTCTCGTGATAGCTCTCGTTTCTTCACTTTTGAAGTTGAATTTCGAAAAAAACTCGCAGTGTCTCCTCTCTTCATCAGGGTGAATATAAATGGAAATATGCAGACGAATGTTTCTCAATCAGATTGTAGCCGTTCTGAAAAAAACAAGTGAAAATACTCTATACCGACGTGCATGCATGAGGATATTAAGGGACCACTCAAAAATTCCCAATTTTCATGTATCTGAAACAATCAATATTCTGAATTTTCAAAATTCCGAAAGTGAAATAGCAAGAAACGATAATTTTTCCATGGATCATATGGTACATACAATAATTAGGTTAGAGAAAAGTAGTGTGTTATCCCAAAAAAAAAAACTAAATATTTTATCAAAACATAATATATGGTTTTCGGTATTATTAAAATTAAGAATGATGAATGATGATTCATTCGGACAGTTGAAACTTCGGAGTATTGTAGTGTACTCGTTTGCTCGTTTGCCTTCTATGACGTAAAAAAAATTGTGAACTACTTGTCATGCTGACTGTAAACCTTTACCTCAACGACGAAGGCACAGATTACGTCCTTCCACTTGCTATCATCTTGGTATACTTCTTTCGCTTCATCAACAGTCAAACAATCTATAATATCTGGGTACACTACAATACTCCGAAGTTTCAATTGTCCGAATGCATCATCATTCATCATCGACCGCCTGACCTGATCCATGATCGAAAGCGATTACCATCGCCCATAGACACAGCTGCAACACCAGAGGAGTCACAAGTTTGTTGCCGGCCTTTCAAGAGTGAGTTACGCCTTATGTCAAATCGCAAGATTATTAAAATTTTCAGCTACTATAGATGATGACTGTACATAATATAATAAATGTACGTATGTTTGTACGTAACTATTTCTAAATGTATAAGCTATTGCTTGTTGCTACTACAGCAATGATTACTTAAATCTTGGTTGAATTATTTTTAGCACGTCTCGTTTAAATTACTTATTGGATTTGAAGTCGAAAATACTTAATTGGATTTTCAGCGTTTACTTTATTCTTCATCGACACCAAAAATTTTTAACATTATCTTACAAGCTAATTCTATCAGTTGATTTAACATCGATTCTATTTAATCAAAAAAATATGTTTCCACTCACCAGATCATTATTTAAATTCGGATTCTTGAAAAAGTAGTCATTAATTTCGAAACCGAATTTATTTCATTCGCAATGCAATTCCCCAGTCTGGAAAGTTTAAGAGTCCTCCATGGAATTAGTGATCGCAATAATTCGATTTTAAATTGGAATAATTAGTGCAAATAGATTGGAGTAATTCGGAACAATTCATTAAGACTTCGATAGTTGAATGAACTCAAGTTTGTTTGGACTTTAGATGTAGATGCCTCGTTGGGGTGAAATTAATTACAATTTTGATTTATGACTGGAGATAACTGTTTGAGACTGACGGTTCATTGTTTGACATTACTCAATCAGCATCTCTTGGCATAAGATATTGGTTATCTTTGCGTATAATTTTAACTACAATTTAAAAAGCACCATTCATTATTTTACACGTTAATATTTTCAAGTTTTAGCAAATGTTTAAATGAATGTCAACTGTCTTCAGCTATACATTTTTGGTTGGGGTCATATTTTTTTTGCAATTGAGTTTTTTTTTCCAACCCTTTATCGATGTAATCAAATAGGGGATAAAAAAATATTTTTAACCATATTTTTACATTCTCGAAAATAGACCAATTTATGATTGAAACATCTATTCGAGAAGTTCCCCATTCTAGGCGACAAGCAGAAAATCAATACATAAGAAATATCTGGACATACGAAAGATTTTTGTCCAAGCTGAAACGAACGCGCTTCACTCGCTCGGTCAATGAAGCGACTGGTTGAAAAATTGTATGGCTCAGGAATAGCTTCGATATTCTAAAGCTCAAGCTCCCATGTTGCTCCGAAGAGCGTTATAGATGCAGGGGGGGTATTCGACCAATTTTAGAGATATAATGGAGATCTCTCATTTTCATCGCCATCCGTCACTTTTGACGTGTGCCTACTTGACAAGTGGCGATATCGCAACTTCGTCAATTCGGACGCGCAAAATTTTCGTTTCCTTTGTATGTGACGGCATAAATAACAGGCGCATACTTTAAATTGACCGCATAGTACGTGAAATTGGTCCGTTACGTTTCGTTCAAAACAGAAATTTATATACATGAATAACATTTTTGACAATCATTATCGCCTTCGTATTTCCAAAATTGAGATGAGATATGTCACTTTTAAGCTCATCGCATTTAAATGACAGTTCAATGGCGATATAACTGTTATCTAATGGAGATTTGACGTTTGGAGATATCTCCAACGGCATTCTCGAATTGGGCCCCAGGTTCGAAGCATCAAAGTTTAAATTCTTCACTATCACACACTTCATCTATCAGTATTTGACGACGCGTTTGGCTCGGTTGGTAGACACCTGCCTACTGAGTCGGCGGTCCCGGGTTCGAATCCCGGCCGGGGCAAATATTTGTGCAAATATTTGTTCTTGGGTCATGGATGTTATCTATATATGTATTTATATATATTATGTATATCGTCGTCTAGTACCCATAGTACAAGCTTTGCTTAGTTTGGGACTAGGTCGATTTGTGTATGATTGTCCCTTAATATTTATTTATTATTTATTTATTTATTTAGAACCCAATTGTTATCGATATCAGCTTCCCTTCCCTACACCAAGTTTCCGCACTTCCTTACAGTGGATTTCTTTTTAATACCCACATTTAAACTCCGGAGTGAGCACATGTCGCCTAACAAACTTCGTGTTCCTTCACCTACTGAATGCTCAACTGGTGCATGATCAAAACGACGTATAACCCGTATATTTAAACGCGTATAAGACCTTCTGATATTGTGGCATTTTAGCTACTATAACTTGGAGCTTTACAACTAGGATAGATTTTAGTTTTCATACCTGGAGTACTAAAGTTGTTTAGTCATTTCGCAGGCTCAATGTCAGTAAAGTTAGTCACATTGAAAAATTTGTACTACAAGCCGTTACAAGCAATTCTAATTTTATTAAAGTACCTAATTACTGAGCATTTTGCAGTCTAATTAATGAGTTGTTTTTATATAATTATAAAAAAATAACAAATATGTAAAGTGTGAAACACAACAAAATCCTTTACAAATTAAAAGTTATACTACAGTAAAAATTACATAGAAATATTAAAGAAAAACATAAAAAACGAATAAAATTGCGAAAATAATTTTGTCTTCCTCAGAGGAATTTTAGTTTTCCATTTCATAATTTAATCAAAATCGTGTTGGTTAGTATCTTACACGACGTGTCGATGATAAACTAAAGTACCTAATCTTTATCAATAAATTGTCATACCACCACACGATTTAAGGAGACGGTGAACAACAGAAAGCATTTCACCATAATATGTATAATTATGTTAAATAATTAAAAAGTCACTCAACATTTTTCTGAAAAGACATAATATAAAATTTATTCAAAAACTTTAAAACGACTTCAAATCGTCTCAACAGTTCCAAAAACAACTTCTACAGTAAATTTTTCCGCGCCAAGTAATTCGAGAAAAAGTCACGAAACAGAAAATACGCATTGCTTTCAATTTGGGTACGTCTCGGTATGCCTAGACAGACGCACTCACGGCGGAGGGCCCTTGAGATCTAGACCCTTGCTTGAGACTAAGATTTCATCTGTGAAGAAAATTAACTTTTTAACGATATATTTTCTTAAGATTTTTAGCGGCATTGTGAGAGCTGGCGGTGAAATCATTCTTCTAAAACCTCTTTATGGTTAGAACTTTGCCCGAGGATTAAAAATACGATTAGGTATTTGGTTAACAAATTGTTAATGCCAGACCAAATTAAAAGCACGAAGTAGTAAGAACTGGAATAAAAAATATTACTAGCGAAGATTTTAATTTTTAAAAGTTTTTCTTAAGAAGAATCTGAAAAATAATATTTTATAACAACGTAGGGTTTCCTTCACGTTGAATTAGCAATATGTGGCTTTAGCTAAAACAGTGCGCAAAATACAATTTCGCTGTGAGCGTGAGCTAAGGATTAGGAATAAAGAATATTTATTCGTTCTTATTCTGAATACGGTCATTCTTTTATTTTTAGGCTAAGTACCTACCGACCGAAAAGAAGATGGCGGGAATACTTGGATGCATTTAGTAACGAGTGGATGGAGCATGCAGCCAATAGAGACGAGTGGTGCAGGAGAGGGGAGGCCTTTGCTCAGCAGTGGGGCACAATTAATATGCTAAGCAAACACAAAATACCTACATAACTATGTAGTATGGCGCCGCCAGATACAAAAAGGTGCAAAGTTAAGGCAACCGATCACATTTGTTGTATGTGATCCCCACTTAAATATTTACTTCATTCTGTTTTTAGTATTGTTATAGCGGTAACAGAAATACAATATCATCTGTTAAGGTTTCAACTGTCTAGCTATCATGGTTCATGAGATACAGCCTGATGACAGACGGACAGACAGACCGACAGACGGACAGATAGATGGACATCAGAGTCTTAGCAATAGGGTCCCGTTTTTTTCCTTTTGGGTACGGAACCCCATAAATATGGGTAAAACCGCAGAAGTAGAGCACATTTGTACGACTGTAAAGTCCGCAAGCGGGTGTATGGAATTGTTTGATTTATGGCAGTTTATTGTTTCGCCGACGCCCTTGGCGACAGGTTTACGGGGAATTAGGGTTTTTTGCGAGGGGAGATAGTGTCTGAAATGTACGGTTTTATGTATTGAAGTTTAGAACTTTTAAAAGTATAATATAATATTTCACAGCAAACAATAACTTTGTATAGTGACATATAGAAATTCCTGTTATAGAGAACCTTGTCTTCAAGAAAACTCTTGAAAAAGCCAAATTAAGAGAAAAACACGACAGATGCGAGCATATATGCGCACCAAAGCATACTTCTTTATTTGAAGTATGCAACCGTTTTAAACCGTGGAAAATCACACAAAAAAGGTTTGTAGACCAAATGTTAGCTGCTAGTTATAGAAAACAATCGAAGAACTGACAAACTGAGGGCTACTAGTAACCGAAATAAGTCTAGTAAAATAAGCATAATTTTGGTTACTGCTGAGCACAATTTGGCCATTTATCAAGTAGTTAAACTATTTGAGCTATATTTTTACCAGTGCCCTGTAATTTATGTAGCGCCAATGTTACGGAAGGCTTTAAATCTGAGAACACCTTAAAATCTCGCTCAAAATTCACGCTGCGTCCCAGCCAGCCGGCATGCTCCCTGCGGGCTGGGCCTAGGTCCCACGGAGCCCCGACCGGGCTCTGCTCAGACCGTCACGCGGGTGTGACAGGGCCCATAAATATCCGTCGAAGGAGTGAAGGTGGATGATTTCCCTGGGGGCGAAAGTTTTTAAAACGGCGACCTTGATCTATATCAAGGATCGATGAGGTGCTGACCTCATCTTTTTGTTTCCGGGTCTTGAGTTTGGATAATAAGTAGGTTTCATTCCCTTATACTACGACGGTGGCAAACAAGCATGTTAAGCAGTTACCGCCGCCTATGCGCGGTTCTCTCCACCCCGCTCTGACGAAATGTAGCCTAACACGAACCACACTACTATTATAAAGGCGAAATTTTGTGTGTGTTGATACCCGAAAATGTGTATGATTGTTACTTCTTCACGAGCAAACAGCTAGACCAATTTTGATAAAATTCTGTATGAAGGTAGCTGACACCCTGGATTAACACAAAGGCTACTTTTTATCCCGAAATAATGCACTGTCCCTGTGGGCTGAGCGGTTAACACCGGGCGGCGCAGCTAGTAGTCTCATAAAATCAAAAGCCGCTTTAGCTCCTCTCGCGTATCCTCAAAAATGACTCGACAAACAGTATCCAAACTGTTGAAACTATTACAATAAAATTTGCCTTACTCACAGTTGATCAGCGTATCCAAATGTTAGCTCCGAGTTCCAGGACTTAATTAGCTGGAGCGAAGTTTGGACGACTTAGCTCCGCTTCAAAAATCATGTTAGCAGTGAGTTTGGTGTTCAAGTGTTTTGCTTGTGACTCTTCACTGAAGATTGTGATAAGATAAGTCCTACTAAATTAATGCAGATTGCAGAGTAATTTCGACGTTTTAGTGCCAAAAATATATTTATTTACGCATTTATTATATCTTATAAATATTATAAATATATATGTACTTAGTTTATGTACTCATAGTTTTATTAAGTATTATATAGATATCGTTTGTACGCAGTGTGGTTTGCCTATTTTCTTCAAATACCCATTCCTTCAATTGCTCAAAGGTTAACTGGAAGAGATCCCTAATAGGGATAAATTCGCCTTTGTACATGTTTCATTTGTTATCAATGTACCTATTTATAACCAGTTGTTGTGTACAATAAAGAGTTTACATACATACATAATAGAGAACAGCGGGTCTGTATGTATATCCGTCACGTTTTGACAAAATTCGAGTGTGAGTGACAGATGCGTTGTCACTTATTTATCACGTGATAAACGCAACTATAGGCTGATCAGTATCGAGGTTCGTTCCGGTAATATCTGCTCGCATAGTAAATCATATTATATTTACATACATTTCAATAAATAGATTTAAATGAATTATATCGCGTATATTAATTATTATTAGCCTTCCTGACGTTTCGGTAACTTTCTAGTTACCGTTGTCACAGGTTGATTGAGAAAAACACAATTGTTCTCTCAAAGTTACATTTGTGCAAATGTGCAAAAGATGGGCCTAATGTGTAAATACAGTTACACAAGTGCCAGAAGGGCATTATTTTTTTATTTAGAAATACCAGCGGTTCAATAAAAGGCTTACTGAGGAGAATCCATACTAATATTATAAATGCGAAAGTGTGTCTGTCTGTCTGTTACCTCTTCACGCTTAAACCGCTGAACCGATTTAGATGAACTTTGGTATATAGATAGTGTCAGTCCCGGGGAAGGACATAGGATACTTTTCATCCCGAATAAATTTTGTGTTCCCGTGGGATGAGCGGGTAATACCGCGGGGCACAGCTAGTAATTAATATACGCGATATAATCCATTTAAATCATTTTATTAAATGTGAGACAGTCGCTGAAACCTAATATTATATATCTTTACATAGTTCAATACAACTTTATTGCGGGACAAGGGGCACAGAGGTCCAATATCGATTATCAATCCCACAGGAGACTATTAAGACGTATGAGTAAGAACGTGCTTCGATTGTATGTACCGTATATACCAGTGGGTATACTATAGTATCATGTAGAAGTAGCTTTAATACTTTTGGTTGTATTGTTAGCGGAGATATTTAATTTAAGACGAGTCTCTCAGTTTTTTTTTTTATATTATTTTTTTAATATTAAGGCATGTAGGCATGTAGAAATAAAGCAACTGGTTGAATAGTTTGATGCTTTGGCTACTGGCTTTGATAGTATAATTGGTAATGCAGTATGGCCCGGACAGCCGTGGGGACGTGGGTTCAAATCCCGCTCAAAGCTTCGCTTCATTGATCGCGTTTAAAAAATGTTTATTTATTTACCTCAACGTTTCGAACGTGATGTAACGTGCATAGCCTTGAAGGGAAGGGGAGGGGCCCACGGACGGGAACGCGGAGGTAATTTTTCAAAACTCACCTGAAGAAGGAGCATTATCTATCCTTTTCATAATTCATATTTTATTCAACTGGTTCAATTATCTTTTGGCTGAATGTGTGTACCTATATATTTATTTTTTATTGTATTTATTTGTTTTTCGTGAAAAAACATTTTTCAAGTTCTCCACTACCCAAAGGTTGTCTGGAAGAGATCGCTCTTTAGCTATAAGACCGCCTGTTGTTTACCTCTAATTGTAATTTCTTGCCTTGTGCTTCTCAAGCCTGTATGTTTTATGAGGTGTGCAATAAAGCGTAACTTGTATTGTATTGTAATTAAATACACTTTTTGAACGCGATTGTACAAAAGTTACAGTTGTGTTGATCGCGAACCGACTTCGAAAGATGTCGACTTGTCGAGCGATTTTCGACTTCTAAAACGTGAGTAAACCCGTTTCATATGTTTCAATACCGCGTTGTCTACCAAACTGTCTGCAACAGTTATTTATAACTTGATGCTTCCCAAGTCCTGGCCCAACGTCACGCCTCGAGTGGCACGTCTGTCGATAAAGACGCCGCTTCCGTTTCCGACCGCCCAAGACGCGACAAAAATTAGTCGACGTGATTAGGCAAGCAAAGCACGATATAATGTCTTGTACGGGTCCATACAATGTATAGGATGGTGAGGTTTAGCCACCCGGTTGAGTTATTGAAAATGATAAGCGTGAGACTTTCTATTGGATGGTTTCACGCAGAGGTATTCCTACAAATGGTATTTTTTTTATTACCACCATATCTATCATAATGAAATTCCAGATTAGTATTGAAATCTGTTTCCTATGGACATGATTTCAGGAAAAATCTGAATAGCATGATGCAGGATCGTCTTTTGTTTTGTATGGCGGGCGACGCCTTGCCAGTCTGGCGCCATCTGTTGGTCATAATTTCTTTGTCCTCTCATCACGCCGTAACGGCTGGACGACTTATAACCAACTAGCTGTGCCCCGCGGTGTTACCCGCTCATCCCACGGGAACACTAAATTTATTCGGGATGAAAAGTATCCATGTCCTTCCCCAGGACTGAAACTATCTATATACCAAATTTCATCTAAATCGGTTCAACGGTTTAAGCGTGAAGAGGTAACAGACAGACAGACAGACAGACAGACAGACACACTTTCGCATTTACTCGTATAATATTAGTATGGATATGGATTTTGGTACAGGTATAGCTGGACATCCAAAGATAGACGAAGTTGCACCTTCTAGTATAAAATTGTAAAAATTCAATCTTTGTCCTCCCATCGCGCCTAAACAAACATCACGGCTGTATACCGATTTCAAGAATCTTTGGTGCATAATGTACAATTCACATAGATCGGGCCGGGCCGGGTCTGCTGCCGCCGCGTCGCGACAGGCGCTCTGACAGCCGGCAGCGGCCGACCGTTCCAGTGACCCGGTCGGGCGGGTTCGACTGCCGCCACGTTCCAGCGGGCGCTGGAGGGCCCGGCGGCAGCCGACTGCGTCCGTCCAGCGATCAAATTCTAGGGCGAAAAATGAAAATGAAAATGAAAATGATTTATTTGAATAACAATTGTTACAAGTCGATTCTTACATAATTTTTATAAATTACATGTACCTACATGTCCAATTTCGTCTCATTTAAAATACACACACTATAATACTAGTGGTAGATTAAAAAAATCCTTATAGTCGTAAAAACAATTTTCATGAAGCCATTTTTTTAGTTGTACTTTGAAACTTGTGGTGGTAGTTGCATTTGTTACATTTTCAGGTAGCCGGTTGTACACTATCGGTCCCAAGCTATAAATGCATTTTTTAGTTTTAGCTAATTGGTGTGGCGCTACTACGAGCCTATTAAGGTTTTTGTTGCTGCGTAAGGGGTATCTGGAGTTAATACCCTTGCGTTTAAACATGTCCAGGTTGTCGTGCGTAAACGTTGCCACCTGGTATACGAGTAGGCACGGTAGGGGTAAAATATGGAACTCCTGGAATAGTTCTCGGGCCGGAGCGTCCTTCGGCCTGCCTGCCATAGCTCGAACCGCTCTTTTTTGCATCGAGAAGACGCGATACCAATCCGCTGCCATAGCCCACAGTTCCACACCGTAGGTCAGCACTGAGTGGATTGTGGCGAAGTAACACTCTCGCACCGCCGCCTTGCCGGCAGTGCGCGCCAGACGGCGCAGCGCGAAGCACGCGCGGCCCAGGCGGCTGCACATATCATTTATATGCGTCTCCCACGACAACGTCTGGTCTAGGTGGAAGCCCAGCAGGCGTGTGCAGGGCACATGCTGTATAGGGGCATCAGCCGCGCACACGCGCAGGGTCTCGCCGGCGTGTCCATTTAATTTAAAAGTTATGAAGCAGGTTTTGTCTTTATTTAGTGCTAGGCCGTTCGACTTGAACCAATTGTGCAGTTGGTTGATTACACTGTTTAAGGCGCTTTCTAATTCCTGTTTGGAGGGCGTGCTAACTATGGCCGTGACGTCATCAGCGTACATAAATATGTTAGCGCCGTTTATTGCCTGCGGTAGGTCGTTCAGGAGTATGGTGAATAATGTATTGGAGAGGCAGGATCCTTGAGGGACGCCCATTAGGTTTTGGCGCTCCGAGGACACGACGTTTCCACCACCGCCGACCACTACCTGTGCTCTGCCAGTCATAAAAGATATCGCTAAGCTTAATGCAGGACCGCGGATGCCGTAGTGAGCGAGTTTGTCAGCGACAAGACCGTGGTCGGCGGTGTCGAAAGCACGTGACAGGTCGCAGCAGATGACGGCTACGTGACGTTTCGCCTCGCGTGCAAGCAGCACGCAGTGCACCACCTCCCGCACAAGGTCGGTTGTCGACCGGCCTTGCCGGTAAGCATACTGGCTGTCCGATAGTATGTTTCTCGGCGTCCAAAACGCTAGCAATCTTTTATTTAACCCTACCTCGAAACATTTACTGGGGGCGGGGACCATTGCGATAGGGCGGTATGATTTGAGGTCTGATTTTTTTCCCTTTCCTTTGTATAGGGGGCAGATTTTAACCTTTTTCAAACAACTTGGGTATGTTCCTAACCTCATACAGTTGTTGAATAGGTGGGCTAAGACGAAACAGATTGCTGGGCTGGCGTGTTTGAGTAGGTTAGCGGACAGGCCATAGGCATCCGTACTGTTTTTCGGGGCTATAATATTTGATAAAATATTGTGTACTTCGTCCGGTGTAAACTGGCCCAACCTGATGGAGCAGTCGCTTTGTGAAGAGCGATCAGACAGGACTGCGAGGCAGCGGAGGCGGTCTGCGGGAGGCGCGCCGCACGCGGCGGCCGCGGTTACAAACTCCGCGTTTAGCGCGTCCACCAGCTGCTGCTTGGAAGTAAACGGGTTTCCGTCGGTGTCCACCAGCAGGTCGGTGTAATCGGCGCGTTCGTGGGCCTTTCTGGCCAACTCTGTGTTGATCACTCTCCACATTGCTTTACTTTTGTTGGGATTTTTTTCTATTAAAGAATTGAAATGGTCGGTCCGTTTGGTCTGTAGTTTATAGTCGTATAAGTTTATAATTTTGGATGTTGTGGATGTGAGTTCGCTGTTTTGGGGGTTGTTTTTAGATAAATTTATGATGTCGAACACTAGCAATTTTAGGTCGATTAGTTCAGAGTCGACCCATGGATTATTTTTGGGGTGGACGGTGATGTTTTTAAATGGAATGTGGATGTCGAGAAATGAGGTCAGGATATTGATGACCTTGCTTGCGAAGTGCTCGCATTCCCCGCGGTGTCTATCCACTACTACCTGCCAATCTACGGATTCGAGCGCGGTAACAAAGGAAGATTTATTTTTCTGGCTATAAATGCGCTTTGTTATCAGTGCGGGCGCGGGGGGCGCCGAGCGCGGCGCGACCAGGCGCTGCGCTGCGTGATCGCTGAGGTTGGTGTTTACGCACGTCGCGCACATACGGTCGTCCCGGATATTAGAGTAAGCGTGATCCAGTAATGTGGCGCTTTCCCCTTCTATTCTAGTGGCCTCTTCTACGCACTGACAATACCGATGAGCGGATAGTATATCTAGGAGCTTTCTTGTGATAGGGGTGTTGCAGTGTAAATCAATGTTTATGTCTCCCATTATGATTGCATTTAGTTTTTCATCGTCTATTTTTGTTAGTAACATATCGAATGCTCTTAGGTATTCGGTATGACTAGTTAAATTTGAGTGGTAAATTCCTACTATTAGTAGATTATCGTCTAGTATATGTATCGCACATACGTCAAATAATTGCTCGCAAGATAACTCACAATAGTCAGGCCTGTTTACGGCTTTAATGTGAGGTTTCGCGTAAATGCAACTACCACCACGTTCTATATTAGGTCTACAATAATATGACAACAGGTCAAAGTTTGTTAGCGTAACATACTGAATTTCGTAACTATGCAAAAAATGTTCTGTTAAAATTAAAACATCACATTTGAGGTCGTCCGTGAGTAGGAGTTCGAGTTTTGTCGTCTTGCCGTGTAGACCTCTAATATTTTGGTGGCACACTGTGATGGTTTCGGTTTGTGGTGTCCGTGTGTCTCGCCGCTGCTGGAGCGATCGGTTCTGCGCCGGCGGTTGATCCGACGGAGCGGCGGTGGGAGGGAGCGCGCCTCGCGCGCTCGGTGCTAACGCGAAACCACTCGCTCACCTCCGTACCCAACGGCCAGATGTCAGCGGACATAACAGACTCGAACTTGCTGTGCGGGACTGTTATAGCGAAAGATGCGTAATATTGATGTTTTAGTCGTAATTTTTCTACGGTGCAAATCATGTTGTTTATTTTCTTTGTGATGTATGCTTGGATGGCCTCTGGGGTGGTATCGTGTTTGAAGAAGCAGGCATGGATTTTTTTTACGCGTTCTGTCGTGTGTAGTTCGGTATCAGCTGGGCCGGTTCCAGTGACGGCAGTTCGCCTCGGACGTAATTGCATACGGCCTCTTTTGTATACTGCCGTTTGCCACTTAGTGCGGGGGTCATCGGTAGTGTTGTTTGAGATCTCTGTGATGTCGTCAATGGGAGTGTTAGTGTGTACTGCTGGTGTTGGTGTTTCTACCTGAAGTGCGGGGGCTAGTCTTTCGGTGGGTTCCAACTGTTGCCTGGGGTTTTGTCCAGTGTTGCTGGTGGTAGCGGGCATCGAATTGCGCCTCGTATCGTTACGGGTTACCTTCGGCGGGAGCGTCCGTTGTTGGTTTGCCGTCGGTAGTTTCTTGCTCGCTGCCGTTGCCGAGGGATTTTTTGCGTATGGCTTGGCCGCCTCCGGTTCATTCGGGCTACAATTGCTTGATGATTGTGAATTGCACTTTTGACACACAGTTTGGGAGTTTTCTGACTTATATATTTTATCGTTTAACTTTTTAATTTCGGCTAGTGCACGATCTATTTTATTTTCAATAGGAGTTAGGAACTTTGTTAACACTTTTTCGATGGCATCTATAGTGGATTTTGCCATTTTTTTTGAGGATTTTCGTTTTATTTACCGAGCGCACACGAACGCGTTAGTAGGTAGGTACCGGCGATGGACGTGCGAGCGGAGCCGATGGCGTGCGGCGGTAACCGAACGGAGCCGATGGCGCGCGGCGGTAACTGAACGTAGCCAACGGCGCGCGGCGGTGACTGAACGGAGCCACTTACGCGCGACGACAGCCGAGCACCTCCGTCCGCGTCCGCAAGCGCCCGATCGGCCGGCAGCAGCGCCAATAACATTCGAATATCGAATCTGACTGTCGTAAAGAAGCTTTACATTCATTTGGCAACTATTTAGATGCGCTTCAGCGCGCGCCGACTCCGCCCGCTCGGTGGGAATCGTACATAAAGAGTTGGGCATCCCTAGATGGCTATAGGATACTTTCACGTTACTAAGCAAAAAATCATAGTAACACATTTTTCTGCGCGGACGAATTTTGCCGTAGTTTTGTAAAGCAGTTATAAAGTAAAGGTACCTTCCTTTCATATCTATATGCATACCACATCTACGTACACATTTTCGTAAATAGGACTCCATAGCCTGTAGCACAAATTACCAATGATGTAGCAAAAAGTAAAAACTGAAAAAAACACCGTTTACCATTTTTCACCAATTCCAATCCAGTAAATTAAATACGAAACAAACTCCACACGTGTCGTCACGCTCGCACGTCGTCACAATCAAAAGAGGTATAAAGTCGGCCGTCTGCGCACGTTTTATAAAGCGCGCGCTGGCCGCGCACGTACGACATATTAACGAACACCGTGCGACATACGTGACCGCGCGCGATTCTCGAACGCAGAGGGGACACTGTTTTTGTAGTCGGTTATGGGGAATAATGGGGTTGATGGTGATAATTTGTGATGCGAAAATGGGGGATAGGTATTTCTATATTTCTAACTAAAGGAGATTCGTAAATAAGCTCGAGAGCTTACGTATACTACAATCGTTTTTGTACCAAAATTGGTTAAAACCTATCGTAGCCGCAGTGGTGCGATACGAAATATGTAGATAGATAGGTAATCAATGCCCATACGAAACGGAAGAAAACATTTTTAGCAATTTCATCTTTCGCCATAGAAAATTGGGCTTCGATACATTTCAAGATTTTTATTATGCTTATTAGAGAAATTTCCTTTATTGGGTAGTATATATATATATATATATGTAAGAGTAAAAAATAACAAACGGACTTAAATAAATACTAATCACTTAAAGAAAATCTAACTACTAATGATTGCTTTTGCGCAGCTGGTGACGCGGCTAATATATAGTGGCACATAAGATATAACCATTAATGTTAATCAACATTATGAAATAGAACTCGTGATCTTAACACCTTATCAAATCAACGAGACTACAGTGTATCTGTAGGGCCCACATTCAAACACAAATACCTACGTAGTAATTTATAGCATATTCTATGTTCACTTATTTCATTTTATTATTGAGTAATATTCACAAAGTCTACTTTTCCAAAAACAAAACAACTGACACAACCTTATCGTACAAACACATAAACACACTACCGAACCCTTATCAGTGACCTACCGCAGACTATCCGGCTCGAAGGACTCATATTCAAATGTAACGGATCCGAATCCAAGATGGCTGATAGCGCCATTATCGCGACGCCATAAATCACTGTCGCGCGGGAAATTTTCCATTTTATTCGATGAGCTAATATCTCAATTTGCTTCCGATGAATGAAATGTTTCTGTTTTGATTGTGGCATTATGACTGTTTTATCGACGCTGAAATATGATTTAGGTAGTTCAGTATTTGGGTAGTATTTTTGTGTGGAATGAGATGACTATTTTCTAATACGTTATCTTGATTGTGCCTTGCCAAGTGCTTTTATAAGGTAATAATAGTTTAATTGATCTAAATTTTATGGAGTCCAAACTGAGCTCTCTTAAAATGAATGTATTTTTTTTTTTCAGAACGATTATGCCATACGGCGACTATGCATTTTGTATGTCATTTGAAGACTGTGGACACCGACGGCTTAAATAATTTGTGTAGTGAAAATAAAGTAACTTAACCTATACTAACTATAATCACAATTATAGGTACTGTATCATATAAATAGTAGATGATCAACAAATAAAAAAATGTAAGTAGGTTATTTTACGTACAAAAATAATGTTGATAACGATGATTGATCGCAACATTAACAGCCACTGCAATTTAAATGATGATGTTAATAGAATTCAATTCAACAAGTAAATGTATTGCATTTTTTACATAATAACTGTTTTTCATTTCTCAAAACAATTTTTAGACAAAATATTTAAAGACATCGCAGAATAACTCTACTAAAAACAAAACAACTAACACAATCGATAAGATTGTGCGATAACACAAGTTTGGGCGATAACACAATCTTATCGCCCAAACACATTAACAGTGATCTTTATTTTACCTTTAATTTTTAAGCTTTTATTTACCCTCTTCAATAAATCATTATGTATTTCAGAAATATAACCCATAGCAAACATTATAAATCACTATAAGAAAAACTTCGCAGTCTGTTTGTTTCACTTTATTTTTATTACATTATTATTCATTAGATCGACTTTCCTGTAGTTTAGTAGTTATCGACGGACGTCTAGACAAACTTCTGCCGTTAGAAATGAAATTTAAATGCATTACTGATAGAAAAGGAGTTTCGCAAAATGATTAGTTTTTCTTAGAGCTAGGAGCTACAATCAACGTTTCGAATGGCATATGTATGAGATAGTATCTGTTTTAAGCGAAAGTTTATTTATTTTGAATGTAAATTCCGAACTTGTCATTTCATACATTTAAAACGACAAAAATCAATATAATTATTGTGGTCATGTTACGATGATATCATTATTTATGTTTGCGATATGGTCAATAAATCACTCAAATGAAAATGGCATTGTCAATCGAATCAGGCCCTAGGTAATTCTTATTATAGTCACGCAAAATAGAGATATACTAGAGACCCGTTGCGGCGTAGAACCGCCGCTAGAATATGGAAATCCGGTAGTGTTACAGAAAATAACTACTTTATCGATAAGAAGTTTTTGGGGAACGAAGAATAAATACTGTAAAAAAACACGTTAAAATTATGTTTTAAAAACGTTAAAACATGCCAGGCTAGAGCCAGGCCTGGGGCCCTATGATGGTTGCGTTTATCACGCGATAAATAAGTGATAAAGCATCCGTCACGCTTTGACATAATGCGAGTGTGAGTGACATATGCTTTGTCACTTATTTATCACGCGATAAACGCAACCATCATAGGCCCCCAGATCTGTTTCACAAATAAATTTTATTATTTATTTATAAATATTTTAAATAATTAACATATTTTCATAGGACCGAACATAAGATTGGTAGAATTTTAATTTGTTGTTCTTTCTTCAGGACATAAGTTTATTGATTTGATCGATTTCTATCAATTTCCAGAAATAGCACATGAATCCAAACGACAGATTTGGTCACTCACTACGTAGGTTTTAAAAAGGAAATCATGGAGTGCGTAACTGTTTATGTATCATTTATAATCGTAAACCTACTTCAAAATATTGATAATAAAAAATGTTACATAAACTCAATTGTATGAAATAGAGAGTAAAAAACGTTTAAAGATACACGAAAAACCACTATTATCAATGCTTGTTTTTTTTATGAAATTCAATAGATCGTGCAAATTTTCTTAATATGGGTGCTGCCATGTCATCACTCATCATCATCAATCATTTATTCAATAACAATTACACATTGTGTTTGAAATTCTTACGCTAGTTATACTTAATCAAACCATACTTACTAATCTAAATAAATTACTGACCAACAATACTCCACCATAAAAAAAAAGAATGTGTCAAATATGTGTAATAAAAAAAAACAATATACAAAATAGCTAAACATGTTTGAAAAAAGAATATAAGATATATTTTTTTTCAATAAATTTAGAGCTGAAGGCCTAATACCCGAATTCCAAATTCAAACTTTCATGTCTTTCCTCTCATTGAAATAGTGTCTGAGAGAAGAGTGAGGGAGATGCTATCTATACTCTCAAGTCTATAATGTAAACCTAATTTTAGGGTTCCTTACCATAGTCGGTAAAAACGGAAGCCTTATAAAATCAATTCGTTTTGTTGACAGCAGAATTTGACAAATTTTATTTCGAATAAGAATAAGAATGATCAGCCAGACGTCATTAATTCAAATATGATTTATTCTTGAGCACGTCGATTTTTTGAAATTTGCATCATATGTAGGTTATTTCTACCATCAAGTTTCGCATGTTAGGGTAACATGTTAATTATTCCACATTGCCAACTCGTCCACAATGTCAGCTCGTCTATATTCCCATCTGGGTCACAATGCCAACTTGTCCACACACCCAACACGTCCACATTGCCAACTCGTTTATACACCCAACTCATCTGCATTGCCAACTCGTCTATATTACCAATTCGTCTCCATTGGCAACTCGTCCATATTCCTAATTCGTCCACAATGCCAACTCGACCATATTGCTAACTCGTCCATATTCCCAACTCATCCACAATTCCAACGCGTCCATATTGCTTACTCGTCCACAATGCCAACTCGTCCACAATGCCAACTCGTCCACAAATACAACTCGTCCACATTTCCAACTCGTCCATATTCCCAACTCGTCCACATTCCCAACTCGTACACATTGCCAAATCGTCCACATTGCCCAATCGTCCATACACCCAACTCATCTACATTGCCAACTCCTTCATATTACCTACTCATCTTTATTGCCAACTCAACCATATTCCCAACTCGTCCACAATGCCAACTCATCCATATTGCTAACTCGTCCACATTTCCAACTCGTCCATACACCCAACTCGTCTACAATACCAACTCGTCCTTATTATTAACTCGTCTGTATTGCCAATCTCGTCCATATTATCAACTCGTCCGTATTACCAACTCGTCTTCATTGCCAACTCGTTTATATTCCCAACTCATCCACAATGCGAACGCGTCCATATTACTTGCTCGTCCACAATGCCAACTCGTCCACAAATACAACTCGTCCACATTTCCAACTCGTCCATATTCCCACCTCGTCCACAATGCCAAGTCGTCCACATTACCAACTCGTCCATACACCAAACTCATCTACATTGCCAACTCGTCTTCATTTCCAACTCATCAACAATGTCAACTCGTCCAAATTGCTAACTCGTCCACAAATACAACTCGTCCACATTTCCAACTTCTCCATATGCCCAACTTGTTCTCAACTCGTCCACGTTGACAACTCGGCCGTAGTACCAAGTCGTCTTCATTGCCCACTCGTCCGTGTTCCCAACTTGTTCCTTTTGCCAACTCATCCACATTCCCAACTCGTCCATATTCCCAACTCGACCACATTGACAACTCGTCGATATTACCAACTTGTCCGTATTACCAACTCGTCTTCATTGCCAACTCGTCCATAATACGAACTCGTCCACAATGCCCCCTTGTCTATGTTCCCAAATTGTCAATTTTACCAACTCATTCACATTGCCAACTCATCCACGTTTCCAACTCATCCATATTCCCAACTCGACGATACACCCAACTCGTCTACAATACCAACTTGTTCTATTATCAGCTCGTCTTTATCGCCAAATCTTCCATATCACCAACTCGTCCGTATTACCAAGTCGTCTTCATTGCCAACTTGTCCGTATTACCAACTCGTCTTCACTGCCAACTCGTCCATAATGCGAACTTGTCCATATTACCCACTTGTCCATGTTCCCAACTTGTCAATTTTACCAACTCATCCACATTGCCAACTCATCCACATTTCCAACTCGTCCATATTCCCAACTCGACGATACACCTAACTCGTCTACAATACCAACTTGTCCTTATTATCAGCTCGTCTTTATTGCCAAATCTTCCATATCACCAACTCGGCCGTTTTACCAAGTCGTCTTCATTGCCAACTCGTCCATATTCTCAACTCGTCCACATTGCCCACTCGTCCGTGTTCCCAACTTGTTAATTTTGCCAACTCATCCACATTCCCAACTCGTCCATGTTCTCAACTCGTCCACATTGCCCACTCGGCCGTGTTCCCAACTTGTTCATTTTACCAACTCATCCACATTCCCAACTCGTCCATATTCCCAACACGTCTACATTAACAACTCGCCCATATTAACAACTCGCCCATATTAACAACTCGTCCATATTCCCAACTCGTCTATATTACCAACTTGTCAATTTTACCAACTCATCCACATTCCCAACTCGTCCATATTCCCAACTCGTCCACATTTCCAACTCGTCCATTTTACCAACTCATCCATATTACCAATGTATATTATAATGTACATTCCCAACTTAGCTACATTGTCAAGTCGTCCATATTCTCAACTCGACCACATTTCCCATCCCGTCGACATGCAAGCGGAAGGATTAAGTTTTTTCTTGTAAAATACCATTTAATTTACCATAACTCATGCCATTTTCCTTGGAATTATTTTTTTGGTGGACTTACCTATATAATCATATTTATAATAATCTATCATAAATTTACTTATTTGAATGACGTATAAATTAGTTTTACTAATTTTTTTCTGCTTTTATTTATTGTAAAACGCCTATAAAAATAATCTATTCTTGAATGACGGTCAGTTTTTCTAGTCTTTCGAGCACCAGTCCAACTCGCACTTAACCGGTTTTTTTCTCCACATTTTTAACAGGTATGCGAAAAAAGTTTCCATATAAACATTTTAAAAAGAAAAACAACCTGGTAATTTAGAGCATTGACATAATAGCCCCCAATAAAAAAGACATTAAAAGTTGTCAGAATATGTTTACTGTCATTCATTGTCAACAAACTGTAAAATTATTTTTTCATATTCAAACATGTTTTAAGTGTTGCGGATATTATGTTGCCGACTCAAAAATAATATTTCATCATGCTGAACAACTTACTACAGGTTTGTGAGCAAATCATGCTTATTATTATTTGGTCATCTTATGTCAAAATAGGGATCACAGGTCACGTGGTCAAAGTCACGTGGTTAGCGCACAGTAGTTTTTTCAAATCCATTTTTCAGTACCTTTTCAGAAAAAAATAAAAATTCCAAGAGTTTTATGCACCTCTCCAGCATGAGACGAATCTAATGACATATCATTTATCAAAATCGGACCATAACTGTAGATCTGATGGGATGTACAAAAATCGGCCTCGCGTAATATATATATAGATATACTTATCACACATTTATATAATTCTTAACCATTTAATACAATTGCCTGTTGTATGAAGACAGCCAAAAAAAGGGGAATTTTAACAGAATATTAAGACATGTAACTAATACTTTTTCTACAATAAACATTATCTTATCTTATAGAAACTGTCAATGATTAGTCGCGACGGTCATAGGTATAGGTTTGCAGGTATATTATATAGAAAACTTGTGCTAAGACAAAAGAAGTGACGGTCAGTTATAACAGCTCTGATTTGCAGTAGATACCAACTTTACTAACACCGATAAGGTATCTATCAAGTTTGCCTTACACTAAATACTGCACAAGTCTCATATATAACATATTACACTAACGTCCCAAAACGTAATAAATCCAAATTCACGATCATTCCAAAAACTACTTTCATTTCAAGCTCACAAAGATGATATTTGCTCGAGCGTGGCGTGTGATTTAAAATGATTGGATGTTAGATAAGATGCGTCCAAGTGTCAAACGTGGTCTATTATGACTTGATCGAGAAATATCGGCGAGTTTAATACGGTCGGGTGACTTTTTTGTCGCTTGCATTCTATTGAAGTACAGCTCATTAAACTTGCGGACTCCCTTCGCTGAGTTTACTTGATAGTTGTATGGGTTTGGGAAGTTTGTGTGGGATACAATACCGCTAACAAAATATGTGATGATGTCTTTCTTCGAGTTCGATAACAGTAACTTATACGCCTCGGACTACTGTGTGATCAAATCCCGGGGTATTCGGTGCACGAATAACTTAACACTTAGGACAGCAGGCGTCGAATGATACTTCCACCGAAACCCCGCGATTTTACCACTGATGAAATTTCACTATCTGTACTAAAGTCGGTAAGTCACTTTCAACTTTCAACCTTATTTTATGAGAGTAGGGGTCAGTGACAATTTTACACACATAAACTGTCATTGACTGGTTATTTGAAGTGCCAATAATTTGAATACTTGATCCTACGTATGATCCAAAAATGAGACTAGTACCAAATATATAAACTTGTAACTTACGTCAGAGCAATAAATAAATATCGGACAACCTGACACAGACTGACCTAGCATCAAAGTAAGCTCTACTAGACTTGTGTTATGGGTACTAGACGACGATATACCGCCCCCTGCCTGCTATACGGCCACATCTCCAAAAACCATTTTTTCGAGAAATCGCTTGTTAAAGTTTTGGCAGCGTAGTGCGTGGTAGTAAAACGGGGCGTACTCCTTGAGTTTTGGGTCAATTCATTTTAAATTTAACTTTTTTTACTCTACATGATATAACGCTTCTCATGAATACGTCTTTTTTTATAAAACGTGTATATATTTAAAGATACGAGGCCTTTAAGATAGGTACTTAGAGTTGTGGCCGTATTGCAGAAACATTTTGTTGAAATTTTGAGATGCGTCCAAAACCGAACAAGAATTTTTGGAAAATGGTAACATGAAAATTATTATAAAAACACTAAAATAATTAAAATACCTTTATTAATCAACTTTTGTTACAGTAACAACATCACTGTAAGCGATAATCAGTGCATGCAGCTTTAATACCAACTTTCTAGATATGCAGATATTATCATCATTTTGCCTATAATTAATGATTATCTGGTACCTTCCCTTTAAGGCACTTGTATCTTTAATTATCGTGTTAACATGTACCGTATATGGTATAATACCATGTACCATGTACAAGGAGGCCCCATAGTTTTAGGTTTTAGCGTGGACTAGGTTCCCGTTGATATTAGTGTACTGTTTTCCAGAATTCTTCAACTTCTTTACAATATTACCTTTTCATTGTGCAGGATAAGCTTTTCGTTTTCTACTTTTAGGTTTAGCAATACTGGATGAAGACTTGTTCAAATCAAAGTCCCAATTTATGTGAGTCGGTATTTACAACGAATTTTTAGAACACCTTGGCCCAAGATGTAGGACGTGGCTCTCATAGTTCTATTTAGACATAGTCTCGGATAATATAATTCCACCTAAGTTCAACTGCTCAAATATAATAGCCACACTCAATCCGGGTAAGCCAGGCAACGAACCAAAGGGTTACCGACCTCTACTACTTAGTTGCGTCTACAAATTTTTGGAGAGGCTAATCTACAATCAAATCGAACCTTTTGTCGACAAAATAATTCCTGTGCAGCAGGCTGGATTCCGTAGTGGTCCGAACTACGTGGATCAGGTAAATGTCGCGCACAACACACATAGAGGCTGATTTTCAAAGGAGAGAGAAAACCGTGGCAGTATTTTCGACCTCTCAGCTGCATTCGATAGCGTATGTAGACAGGAGCTTATCTATAAGCTCCTGAACGTGGTGCAGATGGTGGGACTAATCAACTCTATGCTCAGCAATAGGGAATTTATCGTCTACCTCGGAAGTACTCCGAGCAAAGTCAGAAAGCTGAACAATGGACTACCTCAAGGATCGGTCCTGGCCCTGCTCCTGTTTAACCCATATCGTGTGTGTATAGGTTGAACAGGAGTGGGTCAGGACCGATTCCGAAAACAGAGAGTCGGAAATTTATGTATGGTGATGACATCGCCATCACAAACCAGCATGGCAAATTAAAATCCTCGAAGGAAGCTCTTACTCGCAATCTGGAATGACATTTCTGATTAGGCTACCCCAATGCTAGTAAAACAGAAGTTGCGACATTCCATCCTTGCAACAAAGAAGCAAATTATGAGCCAAATATATGCTTCAGAGAGACTGCGCTTAAATTAAATCCTACACAAAAGTACTTGAGTCACTCTAGACCGCAGTCTTACCTATATGCGAAGAAGCTACAGACGCCGAATTACATACTCCACAACTCCACTCTAAGGGGAACTACTTGGGGAGCAACAACTGATGTGCTACGCACTACCAGTCTTAGCCTAGTTTACTCCACAACAGAGTATTGCGCGCCAGTTTGGCTCAACAGCGCACAATAACGTTTCTTTCGCTTATATTTAAAGAGATTCATGGTAATAATACTAGAATATACGTTATTTCTATTAGACGCAACTCAAAAAAAATATTACAAATTTATGCTATACAGCCACAACTGAAAAGTGACTGTCTTGCAGGGAGTCACCTGACAATTTTTGGTCAGATCCATAAGGCCACTTGTGGAAAAAAGGCTCTTAAGGACACTTTTTCTTATGGTTCTCGAAATAAGGTGGTAAATTAACCTATTCTGACTACGAATCTGCAATAATCCGAAAAAAAATTTTTTTTGAGATGTGGCCGTATAGCAGGCAGGGGGCGATACATTCTTATATACATAGATATACATACACATATACCTACTTAAATAGGTTACATAAAAAACATCCATGACCCAGGAATCAATATTCGATTTCATTACACAAATTGACCCTTGCTGAGATTCGAACCCAGGGCCGGCTCAGTAGACACTACCACTGGTCCAATCTGCGTCAAGTTATACCGTTAAACCTGTTGTATCAAAGACACCCCTGCATTCGAAAGTCACCCCAGATTACGGTGTATTCTAAATTCGTCTCCCGTCTCAAATCCCGTGACGTAAACAAAGCAACGTGACGGGAAACAGTTACCCGGCACCTATATTCACAATGTGCACAGTGATCTTAAGGTCAAGTAAATTTCGTAGTGAAAGATTGCTCATATTTAAAGAAGACGATATAATATTGACACAAGGGTTGCATGATTTTGCTATAGATACTTATAAAGTTAGTTATTATTACAATAAAAATTAGTTCAACACATGGTTTTCGTATGTTTCTTTACTGATCTATTTACACCTCACCAATATTGGCTTGATCGCTGTCATAAATATGGTCTTATAAAGATTTTGATATGAAGAATTTGACAAACTAACTTTATTATATAAAGAAATTACTTCTACATAATAATAAGGGCATATCGTTTGTACTTTCTAGATATCGCATGTTGCATATTGCTTTTTACGCCTTCCAAAATACAGTATATTGATATCAATGAGAAATTAATTGTCATATCGATTACACCGAATTGAGCAAAACGCTAAAAGTCAAACATAAAGTGGCGAAATTTCGGACGGGGGTCGTTATAAACGTAGAATTTATAGTTTCCCAATTTAAATGGAGAGATAACGTTCTCGAGAATATTTCGCATACGAAATGATGAAAGTTTCTGGAAAGTCTCGGAACACATCACTAATCATGTCACATATCACTCAAGATCCTCAAAGAATGCACAACTTGTGCAATCAATGTCAACATAAACATTAGGCCCTAGGCCCGCTGTTTGCAGACCGAGCAAAAGTGACAATGCGTCTGACTTTGTGCATCGGACACGAACTAACGTCAGCAGGGGGGTTTGTTAGGGGCCCGTCCACTGGCTGCTATATAAAGAGGGCTCCTAAAATCCGTTCTGCTATGCGAACTGGATAAATTCCGATTCAATTTAAAGATCAAATAGAGAGATTGATATTATGTTTCGTTTTTAGGGTTCCGTACCCAAAGGGTAAAAACGGGACCCTATTACTGAGACTTCGCTGTCCGTCCGTCCGTCCGTCCATCCGTCCGTCCGTCCGTCCGTCCGTCCGTCCGTCTGTCACCAGGCTGTATCTCAACAACGGTGATAGCTAGACAGTTGAAATTTTCACAGATGATGTATTTCTATTGCCGCTATAACAACAAATACTAAAAATAAAATAAAATAAATATTTAAGGGGGGCTCCCATACAACAAACTTGTTATAAATTATATATATGTATAGGTACGGAACCCTTCATGCGCGAGTCGGACTCGCACTTGCCCAATTTTTTTCATGAAGATGATACCCTGTGTCCATAACTGTCGCGTTGTTACTTCAGTGTATGTTTCATGTGGAAGAACTATTTTTAAGTCCCTGTAATTGGCTCTATGCTTCTATTTAGGTTTCTATGTGCAACGTTTTATCTGCTGGTTCTCCGAAATAAATAAATAAGTTAGATGTGTCTGTTCACTGCTACCAAAATACGTTAAGGTTGTAAGTTTGAACAAATTCTTCTATCTAGACTATATCATTGAAAAAAAAAAATAGAATAAACTTTTACTATAATTCGACCTAAGTATCTGACCAGATATACGAGTATGTACTTGTAACTCCATAAGTTGTCATTGAAGCGTTAACAGTTATAATCGATTTAGTAATTACAATAATGCAAAGGGAATAGTAATAAATAAAATATGAAAAAAAAATGGAACCTATTCAAAAAAAAAAACTAATTCTTTATTTCCTTAACTTATTTACAATATATCAGTAGGCTGATGTCTCTTTTTAAGTTTTTTATAAACCTGTGTTAAGAGACACCGCTCTTCCTTACAGTGTTATCTATGCTATATACTATACTATTAACCATTGTCTCTTGTAAACTTACCGCGGAACTGGCTAAAGATACTTTTTCAAATCCAGCAAGGTGTATAAATGTTTGACATTATTCGTCAACAAAGAAAAATCCCTAACACCCCGTTTTGGCATCATTTGTAAGTACGCGACTCGCCTACATAACGTCAAGTTCTTTCGTTACACAGCTATAAAAATATTCCTAACAAAAGACAGTCAAATAAAACAGCTGACTCGATGTCCATTCAAACCTATCGTCAGTCCGCCCTTGCACACCCCTTGTTGACAGTCCTCCCGATTCGCCCCTGTCATGGTGAATTTATTTTGTCACTCGCCCCCATCCTAAACCTAATAAGGATCAGAGATAGTCACGAAAATACCGGTTAATAACAGAAGGATTCTCGCAAATTCTCGCCCAGACTTTGCTTCGTGAAATCTTAATTTAATTTACAAGAAAATAAAGGGGCTACTGATGAGAAGAGAATTTTATGAGTAAAAGGGAAATAATCCTTAAGGTTACGGGGTATCCTTTGAGTTATTATTCGGGACCTTGGCTTTATGTGTTTTAAAATTTCTGAAAAGATTTCCTTAAGCTTTCGTCAATTGTTGCTTAACTTTGGAGGTGAGGCTATTTTTACCTTTAATCAAATATTTAAAAAGCGTGACTTTTGGTTACTTTGTTCTCAAAAAGTTAATTACGTTCTTAAGGGATTTTTATTTAAATTCATCGGCTTTGAAAGTCAAATCTAAATCAATTATAATGTTTCATTGTATATGAGCGTGTAGAGGTGTGCCGTTCTCGAGAATGTTCCTCAATTTCTATGGGGAAAGAACGTTGTCCAGAACATTCCCCATACAATCGGGAAACGTTATCTAGAACGGTAGATTTCTACGAGCATGTTTGCCCTGCGTTTTAGTTTTGAATTCAAAGTCTATACTAGCAGGCTTAGAGAAAGAGCTACATGCTTCATCAGCTATACCAAGAAGAGTTAGTGACTCTTTTATATTTAATATTCTGTAAAATATGTTTACTACTCAGACACCGCAAGAAAAGCCTACGGCTGAATTGAATATAGTATATAAGCCCTCACTACGCAATATCAATCCTTAAATTTTGCCTTTTTGTTCCAAAATTAACATATGTACTTCGCTGCTGCCCCTTGTGGAAATTTCCAAATCTCTTGTTACCTCTGGATGATCTTATTAAAACAAATTTAGAAACAATTTTAAACATACAACTCAGCGAACAATCCTGGACTCAGGCATCCCTTCCCATTCGTTACGGTGGGATGGGAATACGCAAAATTAGTAGTGTTTCCTTACCGGCATTTTTGTCTTCTGTCCATAGCTCAGTTAATCTTGTAGGTAAAATCCTAAGGGTTCTGCCCTCAAACTATGAGATTACTGACTTGGCAGAAGCTAAAAATGCTTGGTCAATTGCTTGTCCGGGAAAGGATTTCCCTGACCACCCCATGTCCCAGAGGTTAAGATGACACCTTATGTAAAATTTCCGTTGATTTTCTCCTTAGCCGCAGCACAGGTCCTGATAGAGCCCGGCTGCTAGCGTCGGGCACCAAGGAAGCCGGCGGTTGGCTTCACGCCTACCCCTCGCCAAATACCGGCACCTTCCTAGAGCCCGACACACTACGTGTGGCAACGTGCCTGCGGCTGGGGATAAAGATATGTACACCCCATAGATGCCCTTGCGGCAACGATGTCGACCCTCTGGGCCACCACGGGCTGTCTTGTCAAAAAAGCGCCGGCCGTTTCTCTAGACACGCCGCGCTTAACGACATCATCCGCCGTTCTCTTGCCAGCGTTAATGTCCCGGCTTTGCTGGAACCAACCGGCATCGCCAGAGACGATGGCAAGAGACCGGATGGGATGTCTTTGATTCCATGGAGATTGGGAAGGACACTGGTGTGGGACGCTACCTGTGTAGACACTCTGGCTCCTTCCCATCTCCATGGAACATCTCTTAAACCAGGCGCGGCGGCTGAAGCGGACGAAAAATTAAAAGTTCACAAGTACAGGGGTCTCAGCTCTGAATACGATTTTGTTGCATTCGGGGTTGAGACCCTTGGTCCGTGGGGGCCCAGTGCTCATCAACTTTTTAGGCAGATCGCAAAAAAACTGGTTGACATCACGGGGGACCGAAGAGCTGGCAGCTTCCTCGCTCAACGCA
The DNA here is from genome assembly GCA_932273695.1 of Apotomis betuletana. Lineage (NCBI taxonomy): Eukaryota > Metazoa > Arthropoda > Insecta > Lepidoptera > Tortricidae > Apotomis > Apotomis betuletana. The sequence continues at coordinate 25,857,673 of OW026303.1, read as the reverse complement.
TTAGCGTTGCTATGCAGCGAGGAAATGCTGCCAGCGTCTTCGGGACTATGCCAAAGGGGTCCGATTTTTTAAGTCTTTTTTAATATTAAATTTATTCTGTTTTAGCCTTTTATTTTAGTTAGTTAAGTTCTTAGTTTATAGTTAGTATTTAAATTTCTGTAGGTTTATTTATCTTCTCTTATTTCTCTCTTCTTAATATTAGCAGCGTGGGAACGTCCCCAACAAGATGAACCGACGCCCTGGCTAGAATCGCGGGCAGAAATTTGGGAGAGGCCTTTGTTCAGCAGTGGACTTCTATCGGCTGATATGATGATGATGATGATTAATATTAATCCGGGAATAGTAGCTTGCAGCTTTGGTTAGTTTTTGGTAATGGTAAATTTATATGTACTTAAGTAACCTGTTTTGATTATGCTAGGAGTCAATGTCCATGTTATCTTTAAGAAAAAATCGCCGTATACCTCTAATTAAGTTTTAAATTACGAGAACTCGACAATGTCAGTTAATATGTCTCGAAAATCAATATCTATAGCAAATGAAAACCTACTTCTATCGCTCTTGTCACAATTACAGAAAGGGTCAAAAAGGGAATCAGAAATTTAAGAGTCATACTCATGTCGGTGTAGCTAATGAAATATGTAGGTTTCTCTATCTAACTGTTTCCATAGCCGCTTCCTTCATTTCCCTATACGACATGACGTCTACTTTTACGTCAAAAAGGTACGCGTTTCAATTTCCTCTACTGTACATCTTGACTATATCACTCAAATGTTAATAGAAAAGAAGTCTACGTAAATAGCATGATGTTCTAGATTCAGATATTGCTGACGTAACATATTCACAGCTAGCACTTAAGATTCACACGCAACTGAACCTTTTTCCTGAAACCAAGGCCCTCCGGTCTCGCCAACTCAGTAAGAAAAACTCATCAAGTGAAAACCGACACCGTTCCACACACCTGACGTCGTGAATATGCCAATAAAATGCTTCAAGTCAAACTCAGCCCCTGCATATCGAATCAAATTTATTTCTAATTTTGCTCCCCGATTGTCGTGGTTGCTATAGCGATGTCAGATGATTTATCTTTCGAGTTTGCTCTGATTGGGGCTAATAATTTTAAAATTTTAACTTCCATACTTAAATATATCGCTCGTCTACGACCGTTAAGATTAGGTTTTGAGTGGTTACAAAGTGAATAATTCACAATCTTGTGAAGATCATAGGAAGTTGTTGACCGTAGCCTGTATATGGACTACCTTTTGCCTGAAAGGCATCGTTTTTGTGTGGCAACCGATTACAGGAAGATGCAGCGTGGATCGCGTGAGACAGTTGGGTGAGGGCATACACTACCGATCGTTTTGGAGAACTTTGGTGGAGGCCTTTATGAAGTGGACGTCTATCGGCTGATAATGATTATGATGATGATTCTATCAGATCCAGGAAACTCTATTTCAAACAAATTTGAGATTATTGTATCAGATAAATTAGGAGTGTTAGTGGCAAGTGGAACAAGCCCTTCATATCTGCTTCGGCTGCCGACTGTTTTCACTCAAATGCATGTGGCCTCATAATTTAATATGCGAATTGCTCGACGATTCAGTGAGTTTCACTCCTCTTCAGATACTCTCGCGCCTTCGACAAATTAGGAGCAGAATAACGATTGTGTTGCCAAAGATAACATTTTGGTGTTTTTAATCATGGGCATACGCGGTATGTAGAATACCTTTGAGTAAGTTCAGAGAGAAATGACCCATAGGTAGGTACATGTTTGCAGAGGTTGTCAAAATCTTTAGGTAGAATTTTTTTTAAGAATAATTCTTTTGCCCTGATTAAAAGGGCCCATTTAACCTCGGAGAATAGGAGCTTAAGTCTCACAATAGAAGAACTTTTTGTTCCTGGTTAAAATGTGACTCATACCCCATTTACAACTAGGTCCACAGAATTTGTTACGTGTGACCATACGATGTTCACTACTAGATAACAGTCTTCCCATATTCAAACACCAACAATCTAAGAAATTTTTTGGTCCACCTTACTGCTGTACGTGGTCTAGAGAATGTTCTTTCCTCAAAACGTTCGCTATTTTGGTTTTCGACCAATTTATCCCATCCAATGCAAATTTATTCTTGGCTCAGAGCTACCGACGACTTTGTTTCTCCTGATGATTTCATCATTCAATCGCAAAAAACTGCCTATCATGGAATTTAACACAAGAAGGCTCTTTTCAGCCAGATGAAAATACTGACAAACTCTTACATAAAACTTAACTAAGATTTACTTGAAGCACTAAAATTCATCGCTCCCAGAAGCGCCAGATTTTTTTTTACTCTCTGGCGCTTTCCAAATAAAATACTTTAACCCTAATAAAAACATTTGGCACAATCCAATACCGACTCGAGTTTCCTGTAAATGTTGGCTTAAAAAATAAAATATTCACCCTAAAGAAAGTATTCTGAAGTTATGAGGCGAAGTAAAATTTGTCTCAACGCGAAGTCAGCAAGAAACTTTTTAATTCAAAAGACGTTTTACGAGAATTTAATATTTGAGCACGTAATGTGTGCGAGTTCGCTGTCAATAATTCGATCAATCTTATTGATGGGCTTTTTATTTGTTTACTTTTTCGTGAGATTAGATTCTTCGTTCTAATCGTCTCACTCTTAGTGATGATTGTGGTTTCGCTGATGATGTAATTGTACACGTCTGATTTTCGTCCTCGGTCCTCTCGACTTGGGTGGCGGTCTTCGCAATTTGTCTCCACTTTACTCTACATATTAGCATTTTGAGAACTCTTTGAAATGCTGGTGTTTGTCACTCTATTAATCAGGGCCGTCCACCGGGTTGGCCCTCAAACCGTCCTTACACCACTAGACGCTCCGTGGATTACTAAAATGCCTCTCATTGATTCTTAACTTCTTTAAGATGGTTACGTTCGTGCGAATAGTGGTCCAAGGAATTTTCAGGATCGCCTCCAGCACCACATTTCTGGTGCATCAATTTTGCGTCGGTCTTTTAACCTTAAGGTTCACGCCTCTGTTCCGTAAAGAAATATTGAAATCCTCTCTTTCATAAATCATCTCTTATCTAAAGCGGCAAAAAATCTATGCATTCGGGATGAGTCATGTCGACCGGCCGTCTCCGTGCTGTTCTACCGCGATACCCAACTCTACTGGGTTTTCTTGGTCCACAAGTTATATAGCATGAGACAAACGTATCCGGCCCAGGTCCATTTTAGATTAGTGGCTGTTAGGGTTAGGTCGATTTTCATGTGTTCCTTATTGACGACGCGGTTGGCGCAGTAGTGAGCTGCAGCTGACGGTCCTGGGTTTGAATCCTGGCAAGGGCGAATATTTGTGTGATGAATCCGAATTTTCGTTTCTGGGTCATGGATATCGTCGTGTAGTGCCCATAGCACAAGCCTACTAGAACTGACTGTAGGATTACCTGGATTCGTGAGAGGTTGTCTAATATTACCCAAAAAAAACTGCGGTATTGGCATGTTTAGGCATGTTTGATCGACAATTAAATGAATTGGGAATATGAGCAGAAATACTGAACCAAAGAACTCTGAAACTATAAAGCAGATAGCTATCTGATTATAGTTATTGCGAGCTCGCAATATCGTGAAATTCTTAAGCAAAGAAAAGTGTAAGATAAACGTTGCCTCAATCATGAAACGTATTAGCTTTCAATTTCTGAAATGAACCCGGGCTAAAGCTTTCCAATTTTTCTAGACTATCTCGTTTAATACCTACTTTATGATCTAGATTTGGTATCTAAAACCAAGAATGTCGATTGATATCGAATATTTGGCAAATATTTAGACAGTAGGCAATTTCTAGATTTAACAGTGACTTAAAATTGAACGTAAAGAATAAAGTAATTTTATATGCTCTAGAACAAATACTGATGTATCTTGATTATTTCACATTTATTTTAATCCCAACATACATTATAGGGATTTTATCCTGAGATCTCTGTTATAAGTTAGTTGCACCACCCACAATTTTTCTGCTTTGCCCTAAGATGACTGGTAGAGAATGCTTCATAGCAATAAGTCCGCAATTTGTACGATACATTTTCTTTAGGGCGATTTAATAAATCAGTGCAACGCTGGCTCAGTAGACCAAACTATAATAATCGTCGTAAATTGTATCAGTAACTCCTAGAATACTAAGTGCTTATAACGTTCCTCAACCTTTTGTATAAGAACTCGGAACAGTATTCTAGAATATAGTTACCGATACAATTACACACAAATAACATGACCAATTTCGTAAACCAGACACGTTCAGAAACCAGCTTTTTGAACAAAAACCCCAGCACTTGATGGATTGCCGTTTCCTTATTAGTGGAACGGAATTCCATCATTCGACCTTGCAGCTCTTGGAAATTCCTTGGGAGTTTCAGAATACATTTTGGAACTTTTTTATCAGGCTTAGTCTTTGGCGGCCAGCTTAAATAAATTAGAAGACGACGGAATATTTTCTTATTGATTTAGTAGGCACGTGTACCATAAACAATTTAAGCAAAATGTAGCGTAGTTTTTACAAGGTCTTGTTTAAGTTACTTAATCTTGATTTTTTTAGAGCCTTTCTACTCATAAACTGTATACAATCGGATTATTGAGGACTTGTTTATAGACTGTTGCCATGTTTGGTTATTTCGTAGAAGTCGAAATTCTTTCTTTTAGTTCTCTTATTATTTTATGCAAAATCCTCCTTTTTTCTTCAAAAATTGTTACCCACTTTTCGACTTTACTAAGCAGTTGAACAAGAAGTAGATTTTAGTTTTAATTATCAGATATGTGAGAAACAATGGGCTTACAATGGGCCTCATAAGAAGGCTCACAGTTACTCAAAGGGCAATGGAGCGAGCTATGCTCGGAATTTCCTTGCGGGATCGAATTCGAAATGATGAGATACGCAAGAGAACCAAGGTTGTAGATATAACTCAGACAGTCGCCAAACTTAAGTGGCAGTGGGCGGGGCACATTGCTCGTAGAATCGATGGCCGTTGGGGCAGAAAGGTTCTTGAGTGGCGACCGCGGACGGGAAGACGCAGCGTTGGAAGGCCTCCAACAAGGTGGACCGACGACCTGGTTAAGATCGCGGGTAGAAATTGGATGAGGGCGGCGCAAGATCGATCGTTGTGGAGAACTTTGGGGGAGGCCTTTGTCCAGCAGTGGACGTCTATAGGCTGATATGATGATGATGAGAAACATGGTCACTGATATTTTAAGAATGAAATGTGATTGCAGTCAGCATCAAATGTAGCTTCCAGTTGAAATACAGATGTAGTGAATAATTATTTTCCATCATATTTTGTCGGAAAGGCTCGTTTTTAACCGACTTCCAAAAAAGGAGGAGGTTCTATGTTCAACTGTATTTTTTTATGTATGTGCACCGCTTACTCCGCCAATTGTGGACCGATTTAAAAAAAAACTTTTTTATTTGAAAGAGTATACGTCCTGAGGTGGTCCCGTTATAACTGAGTTGGGATCTGATGATGGGATCCCAGGAAAGTCGAGGGCAACTTCAAATTTTATAGACACTCATAATGTTTTTCATATATTTTCTAAAACTATTTAAGTATTTGCATATTTGCGGTAGTCATCATCTCATCATGCTGAGCTGATGATGGAAGGTACAACTCCTTAATGGTTAAGAGTTGCAGGATAATTCTTAAAAATTACATGTATTATAGGTAGGTATGTTAAGACTGTTATTCATATTCTTTATAGTGTGTTTGTGAGGTACCTTGTCACCAAGTCAGGATCTGATGATGGAATCCCAGGGAAAGCGAGGGAAACCCTCAAATAGTATATGCACTCATAATGTTTTTCATATATTTCCTGAGGCTATTTAAGTTTTTGCATATGGTAGTCATCATCTTCCTATGCTGAGCTGATGGTGGAAGGTATAACTCCTTAACGGTTAGGAGTTAGGGGATAATTCAAACGAGATGCATGCAAACAAGACCTCTCCGATCACCCCGCCGTAAGTATTTTACTTGAATCACTAAAAAGCAAAAGAATAATGAACAAAAAAGAACCGACTTCAAAAAAACTGAAAAGCTAAAAATACATGTACAGATTACATTTGAATCACTTTGAAGTCGGTGCCAAACCTCAGTAAACTATAATATTTGTCATCTGATGATCTCGGCATGTCAGGCCTTGCGTGGTGAGTCCGACTGTCCCGAGGTTGTGGAGCGTCTGGTGCGACTGTATGTCCCTGATGTCCCGTTTTGTGACGCATAGGTTTATAACTGTAATGTCATAAAAATGTTTTCATAAATAAATAAATAATACATAAATATGGAACACCAAAGGGTAATCTTTAAAGGCTTTATGCGCGGCATCTTTTTTCATAGTAATAATTGAGTGGTTTGGCACCGACTTCAAAAACTGATTCAAATGTAATCTGTACATGAACGGGTTATTTTTGGCTCTTCAGTTTTTTTGAAGTCGGTTCTTTTTTTGTAATTTTTTTTTTGCATGTTTTCTCTATCAACTTCGATGAAAAAGTTGAGATGGAAATAACGAGCTTAGTCGACGAAATACGATGGAAAACTATTATTCACTACAACTGACCTGACAGTCCGACCCGAAAGATATAAGTATTTATATATTTTTTATCTTAGGGTGCACGTCGTCACCACTTAGCACGTGTATCTGGGATTAAATATGTCACTGAAATAATTCACGTCAAAACGTAATATTAACTTTTTTTACCGTCGTGGACAAAATTGCAAGCATATTTATTTTGTATTTCATTAAAACTCGTTTTGTCAGGAAATGGTACTCCTTTTCCTAGGGTAGGTATTTCTAGTTTTAAGAGACTAAATGCCCTGAACCGGTAAACTTATGTTCCACAATTGTCCGTTAATTATTCTCAGTCTTGTCTCCATTTACTTACCCGATTCCCACGCAACGGCCGCTCCAACTAAAACTTCGTAATTTGCCAACAACATCACTAATTACTAGCTTTAAAAACACGACTATCTCAACAACTTTGAACCTTCTCACGCTTAAATTAAAGCATTCGTTCTTGTTAACTTTAAAGTCTTAACGGGCAAGTTAGATAGAAAACAAGCGAACGCTCCTGTCAACAGGAGTTATAAATGATGGAACCCTTCCAAAGGGTTCGGGTTTTTCCCTTTAAACGCGATTTCGGGAAATATGCCACGGGGATATTTGAAAGGAATTTTGTGAGTCGGGAAATCTTTTATGTTTACGTAAACATGTGCTTACTATAATGTTAAGGTAGTGAGAGGATTTGCTCGTGATGAATGAACGAGAAGGACAGTTAAGGAGAATATTTAACTCGGATTAACTTTATTTATTTAACCTTTGTAGGAAATATGTATAATATTTTATATATTTTACCGGCTTTTTGCGCGACGAGATTGCTACAATCTTTACAATTTTGTGTTTAAAATCTGCTACATAAAATACACAGAATATTTTGTTTTAAATATCTCAACTTAGCTAGGTGAACTATAGACCTATTTTTTTAGCAATTTAAGGACTAAAGAGTGTGTTTTTATTCAAATGGGCGTTTAACATACTAGGTATTTAGGATCAAGAACGCCCGATGTTAAACTCTATTTTATTTTGTTTTTTTTTAATCCTGCATACTACTTATGTTAAAATTTGCCGCTCCGCGCTCCGAGTCCCTGGTGTGAAGACCGCCTGCAATCGCAACGCATCTCCATATACCCACATGTATCACACACATATACATATGTGTTAGGTGTACATGTAAACTGCCACGTCGGAGAAATGACGCGGTGTGACGTCACGACGTGTCACGCGACGTCGCGCGCGTCATTTCAGTTCACGGCTAACTGGGCTCGGACAGTTTGCTCAGTTTATCGGTATTGATAGGGGCTGCCTCTGTTCTGTACAGTCGGCAGCAGAAGTTGCTATGCAAGCCAAGTGCTCAAAATGATATGCACTGGACTCTGCTGTCTAGGGAATAAGGGTTGAGGGGTTGTAACGAATGTTGATTTTTGGACATTCGCGAATGCGAATGCGGATGCGAATATTTGACTCTAACATTCGCGAAAGCGAATATTGCCCATTTTGTCAGTAAAAAAAATCAAATCGAACAAAGAGCGAAAAAACTAGCTTGAAAAATGTTAGTTTCTTGGGAAATAATTTCACGTAATTTGCTTAAAACGGTGCTGGTCAGAGGACTTGGGGGTTAAAGTGACTAAAGTGTGGGTCCCGCAGATCTCGACGGAGATGACGAGAGGACCCGAATGTCTTCCATAAGAACTAGCCCAATACCGGGACACGTGGAAAAATTAGAGGGAGGCCTTTGCCCAACCTCAGCAGTGGGCAATCTCTTAAAAAAAAAAACGTAGCCAATAAAATTAAATAACGTAGGTAGTAATATGTGGGCATATTTAAACCCATACAAATATGAGACGTTTAGCAGTCTTTATCTTTTGTTTATTCATTTAAGGGGCCGAAAATTTATGAAAAATATACCCATATTATTCGCAGATATTCTTGCGAATACGAATGCGAATGCGAATATTCGCGAAAGCGAATATTTGTTACACCCCTAGGTTGTACAGATCAATGTGAATGTATTATGCTTAGTTACTTTTGCTGCTGACTGTATCAGGGTATGCGACAAGGCAGTGCGATATTCCCAATTTAGCGATATGGCTTAGTCATGGATCTTGACACTTGCTTACGTCAAAACTACCAAAGCTTACCTTCTTAAAAAGGCATACTACTCATTTAATGAGTTTTTGACGGAAAAAATTGATTAATTAGAAATTATATACAGACATCTTTTAATTTTCTTTGACATTGTTACTGAAACTTAATTATTGTAAAACTATTTTTAATTTGAATTTAATTTATTTATTATAAAATATTATTGGAATGTTGGACTTCATGCATGTTAATTTTAAGCAGTAAAATTAATTATGTTGCATGTTAGCAAGCAAGCTTGCAATCAAATTTGTATGCCTCAATCCAAGGCACCACATAGTGATACAAACGAAAATGTAACATCGTGTAATTTACATACCTATGTTGGACAAATAAATATTTGAATTTGAATTTGAAAATAAATTGAAGAATAGGTATGGAAAATAATTAATAACCTTATTGGGAGAAGTTTTGTAGTGAACCATACCGTACTGTATTTTATTGTATTATAAATAAACCTACATAAGTTAAGATAAATGTCGAAACAAACAAAACGAGATCCAATTGCATTTTGTCGAAAATCACAATGTACTTGTACATGTTCTAATGACTACCTAAACTAAATTTTTCACAATCCGACACGAGCTACCCCGCTGCCGGCAAAAATAAATACCGGGACATTCAAAACATTGCCGGACAGCTACAAGGCTGCTTACACTGTATCCGTTTAGTATTACTTAGTATTTATTTAAATTTTATTTCGCAAAACAAAAGTTAGTACAAATGGCGAACGAATATATTTTGTAAACGTTTTAATATAGCAAGCGAAGTGAAAACACTACCAATGGCAAAAGTAAACTTTTCGCAATCTCACATGAGCTGCCCGAGTGCCGGCAACTGCGGCAACATTCAAAAGTCAGAAATTGTCGGGCAGCTGTAAGGCAGCTTACACTACAATTCAAAGGCTGTAAAAATAGTCCCGCTTCTAAAAACAAAATACTATATTCGTAACTTCCAGATTTTCGCTATCTTGATATTTTTAAATAGGTATTGAAAAAGCGCCCGCAGCTTGAAGGAAGAAATTAACCATTTTGCAACGTAATCTGGTAAAAAGTATTCTAAAATCAAACTACTTTTTGAGTCCTAATGTCCCTATATTAAATAAAAGTTGATTATGCATTAGAGATTTATTCCAAAAACACTCTTTCGATGTCAAATCCCAAAGACTGTATTTTCCAATTCAGTGACTTCCGCGAATAGGATTAGAACATTTTTTTTCTAATGCACTTAATCACGAGAAAGATTCGCATGTCAGAGTTATGTTAGAGGTGCAGAAACTTCATTTTTATAATTTTATTATAGATTTAGATTCATTTATTTCATGTGAAAATAACTGTATACATTTGCATTAAATATTCAAAAATATAAGTATTCACATCATGATCGTCAAAATAAAAATATAATAATAAAACTAACTATAACAATGTCAAGCACAAGAAATGATAACCATTATAATAATAATCAATATAATCTCCCAATAAAGAATAATATAAAAAGAATAAAACACAAAAATGTATCAGGCAGCAATGTAAGCCAACCTTATACTACCCTTTTGGGTGTAGCTAAAGTGCCGCGGGCGGTGTCACTTCTCATCGCCGATATATTACACTAATAACTAAGAATAGGGTGTTATACTTAACACAAATATAAGAAGTACAAGCACGAGGATATAAGACGAAACCTAGGGTGTGTTAATATAGAGATATAGAGACTAGTTCTACTATAATGTAAGATGTGGACATCTCTAGCGACGTTCACCTAGACAGCCAGATTAAGGGCCTTATTGCACTTGCGATTGCAAATTAGCGTCGCGGCGAACTTGCTGCATGATAGCCTTTATACAAAATTCGCTCGAAAATCGCAAGTGTGATAAGGCCCTAAACCGGCATCTAATTGAACTAAAACGTTTACTTCGCTCCGGGCGAAAGAATACTTGACTGTAGAAGTCTTTGGGCAGGAACATCTAGATTCCTCCTGAGTTTTTTTGACTTGATTCAAAGGCACATTATGCTAATCATTAAGAATCCCAAACTCAAACTTTAAAAAATAAAAAATACTGCCGCTCATTTCAGGTGCCAACAAGAAATCGCTGTGTTGTGATAACTCTGGGTGCTTTTTTGCATTGTTATCTTAAATGTTATCTGTGTTTGTGTGTCTTTCTTGTCTAGGTAAGTAATAAAAACTATTCTATCTGTTTATATCACAGGGGGCATCGAGCCTTTAAGTTTAAGTAGAGACTTTTTTTATTCATAATCTGAGCGATTGACCTTATAGTAAGCGACTATGGGGTCGAAGATGTAGCTCGCTAGTTCAGCAACAGTCTTGTCTTGAAGAGACGCAAGTTATAATTTTCAGAAAATACACACTATGGGAGCGAGTATTAACAGGAATCGGATGTATTTCCAGAAATTTTTGCGCTCATTTTTAACGCAGCGCAGTTGTCTTTGCAGCCATCAATATTATCAGCTGATATCATCAACATTTTAGTGACGAAATATATTAAAAGTGGCGCGTTATTCCAACTATTCTACGCCACTAAACACTATCAGCGCCTCATCCATCAAACGTGCTAAAACTCAATACGTGGCATTATTCATAATTTGTCCCGCTCGAACTATAAATTACATGAAACGCAACGATCAATCAACTCCGAGACACGGTTTAAAACTAAGCTGGGGGCCATTTTGTTTTGGGGTAAAATATCAACAGTTCTAAAGATGTGTTGTGTTCGTTGACAATTTGTAACTGAGAGGTAAATTATATGTGTAAAATAATGAACATATCTGAAGATATAGATAGTCATAGTCATAGTATTTTATTCATAAACAATACAGGTATTGTGTTTGAAATACAGTTTTAAATTAAAATTAACATAACAATTAGATAGAATTTTGTTATTAGGTTTTCCTAACAAGAAGTTCATATTTGCTAGAACAGTTCAAAATAGTGCAAATAGTTGAGAAGGAATGACTCCTAAAACTCTCATGTCGCCGAAAAGTCATTTCGTAGAAAGAATTTTTCTTTGCAACGGTAAACTATTTGCGATTGTTACAAAACAAATCTAACCTCACCTAATCAATAAAATGATGTTTGCAAGAATTATGAAAAATGTATGGCTACAGAGGAATAAAAATTCTGCAAAATATTTTTTCGGCGAATGAAACATTCGACCAAATATGTTTCTAGGCGTCAAAGGGTTCCCAGTTAATGAAATCATTCAAGGTACATTTTTGTGCTCTCATGATAAATTTTTGTGCTCTCAAGGTAAATTTCTGTGCATTCAAGGTAATTTTTTGTGCATTCAAGGTAAATTTTTGTGCTCCAAGGTACATTTTTGTGCAACCAAGGTAAATTTTTGTGCATTCAAGGTAAATTTTTGTGCATTCAAGGTAAATTTTTGTGCTCTCAAATTTTTTGCTTTGCTTTCAGCAATTGAAACTATGCATCCGACAAATGGAAAAATGTTTATAAAGTAGTAATACGTTATAAAAAAAAAAACCATAGGATGCATAGTTTCAACCACTGAACAATATTTTTCACCGTCATTGATTAGGAATAAAGTTATCATGTTGGTAGTATCAAACATTTAAAACTAGCTTACCAATCAGCAAACAACATCGATAGGCGAACATTCTTCGCATACCATTTCTCACATACCTGAAACAAAAAGGGGGCATTAGTCGAACAGACAGACGCACTGACCTCCGGCACGGGGCAAAAAGAAACAATAAATTTTGTTAAACGCGAACAAAAATCGTTTGACTTACGCAAGGGAGCTATTCATGAGCGATTTTTTAACGCGATTGCTAAAAATCGCATTTCTTTTTCTTTTTTTTTCTACATATACCAAGGATGAATTACGAAGAAACTAAGTCAAGTGTAAAAATAAAGGTAAGTATATAAACTTGTCTGAATGAAACAATTCATTGGTGATTAAGCTCGCTCTCACGCACAACTGCATTTGAGGAATTAGCAATTAGGAAATGCAAACCGGTAAATTTTTGTATGGAAATTAGGCTTAATTTCCATACAAAAACTTACCGGTTTGCATTCCCTATTAGCAATGTTATCACCACATCCGTTGCAGTTTATACAATATCGAATTAAGTGATTTGGATTTTTGGCCACTATCTATCGCCAAGAAAAACCTGCAGGGACATCTTGCCGCGACTACTTGTCGCGTGACTCAGCATCACCTGTCATGCTCGAATGGTATTGTATGCAAAGTGACAGGTAGTAATAATTGTCGAGCAACAAAGAGCTACAAATACACCGAAGTTTCGTTTGTCCGAATGCATCATCATTCCGAATTTTCATAATTCCGAAAACTATGTTCTGATAATTATTTTTTTGGGATAACCCATAACCCAAACCTAACTTAATTATAGTATGTAACATAAGATCCTTGGAAAAAATGATCGTTTCGCGTTTTTTCACTTTCAGAATTTTGATGGTTTCGGAGAAATGAAAATTCAGAAATTTAGTGATCCCGCTAGGTGTACTGGTGCGCGCTTACCATTCAAGAACCTTTTAGCTCCAACAACCATCGGGTCGACCATCAGTCGAGCAATGTGTTGCACGAAGCACGTCAGCCAAGAAAGTCGTAAACATCCCTCGTGTCCGTATTTAAGTCCCGGTCGTCTCGTGAATGTCCGGCCTGCGTAATTAACAGTCGTTCCGGAACGAATAAATCGCGCGCCACTCTACATTCTTCTTCGTCACTGTCCTTTTGTACTTGCGTTTTTAAGCCACGTGCGGTGTATATCACACGCATGAAACGGATATTTCGGTGTAGCACCTTGAGTTTATTTATTTTTTAATTACGTGCATTTAATTTATTTAATTTATTTAGTACTAACTGAACAACAACAAAGTAGTACAAAAATGTATAACTAAACATATTAACAAATCAAACATACTTAATCTGAAAAATAGATACATAGAAAGAAAACAAAAAAAGGAACTTTTTAACAATAGTTTGACACAAGACAAAAATAAAAAAGTGAAATAAAATAATTAAGAAAAAAAGGAAAACTCATAGATGGTATCATGTCAGACCTCAAAATGACACCAGTCAGTACATGCTACGGCATCAGCATTTGGACTTCACTCAATCTTATTGCCGTTCAGTATTGCATTACTTTTTAGACTTAACTTGTCTATGCACCAGATTCCCAACAGAACTGTAGGTAACCCGCACAAAAAAATGAAATCACGTCTAATTCGAGATAGCGAGAGAAGCACCCACTGTCAGCCACAAAGCGAGGACTTTGACATAGTTCCATCTGAACCCTTGCTCTTGACGAGTCAAAGCTGACACACTTCCAACTTTTCAGTTAAAGGACACAATGATGTAGGTACGTGATTATTGAAATATTAACATTATCCTTTCATTTTCGGATAACAAAATGTGAACGAACGTGAGATGTTACGTTCATGGTCTCGAAGGAAACATCACGTTCGACACGTCGAGGTAATTGTAAACACTTTTTGAACGCAATTAAGTCCCGTTTTCGGATTCGTTCGCATTGCATAAGATTTCTGGTCGTAATTTGGCAACTAAACCTTTTTTTTACTGTCAATTGTAGCTGTGTGTTTGACGACGCGGTTGGCGCATTGATAGTGAGCCGGCGGTCCTGGGTTCCAATCCCGAAAAGGGAAGATTTATTTGTGTGATCAACTCGACTATCAGTATCACGTAAATTGTATCAGACTGCCTTTATATTATAAAATTAATTTGCAGCTTCATTACACCAAAACGGCCGAATTTATTCCTATAAATTGGCATAACGGTAGCTGGAAATCCATATATGGTCAAAACATACTTTTAAGCTGACTATGCTAAAGCAAAAACGGGGAATAAAAATATTTTATTCCCGCATAGACAAAGATGAGGGTATCTCCTAGTAGAAATAAAAGTAAGCCCTCGGCCCACGGGCGGGCATCAAAAGGCGGTGTTAGTGCATCAGGTCCTCACGACCAATTAGCCCCGACATCGCGCCACATAAATTGTATCAAACTGCCTCGCGCCGCACCGCACCGGTTTTCATATGGCTGCTGGAAGTGAACTGAAAATTTACAACAAAATCGCGTAACATACAAACAAAAAAAAAACAATCGGTTTAATTGAGAACATCTTCTTGAAAAAATTCAAAGGAACGAATGTGTTTTAATTTTCTATTCATAAACTGACCAGTGATTGACCTCACCTGGTAAGTTACTACGGGTTAATTAGTGATGAACTCGAATATTTGTGCTTGGAGTCAAGGTTGTTCTATTTATTTAAGTATATATTTATTTAAACAAGTACGTATACATCGTCGTCTACTACACCTTCTTGAGCCATAACACCTTCTTGAGCTTAATTTGAGACTAGATCGATTTCTGTAAGGTTGTTTGATATTTATTTATAGGTTTTGATTATTTTACTTCTTAAATTTTCGATGAAATTCATGTCTCTTTCAGTATCTCTAGCCCCTGGAGCACTCGGTCCCTCGCAAGAGTTCATTATCACAAATAAACCGGAGAGCCTTTCTGTTTTTATTGTCGTGCTTCCTACAACAATATGGCGAACTGTGTCAAGTGTCTCGGAACGAGTCCTCGGATAGTTTGTACATTTACATCTTCGACTCACTCATTGTACTTGTCGCCAAAATATCAACATTACGAGTGTTCTAGAAAACCTTTGTTTAGATTTATTGTATTTTTTAGTCTTTCTCAGATAAAATGGGAGTCTCAAATTGTGTTTGTTATTAGTACTGCTTGCTAATGTTTGTCATAAAATCGTTAGTTATAATTCAGAAGATTGATTGTTGAAGTCACAAGAAGCAAATCTATTCACAGTTTTATTCACAGTCACGAAATTATATTCAAATTCGTAATTTCTCTTATTAGCTTTTCACTGTGTTTTGAATGATCGCATTTTTTCAATCTTGAAAATAAAAAAAAATACCTATTACGAAAGTCATCTGCTACGAAACCATTAAAAGTTTTTTTTTGCAAACGTCAGGTTCCGTTAGGTTACGCATATCTGATAATTCTAAAAAGTTTGTAACTAATTTTGTGCAAAATAATGCTTGTAGAAAATTCTGATCAACATTACAATTATGACTATCGATTTTTAGCGAGCAATAGAGACCAATTCTGTTACATTGTGAACCCCTACGATCCCCAACCTTCCAAAGATCTCAACAATAGTCAAACTGCATAAGCTCCTGAACTCCCAAACACGCACTACAATTTACCGCTCCATCGCCTCTCCTTAATTCTATCATCCAACTTCCATGGCACAGTTAAGAAAGCAAAATTAACATTTGAGTCAACTGCTTAATCCGCAAACGTGTCACGTATGAACGTGGTTACAACTATATAACACTCAGATTGTATTAAAACCGCAGCTACTTTGAAGATTTCATCTGTTTCTGCATCCGACAAACCATTCGCTATTCTATTATTTCCAGGTTTGAGTTGAATTTCGTCTGTGGCGCAGCGAGTTTTGTATCAAAATTTACGGAATTCTGCGCATA
Organism: Apotomis betuletana; assembly: GCA_932273695.1. NCBI lineage: Eukaryota > Metazoa > Arthropoda > Insecta > Lepidoptera > Tortricidae > Apotomis > Apotomis betuletana. The sequence goes on along the minus strand of OW026303.1, from coordinate 25,841,416 downwards.
TCTTAATGCAAATGTGAGTGTTTGTTTCGCTTCTTGGTGGTGCCGTGTGAAGATCATTTTTGAAATTAGAATTTTATTACTACTTGATGGTTTATTGTTGGATTTAGGTTTGAGTCTTTCCGGTGGACATATTCAAAATTAAGGATTCCAGGGCCTAATTTCGTATGAGAATAAAGAATGTTCACCCTTCTATAATCCGATGTAATAGCAACATAACCTAGATTCATACAAATAACAACTTTTGTCTACCGCAGCCGTTTGAGCGTGACTGTAACAAACATACACATAAACATAAACACACAAATAAGGTGGAAATACTAGTACTCGACATGGCAAGGGATATTTATTTTATGTTTCGTAATAGTACGTTAATTTACACGTCTAATCGTCTATCGCAAATTTATTCATCCCTTATGAGAGGTATAACTTTTACCTTTATTAAATGGTATTTATATCATATAATGATCATATAAAAAATTCTCGTAATGTAATGAAATGTAAGTCAATAGGATTGTCCCAGTACATGTCACGTGCTTTTGCAGGCAGTCAGGTTGTATATTTTATTATTTTGCGTGTGAAATTCGATAGCTACAAACATTTCTCATGTATTCATTCTATTTGCTATGAAAGTAACGGTAATCTTATCTTATTTATCGCAGTTGAAAGTATGGTGACGCGTATTAGTACCACGTCGAGTACTAGTACTTCCACCTTACACTCATAAACGTTCGCCTAATATGATTATAATAATATGAGTGTGATTATTATTGCTAGTTAAGAAATTAAATAAAACTATTGCAAATTTCTGCTAGAAGTGAGCGTGTGATTAGACATCGACAGCATTTAATAACTAAGCGATATGTCAGATGCGCGTTTCAATTTGTTACTTATATTAATTTTTCCGAGACATCCCCTTCCTAATTTAGCTTATCCCAATCGGTATTGGGATATATTTCGGTTATTAAAAGCTCAAGATGGGGGAAAGGATTATTGAACAACTAGCAGAGCTGCGCCGCGCGGTATTACCCACTCGTCCCACGGGAACACTAAACTTTTTCGGGATATAAAGTAGCCTATGTATGTACTACAGGGCTACCTCCGTACCCAATTTGCGCCAGCCATTTGAACGAGAAGAAGTAGCAAACACACAAATACAGCCACAAACTTTCACCTTTATTTTTTTCACCAAGCTTTTATTCAACTTGAAATGTATGTATATAACCATAATTATGTCTAATATCTATGTAATTGTTCAGGTGAAATCTTGCAACTCAATTTTGAAGCAGATATCTTCAACCGATGTTACTGAAATTTTGCCACTTAACTTTGATGACGATACAATGGTAGGCTTGGGGCTGGTCTGATGATGGAGCCGGAAGGTGGCCCTAGAAACTGTGTAATAGATAAAGCAATCCTACAGGGTTTGGGCTCTTTTAGTATTACTTGTTATGGACGGTTTTGGCCTGGAAGCTGCACTTTGTGATGGAAGCAAGCCGTTTAGCACAGTGATAATATAGACCAAAATAAACGATTTCACTCGAGGCGAAATTAGTTTCACCCCTTAGGAACAGAGATGGCGCCACTTATTCAAAAAAAGTTTAAAAAATTCTAAATCCTGAACGGATACTCCGATTTTGACGTAAGCGGTGCCAGTCGGCAGATAATTACCCAATTTAACACGAAAAAAATTAAAATCACGTAGAAAATAATTTTGGATACCTAAGAAATAATATTTTCTGAAAAAAATATTTAAAATTTGTGATTTTTGGAATTTTACTCGTAAAAATGTATGTACATGGTACTTTTTTTATTTATTTATATTAATACACAACTAATTTTACATTTACGAAAAAAAACCGCATATCATTAGCTCGTATAATTCCAAAGTTATTGAAGAATACAGACATGGCGCCGCTGGGTCAAAAAATCTTACAAAAAATCTAAAACCTCAACGGATATTCCGATTTTGATAATTAAGGTGGTAATCGACAGATACTTACTTAAATTAGTTTAAAAAAATAAAATAAAACTTCAAATAGGCAAAAAGTAATAATATTTCCAAAAAAAAAACATACATTTTGAAAAAATATATTTTTTTTTGGGGCTTTTATGTAATTTCATAATATAAAAAAATTATGAATATGGCTTTATTTTACTTATGTATATTATAACACTATTAGGTAATTGATCGTTTAATAAAAAACCGCATGTCGAGAACTTGTACAGTTTCAACGGTATTGAAGATTTTACTATAGGGTGCCGGTGCGATGTTGCCGCCGCACGTGCAACTTATGTACATGTATATAGAAAAGTATTCTCCCGTTTCGAAGGTACTGATTACCCTGAAAATATAACCACAATTGAAAGTACAAATAATAATCATCCCAAGTAGCACACACACACTTATATCCCTTTTACAGCTTAAATTAGAGTTTTAACGGGTGAATAGGCTCTTATACAACCAGTTTGCTAATATCACAAGTATATTCTGCCTATTTTCACTAAACTGTGCATTGTAACGTGCATGTTAGGCCGTTGCATCGGCTGCAACTATGCATTTTTCCATAGCTCGATTTGCACCCATACTAACTGTTCTATTGTGGATCGCACCTGCAACCTGCTTCCAACGCCATTCCATTCCCAAAAAGAAAGGACTTGGGACAGGATATATCCAAATTAAGACGTTTATTTCACATTTGGCTCGCTTGAAATGCTACACGCAGAACATGTTGTTCAATGGCAGCTGAAGTAGTCGGCGAAAGGCTTGTCGCCAGCTCTGTGAAAGCATCGAAGCATTCAAATTGCAGTCGTCAGTGCAACGGTCTACTAGTAGCAGTTTACAAAACAGTTATTACTTTAAGTAATGAAATGATGACTGCACTTCAAGGCTTTCACAGAGTATGACAAGACGTCTAATTTTAATACAATAAGAAAAGAGACCTGTTTTAAAACTTGCATGTTATACCCTGAAATAACTACTGCTTTTGCAAGTAACATCGCTATCTATAGAAATTCTCTCTCGATACGTAACGGCTCATGTGAAACGATTACTTAGGGCCATTTTTGTTTCTTTTTTTTAGGGTGTGTTTACATAATTAATGTCATTCATTATTATAACAAAACGGGATTTAACCGAGTTCAAAAATGTTTATTTACCGCAATTAAGTCCCGTTTTATTATTTTAATATAATGTGTGAAAATCGTGTAAGATTCAATCACTATATTAATGTCATTAATTGGTTCTCAATTAATCGTAACGTTGTTGGTCCCAGATTCACATGCAGGCTATACGATGCTCCAACAGAGCATATATTATTACTGTTAATGCGATTCGAAACTAAAAAACACTAAACTAATAAACAAGCTTGTGAGATACCTTCCATCTATTTCAGCTGCCATTGAATACCGTTTCGTGCAAACCAAATGTGGGTTCACGTTTTAATTTGGAAATATCGAGTCCCAAGTCCTTCTTTTTGGGAATGAAACGGCATCAAAGGTAGGTGGGGTCCACAATAGTTGAAGGTTAGTTCAATTTGGAAACTCCTTGAACATTATGGATACAAATTGGGCTGTGGCATAATGCGTTGTTGTTTTTTTTATGATGCGACGGCCTAACTTGCACGTTACAATGCAAAGCCTGCAAAGACCAAAGTGAAAATAAAACGTAAAGTAAGTAAAATATTGATTCAGAAATGCTATTTAGCATCTAATATACTTGTGATAAACATACTTGTGTGTGTGTGTGTGTGTGTGTGGCCGATGGGGCCGAAAAGTGCTCAAGATGGACAGATGACCTTATAAAGGTCGCCGGAAAGCGCTGGATGCAGGTCGCTTCCAACCGGTATATATGGAAGTCCAAAGGAGAGGCCTATGTTCAGCAGTGGACGTCCTATGGCTGAGATGATGATGATGATGATACTTGTGATATTAGCAAACAGGTTGTATAGGAGCCTATTCACCCGTTAAAACTCTAATTTAAGCTGTACAAGGGATATAAGTGTGTTGTGTGCTACTTGGGATGATTATTATTTGTACTTTCAATTGTGGTTATATTTTCAGGGTAATCAGTACCTTCGAAACGGGAGAATACTTTTCTATATATATGTACATAAGTTGCACGTGCGGCGGCAACATCGCACCGGCACCCTATAGTAAAATCTTCAATACCGTTGGAACCGTACAAGTTCTCGATATGCGGTTTTTTTATTAAACGATCAATTACCTAATACTGTTATAATATACATAAGTAAAATAAAGCCATATTCAATTTTTTTTTATATGAAATTACATAAAAGCCCCCAAAAAAAATATATTTTTTCAAAATGTATGTTTTTTTTGGAAATATTATTACTTTTTGCCTATTTGAATTTTGATTTTATTTTTTTAAACTAATTTAAGTAAGTATCTGTCGATTACCACCTTAATTATCAAAATTGGAATATCCGTTGAGGTTTTAGATTTTTTGTAAGATTTTTTGACCCAGCGGCGCCATGTCTGTATTCTTCAATAACTTTGGAATTATACGAGCTAATGATATGCAGTTTTTTTTCGTAAATGTAAAATTAGTTGTGTATTAATATAAATAAATAAAAAAAGTACCATGTACTTACATTTTTACGAGTAAAATTCCAAAAATCACAAATTTTAAATATTTTTTTCAGAAAATATTATTTCTTAGGTATCCAAAATTATTTTCTACGTGATTTTAATTTTTTTCATGTTAAATTGGGTAATTATCTGCTGATTGGCACCTCTTACGTCAAAATCGGAGTATCCGTTCAGGATTTAGAATTTTTTAAACTTTTTTTGAATAAGTGGCGCCATCTCTGTTCCTAAGGGGTGAAACTAATTTCGCCTCGAGGGAAATCGTTTATTTTGGTCTATATTATCACTGTGCAAAACGGCTTGCTTCCATCACAGAGTGCAGCATTTTTTCATAACAAATAGGACAATTTAAAATCGTCTCAGTGAGCAATTGATGGATATTCAAAAAAGTACAGTCGGCTATAAAAGATTGTCATAAAAATGAAATTTTTGACAGATATTTATAGTGTCAGTGTGATAATGACAGTAAACACATATCTACCTACTGGTCCTTTTGAGACCACAACGAATACAACCAACAAAAGACTGAGATGCTAAAAATGCCCTAAGCTTGACTAATAGAAAATGCCTCCTGGCATTAAACCCGCTTTTTGTGGAATATCTTTCAGTTGTGCAATAAAAAAATAACAAATTCTATCATTAAATTCTAAAATACCTACTCACATATCTAGATAATTAGTTAAAAGCCTAAAACGTGGCACTAATTACTAAATAATCAGCATTAGCGATAATGTATTGCCTCAACCGTTTCATTAGGCTAGGTTCGTATTAGGCTAGGTTACATCATTATCAGCGCTTAGCGCGCTTCGCATCATAAAATAACAATTTTCAGCTCGATATCATCATATAATAGATAATTAACAGGTTATTATTATAGTTTTCACCCGCAGGTTTAGTTGTGGGCAAAGTAATTTAGATTATCTATTACATTGCTTTTTTTTATCACACATTTACACTGCTTTATATTAATTTAGATTATCTATTACACTGATTTGAAATTGACAGTGGGATTAAAATGGAGAAGAGTTGCAAATGACAGAAGCCAATGGAAGTCCTTGGAGGAGGCCTATGCCAAAAGGCACACTGAAATTAGGGATATATTGTAGTTTAATCGAAATTTTAATAACTTGTTGTAAATTTACTAATTTCTGAATAAAGGGCTTTATTATTATTATTTATCATTACACTACTATTATAAATGCGAACGTTTGTGTGTTTATCTGTATAATGACACAAAGGTAAATTAAGAAAGAAAAATTGAATGCTATCTACTACAATCTAAGCAGGATCTGAACCTGCGACCTCTACGTTTCCGGCGTATTGCTCTCCCAACTGAGCTATTAGATCGCTACGTCAATCACACCAAATCTTTAATTCCATTAATTCTTACGCTACTGGAGCGCGTCATATGTGTTTGAAATGCTTATGCGCATTAGCCATACCCTAGGATGTGTGCTTTACACGCACGATTCTATTTTTATGTGGTATTTCCACATAAAAATAGAATCGATAAAAAGATTCTATAAAAAATATATATATGTGTATGTTTGTTACTTCTTCACGCTCAAACGGCTAGACTAATATTGATAAATTTTGGTAGCAGGTAGCTGACACCCTGGATTGACACATAGGCTACTTTTTATCCCGAAAAAATGTAGTGTTCCCGTGGGATGAGCGGGTACCGAGCGGCACAGAAATCTGTCCTTTCATCACTAACACGACTTTCGACGATGCGGTTGGCGCAGCGGTAAAGCAGATGCCTACTGAGCCGGCTGTCCTGGGTTCGAATACCGGCCATAGCAAATATTTGTGTGATGACCTCGAATGTTTTGTGCTTGGGTCGTGGATTTAAGTACGTATTTTTCTGTGTAAGTATGTTTATCGTTGCTTAGTGTCCATAACACAAGCCTATTAGACCTTACTGGGACTAGATCGATTTGTGTTAGGTTGTCCAAAATGTATTTATTAATTTATCGGCTACACCGATTTAAAGTTTTGCTATACGGATAGCTGCGCATCATCAGATGGTTATAGTAGGTACCTATACTTTTTACCCGACTATGGACAAGAAAAAAAAGTAAAAAGTCGAAGTTGGCCACCACTAATAATAATACGATGGAAAAACATTATCTATCACACTAATATTAGGTACAGTCGAGTTCATTTACATCTACACACTTACGAGAAGAAGTACGAGAAGAGTAAGTGTGTAGATGTAAATGAACTGGACTATACAAAGGCGAATTTCTGTGAGTATGTTTTTTACTTCTTCACACTTATCGGAATATCGGAAAGGGATAGAGATAGCTGACCTGGGGTAACACAAGGGTTAATTTTAATCCCGAAAAAATGTAGTGTTCCCGTGAAACGATCGGGTAACACCACGGGGCGCAGCTAGTAGTTAGTAGCATGTAATAAAAGGGAATAAAATGTACAGTATATATCAATTACGTTGCCAAATGACAATTTCGCAAAGCGTCTCGACATGTAAATCACCCAAACCGATTCCAACTACGCAAATACTCGGTGTCCATAAACTGGTGATCTAATTAAACATATAGAGGATTAATGGGGTGACAATAATCTTATAGCATCACGTACTATGGGGCATGGGATAATCCCGAATTTAATCAGTGGAATCCACCGCTACCCTTATAAACTCAGGATCGACCTTTTCGTATGGAGGTACGATCTTTATAGAAATGCGTTTAATTTATGGATTCTCGTCGGCTGGTTTTTGCCAGCGAACAAGGTAAAATAAGTGCTCTATCTATAGATATTATAAAATTGTATTAAAAACTTACCAAAATATGGAATCATGATTTCAGGAAACATCATAATACGCCAACGCATTTATTTATATGAACATAGGTTACAACACCATTTGTCGGTTAAAATCTCTGTTAAAAACGGCTGGATAAATTTAAGTCAATATTGTTACAAGTATAGTCGTTAAACATCAAAAAAAGAATAATAATAGGATAATTTTTCCCCGTTTACAATAAAAAAGGAGAATTATGGCGATGATTTTGAATATCTTCCAGTATTTTATATAAAGGTTGTAAGTTGATTACTGGTTTTAATATTAATCTGATTATCTTGTTCACATTTATGTTGATCTAAATCATTCGGATTCTTCACCGGTCATAGAAACGATCTATATTATGTTACCTATGTATAACCAACCAGTAACAACTCTTTTGATAGAAACCTGCCATACAACTTCTGCAAAAATCTGCGATTTTTTTGCTGGGGCAATTGCTGGGATTGGCAATTTTTAAACCGATTAGTCGGCAGAATCCCTAGTCAGCTCATCGCTAAAATATGACCGTGATACACTGTACAGACTCATTAGGTAAAGACTCCTTTAAGTAGAATTGTTCTGTTACTAGTCAACGACCCAACATTGACTAGGCAACAAAGCCGTTTTATAAAGTATTGATTACATTTCATCATATGCATTTAAAATATCTTTCGTCTCTTCAACTCGTGCCCAATGATTAATTGATAGCCATCGACACACGATCCGATATAACAAACAATGATTGCACACAATGTAAGAGAAATCATTAAAATTGTAACATTATAAATAAGGGGACTTCGCATAATAGGCCTCGTATGAAGGGGTCTTTATACAACTTGCAAGGGTCGGTACATAAATAGTTACATTTCATTGTACGCGGCAAATTATTGTAATTTAGCAGACAGGGTACAAAAGCGGGGCATAAAAGTAATGTACGTTAAAAATTGAAATTTGACGGTCACGGGAGAGGAACGGTTGGGATTGAGACGCGACTGTATTTTATTGCACAATATTTTAAATTCTCATAGCCCGGACAATTTAAAGAAAATAATGTATAGGCATCTTCTGGAGACACTCACTTTATCAATGCCTAGTAGTAAGCTCATTCTAGCGTCAGGACAGGCCATCAATCAGTACTGTCAGTTTACTATCATTGATTAACACGATCATTCTCTCGTCGTTCTGGCTAGAATTAAGAACTGAACTGATTTATTTATTTATTTATTTAAAAACATGAGTATGTTTACAGCACATAGCCAGAACACATACACATTAAACAACACAGAAAATTATACAATAATACTAGAATAAAATTACATTTTAAATAAAATACACATTACAAATCAAAATTAATTAGGATTATAGCATTTATAATTCCAAATAAAAAAAAATAATTAGGCTTATAGCATAAAATGAATGACCATGTAACCGCTATCGGACTGACGAAACGGACTGGAAACATTATAAAAAAAAAATATATATATTACAGTATAATGGATGGACAGTCCAGAATAATGGAGTGAATTGACGCCATTCTCAAGGGCCTTTGATTGAGTAGGTATCGACGCCAAAATGCCGACGAATTGCGAGAGATGCTGATAAAATAGAAAAATAACGTTTGATAACAGGTAAAATGTAGTCAATAATAAAATGTAAATAGGAAGCTTTATATTGGATAATTAGAATTTATGGTAAAACAGCATCTACTTATCTTTAAATCGACGAACATTTTTCTGCTTTGCCCTAAGGGCGTTGACTGATAGAGAATGGCATTAAGTCCGCTTTTCGTACGATAAGTTTTCTTTTGTGCGATAAAACTTAAATAAATAAATAAACATTTTGTGGCTTGCCTATCACAGCACGACGTATAAAAAAATAAAATAAAACAATAAGCAACTATTTTATGGCTGTGCCACGAAAAGGTCCCACCTCAGCAAGATGCTAGCTCGAGAGCCAGCGCTGATCTTCCAGTGGGACCATAGGTTTTTAGGGTTCCGTACCCAAAGCGTAAAAACGGGACCCTATTACTGAGACTTCGCTGTCCGTCCGTCCGTCTGTCACCAAGCTGAATCTCAATAACGGTGATAGCTAGACAGTTGAAATTTTCACAGATGATGTATTTCCATTGCCGCTATAACAACAAATACTAAAAATAAAATAAAATAAATATTTAAGGGGGCTCCCATACAACAAACTTGTTATAGATTATAGTACGGAACCCTTCATGCGCGAGTCGGACTCGCACTTGCCCAATTTTATTTTAATAGTTACCTACCATAATAGCTAGAAGCACTTTTAACAAAAATTACCGAAATCAATGAAACGAGAATTAAACCAGCTAGAAACTATACTCGTTCAAGCAAAAAAAAAACAATTAGGTTCAGCCGTTTTGAATCCCAACGAACTGAGAACCTGCGCTTTTGTTCAACATTCGGTTAAAGATAACTAAAATTATATGCTGTAACCAATCAAATAATTCGAAATTCTACGCAGCAGATGTGTTATCAGCCAAAACCTAACTAACACATCGAATTATTACCCGACTTAGGCGAATCTCACTCGCATAAAGGCACGGATGATGGATGACGTGTCGTCGCGCTACAAATAGGGGTCGCCATTCAGGCTTTCGTTATTGTGTTAAAATCAATTTGGCTCATCCCTAGCGAGTGCGGGGCGCAGTCGATAAAATTATCGATGTTGCGGAGACAAAGACAGTACGTTCGATAAAAAGTTCCGATGCAATATTCAATGACTTTTCAATGAATTTGCAATATAAAACGCAGTTTGTGGTGTAGCTGCCTACTGAGCCGGCGAGCCAGGGTTCGAATCCTGGCAAGGGCAAATAGTACTCATCGTACAAGCATTGCGTGGTTTGTGACTAAGTCGATTTAGGTAAAACTGTCCCTGAAAAATCATGTACCTATTTATTTAACTATAAACTACACTTAATTAACACAGGAGTCAAAAAAAAAAACATCCTGAAATATAACAAGAATATTTTTTTTACGAAGAACAGAAATTCCATCCGAGAAGACGGTCTCATTCAACCTTTCGCTGTCGGATAATTCAGTATCAATAAATGTAAAGAACATGTTTTGTCATTGTGACATATTTTGTCTGAAGTAATAAAAGCATTTGATATATGTGCGTAAATAGAGGTAGACCTAGGTTTATAACCTAAATAAAAAGACTAAGTGTAATTCAAAAAACTATAAAAGGTAAAACTAGGGTTTTTTCTCTTCAAAATCATGGCACATAAAGCTTCAACCGCAACGTCGAGATAACATAAGATTTAGACCACTTACTTTGTAAAAAAAAATATCGATAAATTAAAAACCATCGCCGCGTCACTAAAACTAAAAACGCCTATGTCCAGTCCACAAAATAATAGTTCCCGGGGACGCCACCCCACAAGCCAAAGCGATATGTAACAAAAGTCACATATCCCCAGAATTGTCAAAAACGAGCTGCTAATTTTTTTTCTAAATGAGTGTTCGGTTGCAATTTAATGGGGTTTTTAACAGACGGGTGCTTGCAAGGGGCAATTTTCTATGTTAATTTGACACTCCTTTTTTATTCATTTTTTGCTCGTGCCCATGATTAGGTGCTCTTTTTGTATAAAAAACGGATTTGTTTTGTATCATTTGTGATGTGCATGTTTGAATAATTTATTCATGTTTTGAAGTAGTTTTTGAATATTTTATGTCCTTGCTTTTTAATATTTTACATGTAGTTATTGTTTTACAACTATCTATACGTTAATGCTTCAGTTACCTTTATTTTCATATTTGATAGAACATAATTATCAAAATTTCCGATATTAAATAAATAATAATAAGTAAATAAAAAAATATCAGACAACCTCACACAAATCAATTTAGTCCCAAATTAAGCTCAAGAAGGCTTGTGTTATGGGTACTATAGACGAAAGTATTTGCCCTGGCTGGGATTCGACCCCGGGACCGCCGGCTCAGTAGGCAAGTGCTTACAAACTGCCCCAAACGTGTCGTCAAAATATAATGTGATAGTCGCGGAAACGGAAGAAAATATTAGATTCAGTCAACAGAGACATTTAAAACTATGACAACAAACTATGGTTTATGGTTTAAGATATTTATTTCTCATAAGATTTTACAAAATTACTTACTGAGAAAAAACATTATTTACCTACTTAAATTGTATGTTCGACAGCCATTTTTGTTCTGATGCACCATGGAGTTGAACACTATCAAAAACCTAAAACGGTAAAATGTGCAGATGTATATAAAGCTGACTGTACTTTGTCCTCTAATATCTATGGGAACACGAGCAACACCCGGATCACATTTGTCTCCCCTTTTCGACCGGGAATCGAACCCGACAACCCAACAAGCTGACAACGACAACGCACAATAAACCAATCGGTCATATTGACATTTGTTAATTCTATACTTATGTACATAACCAACGTGTAAAGACACATTTTAATCACACTAATATTATAGTGAGTGTGTTTATGTGTATGTTTGTTACTTCTTCACGCTCAAACGGCTGGACCGATTTTGATTAATTTTGTCGTGAAGGTAGCTGACACACTGGATTAACACATAGACTACTCTTTATCCCGAAAATAATTAGGGTTCCCTTGACATGAGCGGGTAACACCGCGCGGCGTAGCTAATGTGACATATTAAAAATTTCGTCCTCACAAATTTTTTTTTCTTATAAAAATTATACTACATATTACCAATCTAAAATCGACGCAATGTTTCCTAAGAACAGATTTTCCTATCTCTTATATAGTTAGTATACAAATATTCTCTCTACTGACCCATTTAGATTGATCACCCTGTATAACAGACACCAATTTATGACAGGCGGTGTCAAAAGAACATATTTAAAACCATTGAAACAACTTGGCCATATTAAGTAAAACAACCCAAAACCATTACTGCACTTTTCTAATTCGGCTTATGTCGCAAATGGATTTTTGTTTATTCAGGACGGCCGGCCTGGATAAATAAGACTGGGAAGATTTTTAAGTGCCCAAATTAAGTACGAAGTGCTAAGTGCACTTGACCTTCTAATATAAGTTACTTTTCACAAATGGAAGGTATATGTGACTCGTTTGGCTCTGTGGTACAGTGGCCTGCAAAGCCGGTAGTCCTGGGTTTGAATCTCAGCCAGGGTAAACAAGCTCGAATATTGTTACTAGGTCATGGATGATTTATTTATTTAAGTATACAGGGTGGGGTCTGTAAAAGAGGCAATAAATTAAAACATAGATTAGATTCTAATCATTAAATTTTACAATATTTGTGTGGATTTTTTAAAAAAGTACGTAAAATTTCCTTTACGGAAAGAAGCATTGTAGTGCGGAATATTTATAATTAGTATCATGACAGCCAGTGTCAATCAGAGCAATGTCGATGTTGAATGGTATATATTGAAAATTCTAGTTCATTTGTTAGACATAATGAACATCTAATCTGAATCTAGCGACAAGAGAGAAATAAAACGATTTAAATGGATTATATAGCATCTATTAATTATTTGAGCTACAAATAATAAATATCATCATTATCATCATCATTTCAGCCATAGGACTTCCACTGCTGGACACAGGCCTCCTCAATAGACTTCCACATGGGCCGGATAGCAGCGACCCGTATCCAGCGAGTACCCGCAACTCTAACCAGGTCATCCGACCACCTTGCGGGTGGCCGTCCTACACTGCGCTTACCGGTACGTGGTCTCCACTCAAAAACTTTTCTGCCCATGGCCATCGGTTCAAAAAGCTACGAGCCCTGCCTATAAAAAAAATATACACACAAAAAAATTATACATATGTGAAATAATCAAGATACGCGATATAATCCGTTTAAATCGTTCATATCATAAACACTTTTGTTTGTTCCTGTGTATTTGACGTATGCAATATAGAGTATTTTGTATTTAATGAACTGTACTATCCTGATTAATAAACATAGTAGGTATTTAGCGGTAATTAATTACGTACCTAGTTGGGTCATTGTCAGTTCAAAAAACAAAATTTGTCCCTTCGGTGGTCAAAAGTTAAGAGCTTGTATTAATAGGTTATGTTGCTATTACATCGAGTTATAGAGGAGGGAACGTTCTTTATTCTCAAAGACATTTAATCAGAAAATTAGGCTCTGGAATCCTTAATTTCGCAAATCGCCCCCTGCCTGCTATACGGCCACATCTCAAAAAACCATTTTTTCGAGAAATCGCTTGTTAAAGTTTTGGCAGCGTCGTGCGTGGTAGTAAAACGGGGCTTACTCTTTGAGTTTTGGGTCAATTCATTTTAAATTTAACTTTTTTTACTCTACATGATATAACGCTTCTCATGAATACGTCTTTATTTATAAAACGTGTATATTTTTTAAGATACGAGGCCTTTAAGGTAGGTACTTAGAGTTGTGGCCGTATTGCAGAAACATTTTGTTGAAATTTTGAGATGCGTCCAAAACTGAACAAGAATTATTGGAAAATGGTTACATGAAAATTATTTTACAAACACTAAAATAAATTAAATACCTTTATTAATTAACTTTTTTACAGTAACAACATCACTGTAAGCGATAATCAGTGCATGCAGCTTTAATACCAACTTTCTAGATGCAGATATCATCATCATTTTGCATATAATTAATGATTATCGGGTACCTTCTCTTTAAGGCACTTGTATCTTTAATTATCGTGTTAACATGTACCATAATATGGTATAATACCATATATAACGTGTACCATGTACAAGGAGGCCCCATAGTTTTAGGTTTTAGCGTGGTCTGGTTCCCGTTGATATGTGTACCGTTTCCCAGAATTCTTCAACTTCTTTACAATATTACGTTTTCATAGTGCAGGATAAGCTTTTCATGTTCTACTTTTAGGTTTAGCAATTCTGGATGAAGACTGGTTCGAATCAAAGTCCCAATTTATGTAAGTCGGTATTTACAACGAATTTTTAGAACACCTTGCACCAACATGTAGGACATGGCTCTCACAGTTCTATTTAGACATAGTCTCGAATAATATAATTCCACCTAAGTTCAACTGCATACACTGAATTCGGGTAAGCCAGGCGACGACACAAAGAGTTACCGAGCCATTGCTGTACTTAGTTGCGTCTACAAACTTTTGGAGAGGCCAATCTACAATCAAATCAAACCTATAGTTGACAAAATAAATCCTGTGGATTCCGTAGTGGTCCGAACTGCGTGGATCAGGTAATGTCGCTCACAACACACATAAAGACAGGCTGGGTTTCAAAGGAAAGAGAAAACCGTGGCAGTCTTAATCGACCTCCCAGCTGCATTCGATACCGTATGGAGACAGGGGCTTATCTATAAGATCAGGTGCAGATGGTGGGACTAATCAACTCTATGCTCAGCAATAGGGAATTTATCGTCCACCTAGGAAACACCTCAAGCAAAGTCAGGAAGCTGAACAATGGACTACTGCAGGGATCGGTCCTGGCCCCGCTCCTGTTTAACCTAATAATTATATCGTGTGTGTATAGGTTGAACAGGAGTGGGGTCAGGACCGATTCCGACAACAGAGAATCGGAAATTTATGTATGCTGATGACATCGCCATCACAATCCAGGATGGCAAATTTAAACCCTCGAAGAAAGCCCTTACTTGCGATCTGGAATGTTTTGAGTAATACTTAAAGAAACGGATACTGCAGCCCAATGCCAGTAAAGCAGAAGTTGCGACATTCCATTTCTGCAAGAAAGAAGCAAAAATTTGAGCCAAATATCTGCTTAAGAGAGACGGCGCTTAAATTAAATCCTACACCGAAGTACTTGGGTGTCACTCTAGACCACAATCTTACCTATGCGCCACACATTAGTAAGTAAGGGAAGAAGCTACAGACGCGGAATAACATACTCCACAGATTAAGGGGAACTACTTGGGGAGCAACAGCTGACGTGCTACGCACTACCGGTCTTAGCCTAGTTTACTCCATGGCAGAGTACTGCTTGCCAGTTTGGCTCAACAGCGCACATGTGCATCGGATAGACGTGTTAGACCAAACCATGCGATGCATATTGGGAACCATCAAATGTACTCCTCTGGTTTGGCTGCCTGTGTTGAGTCATACAGCTCCACTGAAGAGAGAAGAGAACAGGTACTGGTTCACGAAGCACAAAAATTCGTGAATTGTCCTGCTTTGCCAATCCACGTAGAGTTCGCAAACCTGCCGCCTCATCGGTTGAAGTCGAGGCACCCACCGTACAATAGAAGAACTTGTAATTGTATATGAATGACTGTACACAATATGCCATACGAATAAATAAAATAAATAATAAGTACTATCGGTACTTACTGTTGTGACACAATCAAATGACGTTTATTTCGCTTATAATTAAAGGGATTCATCGTAATAACACTAGAATATACGTTATTCTTATAGGACGCAATCCAAAAAAAATATTATAAATGTATGCCATACAGCCACAACTGGCAAGTGGCTGTCTTGCAGGGAGTCAACTGACAATTTTTGGTCAGATCTATGAGGCCACTTGTGGAAAAAAGGCTTTTAAGGACACTTTTTCTTATGGCTCTCGAAATAGGGTCGTAAATTAAACTATCCTGACTACGAATCTGCAATAATCTAAAAAAAATTTTTTTTTGAGATGTGGCCGTATTGCAGGCAGGGGGCGAAATGTCCACCGGAAAGACGCGCACCTAAATCTGAGAATGACCCAGTTAGTAGGTAACTTAATTCCAAATAAACATTTGTGAAACAAACCCGGGTAATCCTGAGATTTTTAATGTTATGTAAGATACGCGTTTAAAATGTTGATAGAAACTGAACGTGAAAGTAATAAAACATTACTTAAGAAAGGGGATCCCGAAATTTGTATGTAAGCGGAGGCAGGGTGCGTGTTTCCACTGCTCGACACTGTAGGGGTCCTCGCGCCAGAATTGTTGATGTTACTATTAATACACAATACATGAGACTCGTGCACCGAGAGTTTCGTCATCATCATCAGCCAGTCCACTGCGGACATAGGCCACTGAGCTCCATTTTCAGCTTTCCTTCTCCAGTTACCACCCGCTGTCCTACGAATGTCGTCGCTCCACCTTGTTACAGGGCGCCCTACACTACGTTTAACGATACCGTACATACTACAAAAGCACTGCATAATATTGCTTTAACGAAAAGACAAATCGTACTGAAAAACAAACTTAACTCTGCTGGTGGACAAAATATTAACGCCATACATTGACAAAGACCGGGGTTAGTTTGTCAACTGTTTAATAATAAGTTTAGTCGTTTTTAAAGGTGTCCATCATCACACACTAGAGCCTCGAGAACTGTGTGGCTCCAGAGAAATTCCCTACCGCAAAAGCTCCGCATGTGGAATGAGCTCCCGAGGTTTTCCCAAACAGCTACAGTATGGGGCTCTTCAAGGAGGGAATAAATGGGTTCATAAAGGGTCGTCAACGCGCGTGTGAGACTCCTGGCGTCACAAGCGTCCACAGGCGGCGGTAACTGCTTAACATTAGGCGGGCCGCATGCTTGTTTGTTACCGTCGCAGTATAAAAAAAGTTTCTAATCACAAAAATATACATTTACCCACTCATAGACAAATACCTTAGTCTATGGACCATGCAGCAATTTCAATTCAATATTAAAAGACCTTGGATGTGGAGGGAAATAAAAGAACAGGAAGGCCAAAGAAAAAATTGATGGATTGTGATTGTGCATATGGAGAAGAAAGAATTAACTGACGAGATGACGAATAAAAGAGAAAATCATGCTGCGCCGGCCTCAATTAAATGGGATAACAACAAGAGAATGATGAATGAAGATGATGATAAAAAGGCCGAAACGAAACACGTTTGAAAGGTATCTTAATAATGTCATGAAAATTACTATAAGGCTCAAACTGACGTCGAATATAATGAAAATGACGTGACGTACAACAACGTGGCTAGACACAACATCGAGCCGCGGACAAATATTTGCGCGGCAGAATCACCCGGGAGCCATCCCGCAATATCGTGATGGATGACTTAGTATCGCATAAGCTACTATAGTACTCCTATGAAACTTCTAGAAATTCGTTGCGCTTGCATTTGTTGCTGAAAGTGGCTAAAAGTAAAAAGAGATCTACATCTGAAAATGAAAAGTTTAAAGGATGAGATGGATAACTATCGCACGTAAGAGTATAGGAAACATTTTTTTCGTTACATAACTATAAAGACTGAAATAATTTGTAGGAATCTCATAGGAAGTGTAACCTGTGAAGTCCGAAGACAAACGTTACTTCCCTTAGTTGGGCGCCTAGCGCAGCATGTTGCAGTGTTGTGGTAAAAAGTAGGTACACAATCCCATGACGCTCCTCAAAATGGCCGCCTATTTGGTTAGTGGTTAACCCAAAAGTCAAGCAAATAACCCTTAATAATACATACTCTCTGCAAATTTCAGGATTCTACCTATTATTATAAGAAAAAAAGAAGGGCTTTCTACGTTTTTTTTTCTTCGTAGATAGTCAGTTGTATAGGGCCCATTTAATTTTTAACTTTTTTATTTTATTTTCAGTATTTTTTGTTATAGCGGCCATACAACATAATTGTGGCGAACTATGTGGAGGCCTATGTTCAGCTATCTCTAGCTGATAGATAGAAACGTTTAGTCTAGAATGAGCGCAATTGTACCACAGCTAGTTGCTGAAGATTTAGCTTTACATTTACTGGTACAATAAAATTCCTTATCTCAAAGGTGGCTATAGCTTGATATTCCATTCTAGTAAATTAACCATATTCCTTAGCGTAGTAAATTGCAACTGAGGAATTATTTTATAGATGGACTTATTTCCTATCAAAATGTATTTCAGAATTAAACCTTAAGCTATCAGTTTTAAGCTACACTTCCAATGAAACATTGTAAAGGATTTAAGCCGTTTTGAAGAGGCAACTCGCATGCAGACGGCCTTTTGGGGCTTCGCTAGCGTTCACGCGCCGATGCACATTCTGTTCAGGGCACCTGCATAGCTGAACACCAAAAGGTCACATCAGTATTCGACGCTGTAACAGTCATACGACTTTCTGGTGACGCAACCGTCCTGGGCAACCTTGTTGTGCTAACCTGAAATGTCTGTAAATGTTCGTCGCGCTTAAGCGTATATGACTTTTTGGCATCGAGGCTGGGATATTGGGGGTGCATTGTTTTGTAATTGTCAAAAGGTGTCAGATAGTGCTCGTACGGCGTATACATTGCAATAAGTGTAATAGCCGGAGTGATATGACGAGCCATTGGGTGGTAATTTGTAAAGTTGAGTTTTACATGCTAGTATGTATTTTAAATAAATCAATCAGAATTGATATAAATTGGGTAAAATATAGCACAGCCAGAGAGCCTAATTTGTCCTATTTCACCAGAGATTTTTTGACATTTAAATTGTCCATCTGCCACAAGGCTGTATCCCGTTGCCCTTGAGTATGGAACCCAAAAAGTATGGGGACGAATTACTTTTAGTAAATTTATAGTTTCCTATTATAGGCGTCTCACCTTATGATTACTCGTACTTACACTTACACACTTCGCAATTTCGTCAATTTTTTACCTTAGTCCGGTAAAATGTTTGGATAACTAGTTATCCCTATACCAAAATTGGTTAAAATTAGTCCAGCCGTTTTAACGTGATGAGAGGAAAAGAAAATTATGACCAACAAATGGCGCCGTAGATTTTTATAGAGTATAGAACTAAATCTTTACTTTATCCAAAGCAGTCGAATTAGCGTCCAAGCGCCTATTTGAGGTTGCCTCTGTTCTGTTGTCCAAAAAGTGGAATAAAGCGGAGCTGTTTAAAATAAACCAATCACGTTTCTCAGATTAAAACGCTTCGCTTTTGGGCTTCACAAAGACTTCTTCTTCTTCATAAAGGCTTCTGTGGACATGAAGCCTGAATGTCGTATTGGTATATTCCTATGTAGCACACAGGCACTTACATAGCCGTTATACAACTTAAATTAGAGTGCAATGGCTGTATAATCTTTTATTATACAGCCTGTTTGTTACCCTAGGCCGCCAAAGATAGTTCATTATATCACAAATCATACAACTGAAATTCACAACCTTGCTCAACGCTTCCATTCCGCTTATATTGCCGTTTTGAATGCGAACAGTCGGATCTGGGTCACGGCGCTGCGGCGACACGACATGTCGCACGTATCGGCACGGCATTGTGTCGAAATAACCCGACCGACTATCCTGATAGTGACATCTCTCGACAGATTTTGGTAAGCAAGACACATGACTGGAAACCAGACCTCGAACGGTGTAAAACAAAAAGAGTGTTAAAAGAAGTATTTATTATTTGCAGCTTTAATTGGAACAACTGACAAGATCTGGGCCAATATAGTAGCCAAGAATTCCAAACGTAGTTATATTCAGTTCTAGTAGCATTTTTTAAAGCACTCATTTAATGAGGGTCTCATGATGGCTAGCTACTTGTATAGGGGGGTATCGTATTTTTTTTTTTATTGTAGTGTTCAAAATCGACTTAAAAAGCTACTCTCCAAAGGAACGCACTTTATTTTTGGCCACCCCGCCTTTAGTTAGTGTATGATATCGTCGTCAAACGTTTAACCCGTCATCTATTTAGTTAGTGCATGATATTATTATCTTCGTCAAACGTTTAACGAGTCATCTGCTGCTAGGTTGAGTAAGGACCGTGCATGAGCTGGGATAATGCTAATGGAGGATGATTGAGCGAGACGAGTACAATTGATCGCTGTGACGGACAGACGGACGGTCCCACGGTGACCGACATATATGTAACATCGTAGTATTTAATCACTCTAATATTTTAAAGGCGAAAGTCTGTGAGTGTGTTTGTGTGTATGTCCTTTACTTGTTCACGCTCAAACGGCTAAACCAATTTTGATACATTTTTGTATGGAGATAGCTGATAAACTGAACTAACACATAGGCTACGTTTTATAACAGCAGAATATTTTAATAATATTAATATAATTCAAAAAGATTTCACCCGTATTTTTGTAAATCAACGTGAAATAATGACTAAACAGTAAACCCTTAAGATTGGAATAAAAAATTATTCATTGTAAATTCCTAAAAAAAAATGGGTGATTGTTTCAATACAAAATACAACGAGTGTTAGCCTATTAGTTCAGTAATTTAATTATTTCTTACATTGTGTATGGCAAGTAAAAATATTATACTTTATTATTGTATGACACAGTTACGTTCTATGTCCATCGCTCTTACATTGCCGCGGCACCTTTATTCAATTTGCACTCCGCAGCGGATAATTTGTATGAAATGATATATGATAGCCACTTTGTAATGTGTTCACTAAATGAGATACCGTTTTTTCTTATAACCGTTTTGAGAAACCGTTTTTAACCCTTAACTACCTACGTCCGATTTCTATAGCACAACCACCTACGAGAGGTCATGGAGACCTCTACTTGAAATGGGTCTAAAATATTTTTAAGTATTTATGATAGAGGTACATTAATAATATGTACCGTTTTAACGGTTTTAGGCATTTATTAACAAATATCGATACAACATTAATCAACAAATTATGTTCTTTAAACATAAGATAATAACATTGCCTTATGTATTTACGTTTTTTTTTTAACATTTGAAACATGAGATCACAAAATATTCTGACACTATATATATATTCTTCCCTTAGTAAATCTTAAAGTACAATAATGAGTCAAGCAAATCAGCTATAAATTGTATGTAAAAACTAGTAATTTTTATAAAATTGCAAGCTATTAAAATAGCCATTTCTTTAGCTTAATCACGTTCCCTTAAATGTGTTCACAAACAAAAATTTAAAATTTGGAACACGAGATCACAAAATATTCTTAAACTAAGGTGAGTCGGGGCTATTGTAGCTATGGGGTTATTGTATCTTATTACCATTTTAATGGTCTGTGACCATTATAATGGTCTGTGTATATATAGGATACACAGATCAATGGTATATATACACAATCCTATATATACACAGACCATTTTAAGGGTCACAGACCATTATAATGGTAAGAAGATACAATAACCCCATAGCTACAATAGCCCCGACTCACCTTACATATTTTTTCTTAATAAATCTTAAAGTACAGTAATCAGTCAAGCTAATCAGCTATAATTTTTATATAAAACCAATATTTTTTATAGCCGTTTCTCGCGGCAGCCAATACACAGTTTATTCGAGCATTGAATGCAGATTGGTTTCTTGCATTCATTACATATGTACTGCGTCTTCCGCTGCTTTTTGGGGTCACAAGTTGAGCAACAGTCTCGAACTTGCAATCGTTCTTCAGCATTGCCTGGGACCCGTCTGTCCTGGTAAGTCTGTATCATTGTTGAGGATATTGTTGATATTGATTACTAGGTCCCGTAAAGAACTGATGCCAGATATCCAGTGGAATCGATGTAGAGGTCAATACGTCGCGGTAAGCTGGTTTGATACCCTGTGCTTCATTGACTATATTATGTTGTAAGGTCCTTGATCGTAGTGATGGTGGTTCAGATGCCCACCGAAAGCGATTCTTACAGAAATAGTTCTTCTTTTTAGGTCTTGATCGCCGTTGTAATAATGGCACTTCGTCGTCTGAAGCAAATTGCTGTTCGTGATCTTGCTGCACTACCGGTCTAGGTCTCGGTGGTCGCTGTAATAATAGCACTTCGTCATCAGAACATCACGAAAGCAGAATATGACTATAGCAGAACATGATTAAAGCCGAACATGACATCCATCTAAAAACCCTGGTCGTTCTAAGTTTGATTCTAAATCGCTACCTTCATCATCCGGCAAGTCATCTTCATCGGAGGGCACTTCTCGTAACCATCTTTCGATCGTTGCGTCATTAGGAAGCATTTCTAACTAAAACTAAACATGAAATGCGTTCAAGTTTTGAAAATTACAACCTCATAAAAATAAACGCAACCACCTAGGCAAGGTCTCAGAGACCAGCAAGATATAATACGTAACCACCTAGGCAAGGTCGCTGAGACCACTGATAACAGTTTTTTACTCACCAAATTCACAGAGGCACACGGCCGAACGCGTCGAACGCATGGCTGGCACTGAGACGGCAGCGGGGAAAGGTACAAGGTCACATAGGTCCGTCCCATGAACATGCGAAGAGTTATTTACTAATTTTGTATTTGTCTGGTCCTGAGGACCTTGCCTAGGTGGTTAAGGGTTAATATAGAAACCGAAAAACCGTTTTTTACAAGAACTGAAAACTGTTATTTAAAAAAAATTAACAATGATTAATTGCCAGCGGTACGTACATATACTTAGTAGTATTTTATGGTATATCACATGAAAAATACTCGATTCGACATGAACTTTAACAACACTTTATACTTGTAATAAACTACGATAAAAATAATTGAAAAGTACATAAAGTAAAGAAATATTAGGATGGAAACGGGTAAGGTTTCATCATTTATTTATTTATTTATTAAACTTAATTACACAGCATAACAGATAACCAAGGCACTGTGAAATTATAAATAATAATAATAATAATATAACAATGATATACAAACATTTGAAAAACATACATTAACGAAATCAATTATACATTACAAATTCAAACTGAAGACAGACGGACATCCATCCTCTCACAGAACTTCAAACATTCATCACACAATAATGCCCATCTGCTCACAAATACGTCACACTCCGGGGCTGATGCGAGGAGATTGTTCAAGAGGCGTAAAGCGCGGACTAGCGGAGATTCTCTTCGAGACACCGTGCGCGACGTCGGCACCGCCAGCAAGGGGCGGTCACGAGGTCTGAAACTAAATTTGGTCAACGACGGAACGTGTAGTCGCACTAACTGCCCTACTAATTCTGTGGAATCAGACTCACCGCGCAAAATTTTGCTGGTAATCGTAAGAAGAGCCAAATTACGTCTGACCTCTAGAGAGTTAAAACCCAAGGCTCCCAGTAAATATTTGGTTGGGTATAAGTATGGGTAGTACCCATACATTTTTTTGTACAAGAACCGCAGGAACACTTTCTGTACTCTCTCCAGAAGTAAGACATAAGTTACTTCGTGGGGATTCCAGATGACAGAAGCCGTCTCTAGCTTACTTCGCACTAAAGCGGTGTATAGGAGTTTTATGGTTCTAACATCTTGGAAGTCCCGAGCATTCCTGACAACAAACCCCAACCTCTTATAGCAATCGCGAGTCAATGCATATATATGCTCGTGGAAATTTAGATGGCTGTCGAGGGTGACGCCTAAGTCCCGAATGGAGTCGACACGCGCTATTTCTTCAGAGTCCAAGAGGTACTTATAGTGAAATGGATTCCGAGCTCTACTGAAGGAGATAACCGCACATTTTGCGACATTAAATACAAGCCTGTTCCGTAGACTCCACTGATTCACTATGTCGATGTCCTTCTGAAGTGATTCACAGTCAGAAAACTCTTGGACCCCGTAAATCAGTTTCAGGTCATCGGCATAAAGTAGGCACCTAGCAGACCGGAGAACCGAAGCGAGATCGTCAATCATTACTCCAAAGAGCATACATAATAATAGTATACCTTACCTGTTTCCATCATTGTTTATTTACTTTGTATTATTATTTTTGTTTCTTACTTTCATATACATAATATCATAATAAAAAAGTACACTAATAACAACAATAAATTTGACGACGCGGTTGGCTCAGTTTGTAAGCACTTGCCTACTGAGCCGGCGGTCCCGGGTTCGAATCCTGGCCAGGGCAAATATTTGTGTGATGAACTCGAATATTTGTGCTTGGGTCATGGTTGTTCTATGTATTTAAGTATATATTTATCTATATAAATATGTATAACGTCGTCTAGTCCCCATAACACAAACCTTCTTGAGCTTAATTTGGGACTAGTTTGATTTGTGTGAGGTTGTCTTAAATTTATTATTATTATTAATAAATGAGTAAATCATATATTATATTTAAAAAAACAGAGTGATTGTTCTCTACTAACTGGTTCATCCACAAATTTACTTTAAACCTTTTCCACCGCCACCCAAATGTTTCAGCTAATTGCGTGCTGCAGGAATTCCAATTAAAACTGGACTTTTTTAATACCCATGCGTTTTACTGGCCCAGTTTTTATCCTTGTTTGACTAGGTATATATTTGCCTCTGCAGTTTGGTCGGGAACTGAAACAATATACCATCTTTTCATAGTACAGGTCTTCAATAGACATGTTAACAATTATTGTATTAAGCTGTTTACATTCACGTTAGAGATGTGTAGCTCGCGAGTGAGTGATTCAAACGAGCTGTATCTTTTGGTTTAGCTCACTAGCTCTTTCGCTCACTGAAGATTCAAGTAGCTCAGTATATCATCTACCATCTCAGTATTACTCACTCTCTCTCGCTCATGAAAGGAATGTTGCCATGCTGCCGTGAATCTAATTGATTGACATCTTCTCTACTCACTCGTGAACGATATAAGTAGTCTAAAGATCTACTGAGCTAAATGAGCTAAAAGAGTGATACATATCTCGGTGAGCTAAAGACACATATCACTCTTTTCACTTTAGTGACACATTTTGCGCATCTCTAATTCACGTGGGATGGTCACGGAACGGCCCGACATATGTCTAACTCGTATGGAGCTCTTCATCGGGGACTGCTACCTATTAAATATGTCTTACGAAAGTTTAAATAAGATTAATGATAACTATTATTGTTGAGAATGTCAAATGTCTATTAGAGACTAACTATACTTGGACTGCTCTAAAAGTTACGAATTACCAGCTGCTTCTTCCTTATAATATGCTTTAGGGTGGCATCGTAGCTCCATCTACGACACAATACAGTACAAGTACGCTTTATTGCACACCAAAAAACATCCACACGATCTAAATTCCAGCTAGATGATATTACACTAACAGACCGATCTCAAGACGACGTTGTCAAGCTAGGTCTGCTGGTTCGAGTGCCCGTGCACGCCAGCACACACACGCTAGGCGCTGGGGCAGTGCGCTGCCTACAGCCTAGCACCGCGATGTCGGTTACAGCCGCCAGGCTAACGAGTAAGCCATGATTTACGATACGATACGATACGATACCAAAAAAACATTTGCACAAGAAATCAAATATAAACAAATTGAAAAACGGAAGACAACAGGCGGTCTTATCGCTAAAGAGCGATCTCTTCAGACAACCTTTGGGTAGTGGAGTTGACGCTAAAAATCACTTATTGAGTGGGTGATGTAAAAAATAATAGTAGTAATAATAGTAAGAAAAAAATTGGGCAAGTGCGAGCCCGACTCGCGCAATGAGGGTTCCGTACCTATACATATATATATATATATAATCTATAACAACTTTGTTGTATGGGAGCCCCCCTTAAATATTTATTTTATTTCATTTTTAGTATTTGTTGTTATAGCGGCAATAGAAATACATCATCTGTGAAAATTTCAACTGTCTAGCTATCACCGTTGTTGAGATACAGCCTGGTGACAGACGGACGGACGGACGGACGGACGGACGGACGGACGGACGGACAGCGAAGTCTCAGTAATAGGGTCCCGTTTTTACCCTTTGGGTACGGAACCCTAAAAACGTAAAATTCTAGTGTTTTTTTTATCGTATCGATGGTTTTGGTGGTATAATAGGTAGCTCGTGTTGGTCCTGAAAGCTGCTGGGATCAAACCTCAGAAACCTTATTTGTTTCGCTTCAATATAAACATTGTGTTTAACCTTTGTATCGTATTTTCAACATGTTGTAACAAGTATATATGTATTGTCAGCACATCTTGTATCTGACAAACTCTGAAGCGCACAGCTCCTAAATAAATAACCAGGGACCCGCGCGGCGGATTGATACCCGTCAAATATTTATAAGTAATGAAAAGCATCGGCGGGCGGACCTATTCTGAACGTGGGAATAACCTGGATGAAAGAAGATATATTCTGGCCAAGATACATTTTAGCTATCCTGAAACTAGTGTTTCAATTATGGAAAAGCGTTATTGTTTTTAGCGTGTACCGCTTCATTATTAAGCTATATAGGTATACTTTGTTTAGGCATACTGGTAGTTAAAGTTGACTAATCATAGTTTATAGTACACTAGCTTTTGCCCGCGACTACGTCCGCGTGAAACTTGGAAGTATGGAAGCAACCTCGTACAACACGATAGAATGGTGTACATAATCACCTTAATTAATAAAAGGGATTATTAAAAGCGCCTAAGCAAATTTAAGAGCAATTGTGGTTTTGGTCTAATAATTACATTTCCTACAGGGTCATCAATGTCATCATGAATTACTTACTCACTTTTCAATCTTTTTAGGCATAATTTCCGGAATGAAAACTATCCTATGTCCTTCCTCGGATCTTAAACTATCTCCATGCCAAATTTCATCAAAATCGATTTAGCGGTTTAAGCGTGAAGAGGTAACAGACAGACAGACACACTTTCGAATTTATTATATTAAGTATGGATTTTTTCTAATAGACAGAAAGTGACTTCATCCACGCCTAGACGTCTAGCATAACTGTGACACGCGATTTTTGTCACGCGACAAGGACGTACAACTTATAATTTCCCTTGCAATACCGTGTGAGCATGAGAGGTGATGCTAAGTCGCAGCAAGATATCCTAGTCCTGCTGAAATATTTTATTTCAATGAAAAGACAGAATAGACAAGAGGGTTTTTTTTGTTTTATTAAATCAGTAACGTCTGCGAGCGTAAACCAAATGAAGCGAACAATTGAAAAATTTAATGGTTCAGGCAGGGTTCAAACCTGCGTCTCTAACTAACTTTAATTTTTCGCCTCATTGTAAACAAGAGAGTTCTATATTTAGTACGGTCCAAAAACAGCTTTTCATCGTATTGGTATTTTAGTACAGTTTACAACAAAACCGCTGACTAAAACCTGTCTATCCCGCCATCCACAATATGGCCGCCATGTCGGCTCAATCATGTAATGGAGTGGTTCCGCGGGGATCTATCAAAATGCATTCACTATCCAGCTAAAATCGACTATCCGGAACTTTGCGGCATTATGGTACGCGTAGACATTCTGGACTTGGTTATACACGTTTTTTTTTGCTTTTATGACGATTGATTTTCACGTTATTTTTCATTTTGTTGAAAATATTGACGGTATTTTTAAATGTGTGGTATTGGATTGGTTCTTTTCTAAATGTGCGTTTCCATTGAGCTTGTATTTTGAATGTTTGATGACGCGGTTGGCGCAGTTTCTAGTGCACCTGCCTACTGAGCCGGCTGTCCTCGGTTCGAATCCCTGCAAGGGCAGATATTTGTGTGATGAACTCGAAATTTGTTCCTGGGTCATGGATCTTATATTATGTACCTAAATCATTGTCTAGTACCCATAGCACAAGCACTGCAAGGAGGCAAAGGATCAGATAGGATACCAATGTTACGTTCAAATTTACAATACATTTGGTTAATGGTTAATTGTCAAAATTATACGAATTCGTATCATGAGGACAAAAGCAACAAAATTAGTCCAGCCCATTCATTTTCAAGTGCCTTGTGGCAATTATTCGAAACGGAAAACATACTACAAACCTTTTTATAATTCCTAGTTGATACTAGTGGCCTCAGATAAGACTTGTCTGTTGAGATGATACTATGCTTGGTGGAAATAGGACCAGTGGTTTCCAAGATATTCAGCTTTAATTGGAACAAGTAAAAAGATCTCAGCCAATATAGAAGTTAAAAATTCCAAATTTTGTAGTTATGTTCAGTTTATGTAGCATTTTCTACATCACTCATTGAATGATGACCAGCTATCTGTTTCGTGGGTGTTTTAAGGTTATTAATGTAGGTTATCTAAAATGTATTACGCACTTTTCTTTATATTACAACTAATACGGTGAATAGAGACTAAAGTACTATGGGTGACCTTACAAACGGTCCGGTAGTTTTGAATTTTTGATATGTTGTCTAGGATGGTTAGTCAGTGTTCAAAATGAAAAATGCACAATTCCCCCCCCTCCGCGCCCGCCACCATATTGAAAAAACCGGCACTTTCTTCATATTTTTGCTCATATCTTTGTTTAGGAGCATTTTAGCTAGAAAAAAGGTTCGACAATTTTATACAGAGTTAAATTTACTACATTCTTCATTTTATTTTATTTTTCTAGGACAGATAGTTACGGAGATATCCACATTTAAAAAAACGTAAAAAATCACAATTTCCTACTGAAAAACAAACTTCTGGATTATATCTTCGTTTAGGAGCATTTTAGCTACAACAAAGCTTAGGCAATGTTGTAGAGAATTAAATTTACTATAATTTACACTTCAAATTTTGTTTCAAGGACGGTTAGTTACGGAGATATGCACATTTAAAAAACAGGAAAAGTCGAATTTTCCGAAAATTTCTCAAAATTCTTGGTTTAGAACGCTGTTATTCAGTTACGGACTAGTCTAGGACAAATTAAAACATGTAGGAAATATAATTGCTTATAAAACTCATGTCCATTTTTACATACATTTTCGGAAAACGTGACTTTATTTTTTACATATCTCCGTAATTATTTGTCCTAGAAACAAAATTTGAAATGTAAATTATAGTAAATTTAATTCTCTACAAAATTGCCGAAGCACTGTTCTAGCTAAAATGCTCCTAAACGAAAATATAATCCAGAAGTTTGTTTTTGAGTTGGAAATTGCAATTTCTTAAGTTTTTTTAAATGTGCATATCTCCGTAACTATCTTTCCTAGAAACAAAATATAAAATAGAAAATGTAGTAAATTTAACTCTCTATAAGATTGTCAAAGCTTTCTTGTAGCTAAAATGCTCCTAAAGGAAGATATGAGCAAAAACATGAAGAGAGTGCCGATTTTTTCAATATGGCGGCGGGCGCGGAGGGGGGGGAATTGTGCATTTTGCATTTTAAACATTGACTAACCATCCTAGACAACATATCAAAAATTCAAAACTACCGGACCGTTTGTAAGGTCAAAATCCTTTATTCACTGAATTAAACATATATCAACAGAATGTACCTACGGTAGTAATTGCAGTAGGCACGTCATAGAACTTACAAGACTGAAGATGATAGTTCAGCAACTTATTTTGTTGGTGCTGCAAAGACCGTTATTTTCAGCTCAAATACCGTTTAAGGAAACCTCATAAAGCGGACCAACCAAAATCCCTTGAAATTTCGCCTATACATCTTCATTTATTTATTTAGATAAAAATTTACGGTCTCCGAACGGCCGTTAGCGCCCTAATTCAAAGACAAATGACCTAGTGTTAACTTAGGAACGGCCGAGATACCTAACTGGCGTTTATTAACAAAACGACTTAAGCGACGCAGTTTTACTATGAAAGTTTAACTTTTGGGTTCCAAGCACTGAAACGTGATAGAGTAGAGGGAAATGCATTTTTCCGCAGTTGCATGAAGGCGCATTTTGGTTGAAAATTTGAAATTCTTCGGGGAGTATGTCAAGTTTGAATTTATTTTTCAGATGGAAGCGTTTATGTAGCATTTTCGTGGCACATAATAAGTAGTACCAGCACAGAAGTCTCTCTGTTTTTGACGAAGATTTTTGATTTTGATTTTCACTTTACTCACCTGATCGAGCATAAATATAAATAATAATAAAAAATAAATAATAAATATCGGACAACCTCACACAAATCGATCTAGTCCCAAATTAAGCTCAAGAAGGCTTGTGTTATGGGTACTAGACGACGATAAACGTACTTATATAGATAAATATATACTTAAATACATAAGAACAACCATGACCCAAGCACAAATACTCGAGTTCATCACACAAATATTTGCCCTGGCCGGGATTCGAACCCGGGACCGCCAGCTCAGTAGGCAGGTGTCTACAAACCGAGCCAAACGCGTCGTCGCATACCATAATTAAATTTCTCTTGTAACTAGTTCTACTTATTGTATTTTTGTGGTCATTTTTTATTGGCTTTTGTGGTAGTACCTACTATATAGTTAATTGTTACTAATTGTATTGCAGTTGATGCCCCTAAAAAAACTTAGTGTGTCCACGAGACAATGCGCAAGGGGCTCGAAATCGAAGATGAAGGGTTCCAGCAAGCAGCCATACTTTTTCAAGTCTCTATAAATGACGGTTGGAAATACAGCCTTGTGACAGACGGGCAGACAGAAAGACAGCAGAGTACAGTTGCCGAGAAACTTCTTGAGCCTAACCTTGACTGCGCAGTCAAGGTAGCCGATTTACGTACAAATATGCATGGGCAGATCCGCCATTTTGGGTCAAGAAGTTTCTGTTGGCACCCTTTGGGAACGGAACCCCAGAAATGCTAAAGCTAACATGTTTTGCGATGTCTTCATCTAAAAGTTTTCCAAGACCGACATCGTGGTAGGTGTACTTAGTAGACGACTTCTTTGCGGTTTCTGGTTCGTGGTCGCTACTTCGAAGCCTTTCCGGCTCCACGAGCGATATTACGAAAGGTTAACTGGAAGATACCCTAATAGGATTAAGTTCGCCTTTAATTTTTGTTTTTTATTTAGTTTTTTACTAACAATCTATGGATCATTGATCCAAAATAAATAATAATTTGAATTTTGTATTTGAATTTGAATCATTGTATTCATAACCAGTGTTTGTGTAAAATAAAGTGTTTACATACACTGAACTAAAAATAAATAAATAAATAAAATACTTAAGAAATAGCCAAACTGTGCTTAGACGCAACCAAAGTTAAGTTACTAGTAGCCTTCAGTAGCAGCTAACATTTGGGACACTGTTAACAAATCTTTTTTTAATTTTTTATTGTACATTCAGTCATTCATACATTATAAAGCCTATTTTCAGCCGGAATAAACGGCCCAAACATAGTTTTATATTCAGCCAAGTTAGAACCAAAATAGTCTGCCCAATATCAGTCTCGCCGGGGAACAAACACCCTGTATTTGCGTATC
The DNA here is from genome assembly GCA_932273695.1 of Apotomis betuletana. NCBI lineage: Eukaryota > Metazoa > Arthropoda > Insecta > Lepidoptera > Tortricidae > Apotomis > Apotomis betuletana. The sequence goes on along the minus strand of OW026303.1, from coordinate 25,810,088 downwards.
ATTTGGGGGCAAACAAAAGAGCCAGGCAAACACCCTGTATGTATTATATTGTTCACTCACTTAGTTTGCCGAATAAGAGAGCACAGAAGTATTACGTTACATAGCATGGCTACTGAGCCGACGGTCCTGGGTTCGAATCCCGGCAAGGGCAAATATTTGCGCGATGAACACGAATATTTGTGCCTGAGTCATGGATGTTCTATGTAAGTATTTAAGTATTTATGTACATCTTCGCCTAGTACTCATAACACAAGCCTTCTTGAGCTTAATTTGGGACTTGGTTGATTTGTGTGAGGTTATCTGATATCAAAAAAAAAATAAGTTATCGATAATTTGCTTCCGTCAAGGCTGCGTTGACAGAATTTGCGAATTGTGATACACTATTTTTTTTCTAATAAATAAATAAATATTTAGGGACAATCTTACACATATCGACCTAGTCCCAAACTAAGCTTGTACTATGGGTAGGTACTAGACGACGATAAAAAGAATATATAAATGCATATATAGATAACATCCATGACCCAGGACATATATTCGAGTGCATCAGACAAATATCTGCCCTGGCCGGGATTCGAACCCAGAGATACTTAGGCGATATTTTTTTTAACAGACTCCATAATTTACTGTCTACTGAGGTAAATCATAAAGCCGCTGTATTCAGCCGAAATCCTGGCCATTTTCAATTTTTATTGCGATTTAATGATATTCCGAGTGGATTGAATCTTTTGTCTTCAGCCATCGGTGCCGTCTGGCTTTAATGGATAAACGGAATAGACAACGTCTTGAATCGCGAGTTTTTCTTCGAATAGGTAGGTACCTATACAAGAATATACGTGTATGTTTTGACGACGTGGTTGGCGCAGTTTACTTATAGTTCACCTGCTTACTGAGCCGGTGGTCCCGGGTTCGAATCCCGGCCAGGGCAAATATTTGTGTGATGAAGTCGAATATTTGTGCTTGGGTCAGGGTCGTTCTATGTATTATATTATATTCGAGGGGTCCTGGACCACAGCTTAATACATTCGCTACCGCGTAGCGCTACGGGCTACGCTCGTAGCCGATAACATGGGAAAAACGGTATGTAGCGAAAACTTACTACGAGCAAAGCGCCCGGCTACCGGGTTGTTGGTGTCGAAAGTGTTAAGAACATTACTCTATTGGTAGGGTAGACAAGCCCACGCAGGCATCGGGGTTTACAGATTCTGTGACAAATTAATTTTAATTGAATTAATTTAATTCTTCTATTTATTAACCTTAATCAATTCTGCCATTAGTTTTTCTTCTTGGTGTACAATTAGTATATTTAGTGAACCATTCAATATATCAAATTCCACGACATATAGCAGATATTCCGTAGAATTATCGGAATATTAGGCGTTCCTTTACTTTATTATCATCTGTCACTCTTTCCAAGATAGAAACGACATTTATTAATACAATACAATACAATACAAGTACTTTTAACGGCACCCGTCATAAAACATACAGGAGAAATACAACGCAAGACATAACAATTTTACTAAACGTAAACAACAGGCGGTCTTATCGCTAAAGAGCGATCTCTTCCGGACAACCTTTGGGTAGTGGTTTAGTAATTTTTTTTTTTTTTTTTTATGTCATAGGGGGCAAACGAGCAAACGAATCGCCTGATGGAAAGCGATTACCGTCGCCCATAGACACCTGCAACACCAGAGGAGTCACAAGTGCGTTGCCGGCCTTTCAGGTGGGAATACGCTCTTTTCTTGAAGGTTTGAAGGTCGTATCGGTCCGGAAATACCGCAAGCGACAATTCATTCCACAATGCAGTCGTGCGAGGCAGGAAATTTCTAGAAAAGCGCACAGTTGTGGACTGCCAACTATCTAAGTGGTGAGGATGAAAGGATTGTCGCGTTGAACGATGGCGGAAAGAAGCGGCAGGAATCAATCCGAACAACTCCTCGGAGCACTCCCCGTTATATAAGCGATAAAAGATGCAGAGAGAGGCTACATCTCTACGTAGCGCCAAGGAGTCAAGCCAATCTGAAGTTCGCTGGCAGTCGACGATACGAGTCGCTCTCCGTTGAATACGATCTAAAGGGAGAAGCTGGTACTTGGGCGCCCCAGCCCACAGATGAGAACAGTACTCCATATGTGGGCGAACCTGCGCCTTATAAAGCTGTAGGCGATGGGCCGGAGTGAAGTACTGTTTCGACCTGTTGAGCACGCCGAGCTTCTTGGAGGCAAATTTAGCCTTACCCTCTAGATGTCCGCGGAATTGGACTTCACACGAGATGTCGACACCAAGGACTCCTATAGTGGCTGAGGCAGTAAGGGGAGTGCTTTCAAAAAGAGGTGACGCGAGGAACGTAGATTTTTTGGTGGTGAACGCGCAAAGCTGTCGCAAATTAAGTCGACCCCATTTTGAGACTTCTTTTAAACAAGTCTCGACTTCAGACACAAGCTTTTTTCGGCTCTCGATGACAATTTCCCGAGAAATTTTTAATTTTTTTAAATTATTGCGGCCGGTATAGGAGGCATCACCCGTGCTTTCATCTGCATAGCAATGAATGCCACAGATTTGCAGCATATCATTGATATGCAGAAGAAACAATGTGGGCGAAAGCACACAGCCTTGAGGGACACCAGCATTCACAGACATGGGTTCAGAGCATGCACCGTCAACTACGACCTTCATGTATCTGTCTGCCAGAAAGCTACTGACCCATTCGCATAATTTCTCGGGAAGCCCATAAGACGGAAGCTTCGAAAGAAGTGCTTTGTGCCAAACCCGATCAAAGGCCTTCGCTACATCCAAACTAACAGCCAATGCCTCACCCTTATTTTCAATTGCCTGTGCCCAACGATGTGTCAGGTAAACCAGAAGATCACCAGCTGAGCGGCCTCTACGGAAACCATATTGACGGTCACTAAGCAGCTGGTGGTCCTCAAGGTACCGAAGGAGCTGGCAGTTTATAATAGACTCCATTATCTTTGAGAACAGGGAGGTTATGGCTATCGGCCTGTAGTTGGAAGGGTTAGAGCGGTCCCCTTTTTTAGGAATCGGGTGCACCAAAGCTGACTTCCATGAAGACGGGACTACACCAGTGGAGTAAGAGAGCCGAAAGAGACGCGTTAAAACCGGAGCCAACTCTGGAGCACACATCTTCAGCACAATAGGCAAGATTCCATCGGGCCCACTCGACTTGTGAATGTCCAGGGAAATAAGTGCTTTGCGCACTGAGCTTTGGTGGAACCGGACATCCGGCATATGGCTCTTGCACCGCGGTATGGTCGGCGGCTCTTGTCCCTTTTCATCCAAAGTCGAGTTGGACGCAAAGAGTTTGCCCAGAAGATCGGCTTTCTCTTTCGCATCGTGGGCCAACGAATCATCTCCCTTGCTTAAAGGTGGAAAAGATGGCGTGCAAAAATTTCTCTGGATAGCTTTGGCAAGGGACCAGAACGCACGAGTTCCCGAAGGGAGGCGCACTAGTCTCTCGCCAATTCTACCAATGTGCAACGACTTTGCCTTGGCAATTTCTTTCTTGAAGGACCTGGAGGCAAAGTTAAACTCCTTTTTTAACTTACTGGTCTTTCATCCCGAACCGTTGTTGCATTTACCCAGGCTTGGTAACATTCCTGCTTTTTACGTGAAGCCTTTTTGCAGGATCGACCAAACCAAGGTTGGGATTTGCCACCGACAGGTACTACAGAAGATGAATTATATAATAGATGTCGTTTCTCTCGTGTATATTCTGTTTTCTCTCTCTCTCTCTGTCTCAGAGCTCACCACCTCCTTGCCTTCTGGTATTAGAGGTAAATATAGGTACTAAACGCGATGTTGTTATTATTACCTCTTTCATGTAACGACTTAAATAGTACTTACAAAGATTTATTTGGCATAATAATGGATCAATTCAATACACATTTCAAAAAGAAAACTATTTCTGGGTCGACTACAAAAACAAAGTTTAGTGAATGGGCTACTGTAGGTATTCATAGAAGCAGAACCAGGCTTTATGAACTGTATGCAGAGAAGGAAGTGAACAAGGACGCAGATTTTTTAAACTATGTTAAGAACTATTCAAAATTGTTTAAGCAAGTGTGCATAGCCACAAAAGCTAATTATATTAGTTCTAAAGTCAAAATGTCGGACAACAAAGTGAAAACTATTTGGAATGTTATTAACAGAGAAACTGGTAAATCCAAAACTCGCAATTGCCAAGTCAACATTGTCAGAGGAAACGGGCAGACTATGTCAAATCATGATGTTGCCTCGGCATTCGAGGATTATTTTTCCAACATTGCAGTTAATACCACAAAATGTTTAAAATCATCTGCGTCCGAAGCCCATACCTTACTTTGTGCTAATTGTAAGAAATGTGATGTTGAGTTTCAATTTAGACAAGTAAATACAGTAGATGCTATTAAAACATTTAAATCACTCAATTTAAAGAAAACAGAGGATTTATGGGGAGCATCAGTAAAAATAATTAATCATATCATAGATTCAATTGCACCTTACCTAGCTTTGATTTACAATAGTTGCATAGCAGAGGGAGTTTTCCCAAATCTTATGAAAATTAGTAAAGTCATACCTCTTTTTAAATCGGGTGATTTGAGTGATCTGACTAATTTTCGTCCGATATCTATACTACCTGTTTTAAGTAAAGTTTTCGAAAAATTAATGTTGAAAGATCTACTAGGACACTTCAATAGAAATAAATTACTCTCTAGTAAACAGTTCGGTTTCACAAGGGGACGTTCCACGACTGATGCAGCATCTGTACTTATTAAACACATTTATGACAGCTGGGAGGAATCTTGTGATGCAATTGGGATCTTCTGCGACCTTTCTAAGGCATTCGACTGCGTTCATCCTGGAACACTCATTTTGAAATTAGAACATTATGGTCTGTCTTCAAATGCTTTAAGCCTTATGTCTTCATATCTCAGTGATAGAATGCAAACAGTGGATGTAAATGGAACCCAGTCCAAAGGAGCTATAGTTAAGCTAGGAGTGCCACAGGGCTCTATTTTAGGTCCATTTCTATTTTTGGTTTATATAAATGACTTACCATCTATAGTAGATAATCTTTGTAATATAGTACTATTTGCTGACGATACATCATTAATTTTTAAGGTTCACCGGAAATCAACCGACTATGCGGAAATTAATGGCACACTAGAGAAAGTACTTAACTGGTTTACTACGAATAATCTTCTATTAAATGCCAAGAAGACTAAATGTGTTAGATTTGCTTTACCGAATGTTACGGCGGTAGATTCTACTATATTACTAAATGGTGAATGTTTAGAAATAGTGAATAAGGCATTATTCTTAGGTATAACATTGGACAGTAATTTGCAATGGAGTCCACATATAGCAGTGCTTGCAGGTAAATTAAGTTCAGCGGCGTACGCTGTTAGGAAAATTAGACAATTGAGTAATGTTGATACAGCTCGCCTAGTTTATCATAGTTATTTTCATAGTGTCATGTCATATGGTATTCTGGTTTGGGGCAAAGCAGCTGACATTCAGACTATATTTGTGCTACAAAAAAGAGCCATTCGTTCTATATATAACCTAAATTCTCGTGACTCCTTAAGAGACATTTTCAAAGATATAAACATCTTAACTGTAGCGTCCCAATATATTTATGAGAGTATTATGTATGTTATTAGAAACCTAGATTCATTTACAAAAAATTCCGATGTCCACAGTTTTAACACTAGAAATAAAAATAAAATTGCTATTAGAAAGTTTCGTGTTCGTAAAGTAAGTAAATCATTTTTAGGCCAATGTATTCATTTTTATAATAAGTTACCTGATCATGTTTTAAAATTAGCCTTTCCGTCTCTCAAAAATTATTTAAAAAAATCTCTAATGTCAAAAGCATATTATACAGTAGAGGACTATCTGACAGACAAAAATGCATGGCCTGAACCAGAAACCGCGTAGCTGACTCCTTCTTAGATTGTACCTAACTAGTTTAAGGGACACAGTTCTAATAAGAAAGCATATTATCAAACGTACATAAATTGCGATAAACCGTCAGGCTTTCTTGTAGTTTTTATTTTATTCTTGCACTTTTCCTCACTTATATCTTAAAATACACTTAAAATATGTTTTCTTGTAGAACTACGTATAGTTAAGTTCATATCATTGTAATAGTTAAGTAACTACTTATGCTTTCTGAAAAAATGACTTACTGTTGAGTTTCTTTCGGCGTTTCTTCTCAACAGTGGTCTCCTCTTGTGAAATGCCGGTAGACTCAGACATGTAAAAGTGCCCTTGTGGCCTACTTGCAGAATAAAGTTCATTATTTCATTATTTCATTATTATTTATTAAATCCACCTCAATATCACGATACGATCCGAAAACACCTATACCGGGCTGTTTACGAACCACGTCTGAACACACACGCCCCGAAATCCTGTTTGTGCTATATCTCATATTGGAATTGACAATTTAGTAAAGATGTTATTACATTTCAACACGGAACCGTTCCGACACTGGAGGTACTTAAATCGGGTCGCCAATCACTACCTAAGCTACATTTCGTGGTCCTGTGTACCTTTTGGTAGTTTTAACTTTTTAATTTGTAGCCATAGGCAATAGCTAACATTGTACAAATTGAAATAGTAAATTGTACAATATTTTTTTTTAAATCACCGACTTCTTTGAAATGTGAGCCCAGAAGGGCTAGCATATCTTGCCGGGACTCAGCATCACCCGTCTTGCTCGCACCGTATTGAAAGAAAAGTGACAGGTAGTGTTTGTCCCGCGTCAAGAATCGCGTGTAGTCACAGATTATACGCACATTTCATAGCACCGATTTAAAAACAAAACACCAACGATAAACAAAGCAAACGTCTTCGCCACGCCGGCCCGATATATTGCATTCGAATGTCGCAATTTCAATCGATCCATCACAATCGCGGGCACATGCCGAGTGACTAATGCCTCCTTAATCGAGCCTAGTCGGCTCGCATTACGGTAGGCTCTTTTGTTACATCGGATTCCGATTTGTAGGAAATGTTCGCAAGTATATGGAACGGTTTTGCGATTTCACTTGCTTGTTTGCGCAAAAACCTGTATAGCCAGAAGCATTGCCGGAATCCACAATGCTAGTCGAAACTTCACGACTTCGGCAAATGGTTCAAGAGTTGAATGAGAACGTGGTTACGGGTCGTGCTGGACACAGAGACCACTAAAATCGCCCGCATCTACCGGGTCTCAGCAACCTTCGCCAGATTCCTTCATTTGCCGAACTATTAAAATATGGAACTCCTTGCCGGCTCATGTGTTTCCTCCTTCTTATAACTTGGGACCCTTCAAACGAAGCGTGAAGAAGCATCTCTCGGGCCAGCATGGCAGTGTCAACTGACATGACACTGTTGGTTTCTCGTCAGTTGCCAGTGTGACTTGGGCTCCCCTTTTTGCTTACCATCAGGCGAAATGGAGCCGCAATGTTGTGCCGTTATAAAAAAAATATGTATAACAATTTTTACGTAGGTATTCAAGCTCCAAAATAAATTAAAAAATAAAAATACATAAAAAATAAAAAAATAAAATGTAAATAAATAAAATAAATAAATAAAAAAAACGGTACCGATGTTTGAAAAATGTCTCTTGCATATTATATTATATGTATATAAAATCAAAAATGCTTTTTTTTAACCGTAGGTTTCAGCGTTATAGTACCTAAAATGCATCTTATTAGTACGCATCTTGTAAATAATTCGAAAAATTAAATGGACAAAAGAACTCACTGGAATCTGTTGAGAAAGGCGACCCGTGAGAACATTCGGAAATTTGGACCAGACAAACGGACATATGAAAGAATTGCCGTAGATGATTCAGCGACGCCTTACAAAGTAGGCTGACGCTGATTTGTAACTCTTACATACATGTAAGAGTTACGCACGATGAGTCTTACCGTTACACTTTATTTTCACACTTACTCGTGTTTAAGAGGCCTTATTCCCTTAAAAATTTATTTATTTCATATTATGACAAATGTATTAATAATTTTAACGAACTTTTTGAAGTGAATAATACTTTTCGCCGAGTTCTAGGTAGTAACATAGCTTTTTCATGTTTTCATTGCGTGCAGTCGAAAATAAATTGAAAAAACTAATTTTCCGCGTGAATTTTGTCAATTTCGAGTAGTTTTTGAAACAAAAATTATCAATGAAAAATTTAAACTGTAGGTTTCAAATATATACCAATAAATCCCGATAGCCCTGTTCTAGGTAGTAACATCAATAATATGTTAAGAAACATGTTTGATCATATAGAAAAATGTCTAAAACAATCAGCATTTAAAAGGAATAAGGCCTCTTAAATCAACTGCTTCAATCACATATTACTTACATTAAAGTGCAAATGGGAAGAAATAAGTCCAACACGACTAGCTAAGGCAACATGATTAACAATATGTTATTGATATTCTATTTTCAGTATAATTAAGCCCATTCAGACTTCAAAGTACAGTCGGCTGAATAAATCCACGCTGGCACATTCGCGTGTGACATCCCATCTTCATTCAGCTTCGCGAGGTGTATTGGCACCGGTTCAAATCGCGTACAGTCAGACTGATATAGACTTATTTTTGACAAAACTCTTTTTTTATCTTTATTGATTAGAAAGGGGTTTTGACTATGGCACTTCCATTGAAATTACGCTACAATATAAAAGTTTTACTGCGTTAATTTAGAATAATAGTTTTTTAGTAAGTTGTGCAACAGCTGGAAGAGGGTTCTGTACTAGCACATACGTAGACATTTAAATGCATATAATATTGGTTTTTATTCAGTAAGCTAATTTTATTCATTCAAGTAATCATTAATAAAAAAAAATTGGGCAAGTGCGAGTCCGACTCACGCATGAAGGGTTCCGTGCCTATACATATATATAATCTGTAACAAGTTTGTTGTATGGGAGCCCCCCTTAAATATTTATTTTATTTTATTTTTAGTATTTGTTGTTATAGCGGCAATAGAAATACATCATCTGTGATAATTTCAACTGGTTAGCTATCACCGTTGTTGAGATACAGCCTGGTGACAGACGGACGGACGGACGGACGGACGGACAGCGAAGTGGAGTGGAGTGGTTCCGTACCCAAAGGGTAAAAACGGGATAAAAAAACAAAATAGAAAGTTACCTGATTCTCTGTAAAACTAAATACATATATTGGAATAATAAATATAATCGGCATTAAATTCATTATACTAAAAACTTAAAGAAATCGTGTCGTCTTAAAATAACCCAAACATAATGTTATTAAATACAATACTTAAATTTGGCGATTTTTTCTTAAATCAAACATATACAAATATTTTTCCATGTTATTCTTTCCAACTGTACAACAAGTATAAAAAGCTATAGCGTATCGGACAGTTTGTCGTGTTGTCTCGCTCTGTCGACACGCGAAAGACAGAGACAGCTACGACGTGACAAGGATTACAAGACAGGATGTGCAATCACGATATTTCTGGATTTTATTTTTAAAACTAGTGCAAATAATATTTCAGTGACAGTTGCTAGGTTATTTATATTTATTTGAGATGTTATTAGAATTATAAATAAAGAGAGTAGGTACCTACATAGAAAGATAGTGATATGTGAAATATCTTGTTCTGCGCAAAATAACTATGTTTGAAATGTGTACAAGAGTTTCGTAGGATTAACGCGGTTGGCGCAGTGGTTAAGCAACTGCCTACTGAGCCGACGGTCCCGGGTTCGAATCCCAGCAAGGGCAAATATTTTGTGTGATGAACACGAATATTTGTGCCTCATTTGGGACTACGTTGATTTGTGGGACGTTGTCTGATTTTTATTTATTTATTGAGAATCGAATACTCGAAATATGCCTAAATCTCAAGTAAAAAAAGCGGTGTGAAACTCATGGCGTTGTAGGTACTCATTTTATACTGCGCAATGAGTTTTACACCACACCTTTAACGTGCAATTTGGTATACATTAAGAAACATAATAACATTTACTTTATTTTGAACCGACTTCTAAAATGAGGAGGTCCTCAATTCGACTGTAAGTTTATACTTTTTTTTTATTCTCAAAATTATTTTTTATTTGAAACTTCTTAAGGTTCCGTCGTCACTGTAGTATATAGAAATTTATAGATAATAAATGTACCCTCGATCCGCCAGCTATCGGTCATTACATTGACAGACGTCACCAGTGGCGGACGCACTGCAGGTTTACTGAAAGCCCGATTAATGTGTTTATTGAAGTATTCCAATAGGAAACCCTAGTGAACACTACAGTCACCATATCGAAATAGGGGAAATCGAGGAAAACCCTCAGATATTCAAGCTCTAACAATGTTTTTCGTGTATTTTATAAAGTTATTCTAGTATTTGCGTCTGGTAGTCATCCTCTCATTATGCTGAGCTGATGATGGAAGGTACAACTCCTTAATGGTTAGGAGTTAGGGGATAATTCTTCGGAAATACAATTTTCTTCTCGTTGAAGTTGGTTAAACTAATATGGGGTTCTGCCATTACTATCAGAGAATTGGTAAGCGTTAATCTTGTTTTTTTTAGGGTTCCGTACCCAAAGGGTAAAAACGGGACCCTATTACTGAGACTTCGCCGTCCGTCCGTCCGTCTGTCACCAGGCTGTATCTCAACAACGGTGATAGCTAGACAGTTGAAATTTTCACAGATGATGTATTTCTATTGCCGCTATAACAACAAATACTAAAAATAAAATAAAATAAATATTTAAGGGGGGCTCCCATACAACAAACTTGTTATAGATTATATATATGTATAGGTACGGAACCCTTCATGCGCGAGTCGGGCTCGCACTTGCCCAATTTTTTTGTTAATACGCAGCCTAATGAAGTTCATAAAGTTAACATATTCGTAAGTGTAAATAATAAAGCGATAATTCTACTTATTCAAACGTTATCAGCCTAGCTCCCACGCAAAATAAACTCTAATCCACAACAATAAGCCGAACTCAACTTATAAGGTTTAATTAATCCCGAAAACGGGCATGTGTCCGGGACAATTTATCGCCATAATTTACGGGAGTCCCGGAAAAAAGGGAATACAAATACGGCATAATGCGGACGGAATTAACTGCGCAGCAAAGAAACAATTAAGGTGCGACCACACCGCCGCTCAAAAACCGGTGACAGTGCGTTTACGCAGTGACGTGTCTCATTCGGACAGCACGCTCACCATACCGCTGCTCATAATGGCATTTATTACTAATAGGTGCACGAAATTTCGTCTGAGCAGTCGGGCAAAAAGTATAAGATAAAGAATCATTTATTGCAGAATTAACAACAAAAAATTACATTTATAAGGCAATAATTGAAATACGGAACTGTGTTTACATAATACATAAATTGACAGTAGACTCCACACTAGGCCATGCCTGTATCGCGGGGAACCAGAATTACAATTTAATTTCATGTAACAAGTTAATTATTTTACAATATGAGATCAACCAATACAATAATTATTAACCAAATAACGTATTTAATAAATCAAACTAAAAACATAATATGATTCTAGACTCTCTTGACAAGGAGAGCCTCGGTGTCGGAATAATCCAGAGTACTGAGCCAGTTATAGAAAAGCTTTTTCGCTTCTTGAACAGAACTATGAGAAATATTATTATATTTAGGGCCTTATCACACTTGCGATTTGCGAGCGTATTTTCTATACAAATAAGCGACGCGGCGAACACGCTGCGCGATCGCCTTCATACAAAATACGCTCGCAAATCGCAAGTGCGATAAGGCTCTTAATTACAGCAGTATTATAGATTGAGGAGCCAAGATATTCATCGAACCGCCTACCAAAATCAGTATGGACTCTGGGAACAGGCCATGTGAGTATGCTATAACTATCTTTGGATGGGCAGCTATACTTGTACCAAAATTGATTAAAATCCGCCCAGCAGGCAGCCTGATGAGTGTACAAATATTTTTTTACCAACACCGGCTCTGAACGGCAACTGCCGCGCGCCCATACAAAAAAGAAAGAATAGCGCCTTGAAATAATGGTTTTCTCCACAGAAAACTGATTTTGAATACAACTTCAATTGCGAAGAAACGATGTCAATTGCGATGGGCCGCCGCCACGACTGATCGTAGCTCCTGATGATGAATCGCGTACCGATTCGAAACGTGTCCAGCGATATTTGACTTCTACACAGTAAGTAAAGCCGTTTCGTATATATTTTAATATGCCTGAGACTCACGAAAGTTTTCTGTATAAAAGTCAATATACTATAAAATTTAACCACTTTTGGACTTTAATGAAATTATATTAATTATTCCGCTTAATTGGCGTTTGTCCGCTTGTGTATGTTCCCGTATCAATAAACCTTAACTAATTCAAACCGAGTACAGTTTTGCAACAATCGTACCACTTGATTTGTCATGTGATAATCCATCTCTTTCAACCCACTGCACTGTGAAGGGGACAGACTATTCTTAGCGCCATCTTTCAATCCTTTTGCAATTAAAAACAAAACCTCTGGGCATGCGCAAATGAGTGCATAAGTTAAAATCGTACGGCGTATAAATCAAACCGGGTGCTCTCTGAGTCACCGGAACTGATCCTGAAGATTGCGATGGTGTCTTAAACATGAAAGGTCGTATGTTGGTGGTATACAGGGTGATGTTGGAACAGTGTTAATTTTAATTGTTTTAATTAAAGCAGCAACGTTTGCTAAATTAAACCAAATGTTTACAACTTTACAATGAAGCGAACAATTACGTTACGATTGGCCACCCTAAGAAGCAACTGGTTGAAAAATTCAATGGCTCTTGCATCAGGTTCGGTGGTCCAATAGGTAGGATGCCCGTGTTGGCCCGGAAAGCCGTGGGAGACGCAGTTTTTTTTTAGTAGCCTGTTTGAGTGTCCCACTGCTGGGCAAAGGCCTCTCTGTTAGATCTCCAAAACTCCCTATTGGCTGCTGCTTCCGGCCAGTTGCCTAGGAATGTACCTAAATCGTCCCGCCATCTCCGTCTCGGTCTTCCTTAGCGTCGCCGCCCATCTTGCGGCACCCACTTGGTGACTATGTAAGCCCAACTGTCCGGGTGCATGCGGCTAACGTGGCCAGCCCAGTCCCACTTGAGTTTGGCGGTTTTTGCTCCAACATCAGCTATGCGTGTTTTGGAGCGCAGCATAGTGTTCCGGACTATCTGTCCTTTTCACACCTAGGATGCTGCGCTCCATTGCGCATTGGCAAACCTTCAACTTGGACTTCTGACTCTCCGTCAGTGACCGTGTCTGAGCACCGTAGGTTAGGATAGGCAGAATGCATATGTCGGAAGGGTTCCCTTCATTATCGTTTTCATGGACCAGTAGCTCTTCCAAGCGTTTGAGACCCGTCTTTCGACTTGCTTGTCTTGTCTGTTGCTGAAAGAAACTATCTGGCCCAAGTAAATATACTCGTCGACGTAATGCATAATATTTAATAGATTTTTTTTTTTTGGTGAACAATAGTGTTCATTTTAGCTTCTAAAGTAAGCTATTGACGGGATTAAGCTCCTAAAGCTGTATAGCACTTGCTGTAAGCCAATGAAAGCACAAGCATTCAGACAATCTGCAGCATTTGCATTGAATTATTAGTAGCGCGAGCTATGAATTTAATACTTGTATGTGGCTTGAAAAATATCTGAATCTAGGTCATATTCAACCGAGTCGAACCTTTCTAGATTCTAATAAAAATTTCATAAGAAGATAAAAATACTAGTGGCTGGAGTAACTGAATCGACCAACGGAAAACTATATAATTATTTAACCTTCTCACAAAATATAATTAGTTCAGAAATACAACTGTAGGCGAGAAAAGCCGGAAATCTGGACATCCAAACATCCGTAATTCAGTTGTACGAAATAATTTTTGGTCAAGCTGAAACGGAAATACTCCGCTCGCTCAGTCGATTATGCCGCACTTTACCTTCCGAATTTCAATATTAACAGTAACAGCCCCAGTTTATCAAGAAAACCATTCGATGATATAGTATCCATTCGATGTTTTTTTTTTTTTTTAATATTCTCAAATCATGTATCGTGCTGTAAAGCTAAGGCTAAGAGTCACGCAACGTGCAATGGAAAAGGGCTATGATACTCGGAGTTTCTTTGCGTGAGAATCGTGGGCAGTTGGGCAGGCCATGTAGCCCGGAGAATGGACGGCCGTAGGGGCAGCAAAGTCCTAGAATGGCAACCACGTATTGGAAAGCGCAGCATGGGTCGTCCCCCGACTAGATGGACGGATGCCCTCGTGAGGGTCGCGGGGAATCAATGGATATGGTATTCACGTTGGGGAGGCCTATGTTCAGCAGTAGACGTCTGTGGCCGATAGATAGATAGACTGTAAAGCTAAAAAATAATATAACTGTAATTATTGAACCGTATTTTTTTATACGTTCTTCAAAATCACTCTGTATTCATTCAGTTATGTCCTTATTAAACTCCAGCAGACGATATTAATGGGGCTGTTGATCACGCACATGCAGTCTGACGGAACCCTAATCAACTAGCCATCTTAAATGGAAACAGTAGTGAATCAACTTTTCAGACCGCTTTGTCCAATAAGTTTGATATTTGCCCATTGGGATGATTGACCGCGCTATGGTAGCAGGGAGACTTATTTAAATTTTTAGGGTTCCGTACTCAAAGTTTAAAAAACGGTACCCATTACTATGACTCCATTGTCCGTCTGACTGTCTGTCAGTCTGTCACCAGGCTGTATGTCATGAATTGTAGCCATACAGTTGAAATTTTCACAGATGATGTATTTATATAGCCGCTATAAAAACGTCATCTTCTAGTTACAGTATTTATTTATATTGTTACCTATCGATGCCGATGTAGTAATGCCTTCTCTTTTTTTGTGGATAAGGTCAAGAAATTGCATAATTGGATTTATCGCAATGCCTAAAAATCATATTTGGGCAGACGCAAAGCGCCTATAGAGTCTTTTTACTAAATGTTTACAATGAAGCAAAAAATAAAAAAAAATAATGGTTCACAGGATTCGAACGCACACAACGCAGGAACGCAGGTTCAAATCCTGTCTGAACCGTTCAATTTTTCGTTTAATTGTAAACATTTGGTTTAAGTTAGCAGAATTACTGCTTTAACAAAAATAATAAGTCTTATTACTCCTTAAATCCAGGGATTTAAGTAATAACACGCTAGGAGCCTTGAGTGTAAGTTTCAAACTCAACGAAACATATCGCGTTTACGTTTACCGTATAAGAAAACGAAATCACAAAAGTGCTCGATTCACTTATTGAAACGAAAACATACCTAAGTGGACAATTTTATTAATAACGTCAATTAAGTCTTCAATATTTTGCTTTTGTATTTTATTTAGGTATCAATTAGAAAACGGCTTCAACTTTACATCGGCAAAATGGTCTTTTAAAGGTAAAACGACAATACCACTAATTAGACATATCTATGTTTTCTCTCATTTTATCCGCGTGTTCAGATCATGATAATTAGTCTGTTGACAACCAAAACTCACTAAGGGCCAAAACACAATTACAAGACACGACATCGCATCGTCTTACGATCGTGCCACGATGCGACGTCGTGTCGTGGAAATGCATAAATCCAAAATGAACTTTATCTTCATGTGACAAGATGCAAAATTAAAATTCATTTTACAATCTCACGACGTCGCATCGCGGCACAATGTCGCGTCGTACGACGATGCGATGTCGTGTCTTGTAATTGTGTTTTGGCCCTAAGTAACAAATATCCAATTAAAACAAACCTCGTATCCCAGTATCAATGTACAAACTAGATACGAGGTTTTGAAGAATATCAAAACTCACTAAGTAGCTAATACCTACTTAGAACAAAACTCTTATCTTAGTATCAATCTGTCAACTACCTATATACGAGGTAGTGACAGAAATTTTAGAGAGGTTGTCACCCGGCAATATTATCATTTATAGCTATTCTATCTTTACTATTCTAAAACTCTAAAATTGTATTGAAATTCAATTTCCTTTAAGAGGTCATTTTAGAAAATATATAAACTGCGCGATGCAGAATTAGTACCTATGGGCGCAGAATTAGTGTGGGCGCGCGGCGTGCAGTGCAATCTGTTCGTAAAAAATATTTGTCTGCGCATCGCACTGAACGACTGGACGAATTTTTACCAATTTTGGTACAGAGAGCTGTAGGCCTATGATGGTTGCGTTTATCACGTGATAAATAAGTGTCAAAGCATCCGTCACGTTTTGACCAATTGCGAGTGCAAGGGACAGATGCTTTGTCACTTATTTATCACGTGATAAACGCAACCATCATAGGCCCCCTGGTCATCCAAAGATGGTTGAAGGATACTTTTGACCGAAGCTGCGGGCATTGGCTAGTTATTAAATCAGGAGTCAAATTTCATTGGTATTGATATATAGCAAGTACAAATGCATCACGAGCAATATCAATTTAATATAATCGATTTTTACCATTTAAGCAGCATAAGATGAAATCCTGCAAATTATAGGAAAATATAGAATAATCATAAAGTGGTGATATTACAGAGATATGTCATTTGAAACGACGGATTAAGCATAATAGTCAACTAACTAGCCACTCGGAAAAGTTTTGGAACGGTACGAAAAAATACTTCGACCTTTTCAGGGCATGTTACAGACTTAAGCCACAATTCTTAACAACTCTAGAAAAATTTAGAAAACTTTACGTACCTAACTCATTAAAAGGTTTTCTTTACGACTGATAAATTATTTTAAGTAGGATCATAATAAAGTATTACTAAGCAGTTTCGAAAAATAAGCGATTGAAAGAATACTTGGATAATAAATGGGAGTTGTTTTTTTGTAGACATTTTAAAAGTTTTACTTTCTATTTTAAATATTCTTTTCACTAAAAACCTCTGGTAAATACAGTAATTTTATGTAACATAACATAATAGGGTATGTGATATATTTTGATGGTATATTTACCTTATGATCTAATATTAAACCTTAAGCGTCCACTAAATTATTAAAGTAAGAATGGGTTTGTAAACGCTATAATATATTTCTGCAGTCACAAACTTATAACTTATACGGATTTTATGCCATACCACTTTACTGCACTATTTAGTTATTCAGCCAAATTATGTAATTGTGATCGATGATGTAATGTACTTATATAATAACATTACAATGAATACAATCTGCGATAACATAGATTTTTCAAGATTAATCCAACTCTAACACTAACTCAAAAAAGTTACCAACCAAATCCTGTATACGTAGTAAAAAATCAAAACGCATCCATCCGCAATTCATTCATAAACCCAAACCACTTACCTAGCACACACGCAATCCAAAACAACACAACACAATGACACAAAATGTCAAAGTCAGCTGTTTAGTTCATTCAACTGTTCGCCCCGAGCGGGTAAAAATCCGACGGCCGCCCGCCGTCAAGTCCGTAGCAGTACTGCCGCGTGCGGCCCGCTATGTACTGAAAGTACATACTTTCAGCGCTGAAATTTTCAGCTATACGTTATCTGTGGAAGTTCCCGTATAATTATTGTGTTTGTGACGTATTATCTATGGTAATGTGGCTGCAAGTTCGCTTATCGTATAACGATGTAAGCTAATATTATTGTTTGCCGCAATTCGGTAATAAGCTGAGCTTTGCGCTTGAACTGAAAGGGTGGATGTTTTAAGTCGAAGCTCGAGGTGGAAAAGTAAAGGTTTTACGCCTTGTCCTTACGTCTTGTCGTCTAAAGTTAGAGCATATTTATGATATTTAAGGGATACATTTTGCAATTGTCACAGAGAATTTCTTCAGGCAGACTTCTCACTCCTTTTTAAATACTTTTATGTTTGGGTTAAAAAGTGACATCAAGTACCAGCACTTGGTCAATGATACATAGGTAGGTAATTATATCAATGGTTTCCTTATTAATAATTAAAACAATATTCAAACTACAACTTGTATAGGATCTGGATGACCAGTGCGCAGTCGTTATGCAGTCAGTTTGCAGTCCTTGGACAAACTGCAGTGGCAATGCAGTCTGTCTGTTTATACTCTGATTTTACTGTAAAAAACATCCATTATCGATGACACATGGACAAGTGAAAATGCTTCGTAAAAATCATCGAGCATTTCCATTGATTTTCTTTGCAGTCATTTTATAAATACACTTACCTACCTACTTAACATGTACTTACGAACTTTTTGAAAATAAATATGTTAAACCATTGATAAAAAATTGGCCAAGTGCGAGCCCGACTCGCGCATGAAGGGTTCCGTACCTATACATATATATAATCTATAACAAGTTTGTTGTATGGGAGCCCCCCTTAAATATTTATTTTATTTTATTTTTAGTATTTGTTGTTATAGCGGCAATAGAAATACATCATCTGTGAAAATTTCAACTGTCTAGCTATCACCGTTGTTGAGATACAGCCTGGTGACAGACGGACGGACGGACGGACGGACGGACGGACGGACGGACGGACGGACGGACGGACAGCGAAGTCTCAGTAATAGGGTCCCGTTTTTACCCTTTGGGTACGGAACCCTAAAAACCAGTCAAGTGCGAGTCGGACTCGCGCACCGAGGGTTCCGTACAAACACTTTCCATCCTTAAGTGGTTAAGTTAAGTTTGCACCTGGTATGTATAGCGCCCCATACAAATGAGGTGCAAAGTTAACGCAACCAATCCCGTTTGTTGTATGGGAGCCCCCCTTAAAATATTTTATTAGTATTTGTTATTATAGCGGCAATATAAATACATCATCTGTGAAAATTTCAACTGTCTAACTATCACCGTTCATGAGATACAGCCTGGTGACAGACGGACGGAGGGACGTACGGACAGCGAAGTTTCAGTAATAGGGTCCCGTTTTTACCCTTTGGGTACGGAACCCTAAAAAAGTATGCAAAGATCGACACACAAAGTATAAGGAAAAATTCGAAAGATTTACGCGCTGGACCGTTAATCCAGAGGTACCAGGTTCGATTCCCGGTCTCTTCCACCATGTTACGCATTTCTATTTGAGCTTTGATCTTTGTATCAATGGTTTAATATAAGAGTGACGTGTACCCATATTTATCTAGATCCAGCCAAGTCGGATTTCGGGTCATATTTTTTACCTAAACCTAACCCAACCAAGTCGGATCTGACCAATATAATATTGATAATTATAATTATCAATATTATGGCTTGAAAAGTTTATAACATTTGCTAAATAAATGTATGACATTCGACATTATGGCTAAAACAATTATGACATACAGAAATTATGACAGCGAACAATTATGTTATGACATCGTACAATTTATGCCAATTTTTTTTTATGGCTAGCAACTTTATGCGTAAACAGTTATGACAATCGATATTATGACAATAGTTGTTATGCGACCAGAGGGTCCCCCAATGGAACATACTTGTTTTCAGGCATAAGACATTCTAACTATTGCGATGGTAATATATTTTAGGGCTTAAAACCTTTAATTCGCAAATATCCCAATAGCCCCACCTTACGGTATTAAAACCTGCCCCTATCCACTTCGCCTCATACATAACCCGCAAATGTAAACAAGGGGATAGCATTCGGAATACCATTTAACTTTGCAAACTTTAAATTCATGTTACAAGTTTTTGCGGAGTTGTTATCTTGGTTGGAACAATAAATCTCACAATGCTTCCTATAACTTCTGCGGAATAGATGATGGTTGGGGTTTTTAGTTGTTTTAATTTTAATGGAAATGATGTTGTGATTTATGATTTTACTGGTTATAAAAGGTTTGAGGTAGTGATGTTAGGAGTTTTCACTTGTTTTGTGTTACAATATTTTAAGTGTAGGTACTGTGCAGACAATTTATTTTTATTATTTTAATGTTAGTAATGCTAATTTCAAACATTAATTTTCAACTACTCCGTTACCTAAAGGTTGTCTGGAAGAGATCGCTATTTAGCGATAAGTAAGACCGCCTGTTGTTTACCTCTGCCTGTTATTTGAATGTATCTCATGTTGTGTTTTTGATGTTGGAGGTGTACAATAAAGAGTATTTGTATTTGTATTTGTTTGTTAGTATTGATAAAAGTGAATGTTTCTGAAAATGTATCGATATATTCAATGTTTTTTCTCAATAACGCGTAAACCGTTGCGTATTTTTTGATGAGTAAGAATGACGGATGGTTCAACATTTACTTCATAAACTCATATCCTCCAAGAAAAACTAAAATTTTACTGACCACCTTATGAGTACGACTTTGACGACGCGGGTGGCTCAGTTTGTAGTGCGGTTCCCCTCCGTTAGCGCGAAAAACTTTCATCCTAATTTCATTGGCCCTAATTTTGGTAACCCTAAAATCACTAACCCGAATTTTCATTCATCCTAATTAATGAATAGCCCTAATTTCAGGATTCCGAAATTTCATAATACCTAATTACTTCATACCGAATTCTGACTAGCCCTAATTTGCACTTAGTGATTTTTTTAGACTACTAATATTATAATACCTAATAATGCTAAAACCTAAATTTTATTAAACCTATTTATCTATAAACCTAAGGCAAGGGCTGCTCTCTTTCTCCACGCCTCCGGTTTTGGAATAACACTAGGGTAGGAGTAGGACAGGCAAGACTACGTGGAGTCAGAATTGCCATAGACTCAGGATGTACATGGGAATCTTTTGACGCTCCGCTCGCTTCGCTCGCTCCGCTATACATTGTCACAATAGAAACCTAACCTAACCTACAGTTTTCGGGGTTCAGCCAATTCGATATTTGTCCAAATCCGTATTTTCTGTTTTAACGTAAAAATAGGTTTAATAATCTTTAGTACTATTGACATTTAGTGTCAGTAATGATTAGGTCTAATAATCATTAGGTGTGGTAATTATTAGGTTATTTCATATTAGTATTGTTGACAATTAGTACAAATCATTATTAGAGTATTGGATTATTAGGTCTAACAACTAATTAGGGTATAAAAATTAGGTGAAATGACATTAGGGCTAATGAAAATTAGAGCTAACGTTGATAGGTGTAATAATATTAGCACTTGCGATATTAGGTCAAGTAGGGGAGTACCATGTAGTGCAGCTGCCTACTGAGCCGGCGGTCCTGGGTTCGAATCCTGGCCACGGAAAATTGTGTGATGAACTTGAATATTTGTTCCTGGGTCATGAATGTTATCTATATATGTATTTATATATTATGCCACATAGTCGTCTTGTAGGCATAGTACAAGCTTTGCTTAGTTTGAGGCTTGATCGATTTGTGTAACATTGTCCCATAATATTTATTTATTTATTAAATTTTGAGATCGTTCACATTAGCGAAATGTCTCTGGCTAAAAGCAGCCAGAAGTGAAAGCCATATATAAAAAAGATTCTAAATAAATCGGGTAAAAAAGGCGCAGCCTATTAACATCCCCAAGATTCTGACTTCCACTGAAACCACCAATCTTTTAAAAAACTACTTAAAACTCACTAGTCAATTGATGAGCCAATTTACTACGAAATTGACCTTTTCAAAATGGCGTCTCAAATCATTCCCTGAAACAAATTAGTTGGCCGTCTAATTGTTATTCTAGCGAGTTGGAAACAATTTCTAGGCTTTATGCAAATCGGGGGTAGGAAAGTATTCGTTCGCGTTATCTGCGTGATGGATAGATGACGCAGTCGCACGCGAGGCGGAATGGGTTTTAGATAAACAGTTTTTCAGTGCTATGGAAGTTTATAGGTATGTCTGATATCAATACTAATTAAAACTGACTATTTGTTTCGGTGAACTAAAAAGGAGTTCCACATTGGCTCTCATAAAATTCATATTCATAATTGTCATTAGTCATAATTAATGGAGTCATAATTTCTCCTTTCTCTGAAACAAATAACTTTTCAGGATTGTTATAATACAAACCTAAGCTAACCTAAGCTAATAGGTTTTACTCTCAAAATTATTTAAAGTCAATAATTTCAGAGTTATGGTTACCGAGTTTATGACAAACAAAACGTTATGACAATCAATCGTTATGAGAAAAAATGCGCACCTCTTTAAAATTTTTGCTTCCAAAACGAGAGAACGCAACTTGTTCGATCGACAATGACGTGGTTGGCGCAGTCTGTAGTGCATCCGCCTACTGAGCCCACGGTCCCGGGTTCGAATCCCATCAAGAACAAATCAAATATTATATTTGTTCCTGGATCATGGATGTTATCTATACCGGGTGATTAATCCAAATGGGTCAGTAGGGAGAAAATGAAAACTATAAGGGATAGGGAAATCTGTTCTTAGGAACCATGGCGTCGATTTTAGATTTAATAAAAACTGCATTTTTTTTTATAAATCTTATACATCTTGGACTTTGGACTTTAGGTATACTCGTATGTATTTATGTATGTATGTAAACACTTTATTGTACACAACAACTGGTTATAAAGACATTGATAACAAATGAAATATGTACAAAGGCGAACTTATCCCTATTAATGATCTCTAGGTACGAGTATGTATTATTATTTTGACGCGGTTGGGTCGGTTTGTAGAGACCTGCCTACTGAGCCGGCGGTCCCGGGTTCGCATCCCGGCCAGGGCAAATATTTGTGTGATTAACTCGAATATTTGTGCTTGGGTCATGGTTTTTCTGTGTATTTAAGTATATATTTGTCTACATAAACATAAGTATGTATATCGTTATTTTTATTAAAGCAGTAACGTCTGCTAACGTAAACCAAATGTTTACAATGAACCGAAAAATTGAAAAATTTAATGGTTCAGACAGGATTCGAACCTGCGTTTCCAACGGCTTTCCGGGCCAACACGGGCGTCCTACCAACTGGACCACCGAACCAGATGTCAGAGCCATTGAATCTTCCACCAGTTGCTTGTAGTAGGACGCCCGTGTTGGCCCGGAAAGCCGTTGGAAACGCAGGTTCGAATCCTGTCTGAACTATTAAATTTTTAATTGTTTCGCTTCATTGTAAACATTTATGTATATCGTCGTCTAGTACCCATAACACAAGCCTTCTTGAGCTTAATTTGGGACTTGATCGATTTGTGTGAGGTTGTCTGATATTTATTATTATTTATTTATTTATTATGTATGTGGGGACGGGGCAGGGAAAACGCACAAGATGCAATGCTTAGGTACACCTTTTATTTACCTAAATATTTACACCATAATCACAACTCTGTACAAATATTAGCCTTCCTCCTACAAAATCATTCTATCGTCTTCCAGTCTCCGTCATACGTCAAATCTAACACATTCCTTATTTCATTCTATTCAAACTAGCATTTATCGTCTATAAGTTCTACCAGTATCAATCCCACATGATTATACATCTAGTACCCACAGTACCTACAGGCATTGCTTGGTTTGGGACTAGGTCGATTTGTGTAAGTCTGTTCCTTAATATTTATTTATTTATTAAGAAGCACATAGGGTTTGTGGCCCATGTGTTCATGGGCCCATGACGATCACGTTCTGTTTTGAGTAGGGAATGAAAACCGGTATTTTTTTCTATGAATATTTCCGGTAATTAACTGGTGAACCGGTAATATCCATATAACAGTTTACCAGCTTGCATTTTCTAGTTTTAAGGTATAAGAGTGAGACAATTGCGTCAAATAACACCCTGGGCAAACCGGAGCAAAATGTACCTACTTCCTCTCTTAGAGCAATAGAGAAGCCGAAACGTTTTAAAATGAAGAAGCCGGTGGGAATCGGGTTGTAAGGATGCCACTCCACTGGTGCTATAGTGAAAAAGGCCCGCGGTAAAAAAAAGGCAAACTGCACTGGAAATGTCGGTCATACATAAAGTAACATTTTTCGCATACTTTTTGCGCTGCTTATCGAAAACGCTATGAAATGTATAAATAAATGGAGGTTAAGTTATTCCGGCGAACCATTAGGCACCGCAAATAAAGTGGCCTGTTCACGCGACCGCTGTTTTAATTTATGCCCGCTTTCGCCAGTTTATACCGCTAGTTCATGTGTAGCCGCCTTTATTTACGCTTGGATTAGCCTGAAATATTATTTGGAATGATGTTATGAGGTATGCATTTGAATAGGTACATTATTTTATTTTTTTAATATTTTATACTGACTTGCTCTGACCAGGCCGCTAATTCGAGTGTAGCTTGAGATATTGCCAAATAAGTGATATCTCCTTTACTACCTATAAGTACTTTATTCAGTATATATTATTGTCACACACACACACGTACAGACACACAAAAACACACACATAAATGTAAACACATGCAGAAGACTTATGAATGTTATCCCTTTTTGAATTGTAATAGTGTAAAGAAGATTGTTATAACGATAGTTTTTCAAAAAAACTTAAAACATAACTGTGAAAAAATGCGGTGTTTTCATTAATCAAAGAAAAATAAGCATTGATACTTATTGTATAATATATTTGCAAATTGTGGAAAACACGGTTTTCTTGGGTGCTTAAGCCAAGTCGGACCTTTCTTTAAGGTGAAATGTTAGTGTTAATTTTATGTTCATAAGATGATTTTTCTAGTTACAATAATATTCGGCAATATAATCATTAGTTAAAATAACATTCGGCAATATAAGAATTAGTTAAACTAATATTAAACAAAACAAACTTTGTTTGAAGTGATGATTGGATTAAACAAGTTTCGATAAAGGAGCATGTATTGAAAAAATAATTATGAAAACTGAAATTAGGCAAACCGTTGGTTAGGTATACTAAAAGTTGTTAGGCAAACTGAAATTAGGCAAATAATTTTTAGACAAAACAAGGAAATACCGGTCTCAGACCGTAGAGTATTTAGGATATCTCAGAATTGTCTCAGAATGTGGTGGAACACCGAATAGTTACTAGAGAGTGCGGCCAAATGTGTCACTATCCGACGTATTTTGTCTAATAAAGCAGGATAAAGCTCTCCTACCGCTTATTAGTTAATATTAATTATCACCCTATAGGTTGGGAAGTATCCAATAAGTTTTGACTCCACCTAAGTTTAGGCAAAATCGGCGCGCGTTAGTAGCCAGTAGAGACGCCTCCGCGACAGTCGGTCACGTCACCACAGCCCACGTTAAATTACATCGTATCTTAAACAAAAAACAATATAAGCATACCGCGGGATTCAGGGTCCAAGGGTTGGCCTAGCGTCAAATCATTCGAGCACCAAAAACCACGGGGTAAGAATATAAGACAGTTGCCGGACAGCTTTTGGAAAATGAAATGAGAGAATCTCCTGTAGTCTTTCATTTTGTGAAAATTTGATTGATTCATACATTCTCTTTCTTGTAAACCGAAACCAATTAAAATATAACCCATTTTAATTGCTTCGCCTCATATTCGCGTTCACGCAATTTAAAGTCTAATTTCGTGCGAAGGCAAAAGTAGTGAAATTAAATATTATCGCGAGTAATTGCACTGAAAACGGTTTTAATTGCAGTATTTAACGTTAACGAATCAGGACGAATGTTTCATTTTGTGTCATTTCATTTAGTAGATAAAGTGGCGTCCAAATAACTTCATTACTCGGCTTGCTGTTACAAATCATCTGTACTTTCTTAACTTTGACTCTAAGCCACCCCTCAAGTAGCAAACAGGCTGTATAAGAAGCCTATGTAGCTAATATAACTCTAATGTAAGCTGTATAAGGTCTGTATATTAAGTTCTTTTGCAATCTGTGTGACTTACCACTAAAACTTTTTCTTCCCCAGACCAACAAAGTTGGAGGCGTCTTCTTGTAAATTCAATAAAATTCAAACCAAATGTTTATCTACTGCGGAATTTATTGCAATCTCGTTAACAGCAACACTACACGCTTTATTTCATCTGAACTACTTTTAACAATCTGCGTACACGCGTTTATGGGCAATTAAACCACTCGTTACTCATCCAGCAAGTCTGAAAGGACATAAGATTGCACGATGTCAAGGCTGTTACGACGTTTCGTTGCTGGGTAGTGCTGGAGCCGTTTGTCTCAATAAAGCATGTAAAGCGAAACCACTGATAACCTTGTGAGGCACAACAATAGCTTGCTATGAGATCGCTGTCGTGAATTTATGGTCAACTGTTTTTCCTGCGACTTAGCTTATTTGATTATCTAACTAACTGAGCGCAACCACAACCTAATGTGGTTCTTCGATCCTGAGCCAGCTCTCGCCAGGTGGGGATGCCATCATCATCGTCGTAGATAGACGTCCATTGACAAAGCCCTGCTCCAAATTTCTTCGCGATCCTAACTAGGTCGCCGGTTCCCCTTGTCGGGAACCCACGCTGTGTCTTTTGGTCCGCGGTCACCTTTCGCTCAAATACCTTTCTGCTTCAACGGCCATCGGTTCTACGAGCAATGTGCCCACTGCCACTTAAGTTTGGCGACTGTCTGAGCTATGTATCTACGTTGGTTCTCTTGCGTACGGATGCCAAGGTCCCTAAAATCTTTTTGGACCATCACTCCAGCGATGTCTAGGTCGTCAAATAGGTCTGCGACCACTCACTCGTCCTAGATAAGCGGTTTTGCGGCACGATCCTCTCCCATTGTCTCAACGTACCCGAGCTGGTGAAATCTGGAAGCCTCCATTGGTCTCTCCATTGGGATTGCGTGCTAGGTCTTCAATCTCTTTGTTCTTCATGTTCAGCTTCCAACCTGTCTTCGTCGGGCCCAGAATTTTCCGCAAGATCTTTGATCCTTGATTACCTAATCTTAAATCTCCTGGGCCTCAGAAGTCCATCAGTAACACTTAGTGGTCTCGTTTTACGTACTAAACGGGTTGTACATTTTAAAGGCCGATGGTTGAGAAGTGGGACAGTAGCCTCATCAGGCACTAGACATCTCTGCATTTAAGCCTAAATACTAACATATTTATTAAGTGTCTGTAATACTAACAAAATATGGATTCTGTTTTCCAAAATAAATGCATTTTATCTTTTTTTATTAATTTTTATATAATTCGTTTTAATTTTATTGTTTTATTTTAAATAAAAGACAGTCCCGGAAACCGAAAAAATATCTCCCAAACTTCACACGCAAAATAAGCGCATTGTAAGACGTCGAGTTGCGCAAAACCAGTCCGCGTTAACCTATCTCCCAAACGTATTTATTTACTTTAAACTTAATGTAGGTAATCAACATACAGACAGTAAAACAGCTGCTTGATATGTGTATTTTATTTAAGATATTAACATAGCAAATTACTTAACCTTTGTTAGATGTGAATCGCATTTAAGTAAAGACATCTGAGTATAACAAATAAAGCAGCTGATTGAAAAATTCCATGGTTTGAGCATGGTTTCAGTGGTCTAATAGGTAAGAAGCTTGTTTTGACTCGGCAAGCAGTTGATAACACGGGGTCGCGCCCCGCCCGGAGCATAATTTTCTTTTAAAGGCTTTTTAGGGTTCCGTACCCAAAGGGTAAAAACGGGACCCTATTACTGAGACTTCGCCGTCCGTCCGTCCGTCCGTCCGTCCGTCCGTCCGTCCGTCCGTCCGTCCGTCCGTCCGTCCGTCTGTCACCAGGCTGTATCTCAACAACGGTGATAGCTAGACAGTTGAAATTTTCACAGATGATGTATTTCTATTATTGCCGCTATAACAACAAATACTAAAAATAAAATAAAATAAATATTTAAGGGGGGCTCCCATACAACAAACTTGTTATAGATTATATATATATGTCTAGGTACGGAACCCTTCATGCGCGAGTCGGGCTCGCACTTGCCCATTTTTTTTAAGGTTACGCCAGCAAACGTTATACCAATATTCTCTATTCTCAAACAAAATTAAGCAAGGAATCTACCCGCTGGAAATGTATGGAAATGCATCATGAGCTATAAAATAATAAGACAAAGCATCATTTACGATTGGTCCAAATGGACCAATCGTAAATGATGCTTTGACGATAAATATTCTTAAATAAAAATAAGCTTTGCTTTCTGTCGTCAAATAAAAACACCGAAGTAGGTTTAGATGGATTTTAAATATAGCCGGTGTGTTTTGTTGTGTTTATTGTGAATTAGCATACGAAATCGAAGGGCAAGCGTTCGTATTTTGCGGTGCGTGTATCGAACGAACGAGAAAGGCCAATGTGTGAGGACCACGATGTGGGGGTTTTGGATGAGGCAAATAAAATTGTACATGAGCGTTTATCATAAAAAACTTAATTCAGAAAATTATTTTTATGCTTATTGTATTCAGAATCATTTGTAAATTTTGAACCTCATACAAGAAAAATGTGTTCCAAAATTTCTATTTAAAATAGCCATGTTTAAGCATGAATGATTTTTTTCTATAAACGTGACGTAGTACTTAGGTACTGGAAAAAAATGTTTGCATACAAAATTCTTGAAACTCTCTTTTTCTTGTATGATGTTTAAATGTACAAACGTTCCTGAATTCCTCAGTTAAATGAAACATAAGAAAAAAATTTTTTTTGGTATAATGATGGCATTTTGATTCCAGCAACCGCGACTTAGGGATCAAGCGACTTTCCTCCTAGATCGAAGAGCTTCGATTTAAATGGTGGGCATGACACTGCTATTTAATGAATAATTTAGTGATTATTGGATCCATAAGGTGAACTGATGACCTGATGAAGGTAGGTAGATCCCGCAAGTGCCTAGGACCGGCCATAGTCTCGTTCTTTGGGAAAGGCCTGTGCTCAGCAGCAGACATCTAATTTAAAATCCTTCTCTAGATGGAACGGCACTAGTGTAGTTTTTTGAAAGCCAACTGTTGCGTGCCGCATCCGCCGTGCTCAGCCACAGATCGGAGTGCAGAGCGAGTTTTTGCCACATCCAACCCAGCTGTTGCTTTGTTTATGGCCGGCCCACGCACTGCAGGTTTTATGCTTTTTGCACTTTTGCAGCCAGGGGGCTCACAAGTTGTCGATACTTCAATGGGGAATAATAAATAATAGGGTATCTGAACGTAGATGTCAGACACGTCTGGCATTTGAAAATTGCCGATGATAACACTCGCAATGATGGCAAAAGATATGCCATGGCCATTTCACTAAAGAGTCCAAAGTTCTTCATTATCATCACCATCATGTCACCTCTATCCTATCCTATTATTGTCATTAGGCATTAAGTTCGCCTTTTGTTGAGAAATAAATAAATATCAACCGAAAGATGTCAAAAATGGACATTGGAAAGAATCTCCACAACAACTAATCGTGAGGGCGCCCTACATCCAATGTCTTCGAAAGATCTTGATTAGATCGTCGGTCTGCCTTTTTTCCAGCCTTCCCACGCTCTGTCTTCCGATACGCGATGGGTATTTAAACACGATATTAGGAATACTGGCTACGAATTGCTACGATTGCTTAACCTATTATTTAAATGTTAAGTAGTATCCTAAACTTTCCAGCCCCATTATAATCATGAGCAGCGACACTTTTTTAATCGCTCCCGAATTCGCTTTTAACGATCGCGTTTTTCGTAATTGAATTTTCGCTTTTCGTTTTCGGTTCGCCCCTTCGCGTTATGGCGCGGTTAGGCCCGTTGTCGATTTTTGTTAGTCCATTTTAGACTAATATTTGTATCTTTTTTTCACGCTCCATCCATATTTTTTATTTGTATTTTTTGGGGAATCGTAGCTTTTATATCAGTTGGTTTAATATTCAAATAGATTTTCAGTTTTACCGTCGAGTGTGGAAACAAAACAAGCTGTACCCTTTGGTAAAATTTAAAGATAACGTATCTGAAACACTAATTTTTGTTTCCCATCCGTAACGTTTCACCAAATCTTGTTTTCTAATTGCTTTCTAGTGGTTTTTTTACAACATTTTAAAATTAATAACAATTATACAGAAATTAAAACACTAACTATAAATTAAGAACTAAACTAACTATTTTAATTTGTCCGAAAGCCATGTTTTTTAAAAACTGTACATTTTGAGAATAATTATAAAACCAACCTAACCAAATCTAATGGGTTCTTTAAAATGATGTTTATAAAATCCTGAAAATATTACGGGCTTTAGAAAAAAAATGCTTTCGGAAAAATTTATATTTGGCGAAAGGTGGTAAACTATGTTTCAGAGTTGAGACAGGATACCAAACTTAAAAGATACAATTTCGATCTGACTGTGTACTTTTTTAGATCTCTTGAATTGGTACAATCCAATAGGCTAGTTGACTCACGTCAAATTGTAATAAACTAATGTTTATTCCATAGTATTTAGCATAGGAAACCTAAATATATATATATTTCAATTCATAAAAGTGAAGATAGCTGTTCGCTATTTTCGCTTATGATAGTGACGTCATCGGCCCTGTAAAGAACTGAAAGTCTACTTTGACGACTTCGAATAGTGCCGTCCCTCTCGATCTCCTGTCAAAGTATATTGGAGTGAGCGAAATGGCACTATACGACGGTCGAATTTCGAATATTTACAGGTAATTCTACGTCACGCCACAGATTAGCAAAAGGCAAAAACGGCGAACGGCGTTTTTGACTGTTCATGAAATTTCTAATTTTCAATTGATAAGCTTTGTAGCTATCACAGAAATACAAGACATTTTTTAGAGCTAGTAAGATCATTACTAACCATTTCAAATATATTTCAAAACTGGTTCTACTAGCCTATTTAAATAGGTGCCAAACTCCGATGTCAGTCTGAGCTATTAAAATGGAAGAAGGGCACAATACAAACACATTCCGTTCCTTTGATACAGTTCTTAAAACGTTCTTAGAAGTCTCTTATATTCCCCCCTAATTTTATTTCAAATAATACTTAAACTCAACTCCATTATTCGAATTTCGTAAACCCAATTAAGGTAAGCAGATGAAGAATCAGCGCCCTCTTCTGGTAATTAACGGAAACATTTTAACGAACGTTAATAGGCCTACAAAACTTGTACTGACGGACTTCGCTGGCCTTTGGCACAAAATGTCTTAACAGACTGCAATATTATAACGTGAGACGCCATTTTTCTTTCTAATTTGAATAACTAATTGTCTTCCAATATTTACTAATTAGTTGTTTTAATTTGTTCGTTCATAATATTAATATTCGGAAATTAATTACAAGCTAGAATCATTTGTGAATTTTTCATACTATAATAATAATAATTAATGGGTAAATAAATAAATAGTTTCATTAATTCTGTCCAGTTATTACTGATCATCGGTAACGCTAATATTTATTAAGTAAAAAAGTATAATACCCATCCCTCCAAAAAGTAAAGCGGCATAATATAGTACATTTTACAACTAGTGTGAAAAGAATGTCTTTTTACCACTAGTACCGAGGTATCTTGCCACGAGCTGAAAGCGAGTGGCAAGACTCGGTACGAGTAGTAAAAAGACATTTCACACGTGTTGTAAACGACGTTTTTTAATGCAATTGCGAAAAAATAATAAATTAATATATCATTGCGATAAAATATGCTTGCTTCGAAGTTAATTTTGAACGAACCCATACTTTACAAATGACACTGACAGTGACAACATACTATTGGAATCAGCGCCATCGGCCTCGAGTTGAGAAACTAAATTGACACTTGGCAGTTGACTTGACACTGACAGTATTTATAAGGATAATATTTAGCTTGCCACAGCCCAATGCAGATAATTATAATACTGAAACGACATTAATTAGAACCTTTAACATTATCAAAACAGAAGTACAAGACATTACAGTATCAACAAACAGAAACAGATCATGCAACAAGAGTTTCAGTGCCAAATTTGTGATCTGCGACATGTGACCAAGGACACGTTTACAACTAAAATATCATGAATTGTTTGAATATTTGAAGACTATCAAGGATAATTAGAGGTAAAAGAAACATTAAATCACATTATTAGTTATGTTTAAGGTTATTTTTTTGAACAAGAAGCTGGTGAAATCTATAAATGTTACTAAATTATTAACATTTTGCAGGTCCCTAACAAATTGGCGGAAGGATAATATTCACTCAAAGCGGCTCCTAGGAAGTCAACCAGTCAATTACTATGTACCTACAACTGCTGCTCAAGTGCCACGTTGATGACCATGTTTAGAAGAAATGATGATTATGTTTAACATTACGAAAAGACAACTATATCAAATGAGGTCTAAGAAGAATTACTTGCTTTTGTGATTAAATGAGAATAAAAAAAATATATATTTGTATTAAAACAAGGTTGATATCAGAAATATTTTATTTTCAGTAATAATTATAGTTAATGGTACAATTAGTGCAGTTCATAGTTATGTTGTGAGTTCTTCCATGTAAATTAAGTGTCTGACTAGTCAGGCATGGTGTATTTTCAGGTTCCTGCTGTTGTGATAATTCCTGTGGGTCAAAGTTAGAGGGGCTATGTGTAATCCAAGTGTTGTTGGCACGTGACGGTCCTGGTTGGTTAACAGGGCTGGGTGTAACCAAAGTGTTGTTAGCATGTGACGGTCCTGGTTGAGGTTCAGTATTAACAGGTACATTAAGACCAGATTGGAATGTGGATGACGAAAATTCTGTGGACTCTTGCGACTTTACATTAATTGATTTTGCAATTTGTTTTCCAATTTTTAATTTGTTATCAATGGAGTTTTCTATGTATCCTTCTGCTACATTACTTGACCGCCAACCTCCATGCCCCTTCAAAGTTGTTATGTCAGCTCCTGAGTCGGCAAGTAATGTAGCAGAGGTTCTCCTAAATGCATGTCCGGTGTAAAGATTTGCATCAGGCAAATTTAAGTACTGAGCGATATCTCTCGGCATATTCCCAAACTTGTTTAAGCCTATTACCTGGGCAGTGCACCTTCCTCTTTGAAAATTCCGAAAGAATCGGTCACTTTTGCCCTTAGAAGACCGCAGACTCTGATATTTCTTGACTATTTCTGCAAATGGGCCGTCAATAGTGAAGGACCTGGGAATTTTATTTTTTGTATTTGGTATTTTGACAAGAAGTATGTGCCCATGTGTTTCTATATCTTTTACTGATACATTTGTGAGCTCTTCGCGTCTGCATGCGCCACAGACTCCAAATATAAGAGCAACCTATGAACAAAGTTACATATTTATTATATATTGTAAGACAATTGTTTATTTCATTCTATTTTTTTTAACTTCCTACTTTATTTTTAGAGTTAATTTACTTAAATTGTGTACATATTTTATTAGATTTATATTTAAGTTTATACCTTTGTAGCTAGATGTTGCTGATCTGGAGCTTCATTAATAAACGTCTCAATTTGTTCAGCTGTTAGTACCTTCGATTTTTTACTCTGAAATCCTGCACTTTGCCTTTTTAAGAAAGCAGTCAATCTGGTGTAAGTTTTTATATCTATGTCATGTTTTAACTTTATAACAGCTTTGAACATAGAATATTTTGACCATAATGTTGATGGCCGATAGGTTTCAGACAGCTCTTGAAAATAGGCCATCAAAACAGTCTCTGAAAAAGACTTTGCGTTATGTAAGGTTTTCCACTCGATAAATTTTACATAGACGGCATTATATTGGTTTTTAGATTTTTCTGGAATAACACAGTCATTGGCAATTGCTGCTCTAGCACGAATGTCTGGTGGTGTCATATCAATGTTTGAATCACTCATTTTCAATATTTTTTTATAACTTCTCGTACCAAATTATATATTTATATGCGTTAATGTGTTTAAATAATGTTAGAAGTTATTTCAAAAGGGCGGGCTGATTTGCTTTTAAACTTTTTTTTTCTAGGCATATGCTTGTATCATTCAGCCAAATCAAAGAACGATTTTTAGGAAAGTAAATATTTCATACATAGATACCTAAGACAGAGTAGGCTATAAAATGCAAATTCTTAATATTTTTTCGTCATTTATATATTAATGAATACTTTAAATAAATACTCCTAGTATTCGTAAGCGTTTTTAATTTCATAATTTCCAAGTAAAAAATCTAATATAAAATTACTGCGTTTCGAAAGTATAGTTTGGAACTAAAAAGTAAAAAGCACTAGTTCGAGAAATTGAGCTTCTCGCACGCTACGCAGCCACAAAAAGTACCACTTTTTGAGCAACTGTATTAAAAAAATAATTTCAACATCAGTAAGTATGTCAACCTGTCCCTCTAAATCAGCAGAACCTGTTGTGTGTAGTTTACTTAGTGTTAAGAAAGCAACTGTTTAACATATAATGCGAACACAACGTTGCTTGTACAAAGCTATTTAAAAAACATATTCACTGTCATAGACATTAATAATAAAAGAGTATTTAAATGTCGATGTGTTTCCGACATAACTGCTCCGGGAAAAAACAGGGACAGCGAGTCAATAGAAGTAATAAGAAAAGCGATAAAAAATATAAGTATTTAACTAAAAATCTTTGTACAACTCGTGTATACTTACATGTATCACTTATGAGTGTCAGATTTGGCCTTCTACTAGCAAAAACAATCAGAAACGTGTAACCTGCCAACGCAGTATGGTACGGAGCATAGGTAGAAGATATCAAAAAGGCTTATTATTTTCGCGGCGACAGAAAAATTAAAGAGCAGCAAACTATTTGCAACTAAAATAATAACTTGTCAGCGATTAAATATTTTGGCAATCATTTATATTAAATGAGCTTTAAACTAAGGATATTTTAAAATTCAAATAATGGCAGCTACTTTAAGGTAGCAGAAATAATAAACAAGATTACTGAAATTATAGGCGAGGTACTATACATAATGACTTGGCGACTAATATGAGCAGAAGGATAACAAACTTTATATTAGTGGCAACTACAGGTCTCCATCTAAAAAAGCATTTTGGGCTTTGATTTGCTGGCAGCTTAAATATTAAAATGGGTACTATATAAAAGTAATGGGGAGTTATTTTTTTAGTTTTCGAAACCATAATTTAATTAAAACGGCGGTAACACGCTTATTTTAGTCCGAATCTAGCTAAAACACGCTACGCTAAAATAAGCATTGCATTATCATAAGACTTGCCTCAGAACCGAAGCTGTCAACCCCGATTCCACGTGGTCTTGTCTGCCCTACCCCTAGAGTGTATATAAAAAGCCGGAGGCGCGGAGGGAGAGCAGCCCTCGCCCGCCGTGACAAAGCTCGGGAGCCGTGCGGAGCGGACCGGCTGAGGCTGGTCGCCGAAGGCGACCAACAAGCCGAAGCTGCGGAGCGGAGTACGGGCGACCGTGCTTGCCACGCAAGGGCGGAAGGGCTGCACTTCCCGCAGCGCCGGAGCTAAGACAGAGTCTGACGTTTTTCATACACATTGACCAAAATCAGAGCCACTAAATAAAACTATAGACCAAAATTATTATTTATACATGCAATTTTCAACTTTGATTAAAGCTCTTAAAGTGTCGCACAAAGTATTTTTTTTATGACCTTGATTTATTTTATATGCAATCTCCATTGAACAATTAGAGTAGGCCATTTTCAACTTTTTATCCGCTGTCATGTTTCCGCTTAATTAGTTAATTCAGTCGCCAAAACAATAACTCGATGCTAGTTTATATTGAAACAAAGCCGAAAATTTATTACTTAGCTGCTACTTTTTACTTTATACTAGTCTCCGCAATTAGTCGCCAACTTATTATTTTTGCTACCCCCTTAAATTTTTTATAAATCCCTAAATCAGATTAATTTGTCGCCGCGTTAAATACATGCCTATCAAAAATAAGGAAAAGGACAAAGGTTAGCGATGTTTATTAAAAACAAAACGCCTCAAATACACGTTATGAGAACAAATAGAGACAAATGAACAAATGACGTAATGGAATCGTATCTTAGGAATGGGAAAAGCCGAAAAGGAAAATAAAGAGATGGGAAGATGATTTACCAATAGAATGGAGAAGGCTCGTGACAGGGAGAGTGGAAGAAACTAGGGGAAGCGTTTGTCCAAGGACAACCTGATCAATAAACTGGCTGCTGAATATACGTAGTTAATAAGCTTAATGGTTACTGCATTTGAACACCGAATAGGCTTTTATTTATTTATTTCAACTAAAAATCGTTAAACAACTAACTTAGACACAGCTCGACGATGTACATTACCATCAGTCTGCTGTTTGAAAGTCAACAACTCTTACTTTATTGTCATTATTACCACTAAATACCTAATTTAATGATCCTGCCTATAGGCGAATGAAGAGGTTAGATTATTTTCTTCCTCTTTGAGATTAGGCAGATCCTTAGTCCTTTTAGTGCGTTCGTTAAAAGAAGAAAAGTAGTCCTTTGACCACATCTTCCAGAAATGTTGCTTGACCTGTTCACAAGTTCGCCAGAAGAGCAACCTCAGCAAGCTTACATTTTTATTAATTTCAAACGTGTAGTTAAAATTAAATAGGTATAGTTGTTTGTTTCATAGGGTCCAATTTCGACCGTAAAAAAACCTGCACCGCTTTTACATTAGTGCGAACATTTCAGTTATTTCAGCTACCTGAAAAATGAGTCTTTTCAAAATCAACTTACAATTGCCAGGTTTTTAAAACGTATACGCTTGCATTAGGGATGTTCGCTCCAACGTTGTGGGTATGAAAAAAAAACCTGTTAGCAGCCAGTTACGTACTAGGTAAGGATAATAAAACCTAACTTAAAGATTTAGACTTTTTATTCTTCTCCATCTACTGGGTATTATGGCAATGCGTTAAAAAGCCTGACTCTTAACGGTGGTCTTTAATAGTTATTTGTTATGCAAGGCTGCAAAGTTGTTATTTGGCGCGAGTGTTGAAATTGAAAGCTGAGCGAGCGAAGGAATCTAAGATTGAACCATGAGCGAAGCGAATGGTTCAAAGATAGATTCCTGAGCGTAGCGAAGCTTTCAAGACACGAGAAGCTAAATAATTTTGCAGCCATGCGGAACACACAACTTTTCACCTCACTACAGCGAGGAAAGTACAAGATTCAAGAAAAACAATTAAAACATAAAAATAATCATATTTAATTTTGCGTTCTATTTAACACATCAAATTTAAAACATAACACACTCAAATCCAAACCAAATAAATCCGAGAGAAGCACACATATTAAAAATTAAAAGTAAAATGGCTGTAATTTGTACTATCGTCGTGTATATTTTATCGTTGAGTTTTTCTTAAGCACTGTTATATTATATTTGTATTTGAAACTACTTGACACATTCGTTGTGAATGTGGGAGAATGGCATTCTGGGAAGGATTAGTTGGCCACTCGGAAGTATTTTCCATAACACCTTGCTTTGGAAGTTATTGGACGATGCACATACGTCGATTGTTAAGAATTAGCCGGACATAAGTCAAATTTTCAAAAGTAACGATTAGCTACCGATTACAATCAAAATTGATAGAGTAATACTCCAGTTACAAGAAATGACCCCCTTCACCAATAATAAATTCACCACCTGCATGTACCTGCAGTTCAAATTTGATCGTCGCACTAATTGCACTTTCGTGTTCTCAGCGCTCTCAATTGAAGGAGTTAAACAAATTTAATTTGTGTGTTTTGTAAGTGATATTTCTTAAAGATTGTGATGGATTCGAGTAATTCAGGTATTATTTATAATATTAATATATATTTCAAATATATTTACTATATTTTATAGTATTTTTATCAATTTAGAAAATGCTATCAAAGCTAATAATTTTTTAGTAATTTTTTCTTGTTCAAATGTAATTTTGTTATACTTGCTTTCCCGATCCGATCATAATTCTTTTGATTTTAAATATTTTAGACTTTAGGCTAGCTTATGACGCATATTGTAGGTGCAGATAGCTGCAGATGACTGATTTAAAGGGTTTTTAAGATTGGAAGTCGTACAAATATAAAATCACTATATTTTTAAAAATTTAATAAAGTGCCTTTTTTCTTGCTTTTGGATACTACTGGAGTAAAAATAGTGACTACTCGTTATCTGTACGATAACATGCAACTGCAAAATTCAACTAATATGGACGAAATTTATTTTTTTAGAGGACTATCTTATAAACTGCTATGGTGACACACCTGATAATAATATAAGGGTTTGAAGCGGAGATAAGGGAGTTATCAAAAAAAAATAGTCTAAAGTCCACAGAAAAGAAGCCACTTTCCTTAAAACCAATGAAGATTGGTTAAGCGGGACGTTCGAACTAGGGACTGAAAAACAGCAACGGTATCCAAATAAATAAATGTAATAGGTACCTTTTTAAAACGGTAACGTTAAGGTTGACCACTTCAAGTAAAGGTACCTGACCGAAAAATTAACTGTACAATTACGCTGACCGATAAAATGGATACAGATTACATTTGACTCACCCTTTGAAGTCGATCCCAAACCACTCAGTTATTATATTTATATATTATAGTTTACGTGAGGTTCGGCACCGACTTCAAAGGGTAAGTCAAATGTAATCTGTACTTGAACGGGTTATTTTAGGCTTTTTAATTTTACTGAAGTCGGTTCTTCTTTTTGTTAATTTTTTTTTTTTTTTTCTTTTTAGTGATTCATATAAAATATCAGGGCAGGGTGATCAGGAAGGTCTTGAAGGCTTGCATCTCGTTTGAATTATCTCCTAACTCCTAACCGTTAAGGAGTTGTACCTTCCATCATCAGCTCAGCATTAGAAGATGATGACTACCATATGCAAATACTTAAATAGTTTTAGAAAATATATGAAGAATATTATGAGTGCCTATAAAATTTCGGGAATTCCTTCGATTCCTCATGGATTTCGTCATCCGATCTTCACCAAAATTTTATGGGACCAACCTTGAGATGTCTATTCATGAATCTAAAAATAATTTTCCAAATCAACGCATAAATGACGGAGTTCTGAGGTAACAAACATTAAAAAAAAAAAAAAAAACCATACAACCGAACTGAGAACCCCCTCCTTTTTTTGAAGTCGGTTAGAAACAAAATACAATGTAAAATAATTTTGTCCGGCTAAATTCCTATAATCAACCTATGTGCGATGGGATCCGAACAAGATTATTTCGGCTTTATCTTCTTTAAAAACGCCAATAGTTAGGGGGAGTAGGGGTACATTGATACGCGGGGCACATAGATACGGTAGTCATAAAACCTAAACGAATGGTTGTGTACAATTCATTCATGCACACATAGACGTCACTTACAAGGCGAATGAGGCGCCGGAGTTTCACCGCGGCTCAGTCGCTCAAACGCATTTGACAAGTACGGACACGTTTTTTAAGACCGCGAGTAAAAAATCGATCATTTTAGGAAGTGACTTATTAGGCAGTATTATAACGTTATCGGAGAGGAATCTACGACATGCAGTAATTAAATACGTTGAATTATTCTATACAATAGCCATTTTATCCTAGATACTTCTAGATTTTTTTCTATCTTAATTTGTATTTAAAGAACTACCTCGGGGCACATAGATACAAACGTCTGTGGGGTAGATTGATACTGTATCAATGTATGTCAATACATAAATAATGTTTATATGTTACTGTTAGTGTTTCAAAACAACTGATTGTTAGCATGTGATCTTAAGTTTATAAGGAAAATAGGTGTAGGATATATATATTGACTATTTACCTATATATATCAAAGATAAATATAAGTACAAATTAAAGTTACTGATAAAACCTAGTTGATTTGCCATAAACATTCATGAGACTGACGATGCCATAAATAAATGATAATATAAATCAATATAATGCATTTTCTTTCATTCTTAAATAAGATTATATATATTACATAGGAATATATGTGGGAGTATCAAAGTACCCCAGGTGTGTATCAAACCGCCCCGTATACGGGGTAGTTTGATACAAATCCCATTTTCAGAAAAAAAATCATAAAAAAATCAATATGTTGTTTTGCGGATAAATGTACACTTACGTTTAAACTTAGTTAAACACTCGAGCTATCAAAATATTGTTTGTTGAAATTACTCTTTCCCTGCCGTTTTTATCGTCTATGCAAAAAAATCGTATCAAGGTACCCCATCTCCCCCTACGGTAAATTACTTATCGTCCCCAAATATTTATAACAGATCCTTTTTCGTTTTAATGCAGGCTTTTAGCATTGAATAAATACTCCAAATTGGGCTTAACTTTCTTGTTTTCGATACTTATTTCTATAAAGTAAGACAACAGTATGTATTCTCCACAGAAAAAATTACGTTGTTTACGTGAATTGTGAAAACTTCCAACTTTTTAATTACTTATTTTTTTCTCGGGGGCGTTCAGAAATTACACTCTTATGTTCCAACTTTTATAACAAATAAATATTAAAATTTGTATCGTATTTAATATATTTAGTAGTCAAAATATGTAAATCAATCTGAAATACTTACTATTAATATATATAAACATATTAAACATAAAATAAAGTGTAGAAAAATAAAAACTTAAAAATCTGTAACCACAAACCAGGTTTCTGGACGTGATATTGTAGGTGTATTTTTTTTAAAAAGAAGTATTCAAACGTACATATGATTTTAGCCGGCCTGACCAGATCGCCCTTTATTAGCGTGCGTTGATTGGTTATTCGAAGATTTATCGGCTGATGAAATCAGTCACGCGTTGAAGGAGTCTTAAATATAAAAAAGTTACTTGCACCACAGAGAATCAAAATCGACGTGTTCGAAATTCAAATGACTTTTGCACGCTAGCGGATAAAAAAGACTTTTGCACGCAGATTTCGCCCTATAAACGGAAGTTTTCCGAGCGAGTGAGGTGAAATAGTTATTTGTTATGCAAGGCTGCAAAGTTGTTATTTGGCGCGAGTGTTGAAATTGAAAGCTGAGCGAGCGAAGGAATCTAAGATTGAACCATGAGCGAAGCGAATGGTTCAAAGATAGATTCCTGAGCGTAGCCAGGCTTTCAAGACACGAGAAGCTAAATAATTTTGCAGCCATGCGGAACACACAACTTTTCACCTCACTACAGCGAGGAAAATGACAATTCAAGAAAAACAATTAAAACATAAAAATTATCATATTTAATTTTGCCTTCTATTTAACACATCAAATTTAAAACATAACACACTCAAATCCAAACCAAATAAATACGAGAGAAGCACACATAGTAAAAATTAAAAGTAATATGGCCGTAATTTGTATTATCGTCGTGTATATTTTATCGTTGAGTTTTTCTTAAGCACTGTTATATATTTGTATTTGAAACTACTTGACACATTCGTTGTGAATGTGGGAGAAAGGCATTCTGGGAAGGATTAGTTGGCCACTCGGAAGTATTTTCCATAACACTTGCTTTGGAAGTTATTGGACGATGGGATCCGAACAAGATTATTTCGGCTTTATCTTCTTTAAAAACGCCAATAGTTTCGGTAAATTACTTATCGTCTCCAAATATTTATAACAAATCCTTTTATTTTTCGTTTTAATGCAGGCTTTTAGCATTGAATAAATACTCCAAATTGGGCTTAACTTTCTTGTTGTATGTATTCTCCACAGAACAAATTTACGTTGTTTACGTGAATTGTGAAAACTTCCAACTTTTTAATTATTAATTTTTTTCTCGGGTGCGTTCAGAAATTAAACGCTTCCAAGTTTTATAACAAATAAATATTAAAATTTGTGTTGTATTTATATATTTACTAGTCAAAATATGTAAATGAAACTGAAATACTTACTATTAATATATATAAACATATTAAACGTAAAATAAAGTGCAGAAAAAATAAAAACTTAAAAATCTGTAACCACAAACCAGGTTTCTGGACGTGATATTGTAGGTGTATTTTTTTTAAAAGAAGTATTCAAATGTACATATGATTTTAGCCGGCCTGACCAGATTGCCCTTTATTAGCGTGCGTTGATTGGTTATTCGAAGATTTATCGACTGATGAAATCATTCACGCGTTGAAGGAGTCTTAAATATAAAAAAGTTACATGCACCACAGAGAATCAAAATCGTCGTGTTCGAAATTCAAATGACTTTTGCACGCTAGCGGATAAAATAGACTTTTGCACGCAGATTTCGGCCTATAAACGGAGGTTTTCCGAGCGAGTGAGGTGAAAAATATATTTACAATTAAATTTCATTCCGCGCCTTAAAAATTAGTTTAGAAATTATGTACTTAATAGCATAAATCATAATAAAATAGCATTACATATTTTTGAACTTTCGTTTTTTTTTTGCACTAAGCGACTCCGTGGATTTTGAAACCACGGTTTAGCTACCAAAAGTCCTCACTGTATCGGTTGGTTGAATATTCAGCGTTTGTAAGGCGTTTTTTTCGTCATTCCCATTTCTGTAAATATTGTTAAAATAGATGATTGTTGGAAGTAAATTTTTATGTATCCCGAAGCCACTCCCGATTGCGATCCGAGTACTAGTTACATCGTAATTTAAACGGCTGGCTCTTCCGTTGTGGTAATAATCGTTAACAAGAAATAACGAATATCGATCCGACATTCAGCATGGAATGTCGTCCTGAAACTTTTCCCATCCCTAGCCCCAGACAGCCTACACAATGACGGCTGAGACAATGGTCTGAACTGTGACGCCTGACTCTGTGACGTCACAATGGGCCCCTGTTTGAGCTGATTAATTGAAATGACTTTTTTGTGAAAGTTGACTTTTTTGTTTCAGTTAAGGATTCTTAAAAAAAATCTTAAACAATTAGCATTTTCGATCGGATAGATCCGTTCAAAAATGCTGATTGTTTAAGATTTTTTTTTATGATCAATCATGTTTCTTACCATATTATCAAACTATACAGTTATATAATGTATGCTACCAAAAGTCCAATTAGCTACTCCTTAGAGTTTAGAACCACGGAATGCTTCCAAAAGTCCTAACTCTATCGATAAGGTGTCGACGATCCGACATCCAGCATGGATGCCGTCCTGAAACTTTTCCCACCCCTAGCCCCCAGACAGCCTACACAATGGCGCCTGAGACAATGGTCTGAACTGTGACGCGTGACTCCGTGACGTCACAATGGGCCCGTAATCATAGTATTTGAGCTGATTAATTGAAATGGCTTTTTTGTGGCAGTTGGCTTGTTTTGTTTCAAGCTTCTGTTCATATTTAATTTTGTTTTAATATAGTCAATTAGTAATGTTCAGTGACATAAAACTACCTACATGTTTCTACTACTTGACTTATTAAATGTATTTGTCAATAAATTATATTGTACCTATTTGTCATTTTGTTATTTGAGCAAATAAACACTTTCTACGTGAAACTCCTTACTATTCAACTTTTATATAATAATATAGGTATGCACTATTTTGTAAATAAGTAAGACATTTTATATTTTGCCACTATAAAGTGCTAAAGCTGCTATATAGTGCTAACTAATTAATAAAACGATGTGTAATAATATCAACGCCAATAATGATCAAATTGATCAAGTCTTAAAATGACCGTTGTTTTGCAGAAAGCGATCAGCCAATATGCCAGCATGCGATCATTTTACGATTTTTTATTTTTACTTTTCATGTGAATACAAAAAACTAGACAATTTACAATTTATTACAAACATTATTGATTTACTGAAATGACGGATAATCCGATAAGTAAATAAAGCCTTTTCTAATCTATGGTAACAACATCAGAATTAAGTCTCCGCGCTTACAGCGCGTACGATACGAGTAAGTACGGGGCGAACGCGACTGGTCGTAAAGGTGCGGCGCGTAGCGTTATGGCTCGTCATATAACCGCTGGTTTACTGTAACCGCCACCAACTGTCGTAGGGTTTATACAGCGGGTTCTTTTCTTTTTAAATATTATAATTTTGACGACGCGGTTGGCTCGGTTTGTAGAGACCTGCCTACTGAGCCGGCGGTCCCGGGTTCGAATCCCGACCAGGGCGAATATTTGTGTGATGAACTCGAATATTTGTGCTTGGGTCATGGTTGTTCTATGTATTTAAGTATATATTTATCTATATAAGTATGTATATCGTCGTCTAGTACCCATAACACAAGCCTGCTTGAGTTTAATTTGGGACTAGATCGATTTGTGGGAGGTTGTCTGATATTTATATTATTCGCCAGTTACTTATAATTCTAGAGGGTCGAAGCTTAATGCTTTCTATGGCTCAGAAGAAAGTAGTACGAACGCGACTGCTCATAAAGTCGCGGCGCGTAGCGTTATGGCTCGTCATATAACCGCTGGTTTATTGTAACCGCCACCGAGTGTCGTAGGTTTTATACAGCGAGATGTTTTTTTATAAACATTTTGTTAGACAGTTACTTATAGATCTAGAGGGTCGGGAGTCGTTCTAGAGAGGAGGGGAAGTTTTATGCTTTCTATGGCTGAGAAGAAAAAAAGTACGTTTTTATAATTGCTGATTTGCTGTAACCGCTGGTTTACTATAACCGCCACCGAGTGTCATAGGCTTTATACAGCGGTTTTTATTATTTATTGTTAGACAAATAGTTCTAAAGGGTTGGAATTTTATGCTTTCTATGGCTGAGAAGATAAAGAGATAGTTCGAACGCAACAAGTCGTAAAGGTGTGGAGCGTAGCGTTATGGCTCGTCATATAACCGCTGGTTTACTGTAGCTGGTTTACTGACAAATAGTTTTAGAGGATCGAAGCTTTATGCTTTGTATGGCTGAGGAAAGAGAGATAGTAGTAGTAAGATAGTAGTAGTAGTGCGGAGCGTTGTGGCTCGTCATATAACCGCTGGTTTACTGTAACCGCCACCGAGTGTCATAGCCTTAACACAGCGGGTTGCTTTTTAAAAAAAAAATATTTAGCCTCGG
The DNA here is from genome assembly GCA_932273695.1 of Apotomis betuletana. Lineage (NCBI taxonomy): Eukaryota > Metazoa > Arthropoda > Insecta > Lepidoptera > Tortricidae > Apotomis > Apotomis betuletana. The sequence goes on along the minus strand of OW026303.1, from coordinate 25,765,525 downwards.
AAATGACAGCACGCCACTTGTTACGATCCTGCGCAGTTTTCAGCTTAAAGCCCTCCTAACGGTGATCACCTTGTTTCGCTGACTTTTTCATCAAATTTTTAGTTCGTTGACAATATTTTTCCCATAAAGTCATTCATTATTCATCATTCCTGAAAGTATCACCCTATAGATTAGATTAGGTTTGTTTTATAACATATCCAAATCATCATCATGGTCAAATCAAAATCAAAATATTCTATTTTCAAATGTCAAATATATTATTTTATTATTCTGTAAGTAAGCCCGAAGGGCGCTTTTACATCAGTCGATAGACTTCCTCTGCCAGACAAAGGCCTCTCCAAAGTTCTCAACAACGATCGGTCGTGCGCCGACCTCATCTAATTGCTTTCCGCGATATTAACCAGGTCCGTTCAAGTAGGTCTACCTTGTTGGGGACTTCCCACTCTGCGTCTTCCGGTACGCAGTCGCCACTCAAAAACTTTTCTGCCCCATCGGTTTTGCGAGCAATGGTTTTTGGTTAATCGCAAATATAGTAAAATATCAAAGAAAAATGCGTAAACATGTAGTTTGGTATTCATTTTTGAATAATAATGCAGTTTTATACATTACTTTTGAAGCACCCTGTATATAATAAGGCAGTCGTCCCGCCATAAAGGGCCACGCTGGTCTACTTACACTTATACAGGACGGGTAATGAGGAAACGACTGATTCACGATTATTGCTCAGCGCGAGACTAAGGGTGGCTCTCGCGAACGTGCTGAACAAAATTAGATTAAATACCTACCGTAAAATCATCCAACTTTGCCCTTGCAGGCTATTTTCTCCGTTGTTCCGCGGCAATCTAGAGGTACCGGGTTCGATTCCTGGTCTCTTCCACCAAGTTACGCATTTAAATTTTTCTTTGAGCTTTGATCTTTGTAGTGTGTTCCCACATAAAAAAATTGGGCAAGTGCGAGTCCGACCCGCGCATGAAGGGTTCCGTATCATAAAACAAGTTTGTTGTATGGGAGCCCCCCTTAAATATTTATTTTATTTTATTTTTAGTATGTGTTGTTATAGCGGCAATATAAATACATCATCTGTGAAAATATCAGCTGTCTAGCTATCACCATTCTTGAGATACAGCCTGGTAACAGACGGACGGACGGACGGACAGCGAAGTCTCAGTAATAGGGTCCCGTTTTTACCCTTTGGGTACGGAACCCTAAAAATGACACATTACATGTTTTATAAATTAACAATACTATGGTGATTCAGGAGTCATGAGCAGGAGTAATAGAGGTAATCGGGAGGCCACTTTCACTATAGAATCAGTCACGCAATTTTGTATTTTTTTTATATCTATCGAATTGCTAACAAACCGAAATGTATGGAACGGCTGTCTTTTGTTTTGCGATTTTGTGGTTGACCCCATAGTGCACGTTGCTCAGTGTAATCCACTCTATCATCCCTATAACTTCTGCTCATGACTCCTGAATCACTCTGTATATCTGTTTCAATTGTTTATTAAGACTATTAATTTAATTACCTGTTGAAATCCTTAATCACTCTCTATCACAAGTATTAAAGTTTCCAGACATAATGCTGCTATATTTCTTCTTTCCTCATTCATCTTACGTCCCTTTCTCACGCTGCACATCTAAACTTTTATGTTTAATTGTCGACAGACTAACGTTACTCATCGATTCTGCCCTTCGTGAACAAAACAGCGTAACCGCCATAGATAAGATTATGACATACACCCTTGTGTATAATGAACAGTATTGGTCTCAATGAACTGCAACAAGCTGCCTAATTGGCGAGCGTGCGACTGACCTGCGCCTACGCATTTGATCGATTTATGGGCTTCATCAGTACATCCATGACTTATGTGCTAAATAACAATGCAATATTGGCCCACGAGGTGACAATCATGCGGGATTACTGTAAATACCGATTGTCGTTTCAGTGGAACGGTCTTAGGGAGATGCCACGAAGTCGGTATTAGTGTCTTACTCACTCGTATGGCTGCTGCCCTCGGATCTCTCGCTCAACTGCTCGCTGCCCCGCTGGTCGCACAAAGTCGTGGCATCTTCGTTCTAGCGAAGAGACTCGAATGAATGTTGAGGTCTCAAAGCCTAGATCATGGGTTAGATTCTAAAAGCACCCTAGACACGACGGGCATCATCAGACGGTTCCTCTCCTTGCAGCCTTAACCATCGGCAGCTTGGCACCTGCCCCGCTGCCTTAGGTTAGGTTTTTACAGTGCGATTTTATTTTGTAATTTCTTATTTGAGTTTTATTTATTTTTTTATATTTATTTTGTAAATTAACCCTACCTGCACTGCTCAGAAAATAAAGTGTTTGCAATCCTTTAATAAAATCATGTTTAAGTCCCTCTTTTTGGCTGACAATAGGAAATGCAAAAACGTTTGTTTTGTCGTAGTAAAACCGCATACATCCGGTTATAATTATATTCAATTAATCGGTTTTGCATGCTCTACCCGTTTCGGAAACATTTTGTAGCAAGCTTAGTTTTATAGACTTTTTCATTTTAATTTAGGTTACGCATTTCTTCTCTGAAGCCATTTTTTATGATTTTTTAAAAAGTAGAACCTATTCACAATCCATAGTTTTTTTTATAGATTTTTGATTATAATAATCTCATAAGTTGATCGTGTCAGAGAAAAATTCTTATTATAAAATGTTAATAAAATAAAGAAATCTATGAAACAATATCGATAAAACAAGGATAAGCCCTTCCATTCCTCCCTGCGAAGTGACAAACGAAATTGATACAATATAATACAACACAGGTACTGTTTATTGCATTTCTCACAAAACATCATGAAAAGAAATAAACAATGTAAAATTACAATTATATTGAGACAATGGAAAAATTCAATTCAAGCTAAGATAAATAATAACTAAGATAAGAAATTCTTAATAATAAATTCTTGCAGATATCAACTTAAACCAATGTACGAACTATAGACCTATTCCGATGACAAAATTAAACTCATTGATATTATAAGCAACTGGCTTACGACCCTCTGAGTAAAGATGATCATCATATTTGTATATTTTTCGAGTTGGTCACTTCCAATGAGCAAGAATTTCAAGAGATAGCAAAATCACTTATACAGCTTAAATGAGAGTTAAAATGGCTGTATAACCTCTTATGCAGCCTGTTTGCTACGTGGGTATGGAATAGGCGCTTCATGTCGCGTTAGGTTAATTTACAGCTCGCGCCGCGTGGCCCTCGTGGTTCTGATCCTTCTAATACACTCCGCCCAGAGCTGGCGATGGGACTTCATTGAGAGGAAGTAAAGGTTGCCTATAAGCAGATTCACCAGGTTTGGCAGTACGGCCACATCAGGGTCATCAAGCAGTGTCTCAATAACGTGATCAGTGAAACAGATCACAAATATTATGCAGACTATTGGCACCACGCCTGCCGTAACAAATACCAAAGTCGATACGAGCACCTTCCCCAGCGCATCACAAGTGGAGATCTTCTGCTTCATCATTAACCGCACCAATTTATAGACGATCATCAGACACAATACCACATTTGCTACTACAAACGACAGCTCTATAATAGCTATTACAGACCAGGTAATCCACCAATAATCCATAGTGAACAGCATCACAGTAGTTTCAATAACTGGCAGCAGCCAAGCGAACAAACACGCTAACAGATATTTAGACTTCACTTCGTCACTATTAAATACGTTCACAAAGTCTTCGTAGATCATGAAAATGATGATCAGTTGCCAGTGGTTCATTTGAATGTAACCGATTAAGATGGCGAAGGCAGTTACGAGGTACTGCATGGAGAACATATCCATTTGAGCCCACGCGTACATCCAGCCTAGGAAGTGGACGCCGGAGACTATGAAGCTGATGAAGACGAAGTGGTGAAACTGGCGCCATTTCTCCATGAAGATCCAGGAGACGGCGCCGAAGAGAATGCTGGCAACGGATAACACCAGGTTTAATACATACAGTATAAGTGACAGTGTTTTCAACATCTTGCCCTTAAACTAATGAATTACACTGTTACTGATTTCGGCACTTGGACTGCTCACATCGGATGTACTCCAGCGATCTTGAACAGGCCGCGGAGAGCCGTAGAGTAGGTACGTAGATGTTAAACGCTCAACGCGCGTTTACTACTACATGTATTTTATACACGCTAAGGCGTATTTTTGTGTGTTGCTGTACTTACTTTTGTATATTATGGTTACCTACACTTACTTTTGTGTATAAATTGCTCAGTTTCTTCAAGTTCGTATTTTTGTGTCAATATTTTGAAATGCAGAGAGCCTAACATATCATAATATTGACGTTACAAGCAGTCGCCTAGGGTAACGGTAATATTTTCAAGTCACCCATAACAACAACCAATTACGTTTGTCTCGGTCAACCTGTTTTTTTAGATAATGTTGTCAATTCGCAAGGGCGCGTCGTCAGCGCCTCCTACCGTTCGTAAGTTTGTGGCATCTAATCACGATCTTATTGAATAATATAAATAATGTAATCCAGCATAAATATTAATGCTAGATTAAATCGCGCAAAGTTACGAATGTTATATTATATTATATACGTAATTTATACATTTCACTGTGCTGCTGCAATTTTATGTATACGAACAAAAATAACAAAATCAGTTAAAATACCTTTTTATATTTGTTTATCAGAAAAAGGTACAGAGCCTAGGTACATTGTTTCTTCTTTTGGCCAGTATAAACGCTGCGATCAATTATATTACCATGACCTATTTATTACTTCGCACTCAGCGAATACTCGATAGTGAAAAGTATTAAATACTATTACAGTCTTTGTCATATGCCATTTATTATTTTTGAAACGTATCAAACGCTCGCTCGGTAGCGGGCCCTTACTGACTTACATTTTGTAAATTGACGAGCGAGACCAAGAAAAGGTAAAGTAAGGGTAAGACTATCACAGGGGGAAAACTTCCACAGTCTAATAACTAACTGTTAGTCCTACCCCACCTAACATTAATGCGATTAATGCAAGTCGTCTTGCTCACTGCAAGCATCCTCTGCCATTTTATATTTGATATTATGTTAAATGGGTTTTATAATAATCGCTAAACTTAACTATAGCAGAAAAATATATTTACTATTAATAATAAATAATCTTAAGTAACTAAAGTAAAGTTTTCGACGAAACAATGTAGATTAAACTAGGATAAACACATTCCTCCCTGCGTATTTAGTATCTTACGACACTCATACAATTAAATACAACACGAAGTACTGTTTAGTGCTCATCTCACAATACAAACGGGAAATAAATAATGTAAAATTACAAATTTCATATAAAGGAAAGATGGATTCAAACTATTCAAAGGATAAATGTAGTAAAAACAACGGGTAACAATAAGTTTGATTTATGAAAATAGCAGTGATTGTTTTACTAATTTACTTCTGCTTGTGTCAATTGTGAAGTCTAAAAATATCATAATTGTGAAGTCAATACAAGATATTCACACATTCATATCACATTGCAGATTTCAACTGCAACCAATGCATTTAACCAGTATATTCAACGGTTGAGAAATGAATCTCATTGAATAATAGTGTAAATATAATCAAGTTCATCACCATATTTATGCACCCACATCTTTGTCAAAAAACAAGAACTCACAACATTAAAATGCTACGGAATATGTGTTTCATGACGCGGTAGTTGTATTTCTAGCTCGCGTTGCGTGGCCCTCGTACTTCTGACCCTGCTAATATACTCCGCCCAGAGCAGGCGATGGGCCTTCATTGAGAGGAAAAAAAGATTAGCTAGAAGTAGATTTACCAGGTTCGGCAGTATGGCTACATCAGGATCATCTAGTAGTGTTACTAAAACGTGTTCAGCGAAGCAAATGAGACATAATGTACCGATTATTGGCACTACGCCTGCCGTCACACACACCAAAGTCGACACGAGTAGCTTGCCCCACACATCACGAGCAGAGATCTTCTGCCTCAACACTAACCGCACCAATGTATACACGACCCTTACATACAACACCACATTAGCCGCCATAAACGATAACTCTATAATAGCCACGACAAACCAGCTGATCAGATAATCGTCCATGGCGAACACCATCACAACACTTTCAATAACCGGCAGGAGCCAAGCAAACAAACACACCACTGGATATTTGCACTTCACTTTAACACTACTGAACACATTCACTAAGTCTTTGTAAATCATGATGGTGGTGATAAGTTGCCAGTGGGTCATTTGTATGTGAATAATTAAGAGTGCCAGGGGGATGAACTGGACTAAATCGGTAGGTGTTTTCTTCATTTGGGCCCACGCGTGCATACAGGATAGGAAGCTGGCACCGGAGACGATGAGGCTGAGAAAGATAAAGTGGCGGAACTGGCGCCATTTCTTCAGGAGGATCCAGGACACGGCGCCGAAGAGAAGGCTGACGGCAGAGAGCACCAACGTTGATACGCACAGTGCAAATGACAGTGTCCTCAACATCGTTGCTACTTGAAATTCTAAATTCTTCTCTTTCGTTTTATTAAAAAAAAAAAAAATTACAAGTGCGAGTGCTTGTACAGTTCCTATAACTGTGTTGTAGTCATTGTCTACTTCTGCCTTTAAGCAAAATAGGTAAAATAAGTATTTCCTGTTATTTATGAGTTATGAATTGCTCTCCAACTCTAGATTAGTGAGTCAATGGATTGTTTGTAACGTAATTATATTATAGTCTTTGCTTCCGTTAGTATCACATTTTTTTTCCGCGCAACTCTTTCCGACCCGACGAACAAGTTCTGAAAGATCATTTAAAATAATTTCATAGCACTTGCAGATGTTAACGTTTGCAATAGGCTAGTTGACTCATGTCAAATTTTAATATACTAATGTTTATTCCGTATAGTATTTAGCAAAGGAAACCTAAATATACCTATATTTTTCAATTTATAAAAGTGAGAGATGGCTGAAAAATTGACTTTAAAAATATGTTTTTTTAATCTGTATTTTGAAATGCTTAAAACGCTGTCCGCCATTTTCGCTTATGATAGTGACGTCATCGGTCCTGTAAAGATAACTGAAAGTCTACTTTGACGACTTCGAATAGTGCCGTCCCTCTCGATCGCCTGTCAAAGTATATTGGAGTGAGCGGATTGGCACTATACGACCATCGAATTTAGAATATTTACAGGTAATTCTACGTCACGCCACAGATGCTAATCAAAGGATAAAATGGCGGACGGCGTTTTTGACCGTTCATGAAATTTCTAATTTTCATTTGATAAAATTTAGCTTTCTAGCTTTCACAAAAATACAAGACATTTTTTTCAGAGCTAGTAAGATCATAGTTATATTAACCATTTCAAATATATTTCAAAACTGGGTCTACTAGCCTATTCTAGTACCATTGTGAATAGTTGTAAGTTTTTGTATCAGTGGATTTGTTTTGCTAAAAATTTCCTCAAAGCCAAATGATGAAATTATCTTCATCTATATTTATTTCTTTAATTGACTTTCTAAGAATGCTAATTTAGATATCGTATAAGAATTCTATGAAATAGGTGCTTCACGTCGCGGCAGTTGCATTTCGAGTTCGCGCCGCGTGGCTCGTGCATTTCTGATTCTGCTAATATACTCCGCCCAGAGCAGGCGATGAGACTTCATTGAGAGAAAGAACATGTTAGCTAGAAGCAGATTCACTAGGTGCGGCAACATGACTAGTGCAGCATTTAGCAGTGACGTCTCACCGGAAGCAGCAATGCCTATGATGACTATAGCGCTCACTATAGGTGGTACGCCCGCCGTCACACACGCCAGAGTCGATACGAGTACCTTCCTGCACACATCACTAGCGGTGATCTTCATCATCGTCCGCCACCATACACGACAGCTCTATGATAGCCACGACAAACCAGCTGATAAGATAATCGTCTATAGCGAACATCATCACAACACCTTCAATGACCGGCAGCAGCCAAGCGAAGATACACACCATAAGATATTTACACTTCACTTTGCTACTACTGAACACATTCACTAAGTCTTTGTAGATTATGATAGTGGTGATCAGTTGCCAATGACCAATTTGGATGTGGGCGATTAACATAGCAACGAACTGAAAACCAGAACCGGTTTCCATGTGAGCCCACGCGTATATCCAGATTAGGAAGTTGGCGCTGGAGATCATGAAGCTGAGGAAAGTGAAGTGGCGGAACTGGCGCCATTTCTTCAGGAGGGTCCAGGAGACGGCACCGAAGAGAAGGCTGGCAGCGGAGAGCACCAGGCTTAATACGTACAGCGCGAATGACAATGTTATCAACATTGCAGCTTTTGGACGTGTACTGCGTAGTGACCAATTAATTCCAAAACTTATCTTGTACTTCTGCAATCTCTAAAAGGTCGCGAAGCACTTTATGACGTTGCATCTTAACGTATCTTGTCATTATAGATGATACCCCTTTCCAGTTAGTATATACCTAATAATTCCTTATCTTTAGAATATTTTATTACTACTTTATTGTAACAAAGTAAATACAAGTGCCAGTTAATGTGCGGTTTCTGTAACTGTGTTGCAGGCAGTGACTTCGTTCATTAGACAAAATAAAGTAAGCGTTTCCTGTTATTTATGAGTTATGAATTAGTGGCTCACTGGATTGTTTATAACGTTATTATACCAAAGTCGTGTATCGTTTCATTTGTTTAATAGTATCAGTATCACTATTTTTTGAACAAACAGAAAAATCACGTGTGTAACCTAAAACAGAATATAAAAATAAGACATTCATAATATCTTATTACTTTGTAGATTTGAACTTAACCTAAGTAATGTAGTGTTATTCAAGTGGAAAAACAAATCCTGTTGTGAATGCTATTTGATATTTTCCTCGTAAGATCTGTCTACCCAAAGATGCCATCCTAAACCAAAGTTTTCATCCATCGTATTCAAATGCTAAGAAAAAGGTTCTTCATGTCGCGGCAGTTGCGTTTCTAGCTCACGCCGCGTGGCCCGTGCATTTCTGATTCTGCTAATATACTCCGCCCAAAGCAGGCGATGAGACTTCATTGAGAGAAAGAACAAATTAGCTAGAATCAGATTCACAAGGTTTGGCAGCATGGCTAGCTTAGCATCTAACAGTGATATGGGACCGTATGCAGCGATGCATATGATGACTATAGTTCCCACTATGGGCGGTAAACCCGCCGTCACACACGCCAGAGTCGATACGAGTACCTTCCTGCACACATCAGGAGCGGATATCTTCCGCCTCATCACTAATCTCACTAATGTGCACACGACCCTCACATACATCACTACATTGGCCACCATAAACGACAACTCCATAATAGACACGACAAACCAACTGATCAACCATTCGTCCACAGCGAATACCATCACAAGACCCTCGATAATCGGCAGCATCCAAGCGAAAAAACACACCATCACATATTTACACTTCACTTCGGCACTGTTAAATACGTTCACCAAGTCTTTGTAGATCATGATAGTGGTAATCAGTTGCCAGTGGCTCATTTGAATGTGACTGATTAAAATGGCGAGGGTAGTTATAAGAAACTGGATGGAGAGCACATCCATTTGAGCCCAAGCGTACATCCAGGTTAGGAAGTTAGCCCCGGAGACTATGAAGCTGATGAAGACAAAGTGGTGGAACTGGCGCCATTTCTTCATGAAGGTCCAGGAGACAGCGCCGAAGAGGAGGCTCACGATGGAGAGTGACAGGCTTAATACGTACAGAGTCAATGACAGCGTTCTTAACATCTTGGCCTTTTGAAAAATAGTATGATCAATTAAATTAACACTGTTATTGAATTGGATTATTATGTGTATGCTTCCCACATGTAATGTTTTTCAGCGATCTTCAACATGTGGACAGACTTATTATGTTGCATCTTCTCTTACTTTGAATGAGGCTTGTTTTTAGCAGTAGAAGTAGATTCATGTTGCTTATAATCAATAGCCACTTGACTGTTTCTTGTTGAAGTCTATGTCGTGACAGAAGAGTGTGTGATAACAAAAAAACTAAAGGAGAATACAAGTCCGGTGTTTATAAGTGTGTTCCAGTTACTGAGATCATTCAAGCAAAATAAGGTAAATTCCTGTTTTTTCCTGGTTATAATTTATGGGTATCTTGAAGTAAATGCGTCACTGGAATTGTTTGTGATGTATAATTACATAGTATTTAAACTTCTTTTACTAATGCGAGTTAGATGCTTCACAAAACTGCGTCTATTTTTATTCACGTACCTTATTTACACCAATCTACAGCCAAATAGTATTTACCTGAAATCAAAATAAATTATAATTAGTTAAGACTTCCTATTTTCCTTAAGAATACGATGAAAATTATGTGATTACATTTACAAAAATCGTTATTAGTTTAGTTTAGTTTAGTTTATTTGTCTCACAATATAATGTTCTTGTAAAATATAAGAGTATGTCAGTTTACATTACTTATCATATAGTGATCGTCAATTTACATTATATACAAATACAAAAAAATCTTAACAACTAACTTGGTAGTACACAATAGTATACATACCTAATCAAAATAAATAAATAAATTATAGTACCAATACTAAGGTACCAATCAAATTACAAACAAAAATAAATAATAAAGACATGTCAAAATTTCTAGAATAAAATAATAGGAATCATTTAAATACAAAATCCTTAAGAACAAAACAAATTTCAAATTACATAAAACAAACGATGAATGTCAAAATACTATTACAATAAAATCTATTTAACAATGTCAATATATTCTTTTACTGAGTTCTTCAGCTTACGTTTAAACGTTTCCTCAGAACGTTCATTTTTGAGGTCAGCGGGCAGATGCTCGTAGTAGGTTGGCCCTATAACCCGCGGGTTTTTGGCTTGTAGCACGGTGCGGCGCGGCACTGTCCGGAGCTGGCCCGTGCTGCGGAGACACTTACCCTTCACTTCCACTCGCTTGAAGTCTGCTAGATGCCTACGGGTGAACATAATGACCTCGAATATGTACTGCGAATAGTGGGTCATTATTCGGTGCTCGGAGAACAGCGCCTTACAGGACTGGCGCTGGTTTAAGCCCACCATAGTGCGTAGTGCCCGTTTTTGCATTCGCAGTACTCTGTCAGCATCAGTTGAATTGCCCCATAAGATTACTCCGTAGGTCATAAGCGAGTGGAAATGAGCAAAGTTATTGCAAAAGTTATTGCAATTTTGATCTACTTCGTATTATTATTATTATTTTTACGTCTTTTATTTAGGTCTGAAACAGACAGACAACATTACATTACGCCCAGTGACGTATGTAAACACACATTTCATTGTATTTTATATGGGACTTTTCAATGTAAAATACTGAACTCGATAGCAAAAAATATTAACACGTTCACTGTCCCAGTATGACAGTGAACCTTGTAAAAGAGGCTTGTGAGGACCACACATATGGGACACGGACAGTCAACGTGTTAAAGACAAATCTATTTTATATTTGATATACCTATACGTTTCTATTTTCTTCCGTTTCGTCACCTACCTCAGCCAAATTGGTTTAAGAAAACGGCAGTGATTACTATGATATATGGCATCTGATAACGCTGATTAGAGATCGCGTCGATACCGTGTCGTAACGTGTCGATTTCGACTCATCATTTGTTTACGTCAAGTGTGCGTTTATATGGTACGACACGATTACCGTGCGATGTCTCCTGTTGATCGCTAATATAACATGTATATATCATGCAATTTGCGACAGTTATGTCGCCTTAGTCATCTTTGACTGAGTCACAAATCCTAAAAACCAAAAATTTTATGTACATTACAGTCTTGGTAAGCATTAAATGCATTTTCACGATATTGACCTCACGATTTATTGTCTTGAGCTTATAGTAGGTATGTTATTGTTATTTCCACTTATATTTTTTTAAGGCACAGCTTTTCGCTTATATGTAGTTGTATCGAACTTTGAATCAATCACGTCAATATGGAACATCAATAATAATTACTTTCAAGGTTCCATTTTACCAAGACGGTGCAACTTGGTCCACATTGAACCTTTTTCTTTACCATTGTCGTATAATAAGTATCATAATAACCATCTTGGGGTGTCCACATAACACTGTAATACCACAAAAAAACGGACCGATATTTCAGTGGCGTGATGATCGCGCAAAATATTTTTTGTAATAGATGGCGCTGTACGGCGCAGCGCTGCGCACCCATGGATGTAAATCTTAAATCGCGCTGTTAAGAATCTATATCGTTTATCTGTGTTGAAAATCAGGTTTCAGGATAAAAATCCTGAAACCTGATTTTCAATACAATCTAGGAAATTAATAATAGTACCTAATAACAGCCTAATACCTAATAATAGTACTTAATTTAAATATCATCTTTATAAATTTAATTTTAATATAATAAAAATACTAGGTAGTGGTTATATAAGCATTAAAAACTTATGTAGGTACAACACTTTTCTCTTCACAGTTGTTAAAAACGTCACATGTAAACGCACCTAACGGTTATTCCGTAATCGAGCGATATTTCAGTGACCGATGAATAAGACGTAAACTCTTGTCCGCTGATAAGATCCCAGCGCGTTAGATAAGCTAATACCGGCTGGTTGGTGTCGGGCGATAAGGTTATGGGCGGCTCAATCAATGTTGTTCGCCACGCTCATATCGACGGGAAAGTAATTGTCCCCCAGAGATTGAAGGTGATTATGGGTCGTAGATGAGTTGCTATCTGTTTTGATTCGATGTTCAAATGTGATTATGAGATAAGGAATGGTACGAACAAACACAGATAAAACAAAAGATTATACAAAAGTTATTCAAGCTTTTAACATCCCCGGCACGATATGTATTTAATGTATGTCCAACAGACTGGTCAAACTTATGTAGGTATACTAGTTCTGCTTGTCCATTTTCTTCCTGACTTTAAAACATGCGACAACATGTTTGAAATTAAAAATATCTGATCAGTTTGTCGCATAAGAAAATAGGTTCGTATCTGCTGCCATTATCTACCTCTATTGGATTGATCGTATACTTAGAATGCTAGTCGTATTAATATTAATACATAGTGAATAACTATGACCCAACCTATCTTGGATCTCTTTACAACATTATTGAATAGGCATTGTCTAGATAAATAAGTATCCTTCATCTTCAAAACAGCTGAGCTAGCGTAAGCCGTCTCGGCAGCGTATAACGCGCGACATAGCACCGTTCTTCTCTTTAGCGTTGTACTGTGGGGTTAAAAATATTTCCTGTCCTCATTACTGAGGGTCGTGATCCCCCGATTATGCAGTAATCTTCTTGATTATATTGCATCACCTGTTCCTATCTTGGGCATCGTGGAGCGCATCATGTGGTGTTCAGCGTATAGCGAGTTTTGTCCGACCATCTGATTGGACTACAACGTCCCGGACGTATCCTCGACTTTGCAAGTAACCATTAGCTGCTCGAGATGGTGTCCATCTTTTCTGGCTATGTGGACGATAATTTCCAGTACACGGCGCAAGCAGATGGTAGAAAGCACTTCTATTCTTCTTCTTCTACGTCTTCTACTATTATAAAATTCTAGATTTGTATTGAAAATCAGTTTTCTATGGAGATGGGACATACTTTCAAGAAAAATCTTAATAGCGTGATGCAGAATCGTCTTTTGTTTTATATGGGCACGTGGCGTCATGCCAGTCTGGTGCCATTATGTTCGGCATAATTTCCTTTGTCCTCGCATCACGCCTTAACGGCTAGACAAATTTTAACCAATTTTGGTGCAGGGATAGCTGGACATCCAAAGATGGTTATAGGATACTTTTCACTCGACTACGGTATAAAATAAAACGCGTAAGTCGTTGCAGGCACCTTCTAGTATACTAATAAAAATGTCTTGATATTGAACTTATCTTACGCTATAAATTATAAACAACAACATTGTATGGCATATTGCCCACTTTAACATATTAATGAGCTTCATAACACGACTTGTATATCGGGATTAGCGACGTATAAGGCGCGCGGCACACGCCAGTCGCGTGCGCGCACGCAGCATCGCTGTATACACATAAGGCGAGAGACACACATAACAACGAAGAACAGTTGCAGCCTTTAGCTTGAGTATATTCCGAATTCAGCCACACATTTCGACATTGTCACGGACATAGGTATATAGATTTAATTATGTTCGAGAAACATTGAGTGACATTGACAAATTCTGACATGAGACTTATTGCTCGCACCTAGTCGCACCTGTGACTAAACTTTACCGATATGAAGATATCATAAGTAAGTACATTGTTGTCGAAGCAAGGAAAATAGACAAGGGTTTTTTTTGACTGACCAAAAACTATACTCTTCGTATCCAGATTTATTATCAATGAAGCCATTTTTGAGAAAAAGTATGTACAGCCCGTAGAATAAAATCAGTTTGGCGATCCAGTTAGGAAATCCGCCAACAACGCCAGCACAGATTTAGTTTAGATTTAGTTTAACTTTATTGTGTTAAGTTTATTTTTTAGGTTTAGTTTTATAAATATTTTTGTAAAAATGAATGAATTGTAAAATTATTTAAATAGAGTATATTCATGTATGCAGTATATGCCACTGCTCAGATTTTTGTATCACCTTTGGTTCGGGCCACAAACACCTGCGATATGAGACGTTCACTAATTCACCGTCCAAGGTGTGTAATATTCTATTGTTATTGCGTATTAAAATCAGCGACTAAAAAACCGCAAAAGATTGGTACCTAACCTAAAATAAAGATTATCAATTGAAAAGGTGTCCAACAGTAACACTACCCTAAACACAATTTTATGAGTACCTTTTTAAAACGGTGCCGTTTATCATTTTAATTTAAAATGCACTTGATATACCTCAGCCTGCGAACATCAATACTTAGTAGTATTACCTACTATCCTGTCTGGACCCAGCTTACAAACTTGCATGTTCCGTCTCTATCAGCGCCACTATCTACCGCTACACGCAAACTTGTATCGGCTCCGCTAAGTTCCTCATTTCGCCACCCGCAAACATAACTTTGTAGCGACGTTTTTTGCATGATATCGGATTTGTATATCGTTTTTACTATATTTTAATAAGGCGTATTAATTCTAGTAATGTCATTAAGTCAGATAACTGTTGCATTAAGCAGTTTGTTAGTATGTAACGGCAGTGCATATTTAGTGTGTGGGAAACTTTATTTCTTATTCATTTAAGATGCATACGTGATTATAAGGAAATGAATGTTGTAATTAAGAATTATAACGACGGCAGTTATTAAGATAATTTGTAGAAATATGGCTGAACCGTTTCTAACCAGACTGAGCGACAAAAAAGTTGAATTACTGATACTGTGTATCACAACTTGCTTAGATTTATACTAAGTGGTTAAAATATATACACAGTTAGGTTTCTTTAGTTATATTCACAATTGCTTTATTACTCATACATACTTAACTTACTGGTATAAACAAAAAGCTTCAAAACTGACATACAAAATAGGTACCTATTCACTTATCCCTACCTCGATGCTGATAGAATAGACCGTTCTAAATCCCTGCTTTTAATACTGCCCGCAATAATGTATGCATATTGATGATATTTTGATCGATATTCAAAGCAAATTACATGGTCACAGATAATAAATTCACCTTAAGATATAATTTGTCTGAAAATGACAGTAACATAATCATTAAATCATTATCATAACGACATCATTTAACTTACATCATTAAATCATCAACACAAATCAAATAAGAATCCAATTTAACATGACAAACACAATTTCAAACAAGTTTTTACTCGAAAGAGCACGCGACCATATTTCCATCGGCACATTCTAAAATTAGAAAAAAAAGTTACTGTGAGACATTTATTGACCACGACAGAAGATGCTACTGCTTCGGAAAACCAAAACGTCTTAAGTACACCACACTACTTAAATTTAGGACTTAAGATCATTGTTTTAACATACAAAATGGCTTGTACTTTCTTGTGGTCGTCATTTGTTTATTTCGTCTACTACGAAAAGACGTCCGATTGAATTTCGATTTCATGTGTTCGAAATTTAAAATATTGGTTCATGTTTTTGTTTATAATAATTATACTTTATATACAAACCGTCATATCAGACCTAGTTGAGACATGTTGTTTTGAACCTTAATATTTTGACAGTTGTCTGTTTTTTGTTTGTATTTTTTTTCGTTGATGGTGCCAGTGTGATCATAAATCAATGAAATAAAGCTTGAATGATATCTTGAGAGGCGTAAAGTGAAGAGTACAATTTAAGGCCGT
This sequence comes from Apotomis betuletana, assembly GCA_932273695.1. Classification (NCBI taxonomy): domain Eukaryota; kingdom Metazoa; phylum Arthropoda; class Insecta; order Lepidoptera; family Tortricidae; genus Apotomis; species Apotomis betuletana. Next base: position 25,749,222 of record OW026303.1, on the reverse strand, counting down.
GAATAATTTTGATGTTATTCTCCTCGACTTGAGTGCGCGGCTCATTTCAAATTCGCTATTTTTGTACTTATCTCGTTTTTTTTTTCTTTTAGAATCGGCGGATTCCAAGGATTTGTTTTAAAGCACAATGTACATACTCTGGCTTTGAAATAGGACTGTAACACAGTTTGCCATCTCCAGTTAATGTCAAAATTATTTTCCTATATATTTTTATATGTAACTGGGTAAGGCCGCCAAAAAAGGAATATTTCGCCAGTAAAAAATGTGCTGTTAGTTTAAAAAAAATATGCTTCAAATTATTTATGCCAATGTTTCTTTTGGGAAAAGCAACATCTGTTTTATTTGTTTCAAGAAAGAGGAATACGTTAAATCGCCTGTCAATATTTTTTTTGTATTTTAATAATGTGTGATCACAACGTCCCCAATACAAAAAAAAAGTGTGCAAAATTATCTCCTGCCTATTTACAATGTTTTTTTTTGTGTTTTGTATTATTCATCGGGCATTTCAATAAGCTTTCCGTATGTTACTTAATCATGGAAGAGTTTGACTACCTTAGCAACGAAATGGCACGTTAAAATAATGCTTATTTAATTAAAAAACATTATGTAATCGTATCGTACGCTATTATGTAACACTTTTTATGTAACCATAATTATAATTGAAACTTGGCAATTATATAGAAGAATCCAAATTTATTTAATAACAACAATATTTTTTAGTTAGTCTATGCACCGCCGCTATTTTGTCGGCCATATTAAATCGTGTGTCGCCTATTCAAAGGGAACGGTCGTGTTTGCGGACTTTTCAAAAACACATTGTTTGGTGATTTTAAAGGTAACTGTGCATTATATTGTTCAAAGGTGAAATTACATAGTAATATTAATGTTAGATTAGTGCTAAGAGGCTGTGTGCGTGGTTTTCCTTCGTTGCAGTGTCATGTAATTGGGATTTTAATGTCGAAATAGAGCGCTTGTATGTGACTTTTATGTAACGTATGTAACGATATGAATCGGTTTTCTATGTAACGTTACATAAAAGTGGTATAAAGGCCAGTTCACTATTGTATTACAAATTGACATTAAACAACAAGAGTTAAACTTAATAATTAAAAAAAAATAACAATTACGAAATGAACAATTTCGTTTCATTGTAGATTTGCCTTTTCATAACTTTTCTGATACTTATATGTAACTCTGTTACATACACTTTTATGTTACTTTTATGTGGCATAAGGCCAATTTTACGACCTTGCCCAACTGTACTTATATTCCTCCTGTTTTATACCACTATGTAAACATAGTGGTATAAATTGTTTGCATTTCTGATTGTTCCTATGGTTGACTGGTAGAAAACTACTTGGCATATATATGTACTGACTTTTAAATTGCGCCATATATTTCCCGTATAATAAGTAAAGAAAAAACAAAAACGAGCCCAAAACGGCAATAATTCTTCACCCAAGGTCAACCTTCAAGGTCAAGGTCTATTCTGTGCGGCGGAACAAATTGAGATCGCCCGATATGTCGGTATATCTTAAGATTTGTTTTGTGAGCGAATATCGCGTGTAATAGGTAGGGATTCCAGATAAACTGAAAAGGATTTTGAAAAACGAACGTTGTTTGGATTTGTTTTTGATGTAAGAAAATTGTCCGTTAAATTGTACCTAGTACCTATAGTTTATCTTAGTTATTTATTTTTGCTTGAGCATGCCGACTGTGTAGTGTATTTTACCTACCTATAAATGCCTAAAACCTCCTGACGACCAGCATTCATAATTTGTCAATTTAATTTTAGCCTTATGACAAATAGTTGACAGTTAACTGTTAATTGAAGTTTATGTGTAGGACACTGGAAGTCAGGAGGTTATGAACTTTTAAAACTTGCGGCGCTCTAACAACGGGTCTATGCTGGTTGCGTTTATCACGTGTTAAATACACTTATTTAAATACTTGGTTCCTTTCGACAAAAAAAATTGCCGGAATGGTTTCCGAGACTAGAGAAAAATAGTTATGCAAAAATAGAACATTATTTGAGGTAAGTATTTCAAATTAATTTTATTAAAACTATCGTGAGACATCTTTACTAATTATAAAAACGGTATAAACTCACGTAAAAATTATAATTATGTATTTCACGTACAAATTATTATACGTAATTATTATGTCGGGCCGTTCCTGACAATTTTTACGTGAGTTTATACCGTTTTTATTTCAAATTAATTACTTACGATTATTTTAGTGTAATTTTCACTCAGCAAAATCAAACATTGTGGCTTAGCAATCTGTATTGACCTTCTAAAAAATTAGTTAAAACAAAACTTAAACTTGGTACAATTAACATATTCAACGTAACAACCAATATGCCAATTTTCAAGACAAACAGAGTGCGACTTACGAAACATACAAACAATAAAGAACTAAAATAAAAGTACTCATATTTATTTCCACAGCGTCCAGCGCTACGCCACTGCAGCGGCGTTCGGGTGAACTATCACTTTTGTTGTATACTACTCGCCAACAGATGGCGACAGGCCGTGAAACTTTATACAAATATAAAACTTTTGTTACTTTCTTATGAAGGATTTGGCGTAGTAATTTTATGATAATAATTAATATTATTTACTATCATGTTTATGATCATGATTAACTTACTGTATACATGAAAAGCAGTCGAATAAAATAATATTTTATTTTGCTCGCTAGTGTTCAAAATCTTGTAAAACCCTATAAGATTAACGTCATTTGGTCATGATGCTGATATTGATTGAAACTGTTTTTCAATGGCGTATGACAGTTTCTAAACGTATCAAAGAATAAAACGAATGTATTGCCGAAGACTTCTCAAGGGCCCTAATTCAGATACCTCGGACAGATTTCCGACGTAGCGATTAAACCTACTATACCTACCGCTACTTCACCAACCCGATCGCGTTAAGATTGCGACTCTTTTATATGCGACGCCATAAATATCAGGCGCAAAGTTATCTTGACCGGGTAGTAGTATGAAATGTCACTTTATGCACAGCTAAAGTCGATATACCTGAGATATCGTTTGTTTGGCGATATCTCAAAGTACATTCGAATTAGTATCCAGGAGATATGGTTAAAGAACGAGTTCTGGAGTGAAGACCACGAATCGGTGAACGTAGCGAAGGATTTCCTGTAACAATGTGGAGCGACGACATTCGTAGGACAGCGGATATAATGGATAACTGGAGGAGAGCTGAAAATCAAGCTCAGTTGGCGTGCCATGGGAGAGGTCTATAACCAGCAGTGGACTGATACGAGATGATGATGAGAAAATTGTGACTAATCTTCAATTCCAATAAACTGTCAGCCCACCAGATTAAATATCTTATCTCCGGGACAACTCGCTTTAACTTTACAACATTTTTACTTCGTCAACTTGCGCCTAACATGAATATGTATGCCGCAAGTTGCCGCAAGCCGCATCTGCGACGGTCCCGTCTTCGCTAATTAATATTCAAATGCTTAATTACTTTTTTCGGTACTTTGGAAAGTACTTAAAAATTATCCATGATAATTAAAGGTAATCTGCAAATATTTGAACGAAACTTTTGCTCACGCAATTCGGAGTTAAACAAAAATAAAGTGTACGCCCATTTCTCAAGTGGCTATTGTAAAGATCAAAAATAAAAAAATCTTCTGTAGTATTTAATTCTGTGTTCCGGTTGATTTGGTGGTTTGAAACCTTTCTATCACTGCAATAGCCACAAGAGCATTAATGATATACAACGTGTATTGTTGACATAGCCACAAACTGTAACCAGACGTAGATTTTAGTGCTATGAACCGATATTTAAGCAAATTGTTAATCTAGTGTTATCTATCAGAGCGTAACTAAATTATGATTTTTTTTCGAGCAGCAATGTATTGCGTACACTTATTTGACGCATTAACTTTTTATTGAAAGTAAGATGACTAAGTGAAAATAAAAACGAGTTACATTGCGTGCTGAATTATTTTATAAGGGAAAAAATAACGTACGTTTAAATTAATTTATAAAAACACGTACTTAATTCATTACGGCCCATGCTAAGAACTTGTTAAGTTTGAGGTTGTATCAAAAATACACGCTGTATACGTTCGATACCCATTGATATACATATCAGCTCAAAGACGTTCACTGCTAGACATTCACCTCCCCAAACTGTCCCCTTGTTATTAACCCACCACTTCACAGTCGATTCAATATTTTATTTAGTTCACCTCATATTTTTTTACATAAATAGCAACATCAAAAGCCGAAATCCCATCTGGGCAGTACAGGGCGGAATATGAGAGGTCTGTTCATAATACGTCAGCTTCATTTGTCACACCGGCGGCTGCCAAGTGCGGCGCGCTGTTAATAACCGCCCCGTGGCACTGCTCCAGGTTTTAGCTTCCAGATGTGGCACAAGATATAAGAGAAAACAGACAGAATTGTAGAGAAAACGGTAATGAATAAACAGACAAATTAAACATGGAATAAATCTGGACTTCTGTCAGGTTAGGTTAGGTTAGGTTCCAGATGTGGCACAAGACAAAAAAAAACAGACAGAATTGTAGAGAGGACAGTAAAGAATAAACAGACACATTAAAATTTTTATAAACATGGACTTCTGTCATTTAGGTTTCTCCTTGCTATCAGAAGTGCTACTCTGAAGCTGCAAACTGCTAAGAAATGCTAACTCGAAAAGAAAAGCGTACTCCCCCCACCTGTAAGGCCGGCAACGTACTTTTGACTCCTCTGGTGTTTCATGTGTCTATAGGCGACGGTAATCGCTTACCATCAGGCAATCCCCTCGGCTGGTCTGGCCCCTATGACATAAAAAAAACGATATTCGCAGTTTGTACAGTGCCATTCTTCTCAATCTCATGGCAAACGATATTTGTATGAGTGGGCCGACACGAAGTTCGAACATCGAAGTAACAGTCCCTCTCGATCTCCTGTAAAAACGATCCGATCTCCTGAATAGTCAGGTAAGTGGGATGGCACTATACGACAAATTTCGAACATCGGAGTAGCCCGTCAGGTCGGCTGCAGTCGCATTGTAGCGAGATAGAAGAGGGATAAGAGACAGGCTCATAGAAGTAGAAGATATATTAATAAAAAAGAAACGAGAGAACTGTCGTGAGACATATATAATTATTGTATTAAGCGGTTGCGGTGTACAGGTAGCAGTCCCTGATGAAAAGCTCCATACGAGTTCGAAACATGTCGAGCCGTTCCTGTCAATTTCACGTGAGTGTAACCCGCATAATACAATAACGAGAGAACTGAAGCATCAGGAATATAATAACAGATTATTAAGTAACCATAGTGTGATGCATCTTTCAGGGCCTAAATTCAATGGTTTACACTGATATCTGTCTCTCACCACTATATCTCTACCATTGTCACATGTACCATTGGACCAATTGTACTGAAAATCATTGAGTGAAGTTTTTAAACTGAAAATTAGATGCCTTTGTTTTTTAGACCAGATTTAATAATCTGATGAAGGGCCCTTCCTCAACTAAGTTAAACTTGGTCATCAGAGACGCGATGAAAAGGCACCGGTGGAGGCAGATCATAAAAACTAGGTGTAAAGCGTCCATATAGGCCCCGTATATTCATCACTATTACTACTATTAAAGTTTAGAACAGAAAACCGCTATTTCCTCTGACTTGCTACGTTACACCGTTTGGGTGCAGCACAAGTGATGAGGTCTATTCTGTAGCCTGTAATACCTAATGCTTTCCAGTTAATAGCTACGACTAATTTCAATTTAAGGCTGCCTTACACTTTCCGTCGTTAGCTATACAAACGATCTGCCTTGTTACTCCAGCATGTAATGTGTATCATTTTAAAGGTGCTACCTCACCTGTAATGTAACGTTACAGATTCGAACACAGTGTCAAACCTGAAATGATACAGATTTTATTCACCCCACTATTGTTAAATTACTATGAGAAGTTTGGTCACTATAGGTAAGGATCTACATTACTTGGCAGTGACCAAAATCAGAGATGTTATTTCATAACAGTACTAAATCCGGCATGAGGTCACCTCATTCATTTCTAAGCTCCGCGCATGAATTGGCAAGATTGAGTGTTTCATATCTTCATGATAGAAAATCTATGACAATGATGATGAATATGTGTAGTGTATGCAACTGTACATAAATAGGTATTAAAAACTCTTGTGATCCTATAATGAAACGAGCCCAAGGGGAGTTTCATAACACCGCAATCGTGTTTTTGGATCACTCATTATGTAAGGGAGGATGTATAAAATAATATAAAAATCTAATCAGAAATGTTATATTATAGGCAAATGCTTGTTAGTCAGAAAGGCAGTACTGTGACGTAATTCTCAAAGCCGACGCGTCGACAAACTACCGGTCAGCTTTTAACAGGTCAGGTAGAATCTACAAAAAAAAAATGAATTCCCTATCTGCTTGTTTATAGGCCGTTAATAGGGACAGAACGAGGTAGAAACAAAAAGAATTTCTTCTAGGCAGGGGTTCTGTGATACCCACTGATAAAAGTGATTAACTGAGAGAGTGCGATAGTGAAAGACAGGACAAAATAGATAAAATAAGACAGGAAAATATCGATAGAGATAGAAAGAGACATAGAGTTGTAAATTAATAGATAGTCATTCAGGTAGAATCTACTAAAATTGTATGAATTCCCTATCTTAATACAAAATAGCTTCAAATCATCTCTTAAGCGCTCACAGGCATAAAGGCAGTGTTTTGCACTTCGCAACGCATTACATGTTAATGCCTGCGCAGGATCAGAGCGGGATCACCGGCCGCCATTCCGCGGCCGCGCCTGAGCTGAAGCCGTTTGTTTATAGGCCGTTAGCGACCAGTGCCACAGGGTACCGAAGCGCAGAAGGGTAAATAACACCACAGAACCGAAGCGGAGATGTATTGTGTAAAATAGACAAATCACATTCCTCAAGTTTCAATTCAATTTTTGTTGGTTATGGCTCCATCGATATCGTCGATGATTCCGCCAATGTCAAAGTTAAAGAAGACTTCCTCAAGTTTAAATGCAATTAAGAGGTCATTAAAAATTCATTAAAAATTTTTTTTTTTCATATTATGACATTTAATTATATTTATAATTTCAAGTATTTCAACCAACTTTTTGAAGTGAATAATACTTTGTCCTGACTTTTAGAAAGTAACATAGCCGCATATTTGATGATTTCATTGCGTGCAGAAAGTAAGTTGAAAAAAAAAACAGTTTTATGCGTGATGGTTGTCAGTTTCGAGTAGTTTTTGAAACAATAATTATCAATGAAATATTCAAACTATAGGTTTCAAATATATACCAATAAATCACAATAGCCCTGTTCTAAGTAGAAACATTGATAATATTTTAAGAAACATGTTTGTTTATAAAGAAAAATGTCTAAAACATACAGCAATTTTTAACGGATAAGGAGCCTTAAATAAATAAATATCAATCTTACACAAATCGACCTGGGCTCAAACTAAGCAAGGCTTGGTACTATGGGTACTAGACGATGATATACGTAATAATAAATACATCTGGACATTCATGACCCAGACAAATATTCGAGTTCTTAAGGGCTTTACAAAGCCCTAGCCTGATTGGTTCATTTTGTCTGCTCCGCTTCATTACATAGTGAGAGGTCATAAAGCGTGGTTTTACATCACACAAGTGTTTTAAGACCAAATTATGCAAAGTTGCATAGAAAAATCGTAACAGTTTTTTTTTTGAGATATTGTAAAACCTGATCAGAAGGGAATTTTAAATTTTCACTGTATTCTACAAACATTCTATGGATCATTGATCCAAAATAAACTATTTTAACTGAGGGTTAACTTACCCTTGGTTAACTTTCTGTGTTTATCTGTATTGTGGATTTAGCGACCAAGTGTCGGTGCTTCCACTTGCCATAGTTTGGAGTTGATTAAACTGCTGTTTGGAGTTTAAACGACTAACGTAAGGATTAAGACGAAATATGAGTAAATTGTTGGTATTTTGGGCCATTGTATCGGCCCAAAGAGGAAAGTTAAAGGTTATGTGACGGAAAGTTCTGTGAAGAAGCTAAATTGAAATGAAATGAAATGAAATGAAATAATTTATTCAGTAAGTAGGCCACAGGGGCACTTTTACAAGTCAGATTCTGAATCTATCGGCATTTCGCAAGAGGAGACCGCTGTTGAGAAGAAAGCCGAAAGAAACTCAACAGTAAGTCATTTTTTCGTAAATAATACTTAGGTAGAACAATTACATAATACATTTGTGTTATAACTAATTACACTGGTACACGTAAAGGAGATGTATAGATACTCCAAATCAATTTTAATTAGGAACATTAAAATGAAAATTTAACGATAAATTAAAAATATTAAATATATCCAGAGATGTATAAAGTCTCTGGGTGTCACAACATGCAATAGAATATAATCACTTAATTAATTAAATTCCTTAGAGATGTATAAGGTCTCTAGGCGTCAACGTGAATACTTTACAATAGAAAATAATTATTAACACGTTCGCGGACGGGCATTCTATGGCATTCGAATTTTGAGTACCTCTTGTGACGCACATTCTATAGCAGTCTTTAATCGAGCTACTTTCCTGAGCGCAAATGCTAAAGAATGCGCTTTGCCATAGTGAAAACGTGTACATAAACATTTACTGTCAATTTCTCTGCAATCCGGATACGCTTACTGTCACATCACTTGCTTTTCGCACACTGACAAGTTGACATGTGTTGACGACACTCGTACCCCCCTCTCCCGCACACAGATGCTATAGCATTCTCGGTTGTATGGAAATTAGTTCAGTCGCCCGGCGAGTGCGCCGCTGTGTTGACCATCAGTATTTTGAGAATTTTGCGTGTCGACAACATTTCGAAGGATTGTTTTTATCATCGTAAGTAACATTTATTCAAGTATTTTCTTGGATATTTTGGTGGGTTGTAATAATTAGCTATATTTACTAACTGTTTATTGCCCTCCAACGAGCTTTGACGTTGGTTACAATTTAAAATACAGACATAGATTAATGTACATATTTTATATTATACACAAACACAGTAAACATAATTTCAGCAAATATCTTGGAATTATATGTCTCTTGGTTCAACACTCAACTGCTAACATCGTGAAGGGTATTGTAGCTTTATCGCAGTGTAAAAAAGTGCTTTTAATTTGAGTTACATGCCTCCAAAGAAGGTCCTCGCTCGAGCCCGACCGCCGACTCGGTGGCGCCACGTAGACTGCACCTGACTATACAGACTTCACCGTCACCGCCTTTACCACCAAAAGCATTAGAACAACGAAAGGCTTGTCCAATACGAGTTTTTAAGCCCACGATAGTGAGAAGTTACTGAAAATGTTCGAAGAGGTGATCGAGGAGTCATCGGACGATCAAATTAGCGTTGAAGAGTCAAAAACATCAACCAATGATCAAGAGAAGAGTCAGAAGTGTAACCTACGATACCGGTGAATCTGATCAAGTCCCATTTTACAATAAAGCGGGGCAGTGAAGTTTCTACGAAGACTATATGCCAAACTCGTCTGGTGCGTCGTCTGAAAGTAACAAGAGAGACTCAAATAGAAAAGGCGTGAGTGACAAACCCGTTGATAACTATAACTCCTGTAATCAACGCCTATATTCGTTTTCGCTATCACATATAAGCGTAGCAGGCAGCTGCTATAACATTCAATGCCATAAATGTACCACGAGCTAGCTAAGCCATGTGGCAGAACTGCTATGGAAGTATAATGCTATAGCATTTGTTGTCACATAAGGTAGTGTGACGACTGCTGGGGGATAGCTTCAGATGATGAATAAAAGAGCACTAGAGGTACTTCGTTAAAACTGTTTATTGCCCGAAGGCTAGTCTAAGACTAACTATACATTTTATTTTTAAGACTAATGTCATACGTCTTATTCTAAATCTAAAAACTACTTTATTCTTAAGTTGACGGCCAACCACCATCCGTGAAGCACAACCTTCACAGTAGTATAAAACCGTATCATATTTGACGCAACTGGTATAGCATTCGACTTGCATAGTGTTCACTGTCACATATAAATTGTACTCAATCTTACAATTATGACGAAACTGCTATAACAGTTTCAAATATTCCATACAAAATTTTAGTGTCAAACAGGTGTGTCTTACTGTCCGCGAACGTGTTAAACCTAAATTTCTTAGAGATGTATATGGTCTCTAGGCGTCATAACATGCAATAAAATATTTTAAAATTATTTAATTTCTTAGAGATGTATACAGTCTCTAAGAGTTCAAAAAGTTAAAATCAACATTGAATAACTTAAATCGAGTACAGGATGAAGTTTCTCACGTTTGCTTAATTTAACACTAGTATGCGGTTCCTACATATTTAATTTGGCCCTTGCTAGCATGAACAGACCGGACCCCACAAACGGCACCCGTTCACGAGTATGACGCATATCTTAGCCATCGCCTCCCTCAACCATATTATAGGGAAGGCTGCGACCCGATCAACGACGCCACCGTAAGCAAAGACCTTTAAGCGAGCATGACATGCTCAGCTGCCGGGCATACTTGACTAATACTATTTGCCCGGTGAGAAACAACAAATTGTGCTCTCATGTTACATTAAAATTACCCACCAAACTAATGCTTATTTAAAAATTTACTATTGACACAACACTAAACAACTGGCTTAAAGGCATCACTGTCGTTTATAAAGTCATTGACAGTATAATAAGCTTTATTCAATAAGTGACGTTTTATTTGCGCTTTAAATTTGCTACAGGGCAATTTTACTACATCAATAGGTATTTTATTGTAGAAGCGTACACAGTTCCCCACGAACGACGAGCTAACCTTACGGAGACGGTGGGCAGGTATTGCGAGCTTGTCCTTACTTCTCGTATTGTAGTGGTGAATGTCACTGTTGAGCTTGAATTCATGGAGATTTTTCCGCACATACATGATATTCTCAAGAATGTATTGAGATGCTACGGTGAGAATGTTTGTTTCCTTGAATTTCTCTCTTAGTGACCTACGACCTCCTAGTGCATAAATTGCGCGTACAGCTCGTTTTTGTAGCACATAATAAAATTCCATATGTCATAACACTATGGAAATAATGTTATTAAAACTATCGTGAGACATCTTTACTAATTATAAAAACGGTATAAACTCACGTAAAAATTGTCAGGAACGGCCCGACATGTTTCGAACTCATTTGGAGCTCTTCATCAGGGGTAGCTATCCGTGCTGAGTGGGTCGCGAGTCGCGTAGCAGCACGGATAGCTACCCCTGATGAAGAGCTCCAAATGAGTTCGAAACATGTCGGGCCGTTCCTGACAATTTTTACTATGGAAATAACTGAAATATACAATCTTTGCCGTCTCGACGTTTGTCAGCTGCCTGATTCGCCTAACTGCATAGGCCGCGGAGCTAAGCTTACCTGCAAGAGTGGCTATATGCGCACTCCATTGCAGTTTAGAGTCTAAAGTAACACCCAGAAATACTGTTTTTTCTTCAAATTCCAGTACTTCACCTTTCAGTTTTACCTTGGCACAATTTACTTGTTTCACATTTGGTAATGTAAATTTAATGCACTTAGTTGTGGGTAGGTTTATAACTATACACATGTACCCGCATTGTTATGGAATAAAGCAGTTGTTGTCTCGTACTCGCTAGTTTCATTACATGGTGACAGCGGTGCTTAATTTTTGCATTATAATCGGAGTATTGTCGTTTATATTGAGCTATAAAGCATTTTTTAGTTTGACGGAACTAAAGAAAAACTTAATATCGTGCCGCTTTAGTCATACGTGAAGTTTAGTGGTGTCATAGGTGAAGTAAAATGGAACACGCGCGTCCACCGCCGGAGTTAAATATGGAGGGCGGTCCCGTTAGCCGGGCTGAAGCGTGGAAGCGATGGAAACAACAATTCCAACTGTTTGTAAAGGCGTCAGGTGTGAGCAAAGAGGCGGCGGGAGTACAAGCAAGCCTGCTCGTCAACCTCATCGGCCCGGAGGGATTCGACGTTTACCAAACATTTGTATTTGACGCAGAAAGTGAAAAAGACGACGTAAATGTCATAATAAAAAAGTTCGATGCCTACTTTGGAGCAAAAGTGAACATAACTTTGTTGAGGTATAAATTCTTTACGCGGAATCAGGAGGAGGGTGAGTCTATCCAGGCTTACGTGACGGCGCTGAGGCTGTTAAGCAATAATTGCAAATTCGATTCGTTACAAGACGAATTACTTAAAGATCGTATCGTCTGTGGCGTGCGGAACACCACCGTAAGGGATAGATTATTGAGAAGCGACGATCTGGACCTGGACAAGGCGATAAAGATCTGTCAGGCCGAGGAAGTTTCGAAGGAAAGTGGTAAACAATTAAGTGTCGCGGGTGAGTGCTTGAATAGTGTCCAAGTGCATGCGGTGGAACGGCGTACGCGAGGTGGCGCGCGGGCCGGACGGCGCAGCGGCGCGGACGGCGCGCGGCGTGGCCGCGGCGGCGGCGGCGGCGTGCGCGCCGCGCCCCGCGAGTGCGCCGGCTGCGGCGGCGCCGGCGCGCGCTGCGCTGGCCGTGAGTGTCCGGCGCAGTACGTCACATGCTTCACGTGCGGCAATAAAGGACATTTTGCGAGAATGTGCAAGTCGCGTTGTGGCTTCGGCGACTATGGCGTAAGAAAAGTGTATGAGATAGAAAAGAACGCTTCGTCTAGTAGTGACACTGATGAAAACGAACCGTTTTATATGGACATGGTTTCGTGCGCAAGTGCGAGCGGTAAAAGCCAGTGGTCGGAGACCCTATTATGTGAAAATGGAGCAGAACATTTTAAACTCGATACTGGCGCAGATATTAATGTTATTTCTTTTGAAAGATTTGTATTGTTAGGCTTCGATACAAATAAATTACAAACATCACAAATAAAACTACAATCGTACACAGGCGATGTCATTCCTATTAAAGGCGTTTGTCATTTAGTTTGGTGGTATAAAAACAAACCTTATAACTTGTATTTTGCAGTGGCCAATATTAAATGCCAGAGCGTGCTGGGACGACAGTCTTGTGAAGACATTGGATTAATTGCACGAATTAACGTTATTAAATTAGAAGACTACGCAGATCTATTCAGGGGCTTAGGATGTCTTCCTGGTAAGTACCATATCGTAATAGACAAATCGGTTCCGCCAGTCATAAGTGCTACCAGAAAAATTCCACTAGGTTTGAGGGATCGATTATCTGAAGAGCTCAAAAAAATGGAGCAACTCGGAGTGATCAGAAAGGTGACTCATCCCACTCAATGGGTTCATCCGCTTGTGTTGGTCGCTAAAAAAAATAATGGGATCCGGGTTTGCTTGGATCCTCGCGAGTTGAACGTGGCGGTGCGGCGCGCGCACTATCAGCTGCCCTCGCTGACGGAGCTGGCCTCGCGCCTACGAGGCGCTACCTACTTCTCGGTGCTCGACGCCAACTCGGGCTTCTGGGTCGTGCAGCTCGACGACGAGAGTGCTGACCTATGTACCTTTGCAACGCCATTCGGTAGGTATCAGTTTGTTCGGTTACCTTTCGGGATTAATTGTGCCTCGGAAGTTTTTCACGGTAAAATGCGTCAGCTTTTGGAAGACTTAGAGGGGGTAGACAACTTTATCGATGATATTATTGTATGGGGAAAAACTAGGCGTGAACACGACGCGAGGTTAGGCGCGTTATTGAACAGGGCTAAAGATATTAACTTAAAATTTAATAAGGAGAAATGTAAAATAGGAGTTCGGGAAGTAACATATCTGGGGCATATATTCGACGAAAACGGGATGAGACCTGATGAAAATAAGGTTAAGGCGATAAAGGAGATGCCGCCGCCACAAGATAGAAAAAGTTTGGAAAGGTTCTTAGGAGCCGTGAACTACTTATCTAAGTTTATACCGAACTATTCACAACGCGCGACACCTTTGACAAATTTATTGAAGAAAAATAACGAGTGGCGGTGGGAGGACGGTGAACAAAAGGCTTTTAAGGATCTCAAAGAGGTAGTGTGTGGTGCTGGAGTTCTGGCGCTATACGATGTGGCGGCGCCGGTGCTGCTCTCGGTAGACTCTTCACGCGACGCCCTAGGGGCGGTGATCATGCAGGGCGGGCGCCCCGTGGAGTTCGCTTCACGCACACTCACCGACGCTCAGCGCCGCTACGCGCAGGTTGAAAAAGAGCTTCTGGCGATTGTGTTCGCGTGTGAGCGATTCCACCAGTACATATTTGGTAAGGAAAAGGTAGTCGTGGAATCAGATCATAAACCCCTCGAAAGTATTTTTAGAAAACCATTAATGTCAGTCCCAGCACGCTTACAGCGTATGATGTTGCGTTTGCAGCACTATGATTTGCAGGTTGTGTACAAACCGGGAAAATACATGTATATTCCAGATACATTGTCTCGCGCGTCGCTGCCTGACCTTTATAGCGATGAAGTACATAAAAATAATTTATATCAGGTTAAATTAATTGTGAGTAACTTGCCGATGTCGAATGACAAATTATCTCATATTAAAAAAGAGTCAAAGGGTGACTCTGAGTATTTAAAACTAAGCGAGTACATAAATCTAGGCTGGCCAGATCACAAATCACAAGTAGAGAGCGAATTAAGAGTATATTGGTCATTTAGAGAGGAACTTTTTATAGTGGACGGCATAATATTTAAAAGTAATTTAGTTCTAATCCCGCGATGTTTACGTCAAGAAATGCTCAGCATTGTACACGAGGGTCACATGGGTATGGACCGGTGCAAGCGACGCGCGAGGCAAGTCATGTTCTGGCCGGGCATCACTCAAGACATCGAGGCGTTCGTGCGGCGCTGCCGCACCTGTCAAGAGAGCTCAAACACTCCCGCTAGAGAACCGCTAATGACGGTCGAAATCCCCAAGCTGCCATGGGAAAAGGTTGGTTCTGATATATTTGAATTGAAAAAGAAATATTTTTTAATAATCGTAGATTATTACTCTAACTATGTTGAAGTCTGTAATTTGCCCAATATTACGTCGAATATAGTAATATCACATATGAAAGAAGTATTTTCACGTCATGGCATTCCAAAAACTCTTCTTAGTGATAATGGGACCCAATATAGTAGTCGCGAATTTAAAATGTTCGCCAGAGATTGGGGATTTAATCACGTGACTTCATCGCCAAACTTTCCTCAGGCGAACGGCAAGAGCGAACGAGCGGTACAGACAGTCAAGTCACTTCTTAAGAAAGCTATACACAGTAAAGAAGATTTTTGTTTATCCTTATTGAATTATCGAAATACACCTAGGGACGGTTTGAGCTCTCCAGCGCAGCTCCTGATGGGTCGTCAGCTCAGATGCAAACTACCAGTGCACCCTGAATTGTTAACTCCGCGTCCCGTCGACCCATCGGAGCACTCAATAATGTTACGCAATCAGATGAAAGCGAAAACACGATATGATAAGCATAGTAAACCTTTGCCGCGCCTGAGCGCAGGCGACGACGTAATATGTGTTGAGGGAAAAACGAGGACTCGGGCCACTGTTTTGGGCACAGCCGCGACTCCTCGTTCATACATTGTTGAAAATAAGTTAGGGGCCAGATTTAGGCGCAATCGACGTCATTTAATCAAATGCGAGACCTCCCCCGTCGCAGCTTCTTCGGACTCCAACGAGTGTTTACAGGATGACGCCGGGGATGAGTTCAAGGACGCAAGCGACGAAGTAGGTCACAGTAACGCCGAGCAGCCTAAAACTGAACCCAATGTCTCGGACGCTAAGGTCCAAGACGATAATGCTCCTACCATTAGCTTTCCAATGACGCGTAGACGCGCAAATAAATTAAATCAAAATAAAGACAGTACTAATAAGTAAAATTGTATAAACCTTAAAAAAAATCCCAAAGCACTTGGTTGTTGAAACTAAAAATAACAATACAAAAATGTTAAACTAATTTTAAATAAGGTTTTTTTTTTTTCTATATACTTACAAGTGACGGGTGTCTCAATTAGATTTACTTAAGTATATACCTAATGTATATGCAATTTATTGTATAGACAAACATATACCTATAATTGTTGTTTTTATCTTTAGAAATAAAACTTACTTGTTCAAGGACGGCTAATTGCTAATTCACACATGTTATATTGTTTGTTAGTTTTGTAAGGTGTGCAGTAAAATACCTACTGGTATTGCAGGTTTTTTACATTATATGTATGAAAATAAATAAATAAAAATAATTACATATCACCAAATACATATACTTTGTAGAGAACCTATAATAACAGGCGTTTACACTTCATAAATTAGAGTAAGTATGTATAATATGTAAAATATTAGGGGTGGATAGGAGTGTATTAAAATATTATATTATGCATTAGTTGCGACCGTATAGAAAAGCAACGCAATGTTCTTTCGTAACATAACGCATCTTGTTTCGTATAGTGGTTTTCTTTAAAGTGATTATTTTGTTTGTTGCATAAGGTTGCATGTTATTCCTTTTGGGGGAGATGTTGTGGGTAGGTTTATAACTATACACATGTACCCGCATTGTTATGGAATAAAGCAGTTGTTGTCTCGTACTCGCTAGTTTCATTACAGTTTTCTTGGCATTTAAAAGTAAATTATTTGCAGTAAACCAATCCACAATAGAGGACAGTGCATCATTTATCACATCGAAGTTGTTTTCTTGCCTTTTTACTTTAAAAAGAAGAGATTTGTCATCTGAAAATAGTACTATATCATGTTTATCTCGCACAAGGTTTGGTAAATCGTTAATATACACTAGAAAAAGAAAGGGACCCAGAATTGAACCCTGAGGTACCCCCATAGCAACAGCTGACCCAGTCGATTGAGTCCCATTGATATCTACCCGTTGCGTTCTGCCTGAAAGATATGACGAGACAAGGTCAAGGGCATTGTTTTTGACTCCGTAGTGTTCTAGCTTACGAATTAAATTCTCATGATCAACGCAATCAAATGCTTTGGATAGATCACAAAAAACTCCAATAGCATCTTGAGCCTTCTCCCAGGCATCAAAGATATGTTTAACTAGTACCACGCCAGCGTCAGTGGTAGAGCGACCTTTAGTGAACCCGAATTGATTGCTGTGGAGTAGGTTATTCCGATTGAAATGAGATATAAGTTGATTTAGAATAATCTTCTCAAAAACTTTGCTTAATGCTGGTAGTATTGATATTGGTCTAAAATTTGTGGGGTCTGATTTTGTACCTGATTTGAATAAGGGAATAATTTTGCTATGCTTCATCAAATCAGGAAAAACTCCAGTATCAATACATTTATTAAAGATATCAGCTAAATATGGTGCAATAGATTCAACAATTGAATGTAACACTTTCACAAATTGAACTGCCTTTCTTATCCATTAGTGTATTTATGCTAATGTATGATTGTCGGTAAGTTTATCTTTTATTCAACCGACATTGAAAAAGTGATTGAAATAGTTTTACCTACCTAGTTAGAATAATTATAAGAATACCGCGAGTATTTGTCTGTACCAAATATAAAAAATATATATACGAAGATCTCATTTGTTTTTTTATTAAATTACTGGTTGCTATATAAGGTGAGATACGTGTTTTCTTCACAATCATTGAATTTCATTTGCTCAAAGTTTAACTGGAAGAGATCCCTTAAAGGGATAAGTTCGCCTTTATAAATGCTTATTCTTTTGTAATGTGTTTTTCTTGTTTTTATGTACAATAAAGTGTTTACATACCTACCACATCATATTAATAGACTTAAAATTCACACTAAAATAAAAATGTCAGGTGAGAGCCATATTTTTATTTTTAACTCTCTTTCTTATTAAATATCGCTTAATTACTACATACTACTGTAGAAAAGCTGATATATTAAAAATAAAAAATAAAATAAAATTCATTTATTTCAGACAAAGTCCATATTAAAAGTCCATAAGATACAAATAAATAAGTTAAGTTAAGTTAAAATAAATTACATTACATTACATTACATTACATTACATTGATGACAATTACACATTATAATTTTATTTTATAGCAAACATAATATTAATAATAAATCTCATAATTAACATTTTTATTTAGTTGGGTCATGCAACAGTGGTTTATAATCATGCAGTCGACCCTGCTCGCAATCATTTTCAGAACGCTGTTGGAGCTGCCCCTCACTCGTCGCACCAGGGAAGCGCACCGCTTGCGCATGGTGGCGTAGAAGCAGTCTACCCGGGCTGTCGCGAACATCCCTGATGCGCTGCAGTATCGGGGTAACCCCATCAGCACTCTGAACGCATTATTGTATTGAATCCGCAGAGCACTATACTGTTTCTGCGTATAATCGCTCCACAGGCTGCTGGTATAGAACGTTGTACAATTATATTATATTAGGGGAGACCGAGGAATTTTAAAACTGTTGTGATTTGATAAAACGCCATTTTCGTGGTATCTATACCCGTTAGCGAGCCAACAACGGTGCTGTTACCGGCTCGGCTGCCGGTTTTCGGGCGCAGTGTACATGCTAAATTCCCTAACAGAACCAGAAAGTTGTTTCAACTCACCTCTGTTTCAAAACCCCTCGGTCTACCCTACAAAACTGTAGATATCACAACGCTCCATCGTATTAGCCCCCAGAAGATTAGGAATATTTAGGGGTCAAGCAACTATAAATCCGAACTAACATTAGCTTAACAAATTAAGTTATAGTCTATTAAGGTGACCTCTATAATCATAAAGCGAGACTTGGGCGTCTCCGGGCGGTAATCCGTGGGGCGTAAAATTTGCACGATTATCCCGGAAAACTTGCTTTACGGCCGTTACCAAGAAACTATTGCGCTGGATCGGGCTTTGTATTTTACAGGGTTTTATGTAGCTTGAAAAGTTTGTATGCATATGTATGTTGGATCAAATGCGAGGAAGATTTGAACTACTTCCACTGGCACCGATTGAGCTGAGTTTTGTCAAGTAGTGTACGTATGTATTGTATTAAATAAAAATTAATAAATAAATAAATATCGGACAACCTCACACAAATCAATCTACTCGTAGTCACACAGTAAGCTCTAGTAGG
Organism: Apotomis betuletana; assembly: GCA_932273695.1. Taxonomy (NCBI): domain Eukaryota; kingdom Metazoa; phylum Arthropoda; class Insecta; order Lepidoptera; family Tortricidae; genus Apotomis; species Apotomis betuletana. The sequence continues at coordinate 25,730,163 of OW026303.1, read as the reverse complement.
CTTGTGTTATGGACACTAGACGACGATAAACATACTTATATAAATAGATACATACTTAAATACAAATAACATCCATGACCCAGGCACAAATATTCGAGTTCATCACACAAATATTTGCCCTTGCCGGGATTCGAACTCAGGACCGTCGGCTCAGTACGCAGCTGCTTAACCACTGCGCCAACCGCGTCGTCGTATTCACGTAACTTAGATGTCAATTTTATGACATGAACGTTTTGAGTTATAAAAACTAAAGGAGTCGCCTTCCAAATCGCAAACGAAGGTTGTTTTGCGGTTTTAATTAAAAGGGCTATTGTAAATATATTATAATGCTAATATTGATAATTAAAGCAAAATTTGACTTAACTATGAAATAATATTCCATTTAGCTAGCTTTTGCCCGCGACTACGTTCGCGTGGAACTTGGAAGTATGGGAGCAACCTCGTACAGCACGATAGATATCAACCTGTAATGTAAGAGCAATTGTGCTTTTAGTCTAATCATTACATTTCCTACAGGGTCATCAATGTCATCATGAATTACTTACTAACTTTTCAATCTTTTTAGGGATAATTTCCAGGATGAAAACTATCCTATGTCCTTCTTCGGATCTTAGACTATCTCCATGCCAAATTTCATCAATATCGATTCAGCGGTTTAAGCGTGAAGAGGTAACAGACAGACAGACACACTTTCGCATTTATAATACTTATTAGTATGGATTAGACTGTGTTTTTGCCTGTTACACTGTTAAAACTTTCTTCAGCAAAAGTAATCTGAATTTGCACGGGATTCCTAGCAGCCCAGCTAGTTTAAATTTAAATACACGGCAACTGAGAAACTCGTATAATAAAGTAGTCCGAGAAAAAGAAAATTTTATTTGCACTGCATTTATTTAAAATTAAAATACATAACTACTAGTTGGCATTATTTTTAACTGTTCATAAATGTAATAATACAATTGGGCAAGTGCCAGTCCGACTCGCGCATGAAGGGTTCCGTACCATAATCTATAACAAGTTTGTTGTATAGGAGCCCTCCTTAAATATTTATTTTATTTTATTTTTTGTATTTTTTGTTATAGTGGCAATAGAAATACATCATCTGTGAAAATTTCAACTGTCTAGCTATCACCGTTCTTGAGATACAGCCTGGTGACAGACAGACGGACGGACAGCGAAGCTGTAATAGGGTTCCGTACCCAAAGCTGGCTCTCGAGCTAGCATCTTGCTGAGGTTGGGACCTTTTCGTGGCACAGCCATAAAAAAAATATAGTTACTTATTGTTTTATTTTATTTTCTTATTTCTGTCACACCTTTTATGTAATTATGTTTTTGTTGCACGTCACGAATAAATGTATTTCTTTCTTTCAAAGGGTAAAAACGGGACCAGGGTAAAAAACAAAACCTATACAAGACATCAATTTTGATTATGTCGAATTAGAAATCCCTACAATTGTAACTAGATAATGTATTTTGATAATTCGAGTATTATCACAGAATAAAGACACTACGAGTGGTATTATGATGATTAGGGTTATGCCCTGGGAGAATTCCTGTTCCCCGAGGAGAAAAAATAGTAAAACACATATTATTTTACTGTATTATGTTCAAACTTATATTATGTTACTGCGCAATAAAGTGTATTTGTATTTGCACTTACCAAATTAAGCGATGCTTGTAGTTGCACTTTATTTATAAGTTTACGATGTATGAGACCATCTATGACCCACTGTGATTGAAATGAAATGAAACGAAATGAAACGAAATGAAACAAAATGAAACGAAATGAAACGAAATGAAACGAAATGAAACGAAATGAAACGAAACGAAATGAAATTTATTTGGTGCTGAACATGAGTTTTTGCATAAATACATATATGGTCTTAATAATACAACTTTGGTTCCAGTACATAACATGTTCAAGCTCTGAACCGGTCGTCTCGGAGGCAGCCTCCACTATTAAGGGTGCGTTTTTACTGAAGACGTTTGCAGCGGAGACGTGCGGATCGACAAAGCACTAAAATGAAGCGAAGCTGAGATACAGATTTGAACTCAGGTGATTTACGTAAGGACGTGTGAAATTACCCCACCAGACACAAATGAAAGCCACATCTAGTCTCAAGCACCCAGACACAGTTCACGACTACCCCCTACTTGCGGCCATGTTTATCGGCCATTAGAGAAGAAACCAGCAGTAATGAAAACAGAGTGGACGTCTCATTATTACTAGATAATCTTTGCGAGGCTTAGGGCTGATTTGTGGATGTGAGAAGTTAGTTTAAACTGGAGTTTGTGGGGAAGGAATTGAGGTGAAGGATTAGTGTTAAGCTTATATTTTGTTTCTCTGTTGTGACTTATGATGTGTTCAATTAGTACGTGATACAAAAGTACTACAAAATAACCATTACTTACATACACGAAAATACGGCTTCTGTTTCCAGTAGTTAGCCACAAAAGGTCTTCAATTACCGAACAAAAAGCTAAAATAAACTAGGACGCGACTCACTTACCCGCAATCTTATCTGCAATAATCCGACTCTAAATGCTAGGTCTAACTCTGAAATGCGAGCCGGGTAAGCCTGGCTTAAGCTTTGTTTGCAGACTCATCTCTATTTCTAAATGGTAATTATTTCGGTTGTGTGGAAGGCGTGTCGCGGCTAGCATTGTTTTGGAAGAGATAAATTGGGCAAGCTTTAGCCGACATCGAATGCGGCGGGTGTTTAGCTTGCGGTAAGGTGCCGGTAGCGGGGCAAGTCAGTGAAGTCGAGGCAAGATACAGATCTGATATTTTAGCGATTAAAAGCTGTGAAAGAACTCACTGTTTTGTCCGAACAATGAAGACGTGCGTTAAAAACGTATTAAATCAGTTTAAACCTAACCGTAACGCTCTATTGAAAAGATCTTGAAATTCATTTACTCGTACAGGGTATCTTCAGCATGGCTTGTAACCGGTTAATCTTATTTTTGAAATGCCGTCGTAGACATTTTTCGGTTTCTATTTTGACATCCATACTTATCCAGGTCTCAAAAATAAAGTCTTAAAACACCAAAAAATCGATTTTAATAGCAAGTAACGGACATTTCTTACTGGTTAAGTAGTATAGATAAATTACCTCCGTCAAAATCGCCTTCAAGCCGCTATGCCTATTCTGCGGATAGAACTTTATCCCCGAAGGTATCCTGACACGGTGAATTATAAAGTCACAACAACTCGCTGCAGCGCGCCAGATGGCGCCACCGGCCGAAGAAACAAACACACAAAGTTGCGGGCTTATTAAATTTTGGTGTATAATTTTGAATAATATTTCTGGATCGGCTTAAAGTGGCACGCGGATGTTTCGGTGCTCTGGAGACCCCTTTGGCATTGTAAGGTTAAGGGTTTTATGCACTTTATCTATCCAAATATCATAAACCCTCCATGATGCGTTCAAGAATCGCACATTATGACCACCATAAAAATAGACTGTTTTATTAGAACAAATTTCTTATCTGTGAAAATGTTATTATTGCTAAATAATAACATCGATTTCGATAGTATTATTTATTCAAATTTCGAACATCTTTGAAAAACAAAGAAATTTGATTTGACCTCTATTCTAATATCAGACGAGATGACGTTTAGTTCCAAATGAATTGTCAATTTGCATCAAATTTGACAAATGTCGCACGTAAGTAAGATATCGAACGATATGATAGTTGGGGGCCAACTCTAGTTTGTCTCTGAATAAAAAATAAACTATGACAGCTGCCAGAAAACTTCATTACCGCCATTACCGGGTAATATTTTTTGTCGTAATGTGCGACTCCTGAATGCATCATAGAGGCCTATGATATGTGGCTAGATAAAGTAGTGTATGTAACTGTACATAATTAGGCATTAAAACACTCGTGTGATGTTATTATGAAACTTGCCTTCGGCGCGTTTCATAAACCCACACTCGTGTTTAATACCCCTCATTATGTACAGTCACATAAACTACTATTATACTTAGACCTATTATTGGTACGCATGCATTGCAATCTTTTAATTTAAAATTTGTTTCAAAGAGCTTCTAAGTGGTTAGTAAAACTCTTTTCATTATGCCATAGGGGGCAATCGAGCAAACGGATCTTCTGATTGAAAGCGATTACCGTCGCCCATTATACATCAGCAACACCAGTAAGACCAACTGTATGTACCATGTTTGTTGCAGGTGTCTATGGGCGACGGTAATCGCTTTCCATCAGGTAATTCGTTTGCTCGTTGTCCCCTATGACATAAAAAAATAAAAAGATATGACTGATTCTGATTCTAACACCAGATTAGTCACAAGTGCGTTGGCGGCGGATCAGCGGTGGGAGTACGCTCTTATGTTGAAACTTTGAAGGTCGTATCAACTCGGAAATACCGCAAGCGACAATCAAGTCCTAAAATTACTTTGCTTGACCTAATTTGAAACATGTAAAAAATTGCCACAGTCAAGCTTACATCAGTGGGCCTATGATTGTTGCTTTTAATACGCTATAAATAAGTGAGAATCCGTCACACTTGACGAAATGCGAGTGTGAGTGACAGATGCTTTGTCACTTATTTATCACGTGATAAACGCAACCATCTTAGGGCCCCAGATCATTACGTCACTTTATGCATCAGACGTTAACAATCCCTTCCTTTCTGTCCCCAAAAATTAGGTAACATTATATCGTTATTTTTTTGCAAATTGCAGCGAATGTCAGCAACGTGTGCCTCGACGAACCGTATATGGGTCGCACAAGTACAGTTTTTTAACGTAATTAGTGAGTTCACAAAGCAAGCTTTGAAACTGCAGCCAGTTTCGCCGCATTTCGCGCACTTGGGAAAATTTCCAGTGAAAATACATACGTGAGATTAGGTCGATTTTTTATATAGGTTATGCAATTTAGGCCACTAGATCATGTAGATTGTCAGAGATAGATGTAGCGTGAAAAGTACTTATTCTTGGGCTATTTTAGTGATCTACGAAAGATGCGTTCCTTTGGAATCAATAGATTGGAGGTCGTGGAGGTAGTGGGCCGAAATGTTTCATATCTTTCGGCGTTTCATCTCAACAGGTGGTCTCCTCTTGTGAAATGCCGGTAGACTCAGACACGTAAAAGTGCCCTTGTGGCCTGCTTGCAGATTAAAGTTCATTATTTCATTATTTCAACGTTGAACAAAAGTTGGAGGAGGCCTTTACCCAGAAGCGCAAAAAATAATCATCTAATTAAGTTATATTACTTATTTGTTAACTATGCGTTTTGAAATAAAACGGTTTTTTTTTTACATATTTTTTGCGTCAGTACTGCTGATTGTTTCTTGTATTGAAAAGTACCAACGATATACACGCCATCTATCAATGCAGCGGGCCTACGTATAGATATCTTTAGGAGGCTTCTGAGGCTATATTAATTTATTTATTTTATTTATTTATTTTTACATGGAGAAACAAGAGCTTAAATTAAGCTAAAAGTGACATAACTAGTAATACAGAGCCAATTATAGGATCTCACATATAGCAACATAGTAATAATATTTAACACTAGCTTTTTCCCGTGACTACGTCCGCGTGGAACTTGGAAGTATGGAAGCAACCTCGTACAACACGATAGATATCCACCTTAATTAATAAAAGGGATTATTAAAAGCGCCTAAGCAAATGTAAGAGCAATTGTGCTTTTGGTCTAATCATTACATTTCCAACAGGGTCATCAATGTCATCATGAATTACTTACTCACTTTTCAATCTTTTTAGGGATAATTTCCAGGATGAAAACTATCCTATGTCCTTCCTCGGATCTTAAACAACCCCATGCCAAATTTCATCAAAATCAATTCAGCGGTTTCAGCGTGAAGAGGTAACAGACAGACAGACACACTTTCGCATTTATAATATTAGTATGGATTAAGTTAAATAACACGCACAGTTTTACATAGGCACATGCAATATTAACAGCAAATTAATATCAAACTAATTACCTATGGTCTTTGGCAATACATATAAACAAATAAATGTCTAATATTGTGATGAGGTGATGACACATCTTAATATATCGTAAATATGTAAGTCAATATGTAACGTCATGTATGTATGTAAGATTTATCAGATCTAATGTGATCCATCGTTTAATCAGTTTAATCAGGCCTTTAAATTAACAACGCGTTTGCAGTGAAGGTGTTTGAATATTCATCGGCGCGTGTTTAACACGGGTTACAAAATGTTCCCCACCCGACTCGCGCAAAAGCAATAGTAACGCGGATTTAACGTTTCATTAATGCATTAACGGCCTAATATAAGGGCATATTCACGTAAAAATCCTAATAACAAAACAAAACGCGTTTTGTTTTGTTATTAAATAGTCGCACAGCCTCCTAAATTTACTTGCTTTCAGAAACCTTTAAATCTATACAATAACTGCGTGGTCCTCACATTATTAACATACAATATTTAATAGCCGAATAGATAATTCGATTAATTTCGCCGTAAAATCATTTCGCAAAATGTTTATTCCTCTGTATCCCATTGATTAGGTCAGATTAGGTAATGTTTGTTTTACAACAACCGCAAATAGTTTAGGGTTGCAAAGAAAAATGATATCTACGAAATGATTTTTCGGCGAATTTAAAAATTCGACGAAAAAACATTCCAGGAGTCAATATAGACCCTCCATTTCGATGTAAAAATCACTACTCACTAATCCAAAAACTTATGGTAACACTAGCTATTGCCCACGACTACGTACGCGTGGAACTTGATAGAAGGGATTATTAAAAGCGCCTAAGCAAATGTAAGAGCAATTGTGCCTTTGGTCTAATAATTACATTTCCTACAGGGTCACCGCACCCCAACAGAAATGTTCACTCACTTTTCAATCTTTTTAGGTATCATTTCCAGGTTGAAAACTATCCTATGTCCATCCTCGGATCTTAAACTATCTCTATGCCAAATTTCATCAAAATCGATTCAGCGGTTTAAGCGTGAAGAGGTAACAGACAGACAGACAGACACACTTTTGCATTTATAATATTAGTATGGTTGGATAGTATGGATGAACATGAGCCAATAAACTAACATTACGATTAATATCGTCTTCATTAAGGCTTTGATCATATCTAGTTTTTTCTAAACATATACCAACACACAAGTTAATCGACCCGTGAACAGCCATGTTCAACTGACAGATGTCATGTCACTAGCGGCTGTTAATTATAATTAAATCTGTCTTATTAGCGGGTGACGTCACGTGACATTATAATAATACGCTAATAGGATTAGCGTTGCGGTTACGGCAGATTTAGGGTTAAGTAATGAAGATATGGTCTGAGCACAGGCGTGTAAGAAGCTTATTATAAACAGGTTGAAATACAACAACAGAACTAAAATATGTATTATATTGACTGTTTGCTCTCTCTCTCTGTGTTGGTTTTTGCATTTTCATGTGTATTATTGTAAAGTTATCCTCCTTTGTATTGTACACGTTGCTTGGTTTGTCTACCATTTACAGTTATGTTTAGCACTCATTTACTCAAAGTTTAAGTGGAAGAGATCCCTTAAAGGTGTGATATATGTGGGTACTTTACCAGACACTATATCATGTATGAGGGTAGCAATAGATTTCTTTGTCTCGTATTAAATATCGTAAGGAACGGACGTGTGTTATTCCTGCAGCCCTTGACCCTACGTAGGCACCCTGTATCTATCATATTTCTCAGTGGCGACGATTTAATTGGACCTTTGCGCGTGTGTAGTGTTGTTTATGCGTTGGCGATAAACGGGACAATGTCTATAGGTAAAATAGGCGAGTTCAACATCGCGTCGGACAATTGGCAGTTGTACGTGGAACGACTCGAGCAGTATTTCGTGTGTAATGCTATTAAAGCCGAGTTGCAAGTGCCTACGTTAGTGACTGTGATTGGGGCAGAGTGTTATGAGCTGTTGGTAAACTTGTGTACGCCAGATAAACCGACCTCGAAGACTTTCGTTCAGTTAACGGATATTTAAAAAAAACACTTGCAACCGAAACCCAGTATTCTCGCGGAGCGATATAAGTTTAGGCACAGGAAACAGGGAGATGACGAGTCTATGTCTAATTATGTAGCCGTTTTAAAGAAGATGTCAAAAACCTGTGATTTTGGTACGTGGCTCGAAGAGAGTCTAAGGGATTTCGTGTGTGGGATACGCAGCGACACCGTTCGTCAAAGACTTTTTACGGAGGATGGATTGAATTTTCTAAAAGCATTCAATCTCGCAGTCAGCATGGAGGCGGCAGAGAAGGACGCGGCGATAGTAGAGGGGCGGCGGAAACCGGTCAGTGATGAACCTAGTGCTTCGGTTTCGTGACAGATATCGAGACAGCTTTACAAAGTTATCTATTAGTGTATAGGAATACGGTGCATAGTACCACGGGAGAGACGCCGGCGATGCTCCTGCAGAAGCGGAATTTGCGGTCGAGGTTAGATTTATTACGCAGCGAGCGCGCACTGGAGGGCAAGGTGCGCGACGCCCAGCGCCGGCAGGTGGAGTCCGCACAAGGCACCACGCGCAACTTGGCCGCCGGTGAAACCGTTTGGGCACGGGACTACACGGGGACGGATAAATGGGTCAAAAGCACGGTGTTAGGCAAGGAGGGTTCACGTCGTTACACTCTAGATAACGGCGATGGTCGATTTTTAGTTAGGCATGTAGATCAAATAAGGCGCAGGTCAGTTTTGTCGAGCGTGCCGTGTCCTAGAGACCGAGCTGTCGATGGTGGTGAGCAGGCTTAACAAATAGGGGAGTCAGTGGGACAACCCAGTGGTACGGTGGATATGAGTAAGGAAGGAAGAGCGATTAGTGAGGAGGAAGTACCAGCGGAACAATCTGGTGAACCGCCGGGAAAAGACGAAGCCATCGTTCCTGTCCCAGTTCCCCGGTCGCTCGTGCGATCGCCGGTGGCGTTGAGACCATTGCCTAATCGTAGTCGTAGACTTAAGTTAGACATAGATTAGTTAAGAATTTTGGATAATGTCTACTTTGAGTAATGTCTTGAGTACTTGGTAATTTAGTGGGGAGGTGTGATATATGTGGGTACTTTACCAGACACCATATCATGTATGAGGGTAGCAATAGATTTCTTTGTCTCGTATTAAATATCGTAAGGAACGGACGTGTGTTATTCCTGCAGCCCTTGACCCTACGTAGGCACCCTGTATCTATCATATTTCTCAAAAGGGATAAGTTCGCTTTAGTACATGTTTTTTCTTTTGTAATGTGTATTTCTTGTTTTTATGTACAATAGTGTTAACAGTCATACAAACGTACAGAACTTGAGTGACATTAATGTATTATTAATAATTCAAATTAACACATATTTTCCACTAGAACGTGCCTACAACTTCGTACACCGGATATAAAGTAGGTATCCTGTAACCATTTCATTCTCCATAGAAATTTAATTTTCAAAACAAATGTAGTTTTATAATAGTATAGAACACCTGTGACAAAATATGTGATACAACTTTTTTTTACCGAAGACCGTTGTAGTTAATATGTTTTATGGAAATAAATGATTTATAACATGATCACTACAGTAAATAAAGAAAAAGAAAACCCTGAGGTGGAGCCCTAGTACAGTACAACAATACTATATATTAATTTCCACCTGTTAGAAGTAATTTTTTTACATTCTTGATTCGCACAAAATTGGCGGTGAGTTGTAAACAAAAATGACTCTCTTATAAATAGAGGTGGTTCCAAATCGGTTGTAACACAATTGTTACCGTGCTATCTTCCTTCGCTAAATCTCGTTAGCTCGGAGACCGTTGGGATGCTTTTTGTGAACTGTACTTAGCCTTAATGTAAAGAGGTCTTAAGTCATTTCTTATTACGAAGGATCTTAAGACATTCTTACTTTGTTACGGTCTAGTCGACAATGAACTAAGTGGGATTTAGATCTGTGTTTGTTTAGGATGATTGTGGTTTTCAATGCCAACGTTTATTATGTATACAGACTGTTATTTTCTAGTTGTAGTAATATTTCAGTTATATTACTGAAATAATATTAACCCTTCAACATTACCTAACGTAATCGTGTGATAAATGCATTCCGCATATTAGTCAATTTTCACTCGTTCACAGCAACGAATGTTTTTTTCTTTAAATGTTGCATTTACTATGTATTTTTATGTTCCAGAATATATTATCTTTGTCAATTATGTTCATTTTTTCTAAAGTATTTTCAGCGATCAGTAGAAATATCGTTATTTTACTATCTTTTCTGATTTTTAATAGGTATATATTTATAAATTATTGTAAAGACCGGCCAAGTTCGAGTCAGACTCGCGCACCGAGTGTTCCGTACAAAGACTTATCCCACCTTAACTGGCCGGGGGTTAGGTTAAGTTTGCACCTGGTTTGTATGGCGCCGGATACAAATGAGGTGCAAAGTAAACGCAACTGATCAGGTTGTTGAATGATAGCCCCACTTAAATATTGTTATTCTGTTTTATTATTTGTTGTTATAGCGGCAACAGAAATGCTAAAAACAGATCATCATCCTGTGAAAGATTCAACTGTTTAGCTATCACGGTTCATGAGATACAGTGTAGTCACAGACAGACAGACTGACAGACGGACAGACGGACAGTGGAGTCTCAGTAACAGGGACCCATTTTTTACCCTTTGGGTACGGAACCCTTTTAGGGTTACCCAAACATTACCTTCGAAAAATAAGTACGAATGTTAAGTACCTACTTAAAAATCACACTAACGAATCTAGACTTACAAATGTAAAAATGTGTATTAATGTATGTGTAGTCAGTCTATTTCAATTGCTATTAGGAATCACCCGTTTGAGAAATCGTACAAAAAATAATATTGGTAATATTCAAACGTGGGCTATGAAACACACATTCTCAAATTATCTATTTTTAACACCCAACCCCGTTCAGTTTCCAAAATAAACCAACCAAGAAACTCGGCCACGCAAAATAGAACGTCATCAAAAATTCAAACGGACCTTTTCGAATCCCGAAGGAATTCCTCATTACGGCCGAGACCCGTTTTCAACCATTTTCTTTTTAATCAATCGTAACTGGCAAAGACACGTCGCTTTTCAGCCGGGACGCAATTAAAAATTGCTTTGTACGCGGGCCCGCGCGTGTGTCCTGGCCTTTACGAGCTTAACGCGCGAAACCGACGGTGGAGCTTCGCCTTAATTAAATTTTAAATTTCGAACATTCACGCTGCCGACGCGAAAGGATTGTGACGTCGCCTTCCTTTTGTTTTTTTAGTGTAATGTCATAGTGGGGAGTTGAACGAGACGTTTCCAGCGTGTGTGTGTGCTATATTTATTGTTCAAAAGAGGAAATGCAATATATACTAGAAGACACCCGCAACGTCGTTTGCGTGGGAAAGAAAAAAGTACAATCAATTTATTTTGCTTTATTATCTTAATTCATGTTTGTAGATTGTATTTGGTTATTTCCGATTCCAGATTTAAGCTGGCATTATGCAGATTTAAAAATTGTGGATGCATCGGTGCAAACCTAGGTGGATGTGTTTTTTTTTCTTTTTTTAGTGTTACATTTTAAAGGAGGTGAAATTAGACATAATCGTTTGCTCCTTTCATTTGCATTTTCATTTTATGCCTATCAAAATAGTATATTCATCTCAATGAAAAAGAAAATGGTTGAGTTGCACATATAGCTAAAGTAGACATTTATAGTAGATACACCTACTTTATAAGATAAGATAGATAAAATATTTATTGAATAACTTATTTTACAGTAATAATATCTATAGACTAAGACATTCTACTTGAACACATTATGACGCGCGGCTGAACTAGGATTTCCTAAGTTTCAGGCATCTATGACAGATGACAGTTTCAAACGCCGATTTGAGCCGCAGATGAGCATGAACGGCCGATCAGTTCCAACGCGCAAGAGTTGAAATGAACTGTGTTTGTCGCTAATCGTTTATCACGCGGCGATCCCGCCAAATCAAAAGCCTCAATAATGATAGTGTACGTGGAACAATGAGACGGATACAATGCGGGGAAGGACGAACGGTTTGGAGAGCGTGGGTTCAGTATATTTTTTAACAAGCTATATATTGAACAGAATCTATTATTGATCCTATTTTTGTGGTGATACCACATTGGGTACCACCGATCGTGGGTTCTAGTCCCACTTGGACTGCAGTGGATCGCATACCTACAATTTTGGCATCTTATTTATCTTTTGTATCTATATACAAAAGAAGCATAAGCAAAAGAAGCAGAAAGCATGTACACAAAAAACCGTGACGATCTAAAATGGAAGGAAATTTTGTATGAAGTTTGTACAAACGATTCGATTAAGTACCTACCAAAAAATGAGCAGAAAAAAGCAATACTCTTATAAAAAAACTTAATGTAGGTACAATGAATTCATTCATAAATGGACCATGCATTTGTGCAGCCCATAACATAATACATAGGTACAGTCTGGCCAAAAAGAGTAGAAATTAATAAGTGGTAATACTGTAGTGACGTCACTTTCTAATCCATCTAAGAAAAAGGGGACGGCACTACAGTATTGCTACTTTTTAATTTCTACTCTTTTTATCAGACTGTATACCCTGGACCGCCTATTGTCTACCGTTATTAATATTATTGCATCTGTATTTAATTTGTAAACTTTTTTTTGTGTGTAATGTATTCTATTGTACACTTTTTATTAGAAAACGCCCACTGGCAAGATTTCCGATAAAATGTCTGTCTCACACGGCCGACGTAAAATGTTTATTTTTTTCTTTAGTTCCACAGGTACGGAACCCCACAAGTCCCGGGCGGTGGTCCGTGGCCTACAATTTGCGGCGACTTATTTTAATGCGGCAACAATCGCATCCCATTCTTTCTGCTCAGCGATTATTGTATACGTGTCGGTGTTGCTGAGCGTCGCGCCCGCGGTTCTTAAATAAAGCTGAATAACAACAGTCAACATCTTTTTTTTTACGCCTAGAGACCTTATACATCTCTGTGGAATTAAATTAATTAAGTAATTATATTTTATTGCATGTTGTGACAGAGACTTTATACATCTCTGGGTATATTTAATATTATAAATTTATCGTTAAAATTTTATTTTAATGTTCCTCCTTTAACATTGATTTGGAGTATCTATACATCTCCTTTACGTGTACCAGTGTAATTAGTTATAACAGAAATGTAATCATTGGAATTGTTTTAAGTATTATTTACAAAAAAATTACTTACTGTTGAGTTTCTTTCGGCTTTCTTCTCAACAGCGGTATCCTCTTGCGAAATGCCGGTAGATTCACAATCTGACTTTTAAAAGTGCCCCTGTGGCCTACTTACTGAATAAATTATTTCATTTCATTTTTTTTTATTAGCCTATTTAGCACCACGCCAGTCTGCTTTTGTGGCTTTTCCTGAAATATTGACCCCTCTCCATAGAAAACTAATTTTCAATACAGTTTTATAATAGTATAGAAATCACAAGGTTAGGATCCTCTATAGACTGCCATAACATTGAAAGTTATGATGTAATATTTGGTTTAATTTTCATAAGTAGCCGAGTTTTTCAGGAAAAGTAAACTTTACAGGATTCTTAGAAAACATAACCTAAAATAGGTTACACTGAATGCTGTTAATGATTTCTTATGCTTTTCAACTAGTCAGTATTACAACTTACACCAAAAGTGAAATAAATATACCAAAATAGAGTTTTAAATGCACTGCTAAGTATATCACTATTGATGAATTTATCTCTTACCGAAACAACTCCACAAAAACAATTGCGCAAACGTAGCGAAGAAAATGTCGAAATTTGAAAAAAGAACTCCACTCGGCAACGTATTCGTTACGTGTAGCCAAGTGTTTAAAAAGGAGTAGTTTTTTTTTCATATGCGTGCTCATGCCTCTAGGCTTTTCAGCCGGGCTTTAGAAAAGTCACACGTGCAACTGTATTCAGCCAGCGTGCGTGGAATGCATTCTGACATTCCATTTTTGATTTTAGATTCTTTTTGGCCAGTTCGAAAAAAGTGTTGCGACAGCAACGCTTATTTTTTCGATGAATACTGCCAGTGTTTTTTCTTTTTTAATCCTTTTATTTTGTAACAGCCGTTAATCTGGTAAAAACATTGGGATCGAAATGTATTATTGGTAAAATTAACAACTCACTATTTTGCATACAAATATCTTATACAGTCGCATAAAAATATCTTATAACTTTCTGCGGCTGCTGCCGCTGTTGCTGTTTCTGCTTATATCTTGCTGTTTTGGCGTAATGTAGATGCAAAAATACAAATATACATACCAAAAGACCTCTAGAGATATCCCGTTACGGTACCCGAAAGCTAAACAAAATAAGTTTGTAACACGGAAAACTAAAGAAGAAATAGTTCGCAATGAAATCAATATTACTTAGTATGTAGCAACATTTTAAATAATACAATGAGCTAAGTCGCTCCAAGCTCCAGCCAGTGTATCCACGCACGGGATCCGAGGAGTCTCTTATTCTTCACAGCCTTAGTATTTTTTAAAGCAACGACTTTAGGGTTTGGTCCAAATGATAGCGAGTAACTTTCAGGGTAAGTAAGTTAAACTTCTTAAGTAATACATTGGGCTAAGTCGCTCCGAGCTCCAGCAAGTGTATCCACGCACGGGATCCGAGGAGTCCCTTATTCTTCACAGCCTTAGTATTTTTTAAAGCAACGACTTTAGGGTCTGGTCCAAATGATAGCGAGTAGCTTTTAGAGTAAGTGAGTTAAACATCTTAAGTAATACATTGGACTAAGTCGCTCCAAGCTCCAGCCAGTGTATCCACGCACGAGATCCGAGGAGTCTCTTATTCTTCACAGCCTTAGTATTTTTTAAAGCAATGATTTTAGGGTCTGGTCCAAATGATAGCGAGTAGCTTTTAGAGTAAGTGAGTTAAAACTCTTAAGTAATACATTGGGCTAAGTCGCTCCGAGCTCCAGCAAGTGTATCCACGCACGGGATCCGAGGAGTCTCTTATTCTTCACAGCCTTAGTATTTTTTAAAGCAACGACTTTAGGGTCTGGTCCAAATGATAGCGTGTAGCTTTCAGAGTAAGTAAGTTATACATCTTAAGTAATACATTGGGCTAAGTCGCTCCAAGCTCCAGCAAGTGTATCCACGCACGGGATCCGAGGAGTATCATATTATTCACAGCCTCCAAATCAGGTCAAATCTTCTAGTTTAAGGTAGTTAGTTAAGTTAGAATAGATTCGGTGTAGTCCCAAACGGGAATACATGTCAGAAAATCAGCAGTGCAAAGGGTCCGTCGCACCCGCAAGCAAACCAAAAAAAAAGGAATCAGATATACCCATATAAAAAAAAATGTCTTCTTCTTCTCAGCATATATGCGTCCACTGCTTAACGGCATATGTCTTGCATGGATTTGATGCGGTGATCCTACTCCAGGTCGGCCTTGCCGTCTTTTTAATGTCCTCCGACTATCTGGCTGGCGGTCTTCCAACGCTTCTGCCACCCGTTCGCGGCCTCCAGTGTAGCGCTCGCTGACTCCATCAGTCATCGTCTCTGCGACATATATGACCAGCCCATTGCCACTTCAACTGCGCAACTCTTTTGCCGATGACGGTAACTGTCATGCGTTGGCGACTGTCTTGTCTTCGTTCAAAAAAAATGTGCAGCAGTGTTATATCTTTCGAACTTAGAACCGCTATCGCTCTTCCCTTGCACCCCAGTAACGTTACTATCTCGATGTATGGCAGACGGTGTCTGAGAGGCAATCAATGTCTGAGTGCTGAGAGAAAAGATATTGTACTCGCCGAGATTCGTATGTTTATCTGCGTTAATGTAGTCTGCACCTTGGAGAATACATATACAATCTTATATTCCTGTGCGATTGTATGTCTTGAAGATTTGCGAAGTTTTTCGTGGCCTTCATGAATTATGAGGTTAGGTAACAGGTTGAATGTTGGTTGTTCTTATACCTTGAGATCAAGACCTGTGTGTGAATTCGCATTAGCTGATTTCTGTTTTACTTCGCTGATTCGTTTTATCGCTGAACTAATCAGCAAAGCCGAAGTCACGTTGAATTGACCACTAAGGTAACACTTAATTACAAAATAATAAGCTTTTGGATTTTTTATAATTCTAGTTAGCATCAGTTAGGTGGTGACTTAAAAAACCTTGTATCATAATACTAAGGTCACAATGAGGTAATTCCGTGTATTACCTATATAAAAATTATATTACGTCTACGCGTGGTTAACACTAGTAACAAAAGAATGTGGTACCTACCTTTGGAATGCCAACGCTTTATCCAGTGTGACCAGAGCCGTTTTTTCAATTGCCTGTTTAGGTCAGCAAAGGCTTCCCCTTCTTTTCTCCACTAGACCATTTATTGCTTGTGCGGTTCTGCGATTCTCTGTAGAACGCGTCCCGATCGTCCCACCATCTCCTTTTCGGTTTGCCTCTGTTCTGATATCCATCTTGTGGGATCAATTGGGTTGCTATTGTGACCCACCTTTCTGGATGCATGCGACTGATATGTCCAACCCAGTCCCATTTCAGTTATCCGATCTTGACATCCACATCCATTAGACTTCCACCCGAGCTGCATTTACGACATAAACACTTATAATAAACATTGTATGTTTCAAAATATAAGAGAATCCTTCAAAGTCCTCCAATTCCTGCACCATCAGGTGTCTGGGTCCAAACAAAACGCCCCTTAAAACGTGTCCCTCTTTGCTTGTGATTAGTAACTTCTGCCAGTGATTGCGACGCGTTGATTTATTGTTGGAGACTTTGGGAACTTTCGGCCCTTAGGGGCTTTTGCACTGGAGCTGAATAAAATACCTATTAGGTGGAATTATTGGGTCGATTAGAATGCCCTGTTGAGACACTGTTTAAGTTGGAGTTCATTTTAATCCACTTGGTTCCGATTAAGAATATAAGTTACTAGAAGTTGCCTGCGAACTTCGTCCGCGTCGAACAAGTCATAATCAAAACCCCCTTTTTTGCTTCTCCCGCTTCTCCGTAGTCGGGTAAAAAGTATTTTATACCATTTTGGGGATGCGCAGCTACCTGTATACCAAAAAATGTTGTTATCGGTTCAGCAGCTTAGGCGTGATGAAAGGACAAAGATTTCATATTTACAATTTGATAATATAATGGATATAATATAGAGGTAGAGTATGATGGCACGCATTCGGAGCTGGATTCACGCATTCGAAATATGGTGCCGGTGAAAAATGCTAGGAACTTTTTGGATGGCACGCACTAATTCGTCGATCCTGGCTGAATTGAAGATCAAGTGCCGCTTACATTTTCCGATTTTTATGGGGAAAGAACATTCTCAAGAACATTTCCCATACAAATTGGGAAGTGTTTGAGAAGGGCACATCTCTAAGTCCCTAGGGGCCAATGCCGTGCTGATGCAGTGCGACTTATACTATTTAGTTTAGTAATTTAGTTGATTTACTATTGACACACTGTTGTAATAATTATAAACAGTTTAAGTGACTGAGTCACGTGAGTAAACTGTCTTTATAAATTATTAAAGATGTCTCACGATAGTTTTAATAATCTTATAACGCTACCTGTACTGTAAATTTATTACCCTCGAGTTTTCCCACATATATATTAGAATGATTATATTTTCACAATTGTATTATCTCTATCTCTTTGCAAAATGTTATGGACTCATCAGTTATGAATTAAATTCATTGTGTCTACATCCCTAAGTCTCCGGTAAAGTACAGCGACAACTCCCAGCCGATACGGAGTTTCCCGAGATACAGCACGTTCGAGATCCCAAGATTCGCACCTCCTCACCTAATATGACGACAAAGAACTCGCTTGTTTCAAACTATAGATAGGTAACTCTACCAAAACATGTGTATTGTTCATATATTGTGTAGAACAATAAAGTAAGGTAGCTCATCACCGGGATTCCACTCTGAACTTGGTGTTATTTTAATGTCAATCGTTAGTATCGGAATTTGAGTGTGCAGTTTGAATATACGTATATCATCAGTCTCTTTTGCCATTGTGGCACGGTCACCGTTTTAGCTTTGCTCAAAAACTTTTATATATTAGGATTTTTGGATGCTAGAGATCGCATTTTTCAACCGATTCTCATGAAATTGTGTAAGTTCAACGAGTATATAGATCTTTTTGGAGATTCCGTTTTTGGAAATATTTCAAGATATATATGTAAGTATATAATATTGACGACGCGGTTGGCACCGTGGTAAAGCAGCTGCCTACTGAGCCGGCGGTCCTGGGTTGGAATCCCGGCGAGGGCAAATATTTGTGTCACGAACTCGAAAATTTGTGCCTGGGTCACGGATGCTATTTGTATTTAAGTATGTATTCATCTATATGAGTATGTTTATCGTTGTTTAGTGGCCAAAAGTCACGCCTACTAGAAAACGTTGCCTTGACGGTAAACGGGTAGCAGTCCCTGATGAAGAGCTCCATAAGTCGGGCCGTTCCTGACAATGTCACGTGAGTGTAAACCGCTTAATACAATCATCATTAAGCCTACTAGAGCTTACTGTGGGACTAGATCTCTTTGTGTTTCCGATATTTAATTATTTATTTATATATTATATATATCGGGGACAACACAGCTAGTGTTTAAAAACCGAAACAAATTCGTTAGGTCACAAAGCCATAGTGGTATGTGGTGTAACATTAGTAAACTCCCCAAACCCTTGAGAACTCTGTACTGTACATAAACTTATCACTGTAAGGAAAATAAAACTAATTTCATTACTCCTGTCACTTTGACAGCTACATTGACCCGTCACAAAGTAGGTTAAAGGCAGAATTAATAACGTCCCGTCCACAAGCGTCGACTAAAATATGATTCACGTCCAAAGCGAATACACAATGAGAGACAAAATTGGACTTGCCTTTTGTGGGCTAAGACGGAATAAAAACGTGCAACACTTTAATATTTCTGACGTGAAATCTTTTCATTTCAGCGGTGACGCAATGGATGCAATGCAAACACGAGCGGATCTTAGAATAAATACGCCTATAAAAGTTAGCCTTTGAAAGTGAAGCCAGTTTTGGTTAGCCACGGGCTAAGTTTCGTCCGTGTGCGCATCTGTCACAAGCAACACCTCTCTATGATACAAACACGAGCGGATCTTAGAATAAATACGCCTAGAAACCTAGTTAGCGCTTGAAAGTGAAGCCAGTTTTGTTTAGCCACGGGCTAAGTTTCGCCCGTGTGCGGATCTGTCACAACGTCAATGTCACAGACAACACGTATCTATGATTGGTTTGTAGACACGCACACATAAAACCAAAAGCGGCTTTATCTTTCGCAAATCTATTCTAAGGAGCGGATAATTCCTCAAACATTACAAACAATTTATTTGACCAACGAGTGAACGTCTCTGTTAGAGTTTGGCCCAAATATTTTTGTATGTCCGGATGTTTGGATATCCGGATTTCGGTCCTTAAACAATGGCATTTATTTTCGTTTCATTGTGCATTCTTCACTGCTACTTTTGGAAATACTGTGATTCAGATGCTATTTATCCCTTAGAATAAATAGCCTTAGAACGAGAGTCTTCATACAACAGATTTTCGAAAGTTGAAGCCGGTTTTGGTTTTATGTGTGCGTGTCTACGAACCAGTCAAAGAGACGTTTCGCTTGTGACATTGACGTTGTGACTGACGCGTACTAAGCCCGTGACGGATCGTGGGCTTACCAAAAACTGGCTTCACTTTCAAGCAGCAGGTTTCTAGGCATGTTTATTCTAAGTGTATCGCCAGAATGTATTAAAAGGACTTTTTAGGGTTCCGTAGTCATCTTTTTTTTTGGGTACCTCTCGCACACCTAAAGTGGAGGTGTTTTCGTTCGTTCCAACAGAAATGTTGTGGGGTGTCGTTGAATAGGTGTTTTATAAATATGTAATATGGGACTCCAAATATTATTTTTTGATAGTCAGCAGTTTTGTTAAAAATTGCGTGTTCGCGTAAAGTATGTTCTCCTTTTCGATGTTATTAAAAACTGCCTAAAGTGTATTTTATTGGTTATCTGGTGACACGATCTGTCTGTGCAGCAACGTGAAGCTACAAACACGTGCTGATTTTGCCCCACCAAAGCGGAAGGCGGGGGCGAGAAGCCAGATCGAAGCTGCTATGCACCAGCCTCCATCTAATTCAAATCATTTTGTGCAAATCTTGCACCGCGCTGCTGACTGATTAGTTCCCTCCACAGAAACTGATTTCTATGGATTGATGATTGATTTCTATGGAGGATGATTTCTATTTTTTCTATGGAGAGGGGTCATGATTTTAGGAAAATAATTACCATAATTTTAGGAAAAATCTGAACAGCTTTATAATACAATTACAAAATTTTATAATAGTATATGTCGGGGATAGGGTTGCGATGGCCGGTGTGGTGTGGCACATTAGATGAGCTATTCAACATAGTTGTGGACGAGGAGGTAGTTGTGAGTAAGATGAAACACTACGGATGCAATTAACTTGATTTATTCCTTATACAATGAAGCACAAAATAACAGTTCCTGGCACAGAGGTCTGTAAGCTAGGTTATCAAAGTCTCACAATAGTCTTTATTAAATTAACACTGTATTGTTGAGTTATAACGTTTCACTGATTCTAACTTGGTATAGCACAACGAAACGGGACAGTTCCAAGGCAGTAGTGCACTCAACGGCGACCCAGAGTGAAGTGTCGGTGGGCGTTCGCTAAGTGAACCGCCAAGACTCTGTCTAGCGCGCCAAAACAGGTTCAAGGGGGCGCTACTGTCGCCTTCCAATGGCGCGCCTTTTCGTTGAGCGTCCATACTAATGACCGTCTCCGACACGGCCATCCTGCGATGACACACGTCCTCGTGTGTTGCTCTGAAACAATCAACAACCAAAACAGTATCCACTCGGTCACTCCTGACAAACACGTCAAAATGGTAAGACAAAACAAAAACTTCATCTTTCCTTTCGAATCAAATAGTTACTGACACCAAAACAAAAAAAAATTATCACAAAAATCATTTTGACAACTAAATGAAAGTTTTTGTTTTATAACCGCAATATTTCAAAAGATACAAATCGAATTATGGTATGTAGGATACCAATTACCAATTGTAACATTACTTATTCTTTCAATAGTGCAATACGTTTTTAAATGAGATTGTACTACAATGTTGCTTGTTGTGAAACAAACTAGCTATTTACCACTTCTACCTTAGAAAACACATTAGGAACTATGTACCACCATTATCATTTCCGTTTGGCTCGCCTTATGGACAATATCAAAACAATTAAATCAACGAAAATCCGTTCAACAAAACAGGTATCTCATTCGTGGCCTAGGGCTAATTTAGCCACCCAATACGCGCATCCCCACGGGATCGCCGAGTCAACCCTATGACTCTACGGTCTCTGCGAGAGAGACCCGACCTCCGCCAGCACCTACCGCGCACCGCGTATCCACGGACTGCTTAGAGCAGATGCCGACTACGGCTACGATGAAGTGACTGGTATGGTCGACCAGCCGAACTGAGAACCCCCCTACCAGTCTCACTATATTTTTTTTTCGTCTACTTCAAATGGTACGTAGCTCCCGGGCATTTCCCTCAACCTATCGTGCAAGTACGCGCATGTTTGGAAGTCAAGTTTATGGCAAATGGTCTTGCAATTTACAATACTACATGTCAACATTTCTAATAGGCTCGCTTCAGTAACTTTATTTATTGCACAGTACTAACAATTTTAGTTAGACTGATACAAGTCATACATAGTCACTGAATTATACAAGCAATTGCCATGGAACTTATTGGAAATCAACTCTTCCATAAGCGATCACTCGGCAACCGAATCACAATAAAATGAGAACTCCTCACCAGATTGCCTCATATGGTGCGGTGTGGTGACGTCACACGTCAACCCTCTTCCCCGTGGTTGAAGGCGCCCTGTCGCTCGCCTTCGCGCAGTTCTTTACGCGATGTCTTGTACCGTGGCAGCCGAAGCAGACGACTCATGGCTTAGCTGTTAGCTGCTAAGTTCGCGAATCTTTTCCTGAAACAAAAACTTCAAGCACAGTATCACAAAGCTCGGTCATTCTAACCTTAAATCCAACAAACTCAACTTCAATTCAACAACAACTGAAATTGGATTTGTAATTACTTATAGTCAAATGAATTGTTTCTTTTGTTATCTGAAATAACATGCCATACGAATAATAATAATTCAACAAAAAAAAGGAAACTCAAATCAATCTAGCAGTTAGGTAGGTACACTGAAATTATGATTCGTTAATGTGAACAAATAATCTACGACGTAGATGCAAGAAAAGATTTAAATCAAATCATTATTTGCATTTTAATAACAAACTTTACTTTGAATGATAACCTTTGGATTACCAAGGCTTTACCGATTATGAAACATTAATGATAAAAATCAAACCTCAATTTCAAATTCTTGTTCTAATATTTTCCTAATCCTATTAGTGTCCTCCAGTTTAAATATTTTAGGCTATAGCGATCACCACAGTTAAAAGTAAACATTAGGATCGTTTAAACAAATCTCAAGCTCACCAGTTCTACGAAAGTTATAGACGCTAAACTATATACACCAGCTAATGTACACCGAGTAAGAAACTATTCAAGATGTCAACAAATTCAATTCTACAGAACATTTGGAAAATCATGAACAGAGGGTAGATTATTATTACCGCAGCCGCTCCTACTACTAAGTACTGTGTATGATTAATGCACCCTCACAGCGAAATTTTTAAATGATTAACTTTAATAATGGTAGGTAAACTGCGTAGTGGTCATATTAATCAACACTAAATCTCTGTAGAAGCATTTCGCGTTTAGTCATATTATATCGCTACGAAAACAATCGTTACAAAACGTGCAATAAACTTTGTTTCAAATGATTATTAATTTCTATCACGCAATATTCAACTTTTACTTGGTGTTGCTTTTACCAGTACCCGTTAGTACTTTTTTTTGACAAATACCCACTAAACTGAATAAGTGCGACTCAAGTCTACCCCAGAATCTAGCTACAATTTTATTTGTGAACAAAATATCGGAATCGTAGTGAAAAGTTAACGACTGACCTGATGTGTTTTTCAAAATGTGTCGGTGAGGCCATAGTGCCTATTTACGTCCACGCGTCGCTTGTAGTTGACCGTCGCTTCTGGGTCACTTCCACTGGTGCAACGACTGACGATATGTCCCGCTGTTCTTGATGCAAACAATGAGCTTCGATGTAGTTTGTGTTGTGACTGCTGACTTTTGTCGCCGAGGTGGTAAGTTGTAGTTTTCTTTTATACGAAGTAAGCAATCGAATATTTCATGTCCGTTTCTCTCGCAATGAAAACAATTTAAACAGTGCAATCTTCATTTGTTTTCATACGGTTTTGTAGGTCTCCGTGACGGTGTTAGCTTGAGTTTCACTAACGGAAACGCTTGTAGCTCCTGTTCCTTGATTTAGTGATGTCAAGTTCGTTGTATTTCAAAGAGTAATCACAAACATTTTCTTCCGTTTTATTCGCTTCGAATTCCATCATTCTTCGTGTTCGCTCATGGGCCGTAGATACCATCCCAACTTCTGATGTCGGGGATAGGGTTGCGATGGCCGGTGTGGTGTGGCACATTAGATGAGCTATTCAACATAGTTGTGGACGAGGAGGTAGTTGTGAGTAAGATGAAACACTACGGATGCAATTAACTTGATTTATTCCTTATACAATGAAGCACAAAATAACAGTTCCTGGCACAGAGGTCTGTAAGCTAGGTTATCAAAGTCTCACAATAGTCTTTATTAAATTAACACTGTATTGTTGAGTTATAACGTTTCACTGATTCTAACTTGGTATAGCACAACGAAACGGGACAGTTCCAAGGCAGTAGTGCACTCAACGGCGACCCAGAGTGAAGTGTCGGTGGGCGTTCGCTAAGTGAACCGCCAAGACTCTGTCTAGCGCGCCAAAACAGGTTCAAGGGGGCGCTACTGTCGCCTTCCAATGGCGCGCCTTTTCGTTGAGCGTCCATACTAATGACCGTCTCCGACATATAGATATCGGCGGCTACTTATAAACATCATTATTTTGTGGCATATATAAGAGGCCTTATTCCTTTTGAAATTTTTTTTTTTTCATATTATGACAAATATATTGATAATTTCAACCAACTTTTTGAAGTGAATAATACTTTTCCCCGAGTTCTAGGAAGTAACATAGCTTTTTCATGCTTTTTTTGCGTGCAGTCGAAAATAAGTTGAAAAAACTAATTTTCAGCGTGAATTTTGTCAATTTCGAGTAGTTTTCGAAACAAAAATTATCAATGAAAAATTCAAACTGTAGGTTTCAAATATATACGAATAAATCCCAATAGCCCTGTTCTAGGTAGTAACACCAATAAAATGTAAAGAAACATGTTTGATCATATAGAAAAATGTCTAAAACGATCACTATTTTAAAAGGAATAAGGCCTCATAATTGTAATGTAAAATCACTGTTACATTTTCCCGTCCTATAAAATTCGCATTAAAGTACCGCGCCCACAGGTAACAAATTGTCCCGTCGACTCACTAATTACCATTAGTCCAGTAAAAATAGCGTTTTAACCTTTGCAAATTGTAAAGTCTTTGATTTTTGTTTGAGTGCATTGTTAATGTTAAGTGGAAACTAAATTAAAAAAATTAGAAGATTTACTATTATGCTTTTTAGGGTTCCGTACCCAAAGGGTAAAAACGGGAGCCTATTACTGAGACTTCGCTGTCCGTCCGTCCGTCCGTCCGTCCGTCTGTCACCAGGCTGTATCTCAACAACGGTGATAGCTAGACAGTTGAAATTTTCACAGATGATGTATTTCTATTGCCGCTATAACAACAAATACTAAAAATAAAATAAAATAAATATTTAAGGGAGGCTCCCATACAAGAAACTTGTTATAGATTATATCCGTGCCTGGCGTGAAGAACTTGATAACTCGACTTATACGTTTTTTTTTTATTGGCGTAATGGCTTTCTACGGCCAAGGTTTTGTAGGAAAAAAATTGACAACTCGATATCTATGATACTTTTGAAGATATGGCCTGTGACATCATATTGATATCTCGATATTTAGCGGATTTTATTTAACAAAACGAGATATCAGCGCGATGAGGCACAAAAAATATTGCATATCAACTTATCAAGGAATTCTCAAAAAAAAAAAGCGTTCGTAACTTGACAAATCAAGATATTAGAATGAAGACAAGCACACTTTAACGATAACAAATGAATATATCGTTTTATCTCATTATACACAACTACCGTAAATTCATATGTCGATTTATCATTTTCAGGTTGATGGACACAGCAAATAATAAGTTGACATAATTAATTATTCATAATTTATCGAAATGTATATTTCGATTTGTCAAGTTATTCTCACATCTGAGGTGTACTCTTAATACGGTGAATAGAGACTAAAGTACTATGTGTGACCTTACAAACGGTCCGGTAGTTTTGAATTTTTGATATGTTGTCTAGGATGGGTAGTCAGTGTTTAAATAAAAAATGCACAATTCCCCCCCCCTCCGCGCCCGCCGCCATATTGAAAAAACCGGCACTTTCTTCATATTTTTACTCATATCTTCCTTTAGGAGCATTTTAGCTAGAAGAAAGCTTCGACAATGTTATAGAGAGTTAAATTTACTACATTCTCCATTTTATATTTTTTTTGTAGGACAGATAGTTACGGAGATATCTACATTTAAAAAAACGTAAAAAATCGCAATTTCCTACTGAAAAACAAACTTCTGGATTATATCTTCGTTTAGGAGCATTTTAGCTACAACAAAGCTTGGGCAATGTTGTAGAGAATTAAATTTACTATAATTTACACTTCAAATTTTGTTTCAAGGACGGTTAGTTACGGAGATATGCACATTTAAAAAACAGGAAAAGTAGAATTTTCCTAAAATTTCTCAAAACTCTTGGTTTAGAACGCTGTCATTCAGTTACGGACTAGTCTAGGACAAATTAAAACATGTAGGAAATATAATTGCTTATAAAACTCATGTCCATTTTTACATACATTTTCGGAAAATGTGACTTTATTTTTTACATATCTCCGTAATTATCTGTCCTAGAAACAAAATTTGAAATGCAAATTATAGTAAATTTAATTCTCTACAAAATTGCCCAAGCACTGTTCTAGCTAAAATGCTCCTAAACGAAGATATAATCCAGAAGTTAGTTTTTGAGTTGGAAATTGCGATTTTTTACGTTTTTTTAAATGTGCATATCTCTGTAACTATCAGTTTTTGAAACAAAATTTAAAATGTAAATTACAGTAAATTTTATCCTCTTCAACATTGTCTAAGCTTTTATCTAGCTCAAGTGCTCCTAGACAAAGAATTAAGCAAAAATGTGAAGAAGTTCCCGGTTTTTTCAATATGGCGGCGGGCGCGGAGGGGGGGGAATTGTGCATTTTGCAATTAAACTTTCACTAACCATCCTAGACAACATATCAAAAATTCAAAACTACCGGACCGTTTGTAAGGTCAAAATCCTTTATTCACTGTGTTATCTGGTACAAAGGAAAACACTGATAACTGTACATTTGTGAACAATAATATAAACCTTAGTACAATGTGTTAAGGTCCATGGGGTATAGTTAACAGTGTCTTCGTATGTATCATTCACATTACCGGTACCTTGTCAACCATCGACCAGTTTTATTTATTGGATCAGAAAAACAAAGATGTTGCCAGTTAAAAATAAGATGAATTTATCTAGTTTTTCTGTAGAATAAGTGCTTTTGCATTACTGAATTAAAGACGATTCATTTACTACAATTTATTCAATGTTTTTATAACTTTTAATTTTATTTTCTTCGGGTTTCGTGACTAAAATAAAACAATTCAAACGGACTGTATCATATTTAGTCATTGTTTGTGCCTTTCTGACGTATTTGGCACCGAAAATTTGTGTTTTTCTCATCAAAAATAGTTGCCGAAACGTCAGGAGACTCAAACAACGAACACACGCGATATAATCCATTTAAATCGCCTTATATAAACAAAACAGTTGTATAGAAACGATAGAATTGTTTAATTGATACCCTATATTCTATGGTGAATATGTTGATAAGTCTAATATCTCACAAAATACAATGATTCTACCAAAATAAATAAGATAATTGAAAAGTTTGCATAAAATTACCCTTAAATCAATTTAGACATTTCAATTATACAGAAAAACTGATTTTTAGGGATTAAATTAAAAAACATTTTCACCAATTTGGGCACTAATGTATGGGGAATAACTTCATAAGTCGATGGTGAACTTGATAAGTCGATGGTGAATATGTTGATAAGTCTAATATCTCACAAAATACAATGTTTCTACCAAAATAAGTAAAATAATTGAAAAGTTTGCATAAAATTACCTATAAATCAATTTAGACGTTTCAGTTACTATGAAAAACTGATTTTTAGGAATTAAATTAAAAAACATTTTCACCAATTTGGGCACTAATGTATGGGGAATAACTTGATAAGTCGTTGGTACCTATGTTGATAAGTCTTATATCACAGAAAATAAGAGGATTTTACTAGAATACGTAAGGTAAATGAAAAGATCGCGGAAAATTATCCATAAATCAAGCTTTAAACACGAGTTAAAGATGAAAATGGATTTTGGAGAAAATGTCAAACTTTAAAATCGACGCCCTGAACAATTGCCATTTTGGACTTATCAAGTTCTTCACGCCATGCACGGATATTATATATGTATGTATAGGTACGGAACCCTTCATGTGCGAGTCGGGCTCGCACTTGCCCATTTTTTTTTTACTTTTTCTCCTACCACCTGGTGAGATGGTAGTCAGCCGTTTTCAGTTTAAATCTGTCTAATAACTCCGTAGGATCACCTGTGTAATGTTACTTATGTAAATATATACTAGCAATATGCATTGCATCAACTGCGATAGGATTACATTTTTTTTACGTTTTTCATATTTTTACACATCTGATTATTTTGAAATTGCTATTAATTATATTAAGATAGTTTTATGTACCAAATCATTAACATTCTCATAAAAAAAACGCTAAATTTTAGGAAATTTTTCAATTGTAAACAATATAGCCGTAGGTAAATACTGTAGAAACAATAGGAAATAGATGATCACAAGCTTGAAATTAAAGTTTTTTTTTTTATATTATTATCCATTTCCTACTGTTCCCGATGGATGACACCAAAAAATTTTAATTTCAAGCTTT
The DNA here is from genome assembly GCA_932273695.1 of Apotomis betuletana. NCBI lineage: Eukaryota > Metazoa > Arthropoda > Insecta > Lepidoptera > Tortricidae > Apotomis > Apotomis betuletana. The sequence goes on along the minus strand of OW026303.1, from coordinate 25,701,916 downwards.
TCGAAAATTAGCAAATCCCTACGGCTATATTGAATATCTATATTTTTCACGATTTTAGCTCATTATCACAACGTGAGACTTCTAGTGCGACTAAGATAATTGTGAAAATATAATTTCTCGGAACAACTCTTCGTCGTTGCGCTTTCCAAAACTGATATGTGTAAGATTTTAATGAATAGAAATGACGCCTTATGTGCACTAAGACTTTAATTTTATTAAAACAATTGATGCACATCTCATATAAGAATCAATACGGTTACCAAACAAAAAGATCGTGCATCACACTGTTGGCATCATTTTTTTAATTAGGACGTTTCGCCGTAGAAAATCGGGTTTTAATTCAATACAATTTTAGTTTTTATTATTATTTAATTTGCAGTGTTGTAAAAGTAGCGTAGGCCCGCAGGCAACGAACGACGACGTCGACTCACTAATTACCGCGGCGCGGAGCCTCCATAATTCACCGGCTTACTGCCTCATCGGTCGGTATTTTTGACTATTAATTTGCAATTACTTGTACTTTAAACGTGGCGATTTATTTATTTATTTTTTATTCGATTTAGCACGTGTTTTTTTGCCTTAATTGGAAACTTAATTTATTAAGCAATACAACACGAAGGAACTGAAAATAAAATCCAACACATAATTCGTTTTAAAAATAATGCATGCTATTCACAGAGAATATCCGCAACAAGTTTCCTCACTTTTTTACCTGACTGTACGAATATGTAATTTTAATCGAAGACAATATTATTTACCTATAAAATAACAAAATATTGCCCCCTCATAGCATTCTAATCAAATGAAGTAGGTTTCTATCAAAAGTTGAATTTTTGTGATAGGATGTTATAGCCGACTGTACTTAATATACAATTCTAAAGAGCCCAAATCCAGTAGGATTGCTTTAATCTATTATATCACTCCTACACGGCCACCTTCGGGCTCCGTCATCGTTTTAGTTGTACTCCCCACTTTTATTTTATTTTGCATATTTTGGGTGTTTTCTACTCAAAATTATGAGCTTTTACAATCTCATTAGGAGAAAAGAAGTGGATACATGCAAGGAAATATATATATAAGCTTGTCTTTAAAATTAAATATATATCCCTCCTTATAATAACAACTTGTTGCTGTCCGATGCTGCTTGAGCTTGAATATCAAAAGTTGGTAAGTATACATATACTTATGTCCGTAATATAGCAAATATCTTGCTTAATAACGGTATAGAAAGTTTCTTTTTTATGATGTCAATAGATTCTATTTTTTATTGTGATCAAATTTCTATATGGGGCTAACTACACTTGCTGTTCTAAAAGTAATAAATGACCGCCAAAGTTCAAAAGTCCTACGGAGCACTAAAAGCGATCCATACAAATGGCCACTTACGTGTGACGTCATTTATGAGCTGGGTACCACTATTTGTGTGGAGACAATAAGTAATAAATATGCTATTCGCACAATTATTGTTTTGTTAAATTATGAGGATTCTGACTAACTATTTTATTATTGTCTAATAATAAAGAAGTCATCTGCGTACCATTGATGTCACATTTTTCAAAGATGTTTTTTTCTTTGTTTCGTGACATAGTAAGCTAGTTTTGATTCATGAACTGTTTATAGTATGCTGTAGACTTTAAAATCAGTTGTCATCCCTATTGTCAATTTAGCGGAGCCTCCATTCGAGCCCAGGTTTACTTCACTATACCGTGCACATCTCCAATTTTAGTCTGTCGCCAAATCTCCTAAAAAGGTAGGCAAAGGGTCGTTAAGTTATATTTTTAGATAACACGCCCTCAGTTCTCACGCGCGACAGCTTATCTCGAGAATTCGTATTTTTACGCCTTTAAAGGGCTTTTGAGGTCCTTTGTTTCTGCAGACTTTGGGCAAAAAACTAAAAGGCTGAAATCCTAAATGGAAGTGTTGACTTTTTGCCAGATATCGATGGGGTTTCGCTTGTTATATGAATGGCGAAGAAATAATATACATTACACGCTAGAGCGTAAATGGGTTCCGTGATAAACAAAATAAATAAATTTAAATAAAACAATTTAAACGGATATTATATCGCTTCGGTAGCTTTACAGATACCATTGTCAAAGGTTGTCAGTCAACTTTAAATTGTTTAATTTAAATGTGCGACAGTCGCGGAAACCAAAGAAAATATTAAAATAAATAAATAACGGACATCCTCACACAAATGGATCTAGTCCCACAGTAGCTAAGCTCTAGTAGGTTTGTGTTATGGGTACTAGAAACATCCATGAAACAAAAACCAATATTCGAATTCATTACACAAATATTTTCAAGTTTTTTTTTTATTTTATTTTATTGTATGGTAGTATTATACGCCGAATGCAGCTGTTTTTTTGGCGAAGTCAATTGATTAATTTTAGAATTTTTTATTTTAAGACTTTTTTATTCATATAATAATAGTAGGTATACTGTAGGTATAATTAAACATCAGTTTTCTTACACTTTTCAATTCATGTACCTATTGCTAAATCAATTATTTATTAAATTGAATCTGACAGAACCCTAAATAATGTATAGCTTGTTGAATAATTCATTGTCTTAGTCCCATGTGGGCGGCGCGCGGTTTTTGAACGGCCATTGTCTGGGTACCGGGTTCAATCCGGGACGTTATCTGCCGTGCATTTTACAAAATAACTGGTAAATATATAATCCAGGCATAAACGACCCGAACAAGGAGGATAATAAAATAGGTATATCTTTTAATTTTGATTTTTTGGTCTAATCTTACTCAGAATATTTTTTACATTCAATCCTCTCCTTCCATAGAAGAAAAAAGTGTTCAAATGCTCTTTTTAGTGTTAAACTTTTTAACACAATATGGCTTTCGTCTTAAAGGATGCGTCTAGATTTTTTTCTTTTTTTATGGTTCCGTACCCAAAGGATGCTGACGAGACTACTATATTAGACTCCGCTGTCTGTCCGTTGGTTACAGACTGTATCTTACCAACCATAAAAGAAAGAGTGTATATTACTATGGCCGCTAAAACAACAATTACAATTTTTTTTAAATTTGATGACGGAACCCATCGTGAGCGAGTCCGACTCGCATTTGGCCGGTTTTTATTAATTTATTTTCATAGAGCTAAGGAGTTAACCCTGCCGCCGCTCGTAAATCCCGCGGAGATATAATTATAATTGAACACCACGGCTCATGTGACTTGTTATGACCGGTCGCTGTGATTTAGCGCGACCACAAAACAGAAAAATAGATCACATATTAGATCTAAAGAAAATTATTGCTTTTTGGAAGTAAAAAAATATACCGGCAGGAAAAATAGTGTAAACTCGTATTGGAGGCCAAGACTCGCCTTAGGTCGCTGAGCCATTCATTAGTAGGTACGCAGTAAAGTAGAAGTAGAAATATATTCATAAAACTTAAAAACAAACTAAAGTTCGTTATATTATTATTTATATTTATTAAATTGTAGGTTACAGTTTTATTTCTGTGTTTTAGTTTGTACGTTTTATTGCTTAATCTATTACATTTTAATTTTGAAGTTTTACATTGTATAGGATTTTAAATTTTATGTAACAATGAGTTTTTGCGAAATAGTATCTAGTTATGAAAAACGAATAAATGCCTTATTATTCTTATTATAAGTATCTAATTAAAGGGTGCAAAAAACTTAAAATCATAATACAGGTAATTACAGGTTAATAAATATTTACACATATTTCAAATACTTCAGTGTTCGCCCTATTTTAAATGTAATGAGTTTGTAATTATGCACTCATAAAATGATAATCATAAGCAATCATTTAACTTAAATCCTCTTATTATCCAGATAAAATCTTTCGGCAGAAAACTAAACCATTAAAAAACTAAAATGCTCATTAAATATTAAAACCCTTTACCCAAAAAAAAGAACCGCAATCTGTTTTTAGATCGCTCTCGCCGTAGCGGGTTAAAAATAAAAAAAGTAATGGCATATGATGGATAAGACAGGCTGTTACGCGTTAAATTATCTACCAGATAACTTGTAGGTATAATATTTTATATTCTCTTTTGTATGATCTATTTGTTGCGACACATTTTTTGTTTTTGTAAAGGATGTTCTTGGAATACAGGAGAGGAAATTTCAGAACAATTTCAGAATGCGGGTTGAGTAAAATTGGTGTATGGATTTCTTAATATTATAAAGTTAATAGTTTAGAGACGTTGACGAGAACGTATTATGTTAACTATGTATTAATCAATAACAAGATATTATGTATATAGCTAAATAACCGTCATGATCAAAGTAGGTATACATTTTGGATCAAAACTAAAAAATCCAGGAAAGTAAAGCATATTTCGGCAAGGACTAAAGGTACAAACAATAATTGCTTCACCAAGGACTTTCGACTAACCGCTATAACATAATTTTATATAGTGCCACTTCGATTCTTAAAGAGCAAAAACCAAAAAGCTAAAGCTAAAGCTAAAGTTGTCGCACCCAGAGTTGTAGAATGGTCTATAACGATAAATTGTCACATCCGTCCGTCAAGACACGCCACCGCAATATCCTGCTACACCGTACACCATTGTTAACTGACCACAAAGGCACAACCCAACTCATCAACAAAATAAAAAAAAAAAACGATGAGACACAGCCCTAGCTAAATTAAAAAGTGTAATTTTGTTCGTGTTTCATTTAAGATTTTGAATGAATGTTTTGTGCATATGGGTGGATCAACTTTTCTTTGTTGTTAAATTCTAGATTTTTTTTGATAATTTGCATTATAGGTATTGTCAAGATAATACATCCTCCTTGAGTAATCACATCTTATTTATTTATTTATTTATTTATTTATTAATTTACACGTAAATTCACAGTATAGTTACACCAAAACATTTACATGAAAACTACAAACAATCACTTCACAACTAGCAGTAGGTACACATTTAAAACATATCAATATGTACATGAAGTTAGGAAGGCCAGAACCTTCCGATAAAAGATCCCTGGACTATCGGCGAATACGTCAATATCCCCAGCGTCCACTGTGATGCGGTTTAAAACCGCGATCGCTCGGGATGTGGGAGCGTTCGCGCCACGCCGGGTGCGCGGGCGGGACGCAGGCGCCGCGAACAGACGCCGGCGCCGCCGCGCCGCCACTGCGCCGCCGTCGGCGTCCTCCGCCGGAAGCCGAGCCGGCACGAGCAGCCCCATACGCTCCAGCACCGATGGGTTGTCGACTTTATTATTTAAAAGGTCGTAGTAGTGCACTATATGCAGTAGTTCACGCCTAGCTTCGAGAGTGTACAACCCTACCATGCCGGACACGAAAAGTGATGGGTACAAAAACGGATAACATCCATACAATCGTTTGTAAATATACCTGGCGAACTTTTTCTGCACTCTCTCTAGCATAATGGTATACTTATTCTCGTGGGGGTCCCATACGGCGGCACCGAATTCGAGCCTACTACGGATATACGCACACGGATACACGCAACAATATACACAATATTATACCTATTACCATTGAGAATTGTAGTTTTCAAGAGTGACACAGGAGACATCAGACCACAGCAATGAGAAACAGAAAACTTTTTAAAAAGGCACTGAGGTCATTAAAAAATACCATTTCGGTTATCGAGAGTGAGTGATCAGACATATAATGCTATTTATTTTTCTGATGAAGGTTACTGGAGCCCTCTGATGCAATGCCTCTGGGTGATGTCAGACGGATTAAGGTGTCGTTCTTTAGGTAGGCCTATGTCCATCAGTATACGTTTTTCGTATAATGATGATTCCTCGATGGGGAGTAGGTTTTTACATCAGGCTATTTACTAGTATCTTAACCTGTCTTAGTCGCTTCATTTAAATTGTAATCATTGTAAGCCTATTTCCATAAAACTTACAACATTTTACAATTTTCTCGAAGTTTTAATTTAAGCAAACTTTAAACTAGCATTTTATTCGAAAAAGAAATAAGCAAAGTCCAGATTTTGTTTCTGGCCTCCGGCGAACCGAAACTTTGTTTCGGTACAGTCGGCTGCAAATAGGTGAAACCACAGTTTGTTCTTTAAGGTTCTCCGAAAAAAAACTTTATACCTAAGTCATTTCGAAAAATAAGCCGACTTCAACAAAAGAAAATATTTTTGAACTTGGTTGAAAATAAAAATTAATTTAAAATATAAATATTCATATTCACACAAAGCAAGTATACACCATAATGTTAAAAGGGAGATAGAGACCTATAACTTTAAAGACAGCTTTGCTACCAGTAGACTAACTGTGTATAATATGACTCACGTTCTAAATACATCAGTACATCACCACAATGCAAAATGCATGTAATATCGTCGCACTTTGCCAGTCGACGAATTAACACTCAATTCAACGTGTTAATGGCAGCTGGTGACAACCCTAATGCGGCGCGGACATTGGCTTACTCTCGGTTTCAAAGTAAAAATAAATACTAAGTTCAGGTTGAGAAATAACTTGAGGTATTTACCTTGGGGTGGCTTTGAAATGGCGGTGAATTAAACAAATAAGCAAATAAGTGCAAGTCGGGCTTGCGCTCATATAATAATTTTCCTTATAATACCGAAGTAATTGTTGCATTTTTTTCTATAAAATTGAAATTTATTCAAAATTTGCTGGCAATATTCAAATTTATTTTAATGCTAAAATGTATAACTGCTTGGTATCAATTGAATTAAAAAAATAAATGTAGGTATACATTCTTGAAACACACTTCAGTATTCCGAATAAAACAGACCATACGGTTACCAAAATATACTTTTTAATACGTTTAAAAACTCCTACGGGGCATTTCATAGTAAATGCATAACAACTGTAATTTCTCATCGTACAAATCACTTGACACGTAAACCATAAAAAAAAACTCAGCCTTCATTGCACCTCCGCCATGTTTTAGCTAATTACCATAATATTTATAAAAACTTGACGACATTTACGACCAAATCATGCCCATAGCCCAGGAAACCTATCATTATGCTCGCCCTATAATCTGCCGATGATTATGCTTATGGTCATAATTTCAATAATCACTATTATTATGAGATTGGCCATTGTTGGGGCATTCGGGAATGCTGTTTCGCATCCGTTTGGGAATATTACGAGTATGACTAAGCTTTAGTTTTGGTACATTTAAGATAAGTATGTTAATGGAGGAAAAGGAATGTCTATTTCTTTTTAATAACATATTGTATGTTATTTGATTTTTTGGTGTTGCTTTTTTGTTGTAATAGAGCCTTTGCCCTAAAACATGGTATCTTAGGAACTAGATATTTAATTTCATACGGGTAAACTAATTTAATTAGATTAATTTACTATTATAGCCAAGAAATACCCCGTACTCCACGATCGATCTTCGTCAACCAGCGAGATTTACTGGCTGTCACGCGTCCATTGCCGGTCGGGTTCACGCCGACGGCTGACGGCCGCCCAACACGTGAGCAATGGATGGCTCAGCGTTGTTACATGATGGAGTACAGTTGGCCGTGACATTCGATTTGGTTTGATTCAATGGTAGTGTTTGAATTTCCCGATAGGTGTCGCTGCATTCGTTTCCTAAATGATACATTCAGTATGAAAAGCTGTTAATTTTTGTATGTAATTTGACAAAAGCCAGTAGTGTAATCTAATTGTCAGCTAGTATTGAAGCTGATCGTACAAGCACATTTTTTGTATATTCCGTAAATTTTCTTTTACACCACGTCGGTGTCAGGTGTAAATAGTGGTTGTACCTTGTTTTGCCTAACAACTTTTTGCCTAATTTCGGTTAGCCTAATTTCAGTTAGACTAATATTATTTAGCATAATTACTCGTTTTGCCTAATTATTATTTGAGTGTAAATCGTTTCGTATAATAATACACATTTCACATAATCTAATTTCGTCCAATTTTATTTGACCTATTTTTTAATTCGTATAAACATATTTTGCCTAAAATTTTTTTTGCCTAATTTTATTTCTTAAGCAACATTCTGACGCTTCGCTCGCTCCGCTATCCATGGTCATAAAACTAACCTAACCTACAGTATTCGGTCTTCAACCTAACCTACAATTTTCAAAAAAAGAATCGACAAATTGAGTTTTAGATCGGTAAAATAATATTCGACAAAACAAGAATTATGAAAATGATCATTTAGGCAAAACGAATTTCGACAAAATAATAATTATAAAAAATTATATTATACATATTGACTTTAGATAAAACGTTCGATATGGTAAAAGTTGTTAGACAAACTGAAATTAGACAAAAAAAAATTAGACAAATCAAGGGAATACCGTAGATAGTTTGTACTTCATCCATTCAAGTAGGTAAGATAAGCCATCACAAGACAGATATAGCAAGGAATAAAAAAAAAAACATGACATCATCGTCATCAAACGATGATAACAGTTTACATAAAAAAACGGAATATACATTTTAAAAATAATCTTGCTTTATCAGTCTGACATTTATTATTAACCATCACACTAATATTATTATTTGACGACGCGTTTGGCTCGGTTGGTAGACACCTGCCTACTGAGTCGGCGGTCCCGGGTTCGAATCCCGGCCGGGGCAAATATTTGTTCTTGGGTCATGGATGTTATCTATATATGTATTTATATATTATGTATATCGTCGTCTAGTACCCATAGTACAAGCTTTGCTTAGTTTGGGACTAGGTCGATTTGTGTAGGATTGTCCCTTAATATTTATTTATTATTTATTTATTTATTTATTTATTATTAAGGCAAAAGTTTGCGAGTGTGTTTATGTGTATGTTTGTTACTTCTACCCGCTCAAACGTCTGGGCCAATTTTGATAAAGTTTGTCATGAAGGTAGCTGACACCCTGGACTAGCACAGGCTACATTTTAACCCGAAAAATGTGATGTTCCCGTGGGATCAGTGAGTAACAATGCACGGTGCAGCTAGTAAGACTATAACACCATAAGAAAAAAATAAGAAAAATCTTATTCTGTTGAAATCCAACGCTGCCTCAAAAAACTGACCCACTCCGTATTCTTCAACATTTGACATATTTCAATAGCTTGAGGAAATATTTCCGATTTTATCGAATGTAAATCGGTTGCTTCGGCCAAATTGTCATCGCGTATACAAAATTCACAAATATATTTCCAGAGAACGTGTGTTCGATTGAATATTTTTGTAAATTTTGATGCTTAACAACCGTATGAGTGAGCTTGAACGTATTCTGATTTCTGAGATGAAGAATTGAAAGATCACTTCATGTTTATACTTTATGCTAGAATATGAAAAAGCTAAATTTAAGTTAATTTTTAGGCTTCCGTACCTAAAGGGTAATAAAAAGTGGACCCTAATTACTAAGCGTCCGCTGACCGTCCGTCTGTCACCAGGTTTTATCTCATGAACCGTGATAGCCAGACAGTTAAAAATTTCACAGATGATGTACATATTTCTGTTGCCGCTATAACAACAAATGCTAAAAACAGAATAAAATAAATATTTAAGGGGCTCCCATCTCCCATACAACAGTCGTAATCGGTTGCGTTAACTTTGCATACATACCAGGTTCAAACTTAACTTAACCCGGCCAGTTAAGATGGGATAAGTGTTTGTACGGAACCCTCAGTGAGCGAGTCAGACTCGCACTTGGCCAGTTTTTTGTTTGTTAAGTATATATGTTTGAACAATTGGGTAATGGATGTTGGTTAATAGATTTCCCTTGCCAGATTGCAGTTTTTTAAAAGATTGGCAACGCGTATTAAAGTTGCAACTTGTACATACGCTAGGTAACCGCTCCCCTTAAGCGTACCGTACCGTGTTCTTGTTTGCCACCGAACTACACTAAAACTATTATAAAGTACTAGCGGCACCGCGCGGTGACACCCGCTCATCCTACGGGAACACTATTTTTTTTCGGGATAAAACGTAGCCTACATATGTGCCAAAATTGTTCCAGCCATTTGAGCGTGAAGAACAAACATACACAAACAAACTCACAAACTTTCGCCTTTATAATATCAGTGTGTGATTAACTCTTCTCTTCTTATGACAGAGGTCCTTGTGGATATATACTTCGACCCAGTGGGATTTTTTGTGTAATTACCTCATGTTTTTGCTACTCAGAGGCTTGTTCCACCACCCTATTCAATGAATGACAGAACACAATGGACTGCTTTTGGGTAGGTCGGTGGCCAAGTGTTAACTGTTAGAAAATACATAATATACCGGGTGTCCCAAGACTAAGGGACATCAAAGGAAAGTACCTTAAATATCGTAGATCGGATATTTGCCGATGGGCAAATTCGAAGCAACTGAGTGGTTAGGATTAGGAAGAATTATTATTTTTTGTCCATTCTTTTGATTCGCATCATAAAAATAGGGGCATATTTTTTTTACATTTAAGTCGGTTCGATTCCCAGACGAAGCAAGTAATTCTTAGAAAATCTTTAAATGCAGAATTACTAACTTTTAAAAATAACAAAGTTTTCTTTCAGCAAAATATCTTTTCTACGATATTGAAGGTACTTTCCCTTGATGTCCCATAGTCTTGGGACATCCTGTATATAGACAGGCACACCTACCGATTAATGCCTTGATCACACGTACCGAACAAACGGGCGAGACAGTAATATGTTTCTCGGCCGAGACAGTGATGTAAGCGAGTAGTTGTTTACACATGTTTTGAAATTATCACAGTCAGTTCAGTTCTATTAAGACTTTCCGACATGATGGATCGTAAAAAAATCGCCGAGTGGCAGACAGTGCAGGTTCAGACCTGCCGAGTGAGCGAGCGAGACAGTGCGGGGTAGCGGGAGGGTAGACACTCGGCCTAGTAGATAGAACGGGAGCCGGGCTACTGTCTCGCCGCTTCGTTCGACCGAGCGCTCGGCCGAGCACTCGGCGCTATGTTTATACGCCCCGAGTACTCGGCCGAGAGCACTGTCTCGCCCGTTTGCTCGGTACGTGTGATCAAGGCATAAAGCTCGCACTTTGTGGCGAGTCATGAGGAAGGCCTATGTTCAGCAGTGGACTTCTATGGCTGATAGGTAGATAGATAGACAAGTATACCTAGTCGTATGTCGCAATTAGCGTAAGTGCGATTGTCAGCTGACAGACAGCTGTTTAAAACGGAATAAAAAAACAACAATACATCCTTTTCCGCCTCACAGTGTAGACATAAACTATTACACGATTATGTTAAATATGCACCAGGTGAATATAGCGTTGCATACGAACTAGCTGGTGTGAGCTTAACCGAACGGGGTTGGTAATCGAACCCCCGTGCAGGCGTGCACCCGTCTTACAACTGTTGCAACTTTTCTTACAATAATTGACAGTTAGGAACGTTAAATTTATTTTTCTGTTCGTTAACTTAGTTGGATTTTATCTATGCATTTATTTATATATTATGTACATTGTCGTCTAGTACCCATAGTACAAGCATTGCTTAGTTTGGGACTAGGCCGATTTGTGTAAGACGGTATCACAATATTTATAACAATTTAATGAGTAGATTGTTATGAAAATAAAAATTCATAGATAATTTTGCTTCTTTTTACCTTCTTATTCAAAAACGAATGTCCTAATATTGTTTTCTGAAGTATCATCGCTTTTATTAGTGGTTTTGAGATATTAAAATGTATTTAGCCAAAACACTTATTGAAAAATCAAACACATATACTTAAGTTTTGTTCCTTGATGTTGATTATCCAATTCCATTAAAGTATTAGCCAATAGTCCCTTAGAAGATTCATTATATCACTAAATTTAATGTTGTCCCTGAATTGAATATAAAGTAGAGTTACAAACTTGAATTATTAGGATATGATAATCTATATATATAAACGGATTTGTCCTGACTGACTGACATATCAACGCAGAGCCGAAACTACTGAACTTAGAACTTTGAAAATTCTACAGTAGGTCAAGTATATTATGTAGGCAAGGAATAAGAAGGGATATTTCAAAACTCATCCCCTGAGGGGTTAAATTGGGGTTGAAAGTTTGTATGGAAAATGCGTAATTTTAGAGTAAGAGTCTTAATACTTTGCATACACACTTTAAATATAGAATGAAGAAAAGTCATTTCAGCATTTTTGAAAATTCATCCTGCAATGGGGTCTAATTGGGGTTGAAATTTTGTATGAGAAAAATTGCAGTTTTTGAGTAAGAGCGATTATATTTCGTATTTAGGCCGTGCATTAAAAAATATTAAAACTAATTTCAGCATTTTTTTAAATTCATCCCCTAAATTGTTCAAAATAAAGATTAAATTTTGTATAAGAAACGTAGCATTCTTTGAGTATGAGGTATATTTTGGGGGTATAGACTCTTACTTTTTAACCGACTTCAAAAAAGAAGGAGGTTCTCAAATAGACCTAATTTTTTTTTTTCTATGAATGTTACTCGATATCTCCGAGAATCGTGAACCGATTTTCAATTTTTTTTTATCGAAAGGGTATAACTCCGAGTTGGTCCCGTTGGCACTAAGTCGGGATCTGATGATGGAATCTTGGAGAAATCGAGGGAACTCTTCAAATGTTATAGGGACATGTACGGCGCTTTCGGTAATTTATTGATAAAGTCAAGAATTTACATTCAGTAAATAGGATTTGGTGTAAGGAAACTGATGATGAACACACATACGAATCACTAAAAAGCAAAAAAAAAAAATTTTAACAAAAAAAAGAACCGACTTCAGTAAAACTAAAAAGCCAACAATAACCCGTTTAAGTACAGATTACATTTGACTCACCCTTCGAAGTCGGTGCCAAACCTCGCGTAAACTATAAATATAAGAACTGAGTGGTTTCAGGTTTTTTGAAAATTCAACCCCTAAGAGGGAGAAATGTGGTAACAAAGTCTGAAAATCAGCATGGGTATTGTTTTTATGGTTTATCGGGTCGCTGATTACGAAAACCGCAACGATTTTAAAATCCAACGTGTCGGACGTGAGTTACCATCTCCCCTGTTGGGGTGAAATGGGGTTGAAATGTCTAAATACTAAACCGCTGGTTCTAGAGAGTTCAAATTTGGCACGTAGGTTCCTCATAAGGTGTAGGGGTGCACTAAGAAAGGATTTTTCAAAACTCACCCCCTAAAGGGGTGAAATGGGGTTCCAAAGTTTGTATGGGGAAACAAGATTAGTTAGACTATTTTATTCGAAACTTTACAGGAGTATTTTTAACGATAAATGAGTAAACACATGTTTCAGGTTTTTTGAAAATTCAACCCCTATAAGGGAGAAATGTGCTGACAAAGTCTGAAAATCAGCATGATTATTGTTTTTATGGTTTATCGGGTTGCTGATTACGAAAACCGCAACGATTTTAAAATCCAACGTGGCGGACTTGACTTACCATCTCCCCTGTTGGGGTGAAATGGGATTGAAATGTCTAAATGCTAAACCGCTGGTTCTAGAGAGTCCAATTTGGCACGTAGGTTCCTTATAAGGTGTAGGGGTGCACTAAGAGAGAATTTTTCAAAAATCACCCCCCAAAGGGGTGAAATGGAGGTCCAAAGTTTGTATGGGGAAACAAGATTAGATAAACTGGAGGAAATGGAGTTGAAATGTCTAAATACTAAACCGCTGGTTCCAGAGAGTCCAATTTGGCACGTAGGTTCCTTATAAGGTGTAGGGGTGCACTAAGAGATAATTTCTCAAAAGTCACCCCCAAAGGGGTGAAATGGGGGTCCAAAGTTTGTATGGGGAAACAAGATTAGTTAAACTATTTTATTCGAAACTTCACAGGAGTATTTCTAACGATAAATGAAAAAACACGTGTTTCAGGTTTTTTTTTATTCAACCCCTAAAATGGAGAAATGTGGTGACAAAGTCTGAAAATCCATTGGTAATGCTTTTATGGTTTATCGGGTCGCTGATTACGAAAACCGCAATAAAATCCAACGTGGCGGTCGTGAATTAACATCTCCCCTATTGGGGTGAAATAGGGTTGAAATGTCTAAATACTAAACCGCTGGTTTAGAGAGTTGATACTTGGAACCTACGTGTCCTTATAAAGTCTAGGGGTGCAATAAAAGAAGCATTTGTCAAAAGTCATCCCCCAAAGGGGTGAAATGGGGGTCGTAAGTTTGTCTGGGGAAAAAAGATTAGTTAGACTATTTTATTGAAAACTTCCAAGGAGTATTTCTAACGATAAATGAGTAAGCACGTGTTTCATGTTTTTTTGAGAATTCAACCCCTAATGGAGGAGATTATGGTGCCAAAGTCTGAAAATCAACAAGAGTAATGTTTCTATGGTTTATCGGGTCGCTGATTACCAAAACAACAACGATTTAATAAACAAACGTGGTGGACGTGAAATACCGTCTCGCCTGTTGGGGTGAGATGGGGTTGAAATGACTAAATATGAGTATGGGTGTAATTTTTATGGTTTCCTGGGACGTTAATTACGAAAATGCCACCGAATTTGAAATTTTATATTGTGGTTATGAAAATTCTTGAAAGCATTTGCGCCAAATTGCAATTTAATCGGTCCAGTAGTTTTGCAGCAAATCGGTTGTAACAGACGGACTGACAGACAGCTATACGTGCTCCTATAAGGGGGTTCTATTTTTGCTTTTGAGGTATGGATAGAGACCTGCGTTATCCTAATAGATTAAAAAAATAGTATTTGGTGGCATCTCGATCGTCGTCAATCGGTACCTATAGGCGGGTGGCGCGTTGGGACGGGAGGAATAATGATCGGGAAACTTCCTGCATCCGTAATAAATACATTCAAGCTTTTCAATAATTATGTCATTTCAGAATTCTGAATTACGTTTATCTGGCTCAGTATAATACATGTTTCATTCATCAACGAAGAGAACCTCAATGTCTTACAATAGAACATGACGTAACTTAGAACATGGCGAATATCCCAAGTCGATAAGCGGAGGCTCGGGACATTATAAAAGCTTTATACAAATAAAATGCACACATATCCCGGTGTCTTAGCTTCACTTCGAGTTATGAATTTTGAAGTGAACTTTATTTGGATATGGATACAGTTAAAGCTGAGATCGCTTGATTTGAGTTTTCGGTTTGATTTGTTAAAGTGGAGTTATGATAAAATAAAAAGTATTTCCCAGTAATATTACAAAAGCGAAAGTCTGTGTAGTTTTGTTACTTCTTCACGCTAAAACGGCTGGACGGATATGCATGAGGGAAATGCAGATTGCAGATTATACCCTAACTTAACAAATAGCCTACTTTTAATCCTGAAAAAAAAGAGCATTGTTCCCGTAGGATGATGTATATTATATAGGCACGCGAGCGAAGCCGCGGGTTACTGCTAGTAAACTAATATTTGCATGAAATAGTAATTTTCTAATAAAATGAACTTCGACTTTCTACTCAATCGAGACTTGGGAATACGATTCTCAATTCGACTGTATTTTTTTTTATAATACACTAGCGACCGGCCCCTGCTTCGCACGGGTGCAATGCTGATAAATTATGCATGTAATATACATATAAACTTTCCTCTTGAATCACTCTATCTGTTAAAAAAACTGCCTCAAAATCTGTTGCGTAGTTTTACAGATACATAGGGACAGACAGACAGGAAGCGACTTTGTTTTATACTGTGTAGTGATTAGTAACATCGTTGTAAAGGCTGCAAAGTAAGTGTATTTTTCATAGGATTGATCGGTCCATCTATCATTATTTAGTATTTATTATTAGTATTATTTAGTACGTAGCTTACAAGTAGAACAAAGTAGAACAAGTTACAGCAAGAACGGAACCGAGATTTTGATACCTTGCATGTCTTTTGTTTGATTAATCTTCATAAATTATTTCCACCTTATCGTTACACAGAATTTTATTCGGTTTAAAGATCTTTATTTCTCATAAGAATTACAATTATTCACTTACATGAGAAAGAAACAAATGGTTAGTATAATTATTAACAATAAACTAGTGAGCGAATATACAAAGTAAATATTTTAACAATCATCACTATCATCAGTTAAATCATAATATTAGGAGGTAGATTTGAAAATGCGTGCAAAACAAGTTGCCGGCCGGAGAGCGCGGTGCACGTCTCGGCTTGAGCGTAGCTGATTAACAGGTAAACACAGATATAATTCGTTCGGAAGTCTCAACAAATGTATGAGCGCACTATTCCCGATAGTAGTCAGTAACTAACGAATTTATTTACATCTTTTTTTTTTTTTTTTTTTTGCATTAATTGCTTGTTGTTTATTTATTATTTTTATAAATTTTGTTCGTTTATTTTTTAAATAATATGAATATGCTGAGGAGGTTGAGGTATTATTTTAGGGAACTTTTATAAACTCGATACAATAGATTTATTTTTAATTAATTTATGGCAAATACTTGAATATTTTAAGTAGGTTATAATAACATTGGGTAGGTTTTTACAATAGATGTGTATGAGAAGCAAAATACATATTAAACATATATTATTTATGTATATATATGTATATAACTAACTACTTATAGATTTCACTATACTTTTTTTTTTTGTATGAATGTAGCCCATATTTGTATGTGTATATATAGTTAATGACGAGATAATAAGTATTTTTTTAGGCATGTTTTAAAAGTATAAAGTGATTTAGCGTCTTTTATGTCTTTAGGAAGATTGTTATATAGTTTTGCTCCTTCATAGAGAATGGTTTTTTTGCCGTAACTAGTACGGGGCGAACGGAGTACGAGATTATTAGCGTTTCTAAGTCTAATTTTCTGGAATTGTTGTTTTTTTGTAAAAGTTATTTTTATATGCAGGTCTTTAAGCAATATTTTTCTTATCAATATACACGTATGGTAAATGTAGGTATCTTTGATGTTCAAAATTTTCGTCTCTTTGTAAATTTTAGCAGAAGAGGTTAGGAAGTCGTACTTAAATAAGACTTTAACGAGTTTATTTTGCGCTCTTTGCAGGCTGCTTAAGTTTGTAGGCGCTGCGGCGCCCCAAATTTCTATCAGGTAATCTATATGCGGTTTTACAAGTGTGTTGTAAATTGTGTAGCAGACCCATTTTGGAAGGCAACGTACTATTCTTCTTGTTGATCCAGTTAGAGTAGTTATTTTTGCCCTAAGTTTGTCTAAATGGGGTTGCCATGTTAACTTTGTATCTAATATGAGGCCCAAGTATTTCTCTTGGTCAACTTTATTTATTTGATGGTTATTAATACTCAATGGCTGATAGGCTGGTAGTTTTTTGTTTTTTGGCAAGAATATAATGTAGTTGGTTTTGCTAGTATTTATCGTTAAGAGGTTGCTCTGTAGCCATCTATTTAGCAGATTTAAGTCGCTCTGAGCGTCAGCTATTATGTCGTGGATTGAGTGGCCGTAGTAAAAGAGGCATGTGTCATCTGCATACAGAGTGACATCCCCTTTTAAGCCTATTTTGCTAATATTGTTTATATACACCAAGAAGAGTAATGGGCCTAATATAGAACCTTGCGGAACGCCAAAAGTAAGATTCTGTGGGCCACTCTGATGCTGGCCTATTTTGACAATCTGCTTTCGGTTTTTGAGGTAAGAATCAAACATTTTTAGAACTGGACCCTCGAGGCCAACGTCTTTCAACTTTTGTAAAAGTATATCGTGACTAACCGTATCAAATGCCTTCTTTAAGTCGATGAAGACCCCCAGTACCAACATTTTTTGATCAATACTAACTTTGATTTTGGTCACTAGGTCTACAGTAGCAGACAAAGTATTTGATTTCGGCCTAAAACCATACTGCTTTTCGTAGAGGAAGTCAATCGTCTCAAGATGACCTGCAAGACGCCGATGGAGTAAAGTTTCTAATACCTTTGAGAGGACAGGTAGCACCGAAATGGGTCGGTAGTTTCCAGGGTCAGTCTGTGTTGAAGATTTGTAAATAGGAGTTACTTTTGCAAGTTTTAGGCTATCGGGAAAGTTACCAGTCATTAAGCAATTGTTGAGGCACTCTGTTAGTTTTTTTACTATAAGTACATGTATGCATTTAATTGACTTTACTGTTATCCCGTCTAGTCCCGAGCTGGTGTTAGAGTCGAAACTATTGATAATTTTTGTGATTTCTTCAACTGTTGCCGGGGTGAATTCTGTTAATGGGATTATATGTGACGTCGTGCTGCTTACTGTGTCATTGGGCTTTGTCACTGGAGGAATTTTGCTGGCTAGCGTTGCACCTATCTTTGCAAAGTATATGTTGAAGCATTCGCAGATCCTCGATGGGTCTGTTATACACTCCGACTCGGTGTTTAGTTTGGAAGGACATGAAGAACGTATCACTTCCGCCTTGTTCCTTGCCAGATTGTTTATTAGTTTCCACATCTTCCCTGGGTTGGATTTGCAATCAGTAAATGCTTTTTTGTAGTAATTGTTTTTTGTTTTTTGTATGTGTTCAGTGACGTGGTTCCGTTCTTTTACAAATCTAGCTTTCTTTGCTTCATCCGATGGGTTCTTTTTATGTTCACGCCACAGGATGTTCCGCTTATTTATTCCGTCAATAATTTCTTTGTTGATCCAGTCTTGCCTAGGTGGGTTCAGAATTTTAACCTTTGAGACTTTGCTGCGTTGTATACATGAGACTATTCTTTCTTCCAGTTGATTATATTCCGAGTCTTTTTCGGTGTCCATGGCTTCCACTAATTCATAGTTTCTTGTAATTGACTGCTTCATATGTTGTTTTTTCTCTTAAATTTGGCTGATATTTTGGTAGTTCTAAATAAATTTGCTTGTGGTCTGACATTGCTGATTCCACTAATGCAAGGTGAAAAGAGTTTTCAGTGATGTTTGTATGGACCTGATCTATTATTGTCTTTGTACTGGCAGTTTCTCTAGTTGAGTAGGTTTCGAGTAGTGGATTTAAAATCTTATATCCATTTTCTTCTATCGTCTGTTTATAATTGTTTGTTATTCGGTCGTTCGTCAGGATATTGATGTTAAAATCCCCGAATATGATAGCCCTTGAAGATTTGTTTAATTGTTCTGAGTAGATATCCAGGAATGAATTTAAGTGCTTGTCTTCGGGTTTCCTGTAAATCGCACCTATGTCTAACGCATATTTCTCGAGGTGCACCCAAAGGTAGTGATTTCCGTTTTCATTTAAACTTGTAGTTTTACTATGCTGAAGATTATTGTGGGCTAGAATTGAAACACCTCCTCCCCGCATGTCTGTTCTATAGTCAGAGTAGTGTGTGTAACCAGGGACTTGAATTAGCCCCAAGTCATCTTCAGACTTTATCCAGGTTTCTGTTAGAATTATGATATGTACAGTGTATTTAAATCCTCTGATGATACATTTCAATTCGTCAAGTTTACCCGGTTTCATTATACTCCTTACGTTTGCATAAAAGAACTTTAATGATTTGTAGCCTGTCGTTATGCTCTCATAGTTATCAGTAATTTGAAATGTGTTGTCTCCTGAAGTACCCGGATAACTTAGTTTTTTGTCGTTGACGACGTAATGATTTTTGGGATTCCTTTAATATATTTTATTGACAGGTTAGACTCACCATTTTCGGTCCTATTTTGTAGCTCCTTTTTTAGGTCTAATATATGTTTTTGCTGTTGCGGTGTCCTATCAGAGTATATGATTATGTTTTCGTTGGTTTTGTTTTTCTGTTTACTAAGAATGGTTATGGCATCATCCTTGGAGCCGAGACGGACTTTCAACATTCTATTTTCATCTGGCTTGGGTTTTCCTAGCCTGCGAGTTTGCAGAGGCTCAGGGCACGATGGTAGTATTTGACGTATTACGGTCATGGCCTCTTTCATATCATGAGCCAGTCTTTCTTCCGGGGTGGTAAGTTCCGACTCTGGGATTCCTGCTATTATAATATTATTTGCCCGCGCATGGCGTTCTTGAATTTCGGCTATTAAATCCTCAGGTGGAATATCACAGCGGGAACCAGCCTTTGAAGTGTCTTTTTTGAGTTGAGTTACTTCATTTTCTAAAACGTCGATCCTTTTTTCCGCTTCGTAACTGATTGAGACAAGATTATCAATTTGAGATTTAATGACATTTTGCTCTGCGGTAAGGTTTTGCATTGAAAGTTTGATGTTTTTGACTTCATCTTTAATACTGGAGAGGTCCTCAGACATCTTGTTTATAGTATCGGTTTGTCTTTCATTGGTTGTATTAGAGTGTTTCATTAGTGCCATCATTTCCGACATCTGTTTTCGAATTTCGGACATTTCATTGAGCAGGTCTTCATTGTTGTCGTTAAACTTTCGCTTATTACGAAAAGTTATTTTCTGGTTTTCTGTAGTCTCTGGAGACCGATCGAGGGCCAAGTGCAGATTTGGCTGCGATCCGCCGATGCCACTTCCAGTGGGTGAGCACTCCAACGGCATGTTGATCTGTGTTCCCGCGAGCGCGTATTATTGTGGTTGTGGTAAAGAGTGGGCCGAAAATATTTTCTGTCTCGTTTACCCGAGGAGGTGAAGAGCTGTTACCGCAGCAGTGAGAAGGCGCTCCGAAGTATCCAGCGTAACTGCACTAAATTAAACCACCCGTATATGACACTTATTTTAACTTTGATAATGAATATAATCGCGTAGTGTTGTTTTATTTATTTTAATAAAATGTTGCGACACGTCTGCTTTGATTGCTCGCTAGCTTAGCTTATTATCATTATTATCATATCATATTAGCAGTTAAACCATGCGTGTTAACAGTTTATTGTTAGTTCATTATGTCCTGTTTGTAGCGACGTAGTTTACATTGAACTGTGTATTTTCATTTAATTATTAAATTTTTAAGTCAGATTTTCGGCGTTTTTTATTTTTTTCGCAGAATCCGAAATATAATAAAAATTCAAACGAACTTACCTTAGAGCAGTTTGATTCCAATTATGTGAGGATTCCAGGCGTTGATTATAATAGCCTATCCCCCTTATCCCAAAAATTAAAAGAATTTAGCAATAAATTCGGTCTACAGCACAAAAATTATACTCCAGGTAAAATATGGAATCAAATAATTGGTGTGATGTGATCGACATACCGGTGAGATAGCTCAGTTGGGAGAGCACTACGCCGGAAACGTAAGTTCGAGCTATATTTGCCTTTATCGTCTCCAGGGGGCCTTTACTATTCCGCGATAAATATATGGCAAAGCATCTGTCACTCACACTCGCCTTTTGTCGAAACGTGACGGATGCTTTGTCAATTATATATCGCGCGATAAAAGCAAGCATCATCGGGAGCGAAGCGTAGCGAGCTCCCGCCTGGCCTTCGAGGTTATTTTTTTTTTGCGTACCGAAAAAAGTTTTGCTTGTATTCATACCTACTGTTTACATACAAGAACAAATCCACCCAACCACTTCCAGGAAAGTATTAAGTCCGGAGCTAAGGCGGAGTACTGGCAAAAAAAAACATACGAGCGAGCGAGCGAAGCGAGCGAGCAAAACCTTCCAGAGCAGATCCGACGTGGCCGGGTTAGGTTAGAAGGTCAGGCGGGAGCGAAGCGTAGCGAGCTCCCGCCTGGCCTTCGAGGTTATTTCTTTTTTTGCGTACCGAAAAAAGTTTTGCTTGTATTCATACCTACTGTTTACATACAAGAACAAATCCACCGAACCACTTCCAGGAAAGTATTAAGTCCGGAGCTAAGGCGGAGTACTGGCAAAAAAAAACATACGAGCGAGCGAGCGAAGCGAGCGAGCAAAACCTTCCAGAGCAGATCCGACGTGGCCGGGTTAGGTTAGAAGGTCAGGCGGGAGCGAAGCGTAGCGAGCTCCCGCCTGGCCTTCGAGGTTATTTTTTTTTTGCGTACCGAATAAAGTTTTGCTTGTATTCATACCTACTGTTTACATACAAGAACAAATCCACCCAACCACTTCCAGGAAAGTATTAAGTCCGGAGCTAAGGCGGAGTAGGTACTGGCAAAAAAAAACATACGAGCGAGCGAGCGAAGCGAGCGAGCAAAACCTTCCAGAGCAGATCCGACGTGGCCGGGTTAGGTTAGAAGGTCAGGCGGGAGCGAAGCGTAGCGAGCTCCCGCCTGGCCTTCGAGGTTATTTTTTTTTGCGTACCGAAAAAAGTTTTGCTTGTATTCATACCTACTGTTTACATACAAGAACAAATCCACCCAACCACTTCCAGGAAAGTATTAAGTTCGGAGCTAAGGCGGAGTACTGGCAAAAAGTTGCGAATATTATAATTATTATTTACGTACCTTTCTATTAAGTGTGTATTATGTTATTTGTTTATTCTATTAAATGTTTATTGTATGAAATGTTCATTATATTATAAAGCGGGTTAGGTTAGGCAGAAAAGTAGGTTAATCACAATTAGGGAAAACAATCATGAGGACAAATAATGTTAGGTAGTACAAATGTAGGACAAACTATAATAGGCCATACAAAGTTAGGATAAATAATCATTAGGATTAACGGTCATTAGGCTTACTGACAATTATAACACACGACTATTATGGCACATAACGTTAGGATGAATAGTCAATATGGCAAGTGACATTAGGAAATAAAACATTATGGGGAAAAAAAATCATCCATACGATGTTAGGAAAACTAAAGATAGGGCATATGAGTGTTAGGACAAGTGATCATTATGAAATTAAACGTTAGGGAATGCAAAAATAGGTTAAAAAACGTTAGGGATTCAGATATAGATCCAAGAATATATATACTAACGTAAAAAGAAACGACAGCGACACTTGTGTGCAGTAACAAAACTCGTGGCTATGTGTGTGTGCGTGTCGAGGGGCGAGCGCGAGCAAGCGCGGGACGCGCGTGATGGGGAAAGGCATTCACGTGAATGCCTTGTCGAAGGATTTGACATTACATTGCCACCGACGCCCGAGTTACAGACGCTCTCGCGTCTGTGCCACAGGTCGCTACCCCCCACTCTCCATACATCGACACACGTTTTATTCAACTTTTTAATAAAGTAGATACTCGTATTTATCTCAAAGAATTCCCAACAGAATGTAAGCAAAAATACTATTCTGATATTTTTGCTTAGGCATTTTGTTGAATAAAAATATTTATTGGAATGGCTTCATTGTAGCAGACAACTCAATTTACATGTCCCCCAATCAGCATGTTTTGTGACGTTGCTCTTAAATGAAGGTCACTTTATCAAAGGTGAACATAAATGACCTATGGGCTGTAAAGGATATAAGGACATAAAGGGCAGTCAGTGTAAATATATTGTATAAGCAATTTTCTAAGATTATCTTCCTGCTGATATATTATATATCTATACTATTATAAAATTCTAGATTTGTATCGAACATTAGTTTTCTACGGAGGGGGGTCATGATTTCAGGAAAAATCTTAATAGCGTGATGCAGGATCGTGTTTTGTTTTGTATGGGCGCGCGGTGCCGTGCCAGCCTGGCGCCATCTGTTGGTCATATTTCTATGGTCCTCTCATCACGACGAAATGGCTGGACAATTTTTTACCAATTTTAGTACAGGGATAGCTGGACAACCAAATATGGTTACAGGTCACTTTTTACCCGACAACGGTGTAAAAAAATAATAAAAAAATAAATATAAATTCATAAAAACATGATGATCTTAGGTATAATACCGTTTGCGTTACTAGGTAGATCTTGGAGGTGGCTTCTTCCATGAAGGACTAAAATAAATAAGTCTCTTTTTCTTTACAGAAGTCTTCTGTATTTACGTTCATTATGATAAATGTTAAGTTTGCTAATCGTTTTCTCGTTCCTTTTATTTTATTCTAGGTGTAATCATAATTTACCTGCTTGTGACACAAAAACACAATTCCATATTTCCCCGAACAAAAAAATAAGTTGTAAAATAAAACAAAACTTCGCAGCCCCGATTCTTATCGGGACAACTTTGAAAAAAAAACGTTATCTTGAGTTATTTGATAGCGCTGATTTACGCCGAGAGAGGGCGCTGTGGCAAAAAAAGCAAACGTCGTGATGATTAATTACAGTTATCTTTTTACGATTCTGTAACTTGAACTGAATACACGAAATTGCTTAGAATGTTGGTAGACAGGTAGAAAATATATTATGTATGCTTGTCGTATGGTGGAAGATAAGGCGGCGTAAGAAAGAAAGAGGAAAGTTTTTGAAATATTTCAGGCATGATCGGTTTACACGTAAAAATAATGAAAAGCTCTCAAAATCTGGTTACCATTTAATTAACAAGTTGTACATTACTGCAGACGCCGGGAAAAAAGAGCTTGGTGGGTGAGTACGATAGAGATTCGAACCCGGCAAGCCCTTTTCACGGCTAGGGCATTAATTAGTAGTGCTTTTCTCAAACAATACAATGAAAAAAAAAAAAAAATAGTGCGTGGAGTCCCTCCGCGCGGAAGAAGTGAAACTTCGTAATGTGATAATGAAAATAGGAAGCGGTAGAAATTGATTTTTAGTGAACTCATATTGTTTCTTTAAGACAAACTTCTTTACTCTCGCTCTTAGAAAAACCTACACTAGAAACAATTGAGCCTTCTTCTATCTCAGACCACATTACTCTTCTTAATCCTGGAAATACTAAGAAAGACCCCACTTTCGAGCTTCCGCCTGAAGCACTTGAACCTTCTGCCTCCCACCCTGAAAATACAAGGAAAGACCTCGCTTCTGCCTCAAGTGCTGCTGCCGCTGTTGACGACCCAAACCCATGCGTTGTAAATACAATTGAAACTGAAAAACCTACACTAGAAACAATCGAGCCTTCTTCTATCTCGGACCACATTACTCTTCTTGATCCTGGAAATACTAAGAAAGACTCCACTTTCGAGCTTCCACCTGAAGCACTTGAACCTTCTGCCTCCCACCCTGAAAATACAAGGAAAGACCTCACTTCTGGCTCAAGTGCTGATCGGAGTCTAGTTCAGTTGACACTGGAATTAGAAAATGATTCTACCTTATATCAACTTTTAAATGGACCACACGACGTAAGTAGAAAATTGATGTGCAATTTCAACATGACTGTATCAAATTTAATCGAACTTGTCACCAGGCAGCTTCGCACGAGCTTGGCATAATATTGTTGATAACATTTACGAGTATATCTAAAACTAAATACTGTTCGTCTTTAGTTTGGCTTTATCTACCCCACTTCGTAACTTCTTTACTCTGTCTCTTTCTATTCCCCCTCCCCAGGAGCGTTGAACGCTTAACGCAACAGTGCTTTCCTACCCCCTCCACGGTAGCGTTAAACGTTTAATGCAACCTTGTTGGAAGTCGCATTAGAAGTTTCACAAAAAATACACCACTTAAAAAATTATAACAGGCTAAACAGCTGGCTTGTTGTTGAACACAGACGCCATGTTAAAAAAAAACTTCCCAGCCTAGGCCTTGAATTTTGTTTGAACTTCCTTTACAGTTATAACTCACGCTATGACGACATTTCCATTGCATTGTATGTCAAAGTGAGTAGGTACCTACAACTTGACAGTGCGTATGCTTGTATTTTTTCAGTGTCCCCGTTCCAGTTATAATGTTGATACCACCTAATGTTGATATGACGTTTTTTTTCACTTTATTGTTTAGGGACGTTGAATGTTTAATGAATAGATCAGCCCCATCGTAACTTAACCTACTTATAGGTATATCTAACAATTTACTTGTTATCCGCATACTTACTTAAATAATCGAATACAGATGTGTATACAGCCTTAGCCTCTGTCCAGTTGGACGTAACTAATAGTAGGTACATTACTGCAGAGGCCGCGAAATAGGGAATTATTGGCCGAGTAGTAATAGATGGCCGAGTGATAACGAGGCCATCTAGAGATACGAGGCCGATAATCCCTGTTCGCGCCGAGGCTTGTATAGTGCTTTTCTCAAATAAATCCAAGGAAATAATACAAATGTTCAACTTATTATTCATATAAAAACAAATTTATTTCAAATTTAATAAAAAAAAACAAATTTATTTTTTTAAGCTGTTCGGGTCAATGTTTTTGCCACCAAATGTTAAGATGATTCTATTTATTAAAAAATGACAACACCTTATTAATTAGATATTGTTATATTTTTTAACAATAAACGTGATTCCTTGTTTATTTTATTGAATATCTGATTTAATCGAATTGAATAATCTAGTTAAATATAAGAAATAAAACGTAAATATACATGCACAAACTAAGTTTTTTTTTATTGGCAGTATGCCATTGATTATCAATAAAAGAAATAAACCCCACTGAAACAAAAGACAATCTCTTTGTTGGCTACGGCCAATAATGTTGTATGAAATTCCTTTATATCGTTCTAATTTGAAATTAGAACGAATCTTCAACAATTGCTATACAAAGACGTATTTCGCGTTCTATTACCACGATCATAAGAACGACATTTCCTTGGATGTTTGAGAAAAATACATTGATATATGCCTATAAGGGTCAGCTCACACCGAGACGCGACGCGACGCGACGCTGCGCGCACATTTCGATAGAGTGACTCAAAATTATACTTTATTTACTACATTAAAAGGGACACATTTCATCGTGAGAATTCAAAATACGTTGCGCCACGCAGCGCTGCGCCTCGCGGCGCCGCGCCGCGCCGCGCGGCGTCGCGAGACGCAGCGGTGCATCGCCGGTACGCGCGGCGTGTAAGAGCGGCGCTGCGCCTCGCGAAGCCGCGCGGCGCAGCGCGACGCCGCGAGGCGCAGCCTGAGGCCGCCGTTCTCATGCGCTTGCAATAGGTAGACTGCGGGGCGGTTGGACGCGGCACCGCGCGGCGCCTCGCTGCGCAGTGAGGCGTCGTGCTGCCAACGATTCTACGATGCGCCTCGCTACGCCGCGATGCGTCCCGCGGCGCAGCGCGGCGCAGCGCGAAATCACCGGCCTCTTGCAGTATCGTCGCGTCGCGTCGCGTGTCGGTGTGAGCTGACCCTAATTATCTAACCTATTAAAATTTTGTGCGACTAACAGCGCTTGTGTTTGAGTGGTTTATTGATAGTCTTTTATATTTTTAGACACGATTTTGATTTAATATTTTTGTTTTTTACTTATCAAAAACCATAGTTTTTGTTTCGTTTAGCTAAAGCATTTCCAGAAAACCTTTATTTTCCTACCATTACATAGCTATATATTAGTAATTATGTCATTGCCATTTAATCCAACATTAAACGTATTTCGGACCGTCCCTGAGTCGCTGCTGGTGCAGATGGAAGTTTGGGGGAGGCCATTGTCCAGTAACGGACGAATTATGGCCGATGATCATGATTATGGTATATTGTAATTTTTGTATTAGTAGCGAATTGTCACATAATGAAAAAATTCAATAAATTAATAAATATTAAGGGAAAATTTTACACAAATCGACCTAGTCCCAAATTAAGCATAGCTTTTACTATAGGTACTAGACGAAGATATACATAATTATACAAATACATATATAGATAATATCCATGATCCAGGGACAAATATTTGAGTTCATGTCACTATTATTTGCCCTAGCCGGGATTCGAACCCATAACCTTAGTAGGCAGGAGCACTACAAACCGAGCCAACCGTGTCGACGTTCCATTTTTGTGTATAACCATTTACGTCGTCAACAAACGTATCGCGGCACGTGCCGAACCGCTGCATGCGCCGGTCCGGCGTCGTCCAGCGTCGTCCGGCTTCGTCCGGCGACGAATTGGCATGCATTGCGCCCGGGCTTTTTACAAGCCTATTTCAGACCGCGCCGTTGGTCCGGGACATGCGCGGTGAGCGATTAACCATCACTTATAGTTACGTCAATGAAAATGTTGAAAATGGATTGTTTTACGGCGAGAATGGACCAAAATGTTAAAACGTATAAGAGTATGATGGAAACACTGCTCTCTCTCCGGAACTTGACCTTCAAACTTTGAGTTTTCAGGCCCACCGTGAGCAACCAAGTTTCAGTGTCGTAAACCTTGAAAATCTAAAAATACTGTATAACAGATATTGGGCAGTCTCCCAAATACTGGCCAGCTGATTTGGAACCGATGATTAAAATATAACTATCCCTTCGTGTGGCAAATTCCCGCTCCGGAGACGGAGACAAGGTCGCTAGTTCAAGCCTCGTTATGGTAAAATAGAGCAAAAGATTCTGGTTCGAAAAAAAATGGAAAAAGATGGTCAAAGAATTTGTTCACCCTGCCATACACGCCAGATTAAGGGCTATGTAAGTTCTAGAATTGCATTGACATTCCCTTAGCATATAGTAGTAGCAGCTGTCACTCTATTAATATTTCGCAATACACTGCTTATTTGAATAAACGTTATTTTACTTAAATTATCATTTAATCCAAGTTATTTTCAGAAGTGGCAAATGCTGTTCAGCCCTTCAATAGAATCCTGTCTATTAACTTATTGTTCCTATTACAGATTACACCAGAATATATACATACTACCGTGTTTCACCGCCACTCGTTCGAGTCTAATGAGCGTCCGTTTGGCCAAGACTTTATGAGTTCCGCGAATCGCTTGTTCCTCTAACTTGGACCACAAGGCACCAAAATGGTTACTCCTAGTAAGCACGTCGCCTAAAAACGATATGACTGGCTCATCTGTGTATATTCCATTGTTTGTTATCGGACCCCATCGCCCGTTTGCTTCCGTCCAATTTTATTTGCGCTTAGATTCTATTTCCATTATTTGGCAATGTTCATAGCAATGTCCATAATATAGTTTACGAGTTGGGAGCAATTTTAGCTTAAAAGGAATTTTGTAGTGAAAATGGATGTACAACTAGTAAACGATTTTAGTTGAAATATATATAGTAATCGATCCAAATGGGACAATGGGGAGAAAACGAAAACTATAAGAGATAGGGAAATCTGTTCTTAGGAACCATGGCGGTGACGTTAGATTTAAAAGTAACTTTCATTCATTTTTTTATATAAGGGAAATTTATTGTAAAAGTCAAGTTAGTTTACTACTGTTAATTTTTTCTGTAACTTTCAAATTGCCAGAGAACTTTGAACCCGACTAAATTGAAGCAAAATAGAGTAAAGCTACAACACTTCCTCTTCTGCGAAAAAAAGCGAATCTTTAAACAAATAGATATGTTTACGCACTCACCAATCTCGATAAAACAAAGAACCTTCCTAAGCGGGACAATAAAACCGCATACTTGTATAAATCAACGCAACAAACATGTAACAGGGCGCAGTAATAACGCATGTTCCGCCATAATATTCGCGCCGCAATAACATTAACTCATGGTACTGCTAACTTCCCATTGCTTATAATCAGGGCGGTAGACCAATACGGGTGGAGTATAGCGGGGTATCGCTTGAAGGTACGCAATCTGCCTTCGTTATTCACCTTTACTTCCACAGACATTATATCAAAGTACCTCAAAATTTGCTGTCTCTTGGCATTACCTATACTTCTGTGGATTCCTATTTCTGACAGTAACTTCAGGGGTTGATCAACTATCTTCTGTTGCTCATTGCCATGATTAAAAGTACGATTATTGGCGGTTATACTTACAAAAACTTTGTAATTTATAAGCCCATTCTTATGTAGACTAAGTATTTTCTGGTAATACTAGTTATAAAAATTAGCTAATCACTAACTGTCCCCTCGGTCACGGGATAGAATAACGACAAGAAAATGTTGACACCCCCAAGCATAACTCACTTCATTGTCCTTTGAGTGTCCTTAGATCGTGTGTCTTCTCATGACTCTCATGAGGATTTGCAATAAAAAAACGGGAAAAAATCTTGTTCAAAAACTGTCTATTTATTTACCTCGATGTTTTGAACGTGATGTTACGATGTCAGCGTCCATAACAGCTCCATATAAAAGTAAAGCATATAGATAAAAATGCAAGAAAAAAAATGCAGTCGGCGGTTAATATTTTGCGGTTTCAACTGGCATCTCTGGATGAACGCCTTAAGTCCGCCATAACCCAGGGAGCTAACGGGCTGCTTGTAAAAACCCGCAGTCGGGGTAGGCAGGGTGTAATAACACGACAAGCCAGCTATTTTGACTAACTTCTGACCATGAAGTTACTAATACACGCTAATATACTTCAGAAGAATTTCGAAATACATATACCTACTCTACAAGCTGGACAGAAGAAGTCACCAATGAGGAAATAATGAAATAGTAAAACAATGCAATAGTTAAATAATGAAATAATGAACTTTATTCTGCAAGAAGGCCACAAGGGCACTTTTGCATGTCTGAGTCTATCGGCATTTCACAAGAGGAGACCACTGGCGTTTCAAAGGAAGTATTGGAAAGGGGAGTAGAGGAAAATGATAGGCCATTTATTGCGACACGACGGTCTAATACAGAAGATAAAAGAGGGAAAAATTGAGAGAAGAAGAGGAAGACGAAGGCCGAGGATTAGTTATTTGGACCAGTTAAAGAAAAAGATAGACGTCGCGTCGTATCGAGAAGTGAAAGAACTAGCGTTAAGTATAACGGGCTGAAGAGAACTGCACCGACAAGTGTAAAACTCTTAAATAATCATGATGATCATATACCAAGTTAGAGTTTTAAGCTTTTTTTAATTGGAAACTGATCTCAGGCTGATAAAAGAATCACACCTTTTCCTAAAGCACTAGGAGATTTTTTAAAAGGGTGCTAACAGGACCCTATTACTACGCTTCCGCCGTCTGTCTGTCCGTCTATCACAGGGCTGTATCGTTCAAACCATAAGACTTGAAATTCGCATATGTCTGCAGCCGCTAAACCAACAAATACTGAAAATAAAAAGAAGTTAAAATTAAAGCGAGTTTTTCTGCTCTAATGGTTAAATGGTAATAAATATTCTTTTCTTCGAATCTTTACGCATAACTTTTAATTTCGAAAACCTACTTTTCCGGAAAAAGATAACATGTTCGGGATCGCGATATAACCTTAACTTAACGTACTTTTATTGACGACCTCTAATTATAAAGAACTGATGATGTCTGACTAAAATTAAAATGAAATGGTTTAAACACTAATACCTAAATCTTGTTATTTAAGAATCCACTTAAACTCACTTGTTATTAGATAACTTTCTGAGATTTTTATAAAGTTAGTCTAGTCATTACTTACTTAGAAAGTAATTTTAATACAATTTGCAACTATTTATAGACTTCTAGACCAGTTCTAGATTTTTTTGTTGAATAAGTTTCACGATGTTTTTCGACATAGTCGAGAAAGAATAAGAAGTGAGCAGCAAAAATTACAAATTTCAAACATTTCAAAACAATCTCGCGAGGCACAGATCCACCTTGTTCTAACTCTTTTTAACCATGTAATGTGATATAGGAATCTTGGGAATGATTCAGAAATTAACTCTTCGAAGATAGAACACGAGGAACGATAATAGGTATGAATAAATTGCAGAAATTAAATACACGACGTCACAGGGCGAAACACAGTGCATTTATAAATACCTTATCCAAACATAGCAGCTCGTCGCCCCCGTCCTCTTAGCAAAAGGTTCTTCATTACCTCCCAGACGAGGTAATAGCAGGGCCGACACACGCGAGCATATTATAACCTCTTAATTTATAGAACGAAACTAATGAAATTCCTGAGCAAAGTTTATTGCTCGCGACAGCCCTAACAATTTTCGGCTGCTCGCAGGGTTGACTCTAATCGTTTCTTTAATTATTTCTGAATTAATGTTTTG
This sequence comes from Apotomis betuletana, assembly GCA_932273695.1. Classification (NCBI taxonomy): domain Eukaryota; kingdom Metazoa; phylum Arthropoda; class Insecta; order Lepidoptera; family Tortricidae; genus Apotomis; species Apotomis betuletana. The sequence continues at coordinate 25,670,417 of OW026303.1, read as the reverse complement.
TCTTTGGCACGGTAATTCTACCGGATATCCGCCGGAATGAAATATCTTGCTAACAAGTGCGTTTCGCCAATTTGGAGGAGAATTCCTTGTTGTAAAATTGGATTAAATTCGGCACGGCTTCTGCGGAAGGGAAAACAGGGGTTTTTAGCAAAAGGTGGGGTTTTGTCGACATTTTTGAGGTTATAAAGAATGTAGATTTTAAATGCTTTAGAAAAAGAGATTTTATAAATGAATCCTCTATAGTGAACGTGCACGAATAACTAATAAAAATTTCACACTTTATACTCTAGCGATAAGTACACATAATAATAATTTCAAGATAAAAGAATTGAATGGTCGGCACAAGTTGGCAGCACCTTCGTAGTGCAAGTTCCCTTATGAGTCGTGCACTGTCTTCATTACTATTAGTCGTGTGCTACCTTTCAATGGTTTTCTAGTATTTAAGCGATTTTGTTAGTTTTCTTCTCATCGTTGCCTATGTCATCCGCCATTTTCTGAGATGCTTAATAGACGTAACAGCTAAAATACATGTATTTAGTACATATAGTGACTAAAGATTTTGGCCAAAATTTTAGCTCGGCTAGACGCGCCACGGGTATATAAAAGTATAATCACTAAATAATATAAAACAATGTCACTTCGCTGTCTGTCTGTCCCTATGTATGCTTAGATCTTTAAAACTACGCAACGGATTTTGATGCGTTTTTTATAGAGTGATTCAAGAGAAAGGTTATGTATAGTATAAACATGCATAATTTATAAGCATTACACCCATGAGAAGCCGGGGCGGGTCGCTAGTTATGATAAAACAGAATATCAGAGTAGAAATAAAACTGTAGCGCACTTAATATAGTTATTTAAAATACACTAGGATTGTCACAGCTCTCGAAAAAGAGTCAATTAAAACGAACAAAATGAAAATTGAAATGATCATTAAAATAACTCAACTCCTGACACCGTTGCCAACTTAATTGCAAAACAAAGAAACATTTCTTGCTGAGCGTCTACAAATCCCGGCTTTATTAAAATTTCGTCTAACAATGATGTCTGCAAAACGCCGACTAATGCGAAAGGGTAAGACTGACAGACAGATGTGGCGCTGCAAGTCACTAGATGTAGCGGAGACACGTTTAGAAAACAAGGTATTAGCAAAAAAACTATTAATGAGGAAAAGTTTTCCTCAACAGTAGTTGTTTAACTTAAATCACGATATTCTTGGCAACTGTAAAAGTTCAGGTGAAGTAACTTCATAAGTTCTCACTAGACGCAATGACGATAAAATCAAGATTAGACAGAGCTAAAATTCGTTTACCTTCCAGCCATTGGCTTCCAGCTCCGTATCATAATAATAATGCATTGTTATCCTATGAAATACATGCTTGATAATACAGCTGAGAACGTTAGGTAACCGGAGAGTAGGTCAAATACTTGAAAAATTAGAATCAGCATCATACATTTAAGAGTCAAATTCTTGTCGGTGTTGCTGATGAAGTATGTAGTTTTCTCCATCTAACTCTATCCATAGCCACTTCCTTGTCTTCCCTATACGATATGACGTCTATTTTCTTCTTTTATTTATTTGATTTTTGGCCTTCCTCTTCCTCGCTTCCCTTCAACTTTTCCTGCTATGATGGTTTATAAAAGCATCATGTCGTCTACGGTGGCGTAACATTTTCCCTCTCCTATTCTCTAAGATTAGAATACAATCAGAAATACAGAAACCACGGTAAGTGAAACTAAATAAAAGTTTGCAAAGAGAGAGAATGTGGAATTAGGACAGGTACCTAACCTCCTCAAAATCGCTATCGCTTTAACTTTAGCTACATACTCACCAAAAAGTTTCAAAGAAACAAACAGTAAATTTTGATGATGAATCATTGAAAGAATTAAAAGGATTGCTATCGGGGTGAAAGTTGCGACGCAAATCATCGGAGTAATTGCTAAGATTGGAAATTAAAATTGTTCGGTTACTTTCAATTTTAAATTGGAACTTCCCTCTTTGAGTGAAGTTTGGGAGGGATAAATGATGGATTCATTTTTCGTTTTGTCGGCGATTTTGGAATTTTAATTTACTTACCTCTTATTTGATTAATACTGTACGAAGATTATTGAGCGCTTTATTTTCTTCATGAAACTGAGTGTTACAGAATGAGTTCAGCTGTTATAAAGTTTTAATTTGGGTTAATTGAATTGTGTCATATAAAATCACGCTTAATGATGAGATTCGACCTTTCCCTTGAACTTGGACAAAGTATATTATATAAAGATGTTTGCATATTTTAATGTTCTGAAACTCTTCATTCAAGCTTGATCATCGTCATAAATTTAAGAGCTACACTCTTATCGGAGGAGCAACTTCAATGCATCTCGTTCTTGAGTCTTCTCCTTGACTGCCTGCACCTTTAGCACAACTGAGACACGCGACTCTTTCTCGCGTGAAATATACTACCTATCTCTTTCTGTACAGCTCTGTCAGAGAGTGACGGGTGATGCCATGTCGCGCGACATGAGTCGCAAACCATAATTGTGCTAGACGGGCTGGTACGTTCACCTTCTCCTTTATTTGGTCCATGTAAGCTGTCGTTGGTCTCCAAGCTTGATAATAATACACACCCCAGGCCAAAAGTATGGAAAAAAGCTTATATTACTATACGAAGCTGTGATTTGTTTACGGAATAAATTACATAATTACACCAAAAAATTACAATTTAATTCAATTTCTTTAATTCAGATTTAAAATGCATATTATTTGTTAGTAACAATAACTTACAAAAACCTAGTGTTAGTATTATTGGAAAAAATAAAATAAAATAAGAGAAATTAATCACAGAGTGTGGACGGATCCATCTCCGCAGGAGTGGAGATAATAAATATTCTAAAAGTCTATAGCGCAAATTCTGCCTCTGAAAATTACCAGTACAACATATTGTAAAAAGGCAATAAAAAAAGACGATATACACTTTCTCCTAGTAAGTAGGTATATATTGTTACAATATTATGATGTTTTAATAGTGCACGTTTTATGTTTTTATCTTTTGAGGGTGGCCTAATAGTTACTAACATTTACACAGTGAATAATTTTTGGAAACTGAAATATTAAAAGAAAAAACTTTGTTTCCATACTTTTGACCTGGGGTGTATATTTCTGGATTATTCATGAGTACGCAATAAATAATCGGATGGACTGACTTTCACATTCTGAACCGATAAAAATCTGTCACAGTATAAATTATTTAGCTTCATTCGTATTCAATTCGTATACAGACTAGAATGGGTCTAGACCAAGGATAGACGTATTGATTGATGCAAAATGTCCAACAGCATTGAATTTAGAATGTCTAACCAAAACGTTCAAACTATTTTCTAGGTATAGAAGAGCGATGGCGATGACCTTGCCAAACCTTTCTTTAAGATTTCTTCTAAACCCTTTTATATTTCCAAGAATTAATTCTATCTGCGAAAATACGAAAAATGTCTCATCTAATTTTATGAGTTGGCATTTATGCGAATGTTTCTGAACAATGAGAAAATCTGATATATGTCTTTTATTTTTAGGTGACTATTTTTATAGATCTAGACGGTGAAATACGTTCGGACTCTTTTCTATTTAAGCTAAAGTTCTGCCCACTTATATTAAGTTTTATTTGTCATTTTTATCAGTAGTTAAGCATTATGGACTTACAATCCCACCCCAAGGCATATAAGATTATGAAGAAACTGATTAAAAATTCAATGACGTGAGAATGGTTTCGGTGGTCTAATCGGTAAGACGCCCGTGTTGTCCCGGAAACGCGGGTTCGAACCCAACCTGGGACATTTTTTTTTTAATTTCGACATTGTCAGGAGGTTCATCTCTCTACCCTTATCACCGACAGCTTTGGCCTTGTCCCGCTCTGCCGCCGGCTTAAAGGTAAGTAAGATTTAATTTCATAATAAGTGTAAGCTAAGCAGAAATTTATAAAATATATGATAAATTCCTTTTTAAGATTCCTTACCCAATGACGGGATCCTATTACTAATCGTCCGCTGTCGGTTTGTCTGTCACACGGCTGTCTTCTGTTAAATTTTCGTATATTATGGGTATAATAATTAACCCTTTGAACGCCAAGAGCCACTAAAGTGGTCATGTGCTGTCGTTCCTACCACGCCTACGACCACTAAAGCAGTAATGGTGGACGCTGTCAAAGCAATTTTCCTGCTGAGAGATAAAAGGTATATTTTCGCTCTTTCTTTTTTCAACTATTGGCGTATCAAGCCACATTTTGACATAGGAGGAATAGCGTTCAAAAGATTAATCCAAAAAAAAAAAAAATAGTCCCCCCCATATGAAAAAAAAAAACAATTTTAGGGTTTAAGTACTACGTTTTTTTGACTCTTGAAATTTTCACAAAATAATTGAATTTACTACGATCAATATAACTACAACCCATTTGATATACTGGCTGCATAAGTACAGTATACAGCCCTTGTACAGCTACTTTAAGTTATATATCCATTTATATGCATTTATGCAGTCTGTATGCTACTCGAAAAATACTAAAAATATGTCTTTTAGTTAATAGTAGGTACGTAACCCTTCGTGCGCGAGTCACACTCACACTTATCCGGATTATCATCGAATCTTTTTCAAAGTCAGCACGAAGAAGTGTCGCACGAAAGCCTGTTTTAAAATCGGTAAAACCCCCACAGAACCGCAATCGCTAACTGTCGTCGCGATGCTGGATTAACTGAAAGTTATATTAACCGGCTATTAATCTCAATCAACACTAATCAGTCTAACTAACCTCGTTACGAACTTCGCCCACTAATTAGCACGTTTACAATCTTTTACTTTTCCATTGAAAAAGTTGAGTGGTTCGAGTTTAAGTTAATGCCTTTTAAAACAGTGAAATGAAAATGAGCGTTATAGTAACTAGATGGCAATAATACTTATTTATTCATTTACTAGCTGCGCATCACTCATCCCATGGGAACACTATTTTATTTTGGGATAAAAAGTAGGCCGTCTTAATTTCAACTACAAGTACCAAATTCTATTAAAATTGGTCCAGCCGTTTGAGCGTGAAGAAGTAACAAACGTACAAGCACACTCACAAATTTCACGCCTTTATAATATTCATCTAATTAAATTAAATTACCTTCAAATATGCCTAAATAAAACAACGGTTCGCACACGGACAAAAACTGATATTATTTTTACTCATTCATCTTTAAATTTACAAAGAAACAAAAATCATCAATAATACCGTTCCACTGATTATATTTTGCGAGAAAATGAAATCGAGGCAAGCACGCACCGAGGCAAGCGCGCAGCGAGGCGCCATATTGTATCGTGGCAAATTCGCTGGGAGCTCGCGGTGAACTCGCGGCGAATTCGCTGCACGATCGCCTCTCTTTTTAACTCGCTTTCAAATCACCAGTGCAGTGTGCTGAGGATCTAATGATTTGCAGTAAATAAACGAATAGATAGAAAGCAGGTAATTATAGTATCATGAAATCCAAATATAGCTACAATATTGCGAAGCAAGTCAAGATTGTGTCATTTTTTTTTGTTTATGCAAATTGTACCTACATTTGTGTATTATTTACTGTACTGAGATACTTGTGTTCATTTTGGTAATAAACAAATTCTTATTTTATTTTTTATTTTATTGATGCTCTAGGTATAGGTATATTGATGTTTTTAGGTATGGAACTTTAAAAATAGTTAAACTAAATGAAAAGCTAAGGTGTTAGCAAAAATATATCTAAAGTTCTATTTGAACTTTTCTGCAACTTTCACGAGCGGCCGCCGAGGGTATTATGAAAATAAATTACTTTGACTTTGCTAACTTTTAAATTGCTAGAAAACAAAGCAAAGTAAATGGAACTAACTAACTAAAAACTGAACTCGTCCAAACGTAACGAGTGAACTTGGAATGGTAAAATTTGGATGATAATCAGAATTATTTTAACTTGTAAATGTTGTCTAGCTTGCCGCAAAATCAACAAAAACCTAAGACGTAATAAATAGATGCCTTTTCTCACAGTCTGTTTTTTTCGTAAAAGGCACTTTAGTAATATGATTTGCTAACGATTATGTTAACCACCTTGATATGTAACTCTTAGCGATAATAAATTATCTATTTCACGTAAGGTAACGTGGGGTAATACTGACACAGTTTATTTTCTAATGGGATAGGACTAACAGTTAGTTAGTTATTGGACCGCGGCAATTTTCTCGGGGTGATCATCTTACCTTATGTAATAAGTATCTTATTTTAGCAAAACATTCTCAAAAAACTTAACGATGATGTTTAAATCTTAGAATTATTTAGTAGCGGAATGATTCATCCTACACGCATACCAACCGTGCACATGTATTTTGGCCTTATTTAACCAAACGTGTCCTAGCTTGTGACACATGTTACATTTAACCCGGCGTTAACCTAAACCTACATAAAGTCCCAGTTTTCACTCAGGCTCGGAATTATTCAATACATACGCTCCTAACAATCGTTGGGAGCACGTGCGTTGCAAATTTACTATGTCTTATACAATAAGGTGTCCTCAAATGCCAGGGAGGATAGACCTGTTAGTTATGAGTAATCGCACGTTTTTTAATGGGCAGTTATAAAAGTTGATGCAAAATTCAGATTGATCTAATACTCTATATTGCACACCTCACTTACGAGTATACCTTACAGGAGAAATAACAACAGGCAGTTTTATCGCTAAAGAGCAATCTCTAATATTTTACATATATTTTCTTCGCTGGCACGACCATGTTAAAGTCAACTCGAAAGTGTCATACAAATCGCTTCAACCAGCACAAAAGAGAAACTGGACAGAGAACTCAGGAAAGTTCAATTGCTCAATTGTTCCAGGACAGTGAGGAGGCCCGACCAATTAAGTCACCAAAATCTATTGCTTTAACAGATCTAAATCCTAAAAACGGCATCTTTAGAAGAGCAGTTTCCAAGCTCTTCCATCTCCTCTGGAAGGACTGGATTCCCAAGAATATCTTGAAAGCCACTCTTTCGAGGAGGAGGAGCATGTCGATGACGACCAATCGCCACATCACTAGCCACGCGCCACATCATTAACGCCGCGCTTGGTAACACCAACATAACCATCTTACTTATCACTCGGCACACATAAGTATTAAGCTACGACAAAATGTAAAATATTATTTCATTTAATATTCGATTTGTGTGAGGTTGTCTGAAATTTATTTTTATTTATTTATTTAAAATATTATCTTCAATAGTTGTTTTCAGTCAAGGCAACATCACTAATTGCTTTTGGCTTTCTATGACTATACAGCGTGGGATTGCTGCTTGAGTCATGGGTACCCTATCGAGGGGTCTTAGTTTTATAAATATCTTTTAATCTTACTTTAGTTTTAAATGCTTAAATCTCAATCCTTTTTGACTCATAAAAAATAATATATTTATTGTTTTGAGACACAGACATCCACTGCTGAACATAGGTCTCCCCCATAGCTCGCCACAAAGTGCGATCCCGTGCTGGCCGCATCCATTGACTGGCTGGTACCCTCTCGAGGTCATCCGTCCATCTGGTAGAGGACCGTCCCACACTGCACTTTACAAACGCCCGGTTTCTTGAACAATACAAATGCGCGGTTTCCGGAACAGTAAACAGGCTGGTTATCCCCGACGCAAGGTGTCCCCGACAGACGGTAAATTATGTATTTTACTGTGTTCCGAACCAATTTCATAAGCCGAAGATTGCGATGAGGCGATGTGCGGCTTTATTTATTTATTAAGGCTTAGATATTTGATTTGGGAGTAGGGAGTTTGCATGCGGTAAGCAAGTGATAAAGATGGCTATAGTACGGTGAGTCCCTACACACAGCTACATACAAATATGTACCAAGAACTCTTTCTTGCAAACCGATGCTTACTTATGGTCTTTTTATATTTTGATTAAGTTCATACGTTTGCTACTAAACCCATTTAGGAATTGTATGAAATAACGAATAATAAGAACTTGAGAAACTTGTTAAAAACCATTGAGAATAGAAGAGGAAAGATGGTTGGACACCTGCTACAACCCGATGATTATATGAAAATTATCACGAAAGGAAAGATTGCGGGAAAGAGGAAAAGATGAGGCCTAGGAGATCTTATATATACCAAGTAAGTATGGTTGGGATCACGGGCAGAAATTAGATGAGGATGGCGTGAGACCGATCGTTGCGGAGAACTTTGGGGGAGGCCTTTGTCCAGCAGTGGACGTCTATCGGCTGATATGATGATGATGTAATTATTAGGCTCACTATATATTTTATTGTAAGGCCATTTTATTATATTGCCGTGATGTCTTATTAGAAGTCGGGACCAAAACGGTTCTTTTTCAAACTGCAAAGTTTAAATATCCAAAAACTTATCAAGTGTAAAATTAATTTTGCGCCGTCGCATAGTTCACAACTGCCGGGCGACGAGCATGAAATAGGAACCAGGAACTTACTGGATTCTTCACTTTCTTTGGAGAATTTTGTAAAGACATTAATAGAGATGATTTTCTATGCTTAAAAACATCTCGAGTTACATACTTTGAATATTAACAAACCTATTTTAGAAGTACTAGTAGTACCTAAGTATGATTTTTATATTGTTTTAAAGTTTTATAATGTTATCATTGTGTTGGTGGGAATTCAAATTGACATGGTATTTCAACCATGGCATAAAATTGGTAAGAGCAAGTACAAGTTCCCGATGTGTACCCAAAATGTACGAAAGAATTACAAGGAATTTTCGTTTCATCAACAAGTCGGGACATTAATGTTTTTCTTTTTTTCTCACCACGTTTCACTAAAATTGGAAGAATTAAAATTAACTCTAATTAATAAGATTGCTGTGTAATTACAATGTCGTGAAACCCAACCGTAAATTTAAACACAGTTTCTGTATATTTTAACTGTCGAATAAATTGATAGTGTGATTGAGCCAAAAATAATTAGAAATTATAGTTAAAGATGGGAACAATATCTTTTAGGAAATATAGTAAATACACTCCATTTTTTAAATGAATTGCAAGTTGTACCTATGGTAAGAAGTGATCTGTAGCTATGTCTGTAAAAGCTATACCTATATTACTTATAGGTTTGTAACCGTTAACCTTTGTCCACACTAATTAACCGGTAAATTTGGGGTACTCGTTATGAACGTAATTTTTTTGTGCTTTAAGACTTATTTCGTAGATCTAGTCATCGTCATCCGATCATCAATAAATACGGCAAAATGTCTGTATTAAGGAGCTATTTAAAAAAATAAATAAAGCGGTTACAAGCCAATAAACACTTCACAATCTTCGAAATGCCTACATACTTAGCAAGCGCCCACACACGCTCCTCCTCACCTTCCCTCCATTCCTTGGCGCCAAAATTAATAAGCGCTTCACACTTGACGGCGCAAAGCGATTTAGCGAAAAACGCGAGTTTCGGCCAGAAGCGCAAATTGGTTTACAGCGAGCATCAATTAGCGATGGAAGCGCTGGGTTTCCACTCGAGGGGCTCGTGATGAAAGAATTGTTTGTTGTCGGATCGTGTGTTGGGCGCTTTTGAATTGATCTGCGATAATATGTAGAATTTCATTGTATAGGACGCATTATATGCTGGAGATAGCTTATATAAATAACCTAAATTTAAAAATTAAAAAACCCCAGATACGAATAGCTGGTCATAATGAGGTCCTCATTTTAATTACTGGGATAAAACGACTAAACCTGGGGGCCTATGATGATTGCGTTTATCACGTGATAAATAACTGACAAAGCATCTGTCACTCACACTCGCATTTTGACAAAACGTGACGGATGCTTTGTCACTTAATTATCGCGTGATAAAAGCAACCATCATAAACCTCCTGAACATAACAATAAAATTTAAAATTCTTAGCCTGAATATTTGCTGAGATCGTGTCACTTGATTGGGACAAGTGACACGATCTCAGGAAATATTCAGGTATTTGCTGAGATCGTGTCACTTGTTCCAATCAATGCTGAATATCTTAGAAACGATTGCCGGTATTTTTACCAAACATAGCTAAAAATTGGGCAAGTGCGAGCCCGACTCGCGCATGAAGGGTTCCGTACCTATACATATATATATTATAATCTATAACAAGTTTGTTGTATGGGAGCCCCCCTTAAATATTTATTTTATTTTATTTTTAGTATTTGTTGTTATAGCGGCAATAGAAATACATCATCTGTGAAAATTTCAACTGTCTAGCTATCACCGTTGTTGATATACAGCGGTGACAGACGGACGGACGGACGGACAGCGAAGTCTCAGTAATAGGGTCCCGTTTTTACCCTTTGGGTACGGAACCCTAAAAACCATCTTGACAGACAAGGCTTTCGAATAAAAAAAATCGCTTTCAAATCGGTTCGTCCATTTAGGAGCTACGATGCTACCAATAACATAAGCCTATAGCTTACTGTTACTGTGGGGCTAGATAGATGTGTGTGAGGTTGTCCGATATATATTTATACGAGTAGCATCCATTCTAAACGTTATACTCGGCTAGGTATAAAAGCATTGTCATAAAAGCATCAATTTATTTCGCCTCCAAAACCTTCCTGGCCCTAGCCGGATAGCATCCAAGATTTATCAACCAATCTCGCTTTAATCAAGAAAATTAATTCGAAATTAAGGGCCCTGCGAACAATAAACAGCCCGTAATTAGCAGGCGGAGAGATGGAATCCCGATGAATTCTCGCGAGGCATCGTCACTAGGTGAAAATGGAATTCCAGATTTTTTAGGTTCGACCTTATTTTTGTAAGTAGTAGTTTGCGTCTATTGTATACTAGCGACTCGCCCCGGCTTCGCTCGAGTGCATAAGTCATTAAGTCATAAGTCATTTATTCATTGAACAAATATAATACAATACAATACAATACAATACAACAACACTTTATTGCACACCAACAAGAAAAATATTACATGAGAAATCTTAAATTAAACAATGGTAGACAATAGGCGGTCTTATCGCTAAAGAGCGATCTCTTCCAGACAACCTTTGGGTATACATTATGTTTGAATGATTATTACGGTAAGACACAGCACAGTTTCAATTTTACAATAATTGTGCTATTCCATACATATACCATTTCATTCGATTTCGTTTTAGTCAAATTTTAATAATGAATATCATGTTATGCTATATTATGCATGTATTATGCATATAAACCATTCTCTTGAAACACTCTATCTACTTAAACAAACCGCATCAAAGTCCGTTGCGTAGTTTTAAAGATCTAAGCATACATAGGGACAGACAGACAGGCAGCAGGAAGCAACTTTGTTTTACACTGTAACTAGTCATAGTGATATGACCGCGATAACGATCATTGATATTTGTTGTTTTGAATGTAATTTCAAATATATACCTGGAATTTCAAATAAAAATATTGTTTTTATTAAAGCGGTAACGCCTGCTAGCGTAAACCAAATGCATCAGGTTCAGTGGTCTAATGGGTAGGACGCTCGTGTTGGCCCGGAAAGCCGTTGGAGATGCGGGTTCGTACCCTGCCTGAACCATAAATTATTGGCAACATATATTTATAAATATCACGGACCGATGAGAGATTTTCGCAAGTTACCGTCACTTGGTCAAAATAAAATTTCTTATATTTTTAGGTTTGACCCTATTTTTGTAGACAGTTTCCACATAAACAATGTGTATATAATTATACATATATACACTTAACCTTCATAGATATTTTTTTAATTTTTGTGTTTTATGTTCAAATACTTTACCATTTTTATAGAAATATGTTTATTTATTTATTTTAATAACACATTTCAGGACTTACATGAAGTGTATTTTAAAAACTTGTAGTCTAGTCAAACTTAGCTTTTAATTGTAAGTTAGGTGATTTAAAAATCGATAAAAGCGTAAAAATTATCATTTTTTTTAATCACATCACATTAAATATTTTCTTGGTTGAAAATAACTTACCTTTAACACAGATGTCTTTGTTTTCTGAAACAAACAAAACCTTAAATTATTAAATTATACCCCACATATTGAAGTAGGAAGAACTTAGATATTTATGCACAAAATAATAACATTAAATTCATAGCTTCTTAAGCTATTTTTATTCCATGCCTCTTAAAATTGATGTCGAAATAGAAAATGAGCGATTTGTCCTAGCTCCTTAAGAAAAAACTAAATGATATATTATGTATAATTATGTAGGTACATGAACATAACTCAAAAAGAGTATTATATTATAACAAGTACGGTATAAGACCATCCACTCCCGAATCCCAATAAATCTAGTCCAGACATTCCATATTCAAAACTTACTCCGAATCCAAGAAACTTCATTCATTTCATTCACTCGTCATTCCTCCATTCAGTTCCTTATTTAAAAAGAATTTTCTAGAACCGACGCACGCTTTGAGCTTGAGCTCATTATTGACTCATTTCTTTGAATGCCGTGAATACGGTAGGTTCATTAGGAAAAGCGAGTGTGAGGTGCAAAGGAATTTTTCATTTGGAGTCTCATTGAGCGAGGATTGAGTTAAGAATTAATGTTTGACGTGTAACTCGACAAGATTAAATGCATGTACGTTTACTTACTAACATTATTACATTTGCAGGTTTCTTAACACATTACACCTGACGTGTGTATTTCGATGATTATTTTGAATATTCCAATATTTTAGAGGCCTTATTCCTTTAATTTTTTTTTTTCATATTATGACTAATATATTTATCAATATATTAGTCATAATAATATGAAAAAAAAAAAAAAACCAAACAAGTGAATAATACTTTTCCCTGAGTTCTAGTTAGTTACATTTCATTCTTTCATTGCGTGTTTCAATTTTTTCAAATTCGAGTAGTTTTTGAAACAAAAATTAACAATGAAATATTCAAAATGAAATGAAGTGAAATTATTTATTTGCTTTAGATATGGTACAGATAGATGGATAAAAACATATTTTAAGCACTACTGAAATATCTAACCAGCAATGCTGGCATGCAAAAAACGTATCTACAATAGAGTCTATAGCCATAAAAGTTAACAAAAAAACATATCATGTCAAATCAAATAAGCTAGCCTTAAGTTAGATATTTTTTATTGTATTTTTATGTGACATGGTTTTTATTTAAATAAAGATTAACAATCCGCTAAAAATAAACTGTAGGATTTAAATATACATAGGTACCAATAAATCGCAATGGCCCTGTTCTAAGTTGTAACATTGATACTGTGTTAAGAAACATGTTTGATCATAGAGAAAAATCTCTAAAACAATGAGCATTTTTGAACGGATAAAGAGCCTTAACGATATGATTATTTTCATATTTAGTAAATAAATTACTAATAACGTTTTCTTTTTTTTTTATGTCATAAGGGCAAACGAGCAAACGGATCGCCTGATAGAAAGCGATTACCGTCGCCCATAGACACCTGCAACACCAGAGGAGTCACAAGTGCGTTACGGCCTTAAAGACGTGTGTCATGATTATTTCAATATTTAATCATGTAATTTTTTCAATATCTAGAGGTAATTCTAGCATTATATTGATTGATTTTCATTTGACCGAGCCATTTTTTACAAAACTGTGATTATTTAGAATAATTATAAAACAAACTTCACCAAACCTACTGGGTACTTTAAAGAGATGTTTAGAAAATCCTGAAAATATTACGGATATCCGGAAAAAAAATCTTTCGGACAAATGAAAATTTGGCGAAACGTTACAGATGGCAAACGATGTTTCGAGGTTGAGTAATTATAGGTAAGCGATATTGTAGGCATCGCCGTTTGCACAGAAAATATCAATGTTACTAGACAATAATGAACGTTTAAACAATTAATATGTACATAGATCAAAGCTTAAAAAAAAAATAAAAAGGGGCTAGCTGGTTGAAGAGACCGGCAATCGAACCCGGTACCTCTGTATTGCCGGTCCAGCGCGTCAATCACTTCGCAACCCTAGCTCCAGGTAGACCTGACGAATTTTTCCTTATGCTTTGTGTGTCGATCTTTGCATTGTTTTATTTGAAAGGTTTTTACACCTTAGCGACATCTATGTTAATACGTTAATATTCACATCTTGCCGCACCACTTTACAGCGGTGAACGAGCAAGCGAGAGAGGGCGCTGTTAGTTTTATACATTTATGAAACATGTAATGTCTCATAAATTTAATAATTAACGTTACTTTTTTGAAACTGATTTCAGTTTTCTATTAAGTTCTACAGTGATCAAACATTTTTCACATAATATATAGCGCTATCAACGGAAGACCCTTCTGAATCTCATTAATTTTATTAAAGCCATAATTCAAGAGGTCTTTGGGCGCCAATATACACGCCTTAGCACCCGCCTGGCTTGTACCACTTACAAATCGTAACTTGGGTGGAAGAATGACGTAACTAAGTATGAAAATCACAGTTAGATAAGACTTTTCTTGTCGTTTGTTATCTCGCTTAAATTGGCGAATTGGCGATGTAACCCTCGCTTACCTGAGAAATTGCTACAGGAACTAATTGAGATTTTGCTTATTATAGCTACAAATTCTCAGTGATATTATTTATTCGGCCAATCTAATTGACAACATTTCAAATTTTCAAACAGTGTTCAGCTACTAATTTTATTAATTTATTATCATAGAACCCGAAACTATTATTTTTATTTGTAAATACCGACTAGTTTTAATTTTTTTTTTAAATGTGAAAGCTGACATTATTTTAAGAATCGGCTCTACATGACGCCACCTTGTGGAAAACTTGACAGTCTCAATGCATTATAAAGATCATTTTCCATACTAAATCCGCGTTAGCAATAGTCCGACTGTATGACTGTACTGTATGTGAGCTATGACTAATTACTGATCATCATCAGCCTGTTTCATTCCACTGCTGGACATAGGCCTCTCCCATGGCACGCCACTGAGCTCGATTTTCAGCTCTCGTCTTCCAGTTACTACCCGCTGTCCTACGAATGTCGTCGCTCCACCTTGTTACAGGGCGCCCTACACTACGGATCTACTACTACTACTTACTCATCGCTTAAGCTCTTTCAGAATGACTAACTTTTCAAATTAATTTTCATTCACAAATTGGAATATTTTTAGAAAGATGTAAAAATGTGGTAATATTTCATTTTCTGTCTTTGATTTGGTAATATCGATAAAAAGTCTGATTAAAAAATTAAATGTTGTCAATTGAACCATCTACTACATCTAGAGTTAAATTTAAAGTCAAAGTCAGTGTTTTTTTTTTGTGAAACATAGGTAATGGCTGCATAAATTACAGAGATGTAATTACATTTCATAATGTATCACTATGTTTTGCCAATTGGCGTACAAAAACAATGAACATATCTGAAATCCTGATAACATAGTATTAGTGTAGAATATCCGGCAAGTTTAAAACAGTGAAGAGGTGTTATATGAGCATTTTAACCCTCTTATTGTAGTCTGCCAATATGTATATTTATATGGATAAAGTGGGATACTTCCGCCATCACTGTTTGTGTCAATTTGCACTTTTTGTTCTACCCCCCCTGCACGTTAGGACAAATGCAGTTGGAGATAAAACTGTCTACTGCCTACTCAAGGGAGGGAAAAAAAAAATGCAATATAATGAACTTTATTCTGCAAGTAGGCCACAAGGGCACTTTTACATGTCTGAGTCTACCGGCATTTCACAAGAGGAGACCACTGTTGAGAAGAAACGCCGAAAGAAACTCAACAGTCAGTAATTTTTTCAGAAAGCATAAGTACTTAACTATTACAATGATATGAACTTAACTATACGTAGTTCTACAAGAAAACATATTAAAAGTGTATTTTAAGACATAAGTGAGGAAAAGTGTAAGAATAAAATAGAAACTACAAGAAAGCCAGACGGTTTATCACAATTTATGTACGTTTGATATGCTTTCTTATTAGAACTGTGTCCCTTAAACTAGTTAGGTACAATCTAAGAAGGAGTCAGCTACGCGGTTTCTGGTTCAGGCCATGCATTTTTGTCTGTCAGATAGACCTCTACTGTATAATATGCTTTTGACATTAGAGATTTTTTTAAATAATTTTTGAGAGATGGAAAGGCTAATTTTAAAACATGATCAGGTAACTTGTTATAAAAATAAATACATTGGCCTAAAAATGATTTACTTACTTTACGAACACGAAACTTTCTAATAGCAATTTTATTTTTATTTCTAGTGTTAAAACTCTGGACATCGGAATTTTTTGTAAATGAATCTAGGTTTCTAATAACATACATAATACTCTCATAAATATATTGGGACGCTACAGTTAAGATGTTTATATCTTTGAAAATGTCTATTAAGGAGTCACGAGAATTTAGGTTATATATAGAACGAATGGCTCTTTTTTGTAGCACAAATATAGTCTGAATGTCAGCTGCTTTGCCCCAAACCAGAATACCATATGACATGACACTATGAAAATAACTATGATAAACTAAGCGAGCTGTATCAACATTACTCAATTGTCTGATTTTCCTAACGGCGTACGCCGCTGAACTTAATTTACCTGCAAGCACTGCTATATGTGGACTCCATTGCAAATTACTGTCCAATGTTATACCTAAGAATAATGCCTTATTCACTATTCCTAAACATTCACCATTTAGTAATATGGTAGAATCTACCGCCGTAACATTCGGTAAAACAAATCTAACACATTTAGTCTTCTTGGCATTTAATAGAAGATTATTAGTAGTAAACCAGTTAAGTACTTTCTCTAGTGTGCCATTAATTTCCGCATAGTCGGTTGATTTCCGGTGAACCTTGAAAATTAATGATGTATCGTCAGCAAATAGTACTATATTACAAAGATTATCTACTTTATATACATATGGTAAGTCATTTATATAAACCAAAAATAGAAATGGACCTAAAATAGAGCCCTCTGGCACTCCTAGCTTAACTATAGCTCCATTGGACTGGGTTCCATTTACATCCACTGTTTGCATTCTATCACTGAAATATGAAGACATAAGGCTTAAAGCATTTGAAGACAGACCATAATGTTCTAATTTCAAAATGAGTGTTCCAGGATGAACGCAGTCGAATGCCTTAGAAAGGTCGCAGAAGATCCCAATTGCATCACAAGATTCCTCCCAGCTGTCATAAATGTGTTTAATAAGTACAGATGCTGCATCAGTCGTGGAACGTCCCCTTGTGAAACCGAACTGTTTACTAGAGAGTAATTTATTTCTATTGAAGTGTCCTAGTAGATCTTTCAACATTAATTTTTCGAAAACTTTACTTAAAACAGGTAGTATAGATATCGGACGGAAATTAGTCAGATCACTCAAATCACCCGATTTAAAAAGAGGTATGACTTTACTAATTTTCATAAGATTTGGGAAAACTCCCTCTGCTATGCAACTATTGTAAATCAAAGCTAGGTAAGGCGCAATTGAAGCTATGATATGATTAATTATTTTTACTGATGCTCCACATAAACCCTCTGTTTTCTTTAAATTGAGTGATTTAAATGTTTTAATAACATCTACTGTATTTACTGGACTAAATTGAAACTCAACATCACATTTCTTACAATTAGCACAAAGTAAGGTATGGGCTTCGGACGCAGATGATTTTAAACATTTTGTGGTATTAACTGCAATGTTGGAAAAATAATCCTCGAATGCCGAGGCAACATCATGATTTGACATAGTCTGCCCGTTTTCTCTGACAATGTTGACTTGGCAATTGCGAGTTTTGGATTTACCAGTTTCTCTGTTAATAACATTCCAAATAGTTTTTACTTTGTTGTCCGACATTTTGACTTTAGAACTAATAATATAATTTGCTTTTGCGGCTATGCACACTTGCTTAAACAATTTTGAATAGTTCTTAACATAGTTCAAAAAATCTGCGTCCTTGTTCACTTCCTTCTCTGCATACAGTTCATAAAGCCTGGTTCTGCTTCTATGAATTCCTACAGTAGCCCATCCACTAAACTTTGTTTTTGTAGTCGACCCAGAAATAGTTTTCTTTATGAAATGTGTATTAAATTGATCCATTATTATGCCAAATAAATCTTTGTAAGTACTATTTAAGTCATTACATGAAAGATGTAACATACAAAGATCATTATGAATTTCATTTTTGAATGATTCCAAACGATAACTAGTTATGGGTCTGCATGCAATAAAAAAACGGAACCCTTATAGGATCACTCGCTTGTCTGTATGTCCGTCTATCACAGCTAATTTACTCGGAATCTACTATACTTAGACCGATCCAGTTGAAATTTGGTACATCTAAATATGTAGGTCTCTGACGCAAACAGGGACGTATGAAGTAAATAAATGAAAAGGTATGGGAGTACTAGAAATAGCATAACTGTGGCATGTGACTTTTTGGCGCGCGACAAATACTACCTGTCACCTTCCTTTCAATACCGTGCGAGCACGACAGGTGATGCTGACTCGCGCAAAAACCGAAGTCGCGGCAAGATATATGCGAGCCCCGCTGGTCGTGTTGTTACAAAACATCTCAATCAAACACGGGAGCTATCATTAGTTACATCGCATTATCCGATCGTTGCGCTGCAATAATTCACCTTGTCAGATGGTATTAATCAACAGTTCCAACACCTGAAGGATCACGTGTCGGCGCCGACCATGCTGACAATTAGTCGGTGAGGGGTGCCTGTGACAGCGGTGAGCGGGGTCCAGAGCGGAGCGGTTAGCGGTCGGATGGTTTAACACTTATCAGCAACTGGCCGCAACTTTGTTTTCCACGTTCTACACCTTTTAACACCTTTATAAACCTCACGCTCAACGTATTTAAAAGTACGATGATTAATTACGACCAAACCGAGGTATGAAATCAACCAAGGTATGTTGATGGTGGTGGTTCACCCATATGCGTACTTTTTTCTGTTGGTATCTACTTATGTGTTCCCTTGTTGTCCACCGCTATTTAAAAATTGTATTTGTTTTATTCCTTTTGTAAACTTTTATTGATGTGCCATAAAGTATTGTAGTATGGTATTGTATTGTTGTATGGACACGTCTTCCTCCAAGTTTTTGCTCGATTGTAAGGGAAGCAACGACAGGACTCGATGGAGGATGAATCATTCACTCCAAGTGTAAGTCACGAGGGAACGACAAGAAATAGAAATGAAATTAATGAGATTCTTGGGCCTAGCACGAAGATGCGTAATGGATGGCTAGAGGTCAAAGGGAAAAATGATAACCGGTTCTTGGTCAAAGCTACAATAGCTATCACATTACCCTGTCCATCTAGCACGCCCTGCCTACCCTATATTACCACTGTAAAGCGCTATTAAAAGGCCTCACCTGCAAGCACACAACACAACACAACGTCTACATATAAAGAATTTTGTATTCTGGGGACACTGGTCCAACACTTTCACCAGAGCTCAGACACAATCAAAGGTTAAATTCCAAGATTTCATTAGGTCTAGTCTAGTCTTAATGCACGTTTTTTGATAATGTCTTGTTCTCTAAATGCCTATTAAATGATGACAGAAAGCCGCTGGCAACCTTCTGCCTAACTTAGCAGAAGCCTACGTGTTACAATTAATCTAAAAATGGCCCCACGATGCCGAAGTGGCGATCATACCCTAACCTCCCCACTAAACAGAAAACCTGTACTCGAATCCTCATTGCTGTCATACGCCCCCCGCCCGGCCTACACTTGATAGATGTGTGACTTTAACTTAGTATCAGGTGCCAACTAGTCGAACCCAGAACCATTACTTGCTAGCTGCATGCCCAGAACGCTATGCACCTCCAACCACAGATCATAATAAATCTGCGTTGCTTTGATACACTGTAAACCTCGTATAATTTCCAATTTCAAGGTATCAAAAAGCCCAAGTTCCCCGCTATCAGAAGGCTAGTACTGGGATCCTCATCGCTGTCACACGGCCGCCGCCGGCCCGCGCTCGACGCATGTTAATCAGCCAGATCACGGGTAATTGCCGAGTGGAGTGTGAAATGCGGGCTTAGCGAAATTATCTGCAGTTTAGCCTGATTTATACGCGATTAAACCGTTCCTTTCCGTCATGGCATTCTGTTTTCGGAACTGTGTTAGTGGACGATGGGAATTGGGGTGCTGTTATTATGCCGGTGGTGAAATCAATAGCCGCTTGACGTGAAAATGGTTCTTGTGGATGCCGTAGTGGTACCTTATTTCGATATTCAACACCAACATCTACCTGAGACCTTGATTGTTACGGTGTTATGCCTTTTTGCCGAATTATTTTTCGTCGAATATTTCATTTCATCAAATTTTCACTTCACCGATTTATTTTCCTCTGCATATTTTTTCATATTTCTTGAGAATATCATCCTATATCCACAGTAAGCGATCCTGTGGACCTGACCAAAGGCGTTGTGGAGGGAAAACACGCTGGGTTTTAGTGGGTGAACCGGATCTGCCCGGGAGCCCCACATGCTTGTTCCAAATCTCCGATCGGACGGGATGCGTAAAGCTTCCCAACGAAAAAAAAAATTTTGTTTTATAAAAACCTCAATATTGTCAGTTAAACTCGTGAAAAGTTCCATAAAAACAGTCTAGCTTAAGTTCCTTCCATAAAAATATAAATCAGTCGTGAAATATTTTGTCGTCGTGTCTTAATGAAATCGTTGAAAAGTGTTGAATGGGATGCCAGCGATCGCCGGCGTCAATTAGTAGCGGAACAAAGCCGGGCGGTGGCACTAGACGAGCCGAGTGCAGCACAGTCAGCAAGGTTGATAATTGTAATAACGTTGTTATATTTATTTTCATTTAGATTAATTTAACGAAGATCACCGTGTGCACAATAGTGTGTATAACAATAAATACCAAGAAATGAAACCCACTAAGGAATATGCGCTTGAAACTGATAAGGATAAGTAATATTTTACTGGAAACTATTTTGGTTTAGTATCATGTTATATTTCTAGCTTGCAATCCGGATATTCGTATATTATGATAAAGTAATTCCCATATTTAAAAAAAGCAACCCTTTGGAAGTAAACAACTATAGACCAATGTTTATATTGTCTGTCATCTTTAAGACTTTTGACAAATATTTGACAATCCGCATGATAGTAGAGTTGCTAAGCCGCGAAATTGTGCGCATCGGGTTACAAGCATGAAATTTTTACCACACATAGAGCGTTCCACGGTGATTATTTTCAGATGTGGAGGGAAGTCAGATTCGTCCTCTGTGTGGTGAGAGAGCGGGGTGAAGAGGACCAAGTACTGCTCCTTTTCTTTTTTTTATTACTGATCAGTAAACGCTATTAGGGCTTGTGCGACATCGTTTTCGTGTAAAATAGACATGAGCTATTAATTTTTTATGTTATTTAAGAATAGTTTCTTATTAAAATTTGGGTTTATTGCCGAAAAGGTAAAAATCACAATAAGTTTTTTTTATTCAGAACAATAAATTTGTTATCTATCCTGAATATTTACAATTTAAAAAAATATTACTAAACAGAAAATTTAATCTTGTTTTTAAAAATGTATACATATTGGGCACATCTGATACAAAAAGTACCTTGAAAAAAATGTTGATGTTAAGCTTAGCCTGCGTGCTCTAGTACATTTTGTTAAGTCGCGAAATTGTGTACATCGGGATACAACCACGAAATTTCTACCACAGATAGAGTATTCTGCGGTGATTATTTTCAGATGTAGAGGGAAGTCAGATTCGTCCCCTGTGCGGCGGGAAAGCGGGGTGAATAGGACAAAGGAGTCCCCTTTTTCTTTTTATATTACTGATCAGATAACGCTACTAGGACTTGTTTGGTATCGTTTTCGTGTAAAACAGATATCAGAAATTTATTTTTCATGTTTCATGTTTTTTATTTTTCACACAAAAAGGTATCCTTCACGAAGGAACTTGGACATAGCACTTCCAAAGGCCCATTCCGCGCTATTTAGAAATAGCATGAACTACTGACGATTAAAACGTACACCACCTATAGATGAGTCAATAATCAACAAAGAAGTCAGATAATCTTACGGAATTCATACGGAAGCTGAAAACACATTTGAATGAAATACGTTTCACAATTTAGACGAGTATTTTAGGAAAAAACTAATGACTTGTGTAAAAAATTAACTAGTGTAATTTTATTAGTCACCTAAATACGTAAGAAAAGTTATTTGTATATATAGAAACAATTTAAACTAGAATATATGTATATACATATATACCTAACTAAACTTAACTATAAATAAAAAACGGGCTCCAGATCAGGCCGACCGAGAGGGTGCACGAGGCTGGCCACATTACCATTACGTAAGTATATTAAGTCCTCACATACACATTTTATAGTTTTTGTTTTAACTGTCCTATGTTATAAAAAAAATGTAATGATTATGGTGGATTTTGTAATTGTGCCGACATAGGTACATATTTTATTTTTACATTTCAATTTAATGATGTACTATGTAGTTTAATTATTTGTTGTTTATGGATTTAATATTGGAATCTGTAATTTTATGGGAATGAATTTAATGTTGTTATTTGTAATTTTATTGTTGGATTTAGTATTGTTCATTACAATTTTATTGGATGTGGTTGTAAATTATGTAATGTGAATGTTTATAAATTGTTGCATGTTGAAATCGATTAATTGCAATAAAGGCAAAATACAATACAATGCCACATTTTAGAATGAGTAATTTCTAATAAATAAAATAATTATTTATCTTAGGAAGAATATAAAACAGTGATTAGGTACATCCTCTTTCTAAGCGGAACACAGAAGTGTTAAAATTGTAGTCGTAAAAAATATGAAATGTCAATTTTGACATTTCATCCAACGTACTCAATTCCGCAAATCCTTGTCCATTTCAGGTGCGCTGCGCCTGTCTCGCGCCCCGCGTGAGCGCGCCATGGGCGTGTCGGGCGCGCCGGTCGTGCGGCGCGCGCCTGTCACACTCGCCCTCGTCCTCGTCGTCACACTCGTCCCGCTGCTAGTGCTGCTACTGGAAGTGCATCTACCGCCGCCTGCGCCCACCCGCCGCCCGCCGCCCGTTCCCCAGTTCCAGGCAGCGTCCGCGCATCCCGCCAACCGCACCGCTACCCCCACGCATAACACCACGGCGTACCAATCCTCAGCTGCCGACGCGCAACCGCCCGATGAACCGGCGCGGATTCGCGACCTATATGTGCCTGGGCACACGCGCCCGCACCCCGAGCTGTGCCCCGCGCTGGGCGAGCGGGTGCGGCTCGTGATCCTCGTGACATCGGCGCCGTCACACGCGTCGGCGCGCGCGGCAGTGCGCCTCACGTGGGGGCACGCGGCGCAGCGCACCGACATCGCCCTCGGCTTCATGCTCGGAGCGTCGCCGTCGCAGTTCCGCGCGGCGCTCGACCGCGAGGACGCGCTCTACGGCGACCTCATCGAAGGCCGCTTCGTCGACAGCTACTCGAATCTGACGCTCAAGACGCTGTCGATGCTCGAGTGGGTGGACACGTACTGCCCGCGCGCGCCCCGGCTGCTCAAGACGGACGACGACATGTTCATCAACGTGCACAGGTTGCTGCGGTTCGCGGAGGCGCCCGGGCGGGTTAACGCGACCAACACCGTGTGGGGCAAGGTGGTGCGGCGCGGGCAGCCCGCTCGCTCGCCGGTTTCGAAGTACTACGTGCCGCGGGCGGAGTTTCCGGGCAGGGTGTATCCGGACTTCGCGACGGGCCCGGCGTACCTGCTGACGGTGGACGCGGTCGGGCTGCTGCTTCGCGCGGCGCCGTCGGCGCGTTATTTGCGGTTGGAGGACGTGTTCGTGACGGGCGTGCTGGCGGAGCACCTTGGCATCCGCCGCGTGCACGCGCGCGTGTTTTACAACGTGAAGGTGCCTCTGCGCCCTTGTGCCGTGCAGCGCGGCGTCGCCTTACACATGGTGCGTTACCACGAGCAGTTCGACCTGTGGCGCAAGCTGCTCGACCCCAGATTCAAGTGCGGGCGGCCCTTCAATCCGAGCTGGGACCAGTCCGTCGAGCCGAGCCTGGACGAGCCCATCGAGCCGAGCCTGGACGAGTACTTCGAGCAACTCCGACTTCACTCGTCGCAAATGGGTTCCTACGCAGCAAAACGTTTCGCTCGTTTTCACATCTCCATTTAAGATAAAAAATATTCACATATTCGTTCGAGACATATTAGGCGTTAAAGGCAATTTTGTTGGCTAGAAGATACCTTAAACTACATTGGTTTCAGATACTTAATTACTTGTTTATTTCATGAAGTCTGTATATTAAAATAAAACGCTGCCGACGCTTCACTAAAGGCATACATAGAAGAGTTGAAGTAAATCGCAGGTGCAGTACGATGTGTGATTTCGGCGGTGTCGACGTATTGTCTACGACACCTATCTAATACGTCGTACGATTCGAATGAAAATAGCGAACTATCATTACGGTTGCTGCCAGGCGGAATGCTGGTCTGAGATTTTCAGTAATAACAATATTCAGCTTTTTTTAATGAGTTTTTTATTATATTTCTGCCTAAAAGCGTTCGGTTTCCCTTATTCACTTGACCTGATGAAGTCAGGGTAAATATTTAAAACTGTGGGCAACTTTGTCTATAGAAGAGAAAAGTGTTACAGCATACTTTTAACTTTCTGAACATACACAGA
Organism: Apotomis betuletana; assembly: GCA_932273695.1. Taxonomy (NCBI): domain Eukaryota; kingdom Metazoa; phylum Arthropoda; class Insecta; order Lepidoptera; family Tortricidae; genus Apotomis; species Apotomis betuletana. Next base: position 25,645,795 of record OW026303.1, on the reverse strand, counting down.
TATTGGGAAAAATCTAATACAATCCCCTTCAAACAACTTTAATTTCATATTTTCTTCGCATACATACTCATAAATACTTACACAGATATAGAGGAAACAATTCAATTCGATATCCTTGAAACAGCTTTATTATGGTAAAATATCTTTAATATCTATCTTTGAATTACTTATTAAAGAAATCCTGTACAAACTAAAAAACACTGTTTATTTCAGGAAAATATTCTTTTTTTAATATTTTTTCTTGCCTAATTTGAAGTTAAAATATTGTGCGCTCAGGAAATCAAACTACCAATATAAATGCACAAATAAAATTATTTCCATTTTATGTATGTATGTTTAAAATAAAATCGGAAATTTAAATCAGAAATTATCGAATAAATACAGTTTTTATAATAAGTAGACTAAACCTATCTATTTATAAAACGAATACTAAAGCAAAAAAAATATTATTTTTTTCCATCAGGTTTTTATTAATGGTGTTTTTATCTAATTACACTGTACTTTAGCTTTTATTAAAAAAATACAACGGATGATTATAAAGTTAAACGCTGCCGACGTTACATAAAGGCGCGCACACGAGACAGCGGGAATGAGACGCAGGTGCGGATGTATTGTAATAGTGCAATACGGCGCGTCGGGAACACACGGACGTAGACGTGTGACGTATTAGCGATACGGATGGAAACAGCGAGGCTTTTATTACGGCTTAGTTTATACACAAAGTTAGAGCCATGTAGGACAAGTGTATGCAGTTGGTAAGTGTTCGCGAATCCATTCATTTTGGACTGAAAAACCTGGGTTTGCGGACACTTACCCACTGCGTAGGTACACTTGCTTCACATGATAGACCGGGAGATAGTGACAGAATTTTCTTGGTCATTTGTAACAGTATGGCGGTTCTTCAGGGGTCTTAGTACGCAATGACAAAAAGAAAAATGATGGTCATAGCGCTGGTACCGGCGGCCCAATCGCGTGGGCGTTAGTTGAACTCGTCGGATAAATTACGAGTGTCAAACGATTTGTACCACAAAAATTTTAGTATTTTCCGATAGCCCATAAAAAACATGTAGGCGGTAGTGTCATGCCATACTTCTCCGGTGTGACTTACAGCCCGCCATACCGACGCGAATACGTTAATTAAAAATAAAAAAATTCAACCATTTGTACCAGGCTAATTTTTGCACAGTTAATTATCGCCGTGCAGCCATTTACGAAAATCACCATGCCATACTTTTCCGACGGTTCTAAATGGCCGCCATACCGCCGAAAATCAGCAATTTTTTTTTTTTCGCCAAACGATTTGTAACAGTATTGCATTTGGATTTTTGGAAAGTATTTGATAAAATGTGACCGTTATCATATTTGCCATACTTCTAGTAGGGGGAAAAAGTGCTGCCATACTTGAAAAACTTGATTTTACAACGGGTTTTCAAGGTGCAAGACATAAAATCATTTGTTACAGTATGGCATCATTGTATTTGGTTCGTTTGGATGAAATTCTACCTAAAAATAATGAATGAATGAATGAATGAATGAATGAAAATTTATTCGTAAACATACACGAACTGGACAACACATTAGAAATTAAATACAATAAAATAAAATTCTAGGTGTGTATGCCACGAAAAGGTCACACCTCAGCATAAATGCTGGCCCTGGAACCAGCGCTGGTCTTCCGGTGTAACCTATAGGTGACGCCACGGGGAACCGTACACACACGGCCGCACTCTAAGACTGAACGCAGCTTAAGCGCATACAGTGCCAAGACAATGACATTGACAGAAAGTGCTGTCAATGTCACTGCAGACCGTTAGCGAAGAAGAGAAATGAAAAAAAAAATCTAAGAATGCAATGCCCGTATGTGTACAGCACATTAAAACATTCAACAAATTACATTTTACAACTTAGGTACAAAAGTGAAAGACAGTTACTAAAATTACAATAAATGTGGATGTGTAGGGAAATAACTAAATTTTATATAAAAGAACAGGGAGAAACGAAACCCTGTACAGTATAATTATCCCATACTGTAACCATGGGGCGGAAGATTGTCACACTCGAGCAAGATATAAAATAATAAAAAAATTGGACCAAATTGTTACAGTATGGCATTTCAAATTTTCGAAACTTGAAAAAAAAGTATGGTTTGGGAAAATTACACCGTACATGTGAAAAAAAATTATATGCAATATCAATATTAATGCAGTTTATTCCGAAAAATTTACAGACTTTCGAGGTCATCTAAGCCGAAATCCCCGGCATGCTCCAACTCGTTTTCGTCGTCCTCGTCGCTGCTTACTGCATCAGTATCTACAAATCATTTAATTTTTTCACACAAGCGCAATACACAATCGCAAATCGTTAACATAAAATTAATTTCTTAAATATTTACCTTCGCCGCCTTCATCTTTCTCTTCTTCATCTTTTTCCTCTTCATCTTGCATGCAACATGGGCACACTATAACGGTCGACTTATTCATACATAGAACTCCAATTATTGCTATGTAGTTGTGGGTCGTCTGACAAGCAGCTGCCGTAATACCTGCGTTGCCAGACATTGTGTCTCACAACACGATGAGCCGAGATCTCTCGAGAAATCGTTCGAGCGATGGTAGCCGTTCAATATTATACGATATAAACATCTGACTATAATTCAAGATTGCCGCCACCTAGATCTTTGAAATTTTGTATTTATATTCGTTGAACCTCAAACTTACAGGAAAAATTAGTGCCATACTGTTACAAATCGTTCAAAATACGAATAAAATCTTACAATTAAAAAAAATATTATATCACATTCGCCACCTCCCACAGGTATGGCATTATCACACTTCTATTTATCATCATTCAGGAGCTGTTGAAAAAAAAATTTAGTAGTTGAATTTTTTTATTTTTTATTAACGCATTCGCGTCGGTATGGCGGGCTGTAAGTCACACCGGAGAAGTATGGCATGACACTACCGCCTACATGTTTTTTATGGGCTATCGGAAAATACTAAAATTTTTGTGATACAAATCGTTTGACACTCGTAATTTATCCGACGAGTTCGACTAACGCCCACGCGATCGGGCCGCCGGTACCAGCGCTATGACCATCATTTTTCTTTTTGTCATTGCGTACTAAGACCCCTGAAGAACCGCCATACTGTTACAAATGACCAAGAAAATTCTGTCACTATCTCCCGGTCTATGACTCTACTCAATGGGAAATGGAGCGAGCTATGCTCGGAGTTTCCTTGCGTGATCGAATCCGAAATTATGAAATACGCAAGAGAACTATGGTTGTAGGTGTAGCTCAGACAGTCGCCAAACTTAGGTTGCAGTGCACGTTGCTCGTAAAACTCGTTGGGGTAGAAAGGTTCTTGAGTGGCGACTGTGGAGCGGAAGACACAGCGTGCAAGGCCCAACAAGGTGGACGACGACCTGATTTAGATCATGGGCAGAAATTGGACGAGGGCACCCCAAGACCGCAACTTTGGGGGGTGCCTTTGTCTAGCAGTGGACGTCTAGTCTAGTGAAGTTTTTATTTTATTCTGTACCTTTAATGGTCTTTTCCTAACATTCGCCCGTGTTACGAAGCTTAGCCTATCTGTTTTAGGTGTATTTTTTTTCTTTATTATTGACTTAATTTGAGCCAGGATCAAATAATTGTACCTCAATGCAATACCATAAATTCAGAGGCGTGACTGGAATCAGTCTCTATTATGATTACATACAAACACCAAGATAAATAAAGGATGAGTATGAATAATACTATCACTGCTCAGATTTTGCGCAACATCGTGTTTGGCCACACAGATTTTAAAAGTAATAATTTACCTCATGTTGTGTTGTATATTCCTTGATGTTGGAGGTGTGCAATAAAGAGTATTTGTTTTGTATTGTATTGTATTGTATTGTATTGTATTGTATTGTATTGTATTACCAATAAATATCTCTGGTTTCTGCCGCTTTTAAGAACGATAGCGCTAAGAAACCTTCCTCGCCTATCTTCGGAACAATTCCTTTAAAAATACGTCCCGAGGAAATGCATTTCAAATTCCTTCAACTTTCACAATCTATTGGCAAGACTTTTCAAAGAAGTACGGGTGAATTGTAACAATTTTTAAAGTACACAGTATCAGATAAAAGCGTAAAAAATCTTTGAGCCGTCTCCCACTGGCTCAGCCATTGTTACCTCGTAGACAGGTCTTTTTTCCTGTCGACGCTTTCATTTCTGTTTGGCGCAAGGCACAAGAACTACGCGTTTAGTTTGTAAGTGGGTAACGTAGATGTCGGCTGTGAAGTCTTTCATCGGCTTGCCTATTATGATTAGCGGTGTTACTCGTTCCAAGATGATGGGATAAATATTTTAGAAAAAAATATAATTATAGTTCAAGAATAGGTAAATTAGAAACCTGTAAAACTTGCAACATTGGTTAAATTTGTAAGTCTTCTCAGACATAATTAAAATATATACGAAATGGGTTAACATCGTTGAAGTCGAATATCGCCCGATATGTTTCAAATAGGTCCAAGATTTTCACCAGGAGAGGAGATCAGTCTCATTGGCGGCCAATCAAACACTCGATTCGATTCGAAACCAGTTTCAAGTACCTATGTATTTCAGACTAGCTCTTGCCCACGACTCGTCTGGAGGGAAAGATACAAAAATTATACTATAATTTCATCTAAATTGGTTCAGCGGTTTAAGAATGAAAAGATAACAACAGACAGACACACTTTTACAAATATAATATTAGAAGTGTCTTTATTCTATGATATTAGTATGGATTGGATTACCTAGTTCCTATTATCTCCCTTGTTGCCAGTCTATTTTCCGCTCCTCCTTCTAACTTAGACCCTCGCCCCATACGGACGTGATCCCTGGATGCACAGATCGCTTTGAATACTCGCGCGGGTGCAATCGACGGTACGATCGCTAAGGCGATGCGCGTGCTCAACCGAAACGTCCTAACTCACCAAGACCCAAGCGTCTCTTACGCCCTTTTCGACCCAGGCAGGTCAGATGCGCATGCTTCTTTTACTCTCTGCAAAGGATATTTAAAGGAATTACCTAATTTGGAAGAAAATGTGTTACGGTTGCTTGAAAGGAACACGTTTTGCAAATGCTTTGGTTATATAATGGTTGAAGGTGATTTCAAATGCAAATGGTGTAAATGGCGTAATGCAATAACTGAAAATATTTAAAGTGCAGAGCTGTTTCTCCCAATTTGTGGATATTTTATATGGGACAGAATGTTTGGCTACGTATGAATTTTATACAGTATTTTTAAGAGGATCAGTTAGCGTAAAACAAGACATAAAATAACACTTATATGTATACTTGTAAATTATATAAACAACTTTTCTTTTTAGACTGTGCTCTCCTACGGTTGACAAAAAGAAAACGAATGTTTATTATTAATAAATTAACACATTTCACGAGAAGTTTGAAAAAACTCAATGCCTTATCACAAATTTAAGCCATTATTCCCAATTAATTGAACATTTACATAATATTAACATAACATTAGTTGTTACTTAGATGCAGATAAGCTACGAGCTAATCGCCTAGGATGGTGTGGGCACGAGCTGCGTAGAGATACATAAATAGCCACGTGGCAAAAAAAGCGTTAAGGATGAATGTGGAGGGAAATAAAAGAGCAGAGCAAAGAAACGGTGGATGGATTGTATGAGAGATGATATGGAGAAGAAGATATTAATTGATGAAGTGGCGAATGACGGGGAGGAATGAAAGAAAAAAACATGTTGCGCCGACCTGCGCGAAAAGCGGGCTGTAAACACACATAGTACCTAAGATTGCAGGTGTCTGTAATAAGCCATGTAGTTCTGGAAATATATTTAAGACCACCTGAATAGCAATTATAATAAATGACTGACTGATTGACTGACTGACCCCAATTAAATGGGATAAGGTCAAGAGAATGATGGTGATTAATAATTGTTACTAAGGCTATCTACATATGTGATTTGAGCCTCAAATAAACATTTTTGGTTTCATAAATATAAATATTGACACAAAGGTAAATTATGAAAGAAAAAAATTATGTGCAATCTAAGCAATCAAAAAAATAGAATCGATAAAAAGATTCTATCCAAATATTTTTGATTTCAGTTCATTAACATACAAGCACGTCTTATGATTCTTCTTAAAAGTAAGAGGAAAACCACAAAATTAAACAGTCGATATCGGATAATGATCTCAACGTCCGGATCCCGTAGACAGTCGACGGAGCTGATTGAAAAGTGAACGGTGGCAGACGTGGCCGAAACGTCGCCGAAATTTACTTCTCCTTGCCGCAGTGAATGTTGCTCTACTACAATTTGTCCTTCGCTAAAATAATGTTCCCTGACGGAGTGTGAACAGAGTACCAGAGAGATATGGTAAAGCACTGCAAACGCCCTCATTAATAAGTAAAAGAGTGTACGACTAAGGAGAAGAATTCCATGATGAAGGTCATGTTGGATGATTTTTGATGGTCAAGTGAGGTACATCAGTTTAATGGGTCACTTTTGTTTCGGATTTAACTAACTGATTTGTTAATATTAGCATCTCGAAAGGTACGATTAAACTAAAAAAGGTAATTGAACTACCAAAACAAACGTCTATTTTTATTATCTCTTGACTGACGGTCATCTTAATTTCACCATTTGGCGCGTTAATTTTTTTTTCTACTAAGCAAAACTTAAAAGATGATACATTTTTATCATTCTGGTTGGATCCCTGCAAACCTTGAGCTTGTTTAACATCTGAATTTCTAGCTACAATTCTATCTAGCATCAAAAAAATGTAATCAAGAATGTCAGAGCACAGATTTTAGTTTGTTTAGCGATGTGATGAATAACAAAGAAAAATACGTTCAAATAATGGATTCTGTCATGGCGGACGGAATAATACAATTTTGGTTACCAAGGGTCTACTGAAAGATATTATTATGTTTGTGAACTGATTATTTTAAATACATGTATTTTTTCGGTGTTATAAAATTGATCGTATAGAATAGACTCTCTTCTACCTATATCTATACTCTAAAATGACTACTATTACAGTGCATTACACTAGGTGCACGCATTTTATTGGTGATACTAATAAAATTCCTCAAAAAATAAATACAGCGGATGACTAAATTTTGTACGACAAAAATAAAGTCATGAGGATGAAGCCGCAGGCAGTAAATTATTTAAAAAATCAAGTAGAGTATCATCTCAGCCACACCGCCCGATGGGAGTTACGCGATCTTTCATTTCGGTCCGTAATCGCTTGTATATGAACACTGCACTTTCTCCTTAAAGACTCAGTGCACTGTTTAGTGAACAGAGAGCATTTTATTACAGCATCTTGCTTGCTCTGCATCTATCCGGGACAGATCCTCCCTTTCCTTACAGTACGAGACTGAGCAAATGGTGCAATTGACTCGTGGTGGTGATGGTGCGCATTCGAAAAGGGTTACACTGAAATCAATCTAACTTATTCGGAGTTCAAATAACTAAAAATACCTACATGTAGTTGAACATAGAACCGAATCCTTTTTTTTAAATCGGATAAATGACATAGATATTTTCTGAAAGTCGATAGTCAGTAACAAGTAGTGACAATCTGTAACTTAGCTGGTTTAAATGCAATTAGAGTAACATATTGTATGATATTTATAAAATGTAACAGTTTATATTGTTTTATTTAAATAAGTGATAGCCACGGTCATTCAATACTTTATGCAGTAAAGTAAGTACTACAAGGGCACTTTTACAAGTCAGACGGCATTTTCCAAGAGACCGCTGTTGAAAAGAAAGCCAAAAGAAACTCAACAGTCACAATTTTTTTCGTAAAACATACTTAAAGCAATTAATCACATTAATGTTATAACTAATTGTATTGGTAAGAAGATGTAAGTTGCATACGGTTATCCAACGATCACATCCACTCGATTATGATCACAGTACCTACCTAAAGTCCCAATTTGTCATATTATTTAAATATTGTATTAAGCGGTTTACACTCATGTGAAATTGTCAGGAACGGCCCGGAACGTTTCGAACTCGTATGGAGCTCTTCATCAGGGACTGCTACCCATACAGTCCCGCGATAACTTTGTCACTCAACTTGGTGAGTGTAAACCGCTTAATACAATATTAAAATATGTCTCACGAAAGTTTTAATAACATTATTGTCCACTTATTATTTTAAAACGCCCAACGTTATCCGAATGAGATTCACTCCCATTTTTCATTTCAGTGTCTGTAACCGCACGATGGACGTATTTGAACACTGCGCTCTTGCTTTTTATAAGATATTAAACCTATTGCCTGGATATCAGCTTTTTATGACTGATTAGATAACGGTCTTACTACTGGTAGATAAATTGCAAATAATTTTATTTATATTTTAAGTTGTATCATTAGTAAAGTCTCTGGTTGAAAGATTGAAAGGAGGAGAAAGAGAGGAAGACCAAGGAGAGCTTGCATTGATCAAATTAATGAGAAGGTGAACGTCGTGTCGTACAAGGTTGTCTAGGAGAAGGCGCAAGAACGAGATGCATGGAAATTTCTCCACTGACAAGAGCGTAGCTCTTAAATTTATGATGATTATGAAGTCTCTGATGTTTAATCAAAAACACACTTAGACAACATGGTAAAATTCCCATGTAGTACGCCTTCGTCGTGTTTAATTACCATTCTGGTATGATTTATCTATGTACCAGTCACCAGCAAAAGTACTTAGCTAAGCATAACACGCTCACAATGATCTGTAAAACCCTATTCTCTAGATAATAGAGTCCATGTGCATTAATATGAATATTAATAATAATATTTTACTTTTTATATACATTATATTGTAAAATTTATTTATTTAATCTTTATTGCACAAAAGAAAACTTATCGTACAAAAGGCAGACTTAATGCCATGAGGCATTCTCTACCAGTGAACCTTTGGGCAAAGCAGAGAAATTGTGCCCTATCACACCTTTTTCCGACTAAATAGTTAAACAACAAAGTTAATAGAAACGCGTATTAATTGTTTTGTATTATCTACTTTACAGCTAGTTGTCATTTGATGTAGTCATAACTATCAGTCATATCTCTTAAACACCGCCCTTCCATTTCCATCATCAGTTTCAGTCATTGCTAAAGTTATCAAAGCCATTTATTTTAATAACATTCTCAATAATTCATCTTCGAGTTTCGGCGTTAGGGGCGCCGATTCCAAACCCATCTTTCTACTTTATGACTCGCATAGAATTGAATTGTTGATTTTTGGTGAATTTTTAGGGAGCTATAAAGTCGTTTTATCTGTTCCTCTCGCTCGGTACATTTCGGGGATTTACCTTTTACGGGAAGGTAAAGAAACTTAAAGTAGGATTGGGATTAATGTGTTTTTGCTGCTCTGCTTAATCGAGTGGATTTTTTATGGTTCAATTTCATAACTTTTATGCTGAGTTCGGTTATCAAGCATTTTATTGAGGACTTGAGTGATACCGTTAAGTCGGTGAGGTCGGGAGGTTTAAGCTTAAGGTTGAAAATAATGGCTATGAGAGGTAAAATTGTGTAATCAAGTTTTGCTGCTAAAAGTCATGGCCAAACAAAATGTCGGCACAATGGTGAATTACCGAATTTATAATTTCACGGATTCAAAATTGTTATCTCAAACTAGAAGTTTGTTTCACATTGATAAAGTAATTTTGCATCATACTTACTAAACAGTAACATTTTAACATTATTTTTATGTAAATGAACTTTTGTCGGTGGAGTAATCAGCACTCTTCCCTACGAGTAAATATTTCTTGTTAATTTTGGTCCCTAGTGCCAAAATAACTCTTAGCACCTGTCCTGTCCTCTCTTAGTGTAGGTTAGGTTAGGTCTATCCGAGCTGCATTAGTTACGTGATACTCACTATAATAAATAATATAATAGTTGTAATTTAAAGGTAAATAGATAACGTCTATATACCTACAATATACTGGCGATATTTTGTACGGCTCCATATTGGCTCACATAAAGTTATTATTCCTAATTGTCAGTATATGTAGTCATAATTTTTACATTTCTCTGAAACAAATAACTTTTCAGGTTTATTATACAAACCTAACCTGACCTAAGCTAATTTGTTTTACACTCAAAACTTGTAAAGTTAATAATTTATTAACAGAGTTATGGCTAACAATTTTATGACAAACAATATATTATGACAATCAAACGTTATCTGAAAAAACGCGCACCCGTTTCGTTGTAAATTTTGTACCTAGCCCTTTTATGTATAAAATCCTGCATAGTCTCAGACAATACAAAGAAACCGTTATGGAGATGGCTCCGAAGAATCCGCATTAAAAAAAAACAGGCCATCCGTTTTTCCAGTCAATATTACCCGGTATTCTTAAATTCGCCAGGGCTGGCAACTGGCAAATTTGAGCCGGTTGGGCGCCGTTTTGAAAGGCCATAAATCTGTCAAGTGTCAAACTAAGCCGCGTATCGAGCGCGGCAGCCCTCGTGAATTATGAACTAACTGCTCCGTAGACACTGAATTTGGCTATTTTTTTTTTGTAATTAAGCACGTGGATTATTAAATAATCAACAAATTAATGAAAAGTACTAAAGGTGGACGTTAATAATACATTATACATTTTTAAATTATTTATTTATTTAAACTTTATTGCACAAATTACATAGGTAAGTAAAAATACAAATGGTGGACTTAATGCCATAAGGTATTCTCTACCAGTCAACATAGCTAGCAGTTGGTGCAGAATCATTAAAAGCCGTGGCTTAAAACATAAACGAGACAAAATTGTACAGCGGTGCGGTAGCTTCGTCACTCAAAACCCACGAAGACGAAGTTACCGCACCGCTGTACGAGTAGCAGTCCCTGATGAAGAGCTCCATACGAGTTCGAAACATGTCGGGCCGTTCCTGACAATTTCACGTGAGTGCAACCCGCTTGATAAAATAATTATATAACCATGACTACTGACGCTGGCATGTGTTTTGGCACTTGAATCTCGCTGATATGTTACGCGAGGAAAACGCTTGTTATAAAATACAATTTTAAAATATAGAACCATGACTAAAAGTACAGCTAAATATGAATAATACATCTACAATACTAAGCCGGCAATGGTACTCCTTAATTAATAAGTGTGCAGTACATACAGCACGGTACAGAACCGCAAGCTTGGCAGCGCTAGCGCTGAGCGATGGGTTTTGGCACGTGAATCTTGCCGACTATGTCACGAGAGGAAAACGCTTGATGAAATACAATTTTAAAACACGCGTAATGCATAGCTATATGACAGACTTCATACATTACCTAATAAAATTATCTGAGCGAGTGAAATGTCTCGATTTCAGCTTGCCTAGACATCTGGAACAACATCTACCTTCATACCAAATTTTTCGTACTAATTAATTTTAGTTTTCAATGAAACGTAAACCGCGTGGAGTTGTGCACTAACATCCTAACTGCAACTACATTTTCCGGAAAGTTAGTACGATTGTTCTCTAAGGTACCGATATGAAAATTGGTCCAGCCATTTGAGCATGAAGAAGTAACAAACATACACACGAACACACTCATTTCGCCTTTATAATATTAGTGTGATGAAAATATCCAAGAATAAGAAAGAATAGAGGAGCGATTCGGATTCGGCTCAGGCGGGAAGACCGGCACGTTTCGGCTAACAAGTACGGGCTCAAACATGCGCGCCAACCCGACTAATTCCAACAGCCAAAGAAGAGAGCTGTAGACGCGATACTTACACTAAATGTACCTCTGTTCTTAAATAAGATATAGCACTATTCTCTTATGGTAAAACCATGGACATTTCAAGCATGAACTCGTGCGCTTACTAGTTAATTCAGAAAGTCATAAAATATGACCGACACTGTCAGATTACACCGATTTAAAGTATTGTTTTATCTAAATTTAACGCACGATATAAATGGTCAATATGGCATATACTGCAATAAATAGAAATATTATTGATAATAATTGAAAGGACACGAAGGAGTACCTACTATTTCTTGTAGCATTATACATACATCCTTAACTGACTTACCAAAGCAAAATAAAATTTTGTAAGACTTACAAGCATGAAATTAAATAAATGATATTAATATAACATGCAAACCTGAAAAATATGTCTTTTCAGTTCCAAAGTCTTGCAATCTATGTAAACTTAAAATTTCAATATTAAACTTCGAACATGTCCATTGGTAACAAAGACGTTTTACCAAATTGTCACAGTTGTTTTATCATTAAATTTATTTTGGGTACCCATAAATAACACACAAGCTTTAGTTAATCCCTTAGCATCCTCTCAGAGGCTTTATCCGCAAAGGCACAAACCTCCTACCCAATCCAATGTCCCATCTTTACCCTCATGTGAGCTCAGGAGCCTAACCGCGTAATTTCCTTACCTTCTCATTAATTGTGGTCACGCGCGACCACGTGACTCTGGAAGGGGGGTTCTGTTTGCTTTGTTTTTCGGTGCACCTCTCAGGTGTTGACAGTCCGTGATGGGTTTCCTGCGTTTTTGCTGAAAGGTTTCTGTAATTAATGATTGGGAGTGCTTGAGGATTTTTGTTGGTTTGTTTTTGATCCGCTTGCCGCCGAAACGACGTATGTGCATGTAGATTCCACGTACATACCACCTTTTGTATATCAGATCGTCCACCAGGTACATGGGAATAAATAGAAAGGTAGTACGTGACCTATTTTATGTAAGCTTCTTTTGGTTGAGTCCAATTTGTAAATGTCACATTGATTAACGATAAAATCTGCATAATTACGTTGGAACTTGAAATTAAACTAGTTCTTCAGCTTTCTAGTGGAACAAAAGAACTGTGATTAACAAATTCAGTGTAATTTATAGATTCAATTAAAAGGTCTGGGTCTTTTATTGTATTGATTTTTAGAGAGACTGAATAATTATCGCATTATTATAGTTTTGGTTATTGAAGATTTGTTTTGACACAAATAAACTTGTATTATTATAGGGTTAGTTTCAATTGAAATTATCAGGTTTTTCCTCAAGTGAACTCCTAATATCATGTTTTTAAGCCTATCAAGTTAATATACACTAGATTAGATCGATTGCAAATGTAAGCAGGACTCGAACCTGCAACTACGTTTCCGGAGTATTGCTCTCCCAATTAAGCTATCCTATCGTTACGTCAATCACACTAAATTTTTGATTCCATAACGCTACGGGAGCGCCCTCTGCGTCAGATTTAATAATGTCTGTGCTATATGTAATTCTAATAATTTACCCTTGTGTCAATATTTATAAAAATAAAATGTGGTATTTCGACATTAATACACAAATACGTTTTTTTTTTTTTATTAAAACAGTTACGTCTGCTAGTGTAAACCAAAAGTTTACAATGAAGCAAACAATTTTAAAATGTCATGGTTTAGGCAGAGTTCAAGCAACTGGTCGAAAAATTCAATGGCTCTCGCATCAGGTTCAGTGGTTCAATAGGTAGGACGCCCGTGTTGGCCCGGAAAGCCGTTGAAGACGCAGGTTCGAACCCTACCTGAACCACTATTTTTATTAACGTTTCCCTTCATTGTAAACATTTAAAACAGAATCGATAAAAACAATCAATTAAAAAAATTGAAAGTTTTTTAAGTTTTGTGAGAATGGATAGGCACGGGTCCCTAAAACGGTTCCGCTCAGCCGGACATTCTTAATCCGGGCTATCAGGGGAACTCATTAAAGTATTACCCCATTACGGCCACTTTATTACTTATCAAGTTATTTGTCCGACTGTTCCTCAGAATTTATTGGCTTAGGAATTTAAAAAAAGAGTTTCAGGTTGAGGTCCTTGAGAATTAATTTTGAACCAAATTTCTTTAATTTCTTTAGGTTAATCGATTAATAAGAGTAATACGACTTCACTTTACCCGGCTTTTTCAGGTTTGGGTGAGTTAAAAATCAGCCAAGTGTGAGTTGGACTCGCGCACCCAAGGTTCCGTACAAACACCTATCCCATCTTAACTGACCGGGTTAAGTTAAGTTTGCACCTGGTATGTATGGCGCCGGATATAAATGAGGTGCAATGTTAACAACCGATCACGTTTGTTGTATGGGAGCCCTACTTAACCATTTATTGTATTCCGTTTAGTATTTGTTGTTACATCATCTGTGAGCATTTCAACCGTCTAATTATAACGATTCATGAGATACGGCCTGATGACAGACAGACAGACGAACAGACGGACAGTGAAGTAATAGGGTCCCGTTTTTTACCCTCAGGGTACGGAACCGTAAAAATCATGAAATAGTACCTACATTACCGCCCGTGGTTTTTCTAAAGTTTTACGTCATACCTTGGCCAGGAAGCGAGATTTCTCCCCGCATAGTGGGCAGAAAATCCCACTTACGGCCTTAGGTGACGTAAAGTATATTTTACAGGCTGATCAATCCAAATGTCTCAGTAGGAATAAAACAAATACAATGAGAGATAAGGAAATCCGTTCTTAGCAACCATGGAGTCCATTTTACATTTAATACAAAGTGCATTCATTTTTAGGGTTCCGTAGTCAACTAGGAACCCTTATAGTTTCGCCATGTCCGTCTGTCCGTCTGTCCGTCCGTCTGCGGCTTAGCTCCGTGATCATTAGTACTAGAAAGCTGAAATTTGGTATGAGTATCTGTATGTATCACGCCGACAAAACGAAAAAATAAAAACTACAAAAAAAATTTTTTTTCGGGTACCTCTCCCAACACCTAAAGTGGGGGTGATTTTTTTTTTTAATTTCAACCCTAGTGTGTGGGGTGTCGTTGAATAGGTCTAATAAAAATAATAGGGGTCTTTGAACATTACTTTTTGATAAAGTCAGTAGTTTTGTAAATATTCGCTCCGAAAATAAAAAAAATAGTGTCCCCCCCCCTCTATCTTTTCAACCGCGGGTCAAAAAATATGGAAAATTCATGAAAATGAGGCCTTATAAGTACTTTCAATGAAAACTATATTGATCAAAATCGGTCCATACGTTTTTGAGTTATCGCAAAATTTCATAATTTTCTTTAAAAAGACGTAAGTTGACTTCCAGAAGGTAATAAGTAATTACAGTTACTTTGGCGTTTACGACCTTTTTATAGAACTTGAAATCTTTCTCGTAACTTAAACCTCGGGCTTAAAACCGCTGTTTTAAGCCCGTCTCTTGTGAAGGATGAGCAACTACGGAACTCTACACTGAGCGTGGCCTGACATGCTCTTGGCCGGTTTTTTTTATAAATATCATGTATAACCGGAAATTGAACCTGGTTAAAATTCTGTAAGCAATCGCATGGCGTACTGTAACATTCTTTATGTATGAAATTATGTACCTAAGAGATTAAAAAAAAATGCAGTTTTTAATAAATCTAAAATCGACGCCATGGTTCCCAAGAACAGATTTCCCTATCTCTTATATTTTGTGACTTCGCCCTACTGACCCATTTGGATTGATCACCCGGTATAATGTATGAACAAGTACGTTTTTAAATGCTTTCCATGCGTGTAAATCAATTTGTAATTTAAAAAGAGACGATAGGCGGCATTATAAAACTAAGAAGGATTCTTACCCTAAAAAATGCTTAATATATATTTGTATGTTATTGGCTTTAAACAATACAGTAAAGTTACAAACAAAATTACCTTAGTTCCGTAAAATATATAAAAAAATCGTCCTCACGAAATTCCAACAAAGATTAATAAAAACCTTCCAGACCTGCCATAGAAAATAAGAACGAACGAGAAAACTCGGCCAATAATCCAGAGAACATTTTCATCGGGGTCATATTTCGACGAAACATTAAGATATCCCCAATTTAGTTATATCACAGCTCAAACTTATGTAGACAAACCATCAGTTCATCTAGTTTTAAGTTGCTGTCACGTCTTAATATTTGCATGCTTTTCTGAGTATAGAGGTACTTGTCATTTGTAAATTAAACCAGCTTTTTGTAACCCATATTCCGCAAATAAATAATTGTTTCATTTCAATTCGGTTTTTGCTTCTCGGAGTTACATTTATGTGGTGAGATTGTCAATAGTTGTAGGACTTTATAGGAATTAATAAAAACTAACAACTTGTAGCAGTTGATAATTAACTTGGAGTAGTTGAGTATCAGTTACGTCACCCTAGGCCGTAAGTGAGATTTACTACCCGCTAGATGAAAATCTCACTTCCTGTCTGGCCAGGGCAAGACCTAAAACTTTAGACAAACCAAGGGTGGTTAAGCAAACACATATTTAATGCCCTCACCTTCGGTTTGGGCCACAAACACCTGTGATCTGGGACATTCACTGATTAACCGCCCCTTAGTATTTGACCTGACGGTTTCTTTCGACGTTCCTTCCCAACAGTTGTCTCCACTTGTGAAATGCAAAGCCATTTTTAGACTCAGTCGTCGATGTCAGCAAGTCGAAGTAAACGTGGCTTACATAATCAGTTCATTATTATTCCAATGAGAAAAACAACATCATATCGTCACTTGTAATATGAATTAAGGTAACCGCCAAATGACGATTTTTCAGGAGAAGCCAAAAACAAAATTGCAAATTAAAAAAAGTCCAGTAACATTTTATTTCCTAATCCGATTAAAATGATGTATAGTAGTTATAGCTTAATTTTGTAAGATCTTTCAGTTGATAATGGTCTCAAAAATGCTGCTATTATAGTTTAGAAAATAGCATGGCTCTTACTTTATTTTTTTTTTACAAAAATCAGGAGTTACGGTAACACAACACAACATTGATTTCAAAAAATGAAGAACTATTTAAAGTAAGTCACAAAAAGGTAAAAAAATCTAACGTAAGGGACACACATTTTCAAAACGTGGACTTACATTAGCGGAATTCAGCTATGGAATTTTTAAACTTATCCAATTGTAATAAGGTTTAACATAGTTATTTATTGTTTTTTCAGTTAATTAGTGGCAGGATAGTAAGTCGTGATAAAAACCGGTTTATAAGCGGGAAACAGTTTCTTTTTTGTTTATAAAAACCAAAAATGGTAAAGGCACGTTTAGATTTAAAGAGTATTAAAAAACACTTATTTTTTCCAATCTGATACTTTTCCTCACTGTTTTTCCTCACTTTGCTTTTCTTTCTCCCTTTCCTACAATATTTATGTACTTTTTTTACCTACGACTTTTACTGCACATTCTGTGTTCCTCTCATGTCTCTTTCTTTTTTATTTCTTTCTATATAGTTTTCTTCGTATTTATTACCTTCTTTCTGTTCCATTCATCAACTCCCTCCTTTTGATTTTAGTGACTTAAGTTTAAACTTCAGCTTTACGTTGTATAATTTCGTTTAAATAATCAATTCTGTCTTTACAAAGCCTAAGTCCTATTTTCAGTGTAAGGCTTGTCCCTGTCTGAAACTAGGCGAATGATCTTTATTTGATTCTTCATTAGTAATTTGACCATTTCCTGGCAAACTGGTGACTAAATGTTTCGTCACATAATTAGTAACTCACTCTCACATCACTATTATGAACTTAAAGGGGAAAATTTACGACTGAAATGCTTCGAATACCTTCGCTATTGGGATTGGACATCTATCTTATAGAGCTAAAACGGATTTAGAGATTTTCTTATATCTTGTAAGCTGCTGTTTTCTCGCAAACTACTTATTTGAAGCATCATTGGTGTCCCGTTATTAGTAGAAAGTATGGCCCCAAGGCGTTGAGCTGGAGCTCAACGCCTTTCTCTGGCTGAAAAATATAATGGTCAAGGGGCAAGCAAATAATTAACGTATTTTATTTAATCATCGCATCAATACAATGACATTACGTTGGATACGTAGGCTACTGAAAAAAATGATTGGGAGTATCTCAATGTCACTAACCTCCACCATATCACTATTACTACCATCATTCATTCCTGTCTCTTGTTTTCTAAAAATAGTATACAAGTATATACATTCTATTATGCCAACATGTTGCTACATGGTAGCGGCAGTGACTGATTTTCACAGAAAAAGTTTTCATAGTCCGTTTAACCAGACATTTAAGAGATTCCCTAAAAACGAAATGCATTAAGCCAGATTGTTTCAATTAAAAGTACCTAATTCGAGAATTAGACATGGTATAAATAGGAATAAATTTAGGAATAAATTTCGCAGGTAAAATCCTTCAAGCCCCTACGGGTACAAACTGCGAGATCTCGTGTTTGATTGAAGCCTCGAACGCTTGGCTAGCTGGACCGAGTCCAAATTTACCGGCTAAACCCAAAATTCAAAGGGCCTGGGATACCATATCTTGTATACACACCCTGGCGGCCCTAACTAACAACAGTTCGGGCAGGGATCGTTCGAGGCTCCTAGCAGTCTCCAGACCAGAGTCTGGACAGTGGCTTCACGCTTACCCCTCTCCGAACACAGGCACCTTCATCGACCCTAGCACACTTCGAATAGCCATTGGTCTCAGAATAGGCGCAGATATTTGTGCGGAGCACTGCTGCACCTCTTGTGGAGCCTCTGTCGACCGCCTGGGACACCATGGCCTCGTCTGTTCTTCGGGCGCCGGCCGCCGCTCTCGTCACGCCGCACTCAACGACATCCTGAGAAGGGCACTTGTCAGCGCCAACGTCCCCGCGGTCCTGGAACCCCATATCATCCGGGACGATGGAAAGCGCCCTGACGGGATGTCGTTGATCCCGTGGAGAATGGGCCGCGCGTTGGTTTGGGATGCCACTTGCGCTGATACGCTGGCGGCGTCCTACCTTTCGGCGACCAGCAAAAGAGCTGGTGCGGCGGCGGACGCCCGTGAGCACTCGAAGGTGGCCAAATATAGTTATAGTCGCCCAGTACGAGTTTGTGGCTTTTGGCGTCGAGACACTCGGCTCGTGGGGTCAGGGGGCACGCCGCCTGGTCAAATGTATCAGCAAGCGCTTGCGGGAAGCGACAGGCGATCCACGCGCGGGCAGCTTTCTCGCGCAAAGGTTAGCCATTGCTATCCAGCGCGGGAATGCTGCCTGCGATTTGGGTACCCTACCACGGGGTCCCGATCTTTTTTAATGTTATTTAGTTATAGTTCCTATTTTAATGTTTTTATATCTTTCATTAAAGATTATTTTATACCCAATAGGAATAATAGCTAATTAATAAATAATAACAACTTTAAAAAGTTTAAAACATCAATTTCTATTTGATACTGGAAATCCCGACGAACTCCATTCCGCCTTAGAAATATAAATACGACTCCCTTTTGAGGTGATAACAATTTCTATAATACTTATCTTTTTCAAATTTCCCTTTATTTTTAAAAGTTTTTTTTGTGTAATATTATTATTTATTTATTTTTTGTATCGTAGAGGGCAAACGAGCAAATGGATCGCCTGATGTAAAGCGATTAATGTACTTAACTCGTAATTTTTAACTGTACGTATTGATGTGTAACAACGCAATGGCACAATAATGTCCTTATCACGAATGGTTGGAACCAGGGATCGTTACCGATATTCATAAAAATTACAAAAAAAATATTACAGATATTATTTCAAATGCCATTACATATACTTAAAGTATTGGTACAGAACTTTGAAATTAGCTCAGTAAAATAAAAAAATGTGTAATAATAAGCGAAATACCGAAATTGAATACCGGTATTTGTATGGAGTCGACATCCGATCGCTGGTCGGTACAAACTAAAGTGGCTATCATATCCATCACAACACCAAATCGTAAACAGACGCACGCGGTAGTGTTTGTAATTGCTTCCTACAGGCAAATGTATGGTCGTCTCACCGGTATCTACTCATTAACACTGCAAAGGAAAGAGATGGTCGCAAAGTTCCTGGTAACCAAAATAACGTAAACACCAGGTCCGTCTAAATTAAGTACATAATTTTAATGTAACCGTCATCACTCGAGGCTTGGGAAGACAAATAATAATGTAAGAGGCATTAATTGCTTTAAAAACTACGAATACTTTAATGTTACTGACTAAATTATATATTCAGCCAGTTTACAGTAAGCACAATTTGTGACAAGATAGGACTATTATTGACTTTAAATGGTTGCTTTCTTATAATCTCGTTTATTTATTTTTTACCTATCTAATCTGAGCATATAAATCATTTATGTACCTTATTATTTACATGATTTGATTCAAAAACTAAAAGTATAACCCATTTAATGTAAGAACCATTTTATAATTTTTATCTAGCTTTGAAGCTAACGTAACAGTCAATCGGTAATAAAGTGCTATAAATTGAGTGATGTAAGAGTCATTTATTTACCGATGAGTCTTACATTAATGACTTTTGTTCTACTTTGGCCAATACTTGTGGTTACGTTAATCTGATATTAAGTAATTTACAAACAATGTGCCATACACCAAAATAAATACAGAAAACTAAAAGAAATGGTCATTTTTTGTTTAATGTAACCAACATTTTTTTCAAGATATCGTAATTTTAATAACAGCAATGGATAGATCGTCAAATTTACAGACGAACTGTATACTTAACTCAATTTCGTCATTTTGGCGGTTACATTAATTCATATTACAGGTGACGATATGTAATATACGTACGTACACATACACTAAAGTAGAGAAATAGTGGCGTGATCTCGGACAGATGCTATCAGAAGCGTCGAATCCAGCCAGAGGCGCGAAGTCGAAACGAAAACACTCGTTATTCATACATTCGGATACTTCGGTAATCTTTTAAAACTGCCAAATGTTGGCTGTGACCTCTTTCAGGGGGCCCATAAAAGAGGCTCTTTTGAATAATTTTGTTAGTTCTACAGTCCATCATCCGGCCTCCTATGTAAATGTGGGTAGATTGAGTTTGAAAGTACGGCCGTATCTCCGCCCTTTGCCTCTTGAGAGAGAGTGTTCTCAACAACTGGGTTTATTGGGCCGATTCATTTTTCGGAGAATTCTGTCGATAATATTTCAATACTTGGTCGCCACGAGTCATGAATATACAGATTAGAGTTGTCACTAAATCTTTGAGCCTAAATTAGCCAACACAATAATAAAATGAATCTTATTACTACTTAAACACGTATCTAGTTGTAAAAAAAACTTTGATCAGTTAACTACAAATTAATATTTAAGTGTAAACTAATAGACACCCCAAGAAAGGCCATTATAGGGAAAATTATGCTCGGCAGTTTTTAAACTGATTTAAATTTTATTTGTTTTCTTTTTCTTAATTTTTTTATCCAGTCTTCTAAAGTTTTGGTAGCATCACTTAGAATCATATATTCATGGCATTTTCACTTTTATTCTCGTGAATTACATTCATAAACATCAATGCGTCTGCATTTTCTTTGAACGCTTATTTAATAGGATATTACTTAATAACCAATGCTCCTCTTAAACCACTCATTATTTCCGCGCCCGTCGCCTGTCGACCGCAGACATCCTTAAAGACTTGTCAACATTCGATCGGGGAAATAGTCAAAAGAAATTATCGAGGGTGTCATTGTAGGCTCCCGTCTCTCCTGGCCCCCTTCTCCCCTGGCCCCCTGGTCAGCGCGGCGGGGGGCACCTGGGCGTCTTGGACTCATTATAGGGACGCCCCGACAATTGCCGGCGACACTAATGTGACGGTTACTCGTTAGGCGGGAGATTCGCTTTTATTTGCTTTACTCATTTTTCTAGGGTGCTGATTTTGTTTGTAGGGCTTAGTGCGGATGGCTGGATTGCCTGGTTTGGACAATGAAATTGGATTTTAGCGAAATAGAATAAGGTTTTCTGATTCGTCATGGATTTTTGTTTGGCTTTATCACTAGGAAAAAGTTTCATGTATTATTAATAACTATTAGGGTTACAAAGAAGTTTGGTAAGGTTGTTAATTTGTCACTTCATTCAAAATGTAGCCTTACACGTTTTTTTTTAATGTTAACAACCCGAGTAAACGATACTTGCTACTTATATTGCAACATATTTAAATTCTATGAGTTGCACTTTATTATAAAATCAATGATTACTTATTTTTTAGGGATTGACGCTTCCTTTATAGTAAATAGTCTTTTATGGAATAAAAAGCTGTTCAATATATTTTTGTACACTTTTCCAAGTCACCTGCTTTTTTAAAACAAGTTTTTTCCTTAATTTTTTATTTTCATGAAAATATTTGCCAACACATCTCCTTCGCAAAGTATAAAGAGAGACACTTAAAGTGATTAGAAGCAGACACATCACTAATGAGGTCCCCTCAGTTATCGAGGGCCATCGACGAATGTCCAAATTAATTGAATTGAACCAAAACTATTGGCCGACGACGTGTAGCTTGGGTTGTTCTTGATAAATCAAAGTATTTTCAATTGGAAATTAGGTATTGAACAGTAACAATGTTGATTTTTTGTGGTGAAACCATATTTCTTAAGATATTATTATATTTTTCACTTCTCATGCTCTTAAAATGTTACTTTAGTCTCTGCATATCGGGACTAAAGCTCCTTATTCATCTCTAGGGATTAAAGTAAAATCGTTTTAATTTACTTTGGAAACCCCTAAACAGCCAATCACGATGTTTGTGAATGGAGGTTTGTAGCCATTTTCAGTGAAAGGTATACAAACTTTTTGGTGCGTGGAAATAACCTCAAAATTACAACTGCTCAAAAATATAAAATTAAAAAATTATATTTCATGAAACACGATTAATTATTAGGAATGCGAATGTATTTAATAATATTAAAGATGAATTAATTTTATCATCCATGGTCCGTAAGTCTATATTAGTCTTAAATAAAATAGTTTTTAAGTTTGAATCTGTTGGCCAAATATGCAAGCATTTAAAACGTCACTTTAAAAAAAAAAGAAACACGGAACATTTTAATTTTCTATTAGAATTTTGAATGATAATTACCATTACTCGTATTAAACTTGAATTGTAATCACCAATTAGACCAATTAATTGTGTCACTATAAATTACGGACAAAATAAGTAATCATCATCATCAGTGAAGAAGAATTAAAGGCTATGTGTATAGAAGAGTCAATCCAAATAAATACAATATTTATCTAAGGAATATATTGAAGGAATTAAAATATCCTCAAAGCAGAAATCACAACCAACATTTGACCCACACCTATCAACGTCGTGGGATGAGAATGAGCCCAATGAAATAACCATCGGCAGCCTTTTTGAGGAAAGGTCTGCGTCTCTACTATACTCTCCATTCGGTCCAACTTTTACTTCGATTTCGAGTGAAAATATTGAACTTACTTCTCAAATACAAACCACGCCGACCCAGCTTAATTTTCAGGGAAAACTATACATTTAAATGTAAAGAATTGTACAAATTGCCCTTTGAATTTTTCTGAGGTTGGATTAACGAAATACGTAATTGTAAGAAACTTTGTTATAATAAATATTGTAATTTTATATTGAACTTCGTTTCTTTTCCTCGCATTCAAAGTGAAAAGTAGAGTGTTTAACGCGAGACTAAACAACCATAATGACACTCGAACTATTAGCCACCCTCGCTTAGCTCGGGTGGCTAAAACATCTCGTGTGACTATGGCTTGTTTTAGTCCCTTGTTGAACAATCTACTATTCAATAAGATATATTTATTTTATGCAAACAGTAGACAATTAAATTAAAATGTAACCTTAAGTAAAAGCTAAAACTAAAGAACTAAAATATAAAATAAATGAAATTCATCTAAAATAACTTCAAAAAACTGTGCCCCCCGCGGCTTGATCCCAAGGACGCTCGCAGCATTTCCTCGCTGAATCGCAATGCTGATGCGATATAAAAATGGTATTAAATGATTTAAATGGTTAATGCAGTTTACACAAAATACATGCTTTACCTAACTATAAATAACTCCATCTTACTTTAGTCAACTAACTGTAGTTGCGCGGTCTAACGATATGGTCAGGATCGTGGGGAGAAATTGGATGAAAATCGTGCATGACCGCCTGACCGGTTGATGTGGAGCTCTTTAGAGAAAGGCCCAACAGTGGATGTCTTTCGGTTGAATTTATGATAACGATTGCCTTTGTGTAAATAATCTGTTTACAAACTAGCACCAGCGAACTGCATTTATCTGTATTGCTTACAACAAAAACAAACGGTATGTTTGAGCCCTTCTGTACTACTTACATCATTATTAATAAGTTTCTCTTAAAAAAATGATCTTAGTGACAAGCTTTTATAGCCGACCGTACGTACGTTTCTTTGGATATCCATCAAATGCTCACTGAGACGATTCTAAAGAGCCCAAACTCGGATTGCTTTTTCTATTATAGAGTTCCTATGGCCACCTTTCGGCTCCATCATCAGATCAGCCCCATGGTACCATATTATTGTATTGTCATCAAAGTTAAATAAGTATGCAAAATTTCAGCTCAATCGGTTGATGATATCTGCTTCAAAATTGAGTTGCAAGATTCCACCCGAACAAACATACTTACAAACATACATACTTTCATTGCAAGTTAAATAAAAGCTTTTAAAATATGTACTAAATTCAAGTTTACTATACTTTACTTTTTTTTTGTTTTTTTTTCCTTCATATTGTAGATGTAGATTTTCTGTTGTAGGCTTTATTCATATTAGTTAGGGTTTTTTTTTTTTTTTATGTCAAAGGGGGCAAACGAGCAAACGTATCGCCTGATGGAAAGCGATTACCGTCGCCCATAAACACCTGCAACACCAGAGGAGTCACAAGTGCTTGCCTACCCGGAGGACGAAGATAGAATGCCTCTATGCTAGTAATTAGTAGTAGGGATTAGGGATAAATGTTACTTATTTACTTATTTAGTATATTTCCTGTATTATAATTACACATGGAAACCGTTTTCAGCAGACACGACTATATACAGTTTGATAATCTTGCTTTTGCTGTACCGGGGGGACATCCGACGACAGTGAAATCGGGCGCAGGTGACGTCAGCGTGTGCTCGTTACTCGCCCTTCATTACGCCCTCAAGGGCACCCTCTGTCCACAATGAGAGGAAATCTTTGTCCCTACAAACCATCATCATCATTTCTGCCCTCATCCACCCACTGTTGAGCAAATATTGCTAAACTTCACTCATCTTTGGCCGGTCTTGTGCTAGATTGATCAACATTTTTTGCTATCTTCTTCTTGCTAGATAATAGCCTGTGCTCACTGATCGAGATGGCCTATTCTTAGTCAAAATAAGATGTCAAGATTAGGTTATAGATTTTCATTGGACATAAGCAAGACGGTCTCACTACAATAAAATAAAATTCAACGGCGGGTTTTGCGAAAATCGGAAGGAACCTTATGTAATGTCTTATTCTTTGTCCAAAATTCAAGGCATTCGATTCCTAAATGCACGTTCAACAAATGACGCCATCAAAATGTTTTCTCTCGTTACTTCATGTTCAGCGTAATGAAGAACTTCAGCTATGCCTACTAACAAAATTACCCGACAGTCTCGCAATGTGAACAGAAACTACCCAACAGTTAGCGTCACAAAGTTAGCACCAGGGGGCGCTACGCACAGAATCACGTGCAATTTGAGCCGTTTCGACGTCTACGCTCGAATAATTTCTCTATTAAAACTTCCACTTGCCACTAGGCAGCGGAGTTACGGTCAGCCGCCAAGTAGCTGGTGATTTTGTTATTTTATTTTGTAATTTTACACATTCAAACTACTCTGTTGTAAAATGACTTGGTCAAAAATTAAGTAGCTTGGTTTTCTGTAGTCAAAGTATGAATAGATAAATAATGACACAAAGGTCAATTAAGGTCAATTTTTCTTTCTTAATTTACCTTTGTGTCATTATTAATAAAAATAAAAATGTGGTATTACCACATAAAAAAATATGAATCGATAAAAAGACTCTATACAAATATTTATGAATAGATAATTTAAAAACCTGTTGAACAGTTTCAGAATTTGATCTTTTTCTTATGTCATATAGGGGGCAAACGAGCAAACGAATCGCCTGATGAAAGGCGGTTACCGCACTAAAGAACCTTATCCTTTTTATCTTCCAGATTAAGACAATCTCTGGCTTCATTTATAACATAGCAAAAAATTATATAATAGCAAAAATGTATGGGAAGCGGCCTAAGAAAAATATTTAACGCATAATGCACTTTTATTGCTTCAAAATATGGAGATTGATTACAACGTGTACCTCATTTCAGGGCCTCATCACTCATCACACCAAAAGAGCTGGACAGATTTCAACCAATGTTGGTATTGGGACAGGGATAGTTTGTTTTTTCCGCTTTAAAGAGGGTTACGCGAACGAAGGGATTTTTCTAGTACGAACACTATTAATTACTAGGTAAAGACAATCTACGTTAAACAGAAGAAACATTTCTACTTACGCAATGGATTGACGCCACCGTTGAGCAACTATTCTTTTTTACAATACTTCCGTTTTATACCCTACAACATATCCCGTACCTGCACCGTATTTCCCAACTTTCAACTTTCAAGATATATCGCTTTTGTTTTCAAAGTCGATTCGATTCGAGCCTTCATTTTCCGTCGGGATAATGAAACTGTGAAAATTCCCGGAAAGTTGGGGGAAATCTTTCGCAACTCACTTCACTTGATAACTTTATCGGGAGTCACACAACGGTGTAGAAAATGAGATACCGATTTTGAGCTAGAAGATTGTCCCAATTAAGTTCTGGAAAGTTATATACCGATTTCACCTAAAGGTTGTCTGAAAGTTCATATGTGGCCTATGCTACGCTGTAAATTAATTAAGGTACATATGATAAAGTAAATACGTTTGATAAAGGTTCATATTATGATAAAGTAAAATACGAATAATAAAGGTTCATAATTATGATAAAGCAAATGCTTTTAGGTTTTAATTTCGTGATGAATCCTTAATTCTTTCATTAATGTTACTGCGACATTTAAAGCAAATACCTAAACAGTACACTCGCCGCAAATTGAGTCACAAAACGATTCTTTTCACAACGCGCGTACAAAGGTCCACAAAGCGGTAGTCGTGTAGAAAAACGTACTATATTTCTATGTAGCTTAAAGGTATTTACTATCTTTTTCCACAGATCAACAGGACAACACTCTAGTTGTTTGTTGCAGTTCTTAGAGCTTCGAAGTAGAAGTGATTCATTGTGTGATCTTTCTATCTGCAACCATGAGTCTCTAGATAAAATTGCGTACCTACTCTAAAAGATAATTATCACGTGATCTAGACTTATGCAAAGAATACCATCATAACAGGCCCTGTGCCGCCCGCATCCAGCCGATTCCAATGACCTTTACCAAGTCATCAATCCACATGTAACGCTGAGTCTTCTAGTGCGTGAACGCTGTCGGTTACGAGGAACTTTTAGTGCCTTGGGCCACTTAAGGTTTGCAATTCTTTGAGTTATGTAGGTCGCTCCGAGTCTGATTCTTGGCCTACAACAAAAATACATACTATTCATTCTAAGTCCTACTCTACTATTCTTAATCAAACATTTTGTAAATCAGAAACCAGTGTGTAATTGCGATTCGATAAATAAATAATAGATGAATGATAGTTTGTGGGTAACTTAAAAACTAATTCCTTGCCAGCGTAATACGCATAGGCCCTCTCGCATCTTACACCTCCTACCATTCTCTACTGCACCGATAATCATTACATTTTACTTACAGGCGGCCATATCTTCCGATCTACCAAATAAAGACGCATAGCGCATATAATGACCGGCCCGGCCCAGACGATCTACTGCGCTCTATCAAAACCTGGTATGGGGCATTTTTTTTAGATCTACTTAGTGTCACAAAAGTCATTTGTTGTATTTGTTTATATATACATGTTTGTTTATGTATATTAGTTACACTCGTATTTATACATTAAATAAACAAAACAAGAAAAATAATATTTGTATAGTAGAGCATATTCTGATGTTAGTATTTGATAATTGAAACTAGACTGACATGTGTTTTACTTCTTTACAAAATACCAAAGTACGTACAACATGTATAACAACATTACCATCGCAACCGAAAGAAAGACGGACGGGCGGATGGTTGACATTAATTTCAGTGCAACAAAATATTATGACCATCTATTTACTATACTAGATACTGTACTACTTTGAATGAGTATAGCAATACTCATATTCAGAATATTGTTGCCAAATTATGCTTAAATATAGTTTTTCATTCACCACCATAGTCATGTCCTACTTTTACTAACCGTATATAAAAAATAGTTTAAAAAATATTAAGCAACATGCGGGGTTATAGCCCAGCACACCTGCAAAGTTATTATTAGATTTTATCCTCCAGAAATTACAATTGTATCCTGGCAGACAGATGGATTTTATTTTGTCGCCCTTAAGTGAATTCTGTCATCCATAATTATGATAAGTACCTATTCATGAAATGATCTCTATACTATAGCCATAGTTTATAAGATTGTTGATAATTATGTTTAAATACAGTAAAAACATTTTCCTGGTTTCGGCACCATAATCGTGTAATGAAACAGTTTTACCTTTCCGCAAACCAGATACAAGGTTATAGTCCAGTACAGCCGCGATGTTATTTCATATTAGACTGTATCCTCCAGACATTACATGTATCCTGGCAGACATTAGACGTATCCTACAGACATTAGGCAGACAGATGGGTTTCATTATGTCGCCCTTAACTGGGCCGCGTTATGGTGCGATTTATCGTTCTTTTAGCGGAGCCGGATTCAGTTGTTTGGAGCTAAAGTGTTGGTTTTGTACAGGGCTACTTATTTAAGAGGGATATTTTTAAATTACCTTTAAAGCATATGATTTTGTTTGGTTTCCGCGACAGTCATTAAAATAAACTATTTAGACGGATTAATGATTAATTATTTAGGAATTCAGAAACGTTGGGATATCACAGTCCAATGGGTTATCTATTAGGACATTTAAAATGTTTTATAATTGTTTTATAAAGTTTTTTTAGCAGTGTGGACAGTGTATTCACGTGAAGCATAACATTTTATTAAATAAAAAGAATAGCTTGACTTTTACGAACGCTATCTATAATGCAAATGAATTATGACTAGAAGTTAACGTTTTAAAATTTGATAATTCTACTGAGTGGATTTAGAATAGATACAAAATAAGAAAATATTAAATTTTATATATACCTTTACACATTAGAAGTGTTTATTTTATTGTGGAGAAAAGCAAGCCAGAATGAGAGTGCCTAGCAACGCAAGTTTTTGTCATTTTAAATAGGTTATGGCTAAACATAAACCCCATATTTGGTAAATTTAAGATTGGTGTTGATCATTAAATAAAGATTTTAGATCCCCATAACTCGAAATCCCTTCTTTCAAATGAGTTCCCTAAAACCAACAATCACGTCACTGTTCTTTATTACCATTGTATAGTTGATGATAGATTGCTGGGCGCTATTAGTGTGGATTGCACCGAGCTGTCTTTTCGGAGGCGCTCGTGCAGAGCCAATCGGGACGCGTCGTTAAGATAGCGTACGTGGGGTAAGCGCTATTGTATTGATAATGCCATTCAAGGCGATTGACCAGGGGTAAGTTGAAAGTGCATGTAACTTCCTGTCATCGGGTAGGCTGTTCAAGAAAATAGTAACTGGCCCCTGCTAGTAAATCAAACATCAAAGCTTACAATCCCCGATGATTACTTGCGAATTTTTTTTTTTTTTTTACCAAAGTATTTCTTGGGTTCGAATAGCTTTCTAATTTTGGTAGAAGTTTGATGATGGTATGAAGTAACGACTTCCAGAGATGTACTGATTCCGAAAATCTTCGGTAACTTTCCTCATTGAGCATGGGAAATATAAGTTTCCGATTTTTTTTGGAAACGGCACATCTCTAGTTACTTCTGATGGGTTGACCAAACGTACTCTCTAATGGAGTAGCGGATCAAGATCTCTTCACTAAAAGCACTAGGCTAGAGTGCTCAACGATCTTTAAATAGGAAAACCGGTGATAATTTGGTTCCAAGAACATCTTGCCAAAATATTCCGTGGATAAGCCCGAACAAAAGTAACAGAGCCCTTCAATTAGAACAATAGAGAGGTTGTCTCGCCTATACTAACCTTGTTCTATTATCTTAACTAAGTATCGTTTAATATCTAACATCCGTAAAATACCAAACAGTGTGATTACGAACGCAGTTTCTCGTCCTGTCCATAAACATGATTCACCTATAGTCTCCATCAACAATGTAGCTTCATTAGATATGGAGTGTACAGCAAATATCGGGGTTTGGCCGAACCGAGAGCGTCCGCAAACATTCATTAGGCGATTAATTGTAACAGTTAATGGGCACTCGAGAAGGGCAGGGATTATCCTGCGTGTGACACCGATGTGTGCATAGGCTATTGATAGTGCTTCAAGATATTTGCAGTAACTAGGATGTGTCAGTGTCTTGGCATATAGGTCAAAACCGCACCCAGTCTCATCGTAGGTGAGATTTGACACGTGTACATAAAGAAATACATAAACGTATGGTTGAGGTATTTTAAAAATGTTATTAATAACTTCATTAAACAACACTTACATACTTTTACATTTGTGTGGGTGGTAGTTATTAATTATTGCCACACTGTGTTAATTGAGAAAGAAATTTCAAATGTTTCATCTGCCTTGATGGTATATCTATTGGCTATTGATAGTGCTTCAAGATATTTGTATAACTTGCATGTGTGTAGGATGATGTATTTTGATATATAGGCAACCATCGCACCTATTATATTGATATATTTGATGAGTTACTTCCTTTTGGCATTATCTTGTTTTGTCAACTGTTTCAGTTGTCAAGACTATTTGATTCTGGTTCATGATATTTGCAGTAATGAGGAGTCATAATCGAACACCGACCTCAACGGAGGTTTATTTGATGGTGTACCGCCTTTTGGCATAATTAGCAAATTTTTTTTCGTGATTTTATGGTTGATCCCAAACTAAAAGTAGCTCAATGAGACTTCCCACTGGCCATATCGCTCTTGCTCATGTCTCCTGAACCTATATTTGATGGTGTGCTCTGACTTCTTTTGGTATAATTGAGTTTCCCAACTTTTCAGTTTGCAACTGAGTCTTTTGACACTCTAATAGATATATTGATAATGACATTTACAGTAACTAGGATGATGGGTCAGTAACTTGTCATGTACGTTATTTTCGCACACCGATCTTAGGGTAATGTAATACATGACTTTGCTAAATCAACAAACTTTCACGTGAGTAGTGTGGTAGATATCACACTCCAAATAATTCTGTACGTACTGGGTTCAACATTTTCAGTTACTGCGCAGTATAATATTTAAGTGATTATTAATAGAACTAACTTATCTTAATAGATTTGTCATCAATATAAATAAACATTTTTATACCTTACTAGAAGATGCGCGTAATTATATCCGTATGATAAGATAAGATAAGATAAGATAAGCATTTATTGTCAAAACTGTGTACAAAAGGTCTATGGTATATGGTTCAGTGTCAACAGTTTGCCCATTTCGGACGTACAATGATTTACATTATATTAATAGAAAAAATTAAATAAAATTAACATTGCTACATAAAATATTCATTAAGATTATAAAAACATTTAGTAATTAATGCGAGTTCCTAACACTTTTTCTTCGTTACCGAAATCAGGCAAGAAGTTCCCTATATATATCTTCTGACGTTATTACCATCTGTACCTTTTTTTAAAATCCGTACAATCGGTTTGGCGCGGTGAGTCTACAAAAAATATTGCAACTGATAGATGGATTGGAATCGATGCCAATACCATGAATATGAGGAGAAATTGGCTGATAAAACAAAGTAAACAAACGCAAATAAAAGCCGCTCATAAGCACTAAAACGTAATACCCACTCTAAAAGTTACAAGTCGACGTAGGCCGTACTGAAAAACTTTCAGGCAAATTGCTCGAAGTTCTGAAATATAGACGAAAGTGCCTACAAGTGTCGAGACTCTGATAAAAAGCGTATTTGCCGTGTCTAGGATTTAATGCATGTATGTTTTTATTACTTTGAGTCTATAGGATTAGAATGGGAGGAATTAATTTAACAAAAACACACCGACGTATAAAACGGTATTTGATGACAGCTCAAATCAGCAACTTTTTATGAAATGTCAAAAACGATTTGTTAGTATGAAGTTTTTCTATGAAGATACTGGCTTGTGACGTCATAAAAATCAGTAGTCAAAACACGTCTTATTTTTAGTTTTTGTTCAATAAAAAATTGTAAAATGACCAAAAGTTAGTGGTAGTTTATTTGGTTCCGTGTATTTTTGAATGCGTACTTCGTGGCTTCAATGGCATATTTAACTAACTTTCACTATGGACAAATACCGTATTATTGGCATAAGGCATCAGACTTTTTATAGCACTGTAGGACGTTAGAAAGCTACGGAGCTGATATTAAAATACTATCAGTTTACGTTATGTTTGCCCCTCGTAACTCTGGCGTGTCATACGAATGAGGTCCAAACTTAACGTAACCGGCTTATACAAATCGAGGTTTCGTTCTTGTCTGTTTCCTCCTCCAAAACTTAACCAATCTTATCGAAATCTTAAGAACAGAATGGGAAAGGTACGTTTTATGCCGGACCCTTTTGAATTTTACGCAAATTATTATAGAATTTGTGTACTGGGCGTCAGTACGCGGCAGATATTTGTCCAAAAACAGACGCCTGCTACACAAATTGTACAATATTCACCGCAAAATCCGAAACGGTCCGACACAGAACATTTTCTTCCCATTCAAGTTCTAAAATTTCGTAAATATTGGTTAAGTTTGGTAGGAAGAAACTATCGAGAAGGAAACCTTGATTTGTAGGGAAAAATAAGCCATGGTATTTCATCTTAAAATTTAATTATGGAGTGTTTTTCTAAAAGGGTATTTTTCTATGAAACTCATACAAAAATAAACCCTTTTGAAAATACACTCCTTAATTCATACTCATAGGCACGAGATGCGTATGATAATTTGCAAAACGTGTAGAAAATCAATAGTGTCTTCTGAGAGTTATTGCTATAAGGTCTCGTATGTTGGCCAAAGCTCGTTGACGTCCGTCCGTCATCAACATAATCAAGGCATTAGACACAATCGCCGGTATCTGCCGGCAGGTCAGCCTGTTTGTGTTGCTCTTATCTCGCTGCCCTGCGCAAACAGACGCGGACGCTGAGGGCAAACAGTGGATGCGGCACTTGAAGCCCGGCTATAAATGGGAGATACATTCCTTTACCAATAAATAGCATCATAGGAAAATATGGGATACGTTACGTCGGATTAACTTGAGACGAGAAAAATAGCGCGTAATGGGTCTCACACTACGCACAAGTTGGGCAACTGTCAAAGGCATTGAACCTGTAATTTACCTGTACCAGTGTAATTAGTTATAACATAAATGTAAATGCTCACTACTGATTTGTTGAGTTTATTTAGGCTTTCTTCTCAACAGCAGCAGGTCTCCTCTTGGGAAATGCCGGTAGATTCACAATCTTATAAACGTGCACTTACTGAATAAATTATTTCATTTCAAACAAGATTACCAGGTTTCTTGCAAATTAAATGGATATATATAATTAATAAATTGAACCGGAATAAATTGTAGAGTAATTTTACACTGTCGCAATTTTAGCTCCATGCTTAGAGATCGAATACACACGTGTCTCAAATTACCACATCCACCCATCCCACGTTCCCAAGTTAGGCACAGACAAACAAAACAGCCCGACTCCCTGATTAATAGCATCGACATTCACGATCAAATGAATACTGTAGCGCCGGACCTCGGCGTTTAGACTCTGATTAATGACCGCGCTGATCTTTGCACTGTTGTGAACTCAGTCTAGTTTAACTTCAGAGCTTGGTGGTCGAGTGTTAGCTTGGGTGAGGTTGCAAGTTTCTGCAAATATTTTACTTGCTTATGTTCTGCATTGGGAAATAATGATCTGTTACGAGTTTCAATTCGCTTCTTGCTATTTTATGGTCATAATCATAGATGAAAAGCGTATATTACTGAATAAAGGACTCCCGCAAGGTTTTCCCTCAAATAATAATAATAATAAAAAAATACAAAAATACAAATACAAAATTATTTATTGTTTGAATGTGAGTGGTTATAAATGGTGGTAGGGTTAGTGTTTGGTACATCACAATCAGCCAGAATTTGGCGCACAATATTTTGTCTTTAAATATGCATGTCATTAAACCTATGAAGAGTGTGTATTTAATAATGTCAGATTTAAAATAAGTTATGAGGAGAATAAAAGTATTGAGATAATAAATTAATGTCTTGCATATGGAAAAGTTACAATACTTAATAAATCATTTTTGAATGTCAATGTAAAAAAAAAACTCATAATAATAAAATAAAACAAATATTGATTAGGTATTGGTGGTCATAAAATGTTCATTAACAGAGTAGTACATTCTTTGTAGGCACCACTTAAACAATTTGGGTTTGAAACCTTGGCAATCCAAGGATTTCAAGTCATTTGGCAAACTATTAAAGATTTTGACAGACATGAAAAGAGTACTTTTTTCAAAATGAGCAGAGCCATGACATGGATAACAGATATTAAGCCCATGGTGCTTAGATAATTAATAATAATTTATTTATTTCAGGCATCAAAGGCCCATAGATAAATACCTTACAATCTAACATACATTATTAAATCGAGGGCTTCATACTATAGGGGCGTATGCGCAAAACCCCTACTTTTCAGGAGAGGCAAAAAACTTAATAACTTTTTGTTCCTTCGACGGATCTTTTTGCAAATTTGCATGGAGTATTTATATTGTCACTGTTTTTATCTAGTATGTTCAATTTTACGTAAAGTATTCTAAAAACTAGTAACTATGCGCTTACGCCTCTTTACTGCGGCGCAAATATTCGAAATGACTGTCGATTTTCCTTGAAAAATACTTGAAATTGAGGGGCGTATAAATTAAATCTTTTCCTATTCAATTATTCAATGATAATTGGTCTGAGTTCTGTTTTTATATCGAAATACTTTCTTTTTACAGTAATTTTCACATTGTTACGAATCTCCTTCAATTTTTTCTGATTTTTTTTACGCCTGTTTCGCCCGACAAAAAAACAGTGCTAGTGGCTTTTGAGTGTGGTCGTATAGTGGTGATCTAAGGCAAATTCAAGCATTTAGTAAAGAAAGAATATACATTTCACTGATTAAATTATTCGTTTCCTTGATTATAACTTTTAAGAAGAACTTATGACCCAGCGCCGCTCTTGAATCGGCGACATTCTGGGATGTTAAGTAATGACGGCAGATGTCGATCTCCAGTCGGCTGACCATCTCGAACGATTATTAACTGAGCACTTCAGTGCTAAATGAAGTCTCTCTGTCTACCCGTCGGTCTTTGCCTAGAACAGCAGTCATAAAGTCGTTAATAGTGACTTCTTCTTCGAACTCCAAGCAGTTGAGGTGCCCACTCTCTGCAGAAATCGGATTTTACGAAATCTTAATAGGTTCCAGTAACTAGTTTGTAATGTGATAACATGACAGTCTTCTACAAAAACGAAGCATTAACCGTACGCCGTGGCGAGTTGATGACACTACTTTTGGCAACCCAACCCCATCAGAAAGCCCAATTCTAGGAGACCCTTGATGTTGCTGACGAGTTATAAGATAGACTACGGAAATCGGTTGATGTTGTGCCCACTATTTGTTCACTCGAGGACACCTTAGCTGCTCTCCTGAGGTTCTGTTTTCCCGTGGCTGTCAAGCAAATCAACCTCTGAAGTGATTGTAGTTTAGCTTCAACTGTGAATAGTTTTGTTCTTAATTAAAACTTATTATGCCGGACATGCTACGTTTTTAGGGTTCCGTACCCAAAGGGTAACAACGGGACCCTATTACTGAGACTTCGCTGTCCGTCCGTCCGTCCATCCGTCCGTCCGTCCGTCCGTCCGTCCGTCCGTCTGTCACCAGGCTATATCTCAACAACGGTGATAGCTATACAGTTGAAATTTTCACAGATGATGTATTTCTATTGCCGCTATAACAACAAATACTAAAAATAAAATAAAATAAATATTTAAGGGGGGCTCCCATACAACAAACTTGTTATAGATTGTATATATGTATAGGTACGGAACCCTTCATGCGCGAGTCGGGCTCGCACTTGCCCAATTTTTTTGTTTTTATTTACCTTGCTCGACAAATTAGAGCTCTGTATTGATCATTTTGGGTTAGTTACCACAAAGCATCTGTTAGCGAACATTCCCAGTTAAGTGTTTTCGAATAAACTGTCTGTTTGTTGTTAGACAGCCAGTGTAGAGCGGGTGAAGTCACATTCACATACCCTTGTGATTACCGCTCGTTAGTATTACTATGTCGCAGGATATGATGACTCTGTGTAATAGTGATGTTCGTTTACTGTGGCGATGATTCCACAAAAGTGGTGAGCAGCAGCAAACGTAGCTTCGAGGGTTTTTACTTTGCTACCACTGCCTTTTTGAGTGTACCAGTTTTGGCTTCACCAGTTTCGATGCCGATGAATCTCTTTCATTCCGGCTCCTACCAGTGCCGCTTTTATGCTGGTGAATTTTATCCTGTCGTTGCCGTCGACGTCCCTCGATGTCTATGAATGTGCCTAAACATAAGGCACAGACTTGTTTTTAGTATTTTGCAGAATACTTTATGTTGCAAGTGCTTAAGCAAAAAACTGATTAATTTTCACTGAAGAATCTAACGCCTGAGTAGAAGGTTTCTATCTGGTTTTGTATGACAATTACTTTGACTTGTCTACACAGTACGCAGGCAGCCAAAACAATAGTAAATATCTTGATAATTATCTCTCTTCCTTTCTATTCCGTTCGGTTCTGGTGATTTGTATGAGTCAAGCAGTTTGAAAGCCCTGTGTATTTTTTGTCGCCATTCTCTCTCTGTTGGAGTACTCTCCTCATCCACCCAGCTCACTAACCGTTATAACTCACAGCCCGAGAAGTGAGTCTGTACGAGGGATGTTTCTTCCGCCGCTGAGCTGGTGAAGGTATTATCTGGCTTGTGTTGTGTAGGGATCCTAAAGCTGCAGTTACCTGTTTGTAGAGGAGACTTAGTTTGGACTTGACTAATTTGTGCCCGTGCTCAAATGTTCATTGTTGTATTGAGTTTCCTCGTCTTTTTTCTGCTTATCCTAAAGTTCTCCAGCTTGACTAGTTAGCTTTGTCCCCGCAGCTGTCTGAGATGGATACTTATGCATGATGGTAGCAATCCATAATGGTATATGTAAGGACGCCTGTTTATCTATTTCTTCAGCGCCCCCCTGCCCCATATTTCTTGGGAACCTCTGTTTTCAACAAAGTTGGACCTAGTCGGCTCGCATATTATGTGCGATAGTGCGATTCATGCTAAGTGGGTTCGTCCTTTAGATGACATCGAGCATTTATGATTTGGATATTGAATCGAATCCACCTGGGATACGAGCAGGATGGTTCCTTAGAAACCTACCAGTTAGAAATGTTTTTTGGAGAAAGGTGTGACGTTCAAGGACTTTGCGCCCATATGGTGCGACGGTATATGAGGCCGAAGACTGATACTATCACTAAAAAGTATGGTGAATATGGTCGTATGTACATACGCCGCTATTGTGCGACAATTTTTGGTAAATCACACAATCGAGTAATAGACGTATGAACATATACGCCTTTATACTCCGATCATATTATGAGATTCCATTACATTATTGCGCTTACGCCTACTGTACGCCTCTTTGGATCGATAAAAAATTATGACCTACAATGATACGCCAAAACATATTTTATTTATTTTAAATAACTTATAATTACGATAAAATTATGAAAAAAATTGACCCGATGTATCGTTATTAGATGAATACGATGCCGTTAAAAACGAAAAATCGCATTTTTGCGCATACGCCCCTATAGCATGAAGCCCTCGAAATATTAAAATAATAAAAACATAAGTAACTAAACTAGGTCACATTTTTCAACAGCGACGTGTTACGCGTGTTCGATGTGTCAGGTAGCCGTCCACGGAAACGCCGGAACATGACACCCTTCGGCCAGTACTCTTCCTTTGTGAAGGTCGTTAGTTGGTCCGTCGGAACTCTCAGCACGAAGGAATTAAAACTCACATCGTGGCGAGACTCCAAAGAATCCTCAAAGGCTTCCGGTACACCTGACCACATTATCGGTTTACCTTGTCGAGAGGCATCTCACGCTGTGTTTTTTGGTCTCAAAAACCTTTCTGCACCAACAGCTACCGTTGCTAAGAGAAATATGCCTCTAAAAAAGTACAAAGTGTGGTTTACACTTACGTTCGGCAAAGGAGACAGAATCTAGTAGGTTCTTAACCCCTTCTGTCATTGTGAAGAGAGCGAAAAAATTACGTTTTTCAAATTCCTTCACGATAATACAAAATACATCTATTTATCTATCATCCACAGACATCCACTGCTCAACATATGCTTCCCGTAACTCATAACATGGTGCGATTCAGTGCAGACCGAATCCATGGACTTCCTGTGAGCTTAGAATAGAACAGCATAGACCCTTTACAAGGTCATCCACGCTGTGTTTTCCTATACGCAGTCGCCCCTCCAGGATTGCTACTTCAACCGTGCAATCACACGAGCTATGTCGGCTACTTTGGTTCTTCTGCAAATATCCTCATTTCTGATTCTATCACGCAGAGATACTCCATGTACCCTTACTATTGCACGTTGCATGACTTTTAGCCGCATTTTTAATTCCGTACAAAATAGATGTAGCAAAATGTACAGATGCCAGACCACCCATAACTTAATGAATGAAATCCGCCATCATTGATGAATGACAATTAATGAGCTGAATCCTGTCGTTACAATAGGGCAATTTATTCCAAGTGGTTACTAAACAACGGCGATACAATGTGTGCAGAAATAGAATGCTGTTATTTGCGTTACTTGACCGAGTGAGTGAGGCGTCTCATTTCAGCTTAGCCAAAAAAATATCGTATGTCCGAATTTCGGATGTTCGGATGTCCGGCTGTCCTCGCCAACAGGTCGCATTATTCAACGTGAAACTGTGTGAACCGGGACGATAATTATATATTTATTTATTTTGTCGAATCAGTTATTCAACATTTTCTAAAATGGCGGAGAGAAAGGGTAACCACTTAAAGGCGTAAAAAAAATATCAGTTATAAAAAAAAAATTGTGAAATCTATCTATAACTCACAAAACCATTAGGTAATCAATTCGAATGAATTATACGATATAAAGAACAAACACAATGCAATATGCGAAAGAGATGATGAAGTTTGGTAACATGGCAAATGTTGCCAAACTTGAACTGGCATCTCTTGCCATACCAAAGCGAGTGTAACTACTAAATAACTTACAGGTGCTTATAGTTTATCGTAAACTCTAAGAACAAATAATTAAAAAGAAGAATAAGAGTAGGTATATCGACATTATGCCTGTAATATTGATGTCGAAAAGCAGAATGTGGAGGAAATAAAAGAAAAAATAAATTTTTAATACAGTTGCTCAAAAAGTGGTACTTTTCGTAGCTGCAAATCGTGCGAAAAGTTGGTTATTTCGAACTAGTGCTTTTTACTTTTCAAATTTTTTTAATTTTCTGTTGTACTAACACGTCATGTCTCATACATCCAAACAAAGGTCAATCAGTTTCCGACTTTATTTATTACGTCATTGCAAGTGTATATCTTATAATTATGCTTAAAATATTTAAATCTATTTTTGTGTACAATAAAGTGTTTACTTACTTACTTACTTACTTACTTAAATTGCATATTGGATCAATCAAAGGGTTATCTATTAAAAATATTCAAAAGTGGTTTTAATAATTTGTCTGAGTGACTAATATTTAATGAGCAAATGAGTATTATGCGTGACCTAAAAAAATTAAAAAGAAAAGTATTGTCACAGATAAGAAAATACAGTATTAAGCGTGACCCACGCGCTGCTTTATAAAAATTCATAATAATTATGAATAATCGCTATTTTTGTGTATAAAATAATATATTTATTTACAATTATATGAAATGTAAAGAGCTAAAAACAGATTCTGAATCTGAATTACTGTGTAACATTATCATATCTCTTCTGAAATATTAAAACTATTTCTTTTGATTTGGCTGAATGATGACGGCCGACGCCATCTTGAAAAAAAATATTACAATTAAAAGTAAAACTTTCATTTTCATTCAGTATTGTTTTAATTATGTGTAAATGACACGTAAGATTTATAAAATAAGAGTTTTTGATAGAAAATGATGGATTCTGATGTTATCAGAATAGATTTAACACCGCCCTATATACGAGCCAAGGCAAAAATTGCAAGTAAGAATATTTTACCCGCAAAATCGAAAGAGAAATTACATTGCCGTCTATGAACATTTTATTGGCTGGAAACGAGAAAAAGAGAATTATTAACAACTTGAATAAAACTTTAAACTTACCAGCAAAGGCCTTAAATGCGACCCTTCACAATTGCTCTAAAAATTGTAGGTACTCTTAATTTTTATCAGACAGAAATAAATATAATTGCCCCTCTCAATTACTGTTTTAAATTTGTATTATTGCAATTTTTCGCAAATGTATTAAAAAACGTTGTTTGGTACACGTGTGGAAGTGTCATTTTAACTCGTCCCGAGTCTTGACCCTCGCCTTGCGGCTCAGGCCAAGACTCCTCGGGACTCGTTCAAAATGACATGCTTTCCACACTTGTATCAAAAACTACTATACTTCATCTTCAAGAAGTAAAAGAAAAATCGGAATGTAGAAAAAACTAAAAATTACTATTCCATCAAGAGCTTACCTCTTAAATATAAATATGATAGTGATAAATATCTAAATAAATAAAAAGCAAAATTATCATGAAATTTTCTATCCAACGGGTAATAAAGGCATCATTCTACCACCATTGTAATGCAGAACTTTGATCACTGCTATCACAATGCTGGACCGCCCTCAAACACAGGACACAAAAACTTAAGTTTCTGCACTACATCCTAACCAATACGACGTATGTCAATAGAAAATAAAAGCGATTTACCTCCTTCTTACGACAGTTAAAGTAAACTATCCCCACGCCCTGCGTTGCTTGTAGGGTGTTTTTATTGATGGCAGTCAAAATCGGTGAATCCTATCATTTATTATATTTTTTGCATCTTCCTATCAACGATGATGGTGACAACTTTGTACAGTTCTGCTCAAAAGTCACTCCCTATGATAGTAAAACAAGGTGTTTGTTGTAGTTTTCTCTTACACGTAATGGGGTTTTGCAACTGGACAGTAATTTGATTGGTCTATCCAATTTTTCACGCCAATTTTTTGCAGCAAATACTAGCGCTAAAATATTTAGCGCCTTAAACAACTTTACGTTTTTAACTAGACAATAATTGATGATATTAGTCATATTCTTCGCTTCTGTCATTTTGTACATTACCATCTAAATTTTGAGCTGATTAAAAAATACTTTTTTTTCAGAAATTCGTTTTCTTGGGTTAAAATTCCTCAGAACCGTTTGTACATTGGAACCTCATACAAAGATACTATTATCCCAAAATGTCCAGTTCAGACCGGCACATTTTTGTATGAATGTTTTATTAAAAGTGACGCACTGGTAAATATGTATTCATGCAAGAACATTGGACTTTTTCTGAAAAAGAGACACTTTTTACGCTTATTGAAACAAAATATATTTATCTAAATATGAAAGAAAACGTCATAAGAATTAAAGATCTTGATATAAGTCAGTACCAAATGCCCATTGTAGCCTTAATTGGCTACGGTGACTTGTTTCAATTTGTTGCATTTACAAACCAAAAAAAAATCAGTGGGATCAATCCATGCAAAGTAACATTCAAACTTAAGTTTTGACACTTTAGTCACCGACAGTATGTCTGACGTCACGCTCGAACGGCAAGGGTTGGTAAATGGAAACAATTTCCAAGTGCATCTAACTATCGAGATTTATGTTTCATGTTTGACGCGTCATTTTTCTACGGTGTCAGTTGATCGCCGAGTTTTTGTTAGTTTTTGTTAACACCCAACGATGTGCGTGTTTGAGTATGTTCATATAGACTGTATATGTATAATATAAGGCCTTACGGGGATAAATTTGCCTTTGTACTTATGTA
Source organism: Apotomis betuletana (assembly GCA_932273695.1). Lineage (NCBI taxonomy): Eukaryota > Metazoa > Arthropoda > Insecta > Lepidoptera > Tortricidae > Apotomis > Apotomis betuletana. The sequence continues at coordinate 25,603,769 of OW026303.1, read as the reverse complement.
TTGTATTTATGTCTTAGTTAATTTTTTGTTGTGCAATACAGTTCACATAAATAAGCCGCGCCTTTTTTGTTTATTTATTTTTATTAATTCTTAACGCACCCGTATATTTAATCATGATCACGCGGGGAGGAAAAGTCATAATTACCTTTTTGTTTTTGCTGAGGTCAGGATTATGCTTGACCTCAGTAAACCTGACCTTTAAAAAAACTATAAGTAAATATTAACCTAATTAACACAAATTATAACGGGTCTAACGCGATATTTCTTATTTACCTTCATAATCTAACGTTTCTATTCGGTACAAGTATGTATAGTATAGTAGAAGGGGAAAAATGTCCTGCCTTTAGATATCCAGCCAAGATAGGACACTTTTCCCCTTCTACTTTTTCTTGAACTCTCTATTTTCTTTATGAATGCAGATATTGATTTTATTATATTCATAGGCTTCAACAGTAAGCTAGTACCCAGAGCAGAGCGTATTTGGCATTTAGCAGCTTTGTAAGAAAACCTTTAGAGGATATAATATATCAGTGCTAATTTTTTTATAGTAATCGAAGTTTTGTCCTCGACTGTTTCCTCCTCCAAAATTTAACCAATCATAAGGAAATTGTGGCAACCAGTTTCCGGACCGCTTGGACCGTTTTGACTTCTGTAGGTACTTTTTATTATACAATTTGTGTACAAGGAGTTTACCTAGTTTAGGCCAAAATTTTGCTCCAAACAGACGCCGAGTACAGAGACTCTTTAATAATAAGCGCAAAAACCAAAAATTATAATAACAATGTGACGCATAAGACGCGTAACTCAGTTTACGGGGGTCAGTGTATTTTAAGACCCCGTAAATTCGCTCCTAAAAACCTACAAAAAAAATTCAAAAACAAATAATTTCCTAAAATGATCATATCAAACAGAATATTATGTCCTCAATAATCACACTTTGATATTATAAATGCGAACGTTTGTGAGTGTGTTTATATGTTTGTTACTTCTTCATGCTCAAACGGCTGGACCAATTTTGATAAATTTTGTTATGAGTGTAGCTGACACTCTGGATTAACACATATGCTACATTTTATCCCAAAAAAATATAGTGTTGCCGTGGGATGAGCGGGTAACGCCGCGCGACGCAGCTAGTATATGTATAAAAGGATAACAGTGCGATTATGCTGCGACTGTCGTGACCGCGACAAACGCACGCCCGCGCGCACCCTCACTCAAATCCCATGCGACACGGCTCTGATCCGCTAAATAGTGGGGATTACAGCGAAACACCATCAGCGTCTCCGCAACGCCTAAGGCTGGATTCGACAAACTTTTATCCGAATAATGCTCTCTCGAATAGTAATGTCAAACTATTATGGTCCCGTTACATTACCATTCGAGAATAAAGCATTATTCTTGAAATAGAAATTTGGCAAAATCCAGCTTACGTAAGGTAGTAATAGCCGGTACGGAGCGTCTTCAGTGTTTTGTAGGAAAACCTTAACGGACATAAAAACGTGACGCATAAGGCCAAAGCCTCAAAGCTTACAAAAAAAAACGATATAAAGATCATCCTAAAACGTTCATCTTAATGTCCGGATAGAAGTGCAATTATACCGCGACTTTCGTGACCGCGACAAACGCACGCCCGCGCGCGCCCTCATTCAAATCCCATGCGACACGGCGCTGATCCGCTAAATAGTGGGGATTACAGCGAAACACCATCAGCGTCTCCGGGACCACCGGATCCGGTTAAACTTTCAAGATATCCGGCACCGGATTCTGATACTTTGAGAACGTATACTTCTTACAGATTAAGATAACGTGGTGGAATAAAAAATATGGGAGATGTATAGAAATACAATCGTGATAGGTTGACATAGTGCAACTCAAGAAAATCAAACTTCTATGTATTTACGATGAAGCGAAAAATTAAATGGTTTAGGCAGGGTTCGAATCTGCATCTCCAACGGCTTTTCGGGACAACACGGGCGCCCTGCCTATTGGACCACTGAACCTGATGCGAGAGACATTGAAGTTATGGTTTACGCTAATGTGACTTTACTTTAATAAAAATCATCTATATATTTATCCAGCCATCAACCTATGTTAAACGATTTTTGGGCTGTCACAAAACTGATCAATATAGATTAAGTCGACACATAAAAATAAACGTTTTAATTCAAAGCATCGATCTCAGTTTGCCCAACCCGTGTTGACCATCCAACACTCGCCAATCAAGCAATTGGATAAGAATTAACGACATGTCCATAAATTGTTTACGCCAACAGAAATCAACGCGATTGTTTGTTCTGTCACTACTGATACTGATTTTGATGAGTCAGAAAAACGGAGGAAAAAGTGACTCGGGAATCTAGGAGTTTCTTTGGGGGTCTAAATTACATTTTAGTGTAGCGGGGTGAGGGTAAAATTGTGGATTCTGCAGTATTTTATGTTAGTTCTTCGTGATTGTAAGGGACTTCGTTGGCGTGTGACGGATGCATTTTTCTTTTTTTACAAAGATAAAGAATATAAACCGATTTTTCTTTCAGATAAAATATTATTCACAGAGAAATCTTCAATACGTAACTAAATTATCAACACGTAGTCCAATTTAGTAGCTGCAATTCATAAAGGTCTACGTTTTTATAGTCACACTAATATTATAAAGGCGAAGGTTTGTGAGTGTGTTTATGTGTATGTTAGTGTGTGTAAGATCCTGTTTGGGTCACTGAGCCAAAATAGTTAGTTAGTTAGTTACTCCTTCACGCTCAAACGGCTGGAACAATTTTGATAAATTTTTGGTGTGAAGGTAGCTGACACCCTGGATTAACACATAGGCTACTTTTTATCCCGAAAAATATAGTTTTCCCGTGAGATGAGAAGGTAACACCGCGCGGTGCATCTGATAATTCTATAAATCGAGTTTTAGAATATTCCAATGGAAGTGAGGAGTGTTATTTAAAAACAAATACCTCCTGTCTGAAACGTGTTTTAATAGTTATTATACTGTTGGCTCTGTGATTTGTAGACCTCACGAGTTTCTTTTGAAATGGTTGATATTTGTATATTTTTATGTTTTCAAGTCCCATATCTCCACCATCCATACTAATATTATAAATGCGAAAGTGTGTCTGTCTGTCTGTCTGTTACCTCTTCACGCTTAAACCGCTGAACCGATTTAGATGAAATTTGGTATGTAGATAGTTTCAGTCCTGGGGAAGGACATAGGATACTTTTCATCCCGAATAAATTTAGTGTTCCCGTGGGATGAGCGGGTAACACCGCGGGGCACAGCTAGTATTGAATAAATTCAAAAAACCGAATCGACGAAATAATATTTACAATTAACGAACCTGCTCACGAAACTTCATGAACAACGTTACGGTTGAGGAATACGACCTCTAGGTGACAACAGCGGGAAATCCGAATGGACATCGAAACATACAGAAGAATTATGTTATGATTCAAACTGAAAATGAAGATAGAGGCTTTGCTCGCTCGGCTTATACTATTTAAAGGGGGTACCCTTAAAACTTTATACTGAAAATTCATTCATTGTTCATTGTCAACGGCGACTTTATCTAAAAATCCTAAACAAACTCTTTTTTTTTTATCTAAAAATACTTGTGACAGATACGAGAACGGGAAAATATCGACAGCCAAATTACGAGGGAAGCTCAGCCCGCGGTTGCCGAAATCCCCCTTATTGGGCAAATAAACAAGCACAAAACACAAATCAATTGTCTAGTCGAAGGTTTAGCGAAAATGTAACAGTAAAGGACGAGGCCTCAATCGAAAGACGGTTCCGTATGCAATTTCAATATATCCAATGTCTGTAAGTTTCCAAAATCTCATTCGCGGTTTCCCGAATCAATAACATTATCACAAACGCGTTTGAGACTGTTTTGTTTGTGGTACTTACTTAAAAGCAAACTTACACTAGAGAGACTATAAGTGAGTTTCAGTACTTACAACTGTCACCCTTTTGACATACATAATCAAACAGTAACTTGCACGCTAAAATTAGCGTGTTTGTGAGATATAGACCTCTGACGTTTTTGAGATGTCTACATACGATACTAAGATCAATAGGGACCAATGCGCCAGAGGGGCAAGCGATATTGAATTGAAATATACAAAAACTAGCGACCCGCCCCGGCTTCGCACGGGTTACAAGTATTATACATACCTATAAACCTTTCTCTGGATCACTCTATCTATAAAAAAAACGCATCAGAGTTCGTTGCGAAGTTTTAAAGATCTAAGCATACATAGGGACAGACAGACAGAAGGAAAAGCGACTTTTGTTTTATACTAGTAGTGATACAGATGTTATATGTACTACAAACGCCATTTTACATGCACGTAACTACAGTTAGTTTGCAAAAGTAAGATGACATTAGTAGTATAACATCTGCGGCCCTATGATGGTTGCTTTTGTCACGCAATAAATAAGTGACAAAGCATCCGTGACGTTTTGACAAAACGCGAGTGTGGGTGACGGATGCTTTGTCACTTATTTATCACGTGATAAACGCAACCATCATATGCAGCCTTGTACTGTTTGATATTTAAATATTGCAGGTGCGCTTGTCCTATTGGCGTCCTTGTCCAGACTTACCTTACAGTCCACTGGTGAAACGTTCGAGGAAGATGCCACATAATACAAGGATTTGTTAATATCGTAAACCCTCCATAATGCGTTCAAGAACAGCACATTATGACCTCCATAATAGACTGTTTTGTTAAAACTAATTTCTTATCTGTAAAAATGTTATTATTGCTAAATAATAACATCGATTTCGATAATATTATATATTCATATTTCGAACATCTCTAAATTTCATTTGACCTCTATTCTAATATCAGTCGAGATGACGTTTAGTTCGAAATGAAGTGTCAATTTGCAATCAAATTTGACAAATGTCGCACGTAAGTAAGATATAGAACGATATGATAGTTGGGGCTGAATCTAGTTTGTCTCTGAATAAAAAAAAAATTGTCAGCTGCCAGAAAACTTCATTACCGCCATTACCGGGTAATTGTCAAAATGTGCGACTCCTGTGAATGCATCATGGAGGCTTATGATATGTGGCTAGATAAAGTAGTGTATGTAACTGTACATAATTAGGCATAAAAACACTCGTGTGATGTTATTATGAAACTTGCCTTCGGCTCGTTTCATAAACTCATACTCGTGTTTAATGCCCTTCATTATGTACACTTGTACAGTCACATAAACTACTATGATACTGTCATACTTCGACTATTCACTACATTTGTTGCCAAACCTACGAGTATAATGGGACCATATCCCAAAAAGTTCTCTCAACATTTTCTTAAAGTTATTTGAACCCTGCGGAACCCGGAGAGCGCGTACAGAAAACGTCAACGTAAACCCCCCTAATTTGATGTCCCCGCACGTAACCGCTAATACATCATTACCATCAATATTTCCGGCCTGCCTGGGGTAAATTGACAATGTTCTGACGATTCCCTTTTGCGGGACAAAGCCTTTGCAATCCGTTTTTCTTAATGATTCCGTTGTCAAAGAAGCATTTAAGAAGGACGGGAATGTGTTTTCCGTTTTTTTTTAGTTTCTTTCATCTTTGTACGTACGTATTCGATCGGCTGATTTTTTTTTGTTCTTGATGCAATTTTCATGATTACGTTTGAATTGGGGGAGATTTTAACACGACGTAGAAATTTATTTCAATTCTAAAACATTGATACAAAGTCTAAAGTACAAAGAAAGTGGTGGAGTGGTTGATAAGCTGGACCAGTAATCGACAGGTACCGGGTTCGATTCCAGCTATCTTTCGCCAAGTTACGATATAATAGTTTGTACAGTGTTTCCATATTAAAAACTAATAATATAATGTTTCAACAATTTTACTTCCTCGCTGTACAAAAATGGATAAAAAAAGCATAATAATCTACGTAATAGATATTACGGAGATTCAAACTGATTGTTTTCCATCAGTGACTTCTTCTCTTCAAAGCCAGCCTTATAAATAAAACGTCTTCAATAAACAAGAATGCTTTCAAAACTACTGTGATCCGCGTTACTGAGTACATAACAAATTTGCCTTCGCCCTAAATGTAAAATGTGCTAATGAATTTCAAGTGCGCGGGCTAATATTAACGCTGCACTCGCAAAAGGCAATAAATGTAAATTCCATAGGCGGTGCTAATTGCTATCTCGCCCCCACTCTTGGATAAATGTTTACATAAACCTGATACTTAGGTTTAACATTTTAATTTTATTGGGACTCGCCGTTTCATGCTTTTCTTTATCAATGACTTCGTGAAATATCTCTGATAAGTTAAATATATTTTTATATTACGCTTTATCTTTTGTTATTTTCCTATCAGCTTCGCTATTTAACTTGATAGAACTATCATTAATAGGTTTAACGGAACAAATTATTTCTTAACTATTATGATGTCCTTTTATTTTCAACTTCGTTTGTTAAAATGATCTCATTATATAACTTTAAAAACCTATTGTTGACAAACTTATAATAAGAATTGAATTTTAGTACTCAATTAGGAAACAAAAGTACTCGAAAACTAAATCCTTACAGCAAGTTTATAAAATAAACAAAAACAGAACTCTCAATTAGTAGTTAATAGGCTGCGGAAACTTTTAATTGTGCTTATTAAAAATGTATAGGCAGATAGTTGACTTACATACCTTGGTGCGTCGACCCCCAATCTGGAACAATAAATCAAGTTTAAAGCAGACAAAAGGTAAGCAAAATTCATATTCTCTAGCGTAATAAATTGCCTGCACTAAATTAAGTTCAAGGAATCAATTATTGGATAGTCTTAAATTACGACCACGTGAATAAACATTATTTATGTCCTTCATGCCTTTATGTGTTTGTTTTTGCCCATTTATTATTTGCTAGGGAGCTAAACTTTGTTTATTTATTACAAAAATCGTAGACATTGAAATGATTTATTTGAAACTTTTGCTTGAGTAAGCTAATGACTTTTCTCACCCATTTATGATAAATGGTAAATTTTACCGAAAGCACAAGTATAACTTTGGACGTTAAGTATAATAAAACCAGTTTCTTTTAGCTTTTAGTTTTTAGTTCTTTTTTATTCCTTAGAACTCTTTTCATTTAAATGAGATTAAACCCGAAAAAACCTGAGACAATACCATATTGAATACCTGATCTTTGATCACACGGAGAAATCCACACGTGCCAAACCATACCGATTCTATGCAAATAAAATTCACAATAAAAACGCCAGCAGAGCGCCAGTTCACTACTCACGCATATAAATCAAAAAGATCCTTTGACACAAAGATTGCTAAGTCGAGCCATACGCGATCCGACTGTGGAACGACTTTCTTGAATTCGAAATTCACAGTAAGTGAGACTCAGAAAACAAATGGCGCGACGGAATTCGAGGAATGCGATGCTTTGACATTTCGGTTCTGCGGGTTTCGTTGCGTTGCAGTTCCGGAATTTGAGGTAAATTTAATTCTGCAATCGGGATGGGGCGGTTCATTTTTAAAGGATTTGCTGTCTCTCGCTTGATATATTTTATTCTATTGCCCTTGAGACCGCGAACAAGCCTTTTAGATATTATATTCAAAATTGAAGCTCATGCAAAATACTTAAATCATTTTTGTATTTCAACCTTGTAGCGCTTCAGTTTGATTTAAAGTAAGTACAAATGTAAATGAAAGCAAATAAACCTGTCCGTGTTACTCAAGTGTATAGATTCTATTTGATAGATTTCATAGATTTTATTCACTTCTGCTCAAACTAAACGTGACTTGAAACACAAAAAATCCTTAAAAGAACACAATGCTTCCAACTATCGAGACATGACAAAATTCCTTCAAAACAATTTTAATCTCACGAGTCAGTCTTTGAACCATCGGAACTTGTATCTTTTACCTTTTTACTCGGATCTTTACAATGGTTCGCTAGTTCGTGCTCAAATACCAACTTAGACAAAGGGGGGTACCACAGGGAGGTACCTTGAGCCCAGTACAGTTCGAATTTGGAATTGTTAGAACTTTCCCACTTTCACGCTTCCTTTTATCTCTTCGAAAGTGTTTCTGTGTTAAATTATTTTTTTTCTTTTACTTTCTTTTATGATGCGTGTGTGAGTAATGTCTGAGCACGTGCCGCTTTTAGTGTTTGAGAGGATATTGTCTTTAAGATTTAGGTAAGTTCTCTCGGTTTAAGTGCGTTGGGCTAGACGTTAGCGCTGTCATTCGTTTTTATAGAAATTGCACACTGAGTTGACTCTGTTGCTTTTCACACAGCTAGAAAAGTTAGTTTCTTCATATTGGAAATTTCACTTATTTTGGTCAGTATGAATTGGTCATAATAAAAATATGGATAATGAAAACGTTCTATAAAAAAATACAAAATTTGGCAAATGATTTATCATTTTTAAGAATAAACGTATTGCATTTAAAATAGGTATTTCTTCTTTATTGAACTTTTAAAGTTAAATATAAAGATATTTTATTGCAACACTGCCGTGTTAAGCCAAACTCACGTATCTTGAGTTACAGTAGTTTAGGTTAACCGGGCTTAATCGATTCGAAATAGTATCTTTTATATATACTTTAAAGATTTTTAATTTTTACCCTCAATTTTCGTAGATAATTGACTTGGCAAACTCCTGTAACTTCGATTTTCAACTGTGGATTTATGCGCATTGCTGTATTTTTAGTTACCACAAATACGCTTAACAATCGGGATACGTTTGAGTTTTGTCAATTTGCGGTAACTTTCATTACTTACATGAATTTGTCGAAACCACACTAGTATGAACCTGTCGCGAAATAATGACAATCAATCTACAGGCATAAATGCTGCTAAGAAACAGGATCTTTTGAAATTATGTAAAAGTAAGCCGTACGATCGACGTACTTTTTTTGAAAATTTGCCTTTAAATGATATAATGATTGAAATAGTGAATCCTATTAGTTTTTACAAAAGTACACCAAATATGGTTGAATATATATGTGATAGATGTTTATTTTAAACTAAATTAGATATTGCATAATTAAGGAGGTTCCTGGAGGTTTACTGACCAAAATATTTTAGTTTTATGTCTCAAAGACACGTGATAACAATTATTAAGTTAGGTACAAGATACTGTAATGATTAAAAGATTTTTTCTACAAATGAGACTTTTCTTTAGTGTTACGTCAGATTTATTCGAAGCATCACTAAGATACTGGAGATCAGCATAACCGTTGGGCTTCCGCCTGAGTGAAGGCTGAGGGCATATTAACGTATCTGTAGATACCATATTTTGCGTAACTTAAAATGTATGCAATTTTAGACCGTCATTATTTTTAATTTTAGATAATTAAATCATATAAATGCTGTAATAGTTGAAATTTGACGTGTCATTAGTTATTGTTATTTTTATTCACATAAAAAAATTAGAAAAAAAAACATCCATAATTTAGTGAGTTATGATAAGTTTCTTGTCTGAAACTTTAACAGCGTTTTTCTCGAAATGGCCATTTCTAAGATACATGAGATTGGTTTAATAGGGCAGAACAACAGTATACAATATAGAAGTTAAAAACACACAGGTAGGTAATCTAAGAAGAATTTTCGTAAGTATACATCCAAGAATTTGTGTATTGTTATCTATACTGAAATTACCAACGTAAAATCTTCTCGGAACATTTTTATCATAACCTCAAAATAGCAGTGTATATAAAATCACCCGCAAAGTCATCAATAGAGTGTTAACGAAATTTTATTAGCTCGTATTTAAGCAGTATTATTACAAAGGCTGGATAGCGGGAGCGTCAATATTAATTTTGCCGGAGTTCGCGATTGCTCGGAGCACCCTATATTGTTCCTTGGCAGTAATTAATGAAAAAGCGTCTTGAATTTGAGAGTGTTTTTGGTAATTGCCGGATTTTGGTTGAAATTTGCTAGCGTAATAGTTGCATAAGAGCTGTATAAGATGGATTTTTTGTGTTGATGGCCAGAACGTCATCAGTACGGAATAAAATAGTACAAGTAATAAAATAGCTTTAAAAGTAGGAATCGTAATAAATATTCGAATAAATTCAAAAGGAAATTTTTATTTTACCTAGCTGTACCTACTTATATCCAATTTTTAAGATTCCATACTCAAACGGTAAAAACGGGACCCTATTATTAATATTCGACTGTCCGTCTGTCCGTTTGTCTATCACCAGGCTGTTTCATGAACCTTGATAGGAAATAGTAAATATACTAGCGAATTTTCCTTTCATAACGAACTGAAAAAATGGCTATTGGAAAAGGCCTTCTATGACATCTCGGAATTGTACCTAACTTAACATTTTATGCATGTTTCTACTTTGTTACTGACACCAAAGATGGATATTTAAAATTATGTAATGACTAATGACATTATTAATCGAATAGGTAGTTACTGAATAATACTATTACCAGTAAAAGTAATATTGTGCAAAAATCGAATTAACTATTACTAACTATAACTGTGTAAGTAAACTGACATATAATATAACTATTAACTACATTTGTAAATTTGTACCCTTTTGTAAAAATTGACATATAATGTATTTGTGCATTATCAATAAATGAGTATGAGTATGAGTATGAGTATAGGTATGACATAGAAACTGAGGGAGATCTCTGTGGCAGTGGCCGCTGAAAACTTTTAAATAAAATGTGTCAGTGTTTAGTTGTAGGCTGATTGTAAGGGGTGTGTAATGATCGATATAAAAATAAATGGTATAAGTATGTTTGATATAACAACATTTGGTATACATAATGACTCATTTGATATAATAAACGTTTGGTATAATTTCAAAATATCTATTTTTATTTCGTATACTTATCATTTGGTATAACACTTATTTCCTATAACCATCATATGGTATGATGTTCATTAGGTATAACAACATTTGGTATAATTTCATATGGTATAATTTCATATGGTATAACAACATTTGGTATAACAACATTTGGTATAATTTCGCTCGTCGTCGTACCTAACCATGACTCTATTACAATTTAACTTTCATGTTTGAGCAGTTTGAGCGGGTATTGAGCCTTTAAACGTATTATATCAAATGAAATACCCGAAATACCCAAAATAAATATGAGGTGGTATATGGTGGTGTGCGAATTGCGTTTTATTTACCTAACTCAAAGTTTTCTTTCGTTTTGTGTAGTGCTCGTACCTAACCAATTTTTTTTTTTTTTTGCCACTTTTTTCCTTTTGTTTCCTCTTTTTTCCTTTTTTTTTCTATCCTAACCTAACCTAACCCACGTTTCTCTTGAACTTTCGGTTTAAGTTTTTTTTTAATGCGGGGGGCTTCGCCCCCGAGCCCCCCTGTGGGGGCTCCGCCCCCCGCCCCCCTATTTCTCTGTACCCTATACGTTATGCCATTTGAACGTTAGATAAAATAAACGTTATACCATAAATTCATTAGACGAAATATGCATTATACTTAAAGAATGTGTCATTTAATATAATGTTATTCGATAAAATGATCAGTATATGAAACAATAATTATATGAAATGTTGATATATTAAGTGTTGTTATATCATTCAATCATTATATCAAATGAGCGCTATACCGACTGAAATTATATCAAAAGTTGTTATAGCCATCGTTACGCACCCGATTGTAAGTCCTATTATTTGGTTTACCATAAGGACAATCGCGTAACGCAGTGGGCGGCGACGACGTGGCAAGCCAAGACGGAGATGGCGGGACGATCTGGACGCGTTCCTAAAGGATTGGCCAGAAATAGCTTCGAACAGGGAGTCGTGGATATCGAGAGGACAGGCCTTTGCCCTGCAGTGGGACACCAATATAAGCTAATAAAAAATAATAATAATAATAATAATGACAATGTTTGCTGGGGATACCTATCCTATCTTCTGTAACGTTTCGCCAAATTTTCATTTGTCCTAAAGCCATTTTATTCAAAAACTGCTAATTTTTCAGAATAATTATAAAACAAACCTAACCTAACCTAATGGGTTCTTTTAAAAGAGTATTATAAAATCCTGAAAATATTACGGGTTTCAGGAAAAAATCACTTTCGGACAAACGAAAATTTGGTGAAATGTTATAAAGGAAACAAAAATTAGTGTTTCAGATAGGTTACCGTTTGCTGGCATCTTACCAATATAACTGTCAATGCGTTCTCTTAGTAGCCGCACAAGATCTTTTCTTGTTCAGTCATACATGTGAATTTTGAATTACTAGTAATAAGAGGTAATAAAACATAATCTAAAAAAGAAATATTAAAGCTTCAAAGACAATTAATATAAAAATAGACAATTTACAAAAAGGTTTAAATCCACCAATGTTGTATCCGGCTATAAAAATCCGTTGTAAAATTTATGTAAATAAACTTTAAAAAATAATTTGAGTGATTTATTGATACCGTTGTTCAAAGGTAAATAAAGCAAAGGCGGTATAGAGTTATAATGATATTTCAAATCGTATTGTAATAATTTTCGCCTAGTCAAATATTACCAAAAACGAAATAAAAGTTTAACAAGTTAAGTCTGTACCGATCTCTATCGGTGACGTATAAAATCTTCTAGTTAATAATGTTTAATGTTGCACGCACGCACCAGATCGGCCAATACAGCCGGGATTCGAACACGGGACTCAATTGCCTCCTTTCACGTGAGATCGCGATTCGATGCACGGATAACTTGCTATGAAGGTTTATTATAGGAAATAGTTACTTTGTTTGGATCAAAGGATATAAGTTAATTAAGTACTAGTCCTGTATGTATTTCAATTTCTTCTTCAGTGGACTTCTTTGGAAAGGTGAACCTTCTGAACTTAAAACCATTTTAGGGACACAACAAACCCAATCATAACGTCTTTCGATAATATTTTAATTTTTAACAATAGCTAGGTAATGCTTAAACTCACACTTTTATTACATGATGAAAAAAATGTAAATTCCATATTGATTTGTGTCTACTAACTCATCAAAAGAATAGCTTTTTTTTTCCATGTAAGCTTGCGGGTCCAACGGACCCTTTGCACTATGCTACTCCGCTTGGAGAAGCACCGGAGTAAAAATAATAGATCTTACTTAATCACCAATCGTAACCACCATCAGCAACTCTATACCGGTATACGCGTAATTTTATCTTAATTCTATCGTTCTTGAATCGTTTCCTCACTGCTGAGGATCGTGACTCCTTATTCTGTCAACTAGTTATCTCCATCGGTTACGTTCCGTTGCTTGGTGGGATGTAGTACTGACTGATATGACCAGCTCTCCAGATATCTGGTCTTGTAGTGTGTAGCTAATGTCTACATTTAATATCAACAGTAACACAATGGCTTACTGTAGCATAATGCATATTGCTTGGATAAGCGTTAACCAAATGTATATAATGTTAGGTTTTTAATAATAAAACTCAGATCTTACACGGAGCTAACTGTTGTATCACTGCTTCCCTACTTTCACACCTATCTTGATACTTCAGTCTGACCACCTTCTGGGACTTTCTCCGTCTAGGTTTTTTACCTTCTATTTTACTTGTTACCATCAGGCGTTCCATATTATTTGTCTCTCTGCGTGCAACAAGGCCAAAGTACCGCACTATAATTGAAAATCTTCTTTAATTTAAAATAAGGAATTATTCCACTTATATCAGCTGCCACCTAGGGTGTTCATTGTTCAATCTCCTACAAATCCAGACTAACGTAATAAGGAAAAGATGGCGCCAGAAGATAGTTTTCATAGTGTCGTGGCTGATAGCGGTGGGCCGATTGGATTAAGTAATTGACCAGATAATTGGGCGGGAATCAAAAGATTTTCGGCCATTGTTGAGGCTTTATCCATTATCGGGGGATCAGATAAGGTTAATGGACTTTTGGAATTAAAACTCACTACCGGAAGGAAATACCTGTGCCAAAAATATTGATTTTATTGGTTACCCATGGCATGAAAGCTGCATTAAGCGCTTATTCAGCCCTTACACGGCTGAAATTAGTTTTAATAGCTGCAAAGACAAGAGTCTTATAATACTAAAGCCTTATTATAAGAATAAAGCCTGTTTGCTACTGGGTTAAGGGCTGAGCTCAATTCATATTGACATTATATAGTCTATTGAGATGAGAGTCATATTTACGCATCGGAAATTTGGATTAACTATATACCGAAACTTTAGCATCGATGTTACATTAGCTAGTTGTAAGGAGGTGGTCAATTAATTGAATGAATCCCGTAATTTCTTACCTAATTAACTATTAAGGCCAACATAAATACATAATTCCTGTTTTATCATGAATTAGAACTTTAGTATGTTATATACGATAATCCCTGCGACCTGTGCCACTAGTGGTAAGTAATTTATTATCATTTATCAGGGCTCGTAAAATGCGAATCTAATTCATTGAAGTGTTAGGTCGTCACTGGTTATCATACGTCATTTAAATCAATTTTGCTCGCATTTGACGATCTCTGATTAATAAATTAAGGTACTGTGGGGTGGTGGTTCAGGGAAACACTTTACTTGTAAATTTAGAATATATTTTAGGACCGAAATACAATATAATGTGGTTGTTTGGTGGCGACTCCTAGAGGAATTCTGTAATATTTTTTAATATGTCGTTCACTTGACAGTGACGGAATCTTTATTTAAATCAAAAATACTTCTTTATTACCGGCCTACATCCCTACATATGCCGCCTCCTATACGAGATAGGAGCCTATCAAAGGATCCTATCTATAGGTAATCCTAGCTAAAAGTCAAAGAGAGGCAATAGCCGATTGAAAGAACGCCACCAAATGTTACAATATAACCTACCTATCCTACTAAAGACCCTATCTTAAGTGAGATCTGATTCAACTACCTTCGGGGGCAACAAATTGACAAATAGGGACAAGTCTCTTACTACGAGATGACAAGCTTCAGATTAGCAATGAAAAGAAACGATTGTTAATTAAATTCATAAAACATTCCAATTGCTTTTCCAAAGGTTGTCTCGGGCAAGCAAAACCCCAGCAAAATCTTACCCGCTTATCCATGGCTACCTGCCTAACCCTAAATCACTAGGTATGCCATGAAAGCCCTTGTCAACTTTTAAAAGCAAGTGCCATTAACTTCAAACGAATGACCATTGGAATGCCAAGCCACTGACTTCAAAAAATTGAAATATGATTCTATTACAAATCTACCCATTAATAACCTAACCTGCTAGTTAACTAATCACGAAATATCAGATATTATGATCTTCTCTGTGCACTGCACTGTTCTTTCTTGTTTATCTGCTTGGCATCCAGTCGGTCATCTACGCCTTGCTTTTAGTAGTGACAGCGTCGCGAATTTGACTCCGTTAGTATGTGTGTACATGCAAAAAAAAACAACGATATTAGTATATTATCACCGCTATCTAAATCACAATCTCCAGCGTTCCTATCACTATCACAAACCTAATACCTATATAAATATTAAATTCACCAAATTAAACGAATCTCGATAGATCTACGCGATATAATTAAATATAACTAATTATTAAAGATAACTTATTCAATCCAACATAAAATTGACTATGATGATGATGACACTCGTAATGACAAGTCGTTGACATGAACGAAAAATATGAAAAATCGCATTCCTTCGCATTCGCATTCCTTTTCATCAATTCAACGTATAGAAAGCCACCAATAAATTCAACTCGTCGCTTCAGCTTAGCTCGCTGATTTCCTCGTACGCACATAATAATATAGCACTATATCGTGCTCGACATAAACGCATTCTTAACTCATACGAACACCAAACGCACCTTTGAACGTAGTGGTGTGGAAGCTGGGGATACAGATGTCCGCAAATCTTCTCAGCACCCTCGTCATGGTCGTCTTCATCAACTCGCATCGCACGCACATTGCGCAACGCGAATCTGCTCCATGCTGCCTCCTCCTCGTGGAGACGTCGTCGTAGCGATGTCGTGGTGCGTCCCACGCACGTCGCTCACCATAAAAATACTCTTCTTACACTCGCTTGCGATACGAGAGGCATTCTCTCGCCATAAAAAAACAAGGGACATCGCCGCACGTCCACCATATGTGGGGTGGTGGTTCAGGGAAACACTTTACTTGTAAATTTAGAATATATTTTAGGACCGAAATACAATATAATGTGGTTGTTTGGTGGCGACTCCTAGAGGAATTCTGTAATATTTTTTAATATGTCGTTCACTTGACAGTGACGGAATCTTTATTTAAATCAAAAATACTTCTTTATTACCGGCCTACATCCCTACAGTACCTATTAGTACTCCCAGCAAGGTATTTAATACAAGATTTGTATTAATACAAGTGCATACGCAGAGACGTAGCTGCCGCTGTGGAACGACACAAGCAACTGCCGGACCCACGACACCCACTTCACGGTCACCAACAAGCAACCAGTAGACTCAAGTCGCGTAACATTTTTCTGACAACTCTCAGTCTTCAACACCAAACGGCCCAAGAAGCCCGTCTTGATGCTTGGAAATCGCAACTGAACGAGACTTCTCTACCAATGACACCTGTGGAACATTTGACGCCTGGCGCTGAACAGAAATGGATCACTTGGAAGTCTCTAAACAGATTGAGAACGGGTGTCGGACGGTCTAAAGACAATCTGGTGAGATGGGGAATTAGATCTGAACAGAGCGGCGCATCCTGCGGGTGTGGCGTACTACAAACAACCAAACATATGCTGCAGTGCCCTCGGTGTCCAACCACGTGCACTCTCGAAGACCTCATAAAAGGCACTCCCCGAGGGATAGAAGTGGCAACGCATTGGCAAAATACCATTTAGTCTAAGGAATTTGATCCCTTCACACGAAGAAGAAGAAGATCAATACAAGTGTATGCAAACTAATGAAAACCAAAATGTTATTATTGATTTCTTCCAATAGAGCATAATACTTTCAGGCGAAGAAGCAATATAAATATTTTTGCTAGACAGCGAATTTCACGAAGGAAATCCTAAAAGAGAGAATGGAAGATACCAGCAATACGCTATCACGAAACTGTCAATTCTTTTCACTGAATCTTTATTTCACGATGGTCAAAAACAATCTTTGATTTGAAGATAGGGTGCCTTCGCAATAAGGTGCAATAATTCAGCTTGGATCGCAACGCATGGCTGGCAGGGGCGATATCACGTGTTCATATCAGACTGATATTATATAGACGTTATATTTTGTAGAATCTAGTTTTAGATTATGCGTGCGGAATATTTGATTTGGAATTGTTATTATTTTTGTTTGGGGCTTTATTTTAAGTATTTTCTTTTTTTTAAGTTACATTGAGGTTAAATAATACTGGTGTAAGATTTAATCTGGAACATTTTGTACTTCAGTATTAATAATTATAAAAACGGTTTAAACTCTCGTAAACATTGTCAGGAACGGCCCGACATGTTTCGAACTCATATGGAGCTCTTCATCGGGGACAGCTATCCATGCTGCTACGCGACTCAAGGCCCACTGCCGGTTTAACCGTTTTTATGATTATTAAATATGTCTCTAGATAATGATATTTTTACTTCAGTATTACTATGATATATATATATATATATATATATATATATATATATATATATATATATAATAATATGATGAAGTATATTCTGTACATCGCCCTAGGCTGCAAGCTCTGGATCGCATATTTATAGCCCTCACCTTCGGTTCGAGCCACAAACACCTTCGATCTGGGACATTCACGCATTCATCACCCTAGGTAAGTAGGCGTGTCATGTACTATTTCCGTCCTGTACCAAATTAAAGGATATGAGAGAGAACTTGCAAAAAAGTGAGATATTTATATTTCGATGAAACAATAGTAGTTTATGCAACTGATACATAATGAGGGGCCTTAAAACACGAGTGTGGTTTTATGAAACGAGCGTCAGCGAGTTTCATAATAGGATCACACGAGTGTTTTAAGGCCTAATTATGTACAGTTGTATACACTACTTTATCTACACACATATCATAAGTACTCTAAGATGGGTTCAGAAGCCATAAGGAAATGACCGGCACCACTAGTGCTATCTGTAAAATATCTAAAAACGACATTTACTAATGCAGTAAGAAATAAATCTGAACAAATACATAAACAGATTATTTGTTGTAATTTACATTTACATTGAAACAATATTTTCAACTAAAATGTGAATTACAATAAACTTATCACAATTATATTTTCGTAACAGCAAAGAACCAACAAACAAATGACAACAATAATGGCGGCAATTCGAACCTCCGTCAAGACGAATGTTTTTTTTTCTAAATCATATACAAACGAATGTATCCATATTCTCATGTCACTCGAGATCAAATGTCGTGCGGTTTTTATAAAAAAAACATACTGAATTGACGTTTCGTATCGATAACAATATTAATATCTATGGATACTAGAATAGAGACCTACTTTAGTTTTGACAGCTGTTCCAAATTTAAACTCATAACCTTACAAAAATTGATACTGTTATAACATTACAGTACAGATTTTACCTACTGCCACAGATAAGAAAGTTCTCATAGTAAAATTGGTTGTAGTAATGCTGGCCATTTCCTACGGTTTCTGAACGCATTTTAGAGCACTAATGATATGTGCGTAGATAAAAATATTTACGTAATTACTTCAGAGAATCACATTTTTCTATATTATATTTTAACTTTATTTCTAAAACTATAGCTATAAAGTTCCATCATTATGCGTACTTTATTTACAACCTTCCAATTACAATGCTAGATTTATCAGCTGTTGTAAATCGCAACCAAACAAATAAATTTCTTCAACAAAACTACAACTTTATTTTTCTCGACTTTTTCCCTTTTGACGTTAAGGATATTTATTAGGGGGAGCACAATCTAATGGCGAATCTATGAAGGCGCCGAGAAGTCTTCCATAGACCATAAGTCTGTTAAATGAACCAGAAAATTAGGGGTTTTCTGACCGACGGGCAAACCAATAAAATAGACACAGGCGAGGGGGTTTAAAGTACGAGTTTACGTCTCGCTCTAAAATATGACATTAGAAAAAGATAGGTGAGAAATATGTACGGACATTATGATAGCGTCTGGCCATACCTGAACTTCAGTTCATCAAAGACGTATTTTTCTTTACTTGTATTTATAAAAGCGAACTTGAGTTGTTCTGAATAAGGTACTGTGTCAGAACAACGTTAAAAAAATCTGATAGTGTCGGACAAAATAAGCAGTTGATATTTTAGTTGGTTGGTCGCGGCCATTGGACCAGAGGGAATCGGTGTATTTGATTTCGGATGAAATTTTGTTTTTTGTGAGGGCGATCGGCAATTGTTTTATTACTTAATAAGAAATAGATTTAGAAGCAGTTTTTTTTTGTTTACAGTTGGATGATTTTATTGCACTGTCGTAAAATATTATTGCATCGACATGGATTAGTATCAAGATAGAGGGTCGTTTTATTTTGGAATGAATTGCCATGATTAGGACCCACTAGCTATACGATTCAAAAGTGGTTAAATTAATAAATTTATGAAACATTTATATTGTCTCATTTTTTTAAGTGGGTACACCACAATTTGATCTTTTGCAGCTTTGATCTTTGTATCAATGGTTTGGTTATATTAATGTTTTTTTTTTTTGTCATAGGGGCAAACGAGCAAACGGAACGCCTGATGGAAAGCAATCACAGTCGCCCATAGACACCTGCAGCACCCGGAGTCACAAGTGTGTTGCCGGCCTTATTTTATGTGGCTTTCTATTGGATGAATTCATCATAAAGTATGAGATATCATTGGCTATTTTTTTTAAAGATAGTACTTTTTGGGTAAACCTGCGAGATAATTTTATATTTTTATTATAGCATACAAATACCTAAGATATAAACTTGACATATTTTTTTTCAACTGTCAGTAGTTCTAACCTAAGCTTCAAGTGCTTAACCTTTTGAACGCCACAGTCGGCTGTGGCCGTCAACAAAAAATCGTGCCCCAGACGCCACGTCGGCCACAGCCGTCCAAATGTCAATGATCAAAAACTTTGTAATTCTAACCGCTACAAGTATTTTTCAATCCCTGTTGATTTTGGGGCACATCTTTTTTTTTACTCTGGCGTCAGTGGCACGGTAAATTGCTAGACCGCTTGGCGGTCAATAGGTTAACCTTCGCCAAACAAAACGGAAGCGAAAGAAGCGTCGAGCCAATTAATCCCAGTATGGAATCGACTTAATCTGCGCAGTGTTATCGCGCCAGCCATTGTGGTATTATTTAGAGCCGGCTGTTGAGTGCGGGCGAGTAGATTGAGCGAGTATTTAGGCTAGGTAATAAGTAGGACGTAATAGGACGAGGTAATTAAAGTGTAATTTTTACATACATGCTTCTGGTGCCAGCTACCTTTTTAGTCGACTTGTACTAGTTACTAAACCTTTTGCAAGAGTATTTTAATGCGGAGGTAACAGTGTTCAAGCATTGCGATAACGTTTGCGCAATTTTCGCAAACATACTACTTGGCCCAGCTAACTTGCCACTTGTTTCAGCTACTAAACACTTGCAAGAATCCTTTAAGACGGAGGTAAAGGAGCATCGTGGTAATGTTTGTGTAATTTTCGCAAATATGCTACTTGACTTGGGCTATCTAACTTGCCAGTATACTTGGCCCAGCTGTGAAAATAGTTGCAAGAGTCCTTTAATATGGAGGTAGCGGAACATCGCGTTAGTGTTTGTATAATTTTCGCAAACATGCTACTTAACTTGGGCCACCTACTTTGCCCGTAGACTTGGTCCTGCTACTAAACAGTTGCAAGAGTCCTTTAATATGGAGGTAGCGGAACATCACGATAATGTTTGTGTAATTTTCACAAATATAGTATTTAGGCCAGCTTACTTGTTCCGGCAATTAAACCGTTGCAAGAGTCATTTAATACGGAGGTAGCTACTATACCGTTGCAAGAGTCCCTTAATACGTTGGTAGCGATGCTGATGCATTGTAGTAAAATTTGGGTTATTTCACAAACATACTATACTTATGCCAGCTAGCTTGCCAGTAGACTTGTCCCAGCTACTAGACCGTTGCAAGAGTCCTTTAATACGGAGGTAGCGGAACATCGCGATAACGTTAGCGTAATTTCGCCGCTCGCGCTAAGATATATTTGATTTCTTCGTGAACTGGTATTGGATGACTGCGAAGAACGATTTTTTTATTATCTTAATTAAATAGTGACTCGCTGTATTGTAAGCAAGCAGTTTTAATCTTAACTTAAAAAAGGAAGCTTTATATTTGTTTGACTGTAAGTATGTTTTTTTTTTCTTAAAGTTATCATACATGTACATTTTAATGTCAGATGAACTCGAGATCTATTCGACTCTGTCCCCTTTTTTTATTTCAGTACTAAACTTATGCTTATAAGTATTATAAAAAGTACATTTACAAAAAATAAAAAATAGGTAAACATATTGTTTTACAACTGTTATTAGGGTAAATTCTATTGGAGGTCGTATATGTACTGGCTACATATTAAGTTTAATCGTATTACACATGACATGCTTGTCATAGAACTAATACAAATTGTTCTTGTGACAGACTTCCTTGAAGTAGGACGTAAGTTAATATTAAACCAAAATAAAGCACCGCCAGCTCTCTGCCACTCTAGCTGATGTTATTGTAACATGTCTTTCCTTTAGGTTATGGTCTCCATAACGCACTGGTTGTGCTAAGTTAGTGGTTGGAATATTTTGTGTGTGAGTGAAACTTGCTTGAAATGATGTCGGATGAAGTCGTCGTAAGCGGGATAAAAAAGCTGAAGGGATCGTCGGATTACCCAAACTGGAAGTTACCTGGTACGTAATTACTTGGAGAATAATTGCAACTAACAAAATGATGCATAATAGGACGAAACACATAGACTTAAAATATCATTTTATTCGTGAGTGTGTACTGACCCAAAAAGTTGAGATAAGGTACCTACATGTCAACTGATAAGATGACTTCCTTGAAGTTGGACGTTAATTATTATTAAACCAAAATAAAACACCACCAGCTCACTGCCACTCTAGCTGATGTTATTATAACATGTCTTTCCTTTAAATTCTAGCCATTATAGTCTCGAAGTCGATGAACATTTTGCCTAAAAGTATATTGGGGTGTATCGACGTTATTCTTAAAAAATACTTAAGTAAAGTAAGCTACAAAAAAATACAGTAAATATAACTTAAATACACTGAATCATAGAATGACATGTCCATCTTCAAAATAGCATGTCTGACCTTTTAGACCTCCCACGGTCTTAAAAAATATGTTTTGTGAATCGTAGATATTCTGCAGACACGTATTTTCAAACGTGTGACAAATGGGCCCATCCCCCATGTTAGTTCTCAGTAGTATCGAGTTGAAATTAAAACCATATAATCAAATCTACAGTCTCTTGAAGCTGTGAAATAATTTAATTTCTAAGTTACCTAACGTTAAAAAAAGATACGGCCGCAATAAAAACGTAATATTTCAACACTCTAAAGGGGTTCAAAATTTAAAGGGTATACTCCCTTGACCTAAAACTATGAAATTCGGCAAGTAATACCGTCGCCAAGTATAGGTAAAATTTTCTAAAATCATATTTGGAGAACCCGGACTTTGCACCTCATATGCATCCAATATATGTACCTAATGCAAACTTAACATGACCCGACCAGTTAAGATGGGATAAGTGTTTGTGCGGAACCCTCGGTGCGCGAGTCAGACTTTCACTTGGCTAGTTTTTTGTACAAAATATCTGCAATGTATCGAAATTATATGTTTTTTGAACAGATTTGTATAACGTTTCGGTACCTTTACAGATACCGTTGTCAAACGTCAGGGAGGCTCAAATAATTAATATACGCGATATAATCCGTTTAAAATGTTTTATTTAAATGTGTGACAGTCGCGGAAACCGAAGAAAATAATATGAGATTTGTATAAGTAGGTACAGATTAATCCATAATAATCACAGTTTAATAGTTGCTAAGCCGCGAAATTGTGCCCATTGGGTTACAGGCATGAAATTTCTACCACCCATAGAGCGTTCCACGGTGATTATTTTCAGATGTGGAGGGAAGTCAGATTCGTCCCCTGCGTGGCGAGAGAGCGCGGTGAATAGGACCAAGTACTGCTCTTTTTCTTTTTTAATTACTGATCAGTTAAGACTATTAGGGCTTGTGTGGCATCGTTTTCGTGTGAAACAGATATCAGCAATTATTTTTTTATGTTATTTAGGTATAGTTTTATATAAAAAATTGGGTATATAGCCGAAAAGGTAAAAATCACAACAACCTTTTTTTATTCAGAACGATAAATTAGTTATATATCTTGAATATTTATAATTTAAAAAAATATCACTAAATGGAAAATTTAATCTTATAAATTTATGAAACATGTAATGTCTCATTTTGTTTCATAAATTTATAAAAAACTAACAGCGCCCTCTCTCGCTTGCTCGTCCACCACTGTAAAGTGGTGCGGTAAGATGTGAATATTAACGTATCACATAGAGGTCGCTAAGGTGTAAAAACCTTTCAAATAAACAATGCAAAGATCGACACACAAAGCATAAGGAAAAATTCGTCAGGTCTACGTGAAGCGAAGGTAGCGAAGTGGCTAACGCGCTGGACCGGTAATCCAGAGGTACCGGGTTCGATTCCCGGTCCCTTCCACCAGGTAGCTCCTTTTTCAATTTTTCTTTAAGCTTTGATCTTTGTATTCATAGTTTAAATTTAATCTTGTTTTTAAAAATGTATACATATTGGGCACATCTGATACAAAAAGTACCTTGAAAAAAATGTTGATGTTAAGCTTAGCCTGCGTGCTCTAGTACATTTTGCTAAGTCGCAAAATTGTGTGCATCGGGATACAACCACGAAATTTCTACCACAGATAGAGGACTCTGCGGTGATTATTTTCAGATGTTGAGGGAAGTCAGATTCGTCCCCTGTGCGGCGGGAAAGCGGGGTGAACAGGAAAAAGAAGTCCTCTTTTTCTTTTTTTATTACTGATCAGTTAACGCTACTAGGGCTTGTGTGGTATCGTTTTCGTGTTAAACAGATATCAGCAATTCATTTTTTATGTTATTTATTCATAGTACCATATAAAATATAAAGGTCGCCGGAAGGCGCTGGATGCAGGTCGTTTCCAACCGGTATATATGGAAGTCCAAAGGGGAGGCCTATGTTTAGCAGTGGACGTCCTATGGCTGAGATGATGATGATGATGATGACCTTATAAAAATATGGGTGTATTTCCGAAATGGTAAAAATCACAACAAGTTTTTTTTTATTCAGGGAGATATATTAGTTATATTTCCTGAATATTTACAACTAACAAAAATATTACAAAATAGCAAATTTAATCTAGATTCTAAAAATAAATACATGATAGACACTTTTCATACAAAAAGTAACTTAAATAAATTGTTGATGTTGAGATTAGCCCGTGTGCTCGTGATACATTAGCAAAAAAACATTGTGTTTTAATTACATCATATTGTTTTTCTAGGACGTATATGGTAAATATTATATGTAAAAGCATGTTAATAATCATTATTAATTGTATTTAATGAAGCGAAATAGGATGCGTTCGGAGATTTACGTTGGTTACGCCGACGTAAACATATATTTTAAGCTACTACATACAAACGTATGAGAAGTGCCCAACATGCATATATTTTTAGAAACTATATTAAATGAGCTTTTTAAAATACCTATTATAAAATATTATAAGCTTTTTAAAATATTACAATTTACCTCACTGAATAAAAAATCTTGTTGTGGTTTTTACCTTTTCGGCCATACACTCATATTTTATACAGAACTATATAAAAATAACAAATAAAATGAATTTCTGATATCTGTTTTACAGGAAAACGATACTAGACAAGTCCTAGTAGACTTAACTGACCAGCAATAAAGAAAGAAAAGAGGTAAACTTGGTCCTCTTCACTCCGCTCTCCCGCCTCACAGGGGACGAATCTGATTTCCCTCCACATCTGAAAATAATCACCGGAAAACACTCTATCTGAGGTAGAAATTTCATGCTTGTAACCCGATGCGTACAATTATGTTAGAAAATAGCGGACTAACAACTCTACTATAACTTCAAGGTTTGTTTAAAACTAATACATTTTTAAATCGGTTTATCTCCAACGCTTCCAAATTCAGAAACCCCGCATTCCGAACTCTTAGGTGCAACAGACTATATAATTACCGCGATCGACTAAAGCCTCTCCGGCGAGTAGTTTAGTACTTGTACGAGTTGCTGAACTACACTCCAGCGTGTTTATGGAGGAGTTTGCGATTTTAACTGAAAATGGTTAGTTTCAAATTAAATTTTAAGTCTCTTGACTCGTCGCCATGATGTTATTAGACACCTCTTACGGGGATGAAAAATCATACCCCTTTTTTGCGTTAAGTCGAGTAAAAAGTATCCTTTAACTATACCCGGATATCCGGCTTCACGTCAGTAATAATTCAAATCCGTTCGGCTATTTTTGCGCGACCACGGCGGCGTGAAAATACCTATATTATTTGTCTTACAAACATACAAAAAAATACGATTGAGTGACCTCGAAATAGTTAATTTATTCATTATTTGCCATGGAAAACACAATTATGTTTTATGATACCTAGATATTACAAAGAAACGCTTCCAAATCCAGAAATCAATGTGCAGCAGACTACACTTAGCGACTAAAGCCTGTTCACCGAGTAGTTTAGTACTTGTACGAGTTGCTGAACAACTCCGCGTGTTTACGGCGCAGTTTGTTATGTTCACTGAATTTTTTTAGTTTCAAATTAGATTTCAAGTTTTTCGACTCATCGGCAGGACGCGGACGTGATACTAAAACACTTTCAATTCACTCGCGGTAAAATATTCTAATTCGATAGCATATAGATGTATCTTGACTTATAATGCTTTTAGCTTGTTTATATTTAAACTTTAAAGGTAGTTTGGTTAAAATTATACAAAGTGCAAAAAACTAATAATTTCCTTATTTTAAATTTTTGAAAATATCCCAATTTATGATTAAAAAATCCATTTGAAAAGTTCGTCATTATAAAAGAGCGTAGGCGACACGTTATTTGTCGCAGCGCAGTTACTCATAAAGCTAGACTATTAAATAAATAATAAATAAATAAATATCGGACATCTTCACACAAATCGATCTAGTTCCAAATTAAGCTCAAGAAGGCTTGTGTTATGGGTACTAGACGACGATATACGTACTTAGATAGATAAATATATACTTAAATACATAGAACAACCATGACCCAAGCACAAATAGTCGATTTCATCACACAAATATTTGTCCTGGCCGGGATTCGAACCCGGGACCGCCGGCTCAGTAGGCAGGTTTCTACAAACCGAGCCAAACGCGTCGTCGTTTTTGACTATACTTTTTTTAAATAATGGTGTTGGGTTCTGTGATAATAAAGTAATAAAATTAGGCCCTTGTTCTTCCTTGACCTTCTTGATAAATTCGGTTCCAAACCAAATGTTGAATTTATGTTCCAATGTTGATGTTAGGTTATGCGAGTAAAAAGTACCTAACCTAACAATTCAGCCTTGTTTTGTTAGAACAATTCAATTTCTTACCTTCCGCGTACTAACGAATTGCGCACTTATCTGCAAACCAATCGATAATTAATCTCAATAATCGTAAAGTTGTATCGAGCCGCGGTCCTCTTGCAATCCGCCTTAATCTGTGATCCGAACATAAACAAACAGATACTATCTATGGATCTATCATAGTGTAAATATTAGCCAGTATTTTGACTGGTGATTAGAGAGTACCGGTTCTAACTGGTTTTTTGTGTAAATAAAACCGGTGTTTACTCACTGCAAGCATTTACTTGTATGTAACAAAAAAAATGTATGAAAATTACATGAAATTATAGATGGTCCCCAAAAATAATACTAACACTCAGATATCTAGTTTACAAAATGGTTGTTCACATTATTATGGTATTTAATACTCCCCGACAATCTTTGTTTAATCATGTCCTCAGATGTGACACAATACAGTACATACTTGTATTTGACAAAGTGAGAAGAATTATTTATTACGTTTGACTTTAAGAAATAAATTTACTGGTTTTACTGAATTTTCAACAATATCATAATTTTCTCGATGTTGCAAAAGTCATTGTATAATTTTATCGAGTTATTTATTAATCGAGGCTTTGCCCTCGTTATTATATTAGATATTAAATAATTATATCATATGTTTTAAATCATCCAACCCACCCAACCAACTAAAAGCACAAACAGCCATACATCTACACAAACTTCGAATTTGTAACATGTATTAGTACGAAAATAAGATTTTTCCTTATATCGGACTTATTTCAGAGTTTAGCATGCACTTCGGAATGTCATTCTGCGTATATTCAATGTTTAGAATGCCCTCAAGCAGGAATTCAATGCTCTTAAATTTCCAACGTCAGTTTTGAAGCACATACTTAATAGATCTTTAAATAGAGATTATATCTCTAACTGTCTTCGATTCTCGTATACTTTTCAGGGGGCCTATGATGGTTGCAATTATCACGTGATAAATAAGTGACAAAGCATCTGTCACTCACACTCGCATTTTTTTCAAAACGTGGCGAATGCTTTGTCACTTATTTATCGCGTGATAAAAGCAACCATTGTAGGTCCACAGTAATGCCAAGTCATCGTACTGTGTGGTCACTACGCTGTGGCTGTGTGTATAGGTCTAAGGTCGCGCCTGGAGCCGTCTGACCCTGGGTTACCGCTTCATTTAGGTTCAGGTTCCCCTGGGATAGGGTTTTGATTGGACTAGCCTTCTTTAGGACCTAGCTTGGTTTATAATGATCGCGCTTATATTGCATGTAAGGTTAATCGCGGCAGGCGATTGTAGTTTATACGTTTATTGAAGAACAACTTGAATTTTGAGCCACTGTATATTTCCAATGAGACAAGTAATGTTAAAAATGTAAAGATGAATTTAAACAAATATATACCTATTGCAACGAGCTGTCGTCACAGTAAAGCGGCCGAATTTAAATATTGTTATAGGTATAATAGCCTATTTAAAAATGGTTATATTTAAAATTGATAAATCAATAAAAAGGGTTGTAATGTTATGATTTTCGTAAATGAAATAGCGGATATACCTTTTCGTTATTTTGTAATACGAATAGCATGTACACTCGCGATCGAAATTTCCGGGTCATCTGGAGTGGACTGCCACAACATGGAGTGTGGCCCGCCCTTTCTTTTGAAGCGAGTACACGAGTAATAGTGTTCACAATTTTCGTGGGTTGATTTTACATTACCTACCTACAATGTACTTACGATATAAAATTAGCCTATACTACTCCATTTCTAATGCAAAGAGCCCACCGCTACCCCAAGTTATCCATCACTTTGGACAATAAAAAATTCAATTGAAATTAAAATCTCGCGTATCACCTCGCCTTACTTACGAGTCTCCTCACACCTCCCAAAGAATTTCAATTTAAATCCCCTCTTTAATCACTTACGAATAAAAATCTCCAGTCAGCGTGCCTCGCATGGCAATGCACAGGTATATTCGACACGCACAAAGTGATAGCGCACTGTAACGTTTAGGAAATTTTGGGGCCACTTTGATAGATTTATAGTAGTTTATGTGACTGGACATAATGAAGGGTGTTAATCACGAGTGTGGGTTTATGAAACGAGCCGAAGGCAAGTTTCATAATAACATCACACGAGTGAGTGTTTTAGTGCCTAATTATGTAGTTACATACACTACTTTATCTAGCCACATATCATAAGCCTCCGTGATGCATTCAGGAGTCGCACATTATGACAAATATTACCCGGTAATGGCGGTAATGAAGTTTTCTGGCAGCTGTCATAGTTTTTTTTTATTCATAGACAAACTAGAATCGGCTCCAACTATCATATATCGTTTGATATCTGTCTTACGTGCGACATTTGTCGAATTTGATTGCAAATTGACAATTCATTTCGAACTAAACGTCATCTCGACTGATATTAGAATAGAGGTCAAATCAATCTTTGTTTTTCAGAGATGTTCGAAATTTGAATAAATAATAGGTACTATCGAAATCGATGTTATTATTTAGCAATAATAACATTTTTACAGATAAGAAATTTGTTGTAACAAAACAGTCTGTTTTTATGGTGGTCATAATGTGCGGTTCTTGAACGCATCATGGAGGGTTTATAATATTTGGATAGATAAAAATGGTTATTTACGCAAATATATTCGTAGCTCGATTGAGCAACTGGTCGAGGCCCGTTACATTAAAGGCAAGTACCTCAAACTACCTTACCCGTACTTTTGGTTGCCTAGTGAACATAGTAGAATACAATGATTTGAATTCAATTGAATCTGTAAGTTAAACTAGAATATAAACCACATTAGAAAAATCCTTTTAAACTACTATACTTACTTAAAAAACAAGTTCGGCCTTAAAAGCTCTATTGCGTATTTGACTGCCGTTTAATAATGCAGCAAAGACTACGATATTGCATATAACGGATTATTCTATGTCGAATAGGGCCCGAAGTCATTAAATCACTTGCGCCACAGATCCTATTTAAAAAAGTCATCTGTTATCCCTCCCCACCTGCTCCTTAAATTTAGGGTAACCAAAATGTTTGACTAGGAACTCGGTCCAGAATTTAAAAAGGATTTTTACTCAAAATTGTCGAAAAATTAAGAAGTATAACAACGTGCACAATTTTCGCAAACCGTGAACATAATTAGAATATATGACACATGATTTGGAAATAGCCTAAATGGAAATTAAAACAATTAGTTATATACATTCGTTTGGCATATATGTATAGGGATGATAATTAATTTATCTTAAGATATTGTATTTTTTTTAACTTTCACTTTTCTGATTAAGATCAGAGATGTGAAACTGAATTAGCTTGCCTGTCTACAGTTTAAAGTAATTATATTTGTTATTTCTCATAATTGCCATTATTAAAGTTTTATTTCATGCTGTATTAAAAAACTCCCATACTTACATATTTAATTAATGTATTAAGCGTTTACACGGTGAAATTGTCATGAACTCTTCATCAGGGACTGCTACCCCTACAACGTCAGTGACAAAGTTGCCGCGACGGTGTACGGGTAGCAGTCCCTGATGAAGAGCTCCATACGAGTTCGAAACGTGTCGGGCCGTTCCTGACAATTTCACGTGCGTGTAAACAGCTTAATACTGCAATTAAATATGTCTCACGAAAGTAGATATACTGAAAAACTTCTCATTATCCCCATGCAACAGAGAGCCATATTCTGCTAAAAAATCTTTCTAGTTCCTATTGAACGAAAAAAGTAAAAAACATTTCGTGTTAACGATGACGAAAACCAGATTTTATTGTCACCCGACATCTTTGTCTCTCCACGCATAGAGTTTTCTAAAGAATTTTGAAGCAACGCATTCGCTTGTTTTTCACGAGTCCCATTCACCTTTCAGCTAATGTATGGGTATTTTTCTTTTTTTTTCTACGAGAACTCATTAAAATTTGACTTTGTTTTGCGAAATAATGTATATTTGAAAAGTTTTTCGTGTTTCGGGATTTTTACATTATGTTTTTTCTCAATACTACTAATGAAAGTTGCTACAAATAATTAAACATGTAAATGTGGGACATCTCCTTTTTTGGGATAGTGAATTTTACATCATTAACATACCTAGTTTAGTTTCCCTTTAATTCTTAAATTCTTCTTAGGAGGATTATAACTTAGGACGGCCGATATTTATTTTATGTCGTATTTTTCTTTTTTTTTCAACTTTATGTAAATTATATGGCATGTATGTACATAGTGTCCATCCTTCTGTGTATGAAAACTATAATCCCGATGTCCTACAAACTTCTTATGAAAACTTCCATTTAATAACGAAATTTTAATGGAAGTTTTCCAAACTGTTTTTCGGACACATCGGGTAATTAATGCATTTCATATACAAAAGGATGAATACTATGTTATTCCCAATAATTAACTAAAATAGGAAGAAATTGTTTTCAGAATAAAAATGGCCCACAAATGTCGTTCATCTCAGATATTAAACCTACAATAATAAATAATAATTTCACCTATGAATGTCCATTTCCTAAGCCTCAGTATCATTGCCCTTGAGAACTATTAACTAACATTATACTTTTCCACGAACTATATTGTTTCTTCTCACATTATTCGAAATAACAGAAGATACTACTCTTATATAGTGTCATTAAGAAAGTGTAATGTAACCTTCATATTTTTTTGAAAGTGCAATACCCTATAGTCCATGCAACATACTCAACGGATCCCTGTCTACATACGATGAACCATTTGCACAATTCGATTTTGTGCGGCGTGTCCGGATCGATCCGGCTCGTTCCGGTTTGCGGTCGAGGGCTCCATTCGCGTCACCTGGTTGATTTGGAACTGCTTTTATACCACTTAACAACTCTACCGAATCTTTAATAGACTTATGATTTAAAAAAAAAACATCAAAACTAAGTCAACCGTTTATATTATTGATTGTATTTTTTTGCAGAAATATTAATGGCCCGCCTTATAGTTAAATGAATTGTTTCTTTTGTTATCTGAAATAACATGCCATACGAATAATAATAATAATGGCCCCCCGAAAAAAAATGAGCCCAAACTCGTCAGGGCTGCGTCATTTCATTACAAAGTTCCCGTGATCATCATGACATAATAATATTATTGTCTATATATAATTATCGTAAAATAATATTTTGATTTACCAACGGTTAACAAATAAGGCCTGCAGATTAGACAACAATGAATAGTTTGAATACGAGTAATATTCGTTTAAATTGATTTCATTTAAATGTGTGACAAACGCGAGAACCGATGAAATATAATGAATGTATATGAGTACTCAGTACAGACCTAACAATCAATTCAATATTGCCATGAATAGAGTATTACAAGAATCAAAACATACGTATGTTCCGCTAAGTACAATAAATCGTAAAATCTTTTTTTTTTTTTATATATATAGAGTGATTCAAGTGGAAGGTTTATATGTAAAATACATGCTAAATTTATCAGCATTGTACCCGTCTGAAGCCGGGGCGGGTCGCTAGTATGTAAAATATAGTTGTTCAGTATAGGGTACCTCCCTAATTCCTAAGAAACATTATATAACATTTAACACAACGCTAGCTATGTACATATACAGTATGAACCACCAGACTTGTTCAACGAATGTACGCGCGTATATTATTCAGGTCCAAGAGATTTATACCACCTAATTCGAGCAGTAATTAAACGTAATTTTATTACGACTGAACTTGAGGTGGTGTACACAACGTCCCCGTATTATTTTGGAGTAAATTCTGGGAAAATATACTTAGAGATGGTTGGGAGATAAAATCTGATGCCTTTATATGAGATTTGATTTCTTTATTTTATAATATATAATGTCCATAGAAGTTATGCTAAGTCAATTTATATGCACTTATACTATGATTGTCACATACATTAATAATTTATAGATACTTTTTTTTGCGATACATTCTCTATTATGCTTTATTTTTAACACCGGGTGAGAACAGAGGGGTATTGTAAGTTTAATTTATGCACCTGTGTGTAAGTCTATATGTTGTCCCGTATCTCATAAACGGCTTGTTTTTATTGTCCTTTTGATTCTGTACCTATTGATTTTGTTAAAGAAAGAAAATCTCTAAGCTCTACCTGGTAATGGTATAAAAAATACTTAAATCTGACATTGTCAAGTACTAGCTTGTTTACAACAGACTTCAAAAAAAAATATTCGATATTTTCACGCCCTTTGTATGGCGGCCGAGTATCAATCTCCATAAGAAATTAAACGAAGTGTTGAACAGGTACAGAGGTATTTGCACGGATCAATGAAGAGCGAAAGATTAGCCTTTGTCTATTAATTAGCGTGAAGGAAAATGGGGAAATACATTACGCTGCTATAATTAATAACGACCGCTTGATAAAATGGCTGGTTTTGCGACTCGCAATGCCGTGTACCTGTGATGTATTATAATACTGTAAGTATCCCTATACCCGAGAAACTGACAGACAGGTGAATTGCCAATTATTCTCTCAAAACCACTAGCTATAAAGGCTTAGGGTGGCATCATTGAAAAGTTGTCCTAAAATTGAACATAGCATCTTTTAGAGATGGCGATATTTTGAGCAGAATTTCATACAAATCTCAAATTTAAACCATATTTGCGGAATAATGCTGGAATAGCTAAATAAAATACATTTTCAACACGATCATACCCGCAGGGAGAACTCAGTACCTATGTAATAAATGAATTCTTCCAATAAAAACCTAGTCTCTAATATTCTTGGCGCGGCCCAAGCACTGCAGTTCGATTCCGAAGCAATTACATTAAACCCATCCGCGAGAGGCTGCAGGCGAACTTGACCGAAACTTCAAGCCGAATGTTATACCTACACATTACAATTTTCTTACAAACAATTTTTATAAGTAACTAGCGAACCGCCCCGGCTTCGCACGGGTGCAATGCTGTTAAATTATACATCACTATTAAAAGAAACCGCATTAAAATCTTTTGCTTAGTTTTAAAGCGTATGCGGCGTATGCGTATGAGGCGTACCTATAGGGACAGACAGTTTAGTTTAGTTAGACATTTCTTCTCGTACTCAGTCAATTGCTCGAAGGTTAACTGGAAGAGATCCCTTGTGGAGATAAGTTCACCTTTGTAACTATGTTATTTGTAATTAAATAGATGTATTTTTAACTGTTTTTGTGTACAATAAAGTGTTTACTTACTTACTTTACTTACAGACAGACAGGAAGCGACTTTGTTTTATACTATGTAGGTAGTGATTTTTGTACAATGATGCTTTATTGCACACCAAAAACAGTTTACAGTTAAAACTGGTACATACAAATAAAATTGTAATAGTAGATAATGAATCGTCCATCGCTAAAGAGCGATCTCTTCCAGAAAACGTTTTCATCCATATTCTTTGGTTTTGTTTTTAATAGAGTGGACGTGATTACCACGTGTGATGTTGATGATGGTCTTGACTATTTAACTAGCCATAATCATTTCTAAATTAAGTTAAAACAACCACCCGAAAGCTCAAAGTGACTGAAGACCAGTTTGTCCACAAAACATAGTTATTACTATATTTTTAACCAATTATTTTACCTTACTCCAAACAAATTTAAGAAGAACAATTTTTTATTATTATTTAGTTTCATAGCTTCCTCTGAACCGTAGCATTGTACGGCTGGCGGAATCCAAAAACCTAACCAAAAGGCCGCTGAAGATTTTATAGCATACAATTTTATCATTCTAAATTCGAAAAGTTCCAACGGTTTCTAGCAAATTGGGTAAGTTCGTTAAAGTAGTTTGATTGGTTCCGCTCGTCCGTTAACGAATTAATTTGTTCGATTGGATAATTTTATTTCAAATTTGGAATTGATAAAAGAACGCTGCGGGCAGTATTTGAAGTGATATATTCGCTTGTTTAAGTAAAAACTTTGGGAGAAAGTGGGAGATAAAGATTGAGAAAGAGAATAAATTGAAAATGATGGGGGATACATATGTCCAATATTGGTAGAAAAAGACACTCGATGTAGTAAATAGTAGTATGTAATATGTAATAAATGATAATTACAATCGAGATGATAATGGTGATATCTTTAAGTTTTGAAATAACCTTTTTTAACATTTGCTACTCATTTAGGTTGCTTAAATTACTATAATATAATTATATTATAGTACTTATTTAGAAATGGGTATCGTATGTCAATAATAAGTTTGATTGTCATAACGTTTGAAAGACATAATTATTTTGATTGTCACGGCTATCTATTATTAAATTTAACATTATTTCAGTTACTTTATAAGGTTTTTATTAAGTAAGAAACTATTAGCATTAGGTATTCTTTTTAATACAACGTGTCTTATAAAAGGTTATCCATCTGTTTTTTTATTTTTATTTTTTCAAATAATGTAATGCATTCTTTTAAGCCAGCAAAATAATAGTCTACCTATTGACAATCCTTTAAATAAAGCGTGAAAAATCTTGCAATATTTTTAAAATGACGTTTCAATAGAGTGGAGTCGGGGACATATAGATGATATTTGTCAAACTTGCTCATATCTGCGAGAAGTCAAAGGCTAACTTATAAAAAAGTTAGGGCTCCAGAAAACTATGATAGAGTTACTTATTGGAGCGGAGCGAGCGAAGCGAGCGAAGCTCCCATGGATCGACTCGAATGGACTTTGTAACAATGCGCAGATCTCAGCGAGTTCTCAAATGATTTTAGAAATTTTTGTTTTAAAATGCAAAAATTAAATTTCGCTAGGTCGTGACGAAGAGAAAATTTCGAAAAAAACAAAAAAAAGAACTCCGCTCCAATTTATGGTGCAAGCTTAGCCGGTGGCTGACTCTGCATCGACCTAGTTAGGTACAACTCGTACATAATTTAAAAAATAGTAATTAACACATCTATGCTAGTTTTATGAGGCCTAGTAACATAAACTTAATTAACTAATGATTTTCTGTAAGCTGTGTTATTCAAATATACATAATTATAATTATATTGATGTGAATTAAACAGTTGATTTTTTTTATACTCGTTTCAAATAAAACATCCATCAACTTGATTCTATAGCATTGTAAAGCTCCTTAAATTATGATACGAGTATGATTCAGTTTTATTTTAAGAATAACTTGTCTTGATCACAAGCGATATTTGGTCCGAACGCTCTGTGTACGGAATCCGTTATTTTGTACACCTTTTGTGTACGAAATGTGTATTTTGCATGAAAAGTACCACATTTAATCACAGGAAAAGCTTTCAAAACAAAATATTAACCTGCCTTTTCACTTTTAGCCATTAAAATAAAACATATATTTCTATGCGTCGCTTCTATTAATATGCGTATTAAAAATGTATATAATTTAATATTCAGTTTAAGGTTCTAAACATAGTAATTATGGAATATACTTAATTTTGGCACTTTTCTTTTGAATCCTAAACATATCAACATGTTTGAATACGATAGTGGCAAAAAATCTATCGTATTCAAACATCTTGATTTTAATTAAATTGATTGGTTGATTTTAATTTTAATTAATTTGACGACGCGTTTGGCTCGGTTGGACACCTGCCTACTGAGTCGGCGGTCCCGGGTTCGAATATTTGTTCTTGGGTCATGGATGTCATCTATATATGTATTTATATATTATGTATATCGTCGTCTAGTACCTACCCACAGTACAAGCTTTGCTTAGTTTGGGACTAGGTCGATTTGTGTATGATTGTCCCTTAATATTAAAAAAAAAAAAAAAAAAATGTTATAAGTACTGAGGCGCCTGCTATCAACGTATTGTGTAGGGCTCCGAGTCCTAACCTCAGCCACCGCGTCTAAGTGTGTTGTCATGTAAACGGCGCCGGAAAAAACGATCGACGATCGTTTGAGGGCCGGAGTAGGTATTTAAAATTAATCGAGACGGGCTTATAATTCTGAGACAGATTTAAGTACATAATTGGTAATCTTATGATGTAATATAATGCCAATGTTTTAACGATTATGTTCAATGGTCTCCGGACTAACACGGGCGTCCTACCTATTGCACCTGATGCGAGAGCTATTGAATTTTTCAACCAGTTACTTGCATGCTCGTAGCACCATCTACCGTAAAGATTCAAACTTCATGATCGGCACTTCGAACTCTACCTGAACCATTTTTTTTTTATTGTTCGCTTCATTGTAAACATCTGATGAACTGTCTTATGCTACCTTTATCCAACAGTTTCTCTGCGGCCTCCACATGATCACCAGTCCACTTGAAGGGGACTTTTGTACGCTACGGCATCCAGCGGGGCTAGTACAACTTGGCGCAACTTCGCTTGTCGCGCGACTTAGCGTCGCCTGTTTTTTTTACACAGTATTGACAGGAAAGTGACAGGTAGTATATGTCGCGCGACAAAGAGTCGCATGTCAAAGTTATGCTAGACGTGCTGTACTCTTACCATGAGTTATCGTGACCGTACTATAGCGACAGTTTGGACGATTTGTATGGAGAATAGTACAGTGACCCTAGCGGTTATTTTGTTAAACAACAATTCTCCTTAGAAATCCTTTACAGTCACTAGCGAGTACTGTCACTGTAAACTAATGGGTACAGTAAGTGATCGACCCTCGAGAATCTCTCTGCCTTAAGTTTAGTGATTATTCGCCTTTTGTCAGTTACTTTGGTTATGAATATATTATCTGTATTGCAGTACATTTCCAATCAGCTTGTTAATAATATAACTTCCCTAACTATCATCATTAACCAGACAGTTCCCGTCAAGCCCCCCAAGTTGCAACTTTAAAATTTGATGACATACCCCGTGGCACCAACCTACAGCTGAGATGTAAAACACGTTCATTACATCAATAATTCAGGCACACGTAGGGTTGCCAATTATATTATTTTCAATATTCAATAAGAAAAAAAATACAAAATACTGTTTTTAGGACTGCTGATATTCAATACCATAAAAAAAAACAATTCAATAATAAATTGTCGAATTGTGCAAGACGCTCCAAAAATATGTTTTCAGTAGTACTATTAAAAGTGAGTGCAATTTTTGATAAATTTCGCTACCCTAAAAGACCACCTTTTGTTTACCGTTATTAAAAACTTGTATATAGTACCTGATATATAAACTAAACTACTGTAGTAAGTTGCATATAAACTAGTTGCATATGTGTTTTTTGTTGGAAGCTGTTTGTGGTGTGCAATAAAGTATTATTGTATTGTATTGTAAAGCCTGACCAGAAATATATGAGGATTGGTAAGAGGCGCTATTTACAAGATTTATATGACAACAATTTTGCAACCAATCGCAACCGCGCTATAATGACATTAGTTTAAATACCTATCAGTTAGTATGGTTAACTTTGTAATATCATTTAATGGAATGCACTCCCTTACTTGGCTGTTTTTCATGTAGCAAACACGTGTACACTTTATAATTATTACGTTCACGGCTGTATTTTCTTTCATCATTTCAGCCTATTGCAGTCCACTGCTGGACGTAAGCCTCCCCCAGGGTTCGCCACATGGCCCGATCTCCCGTTTTCGCCATCCAGTCACCACCAGCCACTTTTTTCAGGTCGTCGGTCCATCTGGCCGGAGGGCGTCCTACACTACGCTTGCCGAGTCGTGGTCTCCACTCGAGAACCCGTCTACTCCACCGATCATCGGTTCTGCGACAGATGTGACCAGCCCACTGCCACTTCAGTCTGCTACACTTCTGAACTACGTCAGTGACTTTGGTTTTTTGTCGGATAATCTCGTTCCGGACTTTGTCCCTTAACGAGATTCCGAGCATACCCCTTTCCATAGCTCGCTGTGTGACGTGTAGTCGGTGGGCTAGTTTCACTGTCAGGTTCCACGTCTCGGCTCCGTATGTCATGACCGGCAGGACGCACTGATTGAATACCTTGGTCTTCAGGCATTGTGGCAAGGGTGACTCGAAGATGTGACGCAGCTTTCCAAATGCTGCCCAGCCAAGCTGCACTCTTCTGGTGATTTCACTCTCAAAGTTGTCTCTACCCAGCTGTAACTTTTGTCCTAGGTAGACGTACTCCTGGACAACTTCAATGGCTACACCTTCGACGGAAACGGGCACAGGGACGATGTGCTCGTTGAACATGACCTTAGTCTTGTCCAAGTTCATCCCTAGCCCAACGCGTCTCGAGGCAGCATTAAGACCGGACAGCATTTCCTGCAGGTCTTGCAGCGATTCTGCCATTATAACTATGTCGTCAGCAAAGCGGAGGTGTGTGAGATATTCACCATTGACATTGATGCCCATTCCATTCCACCGCAGGGTCTTGAAGACATCCTCCAGAGCATTGGTGAAGAGTTTCGGGGAAATAACGTCACCCTGTCTTACACCTCTGAGCAACTGGATGGGTCTTGTTTGGTGGTTCTGCACTTGGACGGACATAGTCGCCATTTGGTAGAGACTTCTCAACACCTCCACGTACCGCCAGTCGACTTGGCATCGCTGCAAAGACTCCAGAACGGCCCAGGTTTCGATGGAGTCGAAGGCCTTCTCGTAGTCCACAAACGCCATACACAGCGGTTGGTTATACTCCTCGGACTTCTGTATAACCTGCCGAACAGTATGGATGTGGTCCACGGTGCTATAGCCTTTACGAAACCCAGCCTGTTCCGGTGGCTGAAAGGCGTCAAATCTTGATGCCAGACGATTCGTGACGACTCTCGAGAACAGCTTATAGACGTGGCTCAGAAGCGTGATCGGCCTATAGTTTTTAAGGAGCGTTTTGTCTCCTTTCTTGAAAAACAATGCCACTACACCTCTGCTCCACGCCTTCGGGGTAGTCCCATTGGTTATTACAGAGTTGAAGAGCCTCTTCAACTCCCCAAGAACAGGTTTACCCCCAGCCTTGAGGAGCTCAGAGGCTACTCCATCTTCACCGGGAGCCTTCCCATTACTAAACTGTTTGAGAGCCGCCTCGATTTCGTCGACATCTACGTCTGGGAGATCTTCAGTGAAGTGGCGGGTAAGTGGGGCTCTAGGGTCTCTCGCGTCAGGTGTAGGCTTCGGTGCATGCGAAGCATACAGATGTCCGTAGAAGTCCTCAATTTCAGCCAGTATCCCCGGGACTGATGTGACGGTTTCACCATTCGAGGTAGCTAACTTTGTCAGATGACTCCTCCCCAGTGTCTTGGTAAAGACCTTCGACCCCCGATTTCGCTCGATCGCCTCATGTACTAGGCGAGTGTTCCAGCTGCAAAGGTCGCGTCTCACCAAGCTCCTGATTTTCTTGTGGAGTGACTGGGGATCTGACAAAGCTTCCTCTGGTGTCTCACGTCTAAATCGCATCAAATCCAGGGTCTCGCTAGAAAGTTTGGACTTCTTATCTGACCGCCTTTTCCGAAAGTGCCTCGTTCCCACTTCGCGTATCACCCCAATTAAGCCGTCCAGATCCTCGTCAACATTTGCCGGGGTCTCCAGTGCGGCGAATCTATTTGTCAATTCCAGTTGGAATGCATCATGTCCAGCTTGGGGCACATTTGGACGAAGAACAGACCTCACCATGCGACTACGTTCAAGCTTAAAATTGATACTTAGGGTGCCTCGCACAAGCCGGTGATCGCTACCGGTATTAAACCTGCTGATCACTGAGACATCCCTAAATATGTGCTTCTTGTCGGCTATGATGAAGTCAATTTCGTTCTTCGTCACACCGTCGGGGCTCTTCCAGGTCCACTTCCGTTGAGGCTTTTTCTGATAAAAGGTGTTCATACAGAACAGCCCCTGCATGCTAAGGAAGTTGACCAGCATTTGGCCCCTACGGTTTCTGCGCCCATAGCTATGCTGTCCCAAACAAGATTCACCGCATTCTTTCCCCACTTTGGCGTTGAAGTCCCCCATGACATTATTATTATATTTACGTATTTTCTTTGGATATTTTTAAATATTTGTCTTTTAAAGAAACCACTACGAATGACATTAACATGACGTTGACAAACCATCATAAAATCATTGCCAGTCTAAGAAATTCGTTCCAGTGAAATTCCGCAATATGGCGCATCCTCATATATTTGTGGTCAGGCTTTAAAAAGTACTGTTTATGTTCTCCCGGAATCCCGGCAAGGCCAAATATTTGTGTGATGAACTCGAATATCTGTGCCTAGGACATGGGTGTTATTTGTATTTAAGTATGTATATCGTCGTCTAGTATCCCTAACACAAGCTTACTAGAGCTTACTGTGGGACTAGATCGATTTTTGTAAGGTTGTCCGATATTGATTTATTGTATTTTTTAACAACGCGGTTGGCTCGGTTTGTAAACACTTGCCTACTGAGCCGGCGGTCCTGGGTTTAAATCCCGGCCAGGGCAAATATTTGTATGATTATGGATGTTATCTATATGTGTTTTTATATATTATGAATATCGCCGTCTAGAACCCATAGTACAAACTTTGCTTTTTGGGAATAGGTAGATTTGTGTATAGGTAGAATATTATTTATTGTCCCTTAATAATATTTATTTATTTTAACTTATTTATTTTCTTAAATACTGTTAAGTTAATTTTAGTTTTCCGCTCTTTCTTTTCATTTCTGGTACAAAAAGTTGGGAACCCTAGTCATACGCGACAAGTGATTCGTTCGTGAGAAGACGCTCGTTGGATGCGGTTACAGACGATGGGGTGATATGTAGAAATTTTACATCACAATGCTTTGAAGGTTTAGTAATTTAATGCCTAAAGTGTATAGAACCACATCTTAATTGATTTTACTGATTTTGGTCACATTGCGTTTACATCAACTTATTTATTTTCACGTAGATCTGTAGCAGCTGCTGCGATGGGAGAATTTACTAAATAGGGCTGTAGTTTTTATTCGTTCGTTAGAAAGGAGATGTGTTATTAATATAACTTTTAGAAGATTGCGAAGGTAAACAAGAAGAAATATAATTCTAAAAGTTTAATGGTCAATCAAATAAATTGGTTTGTTTACTTAAAGAGTTGTAGGTACTAAGTGTATTAAACCCTATTGTCTAATCTTTATTTCTGGTGTTCAGCAAAATATGAAATCCATAAACAAGTACATACGTAGTTTATAAAAAATTAACCATGTTGCAAAATAATTATTTTATCCCCGTAATAAAAGTCGGTTAACTTTTTCAACCGAAAAATAAACCATAACAAAGCTATTTAATCCTTTCAAAGCTAACCCGTCCATTGTAATAAAATCATGCACCTATTTCGCGCACAAAAGGGCAAAAGGCGGGTAAAATAGTACCAATCTACCGAAAAAAAGCAATTACCCATATCCGACAGTAATAAAATCCGCAGCAAACGCCGAATGGTACAAATTTAATTTTCACCTTAATAACCGCTGAGGTTTTTCCTTCCACTTTTGTTCCACTATCTCATAAAAGATGCATCGGCCGGAACAGGAAAATTAATATCAGACAATAGCGCCCGCGGTACGCAACAAGACGAGACCTTTTCCGTGGAATTGTGGCGGCATTCCATATTTAAATTTTAAATATATATTTTTTTAATAAATCCTTTTTAAATGTTTTAATTTAATATACAGCGTGGGTATTTAATACGGACATATAATGTATTCAGCTAATAGAATCTGATCATAGGAATCGTACGGCATAATTATTTTGTTAAATAGTGTTTTTAATTAGGTGTAATCATTTTTTAAAGTCCAACCAAGCAGCAATGTACGTAGTCCAACAAATGAACGCTGACATGGTATGTCATGGCGTTTAGGTACGTTAATTAATGTGGATGCAAATATATGGCTTGTTCCATTATTTCGTATGAAAAAAAAAACTAATTTTCTAAAGAAATCAATGTAAATAGGATCTTTTGGTCCGATACTAATCGTCATTTCTAATATATTATGCCCGTATTAAATACCCACGCTGTATATTATGTAGTGTTACGGTACGTTACAGGAAGAAAATCTTCAACGGGGAATTGTGGCGACATTATTTACATATTGTTTTTTTTTAATATTTCTTATTTTTCTAAATAAAAATGTGGTATTTCCACATAAAATAAAGTAGAATCGATAAAAGATTCTATATAAATAATATTTCTCGTATTTAAAATTGAAAATACGTTATGGAACGTTAAGGCGCCATGTAATGCGAAACTAGCACCGCTTCCATTTTTTTATTACATATTCTAAATCAGATAAGTTTTTCGTAATTTCAAAACGCCACTATATAATTTTATTGTACTATTGTTTACCTCACAAAACTTACCAATTTAGTAATAGGCAAGTTTTTGGGACAATGCTTACTAAATATTATTAGAGGTGTGTTTCTTAGTGGAATGAGGATGGTATTTGAACTTTTTTTTAAACAATATCGTCATGGATTGTTGAATAATTCGATTTCATTACACATTTAAATTTAATGGTGTCGAGTTTACGATAAAATATTTTCCAAATGGTGTTACTGTAACTTTAAAAGAGTTTAGTTTTATTGCAAATGCTTTCGGTACTATTTCGACATTAGTATATAATATTCTAAATATAAAAATTGATTTTATAAAAATATGCGCATTGACTCAAGATACCAGTAACATACAAGACTACCCTAAAAACGCCTGAAGCCGCAAACTGGCTTCGACCAAATCAAATCGGAATAAAACTCCTAATGACGCAATCTTAACTTTGAAACAGCCGTAGACGTGGAATCAAAGGGCTATATTTAAATTGGCCAAGTCTGATTCTACTTCAGCTATAAAAGGTCGCTACTGACGAGATTTTACTACAGAAATACGCCTTTCTCTATACACAAGGCAACATTGTAGCGGGCTGAATGGAAAATTGCCTATTTCGGCCGAGAAACATCGCCTTCATCCAATTTATAGCTCTTTACTATTTCGTAGATTTTCAGATTTATTTTTAAACAAGACGATGAGATTGTTCCCTATTGTTTGTTATTTTGTTACTTTTTGTTTTTACAAGCGGTATTATTACGATCAGTATTTAATAATTAAGCTTCCTTAAATTTCGTCGCACGATTTTCCGTTACGCCTTGTATACCTAATATTGGTGTGGTAGCAAATCTTTATTTGGGCAAGCCGGAGCAGATTTAACGTCATTTTATTAAATACCAATAAAGACTAATGTGTTAAAAAAGTTCTATGGACGCCACGCCATTGATACTTAATCAGCAGCTGAGAAATTAGCATGTTAGCATGACAAATTAGTCACTTTTCTCGGGATCATCTTCTTTTATAGAAAAACACTTTACCGAATGTATTAACTTCATAGAATTTTCAATTAATACTCTAATTTTTCATCGGAAGTCATAAATTTGTCAGAAATCTTGAAAATGTCAACCTATAAATTAGGTTAGGTTAGGTTTGTATAATAACATTCAAAAATGCTTTCGATGAAATGAAATTACTATGAAATAAAAATTCTATAAAACGTTTGTCTATAAAACAAGCCAAGGGCCCTTTTCTCTGCATCTGTCTGTAATATTTTTTTAAATTTGTA
Organism: Apotomis betuletana; assembly: GCA_932273695.1. Taxonomy (NCBI): domain Eukaryota; kingdom Metazoa; phylum Arthropoda; class Insecta; order Lepidoptera; family Tortricidae; genus Apotomis; species Apotomis betuletana. The sequence continues at coordinate 25,559,723 of OW026303.1, read as the reverse complement.
GACTGTAATAAATAATTAATGTTCCTTCAATGGCACTGTTAACATATTTTTTAGCAATACTGGATGTAGCTATGAATGCAGAACTTACAGATACAACAGATAATCAGGGTAACTTATGTATAACAGTGGCCCACACTTACTTGTGGTCAGTTTTAATTATTTCCCAACGAATACCTTCTAATACTACTACAAAACTAATTTGATTTTTAATTATTTGATAAAAATCTAATTTGATCATTAGGCTTGGGACATTTTGGTGCTTACCGTAGTTCTAGAAACCATGAAGTCGTCCTATAGGGATTTTAAAACCACGGCACGGTAAGAACCCAAAACTCCCAAGCCTTTTAATCACACATGGCCAAACCTGCGCAGCCTCGAGCTCACGCAATTCCCTTCATAAACCCATTTAATTTCGCCCCCATATATTTTGTAAGACGCTATACATTACCGGGCCTATCTGCCTAATAGCGGGATTGTTTTATCGTCCTCATTATGAGAACACTACTGCCTATTAATTCACATAAACGGGGCGAATTGCTTCTCACGAGGCCAGGGCCTTAATTCGACAGAGCTTTGCGATATCTTCTATTGAGCAATATTTTTGCATTATCTAATATCTCTAATCGATACATTTCCAATGTTACTTTTCCAGTAAAACTACACATATTGTTTCCTCATTCCATTCATACCAATTTGCACTTAACAAATTGGAGTACGGTAACAGTCAGATATCAGATATCGATGAAGTAAAGTTACAGTGACGAGATTTTGAATAGATGTCAGTATTGAATTGAAGCCAAGGACATAGTAAAAACGGCGAAACAAAATTAGCACTACATATACATAACCAAACTTACCAATTCCCATGACCGACGATAGTTACTGAAGTGTTAGCAAGTCGCGTAATGAATTGGCAATAGCCGATAATTGACACGTCTCTCTAATCGCCCCCCGCTGTATGCTAAGATCTCGACAACTTCTGATATTTCCCACACGAATTATGTGGGGTTGAGATGGCTTGGCGAGGATTGGCTTGAATGTGTTTTTTTTTATTGCACACAGATCCAATTCCCACAGTTTTACGTGATCTTGACTAGATCGTTAGTCCACTTTGTTAAGTTCTTCCACATTGTCAAGATGAATCTTGACCAAGAATACCCAATTCAGTTCTATGACCAATGTGCCCCTCCCACTGCCCCTAATGTCAACGTCTGAATGTTATGGAGAACATTGGAGAGCCCTTTATCCATCAGTGGTCTTTCGGCTGAGATATCGGTAATAAACGACGACAATTTTCAAAGTCTTCGTTAGTCGCGTAATGAACTTGCAACACCCGATAATTGACACGTCGCTCTAAATTGCCCCCCGCTGTATGCTAAGATCTCGACAACTTCTGATATTTTCCACACGAATTATGTGGGGTTGAGATGGCTTGGCGAGGATTGGCTTGAATGTGTTTTTTTTTATTGCACACAGATTCAATTCCCACAGTTTTACGTGATCTTGACTAGATCGTTAGTCCACTTTGTTAAGTTCTTCCACATTGTCAAGATGAATCTTGACCACGAATACCCAATTCAGTTCTATGACCAATGTGCCCCTCCCACTGCCCCTAATGTCAACGTCTGAATGTTATGGAGAACATTGGAGAGCCCTTTATCCATCAGTGGTCTTTCGGCTGAGATATCGGTAATAAACGACGACAATTTTCAAAGTCTTCGTTAGTCGCGTAATGAACTTGCAACACCCGATAATTGACACGTCGCTCTAAATCGCCCCCCGCTGTATGCTAAGATCTCGACAACTTCTGATATTTCCCACACGAATTCTGTGGGGTTGAGTCTGCTTGGCGTAGATTGGCTCACGGTCACTGGTTGTATTTTTTTTTATTTCATTAAGATTACATTTCAACTGTTTCTAGTGATTCTGATCAGATCGTCGGTCCACGTCGTTAAGGTATTCTACGCTACGTCTTCTTGTACGCGGTAGGCACTCAAAAATCTTTGATCCTGTAGGTCATCAGTTCAACGTAATGTGCCCCTCCCACTGCCACTTAAGAATAAGTATGGCCCGATGACTACCACTAATGTCGATGACCGGTTGTTGTAGAGAACATCGGGGAGGCCTTTGTTCAGCGAGGATATATTTTGCCTGATATGATGATAAACGGAAACAACTATCGAAGTAATTGATAAGTGGTGTGTGGGTACTTAATATTCAATTTGTTTCTGGATCATGGATATTTTTTGCCTATTTTTATTATGATTGTATATACAAGCACGATACAAGCATTACTTATTTGAATCTAGATTGGTCTGTGGTTACCTCTTATTATAATATTTATTGTGGCTTTATTGGTTGGAATGTCAATGAAAATTAAACAGCAGCCGATCCACACCGTACAGACTCAAAGCCTAAATAGTAGAAAACGTAATTAACTCAGGTAAATCGGATTGGGTGAAAGTTTTCGCACGATAACTGGAGCGGAAAGCCCCCCCAGCTTAAGCCCACTTCGGAGGCTTTACGACATAACTTGGGCGAAAAATTTGCATCATAGTGTTGAGAGCTTTACGCCCCAGACGGGAACTGATACTTTATTGAACGAGCAAAATAATGTAAGAGATATCGACGTATTACTTAACCCTTGACAAAAATAGGGTTGCTATGTAGATACTAATTTAAACTATGAATACAAAGATCAAAGCTTAAAGAAAAATTGAAAAAGGAGCTACCTGGTGGAAGGGACCGGGAATCGAACCTGGTACCTCTGGATTACCGGTCCAGCGCGTTAGCCACTTCGCTACCCTCGCTCCTTCCTTCCTTTCTTTCCTTCTTTAAATAAAAATTGTGGTGTACCCACATTAAACAAAATGAGACATTACATGTTTCATAAATTTATAGATACTAATTTACCCACATTAAAAAAATATTTTGAAAAATATAATTGTATTTTGTAATAAAATATTAATAATAGGATTGCTGAATATTGAAAAAAAATATTGTGCAAAATAGTGCTGTATAGATCTACGTATCAGTAGCTTTTAAAGAGCCGATTTGACCACAAACATCTTTTAATGCACTATTATAAAATTAAAAATCGTCTTGAAATACAGTTTTCTATGGAGATCTGAGAAAGAGAGAGAGATATGGGACGTTATTTCAGGAAAAATCTTAACAGCGCGATGCAGGCTGTTTATTGTTGCGGGACACCAGCAGTAGGTACAACGCCATTAATTGGTAAAAAAAAAATTGTCATTACGCTAAAACGGTTGTACAAAAAATTTGTAGGCTGTGCAATTAACTAAATTTGAGTATTATTAAACAATAAAAGTGCAAAACAACAGATATCATCATGTCTCATAATTGTCAATTAAAGTCATAAGTTTTAAAAAGCTATAATCATTAAGCAAAGAACACGAATACAGTAAAATTTCTCGATATAAGTATATTTTTATCACACGTCTCATAAAAACAAAAACAAATTCAATACTTTTTGCAATAAACGCAAACATCCCTAACGTCTCATCTCCGCGCCAGATCTGAGCGTTGTCAGCGAAAATTTCATTTTCACGTCATTGCAGCAAAAACATAAAATGCTCTGTAAAGTGCGGGATTGCCTTAACTAGCCCCGCCAATCGCGCCCCTAGTTGTCGCGGTAATGATATAAAAAAGTGAGATAAAAAAAGGAAGAAAATTGCTATCATAAGAACGCTCGCTGTAGGTGAGGGGACGGTGCGAGCGAGAGTGAGGCAAGAAATAAATTGCAATTTGTTTTCGTTTGCACGTCGAATGCACGTAAACGCATACGTGACGTGTGCTGACGACAGACGTGTGCAGCGAATGCCTGAGTTTTGTGAGGTGATTCCTAAATTTATTGCTTTTACATTCATGAATCTTACTACTTAAAGTATAGTCTAATGCTGTATATACAACTGTTATGAGATTGTTATTTACTTACTCGTACTTATGAATATTTCTAGTATCACATTATTATCTATCACACCATGTTTGCCTTTAGAGTATTTTTTATTTTATTTGTAGTTGTGTAACCGCATACTTGCAAGAATCCAAGAGAAGAAAATATCAGAGGAAATTGTTTTTCAATATTTGGTTTTTGTCATTGTTAAAAAATTTCGTTCAGTACTTTTTGTACTCTTTGTCCTTCTCTTATTCATTTTAATTAATTAATACAATAAATTATGGGTACTCGTAAATGATGAAAAAAAAATCACCAAACATCAGAATGTGTCAAAAATCGATCGTTATTTTCATCATCGTTATATTCCTTTAGACTTTTAATTTAATGAGCTCTTATTTATTTATTTAAAATTTATTGCACAAAACAAGTCAGTACAAATGGCGGACTTAATGCCAAATGGCATTCTCTACCAGTCAACCATAGGGCCAAACAGAGATACTAGAAGAGGGGGCAAATTAGAAATCTGATGGTACAGAGAGGATCTAGAGTACAAGTAAATACAAAATATTAATTATATTACTGTGTTGCTCTTATTATTTTTTTAACAAAACTTAACTATAAGTTCACCGGTTTTAGATAAAAACATAATTATATTAATTAAATTTGGTTCAATCTCGCAGCCCACCATCCCCCGAGTAAGTTGTGTTCTTTGGCAGATAAAATGCAAATTCTCAGATTCGTCTGAAGTTTTCTTATTACTTGCTCTAATAAACAATCCTCGGCGGATTGTTCCACATTCGGGTTGCGTAACACGGCTCCGCTTTACACTCGATGGAAATTACGCCGCATGTGGAAGGGGTCTTATAATTAAAGTTGAATCATTTATATGCACGTAGAATACATTATTTATAGATAATACTAGTAAATAATAATAAATAAATAATACGGGACAATCTTACACAAATTGACCTAGTCCCAAACTAAGCAAAGCTTGTACTATGGGTACTAGACGATATACATAATATATAAATACATATCGAAGAACTTGAATATTTATTCCTGGGTTATGGGTGTTATCTATACATCCATGACCCAGGAACAAATATTCGAGTTCATCATACAAATATTTGCCCTTGCAGGGATTCGAACCCAGGGCCGTCGGCTCAGTAAGCAGCTGAACTACAAACTGAGCCAACCACGTCGTCAAACTAGTAAAATATCTATCAAGCCTATCAAGCCTCAAAAAATTACATTTACATCGCAATAGATTAATTAAAATGCGTCTGCACTCTCCTACGAGTACGAGAATTTAATACTTACTTAAAATAGTACATAGTAACAATATTTACTGGAGACATATGAAAATAGTCCAATCTTTACAAACGTGGATTTTATAGTCTCATTCAAAATGTTCAATTGGCCCAACTCATAAACACACAATTCACACACAAAAGGTAACACTTCACATCGAGGTTCTTCAATTTCTGACTCAATCTCAAATCACTAAAGTTAACTTGTAAAATCACCTGCTGGTTTACTTACTATGTTATGGTTCTGTAAGTGTACGTTACGAGTATATTATAAGTACTTGTACACACGTGTTATAACACGTTCGGGTTTTATGCGAGCTGACGGTACACTCGAGATTCCAGCGAGATTAAAACGAATTGCGTGCAAGACCTTACTGAGAAAATGATCCATTTCAATTGATTAAAAACTGGCTTTACAGCAATATTTATACTTTTTTCGGATAATCATTAGTAGTGTAGTGGAGTTGAATTGTAGTTACATGATCACAGGATACGCCGTTGATCTGACTTTGTTTTAGCAGCATGACAGTGAGGTAAAAGCCATGGCAGCTGAAGGCAACAAGGTTGGTTTCAGAATTACGCAATAAGACGAAATGCTTGACGTAAAAAAGGTGTAAAATGCCTTTAGACATGCATCTAGTGTCCACAAGGTCCTGGTGTCGATGCTTATATGCAGAAGTATTAAAATTCGATTCAAAAGTCTTTGTCAGACCAACCTAATCTTACGTAAGTAGGTAGTGATGGAAAAGCGGATCTTGCGCAAAATTCTGGGGCTGACCCAAATAGAAGATGAAAGCAGGAGGATAAGGGAAAACAAAAAGATCGAAGATCTGATGCGCTAGCTGAATATGATAGCAAAGAACAAGGCTTCCAGACTCCGCTGACTTGGGCACGTTGAGAGAATGGGAGAGAGTGTCGCGAAGACAGTTTATTTGGGACGAACAAAATTATCACAGACCCGTAGTAGGACGGCCTAGATATCGCTGGAGTGATTAAGTCTAAAAAACTCAGGGACCTAGGCATCCATAACTAACGTGAGCTGGCTCAGGATCATGAACCATGGGGGCTGGTGTCGGAGGTCTAGATATACTTTAGATCGTTGTACTCAAATAGTTTCTACTCTTCTCAACTAACATGAGATAAATAAATAATTTTAAGAAATTCCCTAAAAACATGAAATCCTTTAAGAACAGTGGCGAAATAAAACTAGAAGATTTGATTTAGAAGATGCAGCGCTTGCAGATTCTCGTGTAATTTTTATTACACGGTGTCTCTTTATGAAACCTAAATCACAATGCCAGGAATTACGGCCTTAACTAAAAAAAACTGTTATAACTTCGACAATAACTAGTATGACTGGTTGATTACTGTACTATTCTTCATAATAACACCGCTCTTTCACGGTCCTACATACGCCGAAATGAAGTACGTTATGCCTGCATCCCTCATTACGAGGTAGTGCCGGCAACCATAAAATTTCCCTTACAAATGTACCAGGGTCATTAACCTTTATTTTATTACAGGCTTTCAGAAGCGGTCGCTCAAATAGTTTACCTTCCACTACTGCCTAATGGGGTGTAAGAATTTGTCATAAAAATGTTATATAGATAATTCAACATAGAAGCATTTTTCTAGGCACTGGTCATACTTTTCTCCTCTAAACATTGACGTTTGGCTCAATTCTCTGATTTTATGGCCATACCTACATAGTTAGTGAAAATTACTTCGGTGAATTTATCTTGCTGTCTATGATTGGTAATGGGTTGAAAATGTTAATATTTATGTAACTACCCATGATTAATTAGATTTGTTTGGTATCCTATTCTGTCGCCATATATTATCTTCCTATAAATACATCTCTTAATCTAAAAAAGTAAAGATACGAAAGCACAATATGATTAATGAGCGGTTTTTAGTTGAGTGAGATACTCGTATCTAAGAGTTAAATTATAAAAAATTACAATGTTATTTGCAATCTAAAATTATTTATCATATTCAAAGACAGAAAAAGGATTTAGAGAAAAAAGAACAGATTTTTGCAAAAGTTAATGAAGGATAAATAATAATATGGGAAAAGAGGTGGAAGATTGTCAATGGAATTGGTCAAATGATTATAAAGCTAAAAAGATGGCGGCGGAAGATAGGCATACAGCAAGAGCGCCAAATACGAGTCTGGCATAAAGGCGTCAACTTATCGGCAACTATAGTGATGATAAAGATGATAAACGCCATGTGTCCGTATTTCACTTGAAAACAAGATCCAAGAAACTAGTCCAGCACCGTTTTTAATGACGTCACATTGTGCCAAAACTCGCAATGTCTGACCTACATTGCATTCAAAAGAAAACAATTATACATCCCTTCCCAACCTTTTGAAGAGTTAATTTTCCTGTTCCAGTGGTTTCAATCTCTGGCTACGCTACCCTCATTAGGCGATGCTCGACTATATTCATTTGCCCTAGATATTTTATAATGATATGCTTTCATACTTAAATGAGAATGACGCAGTGTTTATTTGTGACGCTGTTTTTTTCAGTCGGCTATAAAGTCAATAAAAGTCAATATTTTTTTTAGACTCTTCCAGTGATGAATAATAGGGAAAAGTATGGATTCTGTGCACTTAGCCTCATGATTTGTGTCCAATTGTCTAGAAATTCTTCTGAAGCCTATAAACATTTGTACTCTAAATTTGGGAGCTACTGTTCAGTAGCAGTTGTATTTATTACGATGGAAAAGAAATAACTGTGAGACTTGGTATGTATTATTATGGAAGTGGAGTAAGAAAAGGTGACCCCACCATCATGTGGGATAATGGCTAGGAAGCGAAAGAGAGAAAGAGAGATATTAACGAAGTTACTTCAGTACATTAAACCATCACTTATACAATACAATACAATACAATACAACAATACTTTATTGCACACCAACAAGAAAAATATTACATGAGAAATCTTCACTTATATTTAGTTTATGTAGTATCTACTAAAACTATAAACGATTATTACGCTATTAAAACTTTGTTTATTCTACTTGTCTTTATATTTTACTTGTCTTACAAGTATCATCTGGATATGCATTGTGACAAGCTTCAGATATAATTGCGAAACAACACATGATTAACTTTTTTCTAAATTCAATACTTTTATAGTTTGTCTACAATTTAATTTTCGCCCAATTTTCTGCACAAAAGGTACTGGATTACCACACAACAGGGCATCGAAAGTGTTAAGACTTAACCGTGCACCGGAGTGCTGGCTAACAGTTCGTCATAAATATTTTATTGGCCGTAAACACGGCTAATTCCGTAGTGAGAACCACCCTGTGGCACACCAACCTTAAAAAGGCTTATGTGCTGCAGAAACCAGAAACGTGCTAGCCTTTTTGACTATGTAGTGCTACGTGAGCTCAAGTGGCGTACGGAAATTTAGAAATGTATTGTTTTAACCGTAAACACGAAGAAATAAACTTGATGTTACTGAGGTCATATTTTTGCTAAGCCTGCTTGATGTTTAAGTTGATTTGGAATTTCACCAGGCCACAAAACTGCTAGACACATGTATCTACAGCTGCCGGAAAACTTTTTGAGCATAACTTTGACTGCGCAGTAGCCGATTTACGTACAAATGTACATGTGCAGATCCGCCATTTTTGTTCTAAAATTTTGCCGGCAGCCATATCCATAATTTTGCTTCTCATGATAATATTCTCTCTGCTCATCCTATGCGATCATACAATTATAGATTTGTATTGAAAATGAGCTTTCTATGGGAAGGGGTCATGACGTCATGAATTATCTTATCAGAGCGATGCACAGCGCGCCATGCCAGTCTGGCGCCATCTGTTGTTTATAATTTATTTGTCCTCTCATCATGCTGAAACGCCTAGACGAATTTGTACCTGTACTAGGGTTGCAAATAAAAAAAAAAATTTTTTTTTTCAAATTTATGAAACCATTTTATGGCACCATTGTTTTTTTCTAAATAAGATTTATTTTTCAGATGAACAAATAATACGATAATAACGGTTTTTCGTGATTTATTTATATAAGTAACTTAAAACTAAGTACATTAAAGTAAGTATGTCTATGTTATTTAACTAAAACTAAGCTATTCTCGGTAATTTTTTTCAGATTTAATTAATGTTAGTTTTATAAAACCATTTTTTTTTTTATTATTAAATTAGTTTGATAGTTAACATAAAGTCTAAAACAACCGTATAAAAGTATTAACTGCCTTGCAAATTTTGAGATTTCGTACTTTTGAAAAAAAAAACATATTTTAGAAAATAAAACCTGATTTTTTTCACGGTTTTTTTAGTTTTTTTTTTCAAGACAGAAAAAACCGTTTTGTTGTAACCCTATACAGGATCTGTACCAAATTTGGTACAGGAATAACTGGACATCCAACGATGGTTATGGATGACGCAATCGGTGCAGTTGTAGTGTAGAGCTGCTTACTGAGCCAGCGGTCCTGGGTTCGAGTTTCGGCAAGGACAAGATTTGTGTGACGAGCTCGAGTATTTGTTCCTAGGTCATGGATGTGTCTATAATTAATTTGTATTTATATAATTATAATTATATCGTCGTCTAGTACCCATAGTACAAGCATTGTGACTAGGTCGATTTGTTTAACACTGTCCCTTCATATAAAAAAAAAGATCACCACATAAACAAGAATTGACCTGGGATTTCAATGTCAAAATCAAACCCAGTATCTGAAAAAAATAAAAATGCGCTAAATCTAGCCTAAATTACTAACTTAAGGTGCTCCAAATGACAATTTCTCAAACAGCATTTAGCATCCCAATAAGACGAGACAGCAAACCGAATTTGCTGACCATAGTACTTAAGTCTAACAGTAATCCTAACAATTTGTTGGACCTCGTTACCTTAGGGTGAGACGGAGACTCAACTGCGGTGAAATAGTGTTTTGATGCAGTATGTAATTAAGTTTAGTGTGATATAGGAGTGGTATTAAAGGACTTTGGGACTGCTTGGGCGTGCGATAGGTTTGGAACTATTTGGTGGTCATGGGAACTTTGCTTAGGGATTCGGTGCAGGAGTAGAACGAGTGTGAGTTAATTGCTAGGTTTGTTCTTAACATTATAAGATTTTGGATTTTTACCAATTTTGGTACAGGGATAACTACGTGGAAGAAATTGCGGTCACCAAGCTTTTTGGGGTAGTTTAAAAAACAGTCTCCTTGTGAGCGTCAAAATACTAAATCTTTTTTAGCTTTGATCTTTTTTATGTCAATTTTTCTGAAATATTTTGTTACTCATTTACCCGATTTTCGATCGGATGCTAACTGGTTAAATATTATTTTATTTATACTCGTTAAATATTGAACCTACACTCCGCGAACATTTTTCTCAAACAAACTCACGTGCTTACAATGATTTATTGCTCGTTTTTGTTGTCTTATTATAACGTATTCGAGTACAGTTGGCCAAGATTGCTGATAGCGCCGAGTCTCTCGCTTACCAAGTGATTGATCTTGTTGTATGTACTGTACTTGTCTGTTCAAAGTAAAAGTTAAGTTAATACATAGTTAAGGCGGTTGAAAGAAATCACTATTAAAACAACGTTTTGATCAAGTCATAATGGATATCCCACTTTTAAGTGCGCAAGAGGCTATTAAAAAAAAAACTACGAGTATGTTTATTGTCTAATTAGCAATTTCGGCGACCGCTCTAACTAATAAATAAATATCAGACAGCGTCACACACATCGATCTAGTCCCAAATTATCCTCAAGTAGGCTTGAGTTATGGGTACTAGACGACGATATACATACTTATATATATAAAATAAATAATAATAGTATATGCTTAAATACATAGAACAACCATGATCCAAACACAAATATTCGAGTTGATCGCACAAATATTTGCCCTGGCCGGGATTCAAACCCGGGACCGCCGGTTCAGTAGGCAGGTGCATTACAAACTGCGCCAACCATGTCGTGAAATTATTTATTTATAATAAAGATCTTTAGGAACTCCTGCAAGCTTGATAGCTTGCAGGAGTTCCTAAAGATCTTTACTATTCTCTCATTCTGATGAATGAGAGAATAGTTACAAAAAACAGTGCTTCTGGACACAATTCGCTACGTTAGGAGTTCTATTTATGTATATCAATTAATTATATTTTCTAATCCTAATTCTTAAATCTAAAATACTGCGACATTAACGTATAGTTAAAATATAAATATAAAACCTACTGCATGTTTTCTCTAGTTTCTATCTCAAGTTTTATGCCACCTAAACTTCACGCCAAGATCTCTTAAAATAAGGATTTATTCACCAATTACTTGAAGCCATAACACATAAGCGTAAACATTTGAAATTATGAACCGCAAGATTTGCGTCCCACATCTCTCGCTCGCCTATAAACTGTGCCCAAATATATCGGCAATAAACTTGACAAACATGCAAACCACCGGTGAATTCACACCTTGGAATTAGGAGAATAAAGTTTGCTTTGGCTCGGTACAGTCTAACGAAATAATGTGAGTTGAAAATATGTTTCTGGATAGATAAATTTGCAGTGCTCCGCAGTGGAGGCAAACAACTCAACACGGGCTTGCATTTTTGCGAGTCTCAATGGCCTGGGTCGAACGGAACGTTTAGGTTTATTTGAATAAAGTATTGTGGAGATATGTTGGGTATTTTCGTGATGAATGATGAACTCTTAGCGTTTCGGGGTTTTGGCACAAAAGTCTAAAGAGGTTGCGAGTCTGTTGTTATTTTTGGCAGGCGAGGTTTTGGAGAAAATCTATTAAAAAGACAGAGATTCGTGAAATCGAAACATAATCTTTTACTAACAAAAGATAGATCAGACTTACAAATATCAAGTAGGGCTTTAACTTAGGTCTCACCTGAAGTTAGGTGATTAATTACATTTCATACTTAAGTATTAAGAATCATTATAAAAATTAAGTAAGAATTGTTATAAATTTATGAAACATGTAAAATCTCATTTATTTTTAATGTGGTCACACCACAATTTTTTGACATTACGCATTTACATTTTCTCTGTGCATTGATCTTTGTATTAATGGTTCATACTGTTATGTTGAACCATTTAAAATTTGGAAAAAAATGACAGTAATAAATGTTTAATTTATTATACTTTGCTTTACTTATTGCACTCCAAAAAATTGTTTACCAAAGAAAAACACAAATACAAAATCTGAATTACGGTAGACAACAGGCGGTCTTCAAAACATACTTAATTTGATACAAAATACTTTTCGTCCATTAAACTGGAGATGAGTCGTTTTGAGTTTTTTGCAATACGAACCGTAACCGTTTCCATTTCACAAAAAAACTGTTTTGAGAAACCTTTACGAGGCCTTTGAGAGGCTAGACCTACCTTAAACAAATGGGTGAATCTTCACCCTTCCCTGTTGCTAATTCGTATCCTCTACTATATGTAATACGTAATTGAAAAATGGATGGTGCATGGTGTATACCATATCTTAACACCAGTCCTCTCAGGCGCATAAAAATTCCCGAAGCACAAAGCGCAACTACAAACAATTTACACCTAACCCCAGGTATTCATAGTACGGGGTAAAGTTTTTTCCAACTTGTGAAATTGCACGGGCAACGCATTAAATTGCGGGGCTCGAACCGGCTACCCGTTGTTGCTAACTTTTGCTGCGTTCAAACTTTGTGGAACGATTTTATTGTAAGGGGTATGTATGTTAATGTTTTATTGGGGTAGAAGTTGGTTTATGGGGTATTGTTGTGTCTATTATGCATGCGAAATGTTTCTGAGTGATTTGTCAATGTAGTTGTTGAATCGATGGGAATATGGTTCAATGTTGGTGGAAGGAGAAATTTGTTAATTTCATAAATCATCATCATTGTGGTATCAGCCGATAGACGTCCACAACTGGCAAAGGCCTCCCCCAAATTTCTCCACAACGATCGGTCTTGCGCCGCCCTCATCAAATTTCTCCTTGCGATCCTAACCAAGTCGTCGGCGAACCTAACCAGGTAGTCATCATCATTATGCCCTATTTATTGATCTAACAAATGTTCCGACGGAAAGTTTCTCAAATAGCGAAAATTTCTGGGAAATCGAAATATTCTATTAAATTCTTGTGAAAGTTTTTAGAAATTTCCAGAAATATTCTCAGTTTTTAGAAACTTTCCGCAACTTCCCCATCTGAAGGGCCTATTCTACAATGTCGCTAGAGGACATCACTTAATAACATATTTCGAAATTCTTAACATATTCTGCCATCAGAAGTCAGCTGCTTTCCTTCATAAAACGCAATCAGGAATTAATGATAAGCGAAAAACCTCTTTTCGCCTCTTTCGCCTGAATCTAGTCCCTCCAAGTAAATAGGTAATAAACGAATAGAGCGCGTGTTTGTTTTTGACTAGCAAGGAGTACAAGACTGACGAATACCTCGTTTATTAATCATTGATAAACGCAACCATCATAGGCCCGCTGGAGACACTTACCTTGCGTACCTAATCAAGTAAGTCACTGAGCAAAGAGCTTAGTCTTTAAGCCTCGTCAAATATAGTCTTCTGGTTATCAGCATCATCAGCCCATAGCAGTCCTCTGACAGAGTTTGCTAAACAGCTCGATACTGTCTGTCTCCTGTAACGGATTATAAGATGTCTTCATGTGCAGTGGAAGAACAGCTGCCTACTGAGCCAGCGGTCCTGCGTTCGAATCCCGGCAAGGGCAAATATTTGTGTAATGAACTCTAATATTTGTGCATGGGTCGTGGATGTTTCTATGTATTTAAGTATATTATAATCTATATCGGTATATAAATCGTCATCTAGTACACATAATACAAGCCTTCTTGAGCTTAATTTGGGACTAGGTCGATTTGTAAAAGTGTGTCTAAATATCTGATATTTATTTATCCTGGCAGGTCGACCGTAAGCAGCTCACTGCCAGCTTACTAACTGGCCTTATCCAAAGCGTTTAAAAACCCCGCTTACTCCCGCTTTTCTGAAATAAGTATGGCATAATTCCCACAATAAATACCGCCCAGTCCCCGATGACAGCACAAATGGAAAATATTCTAAACCGCTGTAGCACTATCTCTTCGCTCTCACTCCAGCTTAAGCGACTTCGCCGGACATAATTTATACCCATCTCGCTCGTGCACGAAAGAAATCATCCACCATAAGTAATATCACACAAAAAGTAACTTTAAAACCGGTTTAATACAGTACTCCTTTCACAATGGAAGGGAGTTTCAGGTTTGCAAAGTGCATGCATTTTATACTAAGCTAGTTATCCAAAAGAACTTACTGTAGTGGAAAATCTTGGTCGGTTACAATCTTTTGTGTTTGGGTGGGTGTAGTTTGAAATGGGATGAATCGGAGAGAATATGACAAATCTTATGAATTGTTTGTTTTATGGAATGTCAATGGGATGGAGCGTCGTTATAAAAGATATCGAAGGGGATTTATTTAGAACTCGCATATTGAGATAAAGTGAATAAGTTCTTTATTCATAAAAGTCTATGATGACTTGTTAAAAATTACCTTTTAAATTTTGCATTACTAATTTTTTAATACACTAATACGTTAAAACATACCTAACCTAAAGACCTGAGTTTTATTATAAAATATTTATAAAGAGTATACTTAGTATTATACAATGATAATCATATCTCACAAAATGATAAATCATGTACTTCAATGGTAATATGTCATTTTTCTGATGCAGTCTGCCTGAAACCGTTTTCTCAGGAAGACTCCCGTTCCCCGCTTTAGTTTGTCTCAGATCATGACCATGAACCAATTAAAAGTACTGAGTCTCAGTAGTTTTCTATGTAAAATTCAAAGTAACTTTATAATATTTGAACTCGATGATTGCACCCCCTTTTTTACACGACTTGAACTGTAACATCATAACAACGTTTAGTAAGTATAACTGAGACACGCGACTCTTAGTCACACGACAAATGCTACCTGTCACTTTTTTTCAATACCGCGCGAGCAGGAAAGATGACAATGAGTTGGGCAACAAACCAGGTCGTGGCAAAATATGCTAGCCCTGCAGGGCTAATTAGGTTAGCCCTCACTACCAGAGACAACTCCGAACCACAAGGCGAGTGATAACAATCAACCTCGTTTTTTGTTGAGCAAATGCATAAAAATCGTCATAAGTTTAAATAAACAACGAAACAAACCCAATCAAAACCTCACTTTAAACCGCCGCTCAAAATTACCAAACAAATAAGGTAACCCGACTCCAGCACTCAAAGTGTCATAAAATCCGTTTAAAATTAATGTTCCCTTGCTGAGTCCTGGCATGTAAGTCGTTTGTCAAACGCATAGCAATTATTCCGTTATTTATGCAGTAGGGCAACGATAGGCCGTGATTTACGTGTGTTTGTGTTGTGTAATGATGAGCGTTTTAGGATAGGTTTTAGCCTAGACGGATGACTTGGGCGCATTCCTCAGTGACTGGCTGGCAAAGGCATCAATTTTGGTTAATTTTTAAGGAATCTAAGGGTCGAATGCCACCACTGTTTCAAACTCCTACAGGCTAGTAATGGCTCTTTTAGCTGAAAAAGGTAGTAGATCCGTTCTGGGTGAGCCTCGTATTTTTTATTTGTTTCAGTTTTATCAGCTGATGCGAAAAGATACTATCTGTGTGACCATTCTGAAAAATTAAATCAACAAAAGACAGTGGGAGATCAAGATTTTATTCAAATCAAGTTAAAATATATAAACTGAATGACACATGAGTAAGTAAAAATTACAATGAAATAATTCCTTTTCCTTAAAATTTCGGTTGATTTCTTCGAAACTCCGATACTAGAAACTGACCGACAAGTAAGCATAAGTAAGTATAAGTAAGTATCTCTAAATTAAATATTAAAATATAGGTAGAATCAGGCTATCAACATTATACTTCTTCTCTCTGATTTTTTTTTAACAAATCATATTATTAAACAATTCTTCACCATAAAGTTACGCTGACACTGACTAAGCTATGTTTTCTTGCGCGTGTAAGATATTTTGTGCAATTTGAATATAACCACGTCGTCAAATGATTAATTTGAGAAGATAGCGTGTTTTGCATAAGGGGCCCAACCCTTACTTTCGCCGGCGGCTTCGTTCGTGTAAAACATCATTTTGTTAAGCAGTGGGTACGATTAGAATCTATAGACTTCAGAAACTTGTAAAGAATCAGAAACAAGATAACGGCATTTTACAATTACATAGAAAACTGCCGAGAGGCTCAGGACCCTTACCACGAATCAACGTTTGGCGTATTCGCTAGCGACAGCGTTTTTTTTTTTTTTTTTTTTTTTATGTCAGGGGGCAAACGAGCAAACGTATACGCGTGTGCGTGTGCGTGTGTAGCGTAAACGGTTTGTATGAAAAATAGTACCTACAGCGCCCCTAGCGGTTACTTTGTAGAACTACAATTCTCCATACGTGTCCACAGACATTATTTACGTAGTCGCTACCGAGTATGCTCACGGTAAACTCATGGTAAGGGTACTGACGTATTAAAATCATACGAAACATGTTGAGCGATATTCAATTATATTAAAATACATAATAAACGGGTTTACTCAATCTACGACGTGAGTAAACCCGTCGAATATCGCTTGACATGTTTCGTATGTATTTTAATACGTCTGAGAATCAGAATCAGAATCAGACATTTATTTGTAAACATAGGTACATAAATATAACAGGTCTTACATTTAATAAAAAATTGGGCAAGTGCGAGCCCGACTCGCGCATGAAGGGTTCCGTACCTATACATATATATAATCTATAACAAGTTTGTTGTATGAGAGCCCCCCTTAAATATTTATTTTATTTTATTTTTAGTATTTGTTGTTATAGCGGCAATAGAAATACATCATCTGTGAAAATTTCAACTGTCTAGCTATCACCGTTGTTGAGATACAGCCTGGTGACAGACGGACGGACGGACGGACGGACGGACGGACAGACAGACGGACGGACGGACGGACAGCGAAGTCTCAGTAATAGGGTCCCGTTTTTACCCTTTGGGTACGGAACCCTAAAAAACAGTATCACCATGTCTAGCCGTTAGGCATACAAATAATTTCAAGTCAAGATGGAGCATGGCAGTATATTACTTAAAGTTGTTATCTATTTAAAAAAAAAATACAATTCAAAATCGGATAAGTATTCTCCTGCTGAATAATATGCTCTATTTACTAAAAGCGCAAATAAGCTTTTTTTTAAATCTACAGTATCTTCAAAGCTAGACACATATTTTGGCAATTTATTGTAGATTCTAGGTGAATAGTATTTTAAAGTTAGTTAAATTATATCTAAAACAACGCGGAGAAACCAACACTTTCAATCTTACCAATTTAACTTATTCTAGTACTCGCATTATCTCCGTTAAAAAAATACAAACACTCAAGCACCTGGCGGCCATATTTCGGGGCGGACCCCTATAAATTCCGCCGAAGAAAACAGTTAAATCGAACGGTTCCGGAGATATATGCCCGAGAAAAATAGTTTTTCACGCGGCGATAGGATTGTGAATAGATAGGAAAAAACAGGTATTTACATTTTGAGTTTGGAACAGATTGCGTTTGAGAGATACGAGCTTGGCCTGAATTTAACGAAGGCCTTACGATTTCCATTTCTAGGCTTTATCACAGGTATAGTGGACATGATGTGGACATATTATTATTTTCGTGTAATTTAGAGCTGTGCGTACGATGCAAACGTCGTATTTTTAGGTTATGCCTCTTGACTTGACAGTCTTGACGTGACCTGAACAGGTTAACGCTAATCTATCAGCGCTGGCTCTTGAGCTAGCACCATGCTGAGGTGGTACGTTTTCGTGGCACAGGCATAATAATAATTATTATTTCTTTTTATTTATTTTTTCTGTCTCGCCCTTTATGTAATTATGTTTATTATGGCCACGTCACGAATTAAATGTATTTCTTTTTTTGAAGTCGAATACGACTTCCATGACGTGAGTAAACCCGTTTCATATGTATTTTTTAAATTTAAATGTGAGAAGAATATACAGGGTATTTTTTAATTTCAAAAGAAAACCTATACATCAATTAATTAACTACTTTAATCAAAGGCACATTCGAGATCTTACGTACAGTGTTATTAACCCTCCTTCACTCGCGTTAAACACCAATATTTTGTTACGACGCAATAAACAATGTAATTGCAAAACCGAACTGTCTCGGATCGCGACTGTTAATTAAAACAATAAATTAAATACCGCACCGACGGTTGGCGAGCTCTGTTCAGCTATGAATATGTCAAACGACGGCGACACAGGTCGCTATTAAGGCATTAGCGAGGCAGAGGTCGCCAACTATTCCTAACAGGGGCGCTCCTTTAAACTATTGTAAATTTTCCCGTTAAGTGTGGCCAGGAGATTGGCGGTTGATTAGATAATTGATTTTGTGTGCTTTAATTTTTTAGTTAAAGTTAAAACTATCAAATAATCATTAGGTATACGAGTTACTTATCACTTATCAAGATAAGACGATATCGATGCAAGTTATTGATAAATTATGAAATTGAAGTTATTTTTGTTAAATAAATGGATTACGAATTAAAAGGTAAGTATAGACAGGTAAGTAATGTATATGATCATTATCTACCCTTCAGACAACGATTAATAAATGGCTTTAAGTCTGTACTTTTCGTGGCTGACAAAGTATCTAATCGCTAACCTGACGCAGCCGTGGTTGATGCAGAATCGCCTTGTCGTCGTTTTTGCCTCTTGTCAGGCAAATACACTTACTTATGTAGTAAATTTATTGACAAAAAATTCATAGTTTTAATGTGTCGTGTCTATTTATTTACGCACTGTAAAAAAGTGCGGAAATAACGATTTGTACAGTGGTTATTAAAGTGTGTTAATAGACACATTTTTTTAATGCTGTGCCTTTTAGTGGGACACAGTCATTTGTTTGCAAGTCGCTTCCGCTTATAAAACCGCCATAAGACCCGCACCTTTCCTGGCCTCATCGCTCAGTCTGCGGTGAGACCTCAAGACACTAGTGGCTGGGTAGGGACGCAAAAACTAATTCAGACCGAAGGGTTCAACGCCCATAAATTCACCCGACCCGAGTTTATTTAAACTGATGTTTTTGCGGAACTGCGAATTTAATGCTTAGTTTATAATAGCGTATTTAGTCTTCGCTAAGTAGAATCCCAAGTAGCACAACTGGGTCTAAATAGCTCGTATATCATATCTAATTAGATGCTTAAGTGAAATTTACCACCATGACTAAGTGCTATATAGGTGGCAATAACCCTTATGCCACCTATATAGAACCAAAAGGAGAAAAATTGCAGCCTATTTTTGGTGCTAAATAGAATCCATAAGAGCTCTCACAATTACCTTAAGTGGTAATTAGAACTATGGGTGAAAGTTATGCGTCCATAAGAGATCTCACAATCACCTTAAGTGGCAATTAGAACTAAGGGTAAAAGTTATGCGCAGTGAACGAATGAAAACATTTCAGTTCGCTCAATGAGTGATAAATGAGTCGCCAAATTATCTTTGAGTGGCGAGGCAACTGTCAAATTGTGTTGTGTGTAATACGTGATCTGCCATATTTATTTTGGATTTATACGTCTGTTTGGTGAGTGATTAAAACTTTACGTTATACAAGCATTGAAATAAGCACGAAATTCTTGCGAATTTTTTGTTACTGTGAAACTATAGTATGTTTTCTTTGTAAATTTCGACGGGCCTTTCATTTGATCAGGAATATTAAAAAAGAGAGTGCTAAATTAAATAAGGAATAGATACTGATAAGAAATAAAACTGTTAAAAACCTGACCTAATGATTGTAGGTTACCTACAATGTTAAAGTAACATCGTCAAAACTATCAAAAGTCTGTGATTATGCGTGAGTGTGATAAAATTCTGGTCAAAATAATTAATTTTCATTGGCTTCCATTTGTAAACATGGCGAAACAAAAAAGATCTTACAGTGTTTATTTTCACTTATTTGTTCCTTATTTGGAACTATTAGGTCTAATAATCACTTATTTGTATCTTGCGAGTGGCAAAGCAGTGCAACTATTAAATATATTTTGACAAGGCGCAATAGGAACTATAATAGAACTTTTAGTTCGTTAGTGGTTTGAAATAAGTGAAAATAACTGCTTTTGGTTCTAAGAATCTCCTATTTATGCGTTGGAGTGGCAATAAGGTACTTCTTAGGCCTTAAAGTTGCAATATTTTTTGGTTCCAAAAGAGCCGTAAAATTATCCCTTTAGCCACTATTGGTGATATAATTTGCTATTGTACTAGTCATTTGGAACTTTTAGTTCCAAATAAGGGTATGTTGCCACTTATATGTAAAAGTTGCTTATAAGTGATTTTAAGGCCTTATATAGCACTATTGCTTCTTATTGAGTGACTATTTGAACCTGCATGCAACTTTAAGTAGCAAAATCGACTTTATCCCACCATAAGTAATAAAGTAGAAACAAAAAACGTTCCTATGCAACTACAAGTGATAGGATGAACTCATATACAGTTTTGAGTTGTGTTTAGAGCTATAAGTTGCATCAAACACTGTTAAACCACTCATTTAGAACTTAAAGCTGTAAGATAAGCTGCAAAATTCACTAATGTGCTGCTTGGGATAAGACGATCTAGGTATTAACAAGGAATATTTAAAAAAAAGTTTCTGTCAAAAATTTAACTTTAGTGACAAGCTTTTATAGCCGACTGTACTTTTTGTTTGGATATCAATCAAATGCTCACTGAGACGATTCTAAAGAGCCCAAACTCGGTAGGATTGCTTTTTCTATTATAGAGTTCCTATGGCCACCTTCCGGCTCCATCATCAGATCAGCCCCATGGTACCTTATTATTGTATTAAATAAATAAAATAAATAAATATTAGGGGACAATCATACATAAATCGACATAGTCCCAAACTAACCAAAGCTTGTACTATGGGTACTAGACGAGGATATACATAATTATTGTCATATACCTATATTATTGTCATCAAAGTATGCATCAAACCAGATATTTAAGTAAGTATGCAAAATTTCAGCTCAATCGGTTAACGATATCTGCTTCAAAATTTAGTTGCGTGATTCCACCCGAACAAATATACTTACATACATACATAAAATGCAAGTTAAATAAAAAAAAATTAAAAACATGTAATAATTGACTTAATGAAAATTATAACTTTCAAAATAATTTGTTAATATCAAAAACTAAAAAGATTAACTATTTTTGTGATAATAATCTTTTAGGGTTTCGTAATGAAAGTAGTAGCCTATACAGGCTGAAATCAAAGTAGTGATTTCAATTTTTTTTAGAAAGTGTTTATTTTATTTTATATTTATTAGAGGTATAATTCAAAACACACTAAATTCGTAACTTGTAGTAAATAAGACAGTAAAAAAATAGTTACAGATTCTTAGCCGTTTTTTAAAGTATATTCCAGCGTGTTTTGGAACAATTTGATCATAGTCCTGTATTTAATTAGGTACAGTTAATAAACAGAAAATAAAAAGGTGCAAATGTCATTGTATAAAATAGAAGTTCACACGTGTGGCACTCGCCAAAATGCTAGCAATGAGAATGCTACCAAACTCACGATGCATGTCATTATGCAGCGAAATATAATATGTTCGTGCTTTTTAATTCTGTCGCGTCGCGCGCTTGAGCCGAGTCTCTTGACAAAGTGAAGTGAGTAATCGCAGGGGAACAACACTACTTGCACCGGAGTAAAAAAGTAACTGCTCCTTTATACAAACATGAGTAAATCAGGCTGTATTCAAATACATAGGAAATGAGTTTACTCACGTCATATAGGTCGAATATTTCTCGATATGTTTTGAATCATCAGTGGCCGTAATTCCGATTTGCCGCCGGCGCGACTACGATCGTAGCTCCTGATGATGAATCGCGTACCGATTCGAAACATGTCGAGCAATATTCGACTTTTACGATGAGTAAACCCGTTTTGTATTTGTTTTAATATGTCTGAGACTTACGGGAGTTTGCTATATAAAATAAATCAGGCTGGTTTAATAACATTTGCTTTGCTTTTAAATTAAATATTTATGTTTATGTGTTTATCATGACCACAGTCCACTGCTGAATATGGGCCTCCTCTATAGCTCTCCACAGGACGACAAGGATGACCCTGTGCAGACCGCTGAAACAGGCTATAATGAACACCAAAGTCGCATAAAGAAAAGAGGAGTCGTAGGTTCAAATCCCGCTATAAACATTTAGACAATATGAACCAACCAAATTGAATATACAATGTTAAGTGAATTTCGAATAAAGATCTCTTTCCGTGGACAGTCAACGTGACTTGAGCGGGTTTGCAGATTAATAGTGCTATTGCTGGCTAAGCTGTTTTTAGATGCGGACTGCCAGCGACGAATTGTTGAAAAGGGATTTCTGGGTGACGTATTTTTATCGACATTTATTTATTTTAAACTTTGTTGCACAAAATACAGAAGTAAAAGTACAAATGGCGGGCATAGCGCTATGAGGCATTCTCTACCAGTTAACCACAAGGCCAAACAGAGACATTATTGGTGCGGGATGGGTGTACAACATAACGTGTTATGATACGATGCAAATGTCGAAACAAAATAAGTACACAAATTACATTACATAATATTCAATATCAGTTACTATTGCGCTTACTTAATTGCCGTTTACCTACAATATTATAATAGGTGGTTGTGTCTATAATTTACCGATGCCTGAAACCAGAAACCGATTTCATCTTGGGTAAAAATTTGTAATAATAAATAGCCATGAAGAGCTTTGAAGTATTATTAACTAGTATTTGTGAGTGAATAGCTATGAAAGGCGAGTTAATAATTACAGCTTGAAAATGCCTTACAGATTTTAAAAACTCATGACATGGTTATTTCCATGTATATCGAAGAGTGCATGCTCTCATCTGTAAGATTCTGAATCAGTTTCATGAAACGGCATTCTTAAACGTACTTAAATTCTTGCAAAACGGGCTTTAAAAGCCAGTCTTATTGAAATTTTATTAATTAAATAAGTAACTTAATACACTCTTAAAGAATCATCAGTTTTTGTATAACTAAGTAGCATAATATTCTTGCTTCTCTTACACGCATGTTCTTTGGTCGATTAAGAAAATACAATACAAAAACCGGCTAACTGCGAGTCGGACTCGCGCACCGCGGTTTCCGTACAAACACTTACCTCATCTTAACTGGCCGGGTTAAGTTAAGTTTGCACCTAGTACCTGTGTGAGGTGTGTTTGCACCTAGTATATACGCTGGATACAAATGAGGTGCAAAGTTAACGCAATCGATGACGTTTGTTGTATGGGGGGGCCCCCTTAAATATTTGTTTTATTCTGTTTTTCCGTATTAGTTGTTCTAGCGGCAACAGAAGTTCAAGTTTCCTAACCTAACCTAACCTAACTATCACGGTTCATGAGAGACAGCCAGGTGACAGATGGAGACAGACAGATGGACGGACAGCGGAGTCTAGTTAGTAATAGGTCCCGTTTTTTACCCTTTATTGTTATTTATATATCCTTTTGGTTTGGTAGTTTTATATGCTGCATCGACCATAAATTGATCTATTGTGGTAGCCCTTTTCTTCTCGGCTCTTTTTACCCTTTGGGTACGAAACCTAATAAAAGTAATAAAAAATGCACTTCAAATTCGACGCAGCGAGCCGGCACGCAAACCGGAACAGTACTGAAATTATGTAATTACTCTAAAAGCCGGGCAAATATTTTTATACGCCCGGAGTCGGTCTAATAACGCCCGCCGGTAATATTTTAAACAAATCCATTACTGGATGTCTTCGGGGTTTACTCAGCGGCTCTGTTTGGCTTTGGATTGACAGTTGTTAAGCCTCTTAAGTGGTTGAAACATTGGTTTATTGAAAGGGTGGATAAATGGAAGATTTTGTTTTAGGAGTCCACTGGGAATTGCTTAGGATATAAGGGCCTTTATGATTTTTGGAATATATTAGTGTTGTATGAAATCCTTCTATTACAACATTTGATAATTTCAATACCTACCCATTCCGTTAGAACGACCTTTTAAACCATATAATATTCCATGGGATATTTTGGGTTTAAGATTGTTTTGATCACCATTCTGTATATTATCAACGTTACAATAGTAAGAGAGTAATGTGTAATGTCCATATCTCGGGGTTTTCGGTGCAAAAATTATTTGACACTAGACCATCAAATCATTCGTACACCGAAAATGGTAACGTCTTACTTAATAACATTAGAAAACATTTGCATCACTAATTTTTAATACGTAACTGTGCCGTAAAAAATTTAAAATCCATGTAACACTAATTGCTACTAGTAGCACATAGAGAGTTGTAGACCCCGCGAGTTTGTTTTGAGAAGACATTTGTATTTTTTTTCCACACCCATATTCCTGACATTTTGAAAAATGTCTTAAACTGAATCGACAAAAAATTCTATATACTTATCGAACCTACTATTTCATGAGGATTGGTAGAGAAATACGACCCTTAGGCAAGAACAGCCGGAAGGCGTCTAGTCATCCAAACATCAGGACATCCGAAATAATATTAAGCCCAAGCTGAAACAGACGCTTGTCTCGCTCGGTAAATTATATTGTTCACAGAAATGCCTACATTTTTTTTAAATCTGTGTGTTCCAAACTAATTCGTGTACCGGAAACCTCGGGATATGCACATGACTTATTACCAGTAGTCAAAGAACAGAGATACGCAACGCAATCAATTTAAATTCGCATTATGTCTCGTCGAAATCCGCGAATACGACGAAAAAATCACTTGAAAAACGCACCCTTCCTACGCACGGCGCGTTTGCATTTCAATCAAAGTCAATATTCATTAGCGCAAGTGTAAACACGGCTTTATAATGAATGTAGTATGCAGTAATGCCGCGTACACACTGCGGCTTCTGGGAGCGCTGACGTTTTTTAATTTGATTATAGCATTGTTTTGTTCTCGCGGCCGCGGCTTGGAGTTATTACGTCAAATGAAAACCTGAGTGAAATACACAACATCGTACATATTGCCGAGAGTAGTTTTAAGAACCATTGCAGGCTTAAAAGTAGACAAACAAACATCCGAAGAATCGGGTGATTGAGAGTGCATGTCTAATCCACTTAAATAGTATCCGTCTTTGATTGTATACATTCACGAATTTTCACTCGCTCCTTATCCGTTCAAAAATGCTGATTATTTTAGATTATTTTTCTACGGTCAAACATGTTTCTTGACAAAAATTAAATTTAAAAGGAATAAGACCTCTTGATAAGTTTCTAAATGTGCACAACCACCGCAACGGGGAGGGATTAACGATGGAATGAATAAGTGATTTATGAAAATTCGCACAATCACAAAGATGGCGGTATGCAGTGACGCGCGAGAGACAGGAGGATTAATTTAATAAGTATGTTAAACAGAATCAACTAAAATACAGACATAATCTGTTTCACACCCGACAAAAAGAGGTTTAAAATGTGTATCTGTCTGTCTGAAGTATCGTAGGTGCCAAAAAGATGGTTCGATTATAAGGCGGACTCTTTCGACACCAACAACCCGGTAGCCGGGCGCTTTGCTCGTAGTAAGTTTTCGCTACATACGGTTTTTCCCACTACGGTTACGAGCTAGCCCGTAGCGCTATGCGGTAGCGAATGCGTTCGAAAGTCTTGCCTTTCGAAATTGGTAACTGCAGCCGTTTCAAAGATATTCACTGATTGAAACAAGTCACAGGATCTCAGCCAATATTGATGGTAAGAATTTCTAACGATATCTTTAAGTTTAGTAGCATTTTTATACAACTCATTAAATTAGGTTTTCATTCATCAAAATTAAAAATGCACTATTTGTTATGTCAATAAAGATTTCCAATAAATTACAGGACAATTTAAAAAATGAACAGAATGACAAAATATTTTTCAGTAACCTTAAAAACTTCCTTATACATAAATGCTACTATAATTTAGATGAATATTTCAAAGACAATTGAATGTAAATAACTTTGTAAGTAAACTTTTATAAGTATCTTCTACAATCTGTTTATAAATGTTAGCATTGTATTGTATTTAATTAGCATGATTTTATTCTTACATTCATAGAGTTTCTGTTAGTATGTAAGTTAGATATTTAAAGCTAACATTGCTGTGCCCTTACGGGGTGCATACTATTACTTGTAAATCTTGTAATATTATGTTTTTGCAATAAATGAAAATGAAATGAAATGCATCCAGCTACTTGGGTCGGGTTTTTATTATTTTGAATTAAGGTTTATATTTAGTTTGTGAAATAATTTTGGTTGGAAATCTAAAACCAGCGGTCCCGCCGATTTTCAATCAATGCAGCCCGTCTAGCACAACTATGCTTCGCGACTCTTGTCGCGCGACATAGCGCTACCCGTCACTATCTCACATTACTGCACAGAAAGAGACGGGTAATTATCTCCCGCGAGGAATAGTCTGAGTGGCACTGCCGAGCCGGTTGGTTCTGGTCTTCGGATTGCCACACCGAGTAAGGCGCTCTATGTGTCGCGCTTGCATCACTCCGCCGTGGCTGACGATGTGGTGGAGTACGTTCGCCGGAAGACTGGCTTCTCGCTGAGGGTGCACCAGCTGCAGTCCCGCCACTACGTGCACTTCAGCTCGTTTGTGGTG
Organism: Apotomis betuletana; assembly: GCA_932273695.1. Lineage (NCBI taxonomy): Eukaryota > Metazoa > Arthropoda > Insecta > Lepidoptera > Tortricidae > Apotomis > Apotomis betuletana. The sequence goes on along the minus strand of OW026303.1, from coordinate 25,532,826 downwards.
CGCGTGCCGCGGCCGCTGCAGGACACCATCGCAAGTGCAGACTTCTGGCCGAAGGGTGTTGTGTTTCGGCAGTTCCGGGGCAATCTGCCGAATCCTGCGCCAGATCAGACGACGCAGCGGAGCCACGCTGTTACGTCGCCTAAATCCAACTAGATTTAAGTTTATTTTAATATGTATGATTTTGTACTTAACAGTGCCTTAGTTTAATTACTGTAATGCTGTGCAACTAATTTGAATAAATAAATAAAATAAAATAAATAGTCGCGTATGACAGTTATGCTAGAGGTGCAGTTGTTCAAACTACTGTGTGAGCTATAACACTGGTTTTGTAAAGGTTCGTTGGAAAATTGTTTATTTTGGTAAAACAGATGAAAGAAAATTTAAAGCGGGAATTCAGTACTTTTTATACTACGACGGTGACAAACTAGCATGCGGCCTATCTGATGTTAAGCAGTTACCGCCGCTGGACGCTTGCAAAGTCAGAAGCATCACACACGCGTTAGCAATCCTTTAAGAACCTATTTACTCCGCTCTTGAAGAGCCCCATACTGTAGCCCCCGGGGAAAACCTCGGCAGGGAGTTAACTCCACATGTGGAGCGGAGAGGTAGGAAATACCTCTGGAACCGGACAGTTTTCGACCATGTAGGCTCCAGTGTGTGAGGGTGGACAAAATACAATAAATGGGATATTGCACACGTTTTGAGCAGTATCGAAATGGCCCCCATTTGTTAGGCATGATTAAGTATCTTGTTTTCATGAGGCAAAATGTATGGGGTTCTTAGTTATTTTTTTAGGCTTCCAGAGAATATAACTTCATAAGCAAATTATGAACAAAATATATAAACGGCACACCTAATATCATAGGGTCATATCAGACGCTCAGCATTTGCAGTTTGAGGACAGTTCTGATGCAGTTGGCTTGATTGCATCCAAATTACAAACCAACTACGCAGTCGGCTTGCAAATGACATGCAGTCGGATCAACTATACGTAAAATTACGCCAACTGCAGCCGATCTGCCATTTTGCACCTGGATTATATTTAGAAGTCGTATATATTTTTTTATATTCTGGAGTTTTTACTATTTCGTTTTATATTACGTAAAAACGCAGCGATGTGTGTTTGTTCCGAACATAACCCACAAAGTGCTTCACAACTGAAGTTGCGGCACTCTTGGCACTCGCTACGCTCGGCGCGTAGCGGGCTACGAGGCTACGCCGTAGCGCCGCCGTAGCGGAGTTCACAACTTTTATACTTCAACCGCTGTGGATTTAACAGTTTTTAAAAATGTAATTAGATCCGCAAGATAACAAAACACTACTCGTTATTTTTTATGGAAAGCGATGGAAGGAAAAATGATTCAAATCATATTTTATTGATTTCGAAGTTAGTGTTGGTGTTAAAAACCGGTTCAATTAGTTTAGTTAGCTAAATAAATAAATTTGAAAGGATATTTTAATAACATTGACGAATGGTATAGAAAAACTTATAGATATCCGTTGGTGTACAACCGGTTACAATTACGTGTAAAATGAATATTTTTTTTCGTATTTTCTCGAAATAAATTGCATACGTATACGTATCTTTTAAAACGATTTCTCTACATCTACTTACCAAAGCAGCAACACGGCGAGTGGACACAGCTAACAGTCAATACACAATTTAAACTCAACTACTACTAACGATTAACTAGACACCGATACAAAACCTACAATAAATACGTCCTACCAACCTAACACGTACTAACTTTCACAACCAACTGAGTTAGCGCCTACTCTAACTTATATCTATCCCCATAAATGCACTAAAAAAGTTTCCTAATATCTAAAACATACTCCGTAAACGCGCGACTAAGAACAGAATGAGTCAACGCAATTCCAAATTCAAATTCAAAATCGGAAATCGAACGCGTTCGCGATTTCAAACTTTTAAAAAGTTAGGGTTGTCCCATTCGGCCGCGTGCTGCGTGGGTCGCCGGCGATGTAGCACTGAACGCGGCAGCTATCAGACACTGTAACGGTTGATACTAGGTCTAGAATAGATGTAGGCACTGTAGACAGCCCTAGCGGCGAGCATGTGTGCGTCGCATTTAATTTTGTACCTGTGCGCTTTGCTTTTTTCAGAAGTTTTCTTTCTTGCCAGTTGGATTGTTGTCTGTAGTTTTTTGTTTTATGATTGTTGTTTTTAAGTTTCTGCGTGCAAATGCAATTGTTTGTGTGCTGGTTTATGAATTGAAGACGTCTGTTACATTGAATTGGAATATAATCAAACAACCTACGATAGGTGATGCAGGCTGCCTAAATAACGAATCTCGATTATCGATATTTTCTAATGATTATTATTTCAGTATCTACAAAGCAAAAGTAGGTCCCCATAGGCCCATTTGTATTTCGATTCCATAGATCTATTAATAGTTCTTGCACCTAGCGGGCGCTGTCTCTGTGTGCGTCCCATGACACGGATAGGGACAGCATCCACTCGATATACACCTTACATTCCATTAAATTGTCGTAAGGGCATCTGCGCGTTGGCTTCGGCTCCGCGAACGCCTCCCAAAGATCTAGGACAATATTGTCCCGTGGGCTGGTGCGACATACAAGCATAACACTTTCAAATAAATGTTACGAACTACACAATTGCTTTTGGTTACTATAACTGCCAGGGAAACGCACTTATTTCATTATTTAAATAGAGTTTAAATTAACAAGTAAGTAGATAAATTATTTACTCTAAAAATAAACAACCTTTTATAGAACTTTTACAATCCCCTCACGAATATAACTACACAAAATGCGCCTACCGACAAAAAAGTTTCTGTCATTGTGTCCAAAATGAAATACCTGAGCCAATTTGGCCCAATGAGCCAAATTGCCATTTACCTCAACGTTTCTTTAACAACCTTTGATCTGAATTCCATCGGATTCCGAACTTTTGCCGAATTCGAATCAAAGTTTCATTATTGCCTGAAAAGAAATCACGTGCGCAACTACAAAGCATTTTTAGTTCAACTGAAAGGCCGGAAGGACCACCGTTTCGAATTTTCGTCACAATAGAACCTACAAGTCTTGTAACATCGTATCAAAACTAATTAAACGACTGAAAAACGGCTCTTTTTCTCAACGCATAGAGTTAAAATCCCAGACAACGTTCATAGCTGGATAGGAATTGGAGAAACGCCTAGAACAGTTGCACAAAAGGGTGATTGCGCTCAGATCGGACCATTGAGGAATTTAGTCACAACGACATCTAGTGTCGGAAATGGGAACCGCTTACGGCCGTCATGATTGGAGCGCGATGGAAGCTTTGCTGGACTCGGGAAGAATGGTGTTCGTTATTTTGAACGCGATTGTTTTATTGTTATCCCAATTGAAAATATTGTCGATTTATTTTAAAATAGATGCTGCCTGCGACTTCACGCTGTCAAATGATAAACTGTCCGTCTCTCAAGTTATACTTCATTTAAATTTTAAACAAATAAGTATGTACGTAAATTGAATATTCTTACGGCGTTACGAAACTGATGTTATAATGAAGCTGAAAGGTCACGGGAACTTTGTATTAAGCCCACGCATATTTGGGTCTTGATGAGTAATTGACGTACAGTCCGCAGCAGCAGACGTTGCTACGTACCCCAAGGGCTCAAAAATATACAGACGGAATCTTTTAACAAGAAAATAAGAGTAAAAAATTATAATAAGATAATAACGGTTTAAACTCACGTACAAATGTGAGGGATGGTCCGACATGTTTCGAACTCATGGCACTCTTCATCAGGGGCAGCTATCCGTGCTGCTACGCGACTCACGGCCCACTGCGTCAACATTTTTTACGTGAGTTTTTATAATTATTCAAGATGTGTCACGATAGCTTTAATAATTAAATTAAGAGATGTACAGATGTTTGTGAACATGTTATTCTGCTTAGTTATTTCTTCTGCTGACTGTCTAAAAGAAACCGGCAATGGTGGCAATAAAAGTTAACCTAAAAATGCACTTCTTGATTAAAACTTGTAAACAAGTCATTCATAACGTCTGTTTTTACTTTTCCCACAAACAAAACTTTAAGACATGCCAGCTTATCTAAAGCAAAATCATAATCCTGCAGATCAGAAACTAATTACAAAGGCTACATAAAATAATCATTTCGCTATCCGGCGGTAAAAGTCAAGCGTTACTTATCTGTAGATAAGCCGCCAGCCCGCGCCGGTACAAATGGCTGCAAGTCCTTATCTGGGTGGCTTCGCTTTAACTACCTGGTTCATACTTAAACTTACTTAAGTCTTGTACCATATTTTTAGCCCGTCTTTTTATAGGACCAGCCAGGCTAGTGCAACTTTCGCTTACCCGTCTGACTCGCACCGTATAGAAAGAAAAGCCAGAAGGGCATTTTTTTTAAATGCGGTGGCAGCGGTTCACTATAAGGCTTGCTGAGGAGGCAAAACCGCTGAAAGAAAACTCCCAATACGTTTAAATCGTTTTATTTAAAATGTATGACAGTCGCGGAAACTGAAAAAGTAGGTCTTGATCAAGGTCCATTTTCTTGAAAAATTCAACTGCCGCATGTTTTGTGCGTTGTTATTACAACAATTTCACCATGTAACTGCTTGCTTCCTTTAAATTGTCGGTTCTTGAGTGGCGATCGTGGGAAGGCCCCCAATTATATTTTATAATAAACCATTGATACAAAAACCGACATTATTAAAAATTAGACTAAATGTTTCATAAATTTATAATATTTTAAAAGTTGGCATTTTCAATGTTTAGTACATTTGGTAAGGCGCATGTATAATTGTTATTACTTACACATTCACTTTACCAGTACAAAAGAAAATAAAAACGTTTAATTAATATTTGTTTTAAAAGTCAATTCTGCCTATCTACTCTGCAATGTCCAATTACTGTCCAAATAAAGCTGGTCCTTCGCACTGGACAAACAAACTATCCCATATCTGCAAGTCGCCCACCTGTGGTCCAACTTCGTCGCCGCGATTTAATCAGTTATGGTAATGAACCACACCGGAAACGGCTCAGCCTGTGTTCTGATGTAAATTGTTTCACAAACTTTGCCTCGGATTTTGACCTACCTACCCCAAACTCCTATCTATCGTTATATTACCATTGGAAACTAAATGTTACAGCAACAAGATAGAATTTAAAGTTGAATGCGAGCTGAAGAGAAATAGTGGTTTATGAGGGAGAACAGTAGATTTGTTCTATGTGTATATCTTGGGAATTTAAAGTTTGTTGGAGAATTGTAGTGATTTGACTTTACGACACCTAAAGATCTGAAGACAGTGTGACAGATTTAACAAAAAAATTAAAACTATTCTACATGATGAAATTGCACAACTCCGTTAAGCTTCAATAATACACTAAGATTATTTTTGGCATTTTTATAGCCTTCAAAATATTATTATAATTTTTGATCACACCTATATCAAAAATTTAAATGGCCAGGTTGGGATTTACAAAGATACTCCAAGCTGGCAATTTGGTTTTATCGTTGTATTATTAAATATTAATTTATTACATTCTAAAATGTAGTAACTCCAAAACTATGACTCAATGGAAAGGTTACTTTCCTCTCTAGTCATCCTCCTAGCCTTTGTCCCATTTTTTGAGAATGAATTATTCTCAATCGGGGTCGGCTACCTAAATCCCAAGATGTGGCGTAGGCACTAGTTTTTTACGAAAGCGACTGCCATCTGACCTTCCAACCCAGAGGGGAAACTAGGCCTTATTGGGCTTAGGTGGTTTCCTCACGATGTTTTCCTTCACCGAAAAGCGAGTGGTAAATATCAAATGACATTCCGTACATAAGTTCCGAAAAACACATTGGTATGGGCCGGGTTCGAACCCGCGACCTCCGGATTGAAAGTCGCATAGTCCCTAACCACTAGGCTACCACCGCTTCTTACTTACTTTCGTCTAGTATCTAATTTAAAAAAAACATAATGACGTCGAGTTTGACACTGTTAACAGCTTATTTTTTTCGCAGATAGGTCGAAGGCTACAACTCTATAGGCATGGTTGTCGTAGATTTTGGTTATTTTATGTATTTTATAATATTTCTTTAAATACCTACAGATTCATTCATTCATTTATTTTGATAAAACATAGTTTTACATGTCAACATAATTATAAGTACTAAGTTTATATATAAATTAATTATTTATCTTGGGTAGCGAACCGGTTAAGGGTGTGCACTCAGTTACTTGAAAAAAAATTCGTCAATAGAGTACAGAAAAACAACAAATGCTTTTTTATGGTGTACACGATCTCAATATTAATTTCCACCTGTTAGAAATATGAAATGTGTTCCCACACTATTATCAGCTAATTCTAAGAATGGATGAAGATTGCAGTTCATTTGTATCCGATGTGCCACCAAGTGCAAACTTAACTCAAACCGGTGATATGATCCGGTCGGCACGTCGGATTCCCGTTTTTAGAATGAACTGATATTTATTTCAGAAACATCATAACATATAAAAAACATTTAAAAGATATGCTTGGCAAAATGTTAGGAAAGTGAGGCACACACCCATGCGTATTAAATTAAATAAATGTCCAAACCCTATTATTATGTAGTACTTCAACATCTACTTACCTATTCTGTAATTACGCTTAAATACTATACTTGTCTAGACAATCAAGCTGCTAATTAGTTTTTGCACTAATGCGGTAAAACGGGGTGCCATCGCCCACAGTAAAAAGGGCGTAACAGCCTATGAAACTAGTACAAATTCACTGCCTTTTGGAAGCTTCAGTGGGATAGTCCCATTAGCCATCGGCAGTAGTTTCCGGACCATACGGTTTTATTCACGATATTATGCGTTCAATGGTGAACCCAATTGATTTTGCACGGTTCTGTTTTGTGAGGCTTATCTGCTATCCTTATCCGTATATTGTCCTATGTATAAATTAAGTAAATAATAATTATAAATTAGTGCATATAACGAGCAGTTAAGTGTCCCGTACGGCTTTGGCACACGACGTTTTATAAATTATAAATTATAAACAAGCTGACGACACGCGCCTTGTCTTGCGTTTGATCATCATATTATAAAAAGGCCGGTTCAGTGTTATTAATTATTTGCCGAACTACGTATATACATTATTTAGGTCATTCTATGATTAGCATGCGACCAAAGGCGATTACTACGACCACTCCGTCAAGCGTAGAAAAGATGAATTTTGTTCAAATTACTCAACCACTGTTAATTGTAAGTCTAAGCATCTCTAAGCCACTCTTTGTAGTCTTATTCATTGTGCTCTGTGTAATATTTGTACATAACACCAGCCTATATTGAAAGTATTCTCGCTGCTACTAAAGCTTAATTTTTTACGTTGCCGTCGCATCATTCCTTGCTATTGTGATTAATCCTGAAGTCTTCCATTCCAAATGTGACTCATACTATCATTACGATGTCATCATTACTAACCGTCAAATAAAAACTCAGGACCATTAATAACCAACTGTATGATCCCTGGTTTCAGAGGGCATAAATTTTAATAAAGCACCTCTCAAATGCACCCTGGGGAGATGGATTTGTAGCAACTTGTAGGGCGACGAGCACTTTATAGATTTAATGGATGTTTTATTGCTTAAAAATCTCTGTTTAATACTCAATCATTTATCGCATTCTACAATGTTAGTTTACAGGACACTAGTTAAACTTAAGTTCTAGTTGTTGAACGGTGATCTTAACTGTGGACCCTATTGGGCACAGCTAATTTGTGAGGAGAAGACGACTGTATTGTATATACTTACGTACTTTATATAAACTTTAATTTCTTAGAATAATATTATTTTGTATATTTATAAATTATCATATAGTACTCAAATAAATTGGTACATTAGGTCTTTTTAAAATAAACAATATTAAAATAAACTACATTTTATAAATATTAACTCAAAAAATTCCAAAGGATGTCGTTGGGTTTGAAGCCCACAGAGAGGGAAACATTTGTGTGATGGATGAGACTGATGAGTCTTCTTGAATATGGTACGTACTTAGAACCAATACCGCTTCTACCGAATTGTCTTTGGACTACACACTGGTTAAACATTTCAGAAGAGTATTTTTCTAGCCAGCGGCAAAGTCAAAGGTAGCAAGGGGTGCGCGCTTTGGGTGTCAAAAACATCCTTGGCATCGGATGCTTTTTTACATCTTCATTTTACAACGCGAACTCCAAAACTTTTCACGGCACGAAAAGCTCAAAAACTTTTTACCCTGTAAAACTAAGATTTTATTAGTTCAGGCGTTAATTTTACCCATAATAGACTACGGTGATGTGTGTTATCCTGACTTAACCGAAGAGCTTATAAATAAGTTGGAGAGACTTCTGTCTTCGTAAGTATGACCATGTGTCTTCTTACCGCTCTCAGCTGGGCTGGTTTCCTATCCGCGAACGACGTGAAATTCGAATGCTATGCACTCTGTTTTCTGTTCTCAAAAACCCAATATCTCCCGAATATCTCAAAAACTTCTTTCACTATTATGGTGTAACCCGTGACCGTCAATTTCGCTCTTCTGGCAATCTATCTCTCTCCATCCCTCGTCACCGTACTGGTTTTATGTCTAAATCGTTCACCGTCCAAGTTTCCCGTCTCTGGAACCGCCTTCCCCTCAAGATCAAACAAGCTCCGAACAAATGCGCTTTCAAAAAATGTTTGCGTGACCTCTACGCTAGCAGAGTTGTGAATTCTTAGGTTATCTGATTAGTATGTTTCATCTGTTTTTATTTATGTGTATATATTATATGAATATATGTATTTATCTAAATATTTATTTATTAAAACTTGTTTAAGTTAGTTGCACCGCCCACAATTTCTCTGCTTTGCCCGAAGGTTGACTGGTAGAGAATGCCTCATGGCATTAAGTCCGCCTTTTGTACGATAAGTTTTCTTTTGTGCAATAAAGATTAAATAAATAAATAAACTCCCTGCATAATTCCTACAACTGCTACAACTTGCCAATTTAGGTATCTACATACTCGTCGTTCAGTTCCAGCCTCCGCTCGGTCGCCACGGATCACCAACAACACCAATTTGATGCCCACAAAGCCGCTCCGGCCCTTCAATTTGCTATGTAAATGTATCTTTTGTCCGCCCGGCCACTCCATAAATTTGTTCTCAACTGCCCACCGTTTTGTATGCAATTTTCCGATCTGAGATGGCAGTCGTTTTTGATTTGACATTTTCGTCTAGACACAGTTGCAGTTGCAATATAAATACATGTTAATATTGTTTTAATTTTTAAATTTGTAACTGTTGTTGTTTTAACAATTATAAAAAACGGTTTAAACTCACGTAAAAATTGTCAGGAACGGCCCGACATGATGAAGAGCTCCAAATGTTCCTGACAATTTTTACGTGAGTTTAAACCGTTTTTTATAATTATTAAAGATGTCTCACGATAGTTTTAATAACATTGTTGTTGTTTTAAATACATTCAACAAAAACATATATTAATCGCTAAATTAGAGATTTTAATGACGACGCGTTTGGCTCGGTTGGTAGACACCTGCCTACTGAGTCGGTCCCGGGTTCGAATCCCGGCCGGGGCAAATATTTGTGCAAATATTTGTTCTTGGGTCATGGATGTTATCTATATATGTATTTATATATTATGTATATCGTCGTCTAGTACCCATAGTACAAGCTTTGCTTAGTTTGGGACTAGGTCGATTTGTGTATGATTGTCCCTTAATATTTATTTATTATTTATTTATTAATACGATAAGCTGGTCAACGCTATCTACATGGCCCACCAATCTCATAAAACGAGATTAAAGTAAAGACTTGTCTCAGTTGTCACTGAATGACTAGGCTCATTAATCATCAATTCATCATCATCAAAGTAAATAAAGTTCCAAGCGCAGAATGCAAATGATATTTCGTATACGACAGTGTGATATTTTAAAAAATTTCCTCGTAATCTCAGATGGAAATCGTTATAAAATATTTCATACGTGTCAATAGCATGTTGCCTCATTTTCTAGGGTGCGGCCACCTATGGCGGGGACTTTCCTGCACTAAGTCCGTTTTCAGAAGTGTAAAGAAAGATTTTTTGTCCATTTGAATTTTTAATAGTTTTTCATTCCTTTCCATAATAACTTTAACAGAATGAACCAAAAATTATACAACAAATACAATATATAAACTGTGTTTTTTTTTACTTTTTATTTCAAATAAATATTTCGGTCTTTGTATTTGTAATATACAAGAAATAGTGATTAATTTCACTTTAAGATTGCAAAAATCCTGGTAAGTGATGGACATGCTTTTCATAAAAGAATAAAAAAAATACTTTTATGTATGTTTTTTATCCTCAAGTCTTGACCCGAAGACTATCACTGCTACAAAATAAACACTAGAATATCTATCCCCTACTTTTATTTTTGTATAAAAGTTACTCGTAGGCAACCAAATATTAATTTCCGAGTATTTTGCTTTATTGTCTCCTATGGTCACCCTTGGTAACTGTATCTTAATAATTTGTATTGATGTGGGGCTAGAAGCGTTCTTTATGTTTCCTTAACTATTTAACGGTCATTTCGCAAGTATTCTAAAACCAGAAACTTGAAATCATGTAAAACAAAACTTAACCTAAGTTAAAAACGATAAAACATCAAGATGCTTTTTGGTTTCAAAGACAATCGTGTGTAAGGCAGTTTGCAAAATGGCTGAATACCTTTAATGAGATATTTTTGTGTCAATAATAAAAATATGTATACCGACCGGCATCAGGAGCGCGCACCCTAGCGGCAATCGACATACGTCAGCAATGGCGGGCGGAAATGGCGGCTCTGCCAATATCCGGTGTCGATAGTGTAGCGGCCCGAGTTAAATTTTACTTTTTTAAAAGAAACTCAGCAAAATATTTCTGAGACGCGCTTAATTTAATTTGAATTTCACTTTGAGTGAATATCTTTTATGTAAGAAAAATAAAATGCTTCTGAGTGGTACCTAAAATTGGCCGAAAGAGATTGAACGAACTTTCACTTGTAATTTTCATTCAAGTTAAGTTGTTTAAGTCAATGTTGTATTAAGGTTGAAAATTTAATGATTTTGGTAAAAAATACAAAATTTTACACAGAATTACGCCGTATACATTGTTTGGTACCTATTTATATCGTGTACCTATAAAATGCAATTTATCTAATCAAGAAATCCTAACTTTTATTTCATCATGATTAGTTAGTTGTGATATTTCTATGTACAAAGTGATAAACAAGCACGATGGAATGCCACTCTTATGTGATTGTGTCCTCAATTCATCATCTCGTCTTGTCTAAAAATAAAAGAATTCCATAATCGTGACCGCTCTTGTTTTTTTTGTTATCCAGCGACTCTTACTACTCTCAACAGATCATCAGTCCACGTTGTCGGGGTATATGCATAAATGAAATTTACATTCTATGACTATTTTTAAGTACTAGACTGACAGAAATCAGCTTCTTTGAACTTTCAATATGTTTAGACTGTACCTGTCAAAGAAAATAACGAGTTATGACGTCACTACGCTATTCAAAGATCGCCAAAAGTGTTAAATAATGTATAAATATTGCCTGTGTGTTTTCAAAAATAACAGTTAACATCATGTATATGTGGGTACACCTACATCTAAAATTACATCTATACCTACAATATGCAAAAAGAAATATTTCAATCCACAGCCGCATTGTAGTTTAACAACTGTACCAATATTATCGCATTTACATATAAATATTTAAATAAAACAATTTAAACGGATTATATCGCGTATATTCATTATTTGAGCCTCCCTGACGTTTCGGTAGCTTTACAGGTACCGTCGTCGAAGGTTGACTAAGAGGCTCAAATAATAAATATAATTACGTGATATAATCCGTTTTAATTATTTTATTTAAATGTGTGACAGTCGCGGAAAACGAAGAAAATATTATATAAACATTTACCTACCTGATTTTTTACCTAGTTTTTTATTTAAAAGTGACAGAGAAAACGTAGTATTTAGACATATTATGTAAAGATTAATTTGATTGCGATTTATCAGTAAAATTCGAAGATAGCATAAACAAATCCCACTCAAACGCCGCAAGCCAAAGATAGTTAAGTACATAAACAAGCTAAAACGTTAACTTTGGGCCCAAGAGTCCCTTACATAATGCAAATGACTATCGTAATGCGTAATAGACAACGGGGGACGAATTACCTTATCGGCAGAACCATGCATCACATACCGCTGAATTAGCTGCAGTGGCAAATTTAAACGTTTTGCAATTTAACTAAAGCCGTTTAGGGTTTGCACAAAATATTGGATTGTTTTACTAGTGAGTAAAATTGTGTTATGTGACATAAAACATTTGTAATTGTATAATGCGCAGTAGATTTGCGGTATATATTCCGTTTAACGCTTAATTTTATTGCAGTTTGTAGGTATAATTAATTTACCTATATTACCTTTATTTATTTATTACTAACTTAAAACTTTCAACCTCGTCACTATTTACATTAAGACTAAATAGGAAGAGAGGGTAAGACCCAGAAGGGCATAGTATATGGAGCAAAAAAATGCTTCATCATTATCAAGACGTGAAAGAAATATCAGAATCTATAAAAACCTAGAAAATTATTCCATCGATAAGACTTTTTTTTAAATATACGATGATAATGATGATGATGAAGACACTTTAATATCCATCATAAATGAAAACAGTGGTAAGTAAAATATCGAATAGATTAGTAAACTCATTATTTTTATTAACGTCTGCTAACGTAAACCAAATGTTTACAATTAAGCGAAAAATTTAAAAATTTAATGGTTCAGGTACAGTTCGAACCTGCATCTCCAACGGCTTTCCGGGCCAACACGGGCGTCCTACCTATTGGACCACCGAACCTGATGCGAGAGCCATTGAATTTTTCCACAAGTTGCTTCTGCATGCCTTAGGGTGGCATCGTAGCGCCATCTACCGTAAAGATTCAGACTTTATGATCGGCACCATCGTCTCAAATAAGTTGAGAATCAATATCAACGATGTGCTACACCCAAATTAATATTTTTTCTGTTCTTTTGCTTTTCCGTGAAAAAACTACTCAGTCAATTTATGGCAATGAATAGTGCTAATATGTGGATATCCATCTCAAGAGTATCGAAATCAGTTCTCCGTAATACTCACGCTCTTCTAATTTACAAATATACTAGAAAATGTAAGAATGAAATCCCAATCGGAGCCCTCGCATATTCATTTAAGCCCACTCATTGATTCCCATAATCGGTGTGCAATCATCAAATCATTGATTCGATGATCGAATCAGGCGTAGCCCAATTGCCGGGTATCAATATGGAAATTGCTTTACGGCCTAACTGGCTATTGTGGCACTAGGGCTTAGGATATTGCAGGTGGGCAATGGACGTATTTATTGGCTGGCTCCGAGGAAGCTAATGGGGGCTTTCGTGAATGTCTTTGATATGAGGGGACGAAAACGGTAGTTTTACGAGTAGATGTACATGTTAGAATACAATTTATCTTTGGCATACGTTTCTTCACTAAAAATTACAAAATTCTCAAAGTTAATATTAGGCACTGAGATTATTCGTATATTACAAAAAATAAGTTGGGCGCTTTGGCTTTTAAAATATTCTTTCGAATTTGTGTACATGTGCATAAAATTATCATTATATGTGTGATGTATGAAGCCTCTTTAGAGTGCTACAGTATTTGATGAGATTAGCCGTCAGACAGATGACGTTGTCTAATAAATGGTTTTCTGCTGGATGAATGCTTTTCCTGGTCTCCGTCCCCAATACCTCACAGTGGCGACGAAATAAATGTAAAAGAAAAAGTGAAATATTAATATTAAATACGCGTGAGTTTTCGGCCAAAATATGTCAGTAGGGAAATTGAAAGAATTCGACTTGAGAAACGGGCAATGGGCTTCATACATTGAACGATTAGAAATGTATTTTAAGGTGAATAGCATTGCGGAGGAGATGTGGCTCCCTTCCTTAATCGCCATTATGGGAGATGAAACATATGAGGTGCTGGTGAACTTAGCTAGCCCAAAGAAACCATCGGAGCTGGCTTACGCCTCGGCGGTTGAGCTTATGCGGCAACATCTTCAGCCTACGCCGTCAGCTTTAGCCGAGAGGTACCGTTTCCGTCAGAAACTTCAAGGAGCCGCGGAAGACACCGCTTCTTACGTAGCAGAATTAAAAAAATTTGCTCGCAATTGTAAATTTGGCGAAAAACTTAGTGAAAATTTGCGAGATCAGTTCGTGTGTGGCTTACGTAGTGACGTCGCAAGGCAACGGTTGTTTGCGGAAAATGACGACATAACTTTTGCGGAGGCGGTGAAATTAGCTTATTCTCTAGAAGCGGCGGAGAGGGATGCAGCAGCAGTGGAGAGACCATCGACCACGGAGGCGGCGGCGAGCGCGGTGCACGCGCTGGAGCCCGCCGCGGGGCGTCAGCAGCGAGCGCGCGCGGCGGCGCAGGCTCGTGGTGTCGGCGCGTCGGGTGTGCAGGCGGGAGGCAGGCAGCGCTCGGGAGCAGAGGGAGCTAACTGTGCAGCCTGCGGAGCACGGGACCACGACTATGGCAGCTGCCGGTTCAGAGAGTTCGTGTGCAGCAAGTGTCAGCGCACCGGGCATCTGCGGAGAGTGTGTCCGGAAAACAGCAAGGTCGGCCTGACAAAGCGGGATTCCGGCTATCGCCGGGATACGTATCAGAAAAAGGGAGGGTTTAATTTTGGTGACGTTGAGAGCGGGAGCAGCGTGGACGAAGACGACATCGAAGAGCAGCTGAACCTCCTCGGATTAAACAAGTACAAACCAGTAAGTGTACCTGTTTTGATTGATAACAAACTGATCTATATGGAGTTAGACACGGGTACAGCCATATCGTGTATAAGTAAAGCTACCTATGACAAGCAATTTTCGCACTTTCCGATGGAAGAAGACAGCACAGTCTTGCGGTTTTATGATGGTTCTAAATTAAAACCTATGGGAATAATAAGGCCAACGGTCCGTTATGGGGACCAGAATAAAAAGCTAGAGCTTTTTATCATCGAGGGCGGTACTACATCTTTACTAGGCAGGCAGTGGTTAGCGGAGTTACAGATTGATTTGTCAAAATTTTGTGGAAGTCTTAATTTGTATAATACTCAGGTTCATATTGATAATGAAATTTGTAAAATGTTTGACAGATACAGTGAAGTCTTCAGCGGCGGACTGGGGCGGTACTTGGGTGGCAAGGCGACGCTGCGCGTGCGCGATGACGCGACGCCGGTTTTCCGTCGCGCGCGGCCCATGCCCTACGCGATTCGGGAGCGCGTTGACGCGGAGTTGGACGCCATGTTGCGGGACAACATCATCGAGCCGGTCGACTGCTCCGACTGGGCCTCACCACTGGTACCGGTGAACAAGGCAGACGGTACGCTTAGAATCTGTGCTGATTACAAAGCCACGCTAAATCCGGTGTTACTGATCGATCGCTATCCGCTTCCTAGGATTGAGGATGTACTGGTAGGGTTAAACGGAGCTCAGTACTTTTCGAAAATTGATCTCTCGCAGGCGTATAACCAAATTGAGTTAGACGAGTCTAAAAAGTACACCGTCATTAACACACACAGGGGATTATTTATGTACAATCGTTTAGTTTTTGGCTTGTCATCTAGCGTAGGTGTTTTTCAGCGCATCATGACAAACCTATTTGGTAGTATTCCTAATGTTCAAGTTTTCCTTGACGATGTTATCATTGGTGGAAAAACCAAGTCTGAGCACTTACATGCCCTCAATGCGGTTTTTAGAAAATTGGTAGAGAATGGTTTAAAACTTAAAAAGAGTAAATGCGTTTTCTTGGCCGATCAAGTCTCTTACTTGGGTTATATTATGTCTAGGGAAGGCATCAAGGCGGACAAAACGAAAATTCAGGCCATATTGAACATTCGTCGGCCGGAAAATGTAAGTGACTTGCGATCCTTTTTAGGTATGGTCAACTTCTTTTCAAAATTCGTTAGGAATTTTAGTTCCATGTTAGCCCCACTGAATAATCTTTTGCGCAAAGGGGTCGAGTGGATGTGGGATGCTAACTGTGAGCATTCATTTTTAGCCGTCAAACGTGTTCTAACCAGCACTGACGTCCTAGCTCATTACAATCCAAAAAAGCCGTTGGTAGTGACGTGCGATGCTAGTGGACGCGGAGTCGGCGGAGTCTTGGCTCAGCGCGGTCCGAACGGAGAGCGTCCCGTTGCATACGCTTCGCGTACTCTCACTACGGCAGAAAAAAATTATTCGCAGATTCATCGCGAGGCATTAGCGATCGTATACTGTATGAAGAAATTTCATCAGTATCTTTATGGTCGAAAGTTCGTTTTGCGGACTGACCACAAACCGCTTGTGTCGATTTTTGGTCCGAATTCTGGTATACCGGTTATGACAGCTAGTAGGATGCAGCGCTGGGCGGTGATTTTGTCAGCGTACGATTATGAAATGGAGTATGTTAAAACCAATGAGAACTGTGCAGACGGGCTGTCAAGGTTACCTATCGGATCTGACGCGCAGGTTAGTGTTACGGAAGTAGTCCCTGAACAAACTTATCTTCATTTTGCTCAGGATGCGCTCTTGTTAGACTACAAAGAATTAAAGCGCATGACGGCGGAGGATACAACCTTGGGAAAAGTCCTGTCTTTTATACGCGACGGTTGGCCGGAGTCATGTGACATCCTGGGCATGCAACCTTACTTCAATCGGAAGTCCGAGTTATATGATGAGTTAGGGTGTTTAATGTGGGGCCATAGGGTGGTCATCCCTGAGGGTTGTCGCAAAAGAATCTTAGGACTGATACACGAACCACACATGGGCGTCGTGAAGTCAAAAGCTCTAGCACGCAGTTATGTTTGGTGGCCCGGCATTGACGAGGCGGTGGAGCGGGTAAGCCTCGCGTGTCCAGTGTGCGCTGCGCACTCGGACGCTCCACCTCGCGCCTCGCCGTGCTCGTGGGGGTGGCCTGCGCGAGCTTGGTCTAGACTTCACTTGGATTTCATGGGCCCTGTAGCTGGGAAGACGTATCTGGTAGCAATTGATGCGACGTCCAAGTGGCTAGAGGTGTTCCCTGTTCCAAGCACGGCTGCGAGTTACGCGATTAACCGGCTCAGTGAAATGTTTAGTAGATTTGGAAATCCTAGGCAAATCGTAACTGATAACGGACCCCCGTTTACCAGCTCTGAGTTTTCTAATTTTATTAAAGATGAGCGAGTTGAACATATTTTTACAGCACCGTATCATCCCGCTTCTAACGGTGCTGCATAAAATGCTGTCAAAACCTTAAAAAGGGTAATTAAAAAGGCTTTGACAGAAAGTAAGGATGTAGAAAGAGCGTTACATACATTTTTAAAGCACTATCGAAATACCGAGCATGCTACTACCGGAGATAGTCCCGCAACCCTCTTGCAAGGTAGACATCTACGCACTAAACTGGATGCTCTTAAGCCGGACCGTGACACACGGGTCGACCAAGGGCAAAAACGTCAGGTAGAGCGCGAAAGTGGGACGGGTAGGAGTTTTCAGGTTGGTCAGGACGTTTGGTTTCGACAGTACTTGAAGGGGGAAAAGTGGGTTCCTGGTAAGATAGTGAGTTCTGTGGGACCTAGGAATTTTATGGTTTCGGATAGCGATGGAAAGCACGTCCATAGACATGTTGATCAGTTGAAGCGTAGGGTAGGGTATTCGCCTGTAATCTCCGTGGATTCTAATCGACCGTTATCCAGGTCGCTAGCTGTTCACATGCCGGCTAGATCTCGGTCTGATGGGACTCAGTCGGAGTTGCCGCCGGATAGCTCTGGAATCTTATGCACGCCTCAAGCGGCAGAGTTTCCAAGGTCACTGAGTCCAACACAGCGCCCGATAGCCTCTTGCTCGAGGAATGAGCCGGGAAGTGGGCAGGAGGAGTTTGTTACGCCACCAGCCACCCCAGTACCGCGTCAGCCACGCCCAGTACGCGCTTGTAGGCTCGGAAAAGATATTAGCTATAAGGAGTAGTTTGGGTTCAAGGTATGTTTGAAGTTTATTTATTTTATTATATTATTGTGTTAATTACTAGTATTACTGTAGTTAATTAAGGTGGAGGACTGTGATGTATGCAGCCTCTTTAGAGTGCTACAGTATTTGATGAGATTAGCCGTCAGACAGATGACGTTGTCTAATAAATGGTTTTCTGCTGGATGAATGCTTTTCCTGGTCTCCGTCCTCAATACCTCACAATATGTTTCTGCGGCATCTTCACCCGAGCCGCAGCCGAGCAACCCCAACTAGGAACTCTATATTTCACAATAACGAAACAAACTCTTAATTAGAAAAAAAATACACAATTAAATCGTGCTACTTTAGATAAAGCAAAGAATAGAAAAACAGTCAAACATTTCCAAATTTTAAAACAAATTCATTACGCAACAAAAAACAATTTACATTTAAAACGGATCTTGAGAGTACTTAGTGACAAGTGGAGAGTAAAAATGGCGCGCCAACTAGACGAAAGATAAACGAAAGAAGCACATTTCCATGTTAATTTACCGCTTCAGAAACGGTAATCCGAACGTCGCATTAAAGTATTAGAAGAAATTAAAAAAGGAAACTTTGCGAGTCGGCAATTTGACGTGTATTTCGATTTAAAAACTCCCGAACAATTTACATGATGAATAAGTAATAGGCACGTTATCTGTTAACTTAGATACGCTTTTAGAATTGTCTTGAAACATTTACTTTAGCTGTCCTATTATTATAACTAGAACGTGCTTGCAATTCAATTTAGACGGGGAAGAATTAAGTCAAAAACGTCGTGTAATAAGTATCTTAACCATTTGCGGATACCTACGTAATTACGTAAGGTACTTGCGCCAAAGATGGCCCTGTTCCGAAGATAGCCCACTTCAAAATTGTATAGTTATAACCGTTCGAACGAATTCAAATTTCGCGCCCATGTTCGGTTAGTACCATAGACTAAAACTATGCAATTTGAAGGGCCATCTTTGGCGCAAGAACCTTATTACAAGTCGTGTACCAAAAAAATTTGGAATTGCGTCCAGCTGACTTAGGTTTAATGAAGCCTCATTGCAGACACAATATCAACGACCTCCAAAAACCCTATCTTTTCTTTAAAAATATCTTAAGCAAACGAACATTTATTTTTTATACAATAAAATACAAGTACTATATATTGCACATCTCTCAAAAACAAACAAATATACAATTTAGGAAATTACCATAAGAGAAGTGTTGTATATATCACTCCGGTCTTATCGCTACATACTTTTATATTTGTATAATGTTTTTATGTAGGTGAGAATATAATAAATAATCGTTAAAAGACAATATTACACAAATCGACTTAACTCCAAACTAAGCAATGCTTGTAATATGGGTAATAGACGATGATATACATAAGACATTATATATAAATACATAATAATACATTGATAACCAAATGTTTAAAAATAAAAATAATTACATTGATAACATCCATGACCCAGGAGCAAATATTCGGGTTCATCACACAAAATATTTTGTTATAAATATTTGCCTTGTTTTGATAATAATTATATCCCTTGTCGGGATTCGAACCCAGGACCGGCTCAGTAGGCAGGACATCCAACTCCACCAACCGCGTCGTCAATAAATAAGTAGGCATTTCATATCAATTCAGATAAAAACCTTCCCTTCATGATCCGCGTAATAACCTCCGTAGAAAAATCTTCCAATCGTCGTGATGAATTCTTCCATTCCCTCAATCCGAAGCCAATTGTTACCGGAATTATGTATATGATTAATTTTTAAAGCCGCAGCGATATCTTAATACATTATTGTACAAAATAGGATACATGAGTTATTTTGAAGAACTGAAGTTGATTATATTTATAACACTTTATACTCTCGCGGTTTGTGTTCCGTGTTGAAACGTCAGGCAATGAAGGTAAATCAAAATATCGCGATAGACCCGGTTCAATACATTTTGATTATATTTTTAAGATTGGCGCTTGAACATGAAATCTTTTTCAGGCTGAACGAATGAAGCAGAGTAAACAGAAGTCGATGGCATATTCTCCCAAAATTAAAATCTATTATAATTATAGTACGACAAAATTATGTGAAATTAAACAAGAAGAACTTCGCATACTAAATAACCGATATATCATTTCGGCGTATCTCACTTATTACAAACAAACTTGTACTCATAATTGTATTATTGTATGATACTTCTGATATTTTGAAGTAATAGTATTTCTTACAAATAATTAGGTAGAAACGACTTTAGTTATAAAAATATAAATAATAAATAAATATTTTTTTTATTTATAACCCGTATACACTCTACAAATTTCCAAACATGAGTTACAAATGTATGAAACATGGTAATGTCTCATTATTTTTTAAAGGTGGGTACACATCACAATTGTACCAATGATTTCATAAAAGTTAGTGGAAATTATAAAATAGTAAAATTAGCAATAAGAAGAATAACCATTTTGATAACAAAATAAAAAAAAAGTAATAAAATTAAAGATATATATTATAATTTTGTATTTGTTACAAATTACAATTAACACCATTTATGAAATGAACGAAAATGATACTTGAATAACCTTGTGTCGCAATGTGAACAGGAACATAATGAAATGAGATAAGGAATCATGCGGCCTAAGTGACGGGGGAAGTTGTTAATCAAAAAGATTATATTTTTGACGGATCTGGCGTGACAGTGCCGCAAATTATGCTTTTGAATCTTTTATTTTATACGTAAGTTTGATATGCGTGAAATTTGACATAACATTTTGAAGATTACTGTTATAAAAAGGTTAGACGTATTTTCTCGATCATTACCTTTCTAAATGATGATGTAAATTCAGTTTCTTGGAAAACACGTTTACGATGCAATACAAACTTACTTACGCCTTCTCTTTATTAAGCTATGTAAATTGTTTTGTATTATATCTAAGATGGTTTTAGTAAGTTATCGAAACGTGCTGTTAAAAGCAATTTGATTTTTTTATGTGTAATTGGAAATCCACATTTTTTTTCACACGAGGCTCTCTTCTCATTTTACCTTTGCTTGGTTTACCGTTGTGTGTTTTTTTTTTTAAATAGTAACCGACGATCCGTCGTGTTTTTTGAACATAGAGATAGAATATGAGTCAGAAAATGACACGGGCAAATTTTTACTCCAAATTCATGGTTCCCCGAGGATAAAAATAACTATGCGCTAGGCTACGCGGATACCACCACAAGGTTACTTGAAATTACACTACTTATTTATATTAGTTTTCATTAACCATTGTGTTTAGGACCTCTATCATCTCGCTACATTATAACCTAAATTTGCTTAAAATGTACTGGGTGTAGTTTATAGACATCTTTATATGTATGTATAATAAAGTGTCCGCTTGCCCGCTGCCGCCATTACTATGACAGACGTCAACGGGAGAGGGCAGGTCGTGGTCCACAGTAAACCCGTTTAAGTTGATTTATTGAACCTATTCCCGCACTAAGATCTCAGATATCCCATGATGTATGTAAAAACGAATATAAATAACAATTCCAGCTAATAGTAAATCCGCGTTCCCTTAGCTCTATTAAACCACAAAAAAATCCAATGGCTAAAAGCCTACCAATCACCTTTCAGCCCATACAAACCCAGAGCCACCCTAAACCAATCCCTATCAATACGTTAATACAGTACAATAACACCAAAGAGCAACTAAAGAACCATTTTGTAAATCAAAGGTTCATTACCATTAGTTCGCTGGTCATTCTATTCAGTAGCAGGGGAGTGAGAAGCCTGTAAAATCAAAATGACTTAATCGCCAATGAGATTGGTATAAAGTTACGTCCTTATAGATTTGTAATGGTCGATTGAATGCAAGTCTGTCCGTCCTATGGGATATTTCGTGCTCGATTATATTAATTGCAGTTATTTTATTGACTCCTCATAGATCTTTGCTGAGTGAAGGGAATAAATGGAGTATTGGTTAGGGTTCCGCGTGTACTTGGAAGAATAAATTTACTTATGTACCTATAGTTTTTATTGCAAGTAATAATAATAATGCATGTATGGAGAGTGGGGCTTGCAGTTGTTTTACGATATCGAAACAGGCAAGAAAGCGGTTATAATATAATAATTATATTCATAAATTATAGTCATGCATAATCATATTATTGTTAGGTCTGATTTGATGATAAAACCATAAGTACACTTCGTCCATTATTCCTTTTTTTTGTCAACTTCCCAGCTGGTCAACATACCTACTTCGTTCACTTTCCATGTGATTCTGATTCGCAAATTGTCGAAATTACTAATTGGTCTAAATTTTAACTCGGTGACTGGATTCATAAACATTTAGTTTTATAATAATCAACTAGTGCACGTACGAACGCTTAGTTTTGAGAGTGTAGACGAGTTAGGTAGTAGTAAACAAAATGAACCTAAACAAGTCAGAAGTTTGGTGTGGGCAAGGTATTGGTTGGTACTTAGTTCCTACTTGACGATTCCAAACTACCCAAAGAAAAGTTTCAAATCGCTTAGAGAGACACTGGTTCTTCATGTTTGCTTTATCTTAATAGCAGTAAATAACTTTTTGAACTGATGCTACCTTTTTTAATAATTTTTTAATTAATAGTTTTAAATCGGTTATGTCACATGTCTGCAAATAAAACGTCATCAGTAGAACAATTTGGTATAAATTCTACAAAAATATAAGTGTCTGATTTTAAATAATACTGTCACTTATTTATAATTTTAGTCCATTTACTTCTTAGTGCGTCAATTTCACAATTCCAAAATTTTCTAATAATTTAATCCAATGAAACCTGGTAAAAAACTTGTCAAAAAATATTTTTTTAATGATGTAGGTACTTACATAATATATAATGAATGGCTATCGCTTTTTTGAGGCTATTTGGAACCCAAGGGACACTTTCGTATGCAGAATACAATTTGCAAATGCCAACTGAAGGTTTAAGCCTTAATTTATTATCATCTCAATTGTTTGAACAAATGTCTTATACCGGAAAAAATGCATGTCCCTAATATTCCAACGATAAAAAAATCGGCCTTAAATTGCAGTCTTTGCTTAGGACCAAATAACCTCGGGCTCCAATGCCAAATAGCCTCACCTTATGGTAGAGTAATTAAAGAATTAGAATTGTGGAACAAGGGTTTCATTAATACGATACCTATTCCGGTGCATTAACGAAATAAGAAGAGCTAAAAAAATTAAAAAACTTACCACGCATATCCATAAACAAATAAAGCAAAAAGTGAAGCTACAATAACGTACCAGGCACCTCGCGGGCCATCCAATCTAAAACCAACCCCCAATAAATAACCCAAAATAAAATATCTTAGCAAAAACAAATAAGCGTATACAAAGGCGGGCATTAAGACCCGCCATACATTTTCCATCGGGGCCAATAGAGTCGAGATAAAGTCGCCAGTCGAGCGAAAAGATAGGACCAAGGAATTGTCAAAGAGGCAAGCTAAGGGGAACTAAGCCCCTTTGGACGCCAATGGATTTATTGTTTAAGGTTTTCGAGCGTACGGTGGACAGTGTTTTGTTTTAGTGACAGTTTTTGATGGAGCTATAATTGACGTTGGGTAAGATTTTCTAGATGAAACAACTAAAGGAAATTTCAATTAGTGTTAAGGTTTTAATTTGTCCCTGCTTGTCTGTCCGTCCGTCCATCGAACTGGGGCTTAGACTAGATATTGTTAGCCGTGTAAGCACTAGAAAGCTGTAATTTTGCATTGCATTTATTAATCACTCTTACGTAGTGATAAAACAAAATGCAGAGAAAAATTGTACCTCCTACGAAGCATAGTTATTTAAGGAAGGTGTAAATAACGGGAGAAGTTTTTCTACAATAATCGTGTCATATTGCAAATTAGGAAAAATTGTACCTATTACTAAACTAAATCTAAAACTAAACTATGTCCAAAAATGGGCCCCGTGGCATTGTACCAAAGACGCTGCCATTACCTCCCTGTATTGCCATACTAAGACGCTGAGCGAGGAAGCTGCCAGACCTTTGGTCACCTGGTGTCGACGAGCCATTTAGGAAGCTCCTCAAAAAGAATTTTAGCGCTTGGACCTCATGAAAAAATGCATTTTGAATATCCCGTATTGTCTAGTATTAGTACCTTAAGAACATTGGAAGAAAAGACACTTTATTTAAATCCTCACAAAGCAAAACCCTTCACAACGTCGAAGTTTCCTAAACCTACACCTGTAGGAGATCACCATACATTTGCCGCCGAAGCGTAGTTTATTGAAATTCAAATCGAGAAGTGGACAATGATAACGGACGGGTTTAAACGTGTTATTTTTAGGGTCTTTGTGACTTGAAGCCGGATAAACTTATCGAAGGTAACTTTATAAACTAAAAAACAGAGAAAGGCACTAACAAAGTTTAAGCCTCAAGTGTTCCAATGCCAAGAAACGTCACTACGTTACAGCGTTTATGTTTCCCGTAAAAATAAGTTTTTGTCAAAAATGTCATTTAAGTGTCAATTTTTTTTACAGCTGACTGTACTTTTCCTTGAACATCCATCAATTGCATACTAATAGGATTCTAAAAGGCCCAAACTCGGTAGAAGTGCACTATTGGCTTCCGCTCCTAGGGCCACCTTCCGGCTCCATCATCAGACTCTGGAAACTATCTGAAGGCAAATTATTCATCAAGACGAATCAAACGAGCCCAAACTCGATGGGGTTATGTGGTTGTATTACGGGGTTCCTCCTCCATCCACCTGTCAGCTCCATCATCAGATCAGCTCCACGTCATCATAATATTGCATTGTCACGCGATTTGCATATTCGTGCAAAATTTCAGCTCAATCGGAAACCGGAAAGTGGGTCAAATTTAACTTGCAATATTCCATAACATTAGGCAGGTCACTGACTGACTGACTGGGAAGAAAAACGTATTTTTTTTATCAATTTTGTTAATGTAGACATATCCCATCTCAGTTAGTAGAGCACTACACACCGGAAAAGTCGCTCCATAACACTAAGCCTAAAGCTTACTTTGGGACTAAGTCGATTTGTGTGAGGAGGTAAAAAAACCAATATCGCCACTCACTATGCAAAAAGGGGCTTTCGTCATTATTGGTAATAGTAGGGTAGGCCACGATGCTAACTCGGGATTCACTCGACCGTCATAGAGACCTATTAGGTTGCGAAGCTTAGTTGATAAAAAGAAAAAAATGTCATATAAGATATACCTTTTCATCGGTGGGGGGAGCGGCTACAGAGTTTCAAAAATGTAAAAAAAAACTGTTGCATGGACATACTCGAGCGCGTCAGATATTGATAGCATCCATGTCCTACACATTTTTAAAGATGTACGCATGTTAAACTGATTGTTTCCATGATGGGGTTGGTCGTACTTGAGGGTTGAAAATGAAAAAAAAAAGGCTCATATTTGGTGGAAGTACTTAACTGGGTACAAGGTATCCCCCTATATATTAATCTGCCGCGCTTTAGGTACTCCCGAAATCCCCTCTTCGGCTCTCCTACTATAAGAGGATAAATAAGAAAGTTAATCCAAGTCCCAATCCATTCATTAATATCAGTAAAAAAATTGGTATTACATTCTAGAAACGTAGTAGGTAAAAATGTAATGTGTAGTGGATCGTATAATTTTTTTCTTTCATCATCACTACATCATCACTATCACTACATAGTATAGGTTTTTTTTTAATAGATAGAGTGATTCAAGAGGAAGGTTTATATGTATAATATATGCATAATTTATCAGCATTGCACCCGTGCGAAGCCGGGGCGGGTCGCTAGTAATTTATAAATCAATACTTTACGACGTATGGCACATTTTATGACGATATAAAGACAACATATCGTTTCACATGGTGGTAATATATGACCCGGATACCCCATAACCTTCAAATCGGTATCAATTTAAAATCCATTCTGAGCTCAGTCGCATATCCAGTCTCAGAGAGTTGTGTCCGGATCGCTAGCCTAGAGTTTAATAACTTAATTTTAATATAGAAGAAAATAATATTCACATCACTTGAGAATGTTTATTTGATATTGTAATATGATAAAATGAACAATTAATTTACCAATATACTAAAATATAAAAATAAACATTTACAAAACTAAGAAGTAAAAGTCCAGTTCGCCGATTTAGTAGTTTAAGTTATGTAACAAACGAATAACGATATAATTTTTGAACTGTATTAAATAGGGATAAAGAAAAATAAGAATTGTAGTTAAGATTGATATTAATCGTACATTATTGTCTTACATTATGAAACAACGTCTAAATATGTAATTGCTAACCGTATTTCAATTTGTATGCATCAACGATCTTTATTATTTTAACTAGATAACTATAGAATATAAACTGTTGAACAAGAGGCAAAAGTTTCACAGGTTTTATAAAGATTGTGTTTTATTAAATTCGACGCAAACCTATAAAGTAATAGCTAGCTTATTCCTTTTAGCATTATCTTGATGATTGTTAAATTTAACGGAGCAGTATATATTCAAAACCAAGCAATATTTTACCAGACTGCTTTATAACATGAAGGAGTTGACTGCGTGGATCCAATTTCATCGGGCCGCAAATCCAGCCCAATCTAGTCGCGCACATCCGCGCACCGGGGCCAATCGCCGTCCCATCAATCCAACGCTTGATCACCTGCAAAAAGTAAAGAAAGATCAACGATAACCCGCCCGGCTAATAAGTTTGCTCGCTCTTGCATGCCGGCACGGAATTGGACCAATTCCCGTCTCTTTAAATTCAGGAGAGGATTTTTTTGGCGCCCCGATTTGATTCGGAGAGCGCGTAGGGTGCTGTTAGATTGTCTTGATTTGATTGAATGTACTTAGTGATTAATTGTGCCATGAGGTAAGTAATAATCGCTAGTCCTGATAAAATTCAAAGATTTCTTTTAGATTTATTTATTTTAACGTGCAATTATTATTTTACTAGCGACCCGCTCCGGCTTTGCACCGGTACAATGCTGATAAATTATGCATGTATATACATATAAAGCCTCAAAAAAACCGCAGCAAAATCCGGTGCGTAGTTTTAAAGATCTAAGCATACGTAGGGACAGACAGACAGACAGCAGAGCGACTTTGTTTTATACTATGTAGTGTTAGTGACTTTATTTTGTATAATGTACTATACTTTTTTAATTTGTCAATATCGAATAGAAACGTAGGAGCAGCTCGGGCGGCATAATTAAAAAAAATGCTTTTAATAGTGGCATCTGTACACGACAAAAAAGTGCGATATACGGCGTTTGATGATTAAAAGGTTTCCTTTGGCAGAGTGAATCACCTAAACCCTTAGACCGTTTTAAGAAGGGGAGCCATCTTGATTTTTGATGCAGGAAAGTGGGGGGGGGGGGGGTCCGTTGTCAATAATATGTGCTAATTTTATAACATCCTGTGTTTAGGCTATTGCATTAAGTTTGGTGTCGATTTCGAATAAACGAAAGATAAGGAATTCATTTATCGAATAATATTTACACCATTTTATATTAAAAACGTGATATTAAAGAAAAAAAGTAAAAATTAAATTAACTATTAAAAGTAGTAATTATTTTTTTACATGCACATTACTCAAACCAATAAATTATTTTGGTACTTGTTACATCGTGCAACTATAGATCTTTCCAAATATGTATGATGTTTTTTTCTTATAAATGAAATAAAAAAGTTATAAAGATATTTTTAATAAATAAGAAAATTTAAATTTTCGTTTTTTTTCATTTTTTTTATTTTTTCGTATAAAAAAGTGCAAATTTAATATCAGGAATAAATTTGGCATCCTTGGTTCATACGAAAATGATACCAAAGTTGCCCTAATAGAGAAACGCATTTATTGTGATTTTGGTTCCGAGGAGAGTAATTATTTTTTTCACGCAAGTTACTCAGAAAGAAAAAAATTATATGGGTAATTTTTAGAATACTAAACTATAGGGCTACCCAAAAATGTCCTTTGTTTTTTTCTTAAAATTTAAATAAAAAAGTTATAAAGATATTTTTAAAAAACAAGACAATGTAAATTTTACTTTTTTTTAATTTTTTTCTTTTTTAACGTTAAAAAGTTCAAAATAAATATCAGGAATGAATACGGCGTCCTTGATTTATACGAAAATGATACCAAACTTGCCTTTATAGCTTAATAAATATTGTCAGATCATTCGGGGTAACCCCCCCCCCCCTTCCAAAATTTACATCTAAAATTTTGATGGCTCCCCTTCTTAAATCCATCTTTGAGTCGCAAGGACCAACTCAGCAAAAGGAAATCTCTTAATCACAAATCGCCGTATAATGAAGCCAACACCGGCAACTATTAATAGGTATTCATAATATTTACCTAAATAATATTTAAACTGATTTTAATCATCGCGATACAATCCGTTTTAAACGTTTTATTAAAATTTATGCTTTAGTTTAAACATTTAGATCTAACCTTACTGTATGTTAAAATCCAAGGATTTACTTTTTTGCAAAAAATAAAGGTGGATTCAACATAGGGCAGATCAGAGCGGGGACAAAAGAAGGGTCACTGAATTCTCCATATGCAGACTCGTTTGGAATGGGTAATGTAAATGAACCGTAAAACTTGGACTGCACCCCAAAACGTAGGTACTTTCTATAAATCTAAACTCGTTCTATAGAGACAACATGTGTGCGACTTAGAGAAAACTAAAATATTATTGATGACTTTAAATAAACTTAAATGGGAAATTCTGATAGCTAGATTACCGACTGTGATAGTTCAAGGTAAACAAATTGTGTAAAAATGTATTGTATTTAATATTCCCTAAATTTTTCGTATTTATTTTTTGCATTATCACTTATGCTAGGTTTTTCACAATATTATGTTTATTAAAAAGTAAAATAAAATGAATAAATTACAAGAAATCTATCCAGAGCTGCAGAGAGAGGAACCTCCTAACGATGAGCGCCATGTCCAGAAGTACTGTCTTCTGAATCTGACCCATGATTACTTAATCTAAATACTTTATTCTTTAAATTATAATGTTAACCTTGTACCTACTCAATTGATTATCGTCTGTGATTTAAATACAATACCGGGCTAGTCCGGACTAATAATCGAAATCCTGAGCCCAGTCATTCCTCAAAAATATTAATCAACCTTTTCTTTTTTAAGTCAGCTGCCAATTAATCTATGCAACGCTTCAACAACCTAACACATAATAAAAGCAAAAACCTCAAGCGTACACTAACACGAGGATTTCATCAGAAAACCTCGCTGGTATAATAATTGAATGAATATTCAGGCTTCTTAATCAATGGAAGCATTACCAGGCTCCTACAGGAGCAGTCACCAGCCTGTGAAATTGGACTCGAACAGATAAGGATGGCGCGATGGGGTTAAGGGGGGGCGCGAGAGGGAAACGACACTACTGGCTTTTATAAATCATTTTTCCTGGCACGGCGGAGGTTTAGGGCACCCGCAGATGAGAGATTTAGGTTTTATTTAAGACTAGGAATGTATTGGGAGCATCAAACATGCTTAGCTTGCAGAAACGGTAACTCGCGTCCATAATGTCCGATATAGTTTGAAATGTGTAAGTGTCGGTTAATGTTCGAAATGTGTCAGTTAATTCCTAGGACTTTGATAACGTTGATGTGTAATACATTTTTTAAAGTATCCGTTTCTATTATTTTCTTACTATCATGTAAAAGTGTGTTTGTTTCAGCAATGGAGCAATAGATCTGTTTGAGAGAATATTTGCTAAAGAGTGAACGGCTACTATAAGTCCATACTTTGTGAAAGCTAAGTGGTACATATATATTGCGTTACTTTATTACAGACTTTATTTTTACGTCATAGGAGGCAAACGAGCAAACGGATCGCCTGATGGAAAGCGATTACCGTCGCCCATAGATACCTGCAACACCAAAAGAGTCACAAGTGCGTTGCCGGCTTTAAAAATTCTGGTGATCATCATCCAGTTTGCAGCTCCATCATCTGATCATCATGGATGTCATCGTAATATTACATTGTGACCGAACTTACATAATTACTCAAACGGTCAGTTGCAGTCCAGGAAGTGGAGAAAACCACAACTTCCAATACGAGCGTTGCTAGTAAATCCTTGTAAAAAGGTGAACGAGGCTCTCGTGCGGACAGCCTTAGTTGCTGAAACGCTGAATCGCGATTATTTCTCTTTGCGTTTAGTTAATCAATTATTGTAATGTTGTTGGCAGAGACGTGTGCGCGCTTTTAGTGTGGGAACGTGGTTGTCGTCTGGCTGGGACCGGCGAAGTGAAATCCGAAAAGTGGAAAGTCGAGCCCACGTGCTATTTGATCGTGCATCGAGAAGAATAGTAGTTTATGCAACTGCTACATAATGAGAGTTCTTAAAAAACGCGTGTGGTTTTATGATAAGAGCAGAAGGCGAGTTTCTTAATACGATTACACGAGTGTTTAAGACCTTATTATGTACAGTGGCAAACACTATTTTTATCTGCACACATGTTCATCACCATTATCATAGATTTTCTTTTATGAAAATATGAAACACTCAGTCCTGCCAGTCATTCCGCTGAGCAGAGGAATACATGAGGTGACCTCGCACCGCGGGGGAAAAGGTCACCATAACAGTATCAAATTTGATACTGGGTAACCACGCGGGGGCTATGGTACTGTTATGACGTTACATCTCCGATTTTGGTCACTGCTAAGTAACGTACCAATATATCTCAACTTGTTATAGTCATTACCCTTACCTTGAGTTAACGTGACCGTACTCACAAGCGACAGCGTAAATGATTTGTATGGAGGTGGTTACATTCCCCATACCCATACAAATCGTTTTCCCAATCGCTAGCGAGTGTGGTCACTGTAAACTCATGGTAAGGGGGCCGGAGCCGACAACTCTCATGGACGTTCAAAAGTCCCTTCCAGTCCTCATATATTTAAATACCAAATGTCATTATTCTTCTATTTGATTATTGAATAGTTCAGACTGTGTGATGCCCTTTAGTAGTAGGAATAAAATAACTGTATACGTATACAAGCAGAGTAAGTTGCAAGGTAGGTGACGCCGATGAAGGCTCGATAGATCTTTTGGCGGTTTTGCCTACGTGACGACTGTATATTATTGTATACCTGGGCAATGATTAATCTAAATATCGGCTCATATTATTCGATGTTTATGTAACTTACATGGTTCTAATATCCTATTGCAACGTTATTCCTAACAAACCAATAAACAATGTTTTGCATCTATACACCTACTTACTGTAATCTAACTAATGTACGGAAAGCTCTCAAATGTTTGAAACCCACGATACATACTAAACTCCAGTTCAGCGTCGCTCGGATATCCGCTTAGCATCCGCTCAGATGCAGCCGGGACTAGACTGATCAGCAAAGGATAGCGTGAAGATAAGATAAGGTAAGAAAAGCCGGAGTGTAAAGAAGATAATGTAACCAAGATCGTCTAGAAGGCTTTGACGGCGAATCAAATAAGTCGCCGGGAGAGAATGGTAATAAAATTGAACCGAGCGCCTGCCCAGATGTAGCTACGGATTTATCGCTTGCTGAAGGCCGGGGCGCACAGGGGAAGTGTCGGAAAGGAGTGCTATCACTATCACACTGATATCTA
This sequence comes from Apotomis betuletana, assembly GCA_932273695.1. Classification (NCBI taxonomy): domain Eukaryota; kingdom Metazoa; phylum Arthropoda; class Insecta; order Lepidoptera; family Tortricidae; genus Apotomis; species Apotomis betuletana. Next base: position 25,501,161 of record OW026303.1, on the reverse strand, counting down.
TACTATTATCTATTCTATATACTATTATAAAATCCTAAATTTGTATTGAAAATAAATTTTCTATGGAGGGAGGTCATGATTTCAGGAAAAATCTCGATAGCGTGATGCAGCCGGATAGTTGTTTTGTATGGACACGCTTCGCCGTGCCAACCTGGCGCCATCTGTTTTCAAAAAAACCTTTGTCCTCTAATAACGCCGAAACGGCTGGATAAAAAGTTACCAATTTTGGTACAGGAATAGCTGAACATCCAAAGATGGTTATAGGATACTTTTTATTATGATTAATATTTATCTCTGAAAACATAAATTCCATGAAATATTTTCCTTACAATGTGTAACCTTATAATGACAGCGTTTGTGATTTTGAATTTAGAACGACGCGACCCCCGCGTGGCTCTTACGTGTACAAAAACTAAAAAGTATGAATTCGACATAATACCTCCTCCGCGCGGCCCACCGGTATTACAATAAGGTTAAGGTTGTTTGAGGCGTTGAGGTACGGAAACCGTCTTAGTTAGATTAGAAAGATGGCGCCAATTATCGACCAACACAGACGAAAATATGAGTGCAATGTTCGTTGTAAGTTGGCTCATGCTCAAAAAAAAACATACATTTCTTAAAAAACACAATTTGCGACAATAGGAACTAATTAATGCTCTTTTATTGAATATGCAATTATATTCTTCTGTAGTAGTATTGACCATAAAAAATCCCGGAGACGCAATAAAAAATGTTATGTTAATGAATAAAACAGATTTTTAATGCCATTTTATCGAGCGTAATTGAAATAAAAGTATTTCGAATCAATTTAAATATCATTTTTAAATATCTTTTACCAACCAACATTTAGAACATTACGCGCAAATTTTTTTGTTGTTTGTGTTTGGCCTAACTTACTAATAAGGTAGCGAAATGTATCATCATCATCAGCCTGTTTCAGTCCACTGCTGGACATAGGCCTCTCCCATGGCACGCCACTGAGCTCGATTTTCAGCTCTCGTCCTCCAGTTACTACCCGCTGTCCTACGAATGTCGTCACTCATCAGATCAGATTTCTTAGGGATCAGATCCGAAACGAAGTAATTCGACAGAGAAGCAAAGTTACCGACATAGCACAGCGGATAAGCAAGTTGAAGTGGCAGTGGGCTGGTCATATCTGCCGTAGAGCCGATGACCACTGGGGCAAACGAGTTCTGGAGTGGAGGCCACGAATCGGTAAACGTAGTGTAGGGCGCGAAATGTATAATAAACGATAAATATAAATACGATATATTTAGCCACAATTTTGCATCTATGTAGTTTTTTTTATATATAAAATTTATTCAAAGTAATAAATATCAGTCATTCTTTATTTTTAACGGTGTGTTGAGATTTTGTTCTCAATGACTCAATTTTCCGCTAGATGGCGTTGTTACATTGATAAAATCTCCATACTAGCGGCTGCATCGCGCTGTTAAGATTTTTCCTGAGTTAATAACACCAGCTCCATACATGTAAGGTTTTGGAGCCATTGATGGGTCTCCTCGACACCAAGACCAATGGTTCACGCACGTCGTTGCGTGCCCGTGACTACGATTCGGCACAAGCTAGGGTCTAGCTGTGATGGGTTAACCTGGACTTTCGAGAATTACTACCGAAGTTGTTGAATATTGATCGCATACCTAATATAAGCAGCACTGTATCAGTTATTGAGAGTTGCTGCTCGACAATGTATGCATTTTGTATGAAAAACAACCATGATTCGAGACAAGACAAAATTATTAAATTTACAATGTAGAAAGGATTTCACCTAGCCGGGATTTGAACCCAGAACCTACTGAAATAATAACCGTGTTATCTTATGCATTTTACTTTGCTTCCTTATTCATTATACACGGATAACAAAACAGTGAGGCCATCACGTATCCGTTCAGTGGTGCTGTCGCCATTATTGACGTACGCTCGATTGAGTTAAGTTGGCACCTGAATCTTATGGCGTTACTTAGGAAATTATTATGACAGGTCATATTATTATATTAGTACCATTGTAGACGAAAATAATTTATTGTAATCTTAATAGATGTCATTAATATATGTTCAGGTAGGACTATGAGCTAATTATTTTTCAAGGTGCTTTGAATAGTTATCTACAATAAACAATAAATATTCAATAAATTATTTAATTTCATTTCATTTAAATCTACAATAGACAATAAATATTAAAAACCATCTTTTAAACTTACCTAAGTCTTGAGTCAATTTTAATTAAACCAAGATGATCTTAACAAGCGTAGCACCGAAGGTGCGGAGCGTTCTAGGGAAGTCGCCCACCCACTAATTTAAGTAGTAACTTAATGCGAGGCCGTAGGCCGAGCTCTACGTAGCACCGAAGGTGCAGAGCGTCCCAGGGATGCCGCTCACACATTGAAGCTTATATTAAGTGTGTGGGCGGCCTCGCATTAAGCTTTTTAAATCTACAATAGACAATAAATATTAAAAACGATCTTTTAAACATACCTAAGTCTTGACGCAATCTTAATTAAACCAAGATGATGTTCACAAGCGAAGCACCGAAGGTGCGGAGCGTTCTAGGGAAGTCGCCCACCCACTAATATAAGTAGTAACTTAATGCGAGGCCGTAGGCCGAGCTCCACGTAGCACCGAAGGTGCAGAGTGTCCCAGGGAAGCCGCTCACACACTTCAACTTATATTAAGTAGGTGGGCGGCCACGCATTAAGTTATTTAAATCTACAATAGACAATAAATATTCAAAACAATTTTTTAAACATAAGTCTTGCCTCAATTTTAATTAAACCAAGATCATGTTCACAAGCGTAGCACCGCAGGTGCGGAGCGTCCTAGGGAAGGTGCCCACCCACTAATATAAGTAGTAACTTAATGCGAGGCCGTAGGCCGAGCTTCACATAGCACCGAAGGTGCAGTGCGTCCCAGGAAAGCCGCTCATACATTTAAACTTATATTAAGTGGGTGGGCGGCCTCGCATTAAGTTATTTGAACATATTTTAAGTGGGTGGGCATCTTCCCTGGGACGCTCCGCACTATCGGTGCTAAGTTACTTTATAAACCCTTAGTAATTTAATGCGAGGCCGTAGGCCGAGTTCCACGAGCGTCTCAGGGAAGCCGCCAACCCACTTAACATATGTTTAAGTAACTTAATAGGCGGCTTCCTTGGGACGCTCCGCACCTTCAGTGCTACGCGGAGCTCGGCCTTCGGCCTCGCATTAAGTTACTTCGACTTATATTAAGTGGGTGGGCGGCTTCCTTGGGACGCTCCGCACCTACGGTGCTACGCAGAGCTCGGCCTTCGGCCTCGCATTAAGTTACTTCGACTTATATTAAGTGGGTGGGCGGCTTCCTTGGGACGCTCCGCACCTACGGTGCTACGCGGAGCTCGGCCTTCGGCCTCGCATTAAGTTACTTCAACTTATATTAAGTGGGTGGGCGGCTTCCTTGGGACGCTCCGCACCTGCGGTGCTACGCGGAGCTCGGCCTTCGGCCTCGCATTAAGTTACTTCAACTTATATTAAGTGGGTGGGCGTCTTCCTTGGGACGCTCCGCACCTACGGTGCTACGCGGAGCTCAGCCTTTGGCCTCGCATTGAGTTACTTCAACTTATATTAAGTGGATGGGCGGCTTCCTTGGGACGCTCCGCACCTACGGTGCTACGCGGAGCTCGGCCTTCGGCCTCGCATTAAGTTACTTTAACTTATATCAAGTGGGTGGGCGGCTTCTTTGCGACGCTCCGCACCTTCGGTGCTACGCGAAGCTCGGCCTACGGCCTCGCATTAAGTTACATCGATTTATATTAAGTGGGTGGGCGGCTTTCTTGGGACGCTCCGCACCTACGGTGCTACGCGGAGCTCGGGCTTCGGCCTCGCATTAAGTTACTTCGACTTATATTAAGTGGGTGGGCGGCTTCCTTGGGACGCTCCGCACCTGCGGTGCTACGCGGAGCTCGGCCTTCGGCCTCGCATTAAGTTACTTCAACTTATATTAAGTGGGTGGGCGGCTTCTTTGCGACGCTCCGCACCTTCGGTGCTACGCGGAGCTCGGCCTGCGGCCTTGCATTAAGTTACTTCAACTTATATTAAGTGGGTGGGCGGCTTTCTTGAGACGCTCCGCACCTACGGTGCTACGCGGAGCTCGGCCTTCGGCCTCGCATTAAGTTACTTCAACTTATATTAAGTGGGTGGGCGGCTTCTTTGAGACGCTCCGCACCTACGGTGCTACGCGGAGCTCGGTCTTCGGCCTCGCATTAAGTTACTTCGACTTATATTAAGTGGGTGGGCGGCTTCCTTGGGACGCTCCGCACCTACGGTGCTACGCGGAGCTCGGCCTTCGGCCTCGCATTAAGTTACTTTAACTTATATCAAGTGGGTGGGCGGCTTCTTTGCGACGCTCCGCACCTTCGGTGCTACGCGAAGCTCGGCCTACGGCCTCGCATTAAGTTACTTCGATTTATATTAAGTGGGTGGGCGGCTTTCTTGGGACGCTCCGCACCTACGGTGCTACGCGGAGCTCGGCCTTCGTCCTCGCATTAAGTTACTTCGACTTATATTAAGTGGGTGGGCGGCTTCCTTGGGACGCTCCGCACCTGCGGTGCTACGCGGAGCTCGGCCTTCGGCCTCGCATTAAGTTACTTCAACTTATATTAAGTGGGTGGGCGGCTTCTTTGCGACGCTCCGCACCTTCGGTGCTACGCGGAACGCGGAGCTCGGCCTGCGGCCTTGCACTAAGTTACTTCAACTTATATTAAGTGGGTGGGCGGCTTTCTTGAGACGCTCCGCACCTACGGTGCTACGCGGAGCTCGGCCTTCGGCCTCGCATTAAGTTACTTCAACTTATATTAAGTGGGTGGGCGGCTTCTTTGAGACGCTCCGCACCTACGGTGCTACGCGGAGCTCGGTCTTCGGCCTCGCATTAAGTTACTTCGACTTATATTAAGTGGGTGGGCGGCTTCCTTGGGACGCTCCGCACCTACGGTGCTACGCGGTTATTTATATAAACTTTTTGTATGTTTTTTGATAAGAAAAAACTCTAGTGACTACTTTTAATTACTTTATTTAATTTTTTTAAGTTTATGAAAGATTCGAATGCACTTTGTCATACTTGTAACCTAATTATTACACATTTACATTTGGAACGTTTAAATTATGTATTTTACTAATAACTTGTGTTTTTCTTAACATTTTTTTTTTAAACTGATGTGTGTACTCCTAGTATGTTATGTGTGTGCATGACTTTCGTAAAATTTTAGCAAATAATGGAATTGAATTGAATTGAAGTGGAGACAGGATAAAATACTACAAAAGATTTTTTTCTTTGATCGAAGCGAAAACCGCCTTAAGATGTTGGCTCCCTGAAAAAGTTGTTTCAATAAGTTTTGGCGCCATTTGTTATCGAGCGTGGCAGCGTGATTTTGTTCGAGCTAAAATGAAGGTCAGCTATTTAGCCGTGTACGGATGAACGAACAATAAAATGGCAAAACGTCGAATCACGGATATCGAACACGAAATCCTATGAACTGACCTGTTTGATGTCAGTTAGCGGTACGCAGGTGCGAACAAAATGTTCGATGGATGTTTTTGTTCGTTCGTCCGTACACGGATTTTACATGCTCACGGCTAATGAAACCGTCTTGATTTAGAACGATCTACTAGTATGGAACTGCAACCCTGAATTATTTAATAGCGCCGGTTAAATAAAGAGAGCCTTTACGCCCGAAGACATATAAGAAATTATAAAATTGGTTAAAAAAAAAACTTGAGCTAGTGGCATTTGTTTTTTTTTCTTTTGTATAAAGGTTCTGTTTCCTTCCTTCCGTTACGCGCAGACCTATCTTATCGTCCAACTAACTCGGACTTAATGCCTTAATGCCATAGTCGCCCTATGGCATTAAATCCGCCTTTTGTACGGTTTGTCTTTCATTTGTCAAAATTAAATAAATAAAATCACTCAGCTGTTATAAATAGCGTTATGCCATTTTTTTTCCTTTTTTTTAGGGGTTCCATACCCAAAGGGTAAAAACGTCCGTCCGTCCGCCCGTCCGTCTGTCACCAGGCCGTAACTCAAGAACGGTGATAGCTAGACGGTTGAAATTTTCACAGACGATGTATTTCTATTGCCGCTATAACAACAAATACTAAAAATAAAATAAAATACTTATTTAAGGGGGGCTCCCATACAACAAACTTATAGATAATGTTACGGAACCTTTCGTGCGCGAGTCCCACTCGCACTTGGCAAATATCTTTATCATATTATCTCAACGACTCAAGCCTCCTTCCTCCCATTGCGCCCCCGGCCTGCCCAGTCGCCTCCGCTCGCTTACACACTCGCCGGCTGCATCCAATATGTTTCCCGGAATATTGTCCTTAACAGCTCCATTACAGCGCGATAGATTGTGCGCCTCTGTCTTCTACCGATGAATATTTTGTTTGAACTCGCGTTATTATATCGCTCCATTCCATGCTTGGAAATGTCTTGCAGATATGAAATATAATGCCGGTTGTACACACTCGCCGAGACAGGGCGAGACCAGCATGCCGTCACTTTGGAACTCTATGAGTATAAATGAGGGACGGCATGCTTGTCTCGCCCTGTCTCGGCGAGTGTGTACAACCGGCATAAGCAAAAGGCTTTGTAAATGTCAACTGAATGAGTCGGGGGTCTTGAATAATTGCGACTTTGACATGTAAACATTGTACCTATAAGAAAACGAAGTATGGTATTCAGGCTAGTGACATTTACTTCACCGATTAGTTGTCGCTTAAGGCTGCGTTTCCACCAAAGATGTGCGAGGATGCGTAGCGAGGGATGTGTTTTTGTTAACCAATGGAATAACTTAATTTACTTATTAAAACTCCTCCCTCGCTCTGGCTACGCATCCTCTCCTCGCTGGAAACGCAGCCTTATAGTAACTTTGATAATGACACCTTGGTTATTAATGAATTAAGTTAAGTTCACACACTCGTATTAAATAGGTATATTTATATACCTACCTACTAATGTAGGTAGATAGGTAACTTAGACAAAGATAAATTGTGTTTTTCTAATTTTCTCAGTCAACCTTTGACAACAGTTACTGATACCTCAGTGACTCAAATCTATGAATGCGACAGTGTGTCTGTCTGTTACCTCTTCACGCTTAAACTGCTGAACCGATTTAGATAAAATTTGATATGGAGATCGTTTGAGTCCCATGAGAGGAAGGACATAGGATATTACATTTCATCTTTCCATGCAGACGAAGTTGCGGGCAAAAGCTAGTAATGTATTAACGAGAAATAATCCGTTTAAATTGTTTTATTTACAAGTACAACCTTGTAGTTATATAGCCTATACTTACTCATCATAGATGTCCACTGCTGGACAAAGGCCATCCCAAAGTTCTCCGCAACATAACGATCGGTCTTGCGCCGCCGAGTATTATTAATATCTAATAAAGAAACACACAATTGACGCGTTTAAAACTATACCTGAGCATTTCTCAAAAAGTTTGAACTCAATTAAAACTTCAATAAAAGTTCAATATAATTTACCTATTTTGTTACCAATTTTCTTTGTGATTTCCATTACATTGATTTCAGATTATATATAATTAAAAAAGTATAAGTATAACTAAACCTGAATTATCAAACATAGCCGTAACATTAATATAAATTTACTCAAAATTGTGTACAAACTTTTTGAGAAATGCTCACCTATTAAATAAATAATGCCTAAATACACGTCACTCAGATTACTCTATGTATATTTTCATTTCCAGACAGCAGACGTCCATTGTTCTCCAACTGCGTTTATTTTACATAATTCCATACAAAGTCATCTCGATTTTACGATACTATGCGGAGAGCTTATCGATGTAACATTTTGTTTTGTTGAACAATAAAACGCTTTTACAACTGTTACAAAATATAACGCTCGTTGGCGCGAACGCGATGGATTCAGTTAGTCTAGGTAGCTATGGTTTTGTTTTGTTATAATATAATCAAATTGTGCATAACGTCTGAGGTGAGTACTATTGTATACTGTGTCAGAGATTCAAAGACGTGAGTACTATTGTATACTGTGTCAGAGATTCAAAGAATTGAGTTGAAATATGTAAAAAATTACCAGCCACGGAACTGAAACTTGTTGTGATTAAAATCATACCATGTAGGTCCTGTAACAGGAGCAAAAAATTAAAACATAGGTTACTCGTCAAACTGAACAACATCTGTTCAAACTTTTTTTTAAAATAATGTTTTTATGTGTTCATTATTTCAAACAAAGTAAATAGCATTTTCAATGTACGCCGTCTAACATTGACATCGCCTTAGCATTGACATAGCTTTCACTTTACTAAATATCAAATGTTTCGCAATACATTGCTTCTTTGAATAAACTTTATTTTACAAGTTTACATTATAAATGAGTTATTTTTAAAAGTTGTTTAGTAAATGTTGTTCAGTTTTAGGGGTAGAATCTATGTTTTAATTTATTGCTCCTGTTACAGGGCCCATCTGGTATAACCAATGTGGTATCCTATATCAACTCCCAACAAATTTTGATTTATCCGAAAGTATTTTATTCCTAAAACCCATAATATTAACAAGATTTTATAAACATCGTTTTAAATTAAAGAACCCATTACGTTGGGTTAGGTTTGTTTTATAATTATTCTGAAATATTAACAGCTTTGGAAAACAATGCTTTTGGTCAAATGAAAATTTGGCGAAACGTTTACAGATGGGAAACAAAAATTAGTGTTTCAGATAGGTACTACAACTAAAGCCGTTATTACTTGGTTATAATCCCAAAGTATGTGTATTTTGTCTAAAGCTGTTATTTTCTCGAAAAGAAAGTAACTATAATTCGCTAAAAGATTAATTAAATAAAATTGGTTTAATTGTGTTTTCACGGGTTTGACAACAGAATTTGAAGTTCATTATGAGGTTATCATTTATGTAGACCCAATTTTGACAAATTAATATTCTTATTCTCGTTCGTTCAGTCTCATTCAGAATTTCGTTTACAAAACGAGACAATTAACAACGAATAATCTACACTAACTAAGATATTAATACATTTTTCATATTGCAGTCAGACTTGCAGTAATTCTGTGCGCTATTTGGGACCCGCGTCGCACAGAAACAGCGTCTGTAGCGCAAAGCAAGCTGAGTAGTCTTGACCTGGTGAGAATCGATTAAATATTTGCAATTTTTTTCATATATTTTTATTGCCGACTGTACTTTCTTATACATACATACGTCTCAAACACGATGGGCTTGTCTTGTTTAGTTCCTGTGACCGTCGTCGAATAGTCCATCTTCGTGAAAGTCTATTCGCGAAGTTTGTGTCCGGTAGTGGACGTCCTATGGCTGAAATGACGATGATGTCCATCTTCCGTTTCCATAATGAGATCAGCATGATGATGGCAAATTATTGTATAGTCACGTGACCTTTACATACGTGCAAAATTGCATTTTGACACGAGGATTGGAAGTACGTTAAAATTATAATTAAGCCTAAAAAAAATCTAGAAAACTGTGCCCCCGCGGCATGGTCCCGAAGACGCTGGCAGCATTTCCTCGCTGAATCGCAATGAAGAAGCTGCCAGCTCTTCGGTCACCAGTGGACTCAATGAGCCTTTTACTGAGGTCATTGATCAGTTTGTGGCCACTAGGACCCCACGAACCTAAATTGGTTAAAATTTACTTCCAAGATTTGATTACATTGTAGGTTAATTTATAAAGTTAGTTACAAGTGAAGCTAATAATAAAAGCGCGTTAAAATTATGTATGTATATAAACTGTCGCATACGTTGCGACACCTGGCGGAGGCCCTAGATAATAATGTAAACCGGGCGCACGCTAGATGGCGCAGCGTACAATTATGTATGTACTAGCTGTGCCCCGCGGTGTTACCCGCTCATCCCACGGGAACACTAAATTTATTCGGGATGAAAAGTATCCTATGTCCTTACCCGGGTCTCAAACTATCTCCATACCAAATTTCATCTAAGTCGGTTCAGCGGTTTAAGCGTGAAGAGGTAACAGACAGACAGACAGACAGACAGAGAGACAGACACACTTTCGCATTTATAATATTAGTATGGAAGTATGGATTAGTATGGATATAAACTCGGTCATCATCATCATAAAAGTCAAACTTGTCGGTGTAGCTGATGAAGTAAACCTATATTTTTTTAATTGTTATAAAACAAACCTTGAACTTGTAGTTCAGTGGAAAAGGAATATCGGCGAGGTGAAGGACGAAATTCATTTCGACGAAAATAATTCGGTGAAAAGGCACCATCCTCAGTAACTAGAGACGTTCCGTTCTTGGGAACGCTTCTCGAATAGGCTAGTTGACCGAGTTCTGAAATATATTTGAAAAGGTTAATAATGATCTTACTAGCTCTAAAAAAAATGTCTTATATTTTTGTGAAAGCTAGAAAGCTAACTTTTATCAATTGAAAATTCGAAATTTCATGAACAGTCAAAAACGCCGTCCGCCATTTTTGCCTTTTGCTAATCTGTAGCGTGACGTAGAGTTATGTGTAAATATTCGAAATTCGACCGTCGTATAGTGCCATTCCGCTCACTCCAATATACATTGACAGGAGATCGAGAGGGACGGCACTATTCGAAGTCGTCAAAGTAGACTTTCAGTTTTCTTTACAGGACCGATGACGTCACTATCATAAGCGAAAATGGCGGACAGCGTTTTAAGCATTTCAAAATACAGATTAAAAACATATTTTCACATTAAATTTTTTCAGCCATCTTTCACTTTTATGAATTGAAAAATATATATTTAGGTTTCCTTTGCTAAATACTATACGGAATAAATATTGGTTTATGACAATTTGACATGAGTCAACTAGCCCATTGTATGGGGAAAGATCGTCTTCGAGAACATTTACTATACAAATCAGGAATCTCGAGAACGGCACATCTCTATCAGTAACACTTAAACTATGCAATGCACTTATCATGATTAAAAAAAACTAATAATACTAAGAAAACTAATAAACCGATAAGAAAACAAGGTACAAATACAAATACTCTTTATTGCACACCTCCAACATCAAGGAATATACAACACAACATGAGATACATTAAAATAACAGGCAGAGGTAAACAACAGGCGGTCTTATCGCTAAATAGCGATCTCTTCCAGACAACCTTTAGGTAACGGAGTAGTTGAAAATTAATGTACAGTCCGACCAAAAAGAGTACAAATTAAAAAGTGGCAATACTGTAGTGTCGTCCCCGTTTTCTTATATTGATTAGAAAGGGAGGACACTACAGTATAGCCACTTTTTAATTTCTACTCTTTTTGGTCGAACTGTGTGTATGACTCTCCGGGTAGTGATTTCTACGTCGCCGATTAGTTGCCGCTTTATAGTAACAAAAAAAATATTAGGAAAAACTGATTGTATGCATTTATGCATAACAGTTATCATGTTCTTTGACAACATTTTATTTTATCGTAATAATTGTTTTAAAACACTCACGATTTTATGAGATTCATACAGGTAACCAGGTAATCGCGGAAGTATTATGCACCACTGGCAACATTGAAACCGATTAACAGAACTGTCATTCCGGAATGTCATACCTTCCTTTCTTATGGGTGCACGACGTTTTATATAATTTCACTTAATCTATTTTCGTTTGATATACCACTGCTTTTTATAATGTAACGAATGACATAATGTCGTTTTTAGAGAATTTCCAAATGATAATGTAACAAGAGAAATAATGAGTTTGGTGCTAAACAGCAGGCTGCTGCAACAGCTATAAACCCTTCAAATGAACACTTGTTTGCTAGATTAGATTTGTTAAGTACATTGCGTCCTTGATGGATTCGTCAACTTGCCCCTGTTATTAACACTATAACAGTATTATTTCGTATACCTATCCATTTAATCTCTTAGGTTAAGTTTTTTTACAATAAATTTATATAAGAAGTAAAATTATTATTATTGTGAGCCTATGATGTCCCACTGCTGGGCAAATCCTCCCCACTCTTCTTCCATTGTTCCCGGTTTTGGGCTATTTCTGGCCAGTCCTTTATAAAGGAGTCTAGCTCGTCTCGCTATCGCCGATGAGGTCTGCCACGTTTCCAATTAATTATAACAGTATACCAATTAATTATTAGAGTATAACAAATTATAATAATTAACCTATATACCAAACGTTACATTATATTAAATGACTTTATGTCAATTTATTGTATATCAAGTGTATCTAACTTTTTCTAAAATTATATAAAAGATTATGGACCCTTTTCTTATACCATGGCACGTATTTTACAGAAAATTTTAAAAGACAACATAGGAAAAAACGTCGCGGTGTCTTCGTTCGCGTTTCGTCTGCCGTTCTGCAAGCTGGCGGCCATTGCTGCTCCCGACACGAGGCACGAAATCATATCCGCGTTGGACATTGAAACGATTAGCGATGTACGTTATAGAAATAATCCTTTTGCTTGAGTGAATCCACTTAGCTTTGTACCCGATGAACAATAGTACTCATTATCTGTATTGTTAGCTGTGGCCACAACTGCCACTTCAAAATGTAAGGCGTTATAAGTGCAAATTACTTTTACACTAAATTAGTCTTTAAGTCAAACGAAATAAGGTTTACTCTTAAACAAAGAGAACAGAGATGTTGGTCACTTCATTGTCATTATAAGCATCGATAGGAACTTCACTGCTCTTTCACTTACGAAGTGACCAACATCTGTGTTCTCTTTGTTTAAGAGTAAACCTTATTTCGTGTGACAACATTTAACCCTTATATGCATACAATTACACTAATTTTGTTTCGAAATGACGTAATAACTAATGAAATCCACGTCAGTTTGAGGCTTCGGGATAATCTTGACAAAGTCTTTATTGACAATATTCAGATTTTGACTTGTGTCATGTCAGTAACGTGTAGATATAGATCATCATGCATTTAAGGGTTAACCCTTAATTTCCCGACGTATAGTCAGTTATACATATTTTTTGACCATCGTTTTGCATTTTTTAGTTAAACATATTTTTTTACTATTTTTTAGCGGCACCGAGGTTTGAATCTGGGTTTCTTTTTATTTTCTTTTTTCTTTTTTAAGGGATAAAAATTATAAAAACGGTTTAAGCTCACTCAAACGTTGTCAGGACCTCCCGACATGCCACTCGTGGCCGGTAGTAGCAAGGACAGCTGTTCCTGAGGAAAAGCTCCATATGAGTTCGAAATATGTCGAGCATCCTGACAATATTTACGTATGTTAAAACTATTTTACATAGAAAACTGCCGTGAGTCTCAGACATATTAAAATACTTAAACGGGATTACTCACGTCGTGTTCGGTTGGCCGCCGCGCCGCCGCGTCTGATCGTCTCTCCTGATGATGAATCGCGTACCGATTCGAAACATGTCGAGCGTTATTCGACTTCTACGACGTGAATAAACCCGTTTAAGTATTTTAACATGTTAAATTTTATAATTATGAAAATGTCTCAAGGCAGTTTAATAAGATTAATGCCAGAGATTTCACTGATATTTTAGTGTTTTTGCATTAAAATATTTCTTTTTTTATATATTAGACCAAAAAGTGTTACGCCAGCCTCTTCCCGGCCCTGGCCCACCTGTTGGAGACGGACTTAACGACCCTCAACAAGATCTACGTGAACTACACGGACGCGATCGACGACAGCTTCATCCTGGGCGCTGCCAAATTTGGCCTGACCGTGTCCAAGATCGGGTTCGATTACCCGCGGGATGCGGTCGCTTACGTCAATCAAGAGGTATGTTTTAAACGACTTTAGAAATCTATCTATCTACCCATCTATCAGCCACAGACGACCACTGCTGAAAATGGGCCTTCCCCATGACTAGCTACAAAGTGCCATCCCATGCAGACTGCATGCATTGATTCTCCGCTACCGTCACGAGGTCATCCGTCCATCTAGTCGCTGAGCTGAAAAATCTGGGCAGTTTTCGAACATCCATACACCCGGACATATGAAATATGAAATCATTTTTGGCCAAGCTGAATCGGAGACGCTTTGCTCGCTCGGTCAGTGATCTTATGTAAAAATAGATGTCATTTCCTTAGATGATGTAATTTTTTTTACGGCTCGGCTTATTTGAGCGCCTGTTGATTTCTTTTTGGCACGGTTTCTTTTCAGCCTCATAGCTAAAGTCGCCATCAGATATATCGCAGCATATGAGGCATCCATAAATATCTTAACATGTACTGTAACGCCCAGTCAATAATAGTCGTGTTCAGATATTTATGAACGTCTTATATCGTCGGGGATAGTGCAATACCGCGTAAGTAACAAATGTGGGTGTGTAATAATTCATAGAACAACAAATGGTATAACGTTCCTCACATCGAATAAGATATAATTATAATTTCAACACATAGAATCGATCAATTGATAGAATTATCATTTCGTAGAAAATCAGTTCATATATTTTCATTTCTTATAACAACACTTGATATATTGCTTGTTTCGTATATAAACACTAAAAATAATGAACACTTCACATAATAAACATTTAATAGAATAAACAAATAACATAATACATACTTAACATAATAAACATTTAATAATAAATATTTGACATAATAAACGTTTAATAGAATAAACAAATAACATAATACATACTTAATATAATAAACATTTCATACAATAAACAGTAATATACTACAAGTTACTTTTTACGATATTGGCAATATTCATTCGGATCTTATCCTAGGATCCAATTCGACTTAAAGTTAAAATATTTCAATATGTTTTTTTTCCGCTACCTCGCTGGTTCAGTGATATTATGAATCTTGTTCACAGTTTAGTAGTAAAACGTACATGCGTATAAGTGATGTTCTGGACGCGAACGATATCGACACATTCTCCTCTATTTTGCTTGTAAATGGCATTCACTATAAAGTAAGTACTTACGCAAACTTTTTTTTAAATCTACACGTTTACGATCAACTTTATAATAACTCGGACTTCCCACACTAGCGTAGCGTAAGCGATAACTCGTTTTGAATCGAGAAGTTTTTAGTAATTTTCGATGTTGGTCTCATACTAAAAGTTGATCGTTATGGTGTGTATAGACTCGGTATCGGTAAATAATATTTAGTAATTCATTTTTTATTTGTGGCCGAATTCACATTCGCTATGGGACAACGGGTACTATGTATGTATGACGACGCGTTTGGCTCGGTTTGTAGACACCTGCCTACTGAGGCCGGCGGTCCCGGGTTCGAATCCCGGCCAGGGCAAATATTTGTGTGATGAACTCGAATATTTGTGCTTGGGTTGGGTAGATAAATATATCCATACTAATATTATAAATGCGAAAGTGTGTCTGTCTGTCTGTTACCTCTTTACGCTTAAGCCGCTGAATCGATTTTGATGAAATTTAGCATGGAGATAGTTTAAGATCCGAGGAAGGACATAGGATAGTTTTCATCCTGGAAATTATCCCTAAAAAGATTGAAAAGTGAGTAAGTAATTCATGATGACATTGATGACCTTGTAGGAAATGTAATGATTAGGCCAAAAAGCACAATTTCTCTTACATTTGCTTAGGCGCTTTTAATAATCCCTTTTATTAATTAAGGTGATTAGGTGGATATCTATCGTATTGTACGAGGTTGTTTCCATACTTCCAAGTTCCACGCGGCCGTAGTCGCGGGCAAAAGCTAGTACTTAAATACATAGAACGACCATTTCTATGTATTTAAGTATATATTTATCTATATAAGTACGTATATCGTTGTCTAGTACCCATAACACAAGCCTTCTTGAGCTTAATTTGGGACTAGATCGATTTGTGTGAGGTTGTCCGATATTTATTTATTATTATTATTTAATATGTATAATTATTATGAACTGCACACTAACTTCTACTTTGAAATTAAAGATGTGATAAATGCAGTTTGGGCCGCAACGCAATCCATATGGGTCCCATTATTTGTTACAACAAAGCAAAGTGAATTCGGACGTTAAGTTTGGACCTCATTTGTATCCCTGGGATAACTCGGGGCATCTATACGAAAGTGATGTAGAAAAAATTTTACCGATAAAAAATATATCGATGTTACTGTCAAAATCTAAATTTTATCCAACATATTTTATTTGCTTTTCATTTTGAAATAAAATCAATAAATTGTCTATTATTCGTTTATTTTTAAATAGTTTTCATAGTAAGTGCACAACCAATATTTTTCCCATATTCGTCGGTATAAAATATTGCCGTGTAGATGAAAATATCCACTTTATCAGACATGATATCGAACCTTTATATAGGAATCGAGAATACTCAATGAGAATATGTATGAATATATTTATATATCGACATCTTCTTTATCGATATAAAATCTCTATGAACGTGCCCCGAGTTAGCACAGGTATGCTCATTTTAATACACATAGGTAAATTTGTATGTTTCAGGGCACTTGGGAAGTACCTTTTTCATCTTTATCAAGTCAAACGCAAATCTTTCGCAGCGGAGAAAAAACAGTGCAAATAGAAATGTTGCAAGCAATCACACAGTGCTCGTTTCTGGATGACAATAAAGGAAAATTTAAGGTTTTGAGCAAATCAATATCTCTTAATAACTCATGTGCAGATCCAGATAACTCGTTCCCGTAGAACGACATTGAAATAATAATAAAATAAAAAATTGTGCGTGGAGTCCCTCCGCGCGGAAGAAGTGAAACTTCGTAATGTGGAAATGAAAATAGGATGGGGTAGAAATTGATTTTTAGTGAACTCATATTATTGTTTCTTTAAGATAAACTTCTTCACTCTCGCGCTGTCTCTTTCTATTCCCCCTCCCCAGGAGCGTTGAACGTTTAACGCAACAGTGCTTTCCTACCCCCTCCACGGTCGCGTTAAACGTTTTAACGCAACCGTTAAACGTTTAACGCAACCTTGTTGGAAGTCGCATTAGAAGTTTCACTTCAAAAAACTTTTCTCAAAAATAGTGTTGGCAGTGTGCAATTGTTTAGGTATAATTCTAACGAAAAACAAGTAAAAAATAACAGTACGAGTATCTAGTTAGATACTGCGACCACAGGGTAGTAAATAATAATATCCATGAATAGCCAAGCTAATCCTTTGGCCGAGGAATGAGCTGGCTCTGTGGTCCGAAGAACATTCTGACAGTTATTTACCTTTACTCAATAAATATTTTTTAAACTCATTACTACTAGTGCCAAAAACCTGCAGTAAAAAGTAGCATGGTCCATCGGTAGGGTTGGGACTTTGGCATATCGCGTTTCCATAATCCACGGAGTCGTATATTTTATGTTAAAGTATAATTTTATTTTTGAAGTTTAAGTTTTAGTTTACTGTAAGTTTATTAATTCTATAGATAAATAATAATGTATAACATAATATTCGAAGTAAAAAAGCTCTTAAGTGATAAAGCCGCCTGTTGTTTACCTCTAAATGTAATTTATTGCATCCCTAAGTATTTTATTTATTGAATTGGTAAGGGCTGTATAATAGGGTGGATTGCTCAGTGTATGAAAAATTTTTTTTCAAGGTTTTTGAAAACGATAGGTGCGATTTTGATGACTCTTGTGGAGGCTATACTTAGAATAATAATGAAAAAATATCAATAAAATTATTGGTAAGTGCCTCCACGAAGCGATTAAAGTAATGAAAAATACGGGTCCGTAATGTTTCATATAATGTCAGATAACATACACTTGATATACAATCGATTGATATAAAGTTGTTTCATAATAATGTAACGAATCATATAATGGTTTTTTCCTATATTTTTCTTTTCTCTAATTATCGATTGATATAATAGGCTAAATCAGACATAATTGACAATATGCATAATTATACTTTCGTATAACATATTTATCACATACATTTGTTTAACATACATACTATTTAGGATAATAGCGTTTTCATATAAATACTGTCTTAAGGTGAAATAGGTAATGTTAGGAATCGTAAGCCAAGTCGGTCCTGCGCGGCTCGCTCGCTTCGCTCGCTCGTTAAGGTCGCAGTTCAACCTAACACTCCTCCTCGCTTCGCTCGTCGCCGTACCTAACCTAAGCCAAGTCGGACCTGCCTTAAGGCGATATAGGGGGTGAGAGCCTTATATATCTAGTCGGAACCTCCTTTTTTGGTTATAGTAAAATCAACTTATATCTTCTGTTCTTCTGTAGTTTATAGCATTGAGGAATTATATCAAGTAAGTCATTATAATAAATGCGTTTCATACCAAGTAATAAATATAGTAAAATATGTACATTGTACTAAGAGTAACCTATAAACCATTATATTAATTGTTACATTATATCATTTGAAAATTACTTAAAACAATATATTATACCATTCGTTACACTATACAAAGCAATGGTATATCAAACCAAAATAGATTAAGTGAAGTTATATGAAACGTCGGGCACCCGAAAAATACATTTAAAAAAGGTGTTTTGGAACCTAACTATTAGTAATACATATATTGGTCATGTATATTATTGTATATTGTTATTATTTACTTTTTATTAGCTTTTCATAAAATTAGACCTATTTTCATTCATAATACCTGTAGCGTTGTTAAGCGGTGGTAGCCTAGTGGTTAGGGCATGCGACTTTCAATCCGGAGGTCGCGGGTTCGAACCCGGCCCGTACCAATGAGTTTTTCGGAACTTATGTACGGAATGTCATTTGATATTTACCACTCGCTTTTCGGTGACGGAAAACATCGTGAGGAAACCACCTAAGCCCAATAAGGTCTAGTTTCCCCTCTGGGTTGGAAGGTCAGATGGCAGTCGCTTGCGTAAAAACTAGTGCCTACGCCACATCTTGGGATTTAGGTAGCCGACCCCGATTGAGAATTCATTCTCAAAAAATGGGACAAAGGCTAGGAGGATGAATACCTGTAGCGTTATTATAAATATCGATGAGGTTACACAGCAAGTTATTATGTGTTATATTTGAACATTGTATTTTTTTCTAATTCGATAGCTATGTTCGATAGCGTTGTGGAGGCACTTCCAATCGGTTCACTATTATCTTGTAGAAACTTTTTTGACATATATTTGTTTTGCATAACGATACTTGGCAGAAGTAACGTTCGGCAGAAACATCTTACGCAGTGTTAAGAAACGAGAGTGTGTAACATATTTAGCTTGACATCACGTACGAAGTGTACAGCCGTCATTATTATTAATATGTAGCAACACTGAAAAAGAAATACAATGAATAAAAAAGCCAACATGGTGTGTCATTCCGTCTCCTCAAACCAAGGGTCTGACACGCTTTGATAGATAAAGATAGCCTTATTGCGATTCCTAAAAGAAGAAATAGAAAAGAGTGCCATGTTTTGTCTTTATCAGCGACCGAGCATTTTTTCATGGTCGGGTTATTGGCACACTTCAAATTCGAAGCAAAACAATCAGGCAGTATCAAAAGCGGTATAGAAATAGAAGATTTTGTGTATTAAATAATTATTATTACCAGATAATTGACATATTAACGGATGTGGAGTGTTTGTGTGTAGCCTCAAAAATGGTGGGGTGTTCAGTGTTTGGTCGGAAAAGCAACAGTTAACGAAAATAAGCGGATTTTACATTTCATGCGTAAGTACAAGTTTTTTTGTGTTTTGATCACCTATTTCTTTCTCAAATCTCACAAGAATCAAGTTACAAAGTTAAATCATTAGTTATATCATGAAAAAACTTGTTAAAATAGGAAAAATCTGTAAATTATTTTCAAAATAACTCGGAGCACTTTGACATGTAAATATTGCACATCGGTCAAATTGCGTAGCATAAATCTACGATAGAAGCCGGCTAACATAGACGTCTAAATAAATCAGTCGGTTTATAATCCAATTTGGGGATGCCTAGATATAAAATAAAAATTACCCCCATATTTGGGGAATCTATAGCAAATTGATATTTTCAGTTCTCCAATTCCGACAGAGAAAGAACCGTGTAAAAAATGAATACTAAATAAATAAAAAAATACTAAATATAAAGGTGAAAGCAGCGTCGTCTAATCAATCAGCACTCAAATGACGACACCTTCTTGTGGAAAATTGACAGTCGTAGCCTATAAAAGAACAGCGCTACAATTTTCATACTAAATCCGCCTTAGTAATAGTCCGACTGTATGATTTACTGCGCTGTGTCCAATTACCTTTCGCCTATGGTCTTTTAAAATGAATGAGGAACAAATGGATTTTAATCGTTAATTGGAATATTTTCAAAATATAAAAAAGGGAATACATCATTTTTTTATCCTTTATTTGATGTTATCGGAAAAAGGTAAAAAAAAAATGAGAATTCGAGTACTTGGAACGTTTCTCTCTAACCACTTTTTATGGGGTTTTTTTTGCGACAGTGGCAACCCCACATTTTGACGTCATTCTATGTCTTTCTCTTACGCCTGGTCGCTCTGTGGCAAATCTATAACTACTATACTATATCTATGCCTCAAACATAATTAAAATATCCCGAAAATATTAGTAAAAGGTGCGAGTGCGAGTCATCGGGAGGACAGGAACCCGCACATCTGGCGACCGTGACAAAGAGGTGAGCGAAATATGGAAAGCAAACGGAAAGAACGCGGGGTCGCGCGACGCCAATTTACGCGCCTCGCGAACACCATGGAGGCCATCATGAACAACAATGGTCCAGAAGTAGAGCTAGTTGCCTCGTTCAACTTACTTAAAAGCTCTTATTCAAAACTAACCGAGCTCAACAACGATATAAATACTATGGTATTAGCGAAGGAAGATTGGACCGAACAAGAGCTCGATTCAGAGATCGAAAATGCCGAAAAATACGACACGCAGTTCGCCATCTTGACGGCACGATTGGAATCTATGCGATTAGAGAAAAAAGATGCGAATATCGCGAATTCTAACAACAATGGCAGAATGAAGCTCCCCATATTGCAACTAAAAAAATTCGAAGGCAATATTAAGACATGGCTTACCTTTTGGGGTTCATTCAAGAAAATTGATGCAGACCAGCAAATCGACGAAATCGACAAGCTGCAATATCTTTCGCAGGCGATGGAAGATGGCACGGAGGTGAAACGATTTGTGGACAGCTTCCCGTTATCAAAATCTAGTTACGAGCAGTGTCTTACAGAACTACGATCACGTTACGCGAGAGAAGACCTGCTAATACAAGTATATGTTAGAGAATTGCTTACGTTAATTTCAAATAAAGATGCTAACAATGAGCTGACAAAGTTATACGACCAACTTAACAGTCAACTGCGGGCGTTAGAAATTTTAGGCGTCACTAAGGACAAGTTTAGCGCCTTTTTACTGCCAATGGTAGAATCCGCGTTACCTACAGAAACTTTAAAAGCATGGGAACGAGTAAGACCAGAAGACCCTGACAGTATGCTAAATGCATTACTCAATTTCATCAAGAAGGAAGTTGAGAGCGACCAACGCATAACTATGGCAAAAGCAGCATTTAACGCAGATAGCTCTAAACATGAAGCAACAGCCGCTTGTTTTACTGTACATTCTTCAGAACATAAAGTAAATCTAAATATTAAGTGTATATGGTGTGAGAAGAGCCATAATAGTATGGAATGCTACAAAGTTTCGAAAATGTCGTTAGACGAAAGGCGAGAACTTTTAAAAAAGAAAAGGGCCTGTGCGTTATGCCTCAAGATAGGGCACCATGCAAAAGTATGCAGGGCATTTATTAAATGCTATGTTTGCGGACAGCGACATTCACCTATTATGTGTACCGGAACTAAGGCGCCTGAATCAAGAGTACCTGCAAAGCCTGAGAAGAATAAAACTGAAACAACATTACAAAACTTTGCCCAGAATACTACATCAGCTACGACGACTCTACTGCAGACAGTCAACGTCAAAATTTGTCAAGGCAAGAAGGTGGCAACGGTACGAGCTTTATTTGACAGCGGGTCTCAGAGGTCCTACATCAGCAAAGAGGTTGCAGAGCAGCTCGGCTTACCAGTGGCAGCGAAAGAAGAGTTAAGTCATTCACTGTTCGGCGGTGTCTCTGTATCCTTTAAAGCAATATAACCTATACACATTTGATGTACAAAGTCTTGATGAGTCTTTTAAATTCAACATGTCAGCTTTAGAGCAATTTTGCATATGTAAAAATGTTCCCAAAGTGGATGAATCACAGGAATCAATATTCAGATTGTTGAATAAGCATAACATAAGTTTGACGGACGGTGAGAGCACTGAGATAGGGCTTTTAATAGGAGCTGATTATTCAGGGTTGTTGTTAACCAACATGTTTGTCAATCTTGAAAATGGCTTAACTGCTATTAAAACAAAATTGGGATGGACCTTACAGGGTAAGATATCTGTGGTTAACAGCAACACTGTCACATCCTTATTTTGTTCACAAAGTATAAGCAACTTCTGGGACTTAGAAGTGCTAGGCATTAATGACCCCACACAGGTGCAATCTAAGCAACAAAAGGAAGAGGAGGTGATGATGAACTTCGAGGACGATATCCAGTTTAACACAGAGGGCAAGTACGAGGTACATCTCCCTTGGAAGACGGGTCATGATGATCTTCAGGACAACCAGCAGCTCGCCATCCGCAGACTTGAATCTGTAACAAGAAGATTAAAATCATGTGGTAAGTTTCATGACTATAATCATATTTTAAGCGAATGGGAGCAGGCAGGCATTATAGAAGAGGTACCTGAACCCGAGAAAGATTGGACTAAAGTCCATTATTTACCTCACCGAGCTGTGGTCAAAGAGGCCAGCCTTACCACAAAGCTCCGGCCTGTGTATGACGCATCTGCTAAAGATAAAAATGGTATGTCATTAAACTCATGTCTAGATAAAGGAATTAATTTTCTAGATAAAATTCCCAAGTTACTAACTGGATTCCGAAAAGAACGTATTGGTATTACTGCCGATATTGCAAAGGCATTTCTACAGATATCAGTGACACCACAAGATAGAGACTACCTGAGATGTGTTTGGTGGAAAGATGAATTTTGTGATGTGATTAAGGTGTATAGACACTGCAGAGTCGTTTTTGGATTGACTGCAAGCCCATTCTTGTTGTCTGCAACAATATCACACCACCTTAATCAAGTTACAGATTACAAGTTGACAGCAGATATTCTAGCCAAATCTTTCTATGTAGATAATCTAGTAACAAGCTTAGATTCTACGGAACATACTCAGGAGTTCATACAACAAGCTAAACGCATAATGAATGATGCAAAGTTTGATCTGAGGCAGTGGGTCACAGCCCCTTGGCAAATTAATGAAACCAAAAATAAAGTAATATCGGTGTTAGGGCTACAGTGGGACACTGACTCTGATGAACTCAGTTGTAATTTATATGCTATGACACCATATAGTGAAATAGACAAAATTACTAAAAGAAACCTTTTGTCTTTGACACAAAAACTATTTGACCCAATCGGTTTCACTTGCGCAGTATCCCTGGTTCCAAGATTAATATTGCAACAAGTTTGGAACAGAAATATCACATGGGACGAAAACCTACCTAAAGATATTTTAAATCAATTTAAAAATTGGTATGAAGATCTTAATTGTTTGAATGATTGCAGGTTACCTCGAAGACTGTCAGCAGAGCCACTTCATGAATGTAACGCCAGTCTGCACATGTTTTGCGACGCTAGTAAGGACGGCTATGCTGCCTGCGTTTTCTTGAGATCTGAATACAGACGGCAAGTGTCTGTTCGATTAGTCTCTGCCAAATCAAGAATTTCGCCTCCTGAGAAAATTACAATACCACGCTCCGAACTCTTAGCAGCTCTTATTGGATCACGGCTAAAAAAGGAAGCGAGAAATAACCTAGAGCTAAGAGACTGCGAGGAATTTTGTTGGAGTGATTCTGGAGTTGCATTATGTTGGATTAAGAGAGAGTTACCTTGGAATACCTACGTGGGAAACCGTGTTAAAGAAATAAGAGATAATACTAACATGAACAATTGGCATCACATCTCTGGCACAAATAACTGGGCAGATCTTGCGTCTAGAGGTTGTAGCGCGCGTCAGCTGCTCGAAGTGCGATGGTGGGAAGGCCCGCCGTGGCTGCTACTACCACAAGAATCGTGGCCGCGATCTGCATTGGGTTGTGGATGAGAAAATCGCCAATAAAGAGCTGAAAAAATCGGTATGTAATGTTAATGCATGTTGTGAAGAAAATATGACTCAATGTCTGTCGAAATACTTCTCTAAATACACAAAGATAGTAAGAATGGCAGCATGGATGTTAAGATTTCTTTTTAACAGTCGTCACAGGTATAATAAGAGAAATGGTGAACTTACCTTTGACGAATGTGATGAAGCTGAAAGAAAAATAATTATGATTATCCAACATGAAAATAAACAGATGATAGAGAAAAAATGTGGGAAAACAATACAAGTTCAGTATGATGAGACGCATAAACTAATGAAAGTAAATACAAAATTACTACTTACTGATTTACCAGAATGCACAAAGTCACCTACAATTGTTCCTGCCAAGAATATTATAATACGAAGAATGGTGGAGCAACGTCACTTACATCTTTTGCATGCAGGTACCAATACGATGATTACAGACCTAAGGAAAAGATACTGGATTATAGGAGTCCGGCTTCTGGTAAAATCTGTAATAAATAAATGTATTGTTTGCAAAAGACACAGATCCCGAGCTACACAAGCACCGACAGCACCACTGCCTATAGAACGTGTGCAGTTGACTGCTCCCTTCGCGATGACAGGGGTAGATTTAGCGGGACCTCTCTACTTACGTGACGGTGAGAAATGTTGGATCGTGCTATACACATGCGCTGTGTACCGTGCGGTACATTTAGAATTGACCAAGTCTTTATCAACAGAGGCATTCCTGAGAACTTTCCGCCGCTTCATAGCACGCCGAGGTCGCGTTAGTGTGATGATATCAGATCATGGTACGAATTTCTCAGGCACAAAGAATCTTTTAAATGACATAGATTGGGACGAGGTACAACGACAATCGACCATACAACGCATAAAATGGAAGATGAATACACCTACAGCAGCCTGGTGGGGCGGATTTTTCGAACGCCTAATAAAAATATTGAAAGGATTATTAAGAAGAATTCTTGGAATGTCCACAGTATCATACGAAGAAATGGAAACGCTGATATGCGATTGTGAAGCAGTAATCAACAACCGACCACTGACTTATGTTGGAGATGATACTGCCAACTCACTTGAACCATTGACACCATCCTGCTTCTTACAAATTCATACGTCTGATGTAACTGACTTAGATCAAATTGATAAAACAAGTATTAATCAACGTTTAAGATACCTACATAAGCTCCGAGAAGATTTTAGACAAAGATTTAAAAATGAATATTTAACTACACTGGTACAGAGAGGCACAAGGCAGCACGACTCTATAAAAGTAGGTGACATAGTCCTAATAGAAAGCGAAGAGAGAAGAGTCAAGTGGCCATTGGGATTAGTTATCGAAACATTCACTGGAAATGATGGTGTAATCAGAACAGCTATGGTAATAACTGCAACAGGATACAAGACTCGCCCAATCCAACGTTTGTACAAGTTGGAACTTTCTTCTTCCGAGGTGGAGGGACAACAGGACAGTAGCACAAACGATCCGATTGGTAAGAAATTTCGAATTATAATTAACCCTAGCAGTACTACCCAGGTGCAAGAAGGACGGGAGCCAACTACCGCAGCCGAGCCGGCAGCAGTAAACAAATTAACACGCAGAGGTAGAGTAATTAAAATGCCAATTAAATATAATGTTTAATTTTTAAAAGGATGTTATTTTCAGCCTAAAATGTCATGTTTCTGTGCTCTCCCTGTCCGTCACCACAATTTTGTTTAGTGTATAATCTAATCTGAATATATTTGTGTGATTATATTTCTAAACATATACCTTTGTACCATTGATACAAAATAATGAGACGTTACGTTATGTTTCTTAAATTTATATACCTATATGTTTGACATAATAGTAAATAGTAAGTTTTGATTGTCAACAGACAATAACATTGCTATTGATAATTAAAAATTCTGTTAACTTTATTTCACTTTGTGTGGATTCTTATACTTTAATATGGTTAGTGTCATAAAATAATATTTTGTTTGATGACAATGCGTTTCTATGTATAATATTGTCATATGTACGTCGCTGTTTTGTCATATGTACCTTTTAGGTAAGAATTATAATGTGTTATACATATGTAGGTGCAGTTAGATATGTTCATCTCAAATAATAATATCTTAGTTTTGAGAGGTATAATTTACAGTCGTAAATAAAATTGTAATTCATTCATTCTTTTTGGCCGTGGAGGATGTTAAGAAACGAGAGTGTGTAACATATTTAGCTTGACATCACGTACGAAGTGTACAGCCGTCATTATTATTAATATGTAGCAACACTGAAAAAGAAATACAATGAATAAAAAAGCCAACATGGTGTGTCATTCCGTCTCCTCAAAAATAATTAAAATATCCCGAAAATATTAGTAAAAGGTGCGAGTGCGAGTCATCGGGAGGACAGGAACCCGCACACGCAGAGTATGCTTTGGCATAAATCATTTCGCAGATTTTTATTACACCGAATCTTATATTGGCATAATGTTGATGAGCATAACAGTCTTCTAAACGAATAGTACTTTCGCAGATATTTTTTTTGCATAATATTTTAGGCGGCATAAAGTTGTCAAGCCGAATACCATTTGATTCCAAGATAGACTTCATTGTCTTATCTTGTTGTACAGGACATATTTATGCGGAATACCTAACCTAATCCAAGTCGGACCTGCCCTAAGGTGCAATCAGTACCTAATTTATGCATTACAAATTGTTGTGATTACACATTTTGTCCATGGAGTGGTATGGTAGCCGGCCGATGCCGCGCGGCTCGCTCGCTCGTTAGGGTCTCAGTTCAACCTAACATTTATTTAATATTTATTTAAATGTTTTTTACGTCATTTGAACCCTATAAAGGATTTCTTTAGTTTAGAAAAATGATCCGCTCTACTGTATCAATCAATCAATGGCCTTTCAGTCTTTTACAGACTACACAAAACAGTGTCATGAAATAAAACAACGCTTTTCATGGCTATGCAAGCCAATACGAGAACGACACATGCGACCACAGGCTTGGCAGTAAGAGTGGCCTGCGCGCGGTGAGCAAGGGTCGAGCTGATGTCTTTTGGCAGGCTTGGTTGCGAGAGTCCTAAACCATGCCCTATAAGCTATAAGCTCCTACTTATTCAGAATTTGTGCTACGTGGGTTGCATCTCTCATGTTTTGTAAGGCGTGCAATAAAGAGTACTTATATTGTATACAAATGTAACTCTTTTCAGGCAATTTCGTTCCACCTATCACAACAAGGTACATACCTAACGCTTATATTGCCACATCAAAAAACCAGTATTGTCGATCTCCTGAACCGCATGTCGGCAGATCCAAACTTCTTGGACGATATCGATAAAAGGGTCCAATGGAAATTTGTTAACATGTTGATTCCGAAGTTCAAAATAAAAGCGGTCACAGACTGGACGCCGTTTCTGACACAGGTAAAGTTACTGTTGTGTACGCAAGTAGCAGACAAGCCATAATATATATTTCAGAGGGAATGTAGGGTACACTTGTATGGAAGTAACAAATATGTAAAAAGAAACGTAATTGAGTGAAAGAGATATACACATGTAATCGTATTAGTAGACACGAGATAGCAATAAATGCATTATGGCCGAAACCGTCTTTAATTCCTTAGAATAGCTTATGCAGCCAATAAAACTCTAATTTAAGCTGTATACAGTGTGTATATTTGATATAACCGCATACTTTTCGGGGGCTTAGTATAGGCACTTATTAATATATTTATCCGTAAATTATAAAAAAAAAAATAAAAAAATTTGTTCCCTATAAAATGAATCATGCTCGGGGTGTCTCTACGTGATCGAATCAGAAATGAGGAAATCCGTAGACGAACTAAAGTGACCGATATAGCTCACCGGATTAGCAAGTTGAAGTGGCAATGGGCAGGCCACATACTCGTAGCACGCAGAGCAGATGGCCGATGGGGCCGTAAAGTGCTCGAGTGGAGACCTCGGACCAGCAAGCGCAGCGTAGGACGTCCACCTACAAGATGGACAGATGACCTTATAAAGGTCGCCGGAAGGCGTTGGATGCAGGTCACTTCCAACCGGTATATATGGAAGTCCAAAGGGGAGGCCTATGTTCAGCAGTGGACGTCCTATGGCTGAGATGATGATGATGATGAAAATAAATCAGGAAGCAATGTACTTGTTTGTTGTTGTTTGATGCCACATGTGACATCGGGATGTCACAACTGTCACTAGTAATAACTACGCCATACATTGCTGCTCAGAAATTAAAAAAATAATAATTAATCTGTGGCAGTTAACGCTAAGTTAATAATTGTTATAAATATCAGATTATAGCACTTAAATCTCCGTCTGGCTACAATATGCGGTTGTATCAAATAATACACGCTGTATAGACTGTAAAATCATTTATGCAGCCCTTGTGCAACTTGCTACTTGTTATAGATTGAACTTAGACATACCTATATAGGATTCAAACTCTTACAAATAATCCCCAGTATCACCTAAAGTAATCTAACATAAGTATTACGCGTTAATCATGTTTATGTCTATACTATGCTAAATAAGCTTATGTCTTTCTTCTTCTTTCTTTATCACTGATGTGCAAAACAGTCGACCAGTCGGCAAACTAAGATATAAAACTATAAAGTCTATAACACATATTACTCCTCCTGCAGTACTTTTTCAATTCCTTTTTGTGTGGATTACAATTGACGTATTTTTCATTACCCTGGACATTGCAGATCGGACTCAACTTGACGACTAGCAGGCTAAATAAGGGTCTGAACACCATTTTGAAAGACGGAGAACACACAAAAACCAACATGTACGTCAGCAAAGCGAAGCAGAAAATCTTTGTTGAAGTCGACGAGGGACGCAAGCCTAATGAATATAGTAACGAGTTTATTATTTAATTTAATGTTATGGCGAAAAGGGAAAATTAAAGAAACAGTAAAAAAAAATACTACAACTATTGCAAAAAAAAAATCAAATACAAATTTAATTTAGGAAATTGCTCCCCTGCGGCATGGTACCGAATATGCTGGCAGCGTTTCGCCGCTGAACAGTTATGCTGATACGTTGTGCAAGGAAGCTGTCAGCTCTTCGGTCCCCTGTGGTCTCTGCTAACCTTTTGGTGAGCTCCCTATGAAAGTTACGGGCTCTGTAACGCTGGTCATAGAGTTTCGACCCCAAACGGTACAAAAATTGTATTCGAGGCCGAGACCCCTATATTTTTGCTCTTTAAGTTTTGGCTGCTTCAGCAGCCGCACCCGCCCTGCATCTGTTTCGTGGAGATGGGACAGCGCCTGTGTGTCTTCACAGGTGGCATCCCACACAAGCACACGTCTAAGCCTCCACGGAACCAGGGACAGCCCGTCCGGATTCTTGCCAACGTCCCCAGTTACGAGTTTATTAGATATGAGTATGATGTGACCATAACGTTTTAGGATTAGGTAAAAACGACCTAACACGGGAGCTGAATTTGATATTTGTATTGACATGTGTCCGAGTTTCGTCACTATATGTCTAATTTAGCGATACGGGCATTTTAGTTATTCAAAGTGTCCGATATGACATTTTATTTCTTCTGTATTCAAGATAGCCAACATGACTTTTTATAAAAAAAAAATATAAATCATTTATTTCAGATGCGAGATCCATATCGTGTTAGTAACAAATAAAACAAAAAAAATATAAAAAGCTAGGACTTACAAAACTACTCAGTTGTTAGTGTTTATTATATCTAAAATTTAAATTAATTATTTTAACCGCCCCGTACAGATGCCCACCCAGTACATCAATATAGGGCAATCAAGACGTCCAGCCAGCATGCTCAGGATGCCGTTACTGCTACTCCTCACGCGTCTTAGCATCGAGGCGACTCTTTTTCGACGAATAGCGTGAAAGCCGTCAGTCTGTGCCTCCGCAAACATGCCGGATGCACTACAGTGGCGAGGGAGCTTAAACAGCATCCTGAATATGTTGTTGTACTGGACACGCAACGTATTATATGTGCGCTTCGTATGTTTCACCCATAGACTGCACGAGTAGAAGGATGTACAAAAAGCCCTAAATAGTGTCAGCTTAACATCCTTTGTACACCGTGAAAATCTACGAATGAGCATGTTGCCCCGCACTGCCAAGGACCTTCTTTCCCGTTCTATATCAAGGTCATCGTCAAGGTTATCCGTGACTATATGACCCAAATATTTGAACTTGTTAACCACTTTGAGAGCCACGCCGCTCAACATTACCTCAGGTACGCTTTGTGGATTATATTTACGGGCCTTAAACACGACCATCTCGCTCTTACTGGCATTGTATCTAAGACCATGTCGATCGGCATAACTCTCACATATCGCAATCAGACGCCTAATGGAGTTGATTGAGGGGCCCAGCAGCACCATATCATCAGCGTAGCTTATGTTATTGACACATACTCCGTCAATATGGCATCCGGCATGAATGCTGCTAAGCTCCTCAATCAACCCATTTACATACAAATTAAAAAGGATAGGAGACGTTAATCCTCCCTGCCTTACACCGCATTCAAGCCTGTATTTTTCTTTCTCTTTTTAGTACTTTTTAGACAATTTCACATAGCATTGTGCCTTTGTCATTTGTCAGCTCAGTACGTTTTAGTTGAATGTAGAATAATTATCCTATATTTGGGCAGGCGTAAAATTCACGATAGCAAAACATACTCGTATTGTTACAGTGCAAATTACAGATGCGAATTATAATATCTTCTTTGGAATATTGACTTGCAATCGTCATTAATTTGATGAAGCTCGGAAAGCATTAATCTGCATGATAAAATACATATTGTCCGTTATATATGGCCGTGATAAAATCGGGGTATTATTAATATAGAAATATCTCAAGATTTCAAGTCATCTATAATATTATTACAGTACAGTAGGTACACCTACCTAACACTTTCAGAAATTTTAATAAGTAACGATATCTTGATGCACATATCAACGGTCTCGACGGATAATACTTGCTCTTAAAATATCGTTTGGAAAACTATAGGGTTGTCTTTGACCGCAACCATTTAGAACTCGTGCGTTGCATTCAGATATTCACAAAGTTTTACTTTCGTGAGTTGGATGCAAAGGGGCGTTTTACTTTAGTGTATTTTAATATAAACATTTTAGAATACAACTTTCAGTTAGTATGCAGTAACTATTGAAATTTAGGAAAATTATATATGTTGCTATGTTTATTTCTATTCTAGAAGGTGAAAAATAGTTACTTTTTATTTAAACTTTAATGCACTAAACAAAAAGTCAGTACAAAGGTTTACTTAATGCCAAATGGCGTTTTTACTCTTCCAGTCATCCAAACGGTTAAACAGAGAATTTAAAATGGTGCCAGAGCAGACGTTAAATTGACAAAGTTACATATAATGATATTTTCTTTTCTAATTAAAACTTATAATATAAATTTTCACAGGTGCTACATTAGCAGAAAATGATTTCCAAAGTAAAAATTGGTATCCCAACCGACCATGATAAAAAAAAAATTATTTTACAGTTGGCAATATAGACACACCAATGGTGAGGCCTGAGATCGCAAGGAACGGACCAGATTTCCCAGAAACAAGCTTAGAAGAGTTCACTGTGGATGGACCTTTCTTTTTCACCATCGCCGTCACCACACCGCCCATAAGAGGAGACCAGAAAAGGGTCTTCAGACTAATGAGCGGTGTATATTATGGCCCTCAGTAGAGGAATTTGTAACTATAAACTGCTACTGCTAGGACCGTAGTCCAAATAAATGTCTGTCTAAAGTTACTTTTGACGTGCTTTTATTACTAACTGTACTTTTCCTTGAACATCTAAAACAAGAACAACAAGATTATTTCAACTCGGTACGTTTTCGTTATATTTTATCATGGATTCCTGTGACCACTATCCGGCTAATCAAAATCTATTTGTGATTATCATGTTATTATTCTCGAAGTTATGTATACTTTTCAGGAAAGTGATTCTAATCTTCCTTGCAAAATTGTTTCTTGCTTCCTTGAACATTGCAAGTTAACCTCACCTACCCGTTGGTCTGGTCAAATTAGAAAAATTACGGGACTTACTATAACCACTGCCCTGAGAAAAGCTGAAGATAGTGGCATGGAAACAGCTCGCCAACAATACCGTCAAAATGTTTAAGGACAGACACTACCTTCAGTAATGAAGAAAACGAAGAAGAAAGAAGTAAAAACTGAAGGTATATGTCCTCAAATGAAATGGGCGGCTGTTGATGCTCTTGTAATTTACTATATACCATCCTTTGTACACAGTTTACAATAAATGAATACTTACTTACTTACTCAAAAGTTACAAGCTGTATACACGTAAGTTATGTGTTTATCACAAAGAAGGATAAAAGAGGAGAAAATATTACCGAATGACTAATGGGGATAAGGACACCTTTGTACATGTCTTATGTTTTGAAGTTTTGTGAATTCATTATTTTTATGAACAAAAGTGTTTAACATACATGCATACTCTCTAATTAGAATTTAAAAGCTATATGAGATTGAGCTTAAGAGATCCAAGTCGTATTTGCCAAGGCTTACCGAAAAGAGCCGCCCGTTTGAGAACTGCATCACAGTGTTGCGTTAAACTGATCATTAAGAGTATATCATCTATGAATACACGTCTTCACAATGACAAAAAAAGAAATGTATATCTCCTTTCAATCAACTTCTAAAACACCCCTATGATTAAAAAGCTAATAAATATGAAAGCGATGTAATACAGTTAAATATTACAACCTGCACCCTTCACCCCGGCACACTCCCGCCACGTGCCCACTAGTTAGCCATTATTGTCCGTTTTGTGTCACTTTATTAGACCATTCTCGCAATTATAGTTAAAAAGGCAGTGATTGGGGGTCGCGTGCATGTTAACCCTTTTTAACCCTGTATCAGTAATAAGGCAATGACCTCCCGAAAATTTAAGACTATGTAGATGCAATTCTTACGCTCGCCTACGCTCTTTTAGAACGAGGAAATTTTCAATTGAATGTTTTAATCATAAAATGGGATATTTTAGAAAATGTAAAAATGTGGATATATTACATTTTTTATCCTTATTTGATTATATCAGAAAAAGGCTTGCAGGCCTATGATGGTTGCTTTTATCACGCAACAAATAAAGTGACAAAGCATCCGTCCATCCGTCTGAGTGACAGATGCTTTACCGCTCATTTATCACATTATAAACGCAACCATCATATGCCACCTGTGACCTGGACAAAAAATTTACATGTTGTCAATTCGAATCCATCCACGGACTTCATAAACTACTTGAACTACTTGTATAACCATAACCCCAAAACAAAGTTTATCGTGTTCTCTAAATAACAATGATCCCTTGGATATTATTCAGTGGCGCTACTCTATATGCATGGCAATTTAGTCTTTACAATATTCAAATCGCAGTGACAATGAAGGGCAATTATTAAGGCGCTACGCCCTAGGCGTTCGTAAATATGCAGATGAGATGGTGATATTGTGATTGTTTATTCGAAACATTTGTAGATTTTACAAATCAAAAAATATATATGAGGATGCACCATATTGCGGAATTTAAATTGAACTAATTTCATACACTGGCAATGTTTTTAAGATGGTTTGTCAACAATGTCATTCGTAGTGATTTCCTTTTTATATAAATTAACCCGTATGTTATGTGAAAAATTTGGAAATTAAATTGAAGCTCAATGATATCTATACTTAGGCTTTAAATGCTTTGCACTGATCAGTGCTTCAACATACTAAGGGTTAAAAGACAAATATTTAAAAATATCTAAAGAAACTGCCGAAAATCATTTACAGTCGTGAAAGATAATATATATTATAAATAAAGTGTACACGTGTTTTCTACACAAAAAAAAAAAAAAATTAGTTCGAAATGAGAACCTCCGTCTTTTTTGAAGTCGGTTAAAAACAGTCAGGACAAGAGTGCTCGTAATATCATTAAATGATATTACGAGGTTAATATAGGAACTGACAGGTATTTAAACTAATGTCATTGGAATCGAACCCGGTGCTTCTGGAATGCTGGTCACGCGTTAACCTTTCTGCCATCCTAGCTCCCAGGCAACCTTTCTATTTTTTCCTTATCTTTGTGTGTCGATCTTTGCATTGTTCAATTTTTCTTTGAGCTTTGATCTTTGTATCAATGTTTTGGTGGATTTTATTTTTGTGATGTGTTGATAGGCGTAGGGAGAGCTAAGACTGACGAAGCCAAAGGACGTAAGCAATGCAACGCTGGGAGCGCTCATGGCAAAGTAATCTCCTGAAAGCTGTGATTACCTTTGAGATGCTTTAATTATAATACCGTGTACCTACCTAGGTAGAATAATTAAACACACATAAAAACAAATTTCCTTTTATCTTACCTTTTTTTTGCCAAAAAAATTTAATGAAACCCGTTAGTGCCCATGTTTGTTTAATAATTTTGTTACACTAAATGTCTACAACTTTAGTCGTATTTTTAGTAGTATTATCTGTACATTTTTTAAATGAGTAGGTACTTAGGTACATAACACACTGAAAGCACTTCTTATTTTAATTAGTGCGAACTACTTAATTCATTGTTAAAATCTTATTTAAACTATATTTTTAATGCAATTTCGTTTAAAATGAAAATAACGATTGGTTTTAAGTTTTAGGTATACATTATGTTCATTATAGTATTCGTTGACCCCCCACCCGCGCCACCCCGCGCCCTCTTTACCTCTCTTATGATGACATGGACAGACTGATTTGATGTGCACTCCTATTAACACGCGAGTGAGGTGCCTAATAATTGTGAATCCTGGAAACCTGTGCCGTGCCGTTATCCCGCGGGAATTCTCCTGGAGCTCATATCAGGTACGTGCACACAACGACGTGACATATATATAATATTATTTTGGAAATTGTTTATCCCTTAACCCCAAGTTGAACATTTTTGGTAGCAGAGCGTGGTTAGATTCACTTCTTTTAGTACATAATTTCCTTAATCTAAATAAATGCACCTTAGCCTCCGAGATGGCAAAACGCCATATCACCTGGATTTTTGATCCTCCCACCACCCCCCATTGGGGCGGCCTATTTGAAGCGGCGGTGAAATCAGCCAAGGCCCATCTAAAACGAGTTGTTGGTGACACACCACTCACCTACGAAGAGCTGACAACAGTGTTTACCAAAATTGAGGCGGTCCTTAATTCGCGTCCTTTGTGTCCCTTGTCGCCAGATCCTAACGACCTTGAAGTACTTACGCCCGGGCACTTTATCATAGGAGAACCTTTGACTGCGATCCCCGAGTATCCTTTGCAGGAAGTTAAAACTAATCGGCTCACACGTTTTCAATTAGTGCAGCAAATGTTACAACACTTTTGGTCACGGTGGCACACGGAATACTTATCGACATTGCAAACAAGGCCCAAATGGGCATCCCATTCCTCGCAACCTCCCGAAGTAGGCGATCTGGTTCTTCTTAGAGAAGATAATGTTCCTCCCTTAGAATGGCGGCGCGGCCGCATCGTGTCCGTACTTCCCGGGAATGACGGCGTCGTGCGTGTTGTACAAGTTAAGACCGCTACGGGTGTTCTAACTAGACCTACGAATAGGATAATTCGCCTCCCTTGTGATGACTGTTCAAATTAACTTATTTTCTCTTGTTTATCGTAAACATGGTAATGTTTAGGGCGGGGGTATGTTCATTATAGTATTCGTTGACCCCCCACCCGAGCCACCCCGCGCCCTCTTTACCTCTCTTATGATGACATGGACAGACTGATTTGATGTGCACTCCTATTAACACGCGAGTGAGGTGCCTAATAATTGTGAATCCTGGAAACCTGTGCCGTGCCGTTATCCCGCGGGAATTCTCCTGGAGCTCATATCAGGTACGTGCACACAACGACGTGACATATATATAATATTATTTTGGAAATTGTTTATCCCTTAACCCCAAGTTGAACACATTACATTCTGGTTTTACTTTTTAACCGACTTCAAAAAAGGAGGAGGTTCTCAATTCGATTTTTTTTTTTATTTTTTTTGTATGTTTGTTACTCGATATCTCCGAGAACCGTGAACCGATTTTCAATTTTTTTTTTTAATCGAAAGGGTATAACTCCGAGTTGGTCCCGTTGGCACTAAGTCGGGATCTGATGATGGAATCTTGGAGAAATCGAGGTAACTCTTCAAATGTTATAGGGACATGTACGGCGCTTTCGGTAATTTATTGATAAGGTCAAGAATTTACATTCAGTAAATAGGATTTGGTGTAAGGAAACTGATGAACACAAACATACGAATCACTAAAAAGCAAAAAAAAATTTTTTTAACATAAAACAGAACCGACTTCAGTAAAACTAAAAAAGCCACCAATAACCCGTTCAAGTACAGATTACATTTGACTCACCCTTCGAAGTCGGTGCCAAACCTCGCGTAAACTATAATATATAAATATAGGAACTGGTTTGGGATCGACTTCGAAGGGTGAGTCAAATGTAATCTGTACTTGAACGGGTTATTGTTGGCTTTTTTAGTTTTAATGAAGTCGGTTCTGTTCTTTGTTAAAAAAAAATTATTTATCTATGCAGGCAATTGAGTTTGTCTTGATAAAATAATAACTCATGACCAAATAAACTGGTTTTTAGTGTACTTAAATACATTTATAGCCCAGCAAAATGTTTGGTTGAAATGAAATAAAATTTAAATGAAAATTGAATTTATTGAAATTTGTAAGTTGACGTTGAAAGCCAGTGAATGTCACCGATGTAAACAAATAGGAAACATGACTAAATATTTCTCAGAAGTAATTTATGCATAATAGGTAAAGCATAAGTGGTGAAAGTCAAGTTTTTTATAATAGGATTCAGTTTTTATTTCGGAAGAAAAACTAAGGATTGAGCAGCATTCCTGTAAACAATACTTTGGATTTTGTTGATGACAAATTCTTGCCCAATCGCTACTGACGTTTTATAATGTAAATATATGACGCATGTACATTATTGCCATATGAAAGCTGCTTGTACCGCCACTATCCCTGGACAAGACCGATACTTTGGCAGAATATAAGTGGGTTAAGGCAGTGCGTGGCAGGCAGGTAGGTATGTTACGAGCTATTATGAACAAGTCATTTTACTAAACGTTCCAGAGGTACTAATCATTACATAGTATGAAACAAAGTCACTTCTGTCTGTCTATCCCTATGTATGCTTAGACCTTGAAAACTACACAACGGATTTTGATGCGATTTTTTAATAGACAGAGTGATTCAAGAGGAAGGTTTATATGTATAATACATGCATAATTTATCAGCAATGCACCCGTGCGAAGCCGGGGCGCTTCGCTAGTTAAATATAAAATTTGCATATGTTGCACGTTAAAATGTCAGCTGAAACTTTTCAATAACATTACAGAGTTAAAAACTACTCCCCGCCATTTTTACAAAATAATTACGTACCGAAATCCTATAGGCCTAACTACCTACAACGACAAAATTGCACTCCACGCGGGAAAGGGACAGACGTGCTTGTACTGTAATGAGAGAAAGAGACAGTGCACATTGTAGCAATTGCACAAGCGGTTGCACTGGCCGTAGCGTCGGCAAATAAAACGGCTTACTCGGAGCATTCAATTTAAATCAAATAAAGTAATTATTATAAGGTATTAAAGTATTATATTGCTGGCATATCTGAACCAAATTTTACTATACATTTTTAAAAGCACAAAATATTCAAGCAATTTTTATATTGCATTAGTCAATGTAATAAAAGGAGCTGTTTTGAAGCTATGTAAAAAAACGAAAACGTTTACATAGGTACTGGTAGCCTAATTCCGTGTTTTTTTTTATAAATATCTTAATACCTTCTTATATATTTTGTTTTTAAAACTAAATATCTTATTTTTAAACGATTCAGATCAGCCTGTGGGAGTTTGAGTTACGCTTTCTATTCCTAGTTTCCGCTTAAGAGCCATTATGTCAGTTCAGTTCAAACTTATGTCCCATAAATTATTGATTATTTGAATGTGCATTCTTTTACCGTTTTAACCAATGCTCTGAGAGAGGTCTCTTTCACGTTAGATATTCCAAACACAGCCCTTTCCATTGCAAATAACAAGCCAGCAAAACCCTAAAACAAATAACACTCAAAACCCCCATTCACAGTCAAATTGAACTGCAAACGCTACAACACACGTGTGTCGTAAACGAGCCGGCCTTATAATGAATGGCCGTCGCCTGCCGCCATATTTCAACGAATTAACAAATGACCTCCTGTCAGTGCGCGCGCGGGGCTCGATTTTTCTGCGCACCGTACAGGACTAGGCTAGGCATGATGTAGGTGCGGAGGGCTGGCCTGGCGAATTAATGGCCTATGCCTATAGGTGCGAGCTTGGGAGTTCAGGATTGGACGATCGATACGAGGTGTCTCCGAGAAATTTGCTTCCTTAACACATGCAGTGGAGTTCCGTGGGCCCTGTGCTACGAAGTTTAGCTACGTCATACGGATTTAACCATGTTATCGGCTACGTAGTGCTACGAGATTTTAGGCAATGGAAGTGTCAATAACATTAGTAACACATGTGGAATATTATTTACTTGTCATTTAAAAAAATGGCCTTGATTAGAATCAAGATTGTTTATGTGTAGCAATCACTTTTCCCTTTTATTATATTTATTTATGACATCCGTGATTTTTAGTAGTTTTCTCAAGGTACAAATTTTACGACTGGCCCAAATCAACAGACACGAATATTTTTGTTAAATTAGCCATCAAAGTCATGGGAGGGTAAACTGTAAAGTTTACCCTGTGGTGGTTTGTGGTACGCGTGCCGCGGCCGCTGCAGGACACCATCGCAAGTGCAGAAGGGTGTCGTGTTTCGGCAGTTCCGGGCATTCTGCCGTATTCTACACCAGATCCGTAACTTCATCTCGACAACAAAAAACTAAATCTAAACCTATTTTTGTTTTTAATAGACTTGCCGGCTTGGTCTGCCCGACAGTAGTGTTGTATGAAATTTATTTGTCGAGGCACAAACTTTTAAAAAAGTAAAAACGGCCATATTAAAAGGCATTAGGTCCTAAACAGCCAAAACGGAAGACTAGACCAGTAGCTATGACTTATCGCGACATTTTAGTAACTAAAATGATTCTTCCGAAAACGCCATAAGCTATTTGAGGCAACAGTTAGAGAAAAATACAATTCTACTTTTTTTATTAAAAAAAAAAGCGGCAATGCAAGAATTCAGTTTACATGTTATTTTGTTTTCTTGTACCATATTTTAGAGAAGCTCTTTATTTGTTCCAGCCAGAAGGGCAATTGCTGGTTTAACATATACTCAGCCAGCAATTACCTACTTTCCTCCCTTCGACAAAAATATACTATTATTCCATGAAACAGCATAAGTACGCACTGATAACTTTACCTTCGTCAGCCCTCGCATTTGCATGAACCTCCAGATTCCTCCTAATGTGTTTGAGGCAAACTGCAACTCGTTGCGAATTTGTATTAATTAAATGGATCTCGGGCCGTCTGCATAGTTGTCTGTTTGTCTTTAACGAGCAAAACTCCGCTTAGCTCAATCCGGTTAATTGTAATGGGAATCCGAACCCGATTTGGCGAATTGATAGTCTTGGATTTGGTAGATATTGATTGTGAATTGTGCACCACATAGGTACTTACATGAGAGTGTGTTTTCAGTTTGTCTTTCCACGTTACCACGGAGCATATATTAATAATAATAAATACTCCTTATTAAAAACTTTATTTGATTATTGTACCTAACGGTTGACACTCACGTGAAATATGGGTACCGGTTGTCAGTCCCTGATAAAGAAGCTCCATAGGTACGACTTCGAAACATGTCGGACCGTTCTTGACAGATTGCGCCGCCACCGCCTAATACAAAATTTAAATACTCTTTATAATATTGATACCATACAATAAAAAGAAAGAAATAACATAATTCAGTAGGTAACAACAGGCGTTCTTATCGCTAAAAAGCGATCTCTTCTAGACAACCTTAAGGTTTTATACGTATTAATTGCATAATTTACTATGTATAAAGTGTTAAGGTGCCAGCAACCTAAATGATTGAATAATTTAAACGTTGGATATTTAAATAGTGTAATTGTTAGGGCAATAATTTTATTTCAAGTCAAAAAAATACACATACAAAAATAAAAATAAAAATAATACTTAAGACTAGCTTAAGCCTAGTCAAACAGGGCTCCTCGGGTTGCCCCTGGCGCAAAGGTACCCATCACACTGGCCGCGTTACCACGTTGAATGGCGATGGACAACCTTTGCACCAAGTACGAACCCGCACGGGCGTCAGATCCCCTCTCCCTAATTCGACGTCCCACTTCCCGAATGAAGGTTATAGCATCCGCCCCCCAGCACCCAGTAGCCTCAAACGCGAGCGGTACAAAGTAATAGTCCTTGCCCAGTGCCGAATACTTCTCCCGTTTCTTGACCGCCGCAAAATCTGCCGCGGCACCTGCTGTGCGGACTGTACGGCTGAGATGTGAGGCGGCGAAAGTACTGACGCACGTGGCGTCCCAAAGTAAACACCTTCCTTTCTGCCACGGCACTAAAGTTAAGGCGTCTGGCCTTTTGCCGTCGGTGCGGCAGAGGCCTGGAGGCTCCAGAATACATGGGATGTTGGCCGATACCAAAGCCCTCCTCACGATGTCATTGAGAGCGTGGTGGCGTGGAAACCTCCCTGAACACCGACAACAACTCAACGCGTGATGGCCATTCGCTTCCACTATGGAACCGCAGATGCATTTATGAGGCACACAAACATCGCAGCCCAGGCGGAGAGCTACTGCCACCCGCAAAGAGTCGTTGTCCAGGAGTGTTCCTAAAAATAGAGCTGGTAAAGCCTGTAACCACGCTC
Organism: Apotomis betuletana; assembly: GCA_932273695.1. Taxonomy (NCBI): domain Eukaryota; kingdom Metazoa; phylum Arthropoda; class Insecta; order Lepidoptera; family Tortricidae; genus Apotomis; species Apotomis betuletana. The sequence continues at coordinate 25,460,137 of OW026303.1, read as the reverse complement.
CCGATTCGACTTTCGACACCGACTTCAGTCTGGCCAAATCAACCCCAGTGGCTACCTCCATAAGCCGTGAAAGTGCGTCCTTGGCCCCCACGTCGTCCCAAACTCGTTGTATCTCCGGTGCCCCGGGCAGCGATGCACCTGGGTAAAGAGCTGTCCAGATCGCCAGTGCATCATTCACAAACGGTATGGTAACCACGTCTCCATGAGAATTTAAAATTTTAGAGACAAGGCCACCAACTCCGTGTGCCGATGCAAGGAAGGCCGGTAAGCCCACATCCCCCGCACGCCGCAAACCGAGGCCACCGTGACGTCTAGGCAAGGAAGCTTGGACCCATTGCTCATCCGAAAGAGACACGTTCAATAAAACTTCCGCGGTTTCTCTCAATGTGGCGTCAAAAGCAGAAATGCCACCGGGACACAACCATGTTGGGGTGGTTCTCAACAAATACGTAATTTTGGGAACCGCAAAACACATTCGTAATAAGGTCAGGGCAACATGGGCGTTAATACCCTTTAGACGCTCCTGCACAAGCAAAAGCAGACGTTTCCTGGTCTCTATTGCACTTGAAAAATAGGAGAACCCAGAAGGGTAAATGTCTCGTGCGAAAGCTCTTTGAGACCAGGAAGCAAATGCCTCAAAGAAATTATAGAAGAAGAAGAAGCAGGTCCGCAGCAGTAAATCTCACACTTGCTCGCATTCACCTCCAGTCCCATACCCTTCAAACGGGGAATAAGGATTGCCAAGTCCTGCTTTACGACCTCAGGCTCACCCGCTAAGATGCCGTCATCTAAATACCAAATATTCAGAGTGGATTTCAAAGACGACACCGCTTCATGAATAGCAAGACTGAAGGTAAGCGGCCCCAGCGGATCCCCCTGCTGCGCACCTACCTGAGAAAGAATTAGGGAATCACCATAGACGAGGTTAGAAGGAGAATGATAGACCTGATGTAAAAAAGGGTACAGGGTAGGAATATGTTTTTTCACTTCGCCCAACAGAACATTCCTCTCCACAGTATTGAACGCGTTCTTGAGATCCAATTTCAAGACAACGCAATCGGAATTTGCGGGATCCGTGACAAAAGTGCGCGTGGCGTGGATCGCAGCCTCACACCCCCTCCGCGTCCCAAAACCCAGTTGATGTGGCTGAAGATACCCCGCCATCTGCTCCTTAACCACATGACACCCCAACTTGGCTACTAGCCGGCGAAAAGTGCTACCCACCGCAATTGGCCGTATGCCTCCCTCTTTTTTTGCTAAAGCGCACAGAGACGCTCCGTATAAATATGGACAAATCTCGCGGTTTAATTGTCCACTAAGCAAAAAATTGCATAACCTGACCAGGGACTCGAGCAGCCGTTGCCCATTGTCACCTGCAGAACTCGACGTCAACTCTTTTAAATGAGCTGGGCGAATTCCGTCTAAGCCGGCAGCTGACCTACTATGGAATGTCCCCAGTGCTAGGACCACGTCCTCCAAGCCTACCACCAAGGCTCGAATTGACCGATCCGGCTCCCGAGGGAAAGTCAACGTGCGGGACGGAGGCGGATGCTTCGTACGCAAGGAAGCAAGCGTCTCAGGACCTGGAGGTGCCACCGAGTCATCCGACATCAGTACACGAACGGCCCCCCTCACATCGCCCTCATATACTTTTGACTCGATAGTCTTCAAGACAGAACGCGACTTGGAGGAAGCCTCTCCGATACTCCCAAGTTCCACGAGACTGGACCAACCATCGGCCGCGGCTATATTCGACTTCACTTTAGTAGTCAGATTGCCTTGATTCTGCTGTTCTGGTGCTTTTAGAGCTGAATAGGCAAAAGTAAGTAAAGCATACCAATCCGAAGTGCCGTTGGTTTCAATGCATTTACTTATAACGGTGCACAATTTTTCAGCTGCTAGACTCCTCGCTCCCTTCGGAATGTGTTTAAGCACCTTCACCGATTTCTTCAGAGCCCCGAGGCTCTCAAGGTCAACTTTAGGCGGCGATAAGCTATGTGGCGCTGGTAGCGAACAGGCGCCGCCGGGCCGGTCAAGGCGGGTCGGCAGCTGGGCGGACGCTGGCTGCGGGCACGCTCGTGCCACGTCCTTGTGTACACGCCCCACGTGAATCTTAAGGCCGTGCGACGTGAACCTGCGAGACGATTCCGGGCAATGGGGGCACATGAACATATGGGAAGTGGAACTCATCATGTAAAAATGCCTGTCTCAGTCAAACAAAAAATGCCTGTCTCATAAAATCACAACAAGGTACGTACGTATCGACTAATTAAAATTAACTGTAATAGTAAAAATTTCAAAAATTAAGGATTACAACAACAAAAAAAATTATAATAATAAAAATATGATGATAAAACAATTACAATTCATTAATTAAATTCCCCAAATCAGATTAAATAAATTAAATCAAATTAAAATTAAAAATGACTAGATTACGTTCACGATATTGTTATTAAAATCAAAACGCTCCACTATTTATTTTGCAGAAAAATAAAAGAGAACATCAATAAAATCTTAAAACTAATTACAAAAAAACTTATTATTCCCAATGTAATGTTCAGGTACCTATGTAAACTACGATTTCTAATTCAAGACCAAAAAAACTACCACAAGGTTGCCACTACAACAAAATATTTTTACAATAGTAAATTCCTTTTTCTTTTTTAAACACGCTAAGATAATTTATTTATTGGTAACTTTAACTCTATGTTTTAACAAAATAACTAGATATATTTATTATTGCATAATTACGAGAGGAGATAATAAAAACTTAAACATCGGAGATTTTTGGTACAAAATCTGGTATTGTACTTGTAACACTTCAGCATTTGGTGCAAGCCAAAAAACAAACTCAAATGTCATTTAAATGTTGTCAATTTTGACAGTGACGTATCTGTCGTAGTTTTTTTGGTCTTGAATTAGATATCGTAGTATAGTTATTACAATAAATATACCGAGATCTTTCGATTACACTAAGTATAACAGGTACTTTACGATTGAGTTATACTGTCGACAAAAAAAATAAAAATATGTTAGATGACAAAGGCATCGTTTTCTTAATAAGTACTTCGGTTGGACTGCAAAGTCAAGCGCACTGAAACTCAAACTCATTCATATTCTCAACGATTATGTGAACACGAAGACGTTGCCGAACGTAGGTATCTCGAAGAATTCGTCGCACTCGATAATAAATCACCGCCGATAACCAGTGCCGGACAGCGACATAAGCGCTTTAATCGCTGCAACTGTGTCGCGCCGTCAAGATGACTGAACAGATAACAAGCGCTGCAGCTGATGGTGACTAGCGGCCGCCGCCGTCCAAAGGCCGTGACATGCTCCGCACGCGCTTTAGCCGCTTCACCCGTGTCGCACCGTCCAGTTGACCGCCGAGATGATCAGCGCTGCAGCTAATATTTGCGATAACGTTTCCAAAACTTAACAACACGTTGAAGATGATGCAGTTTTCGGGTTTTTACGTTATATAGCACAAATTTTTACTCGTTTTTTTTTCACAGAACACTTGTTACGTCATATCACATCTTCTGCGAATGCAAAATATTGGATTTATTTACTTTTTCCACACTTTTTTAAATTATTATCTTCAGCCGAGCAACAACACGACTGCTTCGTAATAGCGCGCCTACCGCTCGCTATTTAATTTTATTTAAATTGAAAATCCATACCTACTTAATGCTCCATGGTAGAATTATGTTTAAAGGTAGGTTATAACATTTTTTAATGAAAAATCCATAAAAAGTCCTGTTATGGTCACTTTTATAACGCGATGAAAAATAATCGTCTGTTGATAACCAAAGCTCGTATCAATCTATAAATTAGATACGAGGTTTTGAAGAGTATTGACAGAAATTTTAGTGAGTTTAAGTTGTCACGGGCGATTAATGGTAAAATGAGGATTATCAACTTATCATTCCAGCTCTTATATGCTTGTCATAATGTGACGGGGGCTTTGTCATTTATTTATCGCGTGATAAACGCTAACATCATTAGGTACATTGTGTAACTACCTGCTTACTTATATAAAGAATATTGCCGTGAACAAAGACAATACAATAAAACTATTCAAATAAAAGCTTAACCCCGCATACGTAACGCATTATTCCACGGACGCAATCCGTATCAAAACGACGTAACCGACCGTCATTTCCTTACTAATACGCCCTTTAGTGTAATAAGGGTAGTATATTATATGCAAAGCATATAGTGACCCACGGGTCATTCCATATTCACCCGAAGCCGTGCGTGGCATGGCAATGCCCATGCCATGTGCCTATGTAACGGCTATGTGCTCCCCATTAGGTATAATAAGCCTTATTGGCCTGATGTGTGAGGTTATTTACAATTCGAGTGTGAGTTCATACATTATATGCAAGTGCGAGTCGCAAATATTTGAATACGCACATGCGTTGGTTAAGAGCATAAGTTATTGATAGATATGCTATGTGATGTGTGGTGTTATGTATATGATGTAGAAGTTCATATTAGAGCTGCTAATCCCAGGATTTTTATACAAGAAACTCATTTTAAACTTACATCTGTAGTTCACATTAAATTACTGTAGGATGTTTTTTATTAGGGGCCAATCTTTTTTTTTACAAGAGGTAGTCACTATAGCGTATCCGTCGTAAGATAATTATATAAGTCGAATTTTCGCAAAAAAATTGGGGTGTTATAACTGACTATTAGACAATTGTGATAGACCGCTGTCACGGGTCTCCTATTTTTGGCCGATTTGTTTTTCAGGCATTTGGAGATAAATAACGAATCTAACCAATTGGTAGTACCATCAGTATCAAATTATACGTGTAAAATTTCGATTAATTATCAAATCATTCTACGATAATTATGTAACGTTTTCAAGCAAAATCCGTCCTTATGGTAAGCGCCAAAACGGACTATTTTAGTTGAAAACGTTACATACATGTACCTACATTACACTAAAAGTGTAGGTTTTGAAAACATCCATGACAGACCCAGGAACCATTCGAGTTAATCACCCAAATATTTGCCCTTGCCGGTATTCGAACCCAGGGCTGCCGGCTCCGTAATCAGGTGCAATACCAACCACTGCGCCGCGTCGTCTATTTTGCTATTCTGCCAATATGGTTGTCCGATATTTATTTATTATTTATTTATCTAAAAGAGGTATGGTGACAATAAGGTTGCGTTTTTACTGAAGCTAAGCGGAGGAGAGATCGATTTTCACTTAGGCTGGCTATCCACACACGCGGAGCGGTCAAAATGAACCAATCAGTTTGCGTCTTTGTGCAGCCCAAAAGAAGTGCATTTAGATGTAATAGGCTTAACAGACGATCGAACGGTCTGGTGGACCGAGAGGGACGCTGCTATCTGTAGGAATGAGAGATGTATATTACCTACTATTTCATTCTAACACATAGCAGCGTCGCTCTAGTAGCATTTTCTATATCACTGATTGAATTAGATTCTCATGATGACCAACTACTGTACTTGTGTGTTTTAAATTATCAACTGATGTCTCAAACTTAATATATTATAAGCTGTATTCGTATAACCCTGCCATACGATTAAATAAATAAATACATTTATGTTATTTCACTGTAATAATAAAACGCACCAGTTTTCGAACAATCAAATTGCCACTGAGCAATTTGCATACGCATGATATTACTTAGTAAGGTGTAGGGTAAATGCGCTAGTTAGTAACCGCAAACATCCCCATATCGCAATCAGTAACATTTTGTTTGATTTGCACCTCGTTAACGGCCATTGTCGGCCATTTTGAATCGGGTGTGATGATATATTTAATTCATGAATTCCAGGTCGCTTCGACGATCACGGTGTAAAATTGCCATTTGGTGTAATCTTCGCGATTTGAATTTCAATTGGTTTATGATTAAACGCATTATATTTGTAATGTATAAAATACAGTCAGTATCAGATAGTAAATTCGAAAGTATCAAATTTATCGTATTACATCGTCATGTCCATAACATAGACGCGTAAAATTAGTGACAATACGAGGTAAATTACGGTAAATGTTGAATGCACTTTTAAGAGACTAGACCGAAAAATCAGTTTTCTATGGAGAAGAGAAGGGTCATTATTTGTGATGTAGGATCGTCTTTTGTTTTGTATGGGCGCCAGTCTAACACTATCTGTTGGGTATAATTTCCGTTGTCCTCGCATATCGCCAAAAGGGCTGGACAAATTTTAACTAATTTCGGTACAGGGATGGCTGGACATCCAATGATATAGGATACTTTTTACCCAACTATGGTATAAAAAACGCGTACGAATTTCTAGTATTTTACTTATAAAACAATATTAGTTCAATCCTCAAAACATTGTATAATTTTACAACACAAAAACGAAAGTAACCGCCGAACAAAAGAGCAACGCCGCTTCCAAATTCAAAACCCGTAGAATTAAAACAAAATAAAACACTTCCCAATGGAATTAACAACTCGTTGATAAACCGTTAACCGTTGCAACGCTTACGTGATGCAGCTGCTAATATGGTTATATCGTTATGTCGTTATTTCGTTACGTTGCTATTCGGCTCACGTCGCTTGCTCAAAAAGCGAGCGCGCCGCCAATTATAATTTGTACGTCGAATGAGTCCGGTTGTTCGGTGTATTCAAATTGAACGTGTTAGCGATAATTCATTAAGTGAAATCGTGATTAAAAATCTGATTTTAATGGAAGATTTCATTTTTATGAGATGCATTGTAATAATCACAAATGAGATTCGTAGACGAACCAAGTCACCGACATAGCAAACCGGGTAAGCAAGCTGAAGTGGCAATGGACGGGGCATGTAGCTCGGAGAACCGATGGCCGTTGGGGCAGAAAGGTTCTCGTGAGAGACCACGTACTGGCAAGCGCAGTGTAGGACGGCCACCCGCAAGGTAGAACGGTTAGAGTTGCGGGATGTGGAAGTCTATTGAGGAGGCCCGTGTCCAGCAGTAGACGTCCTATGGCTGATGATGATGATTAAATTAATAAGTAAATAATAAATAACTGAATATCGGACAACCTCACACAAATCGATTTAATCCCAAATTAAGCTCAAGAAGGCTTGTGATATGGGTGCTAGACGACGATATACGTGCTTATATAGATAAATATATACTTAAATACATAGAACAACCATGACCCAAGCACAAATATTTGAGTTCATCACACAAATATTTGCCCTGGCCGGGATTCGAACCCGGCACCGCCGGCTCAGTAGGCAAGCGCTTTCAAACTGAGCCAACCGCGTCGTCAAAAGCAGTGTCATTTCCTCTTAAATAACTACAGCAATATATGACATAAAAAAAGTTTCAATTTTGATTAATATTTATTTCAAGAAAAAAGGAAAAACAAAGAAACAGTAAATAAAAACTTAAACACTACTATCAACTGTACAAAAAAGATAAAATTGAAATAAACTAAAACATATTCAATAAATTACTTCCCTGCGGCATGGTACCGAAAATACTGGCAGCATTTCCTCGCTGGACAGCTATGCTGATACGTTGTGCGAGGAAGCTGTCAGTTATTTATTTAAATTTAGATTAGATTTAGATTTCTTTATTTCATTAATAAAATGTCAGTATTCATTACGCTAAGTCAATTTAAATCTGAGTACAAAAAAAATTGGTATTTTTTCGGTTATACGGGTTTTTTTGACATCACGTTTTTGATTAGTAAGTAAATATGAATGATTTAATTAAAAAGTTGAGCGTTACGCGTGTCGCTTCCCACGCGGCTCGGCCCAGCTTTAAGTTAAAGCCAGTATTATGATAATGGCGATCCCAGACTAGTGTAACACACCCTGCTTGTTTGTTTACTAAAACGCGTGGGGTGACAGCTGACAAAAAAGGGATTAGGATTTTTTATGGTGTTAGCGTGAAGTCCGATAGTATTGTTGCCGGTGATGCTAGTTAAAAACATATATACTCAATATCTATGTTCGATGACGCTGTTGGCGCAGTGGTAAAGCATCTGCCTACTGAGCCGACGGTCCTGGGTTCGAATCACGTATGTTACACAAAATGTATTACAGAAATTGGCCCATGGGTCAATTTTTATTTTGCTGTCGAATTATTTATTTTTCATTCCGAGCTCCTCATTTTGTACTAAAGTTTAGAACAAAATACGAAATTTAGTTAAAAATATTCCGTATTTTTTTGTAACACAATGGATTTTTTTAGGACATCGTTAAATTGGTCTTACCTTGTTCAAAATAAGCAACTTTACCAACTCACCAAATGTTATTGAAATCTGAGAAAAAAACTAAATTGACAACAAAATAAAAATTTGCCCCAATATGCAATCGTGGCTACGAATTACCGCCTGTGTGGTTTGTTTAAAGTTTTATGTCTTGCCTTGTGTTGGCATTTTGTGATTATCAAGATGTGGTTGTAAGAATTATGATTATAATAATGATATCGAACAATTAAAAATTCGGGATCATGTAGTATGTATTAACATGAAAGGTTGAAGCAGTTCTTGTCTTATTCTCTCCCAAAAACGCGCGGAAGCCGAAACTCAATCGTCTCTCACAAACAGTGGCAGTAAACATGGCGACTGCAACTTAGATTGCGTGCGCATAATGCCACCAGGACACTAATTCCACGATGCACTGTGAAATCACCAAGTTAGCTATATCACAGTTAACGAAGTTGACATAAAAAATGACATTCGGTAAATATACGCATGTTAGTAACCTTAATTTTTAAACGTTTTCTGTATTTTACTAACAATCTATGGATCATTGATCCGAAATAATTAACTTGAATTTGAAATATAGCATTATCACTTTTTCGGCAAAAAACTAATGCAACGCAAATAAATCATTTGTTTTAAGAGCACTGTGTGAAAAACGACAAACTTGCTTGTCGACATAACAACCTTCTCTTTTTCAAAAGTTTGTATAGTATCAAGTAAATATTCTTTATTTGCGCCTGTTCATTCCTACTTTAGTGTTATGAATATGATGCCTATGAAAATATATATTTATATTCGTGTAGAATGAACTAAGGTATATATTTTTTTTGAAATGGTGAAGTTCTGTTTAAGCATGTTCCTAAAATAGACAATATGTAATTTGTTAAAAATTCATTAATCTTGTAGATATTTATTTGGTGGTGGTCATATTTCACACATATATCATTAGAAACGTCAAATTGAACCCCATCATTGTGACTTGAAATTAACAGACGTCTTGTTCTGGTTATGCATGCTCCACATGAGGGAAAGTACGCCGTGTGGATGGGATCTTGGAATTATGTTTGAAGTTCGTTGTCACATGTTGGACGCCACCTTTAGCCATAGATAAAATAAATAGACATATAGTGTACAACAGTAATACAACAGTATTGCACGCATATATTGTTAGAAACATCAAATTGAATCCTAGTATGGTGACTGGAAATTAACAAACGTCTTGTTCCGGTTATGCATGCTCCACACGAGAAAGTACGCCGTGTGGATGTTGTACATGTTGTCACATGTTGGGCGCCATAATGAAATGAAAAGTCAAATGAGAAATAAAATACGAATGCATGTTTTTAGCAAACATATTGTGGGGTATATTATGCGGGTTAAATTACATAAATAACTGTATTTATTTAAACTTTATTGCTTGATATAAGGAAGGTACCTACAAATGGCGGACTTAATCCCATAAGGCATTCTCTGCCAGTCAACCATGGGGCCATGCTGAAAATAGCATTTGATGCAGGATAATAAATAAATCACCTACATACATACCAATATTGACGAAACGGGGAGTCCCTTCGAGGTATTACGAACTATTACGTTCAAAACGTCGAGGTAATTAAATAAACACTTTTTGTACGCGATTAATTCCCGTTCCAATTATGATAATGTGTGAGAATCGCGTAATTTTAAGTTGTTTACAAACCGTACGAATCCACGACAAAAACCAAAACAATATTTTGATTCATTTTCAATCACAAAAAACTACATCGCAAAATAAAATGCAACTACAAAATATTTCCCGCACTAACTCCCAAACTTTCCCTCGAACAATCAACTTCTTTATACTTTTTTCACAAAACTATACTTTGTCATTTTTGTAAAAATAGAAGATACAGGCTCGTTTTAACTGGGGCCGTTTTCCCGAACTAAAAAGGTTCTCTTATCAATTTTCTATATCGAGAGATGAGCTCCCATAACGATGGCAATACGGGGTCCTATTTCCTCCCCTCACACCTTGAGTTTAAGTTACAGGTGACAGGTGGAAGGCTGTTTAATCGAATGGTTCATATCGTTACCCATGTTGTTATATGTGTTTGTTTTGTTTTCGCTACGCAAAAAGGCGTTCGATCGAAATGATTCAAAATTCAAATCTTTATTCTGCAAGTAGGCCTCAAGGGCACTTTTACAAATCTGATTCCATGTCATTTTATAACAATAATAAATATAACGTTACAATAATAATGACAACAATATAATAGTAAATTAATGCCACAGACAAACCATTGGCCACCGGGAGATGTGTATTGTCTCAGGGCCTATTACTACACTACCCATACTATCATAGATGTAATTGCTCGATTGCTGGATGGATGGGCCGAAATATAGACCTTAGGCTAGGACTAAAATAAAGGTTATTCACATCAGAAGGATAGATATGATAAGATAAGAAGAAGAAGGCGAAGTATAAGGAAAATATGTCTGCAACGTAGAAGACGGGTAAACAAAGTAAAACTAATGTAGGTATCATCATCATCTGACCCATTTATTCTGTAAATTGCCAAAAATTGAGAACTAAGTCTTTTTTTTTCTGTTTAACGTTATGATTTTTTAATAAAATTGGTTTCATGTGATTATGAAACCAATGGCTGGCTTGGAATGGTCGGAAATCAAACAAAAGTTATGTTATTTATGGATAGGATAGCATATTGTACGTCAAACCGCTCCCTCTTGTACCCCACGCCCCCTCTTAAGACGGTCATTTGGCCGTAATAATCGCCGTGTGGACTTGAAAGAAGCTCGCCCCCATTATCTCCCGTAATTGGACGGTTCAAAAAGATGTTCACATCTGAACCGCTTTATTCTCAGTCGGAGCCGTATGCGCAATTATAGCGTGTTCCTTACGGATTAGCGATTGTTGAAAGACACAGGGATATCTTTTCTGGGCCGCTGATTCCTTTTGTTTCAGACTTTGGGTAAGTATAATATTAGTGGAAAGAATTGTAAATCTTTCTTCGCTATTTATGAAATAGAAAGCGCCCGCTTTGTTCTCAAAGCGGTTAATATTAGAGAAAATGACATAACTTCGTTACTTAGACTACACGTAAAATACAAATTATTGAAATTTAACCAGTCCAACTGTTTTGGCGTGATGTGATGAGGGTAAAAAGAGACATACTTCGTGATACAGACTTTCGACCATACAGACAAACATTCTCAATGCATCGTAATCCTCATTGCTGAAGGTCCACCATGGATCAGCATCCTCCCGAATGCTATTGCGCCACCTTCTACGGTCCTCGGCAACCTTGAGCGCGTCGTGGAAGTTGGAGTCAAGTGCGGTGCTGATTTGGGCAAACCAACGCCTCGGGCGCGTACAAAAAAACATACTTAAACACTAAAAATCCATAATAATTAATAATATTGACAGTGAGCGTTATCTCTACAGGACCTGTGATATACACTTTGACAGATTGATATATATTAGTAGGTAGTTATAAAAGTTACTACAAATAAGAGAAGCACTACAGCGTGTGCTTTGTGTGCGTCACTGATCGTGTTTCACGCACCATCTGCTGATCTCATTGCCATGAAATTCGCCATGAACACTGATCACATCAAGAAAGATATGAGGCATTTCTAATCCAAATGGGACGTTTCAGAGATACATTCATACGTTAAAGTAGGAAATGCGATAAATTAAAAAATGGGTGGGAGAGATGAAAACCAAGTATTACAAATATGGATGTGAGTTAGGAGGGTGTACTCTCCTGTAGCGCTTTGTTAAGGTTAGCGCACACCTAGCCACCTGGTGCGAGATCGGCACGATCTCAACTAGAACCTTGCAGTTGTCTTTTTATGAAACTCTTGTCTTGAAGGTTTAAAGGTCGTATCGGTCCGGAAATACCGCAAGCAATTCATTCCACAATGCAGAAAAGCAGCTTAAATCCGGTGCATATTTCGTCATATACATCTGTGACGTGGATTCACTCGGCAGTAATCACGAAGTTGCCGTGACAGCCCGCGGCGGCAACTTCAATCTCGCACTATTCTTCAAGTTCGGTGATTGCCTGCTTTACATACACCTAATCACACATTATACAGATATAAAGTAACTATATAACTGAATTCATCAAGTGAATAATATATAAGTAATCCTTTGTGATGTTTGTTTGTAGTTACGTGAGTTCACAGCTGCAATTGAACCCGGTAACTAAATTCGCCAAGTATATTGGATTAGATAGATTGCGTGATGAACATGAATATTCGTAGTTTTAGATTCTTCGATGTTTCCGTGATATATATTTTTTTTGTGGGCGGTAAACTTACGTGTCAATAATGTACGCGGAAATTCACCGCAACGATCGGCTACATAAGTCATCTTCGGGCGCACCAAGACGGGAGTGGAAGTGGTCGCCATGACCGAAATCAGTGGAAGAAGATTTTGATGACTAATCTATTGACGAAAATGTTCAATTAAGTTAGCTTCATAACGGCCAGCGAAGCGGTTTCACTTAAGAATGACTAGGGTAAGTATATAGATACAAATGTGTAACTGGTGAATACTGTCTTCGTGGTCTTTACCCGGTCCTAAGCGCAGGGTGTTGATCTGCTACGCAATTCAGTGGCAAGACCCGTTTGTGGGAGACCAATAAACCGCTCCACCGATACTATAACACTGCACCAAAGGCCCAGATATCCGGCTCGAAGGACCAAAATGAATGGGCTGTTTGCCCGTGGGATGAATGTAGCTTGTAGTCAAGAAAAGATCTAAGTTACTGGCTTTATTAACACTAAAAAATATTATAAAGAACGTAATATTTAAACTGGTTATAAATACATTGATAATAAATGAAATATGTACAAAGGCGAACTTATCCCAATTAGGGATATCTTCCAATGTAAGGTCGGTCTTGCTACGTAATCATAATCATATATTGATAGGTATGTACAACTTGCTTGTATCTATGATAGGTGATCAGATTGACGACCTGTTCTCGTCCAATTGAAAAAACACAACAACTCACAGGCAGTATTTTAAAATTCCCACCGAAAATGTGAGTAAACTCGCAAAGGTCACATAATTCCCTTTATTTCAATTCTTACCCCTGTCCCCCGGGGCCGGTTATCACGCGTGAATAAACTTGTCCGGGGCTGATTAGCGAGCTAAGCTGATTCAGGGAATAGTTTCCGGGTAGTGACCGAATCAGGGAAATGAATAGTGCGTGTATTTTCAATTTTGACGTGGAAATAGGCCATTGATAAGTAGGTACGTAAGGTAAAAAGACTAACATAGTTTAGTGTCGCACACATTGTAAGACTAACAGTTAGGTAGTTAGTTATTGGCCTGTGGCAGTTTGCCCCCGGTGAAAGTCTTATCCCAGCTTGCTTTAGGTGACATTTGTAAATCATCCATAATCATCCATAATCCAACCTGTACAACATATCCATAACACCAAGTCTATGACTTCCGGAAAACTATTGGTACCAAGGGTAAACAATTACTTTGGGGATAGAACCCTAAAAAAACGCATCCCGTACCTAATCAATAGTTTGCCGGAGGATATACGACGAGAGCCAAACAAGAACACGTTCAAAAGAATGTTAAAAAAACACTTTTTCACACTGCTACCGTAATACATACCTTGTACCTAAACTAGAGATTCCCTAACAAAGATCCCACAGTCAAACCAGCTACTGGTTTTGTGGGACAATGTATTTAGATTTAAGGCAATTGTAAAGTTCCTAATAAATAAATAAATAATAAAAATAAATAAGTGTTTTGTAATGTGTAACAGCCTGTTTAGCACAACTATGCTTCGCGACTCATGTTGCGCGAGATAGCGCTACCCGTCACTCTCTCACATTACTGCACAGAAGGAGACGGGTAATTATCTCGCGCGAGAAACAGTCGCGTGTGACATCAGTTATGCTAGAGGTACAGGAAAGTGTTTGTATCAGAAGAGATTATATTACTGATGTCTGATCGCATTAGCCAGATTGTAAATTTTTTAGGTAATCATGTATTATTATTTTTTACTGTTTAGCGAAACCGTTGCTTAGTTATACGATAGAAAACAAACAAAGTAGATACGTTATTGCACACTTACATAACAAAAAAAAACACAAATCCTATTCATTTATTTATTTAATACTAGCTGCGTCGCGCGGTGTTACTCGCTCATCCCACGGGAACACTACATTTTATCGGGATAAAAAGTAGCCGCCATATAGGGTGTCAGCTACCGTCATATCAAAATTTATCAAAATTGGTCTAGACGTTTGAGCGTGAACACAACGTCTACTTTTTATCCCGAAAAATGTAGTGTTCCCATGGGATAAGCGCGGTGCAGCTAGTAAGCAATAAGAATAGTATCTTTGATACTGTCTTTTAACCCTCCTTATGAAATAGTAAACATTTTCCAAAATTCAAGTATCACGCCGCGATCAATGTCTGGCAAATAATTCAGCGAAAACTTCAAGACACCAGCTTATGTTAATTTGAGCTGCTCAGGATTCAAATCCCAGCGTAGACCGTCCCATCGGCTGCGAATGTATTATATAGCTAAGATTTAGAATTTGTAATGCTAAGTGAATTGTGTTGGTTCTGCTTACGAAATTTGATAGCCTTTCGGGAAAGTCCAGCTGTCAACGGAGATCACGGAAGGTGGGTACTTGAAAGGATCTCCGGACTCTAAGGACCAAATCAGAAAAGGCGTCTTGATTTTTTTTTGAGGATGTTAATCGATTCTATTTTTTATTAGGATCAAAATGTCCATATGGGACTACCTACACTTCTCTTCTTCTTAAGTCGGTCCCCCATTCCTGAGTATCGTGATCACAAGGTATCGTATTCTTTATCAGGTGTCTCCATCGGTCTCGATCCATTGTTGCTCTCACAGCTTGATGGAATTTCTTTGAGGAAGTAGCTTCTTTCACCTGGTCAGTCCATCTAGTTGGCGAGCGGCCGCGGCCTCTTTTGCCTTCCACTCCACCAATCACGACCAGTTTCTCGAGGCTCTCAGCTCCTCTTCACATCACACTACTACACTTAGACTGCTCTAAAAGTCAGAATGTTCCGTCAAAGTTCAACATTCCTACGGAGCGCTAAAAACGCACATGTGTCGTCATTTGTGGGTAGGGTATTAATTTTCCATTGCGACCACCACAACAAGTGCGTTTGTCAGACATTTATTGTTTTGTTAAATCATGAGGGTTCTGAAAATATAATCAAAATTAATTTGAGTTTTAAAAAGAAAACCTAACGGTAGTCACATAATTTCAAAAAATATTGTTTTTTTTTCTTGACATATTGAGCTAATTTCATTGATAACTATAGTATGTTGTATATTTCAATATCAGTTTCCACTCCTATTCCGTGTGACAAAGACGGGTTCCCGTTCGCGCCTCGAACTGCGATAGTAGCATACGCATTAACACCCGAGTGTTCGGCTCCACCTTCCGCCTTTGTTGAGCCAAAGAACGGGCATGTTCGTAGCCAGTGTCTTTCGACCAAGTGATAAAGTTCTCAGGTGGTTGTTGAAATGAGTAATAATCGTGAAAACTTGGTAAAATATATTAGAAACAAATCAATAATTATTATTACGCAGTGGCAAAATCAGTGACATAAAGTCCAATCTACCTCCCTTGTGCTTTTGAGCACCGAATGAAAGAGAATGGAATAGCTTATTGTCGTCCAGCCAATTAGCGACTGCGTATCTGCAGTAACGAGCCGTCAAACTTTTTGTGGACACCCTTTGTTTGACGCAACCGGCCCAATAAAGGACACGCCGTATATACACTTTTTTGCCAAAATATTAAATGTGCGAAAGATTTTTTCACGCACTTTGGCTCCGAAACGGTTCGATGCGGTGTTCGATTTTCAAAAAGTTCGTTTTATTTTGTTGCTGTATTTTGGCTTGGCGGTAATTTTGCATTGTGCAATACTTTTATTGGCTTTATAACAAATATGGAACAATTCTTGTAAAAAATTCAGATCATGGAAGTAATATATCGTGTAATTTTAGCCTCTATAGTTTTAGACTTGACATGTTGGGCTTTCTATACCTACAATATATTATGGTAAATAATAAACAAGGTACAACAGAACTGGAAACGGTTTGAAGTCAGTTAGAAATGAAGCCGATTTGCTGCTACATAATCTAAATTGATTAAATTACTTTGAATTTCATTGACCTTTAAACGTTATCAACACTTTATTTACTTAAACTTTACTTTATTTATAGCTTCGATCTATCCCAAACGCTGCCTAAAAATAAAACTATGCTTCCTAAAATATGTACAATTTTATTTCTATCCCACCCCAAAGTCTTTTAACTTTAAATTATTTCTGAAATATCCGCAAAACTGTTCGAAATTGTCCCATTACCTATCAGCCCCCGGCGACTAGAGCAAATCGAATTTCATATAACACGGAGGTCCGAACTGAATGAAATTCTCAAACAAATGGCAGCCAACGAACCGAGTCCGGCCCAACCTGGCCTTCTACAAAGCTAAAACAACCCAAAAAATATAATATTCCTCTCCCTCTTCCACTTATGAAGATAGTAGAGCAAAAGAGACAGAACGAGCGTTGTCGGACGTTGAAATTTGGACAGTCAGATTGGAGCGAAATGCGAACGGGCTTTACTCGGGCGGACTTTAAGACAAGGATTTTATGATTTAGGGCATTTAAAACCTAAAGGATGCAAGTAGACATTTTTAGCGTTTTAAATAGTTGCTGTTTAAAAAATCAATGGTTTCGGTGGTCTTATATGTAACGAAAAGCCGTTGGCAACGCGGATTCGAATAATAGGTACATTACATTTTAAAATTTTCGCTTCAATAAAAGCACGTTAATGTGTATTTTTTTTAAATTAATTTAATTCAGTGTATTGTTTTTTCATTAGGTATGATTCTCATATATTAATATGTTTAAGTCAAAAATGGCCAAATCCATAAGAAAACGTTTTATTAAAACTTATATTTGGAGCATTGCACTTTATGGCTGCGAGACATGGACCATGACACAACGGGACAGAGAAAAGCTTGAGGCGTTCGAGATGTGGTGCTGGCGAAGGATGGAGGGAATAAGCTGGACAGAAAGAGTCACCAATGAGGAAGTATTGGAAAGGGTAAAGGAGAAGAGACATATTACTTAGTACAATAGAAACTCGAAGAGGGAAAATGATAGGTCATTTGATACGACACGACGATCTAATACAAAAGATAATGGAGGGGAAAATTGAAGGAAGGAGAGGAAGAGGAAGGCCGAGGATTAGCTATTTGGACCAGATCAAGAAGGCAGACGTCGGGTCGTATCGGGAAGTCAAAGAACTGGCGTTAAGTAGAACGGACTGGAGAGAACTGCACCGATAAGAGTGAAACTCTTAAATAATAATAATATATGATTGTCATCACCACCATATTAGTCAAGCGTAATAAAACATCACATGCTGGGGAAAGGGATTCCCTAAGGCATACCACACCGGCCGACCGTGTGCCCCCCTCATCAAAATATTTCCGAATATACATATATCGACCTGTCCTAATCAGCATTGTTAAAAAACCGTTTATTATCCCGAAATTACGAGCAACTTCTTCATACTCACCATAAATCCCAAGATAATTCTATCCCTGCTTCGTAAAAATGCGCAGAATTGGGACGACGCACAGTGGTCTGAATTAAAAAAAGAGGAAATTTGATTTATTCCGAAAAATAACTGTTCTTTTGCTATTTTGCAAAATAAGAACGTTTGTAATAAAACGGAAATAGTCCGTGGAACGCGTAAGAAAAGGTACTAGTAGGTAATTTGATACGAAATTCTGCCTACGCCTGAAACTACAATCAAACGCTACTCAAAAAAATAAATTTAAAAATTTTTCTTGCGTTCCATATGGTATGTAGGTACATACAACTTAGAATAGTTTTATCTACGTTACGTATATGTTGCGTTATTATAATTGAGTAAATTTGTAACCGACTTCTCAATATATTGTTTAATAATAGTCTTATTACTGTATACCTAAATAAACTATTTTGTATGAAAGATATATCACACTTTTACCATTACAAATCGTTTTAGAACAAAATACTAACCTGTCATTTTACGTAAAGAAAAATAACTTTCTTTTCCAAAGAGTTAAAAATTGAAGTAGTCGATATCCTTTAAAAAATATACGCCTTTTTTCATTTATTTCAAAGTTTCAAATAGGTAATTGAAAGTACACAAAAAAAATAACATATTTGTTATTTAGATAGATATTACAATTTTAATTTCGATAGTATAAAATTACTTTTTGTGGACATTTTTTTTTTTCATACTGCATTAATGGGAAAATAGTGCAGTGGTTTCCCATTGCCTTCTGCACCGCAGTATCCTGACCGTTTTCACTGTTGCAGCGAGCGCTCAGAAAAACCTACTACAGGGCCATTCTGGGATCCATTCTCTCTGCCCCTGTGTAGTACTAACAGTACTGCTGCCGAGGATTAGCTATTTGGACCAGATCAAGAAAAAGGCAGACGTCGGGTCGTATCGGGAAGTCAAAGAACTGGCGTTAAGTAGAACGGACTGGAGAGAACTGCACCGACAAGAGTGAAACTCTTAAATACTCGTAATAATATATAGTATAAAATTATAGTTTCTGAATATGATGCACTTTTTGTCGCTCCTGTATATTTTTGATTATGTCGCTTATTCTTGGTCTGCCCTGCCTCGCTTCCCTTCAAGTTGTCCTTCGATGACGTTGTTTGTACTTGTCGTATACGGTGACCACATAATAAGTATCCTTCTTTTTTCTCGTCTCAATGGTGTTCCACAAATTCCTTTTTTCTGTCACTCTTGACAACGCGGTTTGACGACGCGGTTGGCGCAGTGGTTAAGCATCTGCCTACTGAGCCGACGGTCCTGGGTTCGAATCCCGGCAAGGGCAAATATTTGTGTGATGAACACGAATATTTGTGCCTGGGTCATGGATGTTACTATGTATTTAAGAGGCCTTATTCCTTTTAAAATTTATTTTTTTCATATTATGACAAATATATTGATAATTTCAACCAACTTTTTGAAGTGAATAATACTTTTCCCCGAGTTCTAGGTAGTAACATAGTTATTTCACGCTTTCATTGCGTACAGTCGAAAATAAGTTAAAAAAACTAATTTTCCGCGTGAATTTTGTCAATTTCGAGTAGTTTTTGAAACAAAAATTATCAATGAAAAATTCAAACTGTAGGTTTCAAATACATACCAATAAATCCCAATAGCCCTGTTCTAAAAAGTAACATCAATAGTATATTAAGAAACATGTTTGATCATAGAGAAAAATGTCTCAAATCAGCATTTTAAAAGGAATAAGGCCTCTTAAGTATTTATTTATCTATATAAGTATGTATATCGTCGCCTAGTACCCATAACACAAGCCTTCTTGAGCTTAATTTGGGACTAGGTCGATTTGTGTGAGGTTGTCTGATATTTATTTATTTATTTACTCTTTAAAGGTACTAAGGTACTTCATTCGTGAGCTACATAAAAGAATTAAAAGAGAAGGTAACTACATGTCATGTTGTATAGGGAAATCAAGGTGGTGACTATGGATAGAGATAGATGGAGACAGCTACATACTACATCACATCAGCTACATCGCCAAGAGTTTGACTCCTATGACGACTGTATAAGTTCTCGCGTCCTAATTCTTTTTAACCTTTCGAGCGCCAAGCGGCAAAGCAATTCACCGTGCCACTGACGCCAAACCAAAAAAAAAGTTGCTCCAAAATCAACAGAGATTGAAAAACACAGATAGTGGTTTGAATTAGCATGTTTTTGACCAATGAAATTTTTGACGTCAATAGGCGTCGTTGGCGTCAGTGGCACGAATTCCCGGTGACCTGATTTGCCGTCTTTGGCGGTCAAAGGGTTAAAGGTTAAAGAAGTTTATTCTATGACAATTTTACAATCGTGTCGGACATAATTATAATATTAAATTATTAAAGTACTACATTCTAATGTCACAATGAAATGCATTTTATATTTATAATATAACCTTATACTTATAACATAACCTAAACAAAAAACAAAGAAAATATTATTACAGTCATTTCAGTTACAGTAATTAATAATGTCATTGAAATAAGTAAATAAGTAAGACTCTTAAATATAAATATGGCACGTACGCCTGCGAGTTAGTACTTTGTCATAATAACTTTCACACGATAACTAGAAGAACTACGCTTAATCAAGAATGTAAGTTTCATATGACAGGGTTCTAAGTATGCTAGACGATTTGTTTACTGGCTATACACATAGTAATATAATGTTAAATATAATCTAGCAAATGTATTTACTCCAATGTATTAAAATATATATATATATCTCTGATCTATTTCCATTAATCATCAAAATAAAATTAAGTTATGTATATTTTTCTACCGCTACCCACATGAGTTTATAAGTGCCAGTCGATCCACGCATCGCGCGAGCGCTGCCTGTGTGTTTAAGCAAATCATAAAATAAAATAAGTGATAACAAGTGCGTCAGCATGCGGCGGCGTTCGGGATGTGGGAATCGAACGAGTAGTAAACCTAGTTTTTAAGCAACATAAATTAAAGTTCTCATTTTAAGTGAATGTATTATATTATGTTCTTATGAGAATAAATGTCTTAAACCTAAAAGACAACAATTATGTGCTTAACCAATTACAATAATTATAAAAATACATTTCTTACAGTTAATTATTGATTACAAACAAAATCGCTAACATGATAATAGTATTTATTTATCATGAAGTTTCTGAGTCGATATTTGAAGCTATTAACATTATTCAGTGATTAAGGACTGGATTCGACTTTTCCAACTTCACCACTGTGCGACGTTTTAAAATTGTATCCAACGGCTAATTTCCCGGCACGTCGCCCTAATTTATGACGGCGATTGCGTATCTACGGCGGCTGCGACGTGTGACGAAAAATTCTGACTAAATAGGCTTGGTAAATTTTTTGGAAGACCATTTAATTAAGTTTTTTTTTTTTGGATTTTCCTTGCTGTAAGGATCTCAAACTGCGCAGGTCATTCAATTTTCTTGATCATGGTTTCCAATTTTTTTTTATTGTCGTTTGACAGTGACTTCTTCTGTTGCCCGTCTTTCTCGGACTGTAGTAAATAAAAAGAGACGGACAATATTTGTCTTTCCCTTGTGTTATAGTTACGCTATAGTCAGACCACTATGTAAATACGTAACCATCCCCTTAAGATCAGTTTTCTATTTGACACAACATTTTCTTTGATAACTCAAAGAGTACATATTTTTACACAATCTCCATAATCGGTAGATTCGGTAGGTTATCAAACATGTTTGCAAGTTCGCCTCGTATAAATCGCTGGCTGGGGCACTCATGAAATTAAATTACATCGAACCGGCTCACCTCTTAACTCATCTCGTTTTAAAAAGGCATACGACAAAGATTAAAAACTCTGAGAATGTAGACGCGTCGCACTGAAAAGCCAAAATTAGTGACGTTCAACAGTCCCTGTTTTGCACTGTACTATAATGTTCTCAACGATGTAAAACTGACGGAGACAGAGAATGTGCGACCAGCGGCTCGGCAAGCGGTAGAAAGAGATCCGATTGCGGCGGCATAACGAGTGAGCGAGACACACGTACCTACATCGCTGCCGCTGCCGCTGTCGATAAAGTCGTAGCATTTCCGATGATGTTTCCAACTCTAGTTATAATTTGACATTGGTTAAAGATCTGGTTCCCTAGGATAGCGGTGCCCTCTTGCAGCGTAAAAAAAAAGATGCCCGTCTTTACAGTGACAATATTTGTGGAGCTTCCAGCTGTTATAATAATGTATAGTCGTCCACGGAAGATATTTCACCGAAATTTCTTACTATTTCTCCAATTTCACGCCGCCAATTATGTTTTAACTAGGCTTTTCTGTATTCTTTACTTCTTATAGACCTGGTTCGCGGCACTCGCTGACAAGAGACAAAGACGTCGACAAGGCGACGCAGTACCACCCGTCGCACACTTCTCTTGTCAGGCCTGCGGTAAAATGTGTCGATCTCGTATCGGTTTAGTTAGCCACCAGAAACGGTGTATCCCAAACACTACACCATAATTCGTCTGCAATAGACGCAAAGGCCTATATGTATGTACGTACGACTTAGGGTCAAAACAATACAGTTTTAAAAACAATGGCTTCACTGTTCGTAAACAGTGACATGGTTCGTAAACCATCCGACACATAGTAGGTATATCGATTCTACACGATGAGATTTTCAATATTATAGCGATGGAATTTTCAATTGTTTCGGAATTATGACTAAGACTTAAATCATCCTTCAATGACCTGGAGATGACATAATTCATGATTTAAATAAAACGATTTGTTTTAGTAACTATTACAGTTACCATTGTCAATGTCATTTGTCATTCAAATGCTTGAATATGTACCTAACGATCGCGTAAACCAAAGAAAATGTATTCATGATATTTTACTTTTTAATCTGAAATCATTTACGATGTGAGATTGTGGCGCCATCTACTTTTCACTTTACGTTTTCTTACCTAAGCTCGTGATTCTCGTGAAGCGCCAATCTATGCATTAATAATCTGTGGCAGTTCATACATATTGCGATATTGCTGAAGAAGGCGAAGTTTCCCGCCGGCGAACTTGCGTTTTTTGCAGCAAATATATTTGCGTGCAATCCGCGTAAGTACCGCGACCCGGTGTAATAAAGTTGTTTTAATAACGCGAATACGGGCTCCGATAATGCATATGTTTCGAGGAAGCGCATTGAAGTTAATGGATGAAACATGATATGAAGAGTTTGTGAACTAGGTTTGAGTTTTATTAATTTTATTTAATAACAGGAACTCTGAAGTCAAAAGGATTTGAAAATGAGACGAAACGGTTCGAGAAAAGGTAGGTAGTGCCCCGCTTCTTTTTTGTTTGTCTTGGCGGGGGCACTGCCGTGCCCCCAGATTTATTTGACGCTGTTGGCGCAGTGGTAGTGCAGTTACCTACTATGTTAAATTTTCTAAGATTTTTTTTGTTGAAAATGTGGTAATATTCGATTTGAAATTCCATGGGCACGTTGAAGTGCGAACATTTTACAAGAGACTATGAAAATTATTATCATCTCAATGAATCTTGCAGTCAGTATGGACTTTCTAAGCGCAGGATACCTATACATATCTCCCATAACAACTTATGAGTCTAAGTAGCCTAAGTCTAGGGTCTGTTTTATGCAATAAGAAGCGGGACAGAAAACTATTTTAAATGTAGTATTTTTTCTGTCCAAATCAATTTACCCTTTAACTAAAAAGTCAAACGCAACACTACCCCGTCAAAACACGCATGTAATTAATGCATTTTTTAATATACACCAATTATTCTCATCTCACCGAGCACCGTTTCCAAGCGAACGGGCCCGCTCAATAGCAGCGGTTCGTTCGGAATTCAAAAAGCAACATGGCCGTACGTCAGTAATTTGACAGCGCACGTCACATTTGTTCTGCTGTCAGAAGCGGTGTGGCCAGCGTTAAAATTGCGAAATTAATTGGACGTTTAACCTTACGGGGTGATTATTTGTTTTCGTGTTCGTTTTGTGAAGAGGGGTGTTTTAGGGTAATGTCCGTTAGTAGTTATTATTTACTTTAAGCTTAGGTATTGTTTTTCCTAAAGCGGTTTCGGTTGAAAATATATTTAAAAAAAATACCCAGATAGGTAAATCTAAATGAAAGTTTGCTCAGTTTTATGCGATAAATAAAACTCGATGAAGGCAACTAATTCACCGAATGAAAGCCGCAGTGTTGTTTACTTATCAATGCTTAGAGATATGTGACAATAATTTGTCAAAGAACGTTAATCATTCGATGATGACCACGATCCTTTACTTTTTTTATTTGTTGGTATTAATTTTGTGTTCCCATCGCCTACTCATTATGTAGTTTGCGTTTATCACGTGATAAATATATAAAGCATCTGTCACTCAAACTCGCATTTTGTCAAAACGTTACGGATGCTTTATCACTTACTAGCTTTTGCCCGCGACTACGCCCGCGTGGAACTTGGAAGTATGGAAGCAACGATAGATATCCACCTAATCACCTCAATTTATAAAAGGGATTATTAAAAGCGCCTAAGCAAATGTAAGAGCAATAGTGCTTTTGGTTTAATCATTACATTTCCTACAGGGTCATATGAATTACTTACTCACGTTTCAATCTTTTTAGGGATAATTTCCAAGATGAAAACTATGCTATGTCCTTCCTCGGATCTTAAACTATGTCCATGCCAAATTTCATCAAAATCGATTCAGCGGTGTAAGCGTAAAAAGGTAACAGACAGACAGACACACTTTCGCATTTATAATGTTAGTATGGATTAGTATGGATATGGATTTATCGCGTGATAAAAGCAACTATCATAGGCCCCCTGGGGGCCTATGATGGTTGCGTTTATCGCGTGATAAATAAGTGACAAAGCATATGTCACTCACACTCGCATTATGTCAAAGCGTGACGGATGCTTTATCACTTATTTATCGCGTGATAAACGCAACCATCATAGGGCCCCTGATCACCTTTACTACCTAAAGTTTATCTGGCAAGGATTGCTCGTTAGCAAATATACCCCTGTTGTCTATCTAACAGCCACTGACGTCCACTGCTGTACATAGTCCTTCCCTATGACTCACCACAAAGTGCGATCCTGTGCAGACTGCATCCAATGATTAATGTCTACCGTGTTGTCTACCGTAATTAAATTATTGTGTATAATTGTAAACTCGTTTATGTGTGCAAAAAGTTTTTTTTGTAAAGATTTACTCATGAGAAAACCACAAAAGAAAAAAAAATGAGTGCACCACAAAATAAAATCATGCTACTTTTAGTTTTTAATAAATTACTAATAAAGTAAAGTGCGGTTTGAGGAATAGCAGCAAAATTTAAGGAGCACTCCGGAGCACTTTGTTTTTATTAACATTTGGAGTGTTTTAACAGGAATTACGCCGTCTAATATTAGAAGGGGTGCGACGCTAACTTACCCCTTTGTGTATTTATCGACACTCGAGGTCTTAACTTTTGGAAGCGATGGCTTTAATTTTGGCCGCTATCTAACCCTTACCCCTTCGATATTTTAGCGAGGTTAAGTTTGCAGGCGTCAACTCGATCTATTATTACGTCCTAATTTGACTGGGGTACTTCAATATCGTCGAAATTAAAGTATAGATGTAGTGTTTTCAACGCACTTGTGACTCCTCTGGCGTTGCTGGTGTCTGTTGTGTGTTGTATGTAGCTCTAATGATTTTTATTTCCGTATATTTGAAGTGCTTACAATGTGCAAGTGGCATGGGTTACAATAAGAGCGTAGCGAACATCGTAAAGGAAGATGCACCGAGCATTTTTTTTTACTTAGTTATATAACGTAACGTTAGTTATATAAGTTACTTGAATGTTTGAGAATGTTTCATTTCGCCGAAAACCATTATAGAATTTTTAGGTTAGGTTAGGTTTGTTTTACAGTTGCAAAGAACAATGCTTTCTAGGCACGAAATGACTTTTCGCGCGAACAATGCGAACGAAAAATAATTCAAGGAGTAATATATAATATAGACCCCCTCGACGTTTTGAACGTTTTGTATTCATACGAGTTTTATAAAAAATAACTTTTTGTAACTGAAACCTACTTAATCATTTTTTTCTTCAATTGTTTGGTCACCAAAAGCCGCCGTAAATACAAATTCAAGAAATATTGTATATTTACACAAGAAATATTGCACTTTCTTCTTAGGCATGGGGTAGAATAATTTATTATCATTTATCCCAACAAAATGTTTTAAAATGAACCAAATAAATAAGCATCATGAAATAGATACATTAGAGTAATTAGTCGAGAACCCCGTTTATTAAGGCACGTGAAAATGAGCCGATAATCAAATCGGCGATTACCTGGCTTCCCTCTAATTTGCTCTAATTACTCAAATTACTCTAAAATCATTCGAAAATCTATCTTCGCACAATAGGGTTGTCACCAATTATCGCAGGAATTGAAGGCTAATGGAAATTTAAATGGCTGCTTCCGCGAGCGTGACGGACAATGCGCGGTGAGAACCCTAATTGTAGACTTTTAGTTTTTTGTCGAGTGTCAAATTGGCCATTGTCGGCGTGCAATGATGTGGACGGTCGCCTTTTCGTTTTTACTGCAGTGAGTGGAAAATTGTCGCATGCTCGGAACCATTGAGTGACTTTTAGTACGGTGTCCGCTGTTTGGGTGGCGATGGGGCTATTCTAATTTGAATGGGTGTTCTAAAATAGCGGAAATCAATCTATCAATCAACTTTTTTTCTGTTGCTCGTTGCCATGTTGTGTGTGGTGATTTTAATGTGAATTTACTTGAAGTTTCATCAACGAGTGTGAGTTTACTGAGCACTTTCAAATCTTCTGGCCTAAAGAATTTGTTTTGTGAGCCTACCCGTGTCACAGCCCCCAGTTCTACATGTATTGATAACATATTTAGTAATACGGATGCGATGGATAAATTTATCATAAACAAACTAAGCTCTGTAGGCTTATGATGGTTGCGTTTATCACGTGATAAATAAGTGTCAAAGCATCCGTCACGTTTTGACCAATTGCGAGTGCAAGGGACAGATGCTTTGTCACTTATTTATCACGTGATAAACGCAACCATCATAGGCCCCCTGACCACTGTGGACAACAAGCATCATTCAGTTTCAGTAGGAAAATTGAAATTGATCCACAAAACACTATGTGCAGACCTATTACTGAGCATCGCTTAGATTTATTTAGTCGAAATATTCAGGAAAAAATTAGTTATCTTTCGTTTCCTCAAGAAAATGCGGACGACATGTGTAAGGTCTTGTTTGATTGCATAAAAAAAGAATTTGATTCCTGTCTCAGTCTGAAAAAAGTACAAAGCAAGGTTAAAACTATATTTAGCGACTGGGCTACTCCAGATATCCACGAAAAAAGACTTCGTCTCTACGATCTTTATGATCAAAGATCAATCGATAAGAGACCGGAATTTCTGGAGTACGTGAAGAACTTTTCTAAATCTTTCAAGCAAATGTGTGCAGCCGCTAAATCTGATTACCTGTCCAAGAAGATCATTAATTCTAGTGATTATAACCTACAAATTAACGATACGTTAATAACTTCCGATCTTGAAGTAGCGCATCACTTTGAGCGGTTCTTTTCTAATATACCTGTAGAGACGACGCAGTCATTAAATTCATCGCCAGATGTTGCTGAATCAATATTAAAAACGAATGTAACAGAATGTACAGACATCTTCAAATTTACTCATGTTACCCCTAACACTGTTATTAAAACCTTCAGGTCTTTAAATTTGAAGAAGACCGAAGATTTGTGGGGCCTTTCTGTGAAAGTGTTACATTCAATTGTAGAGGCAATTGCACCATATTTGGCCGATATTTTCAACAAATGTATTGATAAAGGAGTATTTCCTGATTTGATGAAGCACAGCAAGATCATACCTTTATTCAAATCGGGAACTAAATCAGACCCCACAAATTTTAGACCAATATCAATACTACCCGCATTAAGTAAAGTTTTTGAGAAACTCATTCTTAATCAACTTACTTCTCATTTTAATCGACATAACCTATTACATATCAGTCAATTTGGATTCACTAAAGGTCGCTCCACTACTGATGCAGGGGTGGTGCTGGTTAAACACATCTTTGATGCCTGGGAAAAGGCTCAAGATGTTGTTGGCATTTTTTGCGACCTATCTAAGGCATTTGATTGCGTTGATCATAATAATTTAATACGTAAATTGAAACACTACGGAGTAAGGAACGGTGCACTTGACCTTGTCACATCATATCTTTCAGACAGAACGCAACGCGTAGTCATCAACGGAATGCAATCAACTGGATCAGCTGTTGCTATGGGTGTACCTCAGGGCTCAATTCTAGGCCCCTTTCTGTTTCTAGTGTATATTAATGATCTAC
This sequence comes from Apotomis betuletana, assembly GCA_932273695.1. NCBI lineage: Eukaryota > Metazoa > Arthropoda > Insecta > Lepidoptera > Tortricidae > Apotomis > Apotomis betuletana. The sequence goes on along the minus strand of OW026303.1, from coordinate 25,431,929 downwards.
CAAACCTTGTGCAAGATAAACATGAGATTGTCTTATTTGCAGACGACACTTCTCTCCTTTTCAAAGTGAAAAGACAAGAAAATAACCTTGTTATTATTAACGACGCGCTGTCTACTATTGTGGATTGGTTTACTGCAAATAACCTACTTCTAAATGCCAAGAAAACCAAGTGCATTAAATTCACATTACCGAATGTGAAACAAGTAGATTGTGCCAAGGTGACATTGAAAGGTGATGTACTAGAATTTGAAGACAAAACAGTGTTTCTGGGTGTTACTTTGGACTCAAAACTGCAATGGAATGCGCATATAGCCACTCTTGCAGGTAAGCTTAGTTCCGCAGCCTATGCAGTGAGGCGAATCAGACAGTTAACAAACGTAGAGACGGCAAGGCTTGTGTATTTCAGTTATTTTCATAGTGTAATGTCATATGGAATTCTGTTGTGGGGGAAAGCGGCGGACATTCAAACCATCTTCGTGCTACAAAAACGAGCCGTACGCTCTATTTATGAACTAGGAGCTCGTGCATCGCTAAGAGAAAAGTTCAAGGAAGCCAACATTCTCACCGTAGCGTCTCAATATATCCTTGAGAATATTATGTATGTCCGGAAAAATCTACATGCATTCAAGCTCAACAGTGACATTCACCAGTATAATACAAGAAGGAAGAATAAGCTTGTTATGCCTGCCCATCGTCTCCGTAAAGTTAGCTCTTCGTTCGTGGGGAACTGTGTACGTTTCTATAACAAAATACCTACCGAGGTAGTCAGTTTACCTTCCAGCAAATTCAAGTCTCACATAAAACGTCATCTAATAAATAAGGCGTATTATACTGTGAATGACTTTTTAGATGATAGGGATGTCTTTAAGCCAGTGGTTTAGTCATGTGAACGTAAAATAAGCATTATTTTAATCGGTAATATTAGTTTGTTTTTAATGTAACATGAGAGCACATTATGTTGTTTCTCACCGGGCAAATAGCTATAGTGATGAATGCCCGGCAGTGTGAGCATGTCATGCTCGCTTAAAGGTCTTTGCTTACGGTGGCGTCGTTGATCGGGTCGCAACCTTCCCTATAATATGGTTGAGGGAGGCGATGGCTGAGATATGCGTCATGCTCGTGAACGGGTGCCGTTTGTGGGGTCCGGTCTGTTCATACTAGCAAGGGCCAAATTAGTCGTGTAGTAACTGCTTACCAGTGTTTATTGAATTGACGTGAGAGACTTCATCCTGTACTCGATTGAAGTTATTATTATAATTTTTTACTTAGAGACTGTATACATCTCTAATAAACTTAGTGTACTGTACAATGACGCTCAGATACCTTATACATCTCTGAGGAATGAAATTTAACTATTATCATATTTATTATTATCATTATTATTTTTCTTTTTTGTATATTGTGACGCCTAGAGACCTTATACATCTCTAAGAAATTTAGGTTTAATAATTATTCTCTATTGTAGATTATTCACGTTGACGCCTAGAGACCTTATACATCTCTTTGGAATTAAATTAATTAAGTAATTGTATTTTATTGCACTTGTGACACCTAGAGACTTTATACATCTCTGGGTATATTTAATATTTTAAATTGATAGTTAAAGTGTTATTTTAATATTCCTACCTAACATTGATTTGGAGTATCTATATATCTCCTATACGTGTACGCATGTAATAATTAGTTATAACACTGATGTAATGTAATTGTTCTAAGTATTATTTACGAAAAAATGACTTACTGTTGAGTTTCTTTCGGCTTTCTTCTCAACAGCGGTCTCCTCTTGCGAAATGCCGGTAGATTCACAATCTGACTTGTAAAAGTGCCCTTGTGGCCTACTTACTGAATAAATTATTTCATTTCAAACCTATGATCTTCGGCGGTAATAATTAGCAAAAAACTTTGTAATAGCAACATCAGTTACAAGACTATCTTCTGACAATTCTAATAATATAAATTATCAACACTTTTCTACGAAGTTTACGGTCACGGGACAGAATAACGACAAAAAAAAGTTAAAACTAGTACCTAAAGCAATTTTAAATGCTTTCCATGTTTAAATTATATAAACAAAAATCTTTACATGATACATTAATACTTCTTACCCAGAGATCTACTTCTTACCCAGAGCGTGAGTGACATTACAGGTTGTCATTTAAAAGTGAAATAAAGTTACAGCATATTGCTAAAGTAGATAAATAACGACTAGCAACACTATGTCGGATAGATCTAAATAAAAATATAAAATCAAGCCATTGTATTCCTTAAATAAAAAAATATTAGGGGACAATCTTACACAAATCGACCTAGTCCCGAACTAAGCAAAGCTTGTACTATGGGTACTAGACGACGATATATACATAATACATATATACCTAAATACATATAATATTTAGTTAACATCCATGACCCATGAAAAAATATTCGAGTTCATCACACAAATATTTGCCCTGGCCGAGATTGACCCCAGGACCGCGGGTTCAGTAGGCAATCGCGTCGTCAAAAAAAGCATTATTTTTATTTTTTAACATGTGTGCAGTTTTCCTAATAAAACTTATAGCGATCCCATCTATAATAAAAATCAATCTATGTCCTTTGTCCCCTGATTGACAGATGCGTTAAAACTAATGCGGATAATCTCTGTATCGGTAATAGAATCGGGGGATGAGTTAATGTTCCCGCGCGATAATTATCGGCAAGATGGCGACTTGGCTTAGGGGTGATAGGGGTCGAAAATATGTTAATGGCAACATCTAGATCATAACCAATCGGGTACAACGATAAGTTCTTACGTTAGGAATTATGTTAGCTCTTATAGCCGACTGTACTTTTCTTCGAACATCCGTCAATTGCTCACTAAGACGAGGATCTTAAACTCGGTAGGATAGCTTTACCTCTAGGGCCACCTTCCAGCTTCATTATCAGAACAGCCCCGTGGTACCATATTATTGTATTGTTGCTTGCTTAAAAATTGAATTGCGAGATTCCACTTGAACAAACACAGTTACATACATTGCAAGTTAAATAAAAGCTTTTTCTCAAAGATGCAATAAAATGTCTTCATAACGTGCTTTTCAAACAGGCTTCGAAGTATCACGCTTCGGGCGGACCAACTCGAGAAAACTGTAAAGGAATTTATACAAAATTCAAGGCATAGACCGGGAAGTTTTTTTTTTAAACATGGCGTCTGTGTTCAGGGACACGCTAAACAGCTGAATTATATTTTTTTGGACTGGCGTATTTTTTTTTTCATTGCATATTATGTTTGAGGAAAACACTAAACATGCCTTAGCCGTGAAAAGGGCTTGCCGGATTCGTATCACTATCACTATCCGGCCTCTCCTATAGTGATACTATACTACATTCCCTATAGGATACTATACTACATTCCCTATAGTGATACTATACTACATTCCCTATAGAGATACTATACTACAGTCGATCGTCTATACCTCTTCACCCGGCAAGCCCTTCTTTCTCGGAGTTTGCAGTAATGTACCTACTATTAAAATAGACACGACGTCTCGATCACACCCTTAAACACTGAGCAAACAGCGCTGCAATCAGCGCTGCACACGCTGCCGCTGATATGATTAGAGAGGCCGCAAAGGGCAGACGGGTTGTGCACGTCTGAGGTTGGCGCGTTTTGCGAAGCACAAGTTTATTGCGTTAAATTAAAGTGAAACAATTTGTACATCTAAATACGTGTACTGGAAAACCATGAATTAATGTTTTATTTTATACTAGAAAAAGCAAACTTTCTCTGCGCAGTTGACAAAATTAGGTATAGCCCTCTTTTTGCTTCTCCGTAGGCGGGTAAAAAAATTAAATCGATTCAGTAGTTTAGGTGTAATGAATGCAAAAAACACAAGCATACAGACATTCATATATCCCAAAATATGTTTTTTTATTCAATGACCTCTAAATAAAGACTGTTTATTATTTTCACCGATTTATTGTACAAATAACTGTTTAAATTTTCGAAGTTTTATACTTTGAATGCCGGCACTGTATTAATTAATATTCAATGACTCACGATTTCTTCTCTTCTACATAATTTTATTTTTATTGTACAATTTCTGACATTCAACAAAAGTTGGCTTTTATTCATAGAAGTAAAATAAAATAAGCCTTACAAGGCGTTCCTACAAAAGACATCGACCTACTTAGAAGATGACTAACCCAGAAAATGACGTCCTGCAAAATAGACCCACTTAGAATATGACTTACCCAGAAAAAAGTCGTCCTTCGAAATAGACGTAAAACAAACATGACCTTTCACTATATTGACTTTCAACGAAAACGACCTACCACGCATAAAGGAAAGATATTACTTAACAATGCCTAAATAAATAAATGAAACCAAAACTCTTTACACCAAAAACACTAGATTCCTCCACATTTCCCCAATCACCCATTTAAAACACTAATCCCCAACAAGGACACTGGATTTATAAAATCAAACTAAATCCTATTTATTTTGGCCGAGCAAAAAGGGCCAGCGGTCCGTCAACATTGCCCGGGAGGGTCGAAAAAACCGAGGGTCAATTTATTTACGAATTGATAAACCCTTTCGATAGTTGACAATGGCGGGAGTTGATTACCGCGGCCAGTCGCGTAGGAGCCTCGTTATGCGATTTGGATGTGTTGTGAAGGAAACATTGTATCGTGGAGCTTGCGGTACAGAAGTGATACACGATTGAAGTGGAATCATTGTGTTTTTCATGGAGAGGAGAAAAATCATTTGAGGGTCGAAATATTCTGATTGAACAAATTCAATCGTGAGACATATTTAATTATTGTATTAAGTGGTTTACATTCACGTGAAATTGCCAGGAACGGCCCGTCATGTTTCGAACTTGTTTGGAGCTCTTCATCAGGGACCCGTGCTGGCAATTTCACGTGAGTGTAAACCGCTTCATTAAATAATGAAACATATATATTTTGGAAACCGATTATATGTGATAAGCCCATTGAATAGTAAGAAAAGATAATATAAAACGTTAATTTAATCTAATCTAAGTAACATATAATAGAATAATAAAAGGGTCATGAAACACCCCTTCTGCGACATGGTCCCCAGTATGCCGGCGGGGTTACTTTTCTCACAGTAAGAGAGATTCTCCCTGGCAGAGGTAAGCACCAGCCCAGCACGTATAACTGTGACACGCGATTCTTTGAAAAAAACTACCTATCACTTTCCTTTCCATAACGTGTGAACAAGACAGGTGATGCTGAGTCGCGGCAGGATATAGTAGCTCTGAAATATTCTTATTTTGACTAATCAAACTGTTCCGTTGGTTAAAAGATTCAAGTTCCAATTTCGGTACGGACCAAGAGGTTGCACAGTTTATTTTTTTATTACGTTGACTGTTCTATAGGTTCTCAAGAACGTGGTGTAAATACTAACATTAAAACACTTAAAACATCCAACATTTTACTACTGGTAAGTAAATCCCAAATAAGCTAAACTGCATAACCTCCGAACTCCTAAACGTAAGGGTCTCCGTTGGCTGGTGGCTAGCCTGCACAAAAGGAGGGTCCCGGTCCCTCGGGAGACCCCTTTCATACTGCTAATGAAATTCATGACCTTACGCACCTAGCCCGCTTTTTAATGCGGACCTGATATTCTACTGAAGGTATAAATATTTATCTCGGATTGAGAACGGTGGAGTATAGGTGACCAAAATTGAAATAAACAAAAAAGTATGTGGAAAGGGAGAACACAATAAGCTGTGCATCACGACGGGAGACATTTTAAATGCCCTAGTAATAAATTTTTTTCTAAATTAGATTTCCTTAGATATATGTAAGAAACGGACGTGATAATCATGTCTTCTACTTTTTTACCACGAAATATTCATGGCTGGCTCTAGAGCTCAGTAGAAATAATAATAATAGTTAGTCACAATTTTCTTTTCACTTAAAGATTTGGGAATCAGGTAATTTTAGATGATATGCGTGCTTTGGGTAGGGCACTCATTGGATGGTTTGACTTAGTGAAGAAGGCGATGAGTAGCTACATGCACCACCCAGTCCGCATAGTTTACTACCCCGCCTACTGGATGAAAACTTCAGTTTTGAAGAAACTGGGTGAAGAAGATTTTCACACCGCTAAGACAATGAAACAGGGCGGCAGATGGCAGAAGCGCCTCACAGCGTGATACTTGGTGCACTTCTATTGAGTTCGTTAGACATTCCGATGTTAAAGCGTGTGAGTGGCAGTTTTTGTATTTGGCAGAACGTTGAAAAGGTTGTCTCTGTTTATTTTATTTATTTATTTATTTATTTATTTATTTATAAAAACATTTTTATGACATTACAGTTATAAACCTATGCGTCACAAAACTTAAATTAACAATAAAAGGTTCACAATAATAGATAAACAAACAGCTTAATTTGGAACAGTAGAGCACCTAGTATCCATCGCCTCACAGAATCTCAGGCATTCACTACACACTGCCGCCCATCGCCACGCAAACAAGTCACACTCGGGTGTCGATGTCAGGAGCGCATTGAGAAGTGAGAGGGCGCGGGGCAACGGCGAATTCCTGAGCGACACGGTCCTCGACGACGGCACAGCCAACAAGTCGCGCTGTCGAGGTCTCAGGGCTATCCTCGGGACATCAGGGACATACAGTCGCACCAGACGCTCCACAACCTCGGGACAGTCGGACTCACCACGCAAGGCCTGACATGCCGAGATCATCAGATGACAATTCCTCCTGACCTCCAAGGAGTTGTACCCGAGGGAGCCGAGAAGGTACTTTGTTGGGTACAGATACGGATAAAATCCGGATGTTTTTTTATAAAGAAACCTTAAAAACGCTTTCTGAACCTTCTCAAGGAGTAAGGCATACGTCGATTCATAGGGGTTCCATATGATCAACAAAGTCTCCAGCTTACTCCTTACTAAGGCATTGTAAACCATTTTTATGGCCACCGGATCATGAAAGTGGCGAAGGTTTCGGATCACAAAACCCAGTCTCCGAAAGCAGCTAGTGGCAAGAGAAGAAATATGCTCGTGGAAAGTGAGCCACGTGTCAAACACTACACCCAGATCTTTGACGGAGAAGACACGATTTATCGGCTCTGTCCCCAACATATATTGAGCATATATGGGATCGAGAGAGCGGCCAATTGAACACACACAGCACTTGGCAGGGTTAAAAAGAAGTTTGTTCTCGAGACTCCACCGAAACACCAAGTCGATGTCCCCTTGTAATGTCTTGCAATCAGCCACCTGCTCCACTCCATTTTATTTTATATAATAAAGACGCCCACTATCATCATACTGAGTTATACCGCTTCGCTTTGATTCGACCTCACCTCGCTTTTTTCACAGCGACTGCACCGTCCCATATAGCCTCATATACTATTTATTTTTTAAGGAGAAATCCTCCCAAATCAGCTCACTCGTATATTCCGCGATTTTAAACTAGAAAATGAGATGGACCTTGCAGATTTTGGACTTGAGTACAACTAGACCGTGTGTTCGGGCAATCCGAAGTACGAACGTAGCCAGTCGCATCGTATGTTACCAATAGTGTCTACTACTGCTAAGTATACCTTTTAGGGAGGAAAGGGAGCAAAGACCCCTTTTCTGAAATCCTCCCAAATCAGCTTACGCGTATATTCCGCGTGTAATTGCGCGGGCGCAGGGTGCCCAATCAGCGCGACACGTGTCGCCTGCACCCCTTTTGCACGCATTCCACTGATTTGTGAGGCACACGAGCGAGTGGGACGCGACGGTTTTTAAAACGACCATATAAATTTTAAGCGCTGCAATGCGCGATATGCCTCTTTACTAAAGCTTTACACATTACGGATGTACGTTTAAGGAAATACTGATGACAGAAGGAAAAAGATATTAATGTTATACATTTTTATTTAGTGAATATTAGTATACCTCCCTAATATATCAGAACTAGTAAACTTCACTCAAAATATATAGTGTTTTGAATAATAAACATGAAGAAGATAAATAAGTTTTATTACATGAAATGAGGTCATTCAAACACCGAACAAATGGAACAAATTTCAACGCTTCTAATGTCTGCCACAGACGTCCACTGCTGAACATAGGCCTTCCTTATGACTCACCACAAAGTGATTCCCCGCTATCCTCACGAGGTCATCCGTCCATCTAGTCGGGGGCCGACCCACTTTGCTTCTATGTACTGTTTTATGATATCAAAAAAATCACCACAATCTTATACGGATCCCAATTTGAATAATAAATAGGTGTACCGTACTTCCTTTTCGCCGAATTATGTTTCGCAAACGTTTCATTTCGCCAAAAGCATTTTTCACTGAAACTGTAAACTATTTCAGATTGTTGTAAATATCATCCTTTAGATTAGGTTAGGTTAGGTTAGGTTTGTTTTATAACAATTCGAAATAGTTTACAGTTTCAGTGAAAAATGCTTTTGGCGAAATGAAACTTTTGCGAAATGAAACGTTTGACGAAACGTAATTCGGCGAAAAGGCAGAGAACCTAATAAATAATAATTATGGTAATTTAAAGACAATCCAATAGAGTTTTAAAAATATGGGCGTTTAAAACGCCGCATCGTCAGCGTCCGACCCGCCCGTTCAACCCCAACCCTCCATAAACCCCGTGGGACGCGCGCGACACATTGCATGTGACGGATTAACATTATCATTTGACACTGCATTTATTTAACTACAAGCGCGCGTTTGTTCTTGCGGCTGTGTGGGTGGCGTGTAACAGCGTTCCACCCGCGTTCCCAATTCGATACTCTACTCATTTCAGTTTGACAAGCTTGTTAGTGTGAACGGTGTAAAATAAACCAGAAAGGAATTTTGTTTCATTGTCTTTAAGACTGCGCCGTGTGAAAAATAGACAGTTGCCGTTAAGTAGACAACGTCAACACTAGTTGTTTAAGCCATTTCTAAACTATATATTTACCACTTCCAAGAATGTGTTAACAACAGCTTCTCCGTGGAAAAATTATAAGATTATTAATATTTTACCCTAGAAAACTAAGTGAAGTTGGACGAAAACTGTAAAATCGTAAGCAGGCTTTAAGTGTTTTTTTATACTTTAACAATGGAAATCTATTCTGATTTTCAGTTAAAAAAAAAGATGAATGTTTACATTACAATTTGTCCGCATCAAATATTTCAATTAATGTTTGGTATTAAAGGTCCACATTTATCAAAAAGTGCTTTTAATTCTCCATACATTTTTACTATGGCGGCCGCGCGCCGATCTAAATAAATACGCATTCCCCGCGCTATATGGTTCAGTCGCTAACCCTCGGCGCAATCTTAAGCTATGATAGTCAGGTCCCTAATAATAATAGCTATAAGATGTATAGAGGATAAGGCAGGAGATACTCTCATCTCAGGCATATCTAATATACTCTATCCTTAGAGAGGCGTTATAATTACGTGTTTCACTATTCTAACCACCGATTTTTTCTTATTACTAAAGGCCCAGATATTTATAAAGCTTTAAAAAAATGCTAATGCACCCGTGTGGCCCGAAAAGCCGTGGAAATGTGGGTTCAAGTCCCGTTCAAAGCATACAATTTTTAAATTTTTCACTTGCATGTAATTTATTTAGAAAACTTTTATTCCCGTCTTTCGGACCTTATGCGGTAACATAACGGCTGTCACTAGCTCCAGTAACATAATTTATGATTACAAAACTAATTTTTTAATACAGTTGCTCAAAAAGTGGTACTTTTCATAGCTGCAAATCGTGCGAAAAGTTGGATATTTCGAACTAGTGCTTTTTACTTTTCAAACATTTTTAATTTTCTGTTGTACTAACACGTCATGTCTCATACATCCAAACAAAGGTCAATCACTTTCCGACTTAATTTATTACGTCATACAGCTTTGCAAGTGTATAATCTTATAATTATGCTTAAAATATTTAAATTGCATATTGGATCAATCAAAGGGTTATCTATTAAAAAGATTCAAAAACGGTTTTAATAATTTGTCTGAGTGACTATTATTTATTGAGCAAATGAGTATTATGCGTGACCTAAAAAAATTAAAAAGAAAAGTATTGTCACAGATTAGAAAATACAGTATTAAGCGTGACCCACGCGCTGCTTTATAAATTCCAAGGAGCTTATATTTAAGACAACAGGAGTGCGAACTCAGAATAAGTGTTCACACAAAATTAAATCTTAGTATAAATACATAAAGTATATTTTACGGGTGAAGGGGTCACGGTAAGACAGAGACAGCTCGCACATAGGTAGTGTGTCCCTTTCTAATATTGCCAGTCACAAAAAATAGTAATAATTAGTAGTTTTCAAATAAAATGGTAGTTATTAATAGTTTATATTTTTCTTTAAATTAACACTATTCACTTCAAATAATTAAATATTTTATTAGCTAAACTTTCTTACGCGTCCCCAAAGAAACTAACGGAAAAAAATATGAAAGTTATACAATCCGTTAGTATATAAAAATAATTTTATGTTAAGGCAGGATAAAACCTTTACATTTGAAATTGTATATAATTGAAAACTGTCAGCATTTTTGACAGTGCTTAATGGTATCTTTTCTTTTTATTTAAAAAATTACATACTTATAATTGCATCATATTAACTGGAATTAAAGGTTGCAAAAGGAAATCTTTTGGTGGCTGTAGTATATTTTTTCAGGTTATATATGGTATCATATATTAATATGAAAGCATGTCAAACTTTGATAAAGTACTAACAGAGTGACAATGAATTTACAAAATTACCGGATAATTCCGATCGATCTATGTTTTACTTCGAAAATATTATTCGTACTAAAAACAATTGCACTATTGCAGTAATGTCGTTTTAACTATACTACGATAATCCTTCGCTATCTAAGGGTGGTTAATAGGCGTCGAAATTTCAAAATGGTCGTAGCGAGCTGAAATTTGGTATGTAGGGAGCTTTGGGCCCCCTGATTCCAAAAAACTTTTTTTTTTCCATCATAAAAAAATGTATGGGGATTTTTTTAAGAGGCCCGTATCTCGTAAACGGTTGGCTCAGGTGGGAGGTGCTCGACCAAATGTCATAGGGGGCCTCCACCCGAGTACAGTCGTGAAAAAAAAATCGAAATGGCGACATTTTTTTCTAAATTTCAAGTTGGTGCTAGGGGGCTGAAACTAGATATCGGGGGGCATTTGGGGCTCACAAATATGAATCTGGAATCGGTGTCCGAAAATTCGGTCAAATTCGGAAAATATCGGAAAAACAAGATTTGTATGGAGAAAATTTCATATTGGTCCGAGGGGGCTGAAATTCCCCCAAGAAGAAAGGCCCCCAAGTCGGAATCTGAAATCGAATTTTAAAAATTCGGTCAAATTCATAAAATATCGGACAACAAACTTTAATATTTTAGTTCGACCGAGGGCCGCAGGCTTAAGGGCGAACGTCCCCCCACGAGGCCGCAGGCCGAGCTCCGTGTAGCACCAAAGGTGCGGAGCCTCCCAGAGACGGCGTAGCGCGCGAGCCCAAGGGCCCGCAGGGCGAGTCCACCTAGAACATTGCTACCCGCCTAAGTAATCGTAGTAGTAGTAGCAATCGTAGAACCGAAGTTAGGAGATAACTCAAACGAGATGTATGCCTTTAAGACCTCCCAGATCACCCCGCCATAAGTATTTTATATGAATCACTAAAAACAAAAAAATATACTTATATAATATAAAAATATAATAAATGAGTGGTTTGGCATCGTCTTCAAAACGTGATTTAAACGTAATCTGTACTTAAATGGGTTATTTTTAGCTTTTTAGTTTTTTTTTAAGTCGGTTTTTTTTTGCTTTTTATTTCGCCATATACTTAGTAACCGTTAGTACCTACAGTAATAAAAAGTATTGCGTAGTCTTGCATTGGTAAAACAGAGTTATACAGGTAGTTTATAAAATAACGGTATACTTACAGTTTTACCTCCCTAATTAATTTATGGTACCCTACAAATAACCACTTTTTTTTTATATCCTCATAAATGAGTTCATGTCCACGTACATCAGAATATGTTTTTTGTTTGTTTTGTTTTTATGTATGACTCAAAACGAAGTTTGTCATTTATCAAATCAAATTAACAGTTAACATTGCTGCGTTCTGTTAAAATAACAGGAGCCAAAAGTGTGTTATTGCTGGCATAGTAGCTAACATTCACTATATTTATTTATGAGTTTCCATAGGTATATAAAATAAATTCTAGCTACAGTGCCAGCCAATATACATTTTTGACTTTAATTTTTTTCATTTTTTTTTTATAAATATCGGACAACCTCACACAAATCAATCTAGTCCCAAATTCAAGAAGGCTTGTGTTATACTAGACGACGATATACGTACTTATATAGATAAATATATACTTAAATACATAGAACAACCATCACCCAAGCACAAATATTCGAGTTCATTATACAAATATTTGCCCCGGCCGGGATTCGAACCCGGGACCGCTGGCTCAGTAGGCAGGTGTCTACAAACCGAGCCAAACTTGTAATAAAATGGAGTAAGGATGAGTCCCTCTTTATTGCTAAATATTTGGTTACCCCAGCAGAGTGGGACAAACTGACCCCTTGGCGGCTTTCTTACTTGGCTCGTTCGAACGAAGCAATGAGCAGTCCAGGTATACTATAGTATTTACTAGGTCCATGATAAATTCATAGTAATTATGAATGATCGCTATTAATGTGTATTAAATAATATCATATTTATATACAATTGTATGAAACGTAAAGAACTAAAAACAGATTCACGATGTTTATTGTTTGGAATCAATTAAATTACTGTGTAACATTATCATATCTCTTCTGAAATATTAAAACTATTTCTCTTGATTTGGCTGAATGATGACAGCCGACGCCATCTTGAAAAAAATATTACAATTAAAAGTAAAACTTTCTTTTTCATTCAAGATTGTTTTAATTATGTGTAAATGACACGTAAGATTTTATAAAATAAGAGTTTTTGATAGAAAATGATGGATTCTGATGTTACCAGAATAGATTTAACACCGCCCTATATAGGAGCCAAGGCAAAAATTGCAAGTGAGAGTATTTTACCCGCGAATGAGAGTATTTAATCGAAAGAAAAATTACATTGCCGTCTATGAACATTTTATTGGCTGGAAACGAGAAAAAGAGAATTATTAACAACTTGAATAAAACTTTAAACTTACCAGCAAAGGCCTTAAATGCGACCCTTCACAATGGCTCTAAAAATTGTAGGTACTTTTAATTTTTATCAGACATAAATAAATATAATTGCCCCTTTCAATTACTGTTTTAAATTTGTATTATTGCATTTTTCGCAAATGTATTAAAAAACGTTGTTTGGTACACGTGTGGAAGTGTCATTTTAACTCGTCCCGAGTCTTGACCCTCGCCCTGCGGCTCAGGCCAAGACTCCTCGGGACTCGTTCAAAATGACACACTTTCCACACTTGCATCAAAAACTACTATTACTGCTCATACAATTTTCCACCATTGCTCTGTTGACGCCGTTTTGTTTTCCGTATAAGGCGGAAAATAATATTTAATTTTTTTTTTTAATTTTTCAATAAAATCTGTATGTGAGCACCTAACTTTTTAGGGGGATTAATCCTATCTTTCACAAAAAATCAAGTATTTTGAAAAGTCCGTCCCCTATTTTAAACGAAGCCAACTAATAAAAGCGAGACATATTTATCACCTCTAGCACAACAGTGAAACGAATTTTTTCGCGTGATATTCATAGCCCGTCTCCTTTTTTTCGATACAGTATGAGCAAGCCGGGTTATAGGGTGGACGACAAGCAAAGTCACGGTTAGTTGTCCTAGATAGGCAGGTATGGAATCCTCAGGTGATTCACGACGCGTCAGCACACTAATAGCCGTTCGGAAGATTAGTCCCATAATGCAGGTGTCCGCTGGGATATTGTGGCATTAATCGCGACACAGAGACTTATGCGCAGTTGTAGCTGGTAATATCAGTTATTTGATACTTCAGACAAGTATCTTTAAGACTACAAAAACAATTACTCAATAGTCACTTTTAACAACAATAAAATTACCCGAGTTCAACGAAAATAAATCGTATGTCCGAGAGCATTTTTTATTGTGTATTGGCACAACATAAATGTAATGTAGTAGCTACATATACTTGACTAAGCAAAAAGCCGCAATAGCAACTGACAAGAAACCAACAGTGCCTTGTCAATTGACACTGCCATGCTGGCCCGGGAAATGCTTCTTCACGCTTCGTTTGAACGGTACCATAGAGGAATCTGTACGAGTTACTAAAAATAATATGTCCACAATCGCTAAAGGTGTGCCTATATCATTTGAAAAGTTCTCCCGATTCCTCCAGAGTTCTATCATCAGATTCTGATCGTAATGATCGCAAGGTACAGTAGTAGTACTACAGGTATCGCTACGTGGCCCACGGGAAAAAATGTTGTGTATGACTGTTCTAGACATAGGCCTCTTCTTCTTCAATTCAATTGTATTCGATTTAATTCAATTCAATTATACTTGAGGAAATACATTTCTTCCATCTCCAAAGAAAAATATCCCCTAAATCATATTTTCATCCAAACAACAAACATTTGCCATTTACTTCTGATATCCACGTCCATGTTATAAATCTGAAGCATCGCTGGTTGCGCGCGATTGCTCACCGTTGAACAATTATATGCACCGATGCGCGCGAGTGGCGCACGAACGTTTGATCTGTTCCAAGATGCAGGAATTGGATTCGAATTTTCTTGACACTATTTCGATATTTGATGTCAGTTTAGTTTGCTGGAGAGTATTTTGTCTCAACAGCGGTATGCTCTTGTGAAATCCGGTAGATTCAGATTTAGACATGTGAAAGTGCCCTTGTGGCCTACTTACAGGATAAACGTTATGATTTTAATTTTGAAACGTCTTCAATTACTTATTAAGATAGTGATAAATTGAAGACGAATAATCAAACTAACTTAGATTGGAATTTTTGTATACCTAGATACTAGAAGGTCGCAACGTCGTCATCTTACTTTTTTTTTATCTTAGTTGTGTAAAAGATATTCTAAAACCATCCTTGGATGTCCAGCTACCCCTGTATCAAAATTGGTTAAAATCCATCCAGCCGTTTAGGCGTGACAATTGAAATTATGACCAACAGATGGCGCTACTTAGACTGGCATTGCGCCACGCGCGCATACAAAACAAATGACGATCCTGCATCACGCTATTAAGATTTTTCCTAAAATCATTAGAACTGATTTTCAATACAAATCTAGTATTTTGTAATAATTACACGAACTCCTATTCACAAAACAACACCAATAATCCCATTGCAACTCAAACTCCCGAACTAAAAGGTATCACAGACAAAATGTCATTAATTAATTTCCCAGCGAAGCCATCCACTCTTTTACTTACCACCGAAGTTGGCCGGGGATTTGGTAACTAGCTCGGGCACGCTAGCTCGGGCAGGCTTCGGAGCAGAAAGTACCAAATTAATTGTACCAAATTACGGTGCTCATTTCGAATGGATTTTGCGATTTAATTTGCTGTGAAAGTTAGATTAGTTGGGTGTTAGATGGGCTTGTTAGACCTTTGGGTTTGTGCAGTCTAAATGCTTCAAATGTGAATATTTTTTTAATTTGTGTGGAAACACCACAATTTTTTTTTATTGGATAATTGATACAAAGATCAAAGCACAAATACCCGGCGAAAGAGACCGGGAATCGAACCCGGAAACTTTAGATTACCGGTTTAACGTGTCAACCGCCCGAAACGCTATAAAACCGTTGAATTTTTCCTTATGCTTTGTGTGACGATCATTGCATTGTTTATTTGAAGGGCTTTAACACCTAAGCGAACTCTATGTGAATACGTTAATATTTACATCTTACCACACTGAACAAGTAGGAGAGATATTTTTCGCTGCACTTTGATCTTATCTATATATACTATCGTGAACGTGTCTTTGGATGACTTTTTACTAAAAACAGGAGTTCACTGTTTACCTGAACATATCTGAGTCACCGAATATTTTTTATGGAACTACGGCAAAAAGGGGAGTTATGAGTTTTTCTTCCGTAGGTACTTACGTAGGGCATATGGGGATAAAATTCATGGACATACTTTACGAAGGATACCTAGTGCGTATATAATTATCTACTGATGGGGCATTTAGCCGCCGCTAATTACGCGTGCGAGCGGCGCGCGCGCTGACGCGGCAAATTTGATCGCGCGGTTTGCGCGCGTTCCTTTAGTGTAGTGTACAGGGTGCCTAATATCGTAGAGCGTGGCAAGGTGGCGAAGCTCTTATATAAAATATCAGACACTTTGTTGATTCTGTTCACATGCGAGACGAAGCATTATTTACTGCAGAAAACGTGTGTAAAATTAATACTGAACATATAAACTGCCCACAAGACATTTAGGAACATACAATATATATTTCACAATATTTTTTGTTAAATTGGTATCATATACAATACAGATAATTTTTACACTATACATTACGAATAGAGCTCTTCTAAAAAAAGAAAGGAGATAAGGTGAGCGACGAGACTATGAAAAGAGGAGAAATATTCCCGTCTTAAGTATTGTATTTTAGCGCTGGTATCATAATTTTCATACGCCAGTCGGTCACCGCTCCAAAGCTCGCGGTGAGGTACCAAACTTACTTCAGTAATGGCGTCTATATAGTACGTATATAATTGTCTACATATTGGGCATTTAGCCGCCCTAATTACGCGTGCGCTGACGCGGCAAATTTGATCGCGCGGTTTGCGCGCGTGCGTTTAGTGTACAGGGTGCTTAATAACGCAGTGCTTGGTAGGTTGTCAAGTTCTTATGGAAAGTTTTTGTTTACTTTGTGGTGCTACATGACACGTACCGCCTAGTGAGAGCTACAAAACTGAATTTAGAAAGTAATTAGGTAGGTAACCGTGTTCTTTTAATAAATTTACTTACCTATTTTACATACCTTTGAGACAGGCCAGGCTTAGTGTAGAAACCAGTAAAACTTGATTTTACACGTTTTTATTTAAACCATTGATACAAACATCAAAGCACAAAGATTTGATTGCGTAACCTGGCGGAAGAAACCGGGAATCAAACCCTGGATTACACCAGTTAGGGTGGTGGAGAGGTTAACACGCTGGACCTAGATAGCCTCTCGGATTTTTCCTTATGCTTTGTGTGTCGATCTATGCATTGTTAATTTGCGTTTTTATTTATTTTCAACTTTTCCAATGACTCTTCATCTGTAATAAAATCTTGCAAGTTTTTGACCTGTAATTTTTGAAATTTTTAGGTACTTACATTAGATGATAATATACAATACCTGTGTGAGCTGTAGCCCTCGCGAGTTTGTTTCAAAATGGCCGATATTTTATATTTTTTACCACTTCAACCCACATTAAATATTATGGGACGTGATGTACGCCATTTTGATAAATTAATGATAATATGAGTCGATAAAAGAAATATACCCTTAAGTATCGAAACTTCTCACAAAATTTCATGAAAATCGGTTGAGAGCTGTGGCCTGTAGAGGAGAACAGCTGGAAATATGAATATCCACACATAATTTTGTGAGAAGCTGAAACAGAGATAATGTTTCAGTCGCTCGGTTAATAAAGTCATGTAGGTACGTATGTAAACACTTTATTGTACACAAAACGTGAAATACATTTTAAAAGAATAAGTACCTACCTATGTACCTCTGGGTAGGTAAATAAGAATGAATAATTTGCAAAGTGGGGGTGACTATTTTTATAGTCTCAGCTCAAGAAGTCATCCCTTTGTTGTTTTTATTTTAGGTTTTTCTTAATTCAGAAAGCAATAACTTTATAGGATTTTTGTACAACTTATCCTGCAAAATCCACAAATAAATTAAATTACAACCCTTAAAAGTTAACCGTTTCTCAGGAAAACAAAATTATGACTTACCGAAATACTTACAAATTTTACATTACGACTACCATACATTTTATGATCTCAAAGAGAGACCCCATATTTTAACCAGTATTTCAAATCATCAGAGCATAACTTAGAAGCAGAACCGGCCGACCGTTACATTAATCCGCATTCCAATTTCAAAAAACGTAGCCAAAGCCAAATTCTACATCTGTAAAATTGCAAACGCACACAATCTCGTTAATAGCGCTTTAATAAAACGCCTCATCACATAAGCACCAAAATTGAAAGGTTGCGAATCACCCTGTATAAGCCCGGCTATCATACGCGCGCAAAGAACCGTGAAATTGGTTTATTCGTTCTATCCGATGAATAATTAATATCCGTATAACCCAACTAAGTTCAAAAGGGTGTAAGTTAGAAGAGGGCTCGTTGATTAAGGGTCGTTTTGGATAGTTGCAGTGTTGAAACCCATCTGCATTTTAAACCATGTGGGAACGCAGGCCTGTTCTTGGGATCAACTTGTGGGTAATCTAGATGGGATGCTGGGTGGCTTGATAGAGGCGTTAAGGACGTATAGTTGTTATTATAGGGTATTTCTAACTATAATATTCTTTGGTATAGTTATACTACAAGTCATGCGAGAATGAGCGTGCTGTTTACTGGGCATTAAAAAAAACCGACGTTTTCGGGTTCATCCTACTCAGAATCGATAGCATTTTCAATGTGAAAGTACCCCATAATTTGTACGGGAATCTTAGTTTCCACTACGTAATACTCGTGTACAGTTGCCATCAGATATATCGCAACATATAAGGCGTTCATAAATATCTGAACATGTACTGTAACGCCCAGTCAATGAGAATCATGTTCATTTATTTATGAACGCCTTATATGCTGCGATATATCTGATGGCGACTGTACCTAAATTAAAAAAAAGGTCATAACGTGACAATAATGAACAAATTTAGGACACTTCTTTTTTATTCTTCACATTGAAAATGCAATCGATGGCATGAGGTGAACCCAAAAAATTGGGCAACTGCGAGTCCGACTCGCGCATGAAGGGATACCATAATCTATAACAAGTTTGTTGTATGGGAGCCCCCCTTAAATATTTATTTTATTTTATTTTTAGTATTTGTTGTTATAGCGGCAATAGAAATACATCATCTGTAAAAATTTCAACTGTCTAGCTATCACCGTTCTTGAGATACAGCCTGGGTGACAGACGGACGGACGGACGGACAGCGAAGTCTCAGTGATCGGGTCCCATTTTTACCCTTTGGGTACGGAACCCTAAAAACGTCAGGCTCTAGAAGAAACAGGGATTCGGGTTATTTTGTTCGGAAATCCCTGAAGAACTTTGGGGGAGGCATTTGTTCAGCAGTGGACGTCTCTCGGCTGATATGAAAATAATCATGAATATGACCGAAGAACCAGAAAGACATAATCAAAATATCAAGACAATTACAATTTACTTTGCATTATTAGATTAATTCTCGTTTGTATTCTTGGCATAAACTCTTTCATTAACAGCGAGCGCTTAGGCAAACACAAAAGGCTTGGGAATTAACATTTGTATTAATTGAATATATTGTCGCGCCACCTCGCGGCTCAGATTTGGGAGTTTGGTCCGCGTTATGCAACAATAAGGCATTTAAATAATATTTATTCGACGTCCTAATTAGAAATCAATAACAGGAGGAAGAAAATCAACATGGCTCCGTATTTTGACTATAGATCAACTATCTTGACTTACTTGACTGAATGTTCTATGTCCTCTGGATAAGACAGAGGGCGTCAGTATTGCGTCGCTGCAACGGTCTTGGGCTTCGCGTTTTACTTCACTCCAGGTCATTCCAAATATAATAAGTCTACAACAGGACTCGCGCGGATTTACTGAGTTTTAATTAATTTTTTTAGGTTCTTTGAGTAACTGCTTGGTAAACTAAATACACATGCTTTGTATTTTAACTGCAAACGACGTTTCTATGACAATGATTATGATATTCACGGCGTTTTTTTTCCGACGAGGCGAGATGAGACCAGGCGGGACGAGAATTGAAATCGCCAGCACATTTGTACTACAATTGCCATGATCATGACATTTAATATGTGAATTAATTACGAAAAGGAACTGTTCATCCACTAATTGATTTTTTACTTAAAAACTCCAAGAAATAATGATGCGCATGCTGTTTTGATGGCACCTAATGCCAGTCCCGTGTTCTGAAAGGGAAAAAATTAGTATTTACGTTTAAGTTGGTTTTTAAATTACAGTTACATGGTATCACTGAAAATCAGCGTCACGACTTGCCTGTGGCAAAACACTGAATGGTATCCTTTCCAGCGCCATTTTTTTTTATTTGTTCTGTTGTACAGTCAACCAATTTGATTTCTAGGCCACCATAGAACCTTGTCACAATGGCAATGATATGAGATCTCAAGCAGCTTTCATATGGACGTTCACTGTGACAATGTACGAAATGGCCTAGGAATCAAATTGGTTGACTGTACATTTGGGTGGTTCTACTCACAAGGGAATTTTCCGCGGCTCACCTTATTTTGTATAGTTTTTGTAGGCAAATTATATTGATTTACGATCGAAACTGTACAACTTAATGGTTTCTAGTATGATACTGAAAATTAGCTAAGCCCTAAATATATATCTCTCAAAAATAGTACTTTAAAGTGCCAAATTCTCAGTCTCCAGGCATGTCTCTCGGACGAAATGAAAGCTTAATGGCTGCATCATAACTGCATTTTGAGTATGTACGTAATATTTTCGCTGAAATAGAAATCTATAATATATGTAGTTTCAATGTGTTTGTCTAATTTTACCTTAAATGCGAAACTTATTAAAAAAAAGTGCATTATATTTTGTCCCTCATTTTTTACCTCAGTCTCCTGCTACATCAAAACACGTTAAAATCAGTTTGAGTTACCACGTCTAGCGCGTTGCTGTTCGGTCTGAGTGAAAGATCGAAGTGAAGTTAGCATATAAATGATCGCGTTTGTCTCGGTTCGCGGTTGGCTTAGTCGCTACGGCGAGTTGTGTAAGTTAAGTTGTGCTACGGCCAGTCAGCTTAACAGTATCCTGGCACGTATTTATTTAAAATCCATTGTTTTCTATACACTTTTTTTGCATTCATAGTTCGTAAATTCGTTGCATTAGAGTACAGAACTGCACGATTTCAATATTAAATGTTGCATTGACGTAGTTATTGGCTAAAAACTTACAATAATCTCAGTATCCTGTCCTCAGTCTCCTGGGCCCATATATTGTTTAAATGGTCATTAATTTGGTATATTTTATTTTTTGAGTGACCCGTTTGAGATCAGTAAAAGAACGACCTCCGCTAGGCGTTAAGCTACTTTTCTGACCTTAGATGCTAAAAAAATGGTGTGCCGCAAATTACTTCATTTTCGTCCCTCCTGGGTAGAACCACCCATTTATCATATCTTTCTATTAAATACATTTTTATTTTCTTTCCTCCAGATGCACAAAAAAATACTAGACGAAATAACAATAAATTCTTGGCTCCCTATTGTCCTTCATCACCTCGAGTATGAAACTGTCTCCGTTTTTTTCCGCTTGGCGGCGCTTTATCTAATTACCCGGCCCGCTAACTCCATCGGGGTCGCTTTGGGAACGCGACCACCCGGGGATTTTCGACGCTGCCTTATTGTGTATATTTAATTGCTATGAGAATATATTAATGTTGATTTTCGCGTGTTTAAAACGTTAGACTAGACATTCAGATGCTAAGAAATTTGCGTGGTTTACTCACATAGCAATAGCATAGGTTTTATCCGTAAGAAACATGGAATTATTCTTTACTAGCTTATGCCCGCGACTACGTGTGGAACTTGGAAGTATGGAAGCAACCTCGTACAACACGATAGATATCCACCTAATCACCTTAATTAATAAAAGGGATTATTAAAAGCGCCTAAGCAAATGTAAGAGCAATTGTGCTTTTGGTCTAATCATTACATTTCCTACAGGGTCATAAATGTCATCATGAATTACTCACTCACTTTTCAATCTTTTTAGGGATAATTTCCAGGATGAAAACTATCCTATGTCCTTCCTCGGATCTTAAACTATCTCCATGCCAAATTTCATCAAAATCGATTCAGCGGTTTAAGCGTAAAGAGGTAACAGACAGACAGACACACTTTTGCATTTATAATATTAGTATGGATTCTATGAACATATATATGGTTTACGACACATTACAAACAAGAAATATCTGTGCATTGAAGACACTTTATGAAATTAAAATACTATATTTTTTTTTTGTCATACTGTCTAAAAAATACTAACGCAACATTGTATTATCGCTGTGAATGAATACCAATATCAAAATATAATTTTCCATTTTGTGGTAGTAGCTAACATTCAGTATGTGACAAAAAAGGGTTTAGCAGGCTAAGGAAGGTCGTGTGGCCCCTGTCAGGAATATTCGAATTGGTAAATGTCAATTGTTGGTGGCCTCATAACTAGTAATCACTCCAACTTTTAGCCCTCTATCTTGAACTGTCACAGAGATAATGTCAAAATGTATTTTTATCCCATTTTTTTTCAAACTCATGTATCTTCTAATCCAAACCAGCTAGAGCATTGATACAAAATCACAGCTATGTAAGTTTAGTGGGAGTATACCCTATAATTTTATTAATATTTTATACGTGAGCAATAAAAGAAATAAATGTCAATTTATTTTTTGACAGCTCTTATCAACAAGTTTTTTTGAAAGTACAACTATAAAAAAAATCATATGTATTGCTTCTAGTATTAGCTACTAGCATACGCAAAATCAATTAATTATATTTGGTGGAACATACTCAAAAAAAATAACGAAGTAGTCAAGTCTTTTGAAAATTCGTTTTAAGATTTTGTTTGTTGCTTAGCAACTAAGGGTGTATTATCTTGAACGTATAGCTGTCATGTATATAATATATATATGTCATGTATCATGGGAATATGATAAAAATTCAAAAGAAAAGACTCCTTATATTACTTGAATACTTTCGTTATTTTTTTTGAGTATGTTCCACCATATATAATTAATTGATTTTGCGTATGCTAGTAGCTAATACTAGAAGCAATACATATGATTTTTTTTATAGTTGTACTTTAAAAAAAACTTGTTGATAAGAGCTGTCAAAAAATAAATTGACATTTATTTCTTTTATTGCTCACGTATAAAATATTAATAAAATTATAGGGTATACTCCCACTAAACTTACATAGCTGTGATTTTGTATCAATGCTCTAGCTGGTTTGGATTAGAAGATACATGAGTTTGAAAAAAATGGGATAAAAATACATTTTTGACATTATCTCTGTGACAGTTCAAGATAGAGGGCTAAAAGTTGGAGTGATTACTAGTTATGAGGCCACCAACAATTGACATTTACCAATTCGAATATTCCTGACAGGGGCCACACGTTCTTCCTTAGCCTGCTAAACCCTTTATATCTATGACTGGTAATTATACGTGTAATAAGGCATTTCCAAGCGGAATTCCTCGGTCCTTTCCAGGTATTCGGCGTTGTAAAGAACGTTGGCGTTTTTATTTAACATTTGTTGTTTTTATTTAACCTACATATATAAAACTAAAAGTTGTCCTCAATTACGTTCACTTGGGAAGAAATATGAATACCCCCTCTTTTTTACCATGTAAATAACTCAACAACCCGCAAAAATCCGTCTTTATGTCCCCATGATAGCATCTAACATATCGTATCATGAGGTCATAAAGACATACATAATTACAACAAATAAAAAATAAGAAACAAATTCAGCGATTTCAACGCCGCCTTATATTATATTTATTTTTTACATTTATACAAAAATGAAGCAAAAATTAAGTCGTAATTCAGAATATAACGAATAATTATGTTTGGATAAAACATTTGAATGTTGCGTCTTGTAAATCAAAATAGATTTTTACTTAGTTTGATTTAAGATAGAAGTAACTTTAAACCCAAAAAAATATTTAAAAGCTAAGATGTAGCAAAGCCAAAGGTAGAAGTGCGATAGAATTGTCTGTCCGGGTTGATGACAGAGTTAAGTAAACAAACAAAATTTTCTGATAAAAATATCCAACATAAGCAAAAACGTAAGCAGAATTACTTCCAAATGTCAACACCCCAACCTCCTCTAAATATATTCATAGGAACAAAATATTCAGAGATATAAAATTTAAATGCACTGTACGATCACACGAGGAATTAGACTAGTGCTATAAATCGTGCCTTACTACCCGCGCCTCCCCTAACGCGTTTATTGTCTACGGTGTAAAATAATTAAATTTCCATAACGTGTCTCCCCGCTCTCCCCGCTATAGGTGTTATAGGAAATGTTTCATGACTCACTGAATCATTAATCACGTGAATTTGGAAGGCCGTATGGGGGAGTGGTTGTTATGTATAATTGAGATATGTGTACCTGACTTCAGGCAGAACTCATGAAGTGAAATAGATACGAGCGTCATGCAAAATTCAAGATTATCTCATCATCATCATCATCACCAGCATCATGGTTGGCCTCAATCTGACGTTTGTCGTTGTCATCTATCCGAAACCTTAATACTAAAATTGTACTTTTCCACCGATATCTTGATAACATTTTTATATCTACTTATTAAAATTAATACGTTTACCTACTCTATTTTGATAGGCATGCAATTTTAAATGGCTAGAAATATTGCTAAAGTTCAATAACATGAGCTTATCGGGTCTCGTTTCCTACAATTATTGATTTTGCCAAAAAATCATTTCTTAGGAAGAATTCTTCTTTGCAACCGTAAACTATTTGAGATTATTTGTATCAATGGTCTATTTAAGATTGTTATAAAACAAACATTACCAAAGCTATTCAGTAGGATAATATTAGCAAGAATTATGAAAAATATACTACAGAGGAATAAAAATTCTGCGAAACGATTTTTTCGGGGAAATGAGCATTTGACGAAATAAGTTGTTAGGAGTTAAGTCGCAGGCGGGGTGCTTGCCGGTAGAAATGCACCTTAAAGCTGCAATTCCGTGCATCGCGGCCGATAACCGCCGCGTGCGATCGATCGCATGCGACTGACGCCCGCGGCTTGCGATGTGTGAAAATGTATGGCACCGTTTGTAAAGTCTGCGACAGATGCGTGCGACTGCAGATGAGTGTCTCAACATCGTTCTATCGTAAGCCCCATGCGTACGTCGCACATTTTGAAATCGGCACCATACATTTTCATACACTGAATTGTCGCAACAGCACGCGGCTTCAATAGGCCGCGATACAAGGAATTGCGGCTTTAGCCTGTGCCAGTGTCGAGGTTAAAAATACTTAAAATATTGAATATTACATAATAAAGACAATATTAACCAATCTACTCAAAAATAATATCTAGTCAAATGTAAAGGATTACAAAAGGCAGTTCTGCACTTGAATCCTAAATAAAGGGTGAATGTGGCAATTGCTAATATTTGGGAGCAGTTTAAGAACTCTTTGTTCATGGCGTTGATTGGGCCTCGCGATTTAGGCCCGGTGGAACAATTGATGCTCAACTTGACAAGTTAAATAGAGATTTAGTTGTACTAAAAGGTCTAAACGAACGTCACCTTCCATTTCCACTTTACTCGAGATATGCCCATTGAAAAACTACATAAATAGCAAAACAAAATAATCTAAATCACCCATTCATTTTGCAGGTTACCACGATATTTTCTCATGGGATATGATCGGACCTATAATTATTTGTAAAGATTAGTAACATAATACAAGGCGCGTGTCGTGGCGGTCGGTCCCGAGTCAGCTGAGCGAAAACCACGCAATTAAAATATATACCCAATTTAGGATTAAGGAAAAACCGATATTAAATGTCTCTTCTAAAATAAAATGAAAACTTTGTATATTAATAAGTAAATAATAATAAATATCGGACAGCAACCACAAATAGGAAAGTGAAATTTTATAGACAAAAATATCGAATCTTTACCATAATATTTTTTCTGTCACACATTTAAATAAAATAAAAAACATTAATTATTAATATATGCGAAATATATATATATTTTTTGTAACATACATATTATAATTTAATAATGACTTACATAATTCCACAATGACTCTCTCGTAAATCATGAAAAAAAAATTGGGCAAGTGCGAGTCCGACTCGCGCATGAAGGGTACCGTACCATAATCTATAACAAGTTTGTTGTATGGGAGCCCCCTTAAATATTTATTTTATTTTATTTTTACTATTTATTGTTATAGCGGCAATAGAAATACATCATCTGTGAAAATTTCAACTGTCTAGCTATCACCGTTCTTGAGATACAGCCTGGTGACAGACGGACGGACGGACGGACGGACGGACGGACAGCGAAGTCTTAGTAATAGGGTCCCGCTTTTACCCTTTGGGTACGGAACCCTAAAAAGAAATTTGGCGCTATTACATACATATATATGTTCATGAAGTAGACGTGTACTTTATACTTTACGAAAAACATATTTGCATAGTGAAGTATTTGAGTATTTATTATTCATTGGTGATATTTATTTTAAATAAAAAATTCAACTGCAAGATAATGATGATTTCGTCTTAATTCATGCACACTATTTGCGAATAATCTTGAGATATTAAACGATTACGACAAAGCCGCCAGCATACTGGGAATCAGCCGCAGGCGAACCTTTTAGAAGGGGTATTTTTTATTATATAATTATTTTAGATTTACACTCACCTTTTTTTATAATTTTACGTATGAACCAAATGTTATTAGTTTCCATAATAAAGAGGTGGCATTAACATACATTTTATTATTTTACCTAACCGTTGTTTTACCCACGGAATAGAAAAAACAGTGGAAGTGGCATACGCCTCGGTCTCTAAGTGATCGGTTGTAGCCAAAAAACACACATTGAAATAGTTAACTACAAAGAAATCTTGAACGTGATTCGCTGTAGTATTCCATTACGAATTAGATTATAAACCACTGTCGAGAAATGTATTTTGAACCTCATGTCTCAGTAATACTGTATAAATTACATGGCGTATGTTTGTTACTTTCGACGTAAATATACAAATTCAAAAGTTACAAAGGTAGTTCTGCCACCTAGCGGCGAGTAGTCGACCCATGAAGCATCAACAAACGATAATAATTTGGCTACTTGACTCTAGGTGGCAGCACTTTTCTCTACACTAACAAGTGATGTGCGTATTGCGTAGCTCAGAATATCGATAAAACTTACGAGGGGTGTTCAATAAATTCTCGGTATGGACATCTTTTAAAATTAGCCAAGGAAGTTCTGCTTATGCACGACGACGCCCCTGTGCATACTGTTCATATTGTCAAGGCTGCTGCTCTTGAATCTGGGTTCGAAACTACTACACACGCACCGTATAGTCCAAACTTGTCCCCGAGTGACTTCTTTTTGTTCACCAATCTCAAAAAGTATCTACGAGGTCATTGATTTTCTGACGATGAAACTTTGAAGGCAGCAGTGGAGAGGCATTTTGACACCAAATATAAAAAATATTTTTATGATGGGTTAAAAAATCCAATTGACCGAGGGGGGGAAATACATTAAAAAATAAAAATAAAACGCCTATCGTATTCTTTTGTTTTCATTCTAATACCGAGAATTTATTGAAAGCCCCTCGTACACTGTCAACGTTATAAATAATATTATGTTTTATTATTTCATAATTGTACTAAAATGAGATTGAAAATAAGTATGACGTTATGCATTTCATCGTATGGCCTAATAATACCTGTAATTGACTTATTTCCCAGCGCATCATATCATAATATTTATAAGATTTTACTTCTTTACTAATGAATGTCAATTTAGTCGGTAAGTGGGAGGAACTGATCGACATAAATGATTGAAATTCCTTATCGGGGTGTCTATAGAAATCCGTTATAAAAGGACAGTTTTAAAGTAACCCCGATATCAGTATTAAGTTGGTCACCGACTTAATATTTTTTTCCTAAGAGATATATTAATAACATTTTTTTGTTGATGCAACCGATAGAGGACCTAAAACCGATATTGGAATTTCTATCCTTATTTTTTTGGAAAAAAGTTCAGCAAGATACAGACGTTTTAATTTTGCAATTGACCGAAATACCCCAGCCACGGTATGGTTTCAAAATCGTTTGCAAGATTTGACAAACATACAAAAATATGTATCGTAATTTAAATACAGCCTTGTTTATTAATAACCTTCGTTATGATTTTTAAAGTTGATGTTTACGAAACAAAAAATAAACTCTAATAATACAGGAAAAAAATATCGATAATTTTATCGATAACTTCTCTCACTATTCTTGCGGGGTCAATGGACGAACGAGTAGCGAATGTTCTGGAAGGGTACGATTTAGTGACGTTGGATGAAAACGACCTTATTGCATTCATATTAAGTTCATTTTTGTATCAAATTATTTCACGTTTTTAAAATAACAAGAAATATATTAAAATCTAATTAAATACAACTTGCCGATGATACGAAATGCCACCAAGGGTGATACTTTTGGTACGGCTCTGGTTTTTGTATTCCAAAATGGAGCAATACGGCATGTTTACAATTGTTTAGTTTTTTTTTCGATGTGATCGACACAACTGTTTCTCTAAAGTCACTGCGCTTAACTGAACCAGGTTGCGAGCAACGGCTCTTAACGTTGGCACGCGCGCCACGCCCCCATAACACTTCTACTGTTTTTTCTGTTCTGTGGTTTTACCGGCCCTATATATTTTAATTAACTTGTATTTAAGAAGCCCTATCGGCAAACTTAGCGCCTTAATTGGCTCGAATTCGCTTCTAATGTGTATTTTAATGCTTTCATTCCCTGATTAACTCCTCAGAGCAAATGAGAATATATTTACACAATATTCTGATAACTGAGAAATTGTTTAAATATAGGAACCACTTTCAACAATAAATTATGTATACAGGTGACTTTAAATTGGTAATACAGAACAAGTTTGATTGTGGCTCAGTTAATGATAAATAATATATTAAGTACCTACATTAAGTCAATTCTTAAAATTAGTTACCTATCTTTAACTTTCGTTAGTTTTCTAACAAAACAAATAATTAAAGTCCCAATGTGTAATTACCAAATGGTTACCGCAAATTCAGTGGCTAATTGTCATATCCCTGTCACCCCCACCTCTTTATTTAAGTTAGTTACGTCAATCGATGTTTACAAGATATTAACTGTTATAATGCCTGAGTACGTACTTCGCGATAAAATAACATTATCCATACATTGAATGTGTTCGATCTCACAAAAAACATTAGTTTCTTTGGCAAGTGACAATTAGTTATCAAAACACGTTTAATTCAGATGATAAATAAAAAGGAAAGTGTCTATTTGAAGAACATCTGTTTTAAACGTTTGTTTAAAACAGATGTTCTTTGTTTTAAATCATCGTGGTAAGGTAACCGTATGAAGCCTAAAACAATGGGATGATTTAAAACTAACAGATAAGATGCTTTTGATTATCTTAAACGCCTGAGACATGAACAGGGGTTTACATTAGGGACGATGTGTGCAAAGCACTAATTTTGTATTACCAATTTGAAATCAGCCTTTTTTTTTTTTCAGGCTGACCGGCGATTGACCTCAGTATCACCTGATGGAAAGTGACTACGGGGTCGAGGATGTAGCTCGCCGGTTCAGTAATAGCCTATTCACTCTTACCTTGAAGATACCTAAATTATTTTTTTTTGGAAATACACACGATGGGAGCGAGTTCCATTCCTTAGCGGTTCGCATTAGAAATGATGAAGCAAATCGCTTCGTGCGAATGAGTGGTAAACTGACAACATAAGGGTGAAATCGCTCCCCTCGCCTGGTTGTCCGATGTTGAAACGGGGATGGTGGAATTAAAGGAGCCTGTATATTATAAATTGAAAAAGTTGAATAAATTTTAAAAGTTTTGGTAGAAATAAATAGTCAAACTCATTGCGTAGTAGTTGTTTATATTGTGCACTGAGTTTGTCATTGCTCTTTTTAGGTGAGATTAGATATAAAATCTCATAAAATCCAATATACCGAATACCTTCATAACAATCCCATAATAGTAACACGCAAATGCCATTCAAACCCAATTTACCATTTTCAAATAAAAATTTCCACAGTTCATCTTCATCCACCAAGTAGCTTAAAGGCAAAGACAGTTCCTTACTTTCCAACCCTCCAATCTTAATTTTCTACGAACTCAAAAAGGATTTTACGGCTCGTGTATAAGGTTTAGTTTTGAAAATTACAGGACAGAGTTACGAGCTTGCTGAAGGGTTTCCCTCGGCGCCCAGAGGCGCTTTGACTCCGAGGTGACAATATTATTCCCGCCAAAATTGGGGACTGGCATTTATTAGAGTGAAACCAGCAACAAAGGGATGATATTGAATTGTAAGGAAAGGAGCAGGGATGGCGGAATGCTGGGAAATGGATAAGGCTTTTTCAAAGGTTATAATTATTTACATACTCGAAACAGATTATCCGTTTAAATTGTTTTATTTAAATTGTATAATTTAAATGTCTCTCAGAAATCATATTTTTTTTTATTGATATTCCATTATATTACGTTTATGAGGAAGACGCGTACTTAATATTTTATGAAAAACACAACGGTGACGGTGACGGTCCTGATTCTTTATATTTTATTTCAAAACACATTTTTTTTTAATGTGCAATAGAAATTTAATTTAATGTCATAATTTAATTTTAATTGCGTGTTGATCTTTTTAGTAATGAAAAAATCCTGGTTCTTAAGTAAAATTTTATCAAAATTGATACCTTAATGTCTATACATTTACCTAATTCATATTTCATTTGCGGCACTAGATAGAGCACATTTTAAAACTGCATAATGTGAATCTCTCTTCCATAGAACTGCTAGGCCAAGTATTATACACCAAATTAGGGCTCATTTCATCTGTTGTTATCATTGATTGATGACCGTGATTTAAATAAATACATTAAATCAAAAATGAATAAATATTAAGCAAGCAAAACAAGTTTTAAATAAATAAATAAAACAGGTATTAATTAACCCTTTGATTTTTACATTACATTAACACATTAATAATTACTTTTCGTACATAAATTGAAATTAATTTTCATATCATAATTAATTTTAATTGAATATGGATTTATTATTAAATTTCAAATGATACTTTATAAATTAAAAAGTAAATCTAAATATTCATAACTAAATAATTACTTGATCTACAAGAGTAACCCAATGCTGAAGAAACAGCCTCAGTAAAGCCCGCTCAGCTCAGTAGTTACAGTCCGAAAAAAAGATTAGTAGAAAAGTCCCTTTATAATCAATCTAAGAAAACGGTGAAGACACTACGGTATTACCACATTTAAATTTCTACTTTTTTTGTCAGACTGTACAGAATATGTTATACCCTTATCATGAGTTTACAGTGACAGTACTCGCTAGTGACTCTGTAATCGATTTGTAGGGACAATTGTACTTCTACATAGTAACCGCTAGGGGCACTGTGCTATTCTCCCTACAAGTCGTTTACGCTGTCGCTAGCAAGTACGGTCACGTCAACTCATGGTAAAGGTACTGCTGCCGGCAAACTTTTAGAGCATCCTTGTCTGCGCAGTAGCCGATTTACGTACAAATGTACGTGCGCAGATCCGCTATTTTTGTTCTAAAAGTTTGCCGGCAACTGTACTGTTAACTGTGGACCTCGCAAATCTGTTTTGAGATGGCTAAAATACGTAATTTGTTACGTTTCCGACCCCTGTATGCCATTATGAAAACTTCGAAAAACTGAATTGACAAAAGAAATCTTTCCCTAAAAATTCATATCATAATCTTCATATGCCTAAATTATATGTAGAGATCATCCCATTTTATCTAGGGAAATGGTTCGCGGAAATCGAAGAAAATATTAAATAATTACCTAGATCCAAATTCCAAACGTAATGAACGTTTTTAATTTCAATATGTAATTATAACTTAATAATAGACATAAAAGAAGTTTGTTTACTCATACTAATTTATTATTAATTAATTTGCAATTGTAAATGTCACATATTAAATTAATTTACAATTTAAATTTAATACCTAAGTTTTCATGCTCCGTAAACAGTTGCGTTATATAAATTACGTTCATTCGAGTTCATAAATATGTATGTATAAGCAAAAAAATCAAAAATATATGAACTCGCCTCTATTATTAATGGCGTAGAGATGTGTTCAGATATTTTTGATCACATTTTTGATAATAAATTTAAGAAAATGGAACTCAAGGTACGCAGTTCTTTTTTCTTGTTTATAATAGTCTAACTATATAAAAGCAAGATGATACATAAGAATCCAAAATTTTAATTTTTATATAATTTTTGCGTACTAATTCGAGTTTACAAACTTTTAATCCCACTTACACAAGTTGCATCATAAATGTCACCTCAAAAGTGACAAGTTGCTCGGCGTGACAGATCAGGGCACGCCAGAGGGCGGGCGGTAGGTGACACGCACAAAGAACTTCCAAATTCTTTCATTGTAGATTAAATTCTTTGCTTCCCGCGCGGCCGCGGAATTCTATACGGCTGAAGCGAGGCGATAGCGAAGCTTTGTCTGAAAATTTATTCTTTTATATATATTCTTTCCAAATTAAGCAACGCTTGTACTACGGGTACTAGACGACGATATACATAATATATAAATACAATAAATATTTGAGTTCATCATACATTTGGCCTGGCCGGGATTCGATCCCAGGACCCAGCTCAGTAGGCAGCCGCCGCACTACTAACTCTGCCAACCGCGTCATCAAATTAGGTATTAATTTCTTAATAGAAACCTAGACGAATCTGACTTTTGTGTTACTTAAAGTTTCCTCAAAATAGTGATCCAGATTAAAAATTATTTTCACGTATTAATTAATTTGCAATTGTAAATGTCACATATTAAATTAATTTACAATTTAAATTTAATACCTAAGTTTTCATGCTCCGTAAACAGTTGCGTTATATAAATTACGTTCATTCGAGTTCATTAATATGTATGTATAAGCAAAAAAATCAAAAATATATGAACTCGCCTCTATTAATAATGGCGTAGAGATGTGTTCAGATATTTTTGATCACATTTTTGATAATAAATTTAAGAAAATGGAACTCAAGGTACGCAGTTCTTTTTTCTTGTTTATAATAGTCTAACTATATAAAAGCAAGATGATACATAAGAATCCAAAATTTTAATTTTTATATAATTTTTGCGTACTAATTCGAGTTTAAAAACTTTTAATCCCACTTACACAAGTTGCGTCATAAATGTCACCTCAAAAGTGACAAGTCGCTCGGCGTGACAGATCAGGGCACGCCAGAGGGCGGGCGGTAGGTGACACGCACAAAGAACTTCCAACTTCTTTCATTGTAGATTAAATTCTTTGCTTCCCGCGCGGCCGCAGAACTCTATACGGCTGAAGCGAGGCGATAGCGAAGCTTTGTCTGAAAATTTATTCTGCTTCTGTACATTGTTAGACATTTAAATAAAACGATTATAAAATATTAAACGGATTATATCGCATTTAAATTATTTAGGTTCCAGTTACCGCTGTCAAAGGTTGACTGAGAAAAACACAATTTTTCTCTGTCAAAGTTACATTGTATAAACATTTTTTTGCTATAATTTTATTATAAAACTGCTTTATCACACCATTCAGAGCATTGTTACTTACGTGAAAATGATTTTTAATCTGTCACTATTTTGAGGAAACTTTAACCTTTAACTAACACAAAAGTCAGATTCGTCTAGGACTCTATTAATAAATTAATACCTAATTTGATGACGCGGTTGGGAGGGTTAGTAGTTCGGCTGCCTACTGAGCTGTGGTGGTCCTAGGTTCGAATCCTGGCAAGGCCAAATGTGTGATCAACGCGAATATTCGTTCGGGACATGGATGTTATGCATTTATATATTATGTATATCGTCGTCTAGTAATCCATACAAGAATTCCTTAGTTTGGGGCTAGGTCGATTTGTGTAAGTTTTTTTTTTTTTTTATATTCACTGGCTTCGTTAGACAACATAGTATCGCCTGCACTGTCCATAATCCTGCTTAATATTCGATCCTGCGGCATCGTAATCTCTGGCCGGATTTAATACATATTTCATTGGAATATTTCACGAAGAATACTTCGTTGTTTGTTAAACACCGCTTTATTATCGCCTTTTGACTGAGTGTTAATTCGCCATTTTGAAATTTCGTCGAGTGGATAAAGTAGCCTTTTTTATTTATATTCATTATCATTAGCATAGGTAGAATTACTTTTATGATCAGTTATAATTTATGATTTTAGTAATTTGAGATAATGACCTTTATCTTTATGATTTTGAAATTGAATTTCTTAATAAATTGATGAAATAATTTCTCTCATTGAAAAAATTGTGCCCATCGCTAACGTACACATAATAAAAACAAGAATTATTATATTGTACATATACAAAATAAGTCGAATTTAAGCCTTTATACACTCATGTTTAAAAATAAAAGGAAGGTTTTTTTTACATACTAATTTAGATTTGGTTCCGTTTTAGCTGCTACCGCATCGACAGCTTGCTTGTAAACAAAACAGGGTTATGTCGCCCGTGGGCATTAAATTAGGCACCCGCCGGGCTACAGAGCATGTATACAGCGGAAACACTTTCAGTTACTTAAACA
The DNA here is from genome assembly GCA_932273695.1 of Apotomis betuletana. Classification (NCBI taxonomy): domain Eukaryota; kingdom Metazoa; phylum Arthropoda; class Insecta; order Lepidoptera; family Tortricidae; genus Apotomis; species Apotomis betuletana. The sequence goes on along the minus strand of OW026303.1, from coordinate 25,397,335 downwards.
CTTCTGCATTCGAAAATAAACTTAAAATATCCCAATAGTTAATTCAACCTAATAATAATAAATAAATAAACATCAGACAACCTCACACTAAATCGACCTAGACGATAACGAACTAGGCGATGATACACATATATTAAGTGGATGGGCTTCCCTGGGACGCTCCACATCTTCGGTGCTGCCTACGCGGAAAAGAACTAGACGATGATACACATACTTATGTAGATATATAATTAAATACAGATAAAATTCATGACCCAGGTACAAATATTCGAGTTCATCACGTCACACCTAACATCTAGGTCTAACAACTTTTTTTTGCTCGTTTCCATAGTTGGATCCCCTGGGTCACTCTTTATTTAAAACTATTTCTGTGGTTATTTACCAATAACTTTCTAATTGCAACAGTTATATGCCCATTCTGTCTTCTGGCAATAATTATAGAAATAGAACAGTAACAACTTACAAACTAACAGCTTACACATATTATTATTTATTTGCAACTTATCAAGAACTTTTCACGAACTGTACATAAAAAGCGGAAGTACCTAACTACTTTAAACTAAAACGAATTACTATACTAAATAGTTATTCTCATTTAAGGACCTGTGACATTGTGGCTTTAAACGTATAAAACGTCATTGAAAATATGTCGCATTTATGGCAAATACTATTAAATGTGTGACACATGTGCACAATTGGGTTATTCGCCGAGACATTATTATTTGTTACAACATTGGCAATCGAGGACGACGGACAGGTCTCGTACAACATTTCAGTTTGAATTCATGAATGATATTTGCATCTACAAAAGAGTTTACAATTTTGAATAGGATGCTGATATCTGAACCTTTTCTCCTATGTTCTAAGGTACTTATTTAGTTTTGTTTTATAACAATCCCAAAGATTTCACGGTATCAGAAAAAAACGATAAAACGATTGTCGATGAAACAAGGGCAACTTAACATTGTAAAGAAATATTTAAATTTTGAGTGTGTGTGTAAGCTGTGCCCGCGTTAGGGTCCGTAACGCACGCAACGCAACATTGAGCGGAATTTGCGAGCGGCCCGGTTGTAAATGTGTCTAGCCAGGTGCCGTCAGATCCCTGGTCAAAGCTTGGAGTTGGTCTTGTCACAGATCCAATCGAATGCTTCTTAAAACAGCTTCGAAAAATATTTTCTCAAACTTGCAATGAAATTATCGTCATAATCACATTTTTGGCGGAATATCTCGAGAGGACTGTAAAAGAATTTGATACAAAATGGAAGGCATAGACCAGGAAGTATTTTTTAGGGTTTCGTACCCAAAGGATAAAAACGGGATCCTATTACTGAGACTTCGCTGTCCGTCTGTCCGTCCGTCTGTCACCAGGCTGTATCTCAAGAACGGTGATAGTTAGACAGTTGACATTTTCACAGATAATTTTATTAAAACTTTCGTGAGACATATTTAATTATTGTATTAAGTGGTTTACACTCGCGCGCTCAGAGCGGAACGTCGATCAAAGTATCAGCAGTGACGAGTTTGCCGCGGCGGTGTACGGGCAGCCGTCCCTGATGAAGAGCTCCATACGAGTTCGAAACATGTCGGGCCGTTCCTGATAATTTCACGTGAGTGTAAACCGCTTAATACAATAATTTTCAGAGATGATGTATTTCTATTGCCTCTATAACAACAAATACTAAAAATAAAATAAAATTAATATTTATGGGGGGCTCCCATACAACAAACTTGTTATAGATTATGGTACGGATCCCTTCATGCGTGAGTCGGACTCGCACTTGCCCAATTTTTATTTTAAACATGGCGTCTATCGTCTGAATTATATATATTTTTGAGTGGTAGGTATATTTTTTATTTCATTGCATATGTTTGACAAAAGCACTATACATGCCTTAGCCGTGAAAAGGGCTTGCCGGTTTCGTATCACTATCCGGCCTCCCTACGGTCGGTTATACCTACTCACCCGGCAAGCCTTTCTTCACATTACGGCGTCTGCAGTAATGTACTATTAGTTCCAATTTGGGCAGGCATTGTTTTTTTTTGCACTATCATAAAATACGTTAATAATTGCGATATTTTTCCATGTTTGCTGAAGTAAATTATTATTAGTATTTTCATCCAGTACGAAGGACCACTTATTGGGTCTTTTGATATGATTTAAAGTTCGAAACTGGGCGTGGGAGGCGTTGACGGAAGAGAGCGAGTATTGCTATATTAAAAACATATTAAATCTAGTATAAATCGAATATAATATACATGTTGCGAAAACAAGTCGCATCTCCACTCATTCATGACTCGAAAAAACATGGAATCACCATCATTTGCAAAATAATCACTTCGTTTTCTCCTGGGCAAACAATAAGCTATTGTATAACCCACGTACCTAAAAGTACCAATGCATTTTCACAGGCGTGAGTTTGACAGACGCTCTCCCCTGATTCCCTGTCATTTTAATGATCCACATTTTAAATCTGCAACAAATCCGACACAGCACCAAATCGGAATCCGACATCACCATTACCATCCACCCTTACACTATCACAAGGGCATACAACTCAATTCCGTACAACAACGTTTCATTGATAACTGTGTTGTAACTGACATGCAAAGTTGTTTTGCTGGTCAGATGGTCTTGTTTGTATTGATTTAGGTTTGCGATTCGTTTGGTCTGTCTGTTGTGATATTTGTGCCGTACACGAGCGGCAGGGAGGCAGTAAGCTGCATTGGACACCAATGGATTTATCGTTTGAGGTCCAGACAAGGAAAGCTGCTTTGTCTTTAGAGACAACAAACGGACGGCAGCCTCGGACTACACTGAACCGTAAAGAAATTTTATTTCTCGTATTATTGTTATCTTATTTGTATTGACGGGCTTAGAAGCTGATATATAGGCGAAGGTGGATTTGGAAAGAATTTTTAAATTGCAAATAAACTATGTTAAACTAAACAAACAATTTAAAAATAATAGATTGCGCATTGGGTGTGTCAGATAAACTTGACCACTAATTTTTTTCATTTGTGGGAGCTGGCAGCACAGAAATGGAATAAATATTTCAAAATAAGTACAGTCACTAGCAAAAGTAGCTAAGTATGAACACGCTTACAATGATCTGGACAACCCTTAATTTTCTAAATAATAATACATAAGCATATCATTTTGCACCTGGCATGCGTAGCTATTTCTGCTTCTGGGTACACTACAAAATTCCGACGTTTTATTTTTCCGAATCCATCACTATTCCGAATTTTCATAATTTCAAAAACCATGTTCTGGTGAAATATTTTGAGTTTTTGGGATGACATGTAACCCTAACCTAACCTAATTAAATTGTGTCACATACCACCCACAGCAAATACCATCGTTTGGCGCGGTAGCGCTTTCGCTATTATGAAAATTCGAAATTATGATGGATTCGGATAAATGAAACTTCGATATTTTGAAATATCTAAGTCTATTTATGCCTAAAAAAAATGTAATGTCCTTGAAAACTGTAAACTCTTAAGACGATTCTATAGGGCAACTTTTACAATACCATAATGCTTTTTGGTATTGGGTGGAAAAGTGTCTCGTCTTGGAGGAAATGACTCGGTTAAAACATTTATCGATGAAAAACTTGGTATCTAAAATGTCGTATGAACTGGCTCAAACCTCATCATCATACGATACATCGGGGTTTTCGGAGCACTAATGATTTAACACTGCGTCGTCATCAGTAGGCGTCAAACCATTCGTGATCCGAAAACCCCGATGTATGGTTATCATCTATCTTCTCGAGGGAGCGGAGCGGATTTTGCTGTGCCCAACAGGGTCCACAATTAAGAGGCCTTATTCCTTTTAAAATTTATTTTTTTCATATTATGACAAATATATTGATAATTTCAACCAACTTTTTGAAGTGAATAATACTTTTCCCCGAGTTCTAGGAAGTAACATAGTTATTTCACGCTTTCATTGCGTACAGTCGAAAATAAGTTAAAAAAACTAATTTTCCGCGTGAATTTTGTCAATTTCGAGTAGTTTTTGAAACAAAAATTATCAATGAAAAATTCAAACTGTAGGTTTCAAATATATACCAATAAATCCCAATAGCCCTGTTCTAGAAAGTAACATCAATAGTATGTTAAGAAACATGTTTGATCATAGAGAAAAATGTCTAAATAATCAGCATTTTAAAAGGAATAAGGCCTCTTTGTACAACTAGAACTTAAGTTTACCTATTATCCTGTAAACTAACATTGTGGAATGCATTAAACGATTGAGTATTGAGTACATAGTAACATTCACAACGTTACTGGGTTTGCCAGGTCGAAGTTTGCATCACGAAACCACTTAATTTCTCCGTTCCATGACGTCAATTTTAAATATATTAACATTTTATTTATTTTACGAGCGTTACGTATTAGAAACTATAATTGTCCTACAAAGTTTGAGGTGCCTTTTTTTATTATTCTTATCGAAAATGCTATCGATTCTGAGTAGGATGAACCTAAAACGGTCAAATTGTGGAAGAAACCAAAATCCAAGTTTTAAAAAAAACGCCGGAAAACCGTTTATACATATAAGGATTTAAGGAGACCAATAAACAGCGGTATTTGGTGTTTGTAAAAGTGGACCTATACATGTTTACGTTAAAATATAAAACGATAAGATGAGGAACGAATGAAACATACTTTTTTTTGTTACGTACGGGTTTGGATGCTTAATCGCAGAGTTGAGATAGAAGTTTCTCGACTAATTATTTTTAATATTCCCAAGACAGCAGTTGAACTTTAAACCCCACTCATTGTCCCAACACAGACCTTAGTTGGTATCAATAAAGACATCGTCCATTAGCAAAATGACTTCTTGAGCAACTTCTCGCGCCGCGCGGTGTTCATAATTTTGGCTAAGACTGTTCCGGTGGCGGCCTGAAAATGTATAATAAATAAATAAAATAAAAACACATGTATCCTTAACTAGCGACCCGCCGCGGCTTCGCACTGGTGTAATGCTATATTATGCATGTATTATGCCCATTAGGCTTAAAAAATGCAAGTACACTTTTAAGAAATACTACAAGAGTATTATATTTGCCCAACAAATGAAAGCGGCGAACTTACCGGTTACATAGGACAACGTCAGTTAAATACAAAATTGTACCCATAAACATTTTCTTATTTTTTAGTTTGGCAACGTATAATATTCAATTATATTATGTCGTTTAGTAGCATTTTAGGAAACCATTGTTACTTTGTATACTGCTTATATGTCTTTTATTATTTACATGTAAATTGTGGGTCGCAACATGCGTGGTTGTTGTAGGTGCGCATATACGATTAGATATGTTATATAATACTGGTTTGGGCTGAAAAACAGCGCTGAAGTGTCGCTAGACGACACGATCAGCATCATGCTGACGCCCTAACCGTTTGCCACACTTAGTTTCTAAGCTAACCTATGCATGGACTAGTTTATTTTTATTTTTTTTAATTTTTTATTGTTAGTGTTAGTAAGTACATGCTAAGTTTGTGCAAATAGTGGCAATAAATAAATTTTCTTTCTTTCTTTCTTTCATATAAACCATCCTCTTGAATCACTCTATCTGTAGAAAAAATACCGCATCAAAATCCGTTTGCGTCATTTTAAGGATCTGACGGACATACATAGGGACAGACAGACAGACAGACAGCAGGAAGCCACTTTGTTTTATACTATGTATGTAGTGTAGTAGATTATACAAATAGAAGATTAGATTATTATACATGCATAACATTGTATACCTAGCTACATTTTCATTTTCACTTTCAGGTGGCGGCTTGAGAATGTAAATCAACAAAAAAAAATTGCTTATGTTTTCGGTTTTCGGGAAAATATTCTGAGGGCAGTGCTATTACACGGTTTTTGGGAAGAAGAAGTAACTGAGGGCACTGTTTGACTCTTATAATTCTAATTGTGTCAGAGTAAGTTTTTGTTAATTCTATAAATAACCTGCATAACTGTACGGTCGTCACTGGGTTGTATACGTAATTTCAATCGAATTTGCTCGCATTTTACGATCCCTGATAACGTTACAAGTTACTTTCATTCCAAAATTGGTAAAAACTACAGAAGTACTGAATAGACATTTTCGTCATTATCATTCTGAGCTGACACGAGACATAAACTTGGACGCATTCTGCACCAGTCAATCGGACTTGTGAAAAGGGCTGCGAAGCTGTGGAACACATCTTCAGGCTAATAAAGTATACAGTAAATAAATTATTGTAATTCCGGCCCCACATAGAAATATAGGGGTAAAACTAACGATAAAGCAGTAGCAAACCAAGTTCCCTAAAATACTAAAATATTCGCAGATATATATATCAAAGAATTTATCATGAGGTAGAGTTTCGACAAACGATATGTACGTTCAAAAACTGAACAGAGCAGAGGAGGACACATTTAAATGTTCGAGCAAGGGGAAAAGGATATCGTGATCAACAGTTATTGAATGCGTTGGAAAAATCAATCAGAATAAGTACTTTGACCAGCTGATCCTCCATGCCCCTTGTGGCCTACTTGCAGAATAAAGTTCATTATTTCATTATTACGCGATAATTATGATCCGTTTAAATTAAAAATAAATAAATAAATAAATATTAAGGGACAATCATACACAAATCGACCTAGTCCCAAACTAAGCAAAGCTTGTACTATGGGTACTAGACGACGATATACATAATATATAAATACATATATAGATAACATCCATGACCCAAGAACAAATATTTGCACAAATATTTGCCCCGGCCGGGATTCGAACCCGGGACCGCCAACTCAGTAGGCAGGTGTCTACAAACCGAGCCAAACGCGTCGTCGCTTGTTGTTTTATTTAAATGGTAAAAGAAATATCATCCAGTAATCACAGTAATATTATAAAGGCGAAAGTTTGTGAGTATGTTTGTGTGTTTGTTTTTTAAGTACTTCTTCACGCTCAAATGGCTGGATCAATTTTGATACATTTTGGTATGAAGGTAGCTGACACTCTGGATTAACACATAGGCTACTTTTTATTCCGAAAAATGTAGTGTTCCCGTGGGATGAGCGGGTAATATCCGGCGCAGCTAGTTTAATATGAACAGTACCACCTGAAGCAGTTTGTCAGTGACGATAAATCATCACCTGACTAACCGCGCGACACAGTACTAGCGCGGCCATGGCAACCCATTAACAACGCCATTCTTTTCTCTTACCTTTTCATACGGCTAACATAAGCCTCGATATTATAATGCAAAACATTAATTAAACTTTTAACTTCAAATAGTTGGTTTACTTAATATCAACAATTATTCACAGTTAATATTGTGACAATTTGCAGTCCAGTTCGGGAGTAGCCCGTAGCAGCAGGAGCGGCGGGTCGTAAACACAATTGTTGCGACTTTAAATCAAACGGCGAGTCATTAGGGGCACGTGCGACTCTCGAGTTGGGACGCGGCCCCATAACACTCACGGATACGAATTACATTATCCATAAACAATCACACTAATAATATTATATACGTAAAGGCGAAAGTTTGTGAGTGTGTTTATGTGTATGTTTGCTGGACTAATTTTGATAAATTTTGGTATAAAGGTAGCTGACACCCTGGGTTAACACATAGGCTACTTTTCATCCCGAAAATAAATATTGTTCCGGTAGGATGAGCGGGTGACACCGCGCGGCGCAACTAATTTTTCATAAAAAATAAAAGACAAACAAGAAGGAGTCGTATGTCCGAAAACAAACAGAACGAGTTACTATGAAAAAACTCCGACCCCGCTAGTCAGGCAAGTGTATGCTGTGGGGCAAGTGTACGCAGTTGGTTAGTGTGCGCACACGAAAAAACATTTACACAAGAAATCACATAAAAACAAATTAAAAGCGGTAGACAACAGGCGGTCTTATCGCTAAAGAGCGATCTCTTCAAGACAACCTTTGGGTAGTGGAGTTGATGCTAAAAATCTAAAAATAGTAAGCGATGCAAAAGGCGAATGGGACACTTTGTAAGGTACAGATATCTAAAACATAAATTTATCTACCAAAAATTAGTTCGAATAGAGAACCTCCTCCTTTTTTTGAAGTCGGTTAAAAAGAAAAGTTTCTACATCATAAAACACTACATAACTTCCACACTATGCAATATGCATAGTAGACATAGCCTGTATTGTATAGATCCAAGATAGTGCAGGAATCCAAGATAGTTCTTAATTGTTACAGGCATGTTACAGGCATGTAACATTTAAGAACTATCTTGGATCCCTCATGAGCATAAAATACATTCAATCGGTAACAATCATAGAACGAATTGAGAGCCTCCTGTTTTAAAGTCGATCGAAAATATGAGAGAGAGGCTATTTCCTTAAATATTATACATCTATGATTAAGGCACACCCTTTATATTTACAGTATAACACTATTTAAATGATGTGTAAATAATTAATAATAATAATGCTTCTGTTTAAAATGCCTTGAGCCATTGAATCCGCTATTGGTACTAGATTAATTTGTGCAATAAAGTTTAAATCAAATATTAATAAAAAAAAACGAAAGGATTACCTATAGAAAAGATTTTTAAGCCGTAGGTCAATGGGAACGCGTTACAAAAATAATGAAAGTACAAGTGAACGGACACCCCATTGTTGTAATTATCCCGGGAAAGTTTGTTTGTTGTTAATTTATCGCCGCCGCCTGAAGCTGCGCAGGCTGACATACTATGACTCTAAAGGTATAAACTTGGCAGTTGGCTGTAAAATAAATGTTATCGCAGATCTAACCGGGCAGCGGATCGGCACCGCCTTTAGAGGAAGTCTTTACCACTGCTAATTTTTTCCATACACATCGCGAGGTTCCGTTCTCGTCTGTATCATCCTCCAAAAAAAAAATACGATTTTTTATGGAAAAGAAATGTTCCGTGTCGGACAGTTTTGATTTTTGCGCTTCTTATTATGAAATTTGGGTACAAGGCGTCTATTTTTCGCCAAAATTCCGCCGCAAACGGCGGCCTAGTACAAAAATTGTATAAACTTTTTCGCAAAAATCGAAGTCTTCTAAAAAAAAAGTTCTAGTAGGTACAGAAATTCTATAAACTTTTTCGCAAAAATCGAAGACTTCTAAAAAAAAATGATTGCTCTTTACATTCTTTCGTCGTTACTTATACATTATTACTAATTATATAGCCTGTCCTATCTCTAAGGTTAAATGAAGTCAACAACCGTAGACATGTAAATTTAAGGTCGTTTTTCACTTGAGCCAGTTTGACAGAATTTGACCTTAAAATTCCAGATAGACTATACATAAGTTCTCATTTAAACGAATCATGTAAAATTCTTATGAAAATAAATGGCTTTAAACTTCAAAGTGGATTTTGTATACATCAAAACATAACATTGATGAACTTTTTCATAAATTCGCACATTAATAGTATTTTTTCATAAATCATCCAAACCTTGTAGCAAACCACGCTCAATAATCAAAAATGAAAGCCAATTCAAAACGGGTAATACTAAAAATCAATAGAGTGGACAAACGCCATTAGGGAGGCACAATCAAAGGGTGCCAATTGTCACTAGTAACATTATTATGAATTTCCAATGCAAATAGTTGACCAAACGGCCTAGGGGCTTACAAAGAAGAGTAATGTGGACAAATGAAACTTCACGTGTATTAGAAATTATTATTTGCTCTCGTACAATCTCGCTTACTCAAGTTCTTCGGACACGTGTCGAGGTGGAATAGTGATTCCATTGAACGCCTAGTTGTTCAGGGCAAAGTGGAGAGCACCAAACCACGTGGTAGATCGCCCATGCGATGGACTGACCAAATAAAACCTGCTCTATTAATCGGACGAGATGGCGATAAATCGTTAGGCTGGCGACAGCAGCCCCCAACCCTCTGACATGAAGACCACAACCCTGACAAGAGTGAAACGAAGAAGATATTATAATTATAAAAGAAAATTGTACTGTGGATGGATTTAGATTCCTACTGCAGTGTTATATGTTGGAGTTACACTTACCTGGTGTAAATACAGTATATATGTCGTCGACGACATCGACCGTACTGTAGTATGTAGCTAATGTCTACATTTAGTATAGCATGCAGTATAACTGTAGCCTAATGCATATTGCTTGGATAAGCGTTAACCTTATTGTAAAAATGTATATAAGCTAATGTTTTAAGTAATTAAACGTTCACTACTATCTAGAGCTTGGCATATACTTTGTCTCCCATCAACGTCCCTTGTCGACAACTTCATTACATATATTACAGGAATGTAGGTATGAATACTTTTTTGGCCGCGCTTGGCTACTAAGTTTTTGTGTGAGATATGTAGCCGACGACATCTCGATGGGGCAGAGCTCAGGGCAGGGGGCCTAAGATGGTTGCGTTTATCACGTGATAAATAAGTGACAAAGCATCTGTCACTCACACTCGCATCTTGTAAAACGTGACGGATGCTTTGTCACTTTATTTATCGCGAGATAAAAGCAACCATAAAAGCCCCCAGTACAAACATGAGTTAACGTAGGGTATATAGTTAGTGAATGAATGAATGAATGAATTATTTATTTCATGTAACAAAGACACATAATTTATTAGTAGAACTTACAAGCTAAGGGGGTTAGTATTGATATATTAACTTATAACTAAAACAGAATAACACTGATAGGGGAGTGCAATCCCTCACAGTGCGACATGTAGGGGCAGTCAACCCTGTCCGCTATCATGCGTAGAATGCTATTGGGACTGCGGCGCACCCGGCGCACCAGGGATGCGGCGCGCGCGCGCAATGTAGTATAAAAGCAGTCCACGCGCGCCGCTGCGAACATCCCTGATGCGCTACAGAAACGAGGCAGTCCCACCAGCACCCGGAACGCATTATTATACTGGACCCGAAGGGCCCCAAAAGCCCGTTGCGTATACTGCGCCCACAGATTGCATGTATAGAGGGACGTGCAAAACGCCCTAAACAGAGTAATTTTCACCTCTTTTGAGCACCTTGCAAACCTGCGGGCGATCATATTTGCCCTGACCGATAGGGCCCTTCGTTCCCTTTCCATGTCTAAATCGTCTTTGAGGTCGGCCGCAATCACATGGCCTAAGTACTTGAAACGGTCCACTCTATCCAAAGGGGTACCATTGAGGCAAATGGTGGGAACTTCCCATGTTTTCTTGCGACCGCACTCAAACACCATGAACTGGCTCTTCGTAACATTATATTTGAGCCCATGGTCTGTTACATACGCTTCACATATTTTCAGCAGCTTACGCACCCCACACACCGACGCGCTCAGCAGCACCATGTCGTCCGCGTAACTTATATTGTTGACACAAACTCCATCCATATGACAGCCGACATGAGTTCTGCTGAGCTCCTCGATAAGTCCGTTGACATACAAGTTAAAGAGCGTAGGTGAAGTTAAACCCCCCTGTCTCACCCCACACTCCAACCTGTACTCATCAGAATGCGCGTCCACCCATCTAACACTGTTAACCTGGTTTCCATACCAGTATTTAAATATGCGAATGGTTTCCCGCGGTAAGCTGGTGTTTTCCAGCTTCTTCCACAATAGGTCATAGGAAACCAGGTCAAACGCCCTAGATAGGTCGAGGAAACAGGCTACCACCGGGGTTTTACTTTTGACATAATACCTTACAGTGTGCTTAAGACACAGTATCGCTGACTCTGTAGATAACTGTGGTCGGAAACCCATCTGGTTATCATGCAGTTTTACATGGCTCATTAACTGTGAATTAAGCACACTATCAAATATTTTCGCCATGATTGTGGCTAGCGAGATAGGTCTATAGTTGTTTCTATCTGCTAGGTCACCGGTCCTGTTTTTTACAATAGGTACAACGATTGTTCGCATTAAGTTATCTGGCAGGTATGAGTGCCTAATACACAGGGTATAAAACATTGCCAACACTCTCGATATATGGGGACCAGCATGCTGGAGGTGCTCAATAGAGAGACCATCGAAACCGGGCGATTTTCCTCCCGACATTGATGTAATAATCTTGAAAATTTCCTTGGCGGTAAGGATAGGCCCCACGCTCTCAATTTCGGTCTCACTATCAAACCCCCCCAACTTCGTTGGACCTAAAGCCGATTTAATTACGAAATGGTCTTTAAAGAGGTTGGCAATGCTTTTCGGGTCACTAACGCCATCTACGCTAGCCGGGTGGCCACCCAAAGGCTTCAATTTGTTTGTGGCCTTCCAAAAGGAACGGAAATCTTTTTTAGAGTGGTGAGAGGTAATAATGTCTTGCTTTATTTGATCTTCGTGATCTTGGCACCATTTTAAGCGTGATTTAAAAATCTTGCGACTTTCACGCATCTCATTAAAAATAATACCACTTTCCGGTCGTCCGACCATTATCCATTCGTGAAGCCTTTGTCTAGCCACCCCGTGAGCGGCACTGACATGTTTGTTCCAACCCACAATCCGTTTTTTAGCCCTCGGCATCCTGTCCCCCCGACCGACAGTCGCTGCACTCGTAAGGGCATCAACGATTTCATCATACAACCGGTCTAGCACTTTTTTATGACCCTCTTCCTGACAAAACCCATCTGCACAGGACACGCATTCCATCGGAAAATTAATTTGACGCAGTCTTTGATGACATTCGTCACGATAAATAACAATTTGGTCAGTCGTTCTTTCCCCCCAAATTACATTTTTACCAACGTGAGCCTGACTTGTAGTTCTAGGGACTATGACATTAAGGTCACATTCTAGAAAAATCGGAAAGTGATCCGACCACGTAACACAATTTTTATTTACAAAAACATTGCGAACGGAAGACACCGCAGACTCTGATAACACAAAATGATCCAACCATCTTCTACATAAATGTGCATCACTGACAAAAGTGTAGGTATCTGACGTAATCCCTAGCCTATCTACGTCCACACAACACCAGTTTTGTTCGTCGCAATAGTTTACCAACTCCCTATAAAAACGTTCGTGCGGGTGAGCATTAAAATCACCCATTAAATATACAGATTCTATCCCACATTCCTCAATTATCGCACTCACCGCTCCCAAGCAGTCCGTGAACTCGCCCAAATTGTCAGCGCAGTCCGTAGGCATGTAAACACTGACTATTAATAACGGTCGACTGTCACTTGTCATAATTTTGATCGCGCACAAACGAGCATTATCGCACTGAACCACTGACACATTTTGAAACGCCGATTTCCGAAATAAAAGCCCAGTTCCGCCAAACGGACGACTACGAAACGTTAGTGACTCCTAGAATTATTTTTCGTCGTATGATAATTTCGCCGAAAAATCATTCCGTAGAAAGCATCTTTCTTTGCAACTGTAAACTATTAGATTGTTATAAAAGAAACCTAACCTAATCAATAGGATGAAATCATTTACAAGAATTATGAGAACTGTATGACTAACTACAGAGGAAATAAAAATTCTGCAGAATTAATTCGACGCAATAAGTTTCTACGAGTCATAGGGCTCCCGTTAACGAGACCGTACTCGCTAGCAACTGCGTAAACGATTTATACGGAGAATAAGCGCTCCTAGCGGTTATTTTGTAGAACTACAATTCTCCATACAAATAGTTCACGCACTCGCTAGCAAGTACGGTGACGGTAAGGACTGACTGTCGCTTCTGTTTGCGCAATCTACATATATCAAAACAGAGGCACTCCGGGCCAGTTGTCCGGCAAAACTGTGTGCGCCCCCAATAACAGAAGTAAGCCATCAGAACTGTCAATATTTGACTCCAGTTGCTCTAACATGATAAGCGGAACTCTAACACGATGAGCTTGACAGTAATATAATAAGCTTTGTTTAACCGTGCAGGCCGATGGTCAAACTTGATTGTATTCAATTATGATAACAACGGTTTAAGCTACGTAAAAATATAAATATATAAATGATGATAACATAACCGTAATTATTACCGACTGACGAAATGGTAGATATTGACATGTGTAACCCTTAGTTAGCAAAAGTGGGCACAGTTAATCCAAAAGTTAACTTCGTTATTTGCATTCAGTCATCTTCCGCTTTTTAAAGCGTTATTTTTTTGTTGCGGATATTTTTTTAAAGTCGGATGTTGGTGATGATGAAGTTGGAACGTATACTGATTACGAAGATGATAATTTTTTTTTAATACCGGTACGATTCATAGGGAAATCGAGCTCCAAAACTGCAAGATATGGACACTGTATAGCGGCAAATGAAGTCACAGCTATCCGTCGACGGGAATTACCGTCTTATTTTTATTAAAGCAGTAACGTCTGCTAGCGTAAACCAAATGTTTAAGTATAAATGTACATTGAAGCAAAAAAAAAAAAAAAAATAGGGTTCGGACAGATTCGACCCTGCGTCTCCAACGGCTTTCCGGGCCAACACGGGCGTCCTACCTATTGAATCACTAAACATGATGAGAGAGCCATTGACATGCAAGTAAGTAGGTGGTGGCAAACATTACGTTAACCAAGTATCGTAAAATGGGGCCTCAGTGTTGCAATTAAAACAATAGTTAGTTTAACTATTAGTTTTCTTCCCGTCATTCTCACTGCATGCTAACTCATTTTGTAAGTTTTTCGTGTTTGGCTTGTAGTCGCGCGCCGCTAACGAAGACCGTGACGAGCTACGTTAAAAGGTCGTATCTCTGTATGAATTCGATAGTATGATACGGCTTTTTATTGCAGCACGGCAGTAAGAGTCGGCCATGACAGCGACGTGGTTGGAATGCTGGCTGAAAATATTCTGTCGCTAATGAATTAACAAGTAAGAAGGTTTGCTAGTTGCGGTTTAAGATGTCATGTTGCCGCGATATTCATGAAAAAATTAGGGATGTTACGAAAATATGGATAATTACATAGGTAGTTGCCGCCAAACTTCTTGAACAAAAATGGCGGATCTGCGCATGTACATTTGTACGTAAATCGGCTTCTGCGCAGTCAAGTATATGCTCTAGAAGTTTGCCAGCAACTGAAATGGTGAATAAATGAAGCTGGTCAAAAGTAAGTAGTTTAAACTGATGTCAAAAGTAGTTTTTTTATCAAGTCGACGGATTCACGCTATCGCGCGGGGCTCCCGTTTCTGGGCAGTTTGCACTTCAGGCAGTTGAAGATACCTTACGAACCCAACAGATTGAGCAAAAGTATCACCATTGCCTAATTATCTGTGTTTTCGCAATATCCCTAGAATTTTGGGAAAACTTGATTTATCAAATTCCCTTACTCCTTACAGATAACCGTGGCTGGATAACTAGTGAACTGTGAAGATTTTTTTTCCTAGGAGATAACTAGTTATATCCGAGGATTTTATATTCTTTGCAGATAACTGTCTTTTCTAACAGTTTTCTGTGAGGAGAATCCAATCCTTGTAGATAACTGGTTACCTCCAAGGATTTTATATTCTTCGCAGATAACTATTATTTTTTTAAGTTTTCTGAGAGGAAATTGTATTCCTCGGAGATAACTAGCTATCTCCAAGGAATTTAAAATCTTCGCAGATAACTATTTCTTTTTATAGTTTTCTTTGAGGAAAATGTATTCCTCGGAGATAACTAGCTATCTCCAGGGAATTTAAAATCTTCGCAAATAACTGTCTTTTCTAACAGTTATCTGCGTCTGCGAGTAATCGTCACAAAGAAAAACAAAGATTAAAAAATACTAACAACTTACTATTTTTAAAACGTTTAAAATAAAACCCAAATCTACAAATAAACGAATTTTATTTTAAACTTAAAAATACCAAAATTAAAATTGTCTTCCTTTAAACACGTCAAAAAATATTTTAATAAGCATATGGGCATATCATTTCTAAGCAATGCCCAATGGTGATGTGCGATTGCAGCAACTGTAGGATTGCTCTTGCAATACGTGCATGGCGCTCTATGACATCTAACTTTTTTTTTGTTGCCGTGAAATTTTGTTTCTATTTATTCTATATATACTCTTCCACCTATAATAAACGGCATGCCACAAAAATGGAGTTTACAAAACACTATGCTAAGTAGGGCAATTTAAATTTCCTCACAGATAACTATTAGAAAAGACAGTTATTTGCGAAGATTTTAAATTCCTTGGAGATAGCAAGTTATCTCCGAGGAATACATTTTCCTCAAAGAAAACTATGAAAAGAAATAGTTATCTGCGAAGATTTTAAATTCCTTGGAGATAGCTAGTTATCTCCGAGGAATACAATTTCCTCTCAGAAAACTTAAAAAAATAATAGTTATCTGCGAAGAATATAAAATCCTTGGAGGTAACCAGTTATCTACAAGGATTGGATTCTCCTCACAGAAAACTGTTAGAAAAGACAGTTATCTGCAAAGAATATAAAATCCTCGGATATAACTAGTTATCTCCTAGGAAAAAAAATCTTCACAGTTCACTAGTTATCCAGCCGCGGTTATCTGTAAGGAGTAAGGGATCAAATTAACATACGACATAATCCATTCCAACGCACCAAGACTAATGCACGATGTTTTACTATAGTGTTTAATTTGAACTTAATAATTAATGATAAACACTAAATAATAGAATCATTACTTAGAGTATTAAATGCGTGACAGTTCTACTACAAGTTTTAGTACAAGTCCAACTACAAACATTACAATTAACGAAATTGTCCCCATTAATAAAATGAAGTAAAAAATGCAAAACTGCATTCTTATTTTTAAGTTCTACCCTTCAGAAGTCAACACAATGAAAGCACGAACTTTATATTTATTCTATTTAAACCTTAACCGAAACAATCTCCTAACCTAACCATAAAACTAAAAACAGCGCTTATTCCAAACTAAAAACGGTAACCTTATTTTTAAGGGGCTCTAAAGCACATTCCCGCTTTCCGTTTGCCAGGTAAAGCTAGGTCCACACTGGAGCGCCTATGATATAACCCAGTAATCAGCCATTCCTATGCAAATTTGCTCGCTGAACCAACTATGGCTTTATATAAAGGACGATAGTCGCGGTTTGGACAACGGATTTGACGCTGTTGGATTCTTGAGACAATGCGCCTGTCAAAACACGACGAACAATGTGATTGTGAGCTGCGCTCTCTGTGTGATTGGTCTAATAGCTGGCTTTGATTATTCATCCCAATTTGAGATGCTAAACACGGACGAACCGCTTTGGAAAAGTGCATTGGTCATAAGTGTTATTTGCCTGTTGTGTTTTTTTTTTTTTATTGTAGTGAGAGTTTGTCGCAACAGCATACTTTATGTCTATGAGGGTGGAGCGTGTGTAGTCATGTTTTGGTGATGTGATGTCCTGTACGTGATTATCTTGCCTCCCACTAAAATTAGAGTTTTTGAAGTCTCCATTGGGCTAAATCCTAAGCATTCTGGCAATAATCATGAACGGACTCACAAACCTGATTCTATATGAGTATTACCTATACATGACTGAATTAATTATCTCAATAGCACAGTATTATTTATGATACAGTGTAGAATTAAGAACTTCATTGCTCAGTTGTTGGAAATAAAAATAATAAAAGTAGTAGAAATATATTTTAATCATCATTGCAACAGTCGTGCAAAAAATATGTACAGATCTGATTGTGACGACCGCAATATAAACTTATAAGTATATGACAAACTCATAAAATACTTCATTGGTTATTTTATGATTGTATCCCGAAAGGGCTGGTAAGAATACTTAAGATAATGTGAGAGAAAATTTTACATCGGCAACGAGGCATCGAACACACTGACCGCAACGCGACCGTACCATTGAATGTTTGCAACGGTCGCTATAGAAGTAAGTGAATTTTCCCCCTTTATGCAGCCACTTGACTCCGCAGTAGGTACAGAAGGTTTTATCCTTTGATTACTCTTCGGAACTTTCCGAAGATGGCCGAAAGCCGCCGAAGACGCCCGATGAGCCCCAGGAGATCGAATAGATGAGAATTGTTGCAAAATGTTTGTATTTTCGTAGTCTGAAGCCGGGATTGAAATTTACTTTTGGAATGCTTATTGAATCTTTGGCCCTTAGGAGTTGGAAAGTTAGAAGGTTCAATTGTCGAAGGGAGTTGTTTCTTATGCCTTACAAAGAGGAACCGAGTCCGCAGATGAGTGCCTACACTCATCTGCGGACTCGGATCTCCTAAGATCGGGATTACTCAATTGTTTTACTGGGAGAAGTTGTTAGTTTTATACTCGAAAACTGAATCTGTCAATTATAATTTCACAGACAAAATCACAACCACGCATTTTTAAAACTTGTATTATCATTCTATACTCTATGGTACCCGCTACTGTACTTTAATATACAAAACAATACAAACATGGTTTATTTTTCCTAAGTAAATGCTTTTTATATCATCCTTCCTTACTTTGTACTCAAAAGTCACCGAATAAGTGTCAATCATTTAGTCTAGAAAGACTCGCAAAAATTGCAAATGTGTAGAATAGAATAGATTTTAAGTTATTGGGGGGGTCTGAGGTCGCCCGAAATGGTTAGTGTAAATATTACCCACCCGTGTGTCTTGATAACTTTCATAAGTTTACTACACAATACACCTTACAGACAAAACACGCTAGCACTAGCATAGCAAATGAGTAATCTGTATGATTGCCAGACCCGAAAGCGAGTACATGTTACATGCATTACACACAATCAAAACTTGCCGCGGTAGCGTCTGCTGGAAAGGCGAATTTTCCGCCCACCACCAGCGCCGACAAACAGGGCGGTAATCAACGTCTGGTAATAAAAGCATGATACCTACAAAATGGAAATACTAAATACCAAGCCCGATTTTTATCAGCCTATGGCAGTGTACCACTGTTAAGCCTCTTTTTCAGATTTGCAACTATCAATTAGATATTTTTGTTAAAGCAGTAACGTCTGCTAACGTAAACCAAAGGTTTACAATGAAGCGAGAAATTAAAAAAATGAATTGTTCAGGCAGGATTCGAACCTGCGTCTCCAACGGCTTTCCGGGCCAACACAGGCGTCCGACCAACTGGACCACCGAACCGGATGCCAGAGCCATTGAATTTTTTAACCAGTTGCTTTACATGCCTTAGGGTGGCATCGTAGCTCCTTCTACCTCTATCTTTACGGTAATGGCGCGGCCGCGGGCGACGGGCCGCTGCCCGCTGCGGAACGCGGGTGAGAACGACCAAGGCTTTAGAGCGCGTAGCTCGTAAGCCACTTCATTTCCCTATTGGTATCTCGGTCGACCAGTTGAAGACCTACAGGCTGTCTACTGTACGCTTTCTTAAACCTATCATCCTGCATTCTTTCTTGATGCCCATGTATTGCTGCATTTCTCTCCCCAATAGTGTTCAATTCAGATACTAGATCCTACCGTTCTTGTTTCCAGTCCCACTACACGTTCATATTTACAACGTCAGTAAACCGAAAGCTAGTACATGTAACATACGAGTATTACACACAATCAAAACTTGCCGCGAAAGCGTCTGCCGGGAAAGCGAGTTTTCCGCCCGCCAATCAGCGCCGGCAAACAGGGTGATAATCAACGTCTGTGCCAGCTCACACTTTTAACTTTCCTCGTGTGTTATAGTGACTGCCTGAATGAAGAATACCACTGGATCCGGTAAATCTAAATTCATAGCCCATGTATGTAGAAATGCATTTGTTTTTGTTTCATTTAAATAAAGTGTGTAGTTTTGAAGTTATATACGATATGTACATTTCGTACCGCGTGCCATGCCAGCGTGGCGTCATCAGACTAATACTCATAGTATCCCCATACATTGACGTTACAGCCACGCGCCTCAGTAGATATTACGGAAACTATAAGACGTATGAAAAAAAAACCATTTGTTTAGTTTTTAATGTAAATTAAAAATCTTTTGGTGATATTTTTCATTACACTACTAATACTACAGACACCAGAGGTGGCTTTTGGGTGGACCCAGGCCCCTGGCGCTGGCTCCTGGAGGGCGTTTTTATAACCAGGTCTAAAGCCACACTACACAAAGACTGACTCACCCTGGACGCCTGTATGGCTAAGGTCGGCCCTGACACTCATGAATCATACACAGATTTAGGTTAGTGTCTTTCCTGTCATTTAAGCAAACTTAAGGACTATAGGGTCTATAATGTTCGCATTAGACTAATTTTCGCATACATGGTGTCCCCTTTTCTATAATCGTATGTGATACATAGGTACATAACTCTTTACTTTTGACCACACATTATAATTATAACAAAACACAGCATAGTAAGCTCTGCCTAAATCCTAGGTTTAGGTATGAGCTCGCAAATACGCAAATCTCAAATAAAAAAACAGACGAAACTAATTCCCTGACAGCTAAGTTTAAGGATTATCCAATCACAAAACTAAATTAGGATCCCGACTCGGATCCGATAGGTATTTAGTTGGGGCGAGCCCACTTTTCTCTCTAAAGGAGGAAGCCTTCATTTGCATCCGGTACTTTTTTCACGGTAACTGAACTTTAATTAAAAACAGAATTACCTAGAATCGAGCGCACACGTCCAGGCGGATATTTGCACTGGCTGCCAGAATAAAGGCCTATATTTATTAAAAGTTGTAACAAGAGATGGCACCAAAATTGGAGATTCCTAGAAGAGTTCGTGCAAAATTAACGTAGTTATATTACTGTCTCAAAGAGGATATTCATTCATATTGAATTTTTAAACATATCGACAATAATATGACAAATTAAAATATATGTGCACTTCCGAAAATCCCTTTTTATTCGTAGTATTGGCAATCACTTATTTTAGTCAACCACCGAACAAATGACAGGAATTAAGTATTGGTATGAAGCGATTAATAGGGATCAGTGAATATGTCGTAATTTGACAATTTATTTGTGACTCTTATGGCATTATACCGAGATTTCCCATATAGATTTTAACACCTCGAAAAAAGGGCTATTGGTCCTGCCGTGTGAGCGTGAAGAAGTTACAAACATACACTCTCACAAACTTTTGCCTGTATAATATTAGTGATATTGCGGCTCCACACTTGACCGAATTTGGGCGAATATATATTTATTTATTTAAACTTTATTGCACAGATCAAGCTAGTACAAATGGCGGACTTAATGCCACAAGGCATTCTCTACCAGTCAACCATAGGGCTAAACAGAAACATTGATGTGGGAAGCCAGTTGTTTATGAACTATGGCTTCCAAGACCTTGGACATAAAAGGGAGAATGGAGATGGGGCGAAAATCTTTAAGTGCGCTGGGGTTAGAGACTTTTGGAAGAGGGAGTACGTAGGCATTGCGCCACAAAGAAGGAAAAACCCCAGTCGACAGAGAAAAGTTAATAACATGAGTTATAACAGGGAGAATGCATTCCAAGATACAAATAATCATTAATCTGCTCAGTTCGTCATGACCAACAGCGTTGGACTTGACAGACTTTACCACTTTGAATATCTCGTCATCAGTGACCAGGGTGAAAGAAAAAGGTGATTCAGAAGAGTAGGGCAAGGCACTAATGTGAGAAATACTTCGTGCTTATATGCGAATATGATAGTGTGGAGAGACACTTCTCTGCGAAGACTCATAGGTACTTCGGCCAACGCCGGTCAACTACGCGGGTAGTGTAGGCTCTTTTAATGTCCCGCAGTGCACGTGGTCTGCGGCGTGCTATCTATCGGCGACAGCGTCTCGAGGGACGACCGATGCCTGCAAATAATACCGGCCGACTATATTGTATCCATATACCCACTTAAATAAATATAATATAACATACAACTATAGTTAAGATTTTATTCATTGTGATTTCATAAGGTTTTGAATTCCTGACCAAATACAGTTTCATTATGAGATCTTAGTACTTATACCTAGTCCCCAAGGTGATTTTGGCTGCTGAATTCAAACGTTAACGGCCGAACTAATTTAATGTATTTATTCAATTTGTTTTTATGTTCGCATATTTTATTCGTAAACATAGGTGTGTGTTGCATTTTTAACGGTCTCCTGAGACAATTTGGTTTAAAGAAAATCTTGACTTCTTAATCTGGTCGGTTTACCGGCGGCTGCTAACTTCACACCGGTTTTATTTATTTACCAGAATATAACTAATATTGTAAACTAAGTTGATGGAGAAAAAACATTACCTTCTTTCTTATAGTAGTCGGGTCAAAATAGGTACACCCGTTTTCAAAAATGGTTTATAAGACATATTATGGTTGTATTAAAATACAACCACATAAAGCCTAAATTACTTAAATTATAGTTCCCAAAATAAAGACAATTTGTAGTTTTTCATTTTAAATCTTTTTGCAGAGTTTTTCACACAATATGTTTTCACGTCAACGTGGACTCCAAATGTATGCGTTGTTTTTAATACTTCCTTATGACTACAGCTCGGTGTGATTATTTTTTAAACACACATTTGACCCATGACAGAACCCATATAACGTAAATCTGCACGACCTATTGAATTTCATAAAAAAAAAAACAAGCAATGACATAGTGGTTTTTTAAGTATCTATAAACGTTTTTAACTTTCTATTTAATACAATTGAGTTCATGTTATATTTTTGGATGTATCATTTACATGCATCGTTATCATTTTGTCTAGGAAAATATAAGTATTTCGACTCGCGACGTCTCCTAAAACTTTGATATGAAGTATTAACGCTCATCAACATTCACTCAAATCTAAAAAATTTATATGATTGCGTATATTGCTTGCCATCATAGGCTACGTTACGGTATGCTTGTTAGTCGCTATTTTTAACCCCCGACAAGAAAGAGGGGTCTCTATCAGTGAATATAATATACTCGTTATAAGTGAATATGAAAGCAAAAATACTTACTATAAAAATAAAAAAAATAAACTAGAACACAGTAAAGCTAATTTAAATCTAAAAATGGCCCCAGTGGCATAGTGCCGAAGATGCTGGCGGCGTTGTTATAAGTTGCACGTGTGTATCTGTGTGTCTGTATGTGGCATTGTAGGCTACGATTTGTAGCTTCCAAACGGATGGTCCGTGGTTTTTTTATATTTCGAATCTATAATCATTGTACAGAAAACATATGTTTTCCTGTCCAACGGTTTCTTGTACAAAAAAAACTAACCGGCCTAAATGGCGGACAAAGCTGTGGATGGAAATCCCGCCAGCGACACGTCTAATTTAAGCCAAAAATATTTGTTACCTACCAACAGCCCACATTATAGAGACCTCTCTTTACAGCCTAGAAGAGTCGTTTTGCATATTATTCCTTTATTACCAGAATTCATATGCAAATGTGTGCGAGTTCGGGTCCCGGCGGGGCCCTGACCCTAAAGCTGTTCACGGGTAAACGCTTGTTAACTTGGAGTGTTGTTCCGAGGATTTCTGTAAATAATATAGCGATAAACTAGTTAACCGCGTTGAATTCCAGTTTTTGATCACATGCTTCTTTTTATAGGTTGGACAAAAAGCACCAGCACTAGCACAACTGTGACGCGACTCTTTCTCGTGCGAGAAATATTACCTATCTCTTTCTTCGCAGTACTGTGAGAGAGTGACGGGCGATGCTATGTCGCGCGACAAGAGTCGCGATGCCTAGTTGTGCTAGGCAGGCCGGACCTGTGTTTCGGAAACTGGTTCCGTCGCAGACTAGTGTACCGTGGCTTTTATATGCTACTAGCATGTTGCCCGCGACTACGTCCG
The DNA here is from genome assembly GCA_932273695.1 of Apotomis betuletana. Taxonomy (NCBI): domain Eukaryota; kingdom Metazoa; phylum Arthropoda; class Insecta; order Lepidoptera; family Tortricidae; genus Apotomis; species Apotomis betuletana. Next base: position 25,373,730 of record OW026303.1, on the reverse strand, counting down.
CGTAGAACTTGGAAGTATAGAAGCACCCTCGTACAACACGATATATATCCACCTTATCACCTTAATTAATAAAAGGGATTATTAAAAGCGCCTAAGCAAATGTAAGAGTAATTGTGCTTTTGGTCTAATAATTACATTTCCTACAGGGTCATCAATGTCATCATGAATAATATACTCACTTTTCAATATTTTTAGGGATAATTTACAGGATGAAAACTATCCTATGTCCTTCCTCGGATCTCAAACTATCTCCATGCCAAATTTCATCAAAATCGATTCAGCGGTTTAAGCGTGAAGAGGTAACAGACAGACCGACACACTTTCGCATTTATAATATTAGTATGGATTTTGCTTCCGTTCTTGGTACACGCACTATAATGTCATCTCTGAGCTAAGCTGCGGACAGACGGACAGTAGACGGATAGACGTACGGACTGACATGGCAAAACTACAAAGGTTCCTGTTGACTACGGAACCCAAAAAAATGCTAAATATCTCACTCAAAACGGCGGAAGAAAAATATCTACATAGCCTCAAATCATAATATATTTATAATGTACCGTGTACCTCCAACATTTACAGATTTTCTAGGTGTGCTTTGTACACAAAAAGTTTGCGTAAAAAATTGCGTACCAATGTGTCCAAAAAATATTCAAGGAACTGATCTGAACTAGTCAAGGAAGTACTGCACGGAAAGAGACAGATAACTATCTCGCGTGAGAAATAGTCGCGTGTGAAAGAGATAGTTGTGCTAGAGGTGCAGAGGGCTGGCTCATACCTATACTAAAGAATAGCCCTGGCTATTCAGCGTGATAATGCGGCCAGCCTCCTGGGCATCCTCCCGCTTGGCACCAATCTTGAGCTCGTGTTTTATTTATTACAGATTAACAAAGATAGATTAGACAAAGGGACCAAGACGAACAGACAAAGGTCCAGGTAAAATGTAAGATGCAAACAGAAGGACAAACTGAAACAAACAGACAGACATGAAAGAACAAAGCCCGCTATGCCGTCAAACATATCGTTAGTAAAACCAGACATAAGTCCAAAGATAAACGGATAAAAAATTTCATACCCGGGAAACCGTGCATTTTATGAGAAAAAAAAGACAAGTTGGCAAGGAATGGTAAAGAAAATCAACGTCTTTATTTTACAGTCGGTTAAAAATGGCGTTTTATTCGGGAATAATAAAGCAAGCAGCAAGCAGCGATCGTCTCGCAAGCGGCCACCCATTAAACGTTCTTAAGCGACGCTCTAGGGTTGTCACATCAGATAAATACCTAGGAATCTTAGAATAAATACACCGAGAAACCTAGTCAGCGCTTGAAAGTGAAGCCAGTTTTAGTGTAAGTACCACGGACTGTTACGGGCTCTGGTTCGTCCGTGTACGCATCTGTCACAACGTCAATATATCACAAGCAAAACGTCTCTATGATTGGTTCGTAACACATTAAATAAAAACCGGCTTCATCCTTCGCAAATCTGTTGTCTGAAGACTATAATTATCGCCTGCAGGCGTATTTAATTACTCAAAAATAACGTCAACACACGTCACTTGAGAAACGAGTTCGATATACAAAAATGCTACGAGATTAACGGGTACATCGTCTTTGTTCTAACTGACACAATGAAAAATGTTCTATCATAAAACAGAGGCCTGATCCGTCTGACATTGACATGTTCCGGTCACATCACTAACAAATTGCCGTCAAATGGCAACTATATAATATATTTTTTGAATATATTGGTTTATCCTATCCGGGCTGCATTGGATCTGCGGGCGATATGATGGTTGCGTTCATCACGCGACAAATAAGTGACAAAGCATCCGTCACGTTTTGACAAAATGCGAGTGTGCGTGACAGATGCTTTGTCACTTATTTATTACGTGATAACGATAAACCAGAGTACTAAACTACATCATGTATTTTGGACGCATGTCATTGGATACGTGGAATTTAACCAGAATAGTAATCTGTTGTTATGAATTTGGGGTTTCCGGATATTGTATTTAATGCAATATTACATAATGACACTATACGTCATTGTGTAATAATTTTATTAAAACTTTCGTGAGACATATTTAATTATTGTAAGCGGTTTACACTCACGTGAAATTGGCAGGAACGGCCCGACATGTTTCGAACTCGTATGGAGCTCTTCATCAGGGACGGCTGCCCGTACACCGCCGCGGCAACCTCGTCACTGCTGATACTTTGATCGACGTTCCGCTCTGAGCGCGCGCGCTGATGGCATTGTGTAATTCTCAAATAGTAACCACAAACGTATAAAAATAAACGTGTGATATAAAAATATAACCAAAAGACATTGCGTGGCAACCCTACAGACGAAAGATACGTGGCTGTTGCAGCGAAACACTGTCATTTATATTTTAAAGTGACGTAATCATTTTCAAATTAAACGGGGAATTTTAGTGTAACTGAACCATTTTATACACTATTTTGTGTACTGTAACATCGCACTGTTGTTTTGTAGGAACAAAAATCGTCTTGCGATATATACTTTTTTTTAATTTCATAGATAAAACGGTCAATCAAGTTTTGCAGGAAAGGACTCCGTTTTAGTTTACCCGAAAATTCTTTCATATGTTCGGATGTCCTCTTGTCCGGATTTTAGCTGTTCTCGCCTAGACGTCGCATTTTTTCAACGAATCCTCATGATATTTAGCGAGTAGGTATATTTAAGTAGGCCACAGGGGCGCTTTTACAAATTAGATTGTGAATCTTCCGCCATTTTCCAAAAGGAGACCGCCGTTGAAAAGAAAGCCGAAAGAAACTCAACTCAAGTAATTTTTAGAGATACTTAAATTGCTTTCTTTTTGTGTACCCTGTCATCACAGAAGTTGTACTGCACCCGAAACCGGAACTCGATGTGTAGTCAATACATAGTATAAAACAAAGTCGCTTCCTGCTGTCTGTCTGTCAATATGTATGCTTAGATCTTTAAAACTACTCAACGGATTTTGATGCGGTTTTTTAATAGATAGAGTGATTCAAGGGGAAGGTTTATTATGTATAACACATGTATAATATAGTAGAGAAACACTGATAATTTTAGAGGTTTCGAATGGGATGTCGTAAATAATCACATTTTTTTGCGCTTTTGCGCTTACATTGCAAACTCTTGCTGAACCTTACCTACTGCATTGCCCGTGCAAAGCCGGGGCGGGTCGCTAGTATTATATTATATCATACGCGATATAATCCGTTCAAATCGTCATATTTAAATTTCAGTGTCGGTATCTAATTCGACCATCACATTTCACATGCCGATGCGTTTGAAAACAATTTCATTAACAATATCGTTATGGCAGGGAATTAAAACAAGCTTCCCATTGCACCGTGGCTGCTTAATGAACCGTGCCTTTTAATCCGGCAATCGTATTCAATCTTCACAAAACAAAAAGGTAATAAGTACACTCGTATTCCAAACAACTTTTCCCTTTTTCACTCGAATAGGAAGCATTTATTTACCCAATCGCCGATTCTAAAAGATCTTAAGCGCTAAGGGTTTTAATAGTTTAAAGGCTCTTTTCGTTTCGAGTCGAGGTATTTATTTACGGGTGCATTTAATCTCTGAACTGGATTACATTACAAATTTAAAGCGTCCTGATTGGTGCAAATTTAAAGCTTGTGATTGGTGAGAATTGTCGCGCTTACTGAGTGTGCATTAATTGTTATTGTGTTTTATTAATTTATTTGGTGATCGTGAGCCGGGTATTGAGTAGGAAAGAGACAAATGATTCATTTGACGACGAGGTTAGTAGTGCATCTGCCTGAAGGTGCGATTTTGTTCATCGCGGCCGCGCGCGATCGATTGCGACAGTCGCACGCCTGACGAGCGAGGCTATTGCGACAGTCAGTGTATGAAAATGTATGGCGCCGTTTCCGAAGTCTGAGACGGATAAGTGCGACCTAAAGACAGTCAACACCGTTCTGTCGTTATACATTAAAATTCCGTAAGTCATGGTCATGCTACTAAAACTAAACATAACCACAAAGTTTGTAATTCTTAGCTTCAATATTGGCTGAGATCTTGTGACTAGTTCCAATGAAAGCTAGATAACTGGAGACTGCTTCTGTTGCTACAAAACTATAAATATATACATTCATAAGCTAAGATCCATCTCAACGGACATGAATTTCGAAAAAAAAACGAACTCAAACAGATTTATTATGTTGAGGAGCTACGATGGCACAGATAGGCACACAGAGACATACCTACGTTATACTTACAACACCTCTTTTTACGTCGGGGGTTAAAAAATATGTAAATAATAATAGGTGTTCATACAAAATTACAAGCCCTAATAAACGAGATTGGTACGAACGTTTCAAGGTATTACTTTCTGCACTAGAGCAAGATATATTTTGTCAAACATGCACCGGTCGAAATCTCAAGTGTAGTGGCAGTTGCATCGCAAACGAGTCGGCTCCGTAATTGGAGGGAAAATGTACGTCGGGCTTGCCTGCGCTCACAAATTGTCCGAAATATTACCTCGCAGTTGGATGTGTGCTTGAAATTTTGAAAGATAGCTTGTAAATATGTTTACGGCACCTAGGGCTGAAAGTAGCATTTGTTGTAGCAAAAATTTTTACCTCTGGTCAACCATTCTGGTCTGGAAACCATTGCTTCGTAAATATGTTTACGGCACCTAGGGCTGAAAGTAGCATTTGTTGTAGCAAAAATTTTTACCTCTGGTCAACCATTCTGGTCTGGAAACCATTGCTTCGTGGCTTATTTTGCTGGAACTTAATAAATATGAAACCAACTTTCGCCCCTTCCAATAGGTAAGATTAAAAAATAATAATACGACTTTAACTTCAAGTGCAAGCAACGTTCCAAATCAAGGCAACAGATATCAAAATTGGACTTTGAAACATAGAATCATCAACATTTGCATCAGTCTATTACAGACGACGTGGCCCGGCCCCATTGGAGGGAAGCGGAGAAGAGGAAGACCAAGAAATCGCTGGTCGGATGACATTAAAAGGGAAGCTGGTCACGCAGGGCTACTACAGTAAGAAATAGAAAAAGTGGAAGTCCTTGGAGGAGGCCTTAACCTGATAAGGGGTTCTTGTCCGAAAATTTAAAATATTATTTACTAGCGATTGCCCGCGACTACGTCCGCGTGGAACTTGGAAGTATGGAAGCAACCTCGTACAACACGATATATATCCACCTTAATTAATAACAGGGATTATTAAAAGCGCCTAAGCAAATGTAAGAGCAATTGTGCTTTTGGTCTAATCATTACATTTCCTACAGGGTCATCAATGTCATTGAAAGCGACCGGGCTTCCACCAACGCGGTCTCCTACGATAGCTCAAAGTTCTGTAGATCGGATCGGATCGGATCAAAAGTCAAATTTAAACCTAGCTAAACTACGTAACCTAAATAACCTAACACGTAGCCTAACTTATACTCGAAGGACCATTGAAACTAACTAACACACGAAATAACGACAATAATTAACTGATAAACTAATGATTCTAAAGAGGACGAGATATAGGAGATCTGCCTCGCAAAACCTACACTAAACTGCCTAAACTAATTAACGTAACGTAACACGACTTATACTGAATTAAAATTAAGGTTACTGGGTAGGAAGGTAACTTAGGATATACTGGGATCACTATAACGTAAATGAAACTTCTTCGTGTGAGATCTGGAACTGTACTGAATTTACTAATAACACTTATAACAAAACTATAACAACGTAATAACAACTATACTGCGCGGGATCTTGAACTGTACTGTAATTTATTGTTTTTTTTTTTTTTTTTTTTTTATGTTTGCTTGCGGGTCCAACGGACCCTTTGCACTGCTGGTTTTCTGTCATGCATTCCCGTTTGGGACTACACCGAATCTAAACTAAACTAACTTAACTAACTAAAACTAGAAGATTTAAGCAAAATCTTGGGTGATTTAAATGGCACTACTTGACCTTGAAATTAATGATTGCTAATAAAATTAAAATTTAAAATTATCGCGGTTTCCTAACTTGCTCCCAGTGGGGGCGTGTGGAATAGAAAGCTGCCCTTGTTGTGTGGAATGATGGGCCAGCTGCGAGATTGTTGCTTGTTTTGCTCTTCAATTTCCATCTACTGTGATTACGATGAGAGATTTTAGATCGTTTTCTTAAAATGGGGTTATTGTTCATTGTAATAACTACAGGGTCTGAATTTGTGCTTTCAGAAGCGATTTGCTCTATAGTTTGAATATCGTCGAGGCGACCGTCGTCATTTAGTGTGCATTCTCTTATTTTGCTAATAAACTTGCAGAATTCTTCATATTGGCTGTTCTTTTTGTTAGAGCTTGGTGAGCCATCGGAGTCACTGTCCTCGTCGTCGTCAGTCCAGTATTTTGTCCTTGTGAGGTTAGTTGGTGGGAAATCTATGAGGGCTTTGGTAAGCTTGTCTGGTTTGTCCGTCAGTATGTTCTTAGGGCGCCTATGGTGTTTGGGGACTGCGGGGTCAGGGGTGTAGTTACATGCTTGCTGAATGAGCGGGTTTGGGTTAGAATTTGCTTTGTCATAGTATTTTTCCGCACATTTGCGAAACCATTGCTGTATGGACTCTATTTGGAGATCCCGGTGGATGGTGGAGTTCCTAAGATACCATGGGGAACCTGTGGCGCTCCTGAGGAATTTGTTCTGTAGAGTTTGAAGGGAGTTTAAGCTGCTTGGGGCGGCGTGTGCGAAAGCAATGCTGGCGTATGAGAATACGGGCCTAATACAGGTTTTGTATATGGTTAGTTTATTGCTGACTGACAGGTTACTTTTTTTGTTTAAGAGAAAATGGAGACGGCCAAGATAGAAGGCCGAGCGGTTTCGGACCTTTTTTATATGTGCGGCAAAGCTAAGTCGTCTGTCAAGTAATACACCTAGATATTTAGTCATGTTTGTCCAAGGGATGGGCTTGTTGAAAAGTTGAGGTTGTTTAAAGGAACGAGTGAAGGCTGAGTATTTGGGGTTCCTGGAGAAAAGAACAGCTGCGCTTTTTTCCGGATTTACTTCAACTCTCCATTTGAGACACCAGTCGCCCAGCTGGTCGAGCGCTAATTGGAGACGGGATGATAGGATTCGTTTTTTGCGGTGCGAGACGTATAGGGCTGTGTCGTCAGCAAATAATGCGTAATTGACGCCATCTACTTTTGGGATGTCGTTTACAAATAAGAGGTAAAGAGTGGGCGCCAGGACTGAGCCCTGGGGGACTCCGGCTTTAACGGGGTGACGGGAGGAAAGTGAGCCCTCCACTCGGTATCTAAAGCTTCGACAGGTAAGATAGTCACGGATGATGGCTACTAAACGGTCTGGCATGTTGATGTTATATAGCTTGAATAGCAAGCCATTATGCCAGACCCTGTCGAAAGCTTTAGCTACGTCGAGGAAGGCTGCTCCCGTTGGACAGGGCTTTCTACCCCTTCCTACCAGTCCTTGGAGGACATGTTCAGTTATTCTGTGAACCTGGTGTGTACTAGAATGATCAGCCCTGAATCCGAACTGATCGTTGATTAAAATATTTTCGGATTTGATAAAGTCGTACAGTCGGGCTTGAATTATACGTTCGTAGATCTTTGCCAGGGTTTTGAGAAGGCTGATAGGGCGGTAACTAGAGGGGTCTGTGGGGGGTTTTCCTGGTTTGCGAATACCAATGACTATGGCTTCCTTCCAGGGGGAGGGAAATTGGCAATTTGCGAGGGCAGAGTTAAGTATGTCTGTCAGTAGAGTAAGTATGTGAGTGGGGAGGAGTCTTAATAGTCTGTTGGGAATACAGTCTTCACCTGGGGCTTTCTTTACTGATAAGTGCTTAATTATTGACTTTAGTTCGTCTACAGAAGTAGGTCTAACTGGTGGGCTGGTGGGAAGAGCGGCGGAACGCCTGGCAACTTCTTCATTAATGTACTCCAGGTGGGCCTGGTCAGTGGGTTGGGAGCTAGGTGAACATTGAGCCTCGAGGGCGGTGGCCAGACATTCCGCCTTCTCTTCATCCGTGAAGGCTGTGTCGTTCGAGTCGGGGATTACGAGGGGAGGCATTGTGACAATGGAGTCGTTCTTGAAGGTTCTAACTAGTTTATAAAAGGCTAGATGATGTGGGGTGATAGTACTAAGGGTTTCTTCCCATTTACCATCTCTGAAATCCTTCATAGCGCGCTTAAGCTTGGTACGAAGGTTGTTTAGAACAGTCTTGTTTTCAGGGGAGGGGTCTCTATCATATATGTGAGTGGCATGGTTTTTGGACTTGACCAGTTCCCTAAGGCCACTTGGGAGGTTCCAACGTTGGTTGCCCTCAGCTGGGCCCTCGCAAGAGCAATCAGAAAGGATTTCCTGTAGGGATTTAGTCAGGTCTGTAACTGCTTTTTCTGTGTTATTATGATCCTTGTAACCTGGAGAGATTGTTTTAGTAACTACGTTGTCTGTCTTATTTAATTCTTGGCCCACCTTAACCCAGTCTATTCTGCGGACTGTCTGGGGAGGGAGATCGCTTGGGGGACCTAGTCTGTAAAGTACTGGCCTGTGGTCTGATGAGAGGGCATGTACTACCTCGATTGCACAGATGCGAAGTGAAATGCATTTAAGAGCGGCCATGTCTAGGATATCAGGTCTATGTTGTGTGTTCGCTGGATAGTGGGTATGATTAATTGGGGGTATCAAGTCAACTTGTAGTGTTTCAAGAATTTTCATGAGTTGTTTACCGTTTCTATTTGTGGAGTCGCAATTCCAGGCCACATGCTTGCAGTTGAAATCGCCGGCCAAAATGACCGACTCATCCAACCGCAGCACAAGCTCTAGATCTGATTTTAGTATCTTTTTGTCTGGTGGCAAGTAGAGAGAGACTAAGGTAATGGGATTATGACCAGACATAGCGAGTCGACATGCTGATACCTCTAGATTTTTTAAGCCTGTCGGAGGGGGAATCGGAGAGCAGTGTAGAGAGCGTTTATAATAAATTAGGGTGCCTCCACCGCGTGAATTTAACCTGTCAGTTCTGGAGATTTGGTAGTTAGCTATTCTAGGGTCTTTAATGGAGGGTTTCAGAAACGTCTCTTGTACAAGTAGGATATCAATATGGTGTTCGTTTAAGAATATTGCGATTTCACTTTTCTGATCTCGTAAACCATTTGCGTTAAAAGTGCAAATGTTGATATTAGTAGGCTTACATCTATTTGTGATACTATCCATTACCGAGAGCCCAGGGATTTAAGATTACGCATGAGAGTAGCGTGTTGTTTCATTACCAGGAGTATTTCAAGTTGGTTTCCTGGGGTAATGTTTTGAAGTTTGTTTGTTACTTCCTCGACTTCGTCCATGTCTATGAAGTTTGCTAAGTTTATCAAGTTCTGGAAATTCGAGGTATTAGGGTCAGAGCGACCACTTAGAGGGAGGCTTATATTTTGTTGTTGGGGTTGGTGATTGTAAATTAAGTTGGGACCGGGTGATTGAAAATGCTGAAGACGGGCACCGGCGTTTGTTGGTGGCAGAGCGGGGGTTGTGGTGGTCGAGTTGACCGGATTGGGTTTCAAGGGCCCGATCTGGTTGGATACGATCTCTCCGGAGTGGAGGATGTGAATGTTCTTAGCATTAGAGGCTCTGGGGGAGTTGATGTGAGGAGCTAGGCTGCTTAGGGTGACGGGTCTGTCGTTATCGTTTGTCGGTACTGTGTTGTTGGACTGAGGGACAGTTTTGTGGGCTAACCTGGGGTCTCTGAGAGGAGGCTGAGTGAGTTTGGTGGCGGCGACGGCGTATGACGGCGCAGAGTTTTTTAAGTGAGTGTGGTTGGAATCGTTGTAGGCTAAATCATCATGCACTGGTTTCAAGGTCTGAGAGGAGTCCGAGGAAAGGGGAGCTCCTTTTATCGTATTGGGGTACTCCTCATTGGAATACGGATCAGGAGCCCACCTTTCCTCGCGCTGAGATCTGTTATTATTATTGCGTCTATGAGACTTGGCCGAGCTAGAGTATTGAGGTGGGATTGAAGGGCAATTAGCGAAGTTCGCGCGGTGCGGGCCATCACAGTTAAAGCATTTAACGGGAATTTCAGAAATATTTTCATTATTTTGAATACATTCGGTAGTGTGATGTTGGCCGGCGCAGTTTCGGCAGCGGGCAGCCATTTTGCAGAATTTCTGAGTGTGTCCCCAGCGCTGGCAGGTACTGCACTGAGGAGGCCTCCCGAAGGATTTATACGTTTCCACACGCAGCCCGCTCAGGCTGCACAACGTACGAATATTGTAAATGGTCTTGCCTAAAGCAGACCGGTCAACGGCTACCCGGACCGCGTTGTACTCTTTCCTGTCCGGACCCCGTCTCATTCGTTGGACGGAGTGGACAGGAAAGCCCTGCTCGACGAGATCCTCTAAGACGTCGTCGCAAGTAAGGCACATGGGGACACCTTTAATAACTACTCTGAGGATCTTTTCCTCGTCCATTGGGTGAGTATAAAACCCGCCACCTAAGAATGACTGCCAGCTCCTAAACTGTTCAATGGTTGACAACTGGATTTCAATATCACCTTTTTTGCCCTTGGGCCTAGCATGCAAAAAGTTAAGATTTTTATTTTTGTGCGCCTCCTTGGAGAGCTTGGACCACTGCCAGTGATCACCTACTACAATTCTCGGGGGACGAGAGTCCTTTTTTGATTTTAGTGTCTGCTCGCCGTCATGAGCCGTGGGGCCTGCGGTCTGTCCGTTAGTCGGCGTCCCTAAAGCGGGGGCGCTCGGGGGGGAAGGAGGGGAGACGTCCATAGTAGTTGGGCGCTCTACTTGCGAATTGTTATTAATTAATTTGCCGGATTTGATGCTTTTGGGGTTTTTGGTTGTGGAAGAGCCTGAGGGGGAGTTGGGCGGGGACGGGGAGGGCGCGGCGCGCTTCCTCTTCCCTTTCTTTTTATAAGAGACTGTAGTAAATTCTTTGTTTTCGTCATCGTCTGTTTGCGAGGTGACTGATTCGAAGTCCATGTCCGTTTCGCTTCTGCCCGGCTCGCTGGCCGGACTGAGAAGCAAAACGGGCACGGTTTGGTTGTTGGATGGGGCTACAAGCGAAATATATAGCGGGGTCTCGGCGCCGGATAGTATCGGCGGTTGGGTTCTCTGGCCTAACTCAATTGTTGTGTCCTGAGAGTCATTGTGATTATTGTCGTCAACTATGCCTGATGACATGGGGGAGCTGGGGGCCGCGTCGAAGGTGATTTCCGAGGCGGTCTTGCGGTCTAGAAAGACCGGCTGATGGTCAACTATTTTGTAGGCCGGGGGTCTATCATTACCCGCATTAAGGGGGCTGGGGTACGGGCGGGCTCGAACCGCGCGTTCGCTACTACTAACCCTAGGGGCCCTAGGAGAATGCACACTAAATTGAGACGTACCTGACGCTCCTGTGGCTGGGGGAAAATCTGCCGGCTGAAGCAGCGACGCGTACTCGCCGGACTCTTGCACGAATGCGTCCCACACGTGGGGATTTTTTTCACGGACAAAGTCCGTGAAGGCCCTAAGGGCCATGTCGGATTGGTCCATTGCACTGAATCACTCAACACTGCCGCACACAAACGAGCACATGACAAACGTGGTGATTTTAAACTTAACTAATTGAGTCCTATCTCACTGGAAGCACTGACACACACGGCCGGCCGGCCGTGTGTTGGAAAAAATAGCACGAGTGCCTCAACCCAGTGAAGGGGAAGCGATTGACATACTCGAGCTAAATTTCCCACACTACGGCGACACGACAGCCACGGAGGCTACGGCGCGGGTGAATGCGGCGCGCGCGAGGCGCGGGGGTACGGCGGAGGTGCGGAGCAGTCAGGCGACTGCTCAACGCGAGCGCTCGGGCGGAACTGATGTGATTTTGTAATTTATTGGCTCGGTTCTACGCCTAATAAGCTATTTCTTATTTCTAACTTAGTCTATTAACCCACAAGCTATGAAATTATAAATTTCTATCCAATAGGAACACGTATTAGGCAAGACAAAGGATCTGTCGACCGTTTTTGGCCGTTATTTGGCGAGAGCAGGATCGGAAGTCCCTTACATTTTGGTTGGCTCCTATTGGTTAACCACTTTTGGCTCGTCACAATTTTCAGGCTAATTTTCTCTTCGAAAATCACCTTTACACATTTTTATAAAAAACACCGTTAACAGGATTCGAGTAAGATTTCTACACATTGTTATGTTCAACTTCAGGTTCAGGATCATATAAATTCTAAGTGTATAAGTTATTAAACAAATAAGTTATTACGTAATTAACAACAAACTTTGGCAAATTTCTAGCAATGGATTCTCTAATTTTACATTTACTTCTAAAGTTCACAACCGATTTTAATAAAAGTTACATATTCTAATAGGATTCTTTTACAGCTATTTTTATACAATACTTTTATAAGGATCTGTTATTATTTGATAACCGCGATATCAGTTTAATCGCGCGACCGATAAACTCGGCTCGGCGCGCAGGTAAGGGCGCCGTACTTACTCGGCAACATTTTTACGGCGGCGCCAGTCTTTAATCCGCTGTCGCGCAGATAAGACGTTGCGCGGCGCCGGCGCCATCCCATTGTGTACAGGAATTTATGGCCCAGGGCCTTATCTACTCGGTTAGTGGGTCAGCGCCTTGGTTGCGCAATTAGAGCAATTACAATGGGTTCGGTCAGTGTGTCAAGGCACAATGGACTGGGTTTCTACCTGCTTTTGGGTCGTTTTTATAGACCGTTTGTTTTGAAACTTTACAATAAGGTTGAGCTCGACATGCTCGATCTATTTATAGAATAATATCATTTATAATGTTCATGGTTACTTTGCTATAAGACCAATTGTATGGCTCTCATAGTACAAATGAGGGATCTCTTTATGGATCGTTACAGATTGTATAATGGATCACTTTTTGGATCGAAACTTAATAATTATACCTAGGATCGCTTTTTTGGATCAATCTTATATCTATGAGATCAATTTACAATTTAAATGATTCGATACAAATCAACTTATAGTTAGACGCGCAGCTTGTCCTCCTTGGTCATCGCGCGTCATGGGCAGCAATGGGGCGGCGATCTTCAACATCCTCCCCCCGCTGTTGCGTCGGCGACAGCAGGCTGGATCGGCAAGATCGCCAACTTGCTGACAGGGCGCCGCATCAGTCCGCCCTTGGTGCGGACGTCGGCGCTGCGGATGCCGCCGTCTGGTCCCGGGAAGACTCGTGCGACGACACCTCGCGGCCACGTGTTGCGTGGCGCGGCGGGGTCGACGACCAGCACGTAGTCGTCCACAGCAATGGGCCGGCCATGGCCCGCAGAGGATCCGCGGGGCGCGAGAGTTGGTAGGTACTCTCGCACCCATCTGGACCAGAAGTGGTCCGCGAGCGCCTGGCTAGCGCGCCAGGTGCGGCGGTCGGCGTCGTCGCAGCGCCCAGTGAAAGGGACGCACGCCGGACCGCCCAGCAGAAAATGGTTCGGTGTCAGCGCCTCGTCATCGCGCGGATCGACCGAGATGTGGGTCAATGGGCGCGCGTTGACGCTGTATTCGGCCTCGGCGAGGAGAGTCGCAAGCACCTCTTCCTTGGGCGCTCGCGACTTGAGGGTGACGGCCAGGGCGTTCTTCACAGAGCGTATGAGGCGCTCCCAGGCGCCACCCATGTTCGGAGATAGCGGCGGAATGAACCGCCACGCCATCCTGTGTTGCAGCCCGTACTCGCGCAGCTCGGGCAGCCACTCGGTGTAGGCGGCGCGCAGCTCGACGTCGCCGCCTTTGAAGCATGTTGCGTTGTCGGACCACATGACTCGGGGCCACCCGCGTCGCGCTGCCATACGACGTAGGCTCATTAGGGCGGAGCTGGTAGTGAGAGTGTGTACCAGCTCCAAATGAATTGCTCGGGTTGACATGCATGTGTACAATGCCACCCATCGCTTTTCATGGCGTCGACCAATGGTGACTGTGACGGGCCCGTAGTAGTCGAGCCCGCAGTTTTCGAACGGCCTTGTGTGTGGCTCGATTCGAGACAGCGGCAGGTTCCCCATTGGCGGCGTGTTCGGCTTGGCTCGGCGTAGTGCGCAGAGGCGGCAGCTGTGCGCGATTGCGCGCACTGTCGGCCGCAGGCGCAGGATCCAATATTCTTGTTTGATGTCGTTGATCACGCGCTCGTTGCTGGCGTGATGTGCCCGCTTGTGCGCCCGTTGCAGCAGGAGGCGCACAAAAGGGTTGCGCCCGTCCAAGATTGGCGGCCGCTTGTTGATGGCCGCGGGCGTGGCGTCAATCCGCCCGCGCAGCCGCAGCACGCCGTCCTCGCCCAGCACTGGGTCGAGCTTGAACAGGCGGCTCCCGTGGTCTAGTGGCTCCCCCCGTGAGAGCTGCCGCAGCTCCTCCGGGAAATCCTGGCGTTGGGCCCACTGTAACCACAAACATTCGGCAGCAAGAATATGTTCGAGGTTCAAGTTCTTTTTATTTTTGTTTTTTAAAATGTCGACAAATAGTAATATTCGCGCTGTGGCGCCTATAAGGCGATCGTAGTTGGAGAAGCGCTGAATGTCGGGCAGCGGCGCGTGTTTTTCTGTCGTTGCTCGGCACGCCGCTTTCTCCGACTCTTCCTCTAGCTTGGCTGGCTCGGGGGCAGGCGTATCGGGTTCTCTCGGCCATCGTTCGGGATCTAATTTTAAAAAATCTGGGCCCGTATACCACCTGCCCGCTATGTCGACTCTCCTTGTCGGATCGGCTCGCGTCCCTTCGTCGGCGGGATTTTCGTGCGTCGGCACCCAACGCCACATCGTCACGTCTGTCGTCTCGGCTATCTCTGCTAGACGATGTGATACATACGCGTTATATCGCCGCGCGTCGGTTCGCACCCACTGCAGAACGGTTTTGCTGTCCGTCCACAGGGTAATCTGCTCAGGCTGCACTCGATGACCGCTCCTTATCGCGGTCATTAACCTTGTCGCGATCAATGCGGCTTGTAGCTCGTGGCGGGGCACGCTGAGAGGCTTGAGAGGACTTACCTTACTTTTTCCCGCGACCAAGCTGACCTCCACTCCATCGGGGCCTTCTGTGCGCCAATAGGCTACCGCCGAGAAGGCCTGTGTGCTTGCGTCCGCAAATATGTGCAGAGTTACTCGGGTTCGGGTCGCGGGAAAATAGTGCCTCGGTATTCGCAGGCGTGCGACGTGTTGCAGCGCGCCCATCCAGTCGGCGAACGCGGCGGCCTCTTTGTCGGGCAAAGGCTCGTCCCAACCTATTGCCGCCGCCCACACACGCTGCATCTGGACCTTTGCCGACACTGTGTAGTGCGACAACATGCCGAGCGGGTCATATACGGACATAATGGCGCTCAGCGCCTCCCGCTTCGTGGGAGCGCGCGCCATGTCTCGCACCGCTGCAGGGACCCGCAGCATCGACGTGTTGAACCCGATCGTGTCAGACTCGGCGTTCCAGTACATACCTAGTATCTTGTTATCTTTTTCGCCCAACGGTGTGTCGGCGTTAGAGCGGTGTTCCTGCGGGATCTGGGCTAGCAGTCGGCGCGAATTGCTGGCCCACGCGCGCAGCTCGAAGCCTGCTTCTTTGTTGCTAGCCGCGACCTCTGCGGCTAGCTGTATCGCCTCCTGCTCCGAGTCTACGCTACTTACGTAGTCATCCATATACATATTCTGCTTGATCTCGATCTCGGCTCTGCCGTAAGCGTCCCGGTTAAGCTCTGCGTTTTTGTTGCGGACGCTGTGGGCTAGAAATGGCGAGCTGCGCACCCCGAACGACATACTCGACATTACATATACCTGTGGCGGTCCCGATCGGTCCATCGCACGCCACAGGAACATCTGTGAAGGCTGGTCTTGCTCTCTAATCTTCACCTGAAGAAACATCTCCTTGATGTCGCTCGTCATCGCGTAGGCGCCTTCGCGGAATCTAAATAAAATCCCGGGCAGGGATTGCAACAGGTCGGGTCCGTCTAAAATGAAATCATTTAGGCTCTGACGGCCCGCCTTTGCTGCGCAGTCGAATACTACTCGTAGTTTCTTGTCCGGCTTGTTGATATTTCTCACCGCGAAGTGAGGCAGGTACCACTGCTTTCCCGGCATCGGCTCTCTTAGCTTATGGGCGTATCCTTTTTCTAATAGGTTATCGATCTGCTTACCGTACTCCGCGGCAAATTCCGCGTCGCGGTCCATTTTTCGTTCGATGCCGCGGAGTCGGTTCAACGCCATGCCGTATGATGCCGGGAACTCTGGATCGTCTGTGGCCCATAACTGTCCTACCTCAAATCGCGGCCCGGGGATCTTTTTCACAGTTTCCTGAAATATCCGCTCCGCCCGCTGCTCCGCCGGACAGACGTTATCTTGTAGCTTGATGCCGAGCGCGTCGACGTCGAAATGCTTTTTTATAAGCTGATGAAACGCGTCGTTCGGCTCATAACAATGCATTATTGTTTCGTTGGTTCTTACCGTTCGTGGCGCGGATCCAAAAATAGCCCATCCGATGGCGGTGTAGACAGCCGCGGGCTCGTTGCGACCTCCTAGTCGCATTTCTTGTGGCAGCATTAAATGCCACTGATCCGCGCCAATTAGCACCTTCGGCTCGGCTAAGCTATAGCACGCGTTGGACAGGTCCGCCAAATGTCTGTGCTTCAGTACCTGCTCGCGGTTCATACGTTGTCTCCTTAGGTTCAGTTGCTCGACGGTTCTGAAGCTAACTTCGTGAGGCGACCCTCCGTCGCAACCGCGCACGGTTGCATTTACCTTTCTCGACGGCCGGGTTGTTTCCATGTCTCCCACGCCTTGTATGCAGAGGGCCGCCTCCGGCCCCGTTGCTCCGATCTGCTCTGCCAAATCACGATCGATTAGGCTAATAGTGCTGCCCTCGTCCAAGAGGCAGAACGTCACTATTTCTCCTTTGGGGCCGCCTAAAATAATTGGAAGTACCTTGAGTATTACTTCGGATCTGCCTGACGTCCCTGTGTTTGATGTAAACTCGCGCATCTGCGCAGGCGCGTATGGCTGGTTCGGTTCGGCGCCGCTAGGCGCATGCGCGGCAGGCGCGGGTTGCGGGGCGGGAGCGGCCGCGTGACTTGGCCGGCGCGCGACCGCGTGGGTTAGTACCTGCCGGTCCGCCGCGCCGTTCGCAGGCACGCTCTGTGCCGTTTCGTGCAGCAATCGGTGATGCGAGTGTGGACAGCCGTCGATGCCGCAAGCCTGTGTCTTACACAGCTCGCGGCGATGTCTGCTGTTGAGGCACTTGAAGCACACTCGGTTCTCCTTGGCCCATGTCCAACGGGCGCTTACTCGCATACCTTGTACTTTGTGGCAGGCGGGGGTTCGGTGCATGCCGCCACAGCATAGGCAGGCCTCTCCGCGATCTGTCGCGTAAGACTGGTAACGGCTCGGCTGTGGTCGGCGGATCGCCCCGCCGCCGGCGGGGGCTCCAGCCGCGTAATTGTTACGCGGCTCCGGTCGGCGGGGTGGGTTCTTCGGCTCTGCGAAGGTTCGCTTCGTGGGGGCCCGTGCGTGCGAGTATTGCAGCTCCTGGTCCGACTCATCCAGCAAAAATTCGGCCATTAACATTAACTCATTACTGGAGAGTCGGTTGGCCTTCGCGTACGAACACCAGCGGGATCGGAGGTGCGGACTTAGACGCTCAGTTATCTCGCGGATCAGTAGGGGGTTCGTTGCGTAACTGTTTTTGTCTAAGTCCACTAATGTCGACACTATATTGACAATTTTGATGGCGAACGCGTTCAGGTCCGTTGCGCTGGGCCCCACGGGTGGCAGACGTCGGAGGTCCTCGATGGCACGGTCGATAAGGAGGTCCGTGCGGCCGAAATTTTTATGCAGTATGCGCATAATCATCTCCGGCCGCGTCGACGTCGCGATCAAGTGCTTAACACATTGTTGCGCTTCGCCGCTCAGGGCTTGACGCAGCCGAGCTACGTTCTCGTAATTACTGAATTTGTACCTTATTGTCGACTGCGTGTACGCGTGGTAAAATGTCTGCCACTCGCCGATATCGCCGCTAAATTTGGGGAGCTCGTAGACTTGCCGCGGTGGCGGGCGCATCATAGTCTCCAGACTCTCGGCCAGCCGTTCTATACCTCGGGATCTGCTGGCCGACCTGTCTCTCGGCGTTGAGTGTGCGGTTCGGTCGGCGGCTGAAGGCGACGGGGCTCCGCGACGATGTGGTGACGTCGCTCCCTCTTCAGTACGCCGGGAGTTATCGAGCCAGTTTCTAACCTTTTCGCGTCCGTCGACGACGGACCCTCCGGCTCGGGAACCCTCCTCCTCAATGCGGTCGATCGTAGCTGCCAGGCGCTTCTTTACCAGCTCCTGCTCGATCTGCAGCTCCTTTCGACGGATCTCCGCCAACTTCTCGGCCGCCTCCAACTCGGCCTGCCTCTTACGGGCCTCGGTCGTGCTGCTGGCTCGGGAACGGACTGATGCGGGCGGCGCGGGTACGCTATCGGCGAACATGACCTCACGGTCCGCCGAGCGCCCCTGAGTGTACTCACGTTTTTGCATCGTGGATAATAGCGCCTCTGCCCTGTCACCTGCTGACTTCATCGCCGCGGCGGCGATCGTGACGTCCACTGGCTGCTCGTGTCGCAGTTGTGCGTCGAGCGAGCCCTGCCAGCCTGTCGTGTCCGTGGGCGACCGGGGCGGGTCGCGGAACTCGGTTCTGGTGACGTCCAGCCTCGGGTCGTAGAAGTGGACGGCGCCGCTCTGCTCTGGCCTCACTGCCGGGCTCGGGTTCGGGTTCGGGTTCGGGTTCGTGTTCGTGGGTTCTGGCTGTGATGCCGGTTCGGGGTTCTCGGCAGCGCTGCCGTGGCGACTCTGGTTGCGCGTGTTAACCATCGTCGCGACAGTACAGTTCGGTTCGGTTCGGTTCGGATCGGTTCGTTCGCGCACTGATTTTAAATCCGGCTCGAGCTAGGACCAAACAATGAAAGCGACCGGGCTTCCACCAACGCGGTCTCCTACGATAGCTCAAAGTTCTGTAGATCGGATCGGATCGGATCAAAAGTCAAATTTAAACCTAGCTAAACTACGTAACCTAAATAACCTAACACGTAGCCTAACTTATACTCGAAGGACCATTGAAACTAACTAACACACGAAATAACGACAATAATTAACTGATAAACTAATGATTCTAAAGAGGACGAGATATAGGAGATCTGCCTCGCAAAACCTACACTAAACTGCCTAAACTAATTAACGTAACGTAACACGACTTATACTGAATTAAAATTAAGGTTACTGGGTAGGAAGGTAACTTAGGATATACTGGGATCACTATAACGTAAATGAAACTTCTTCGTGTGAGATCTGGAACTGTACTGAATTTACTAATAACACTTATAACAAAACTATAACAACGTAATAACAACTATACTGCGCGGGATCTTGAACTGTACTGTAATTTATTGTTTTTTTTTTTTTTTTTTTTTTATGTTTGCTTGCGGGTCCAACGGACCCTTTGCACTGCTGGTTTTCTGTCATGCATTCCCGTTTGGGACTACACCGAATCTAAACTAAACTAAACTTAACTAACTAAAACTAGAAGATTTAAGCAAAATCTTGGGTGATTTAAATGGCACTACTTGACCTTGAAATTAATGATTGCTAATAAAATTAAAAATTTAAAATTATCGCGGTTTCCTAACTTGCTCCCAGTGGGGGCGTGTGGAGTAAAAAGCTGCCCTTGTTGTGTGGAATGATGGGCCAGCTGCGAGATTGTTGCTTGTTTTGTTCTTCAATTTCCATCTACAGTGATTACGATGAGAGATTTTAGATCGTTTTCTTAAAATGGGGTTATTGTTCACTGCAATAACTACAGGGTCTGAATTTGTGCTTTCAGAAGCGATTTGCTCTATAGTTTGAATATCGTCGAGGCGACCGTCGTCATTTAGTGTGCATTCTCTTATTTTGCTAATAAACTTGCAGAATTCTTCATATTGGCTGTTCTTTTTGTTAGAGCTTGGTGAGCCATCGGAGTCACTGTCCTCGTCGTCGTCAGTCCAGTATTTTGTCCTTGTGAGGTTAGTTGGTGGGAAATCTATGAGGGCTTTGGTAAGCTTGTCTGGTTTGTCCGTCAGTATGTTCTTAGGGCGCCTAAGGTGTTTGGGGACTGCGGGGTCAGGGGTGTAGTTACATGCTTGCTGAATGAGCGGGTTTGGGTTAGAATTTGCTTTGTCATAGTATTTTTCCGCACATTTGCGAAACCATTGCTGAATGGACTCTATTTGGAGATCCCGGTGGATGGTGGAGTTCCTAAGATACCATGGGGAACCTGTGGCGCTCCTGAGGAATTTGTTCTGTAGAGTTTGAAGGGAGTTTAAGCTGCTTGGGGCGGCGTGTGCGAAAGCAATGCTGGCGTATGAGAATACGGGCCTAATACAGGTTTTGTATATGGTTAGTTTATTGCTGACTGACAGGTTACTTTTTTTGTTTAAGAGAAAATGGAGACGGCCAAGATAGAAGGCCGAGCGGTTTCGGACCTTTTTTATATGTGCGGCAAAGCTAAGTCGTCTGTCAAGTAATACACCTAGATATTTAGTCATGTTTGTCCAAGGGATGGGCTTGTTGAAAAGTTGAGGTTGTTTAAAGGAACGAGTGAAGGCTGAGTATTTGGGGTTCCTGGAGAAAAGAACAGCTGCGCTTTTTTCCGGATTTACTTCAACTCTCCATTTGAGACACCAGTCGCCCAGCTGGTCGAGCGCTAATTGGAGACGGGATGATAGGATTCGTTTTTTGCGGTGCGAGACGTATAGGGCTGTGTCGTCAGCAAATAATGCGTAATTGACGCCATCTACTTTTGGGATGTCGTTTACAAATAAGAGGTAAAGAGTGGGCGCCAGGACTGAGCCCTGGGGGACTCCGGCTTTAACGGGGTGACGGGAGGAAAGTGAGCCCTCCACTCGGTATCTAAAGCTTCGACAGGTAAGGTAGTCGCGGATGATGGCTACTAAACGGTCTGGCATGTTGATGTTATATAGCTTGAATAGCAAGCCATTATGCCAGACCCTGTCGAAAGCTTTAGCTACGTCGAGGAAGGCTGCTCCCGTTGGACAGGGCTTTCTACCCCTTCCTACCAGTCCTTGGAGGACATGTTCAGTTATTCTGTGAACCTGGTGTGTACTAGAATGATCAGCCCTGAATCCGAACTGATCGTTGATTAAAATGTTTTCGGATTTGATAAAGTCGTACAGTCGGGCTTGAATTATACGTTCATAGATCTTTGCCAGGGTTTTGAGAAGGCTGATGGGGCGGTAACTAGAGGGGTCTGTGGGGGGTTTTCCTGGTTTGCGAATACCGATAACTATGGCTTCCTTCCAGGGGGAGGGAAATTGGCAATTTGCGAGGGCAGAGTTAAGTATGTCTGTCAGTAGAGTAAGTATGTGAGTGGGGAGGAGCCTTAATAGTCTGTTGGGAATACAGTCTTCACCTGGGGCTTTCTTTACTGATAAGTGCTTAATTATTGACTTTAGTTCGTCTACAGAAGTAGGTCTAACTGGTGGGCTGGTGGGAAGAGCGGCGGAACGCCTGGCAACTTCTTCATTAATGTACTCCAGGTGGGCCTGGTCAATGGGTTGGGAGCTAGGTGAACATTGAGCCTCGAGGGCGTTGGCCAGACATTCCGCCTTCTCTTCATCTGTGAAGGCTGTGTCGTTCGAGTCGGGGATAACGAGGGGAGGCATTGTGACAATGGAGTCGTTCTTGAATGTTCTAACTAGTTTATAAAAGGCTAGATGATGCGGGGTGATAGTACTAAGGGTTTCTTCCCATTTACCATCTCTGAAATCCTTCATAGCGCGCTTAAGCTTGGTACGAAGGTTGTTTAGAACGGTCTTGTTTTCAGGGGAGGGGTCTCTATCATATATGTGAGTGGCATGGTTTTTGGACTTGACCAGTTCCCTAAGGCCACTTGGGAGGTTCCAACGTTGGTTGCCCTCAGCTGGGCCCTCGCAAGAGCAATCAGAAAGGATTTCCTGTAGGGATTTAGTCAGGTCTGTAACTGCTTTTTCTGTGTTATTATGATCCTTGTAACCTGGAGAGATTGTTTTAGTAACTACGTTGTCTGTCTTATTTAATTCTTGGCCCACCTTAACCCAGTCTATTCTGCGGACTGTCTGGGGAGGGAGATCGCTTGGGGGACCTAGTCTGTAAAGTACTGGCCTGTGGTCTGATGAGAGGGCATGTACAACCTCGATTGCACAGATGCGAAGTGAAATGCATTTAAGAGCGGCCATGTCTAGGATATCAGGTCTATGTTGTGTGTTCGCTGGATAGTGGGTATGATTAATTGGGGGTATCAAGTCAACTTGTAGTGTTTCAAGAATTTTCATGAGTTGTTTACCGTTTCTATTTGTGGAGTCGCAATTCCAGGCCACATGCTTGCAGTTGAAATCACCGGCCAAAATGACCGACTCATCCAACCGCAGCACGAGCTCTAGATCTGATTTTAGTATCTTTTTGTCTGGTGGCAAGTAGAGAGAGACTAAGGTAATGGGATTATGACCAGACATAGCGAGTCGACATGCTGATACCTCTAGATTTTTTAAACCTGTCGGAGGGGGAATCGGAGAGCAGTGTAGAGAGCGTTTATAATAAATTAGGGTGCCTCCACCGCGTGAATTTAACCTGTCAGTTCTGGAGATTTGGTAATTAGCTATTCTAGGGTCTTTAATGGAGGGTTTCAGAAACGTCTCTTGTACAAGTAGGATATCAATATGGTGTTCGTTTAAGAATATTGCGATTTCACTTTTTTGATCTCGTAAACCATTTGCGTTAAAAGTGCAAATGTTGATATTAGTAGGCTTACATCTATTTGTGATACTATCCATTACCGAGAGCCCAGGGATTTAAGATTACGCATAAGAGTAGCGTGTTGTTTCATTACCAGGAGTATTTCAAGTTGGTTTCCTGGGGTAATGTTTTGAAGTTTGTTTGTTACTTCCTCGACTTCGTCCATGTCTATGAAGTTTGCTAAGTTTATCAAGTTCTGGAAATTCGAGGTATTAGGGTCAGAACGACCACTTAGAGGGAGGCTTATATTTTGTTGTTGGGGTTGGTGATTTGAAATTAAGTTGGGACCGGGTGATTGAAAATGCTGAAGACGGGCACCGGCGTTTGTTGGTGGCAGAGCGGGGGTTGTGGTGGTCGAGTTGACCGGATTGGGTTTCAAGGGTCCGATCTGGTTGGATACGATCTCTCCGGAGTGGAGGATGTGGATGTTATTAGCATTAGAGGCTCTGGGGGAGTTGATGTGAGGAGCTAGGCTGCTTAGGGTGACGGGTCTGTCGTTATCGTTTGTCTGTACTGTGTTGTTGGACTGAGGGACAGCTTTGTGGGTTAGCCTGGGGTCTCTGAGAGGAGGCTGAGTGAGTTTGGTGGCGGCGACGGCGTATGACGGCGCAGAGTTTTTTAAGTGAGTGTGGTTGGAATCGTTGTAGGCTGAATCATCATGCACTGGTTTCAAGGTCTGAGAGGAGTCCGAGGAAAGGGGAGCTCCTTTTATCGTATTGGGGTACTCCTCATTGGAATACGGATCAGGAGCCCACCTTTCCTCGCGCTGTGATCTGTTATTATTATTGCGTCTATGAGACTTGGCCGAGCTAGAGTATTGAGGTGGGATTGAAGGGCAATTAGCGAAGTTCGCGCGGTGCGGGCCATCACAGTTAAAGCATTTAACGGGAATTTCAGAAATATTTTCATTATTTTGAATACATTCGGTAGTGTGATGTTGGCCGGCGCAGTTTCGGCAGCGGGCAGCCATTTTGCAGAATTTCTGAGTGTGTCCCCAGCGCTGGCAGGTACTGCACTGAGGAGGCCTCCCGAAGGATTTATACGTTTCCACACGCAGCCCGCTCAGGCTGCACAACGTACGAATATTGTAAATGGTCTTGCCTAAAGCAGACCGGTCAACGGCTACCCGGACCGCGTTGTACTCTTTCCTGTCCGGACCCCGTCTCATTCGTTGGACGGAGTGGACAGGAAAGCCCTGCTCGACGAGATCCTCTAAGACGTCGTCGCAAGTAAGGCACATGGGGACACCTTTAATAACTACTCTGAGGATCTTTTCCTCGTCCATTGGGTGAGTATAAAACCCGCCACCTAAGAATGACTGCCAGCTCCTAAACTGTTCAATGGTTGACAACTGAATTTCAATATCACCTTTTTTGCCCTTGGGCCTAGCATGCAAAAAGTTAAGATTTTTATTTTTGTGCGCCTCCTTGGAGAGCTTGGACCACTGCCAGTGATCACCTACTACGATTCTCGGGGGACGAGAGTCCTTTTTTGATTTTAGTGTCTGCTCGCCGTCATGAGCCGTGGGGCCTGCGGTCTGTCCGTTAGTCGGCGTCCCTAAAGCGGGGGCGCTCGGGGGGGAGGGAGGGGAGACGTCCATAGTAGTTGGGCGCTCTACTTGCGAATTGTTATTAATTAATTTGCCGGATTTGATGCTTTTGGGGTTTTTGGTTGTGGAAGAGCCTGAGGGGGAGTTGGGCGGGGACGGGGAGGGCGCGGCGCGCTTCCTCTTCCCTTTCTTTTTATAAGAGACTGTAGTAAATTCTTTGTTGTCGTCATCGTCTGTTTGCGAGGTGACTGATTCGAAGTCCATGTCCGTTTCGCTTCTGCCCGGCTCGCTGGCCGGACTGAGAAGCAAAGCGGGCACGGTTTGGTTGTTGGATGGGGCTACAAGCGAAATATATAGCGGGGTCTCGGCGCCGGATAGTATCGGCGGTTGGGTTCTCTGGCCTAACTCAATTGTTGTGTCCAGAGAGTCATTGTGATTATTGTCGTCAACTATGCCTGATGACATGGGGGAGCTGGGGGCCGCGTCGAAAGTGATTTCCGAGGCGGTCTTGCGGTCTAGAAAGACCGTCTGATGGTCAACTATTTTGTAGGCCGGGGGTCTATCATTACCCGCATTAAGGGGGCTGGGGTACGGGCGGGCTCGAACCGCGCGTTCGCTACTGCTAACCCTAGGGGCCCTAGGAGAATGCACACTAAGATGAGACGTACCTGACGCTCCTGTGGCTGGGGTGAAATCTGCCGGCTGAATCAGCGACGCGTACTCGCCGGACTCTTGCACGAATGCTTCCCACACGTGGGGATTTTTTTCACGGACAAAGTCCGTGAAGGCCCTATGGGCCATGTCGGATTGGTCCATTGCACTGAATCACTCAACACTGCCGCACACAAACGAGCACATGACAAACGTGGTGATTTTAAAACTTAACTAATTGAGTCCTATCTCACTGGAAGCACTGACACACACGGCCGGCCGGCCGTGTGTTGGAAAAAATAGCACGAGTGCCTCAACCCAGTGAAGGGGAAGCGATTGACATACTCGAGCTAAATTTCCCACACTACGGCGACACGACAGCCACGGAGGCTACGGCGCGGGTGAATGCGGCGCGCGCGAGGCGCGGGGGTACGGCGGAGGTGCGGAGCAGTCAGGCGACTGCTCAACGCGAGCGCTCGGGCGGAACTGTAATTTATTGGCTCGGTTCTACGCCTAATAAGCTATTTCTTATTTCTAACTTAGTCTATTAACCCACAAGCTATGAAATTATAAATTTCTATCCAATAGGAACACGTATTAGGCAAGACAAAGGATCTGTCGACCGTTTTTGGCCGTTATTTGGCGAGAGCAGGATCGGAAGTCCCTTACATTTTGGTTGGCTCCTATTGGTTAACCACTTTTGGCTCGTCACAATTTTCAGGCTAATTTTCTCTTCGAAAATCACCTTTACACATTTTTATAAAAAACACCGTTAACAGGATTCGAGTAAGATTTCTACACATTGTTATGTTCAACTTCAGGTTCAGGATCATATAAATTCTAAGTGTATAAGTTATTAAACAAATAAGTTATTACGTAATTAACAACAAACTTTGGCAAATTTCTAGCAATGGATTCTCTAATTTTACATTTACTTCTAAAGTTCACAACCGATTTTAATAAAAGTTACATATTCTAATAGGATTCTTTTACAGCTATTTTTATACAATACTTTTATAAGGATCTGTTATTATTTGATAACCGCGATATCAGTTTAATCGCGCGACCGATAAACTCGGCTCGGCGCGCAGGTAAGGGCGCCGTACTTACTCGGCAACATTTTTACGGCGGCGCCAGTCTTTAATCCGCTGTCGCGCAGATAAGACGTTGCGCGGCGCCGGCGCCATCCCATTGTGTACAGGAATTTATGGCCCAGGGCCTTATCTACTCGGTTAGTGGGTCAGCGCCTTGGTTGCGCAATTAGAGCAATTACAATGGGTTCGGTCAGTGTGTCAAGGCACAATGGACTGGGTTTCTACCTGCTTTTGGGTCGTTTTTATAGACCGTTTGTTTTGAAACTTTACAATAAGGTTGAGCTCGACATGCTCGATCTATTTATAGAATAATATCATTTATAATGTTCATGGTTACTTTGCTATAAGACCAATTGTATGGCTCTCATAGTACAAATGAGGGATCTCTTTATGGATCGTTACAGATTGTATAATGGATCACTTTTTGGATCGAAACTTAATAATTATACCTAGGATCGCTTTTTTGGATCAATCTTATATCTATGAGATCAATTTACAATTTAAATGATTCGATACAAATCAACTTATAGTTAGACGCGCAGCTTGTCCTCCTTGGTCATCGCGCGTCATGGGCAGCAATGGGGCGGCGATCTTCAACAGTCATCATGAATTACTTTCTTACTTTTCAATCTTTTAAGGGATAATTTCCAGGATGAAAACTATCCTATGTCCTTCCTCGGATCTTAAACTATGTCTATGCCAAATTTCATCAAAATCGATTCAGCGGTTTAAGCGTGAAGAGGTAACAGACAGACAGACAGACACACTTTCGCATTTATAATATTAGTATGGATGTTATACTGCAGAAATTAAAATGTTATTCAAAGCTAATTCATAAATTTATATTTTTAATGAATCATTCATTGGGTAGGCTGCCTGCAAGGTAGACCGACAATCTTGCGAAGGTCGCGGGAACTTGTTGGCTGCAAGTATCGCAAGGCCACTTTACGTGGAGATCCTTGAACGAGGTGTTTGTGCAACAGCACGTTATCTTAAACCATTAATATAAAAATCGAAGCGTAAAGAAATAATTGAAATCCGTAAACTGGCGGAAGAGACCGGGAATCGAACCCAGTACCTCCAGTGTGTTAACCTCTCCACCACCCAAACGCCAGATAACCTTTCGGAAATAATGAGACATTACATGTGTCATAAATTTAGGACGTTATCTGATGATGATATCTGAGAGCGCTGCCCAACTAGCACACATGCTATACCATGTGGGCCCTGTAACAGGAGTACGTCGTCCAACATTGACATCGTCTTAGTATTGACATAGCTGTCACTTTAATAAATATCAAATGGTTCGCAATACATTGATTCTTTGAAAAAAAAATATTTTACAGGTTTACATTATAGGTATGGTACTTTAAATGAGTTATTTTTTAAAGTTGTTTAATAAATGTTATTTAGTTTGAGGGGTAGAATCTATGTTTTAATTTATTGCTCCGTTACAGGGCCCACCCGGTATAAAGAGCTTATACAGCGCTTAAACAGCTGAAATACGTCGTATAAGGTCTGTATAGCTCTTATGCAACCTATGTGCTACGTGGGTCTCGGCATCTATCTAAGCCCTTTAACGTGCACGAGAATGAAATAAAACAAACAGAAACCCTCCATTACAACACGAAGCCGGTCCAATCACAATAATTTCTTACGGCTACCTTTAGAACTGAGCGAAAGCACTTGGCGTAAACTTCACACCTATTTGAGCCCTTAGTCTGCAGTTTTAGTCGTATAATAACGCGGTAAAAAGCGTGTTTTACGGGGAGATTGTCCCCCTGTCGTCTCACAAAGAGTAGAGTAGACGCAGATAGCTAACAACTACAAGAGTAACAGAGCGGTGACTTAAGTGACATGCGCAGTCCTACGGGGCTAGCATATCTTGATGCGACTTCGCTTGTAACGTAACTCAGCGTCACCTATCTTACTTGCTCAGTATTGACATGAAAGTGACAGGTAATATTTGTCGCGCGTCAAAGAGTCGCGTGTCAGTTTTGCTAGACGTACTGTACAAGATCGCTAAGCGATGGACTAGAAAATATCCATTAGGCCTGGCACAGTACAGGTTTGATGGCAATTTAAAATACAAAACAAGCTATACTTAGACTGTGCTGTAGATGAGAGATTTGTTTGGGCGCGAAAATGCGAATCAGTTGGTTATTCGTTTATTAATGATTCTATCAAATCGATTACAGTTCTTTTGTGCTCTGTGTGCAATCTCCAAAAATAGATTGTATATCAGAAGTAAACGTTTGAGTGACACACGGCATCTTTAATAAATAGACAGACGGCGACACGAAGAGTATCTAGTATATTATATACTAAATAAAATAAAAAAATTGAACCAAATAGTTGGTCATCATGAGCCCCTCTTTTCCTTGATGTCCATCCTTTGTCTTTTCCTTGATGTTTGAGGTGTATATTCGTCTCTTTATTTTCACAAACAAGGCTTTCGATTTCAAAAACACATTCAAATCGGACCATCTGTTTGGGAGTTAGAGCCACAGAGAGACACAAATACACACTTTTTTGTCGGGGATTCAAATAAAATCGAACAATAACTGGTGCCAAAGGAGTGACGAAAGAAGTTTTCTGTCGCCTCTGTAAGCTTGTTTGCTTCGTCTCGCCGCGGCTCACACGTGGCTGAGATGGTATTGCACTCGAAGCCGATGGCCCTCGCACCAAATTGTACCGTCCTCATACAAATAAACCGCGTCGTAATACTGCAGATTGTCTGCTGTTTGAATGTTGATTACGAAATATTGGACGGAAACTGGAAACCTTTGTTTTGCTAAGGGCTTGCACAATTGCACATCTAGAACCGAACGCTTATTACAATTTTGCTGGATAATTTTTGAGGACACGTTTGGCTCGGTTTGTAGACACCTGCCTACTGAGCCGGCGGTCCCGGGTTCGAATCCCGGCCAGGGCAAATATTTGTGTGATGGACTCGAATATTTGTGCTTGGGCCATGGTTGTTCTATGTATTTAAGTATATATTTATCTATATAAGTATGTATATCGTCGTCTAGTGCCCATAACACAAGCTTTTTTGAGCTTAATTTGAGAGAGAGAGAGAGAAAAATGGTTTTTCTCAACATGCAATGAAATTTCGCCATAACGTGCGTTATAACAGGCTTCGAAGTATAACGTTTCGGGCGGATCAACTCGAGAGAACTGTAAAGGAATTTCAATACAAAATTTAAGGCCTAGTACGGAAAGTATTATTTTTTTAAACACGGCGTCTGTGTTCGAGAATAGCCTAAACAGCCGAAATATACATATTTTTAGGGTTCCGTACCCAAAGGGTAAAAACGGGACCCTATTACTGAGACTTCGCTGTCCGTCCGTCCGTCCGTCTGTCACCAGGCTGTATCTCAAGAACGGTGATAGCTAGACAGTTGAAATTTTCACAGATGATGTATTGCTATTGCCGCTATAACAACACATACTAAAAATAAAATAAATATTTAAGGGGGGCTCCCATACAACAAACTTGTTTTATGGTACGAAACCCTTCATGCGCGAGTCGGACCCGCACTTGCCCAATTTTTTTTTATTTAATTGCATAGGTTTGAGAAAAGCACTATACATACGAGTACCTTAGCCGTGAAAAGGGCTTGCCGGCTTCGTCTATCACCCGGCAAGTTCTTTTTTCCCGGCGTCTACAGCAATTAAGTATATTATATTTGACTAAACGACGGAAGCGTCTCCGTTTCATCTTGGTGAAAAAATCTTCCGTATGTCCGGATGTTTGGGTGTTTAGTTGTCCGACTGTTCACGCATACAGATCGCAGTTCGCAACCGATTCTCGTGAAATTTTGTGAGTAAGTTTGATAATTGTATAGATTTATTTCTGGTTCAGTTTTTCGAAATTCCGAATTTCGGAAAATTGTGGAAACATTAAGAGTTTCAGCCCTGTGATAAAAATCCTAACTTAGTGTATGTACTTACTTGCTACTTCTCTGCGCGATCAAAACCTACAATCGAAAGCTACAAAACAAACTCAAAAAGTTAGTATCTATCAATCAATATCTAAGCTCAAAGGGACAATCGTAACCCCGATAATATTCCTGTTAGCAGCACACACTTGACTCGTTGATAAACATGTCTTTTCCGCCCTTAGGCTGAAATTGAAAGCGTTGTCTCCCGCCAGTTTATCACTGAAATCGTCGGCGATACCTCCAAAACAATTGCCCGCTCTCATACGCACCGGACCAAATTACATTTCCAATTCATGAAGGCATTTTTTCCCTTTTCCCTTAGCTACCCCCACTTTGCACCTCACGATCTTTTTCTATGAATAATTTTTCGAAGTTACTTGTTGACTTAATTTTATATCGGTTCGGTTTTAACGGTGGGAATGTGGGTGTTATTCGGCGCAGCTCTAAAGCTATTAGGTCGTGTTTTGGGTTTGACAAATGAAAAACAATGTTAGGAAATTCCTAGTACTGAAATATAAAATCAGGTATAGTAGGTATGATTGACATGTTCTTTATCTTTGTATCAATGGTTTAAGATAAAAATTGTGGTGTGTCGCTACATTTAAAAAATAATGAGACATTAAATTTCACCTTGTTCTTTTTAGACTTTAGTTTTTATTATGTATTAGGTACTAATTGTATGTGGATATATTTGTTTAATATAATTACTTATTATTACGAAGGATCTGGGTCACGCTTAATAGAATTAGGACAGGAGTTAGCTGTTCCAACTACAATCTCCACAAGTGGGGCTACAAGTCTTCTCCGAGCTGCGACTGTGGTGCTCCTGAACAAACAACTGCTCATATTGTGGAGGAATGCCCTGTAAGACACTTTACTGGGGAGCTAAGCGACCTGCACGCGCTGACTAAGGATGCCAGGGAATGGCTATCAAATCTAGACATTCAACTGTAGAGAGCTCCGTTTCTTTGTTTTGTGTTTGTCATATGTACACACTTTTAACTGAAAATAAAAGCCATACGATAATAATACTTATTATTTTCAATAAAGAAGTTTGTCCATTTTTAGGAGGGTATAACAAGGAGACTATGTTAAATGTTTTTTCGTTTGTGTTCCTTAATTAAGGCTTTATTTAAATGTCTTATATGGGTCATAAAATGTTAATAAAGACCAACAAAAGTTTGAACATAAGTATAGATATCAGCATCTCTCGTCATACCTTTAATTCCTTTCGCCGTCTTAATAAGAAGGTTTATTAAGCCGTAGATTCGACGGCAAACAACTCGGTACCAAGTTCCTTCGTTTGCATTTTTATTACTTTGTAATTCCACCGCGTTATTAAAATGTACCCTCCGTCTCGCTATTAATAAGTAGTCGAATTGATTAGCTGCTTTATACGTCTGCAAGTCTGATTTAAGAGTCTTGAAATAGTAAAATTTCCTTCGTTTCTGAATTTATTTGTACTATTATAAAACTCGTTGTCACATGTACCTAGTATAATTTAACTTGAAAAACAAAACTCTCTACCGCATTGCAAGTGTCACCTGTGCTGCTATCACTCTCGCGCTCCACCACTCTCCGTTTCTCTCTCTATATATCTCTGTCTCTCTTTCTCTTTTTGATCGATACTTCATGACAAGATCTTGACTATCGTATATAACTAGTCTCATTATTGGACAGAAAAAGGATGACTTGTTTCCATCAGTTTCTTTTAGATTGCCATTTGCACCACGTCCAATAAGTAGCTGGATGTCTTTTTGCTTTAACTTGTATCCACCTAGTCGGAGATTTACAACGTTCTTCATTCCTTCTGCATTTCCGAATAGGTATAACCAGTTTCCTGAGGTTGTGACATTAAGTGTAAATTTTATAAAGGAAATAAATCAACCCAAATAAAAAACGGTCTACGCTTATACATTATGAGTTTGGTATTAATAACAATAATAACTCAGTAAAGACAAAATTTTACATCCCGTAATTCCCGTTTCACTGAGGTTACTATTAAGTTTATTTAGGTTGAATTACGACCACAACAGACAGACGCAGCCAACAAAAACACTTATCAACAGGCACCTCATACTCAGTTCACACAACATTTTAATTCCCACACTCTCGTTGGCTACGTCACCATAACCTTCATATGGCTGAGATATGCGTCATACTCGTGAACGGGTGCCGTTTGTGGGGTCCGGTCTGTTCATGCTAGCAAGGGCCAAATTAAATATGTAGCAACCGCATACTAGTGTTAAATTAAGTAAACGTGAGAAACTTCATCCTGTACTCGATTGAAGTTATTATATGTTGATTTTTACTTTTTGAACTCTTAGAGACTGTATACATCTCTAAGAAACAGCTTAGTGTAGTATGACACTCAGAGACTTTATACATCTCTGAGGAAATTTAATAATTTTAAATCTTTTTATTGCATGTTATGACGCCTAGAGACCATATACATCTCTAAGAAATTTAGGTTTAATAATTATTTTCTATTGTAAATTATTCACGTTGACGCCTAGAGACCTTATACATCTCTGTGGAATTAAATTAATTAAGTTATTTTATTTTATTGCATGTTGTGACACCCAGAGACTTTATACATCTCTGGGTATATTTAATATTTTAAATTTATCGTTAAAATTTTATTTTAATGTTCCTACTTAACATTGATTTGGAGTATCTTACATCTCCTTTACGTGTACCAGTGTAATTAGTTATAACACTACAAATGTATCATGTAATTGTTTTAAGTATTATTTACGAAAAAATGACTTACTGTTGAGTTTCTTTCGGCTTTCTTCTCAACAGCGGTCTCCTCTTACGAAATGCCGGTAGATTCACAATTTGACTTGTAAAAGTGCCCCTGTGGCCTACTTACTGAATAAATTATTTCATTTCATTTCATTTCAAAACGTCACAATACTGAAGCAAAATTCGTCACATACGTCCTTTTTTCCAGCGAAAGCCATATTGTCCCATACATCATTAGGTGCCGGTTATAATTTATGACCGCGCCTGATCAATTTCACGCACGGCGGCCCCGCTATCCGGATTTTATCCGGACATATGAAGTTGGCAAGGAAACTCCCAACCCGACTACCGGACGGGTGTGTACTGAATTCAGCTGGGTAACCGTTGGCCGGTTAAATTTTGCGATAACCTTTTCCGAGGGGAGTTTAAAGGGTTTTTGTCTTGATTTTATGTTTTTGATGTATGGGTGCTGTTAGTTAGTTTACAGTTGTTTGAACGAGGTGTTTTAACTGGAAATATATGATGAAAAATCCTGATAAAAAAATTCACTACACTACGAAATGTGATGTGATACAATTGAGATAAGGTCAAGTTTTACTTAACGAAAGATCTTTAGATCTAGGGGAGAGCTAGTCAGAAAACTCGCAAGTCTTGGACCGACAGACAGATGGGCCAACATGGCGAAATGATAAAAGTTCTATGTTAACTTACATAACTAAAAAATAGGGCAATACAATTTTAAATTAACTACTACACTTTTTCTCTTGCTTCAAGGCGAAAATGTGCTCTAAACATGATTGTGTATTTGTTACAGTGTTTGTGGCTTGCGATATTTTTGTCTCTCTATCGTGTGAGCAAAACGGTTGATGCGCGCATGACAAGCAAGGTAGCAAACACTAACTTGACTGAAGGATAATAAAAGGATAAACCTACAAAAACAGCAAATAGCAGAGCGTATTCGTCATCTGTAAGCCCGATAAACTTAAGCCAATTGCACGCGCTGGTACCGTCGACTTTGGGGTTTCTTTGATCCACGGGGTAACATTGGTCATCAATTTCTAAACATGGTTACTGGTTTGCACCGCAGTCGTAATGTATTTTACGTCACCATAGGCCGTAAGTGGGATTTTCTGCCAGATACGTGGGGAGGAAATCTCACCCCAGCCAAGGTAAGACGTAACACTTTTGACAAACCACGGGCGGTAATTCGTAAAGCCCCAGATCGCATATTCATGGCCTGACCTGAGATCTGGGACATTCACGAATTTACCGCCATAGTATGTAATGTATTATTTGTTGAGTTGAGATAGCCAACCTTACAAGGACATGTGACATACTCAATGCATTTACCTACTTTACTTGGGGTGTAATTCAATATCAAGATTTGACTTGGCTAGTTTTCACAAACTAACTAATTGATAAAAGTAACATAGTACAATTATCAAGCTAACAGTATAAGAAACATGACGTACACTAACTTGCGTACTTACCTTTACGAAAATAGGTTAATGATTAGACAAATATAATAAAGAATTATAAGTAAAAACTAGCCAAGTCAAACCTTGATATTGAATTACATATTGTTGTCGATATCGCCGCAGTGAATAATAGAAATGAGGAAATTCACTATACATCGGAATCTCATTATAATAACTTCGGTGTTCCCCAAGGTAGTGTGCTTGGTCCACTACTATTTATTGTTTATATAAATGATATTTGTGATGCAATAACTGAAAAATGCGTTCTCTTTGCTGACGATATTTCGATAATTGTAACTTCAAATAAAGCTGACTGTATAAAAAAACATGAACGTAAAGTAAACACGACGTTAGAAACGGTGATCGAATGGCTGGAGAGACATAATTTGAACATTAATTTGGATAAAACGAATTATGTCCAATTTAGTACGAAACGAGGTAAAAAGCAACAATTAAGTTTACAACATAAAAATAATATTATACACGAAAGAGACGATGTAACATTCCTAGGATTAAAAATGGACAAATACTTAGACTGGCAGAAACAAGTCGAAAAAGTATGTTGTAAAATAAACAGGTTTGCGTATGTTTTACGTCGATTAAAGCGCATATCAGGTTTGCAAGCCACTTTAGCAGCGTATCATGGATATATCAGCTCTAATTTAAGATACGGTTTAATACTATGGGGAAATTGTACAAGCTCTAATAGGGTGTTCATTGAAATAAAACAATTTAAACGGATTATATCGTGTATATTAATTATTTGAGCCTCCCTGACGTTTCAGTACCTTTACAGATACCGTTGTCAAAGGTTGACTGAGAAAAACACAATTTTTCTCTGTCAAAGTTACATTTGTGCAAACTACCCATTTTGTAAATATTAATTTAAAATAAAGGTGTTCATACATGCCAGATGGGCCTAATGTGTAAAGACAGTTACACATGTGCCAGAAGGGCATTTATTATTTTATTTAAAATATCTACCAGCGGTTCACTAAAGGCTTACTGAGGAGAAAGAACCGCCAAAGAAAACTCCCAGATTGGCTTATTTATTATTATGAAATACTTTTAAACAAAAACTCTACATATACTACTTTTAACACTAATTTGTTTTACACCGTTCGAGGCCCAGGGTTTCCAGTCTTGTGTCTTGCTTGATCCTTGATAAGATGTACAACAGGATCCCAAGCCGGTGGTAATGACAAACCATCTTCTCTATTGAAATTGGGATATTTTTTGATTTCAATAGCCTCGCGCAACATTCTGGGAAAACGTCGTTTCTCTCTCGCAAGGATTGAAGTGTTGTCAAACTTAATTGAATGGTTTGGTTTGTCCATGACATGCTCGCAGACTGCAGACCTGTTGCAACGACGGTGCTTGACATCAGCTACATGCTCCTTAACCCGTGTAGCTATACTACGTTTCGTTTGGCCAATGTATGACAGACCACACTCGCAGTCCAGCTTGTAAACACCAGCACTCTGCAGAGGGATGCTGCACTTCACGGGCCTCAGGTATTGAGACATCTTCTTCATCGGCTTGAAATATGTTTTAATGGAAGCCCGTCTCAAGATGTTTCCAATCCTATCCGTGACCCCTTTCACATATGGCAGGACCGCAGGTTTACGCTCGACTGTAGGAGTCTTCACACGGGGTTTCTGGTTAAGGCGTGGTATCTTGAGCCCATTGGCCCAAAGCGCACGCTTGACATGCTGTAGTTCATCAGTCAAATGTTGGTCGTCACAGATTCCCTTGGCTCTCTGAAACAAAGATTTACCCACTGTAGCAAGTTGACTAGGATGGTGATGTGATTTGCCATTTAAATACCTATCAGTGTGAGTAGGTTTCCTATAAACAGTATGACCTATTGTATTATCAGACCTTCTCAACACACTGACATCTAAGAAGGCTAGTGAATTGTCATTTTCTAACTCCATTGTAAACTTTATTTTCTCATGAATGGAGTTTAAATGGCCTAGGAAAACTGAAACACTAGATTTAGGTAAAATAGTAAAGGTATCATCTACGTATCTTTTAAAGATCCTCGGCTTGACAGGTGACGATGAGAGTGCTTTCTCCTCGAAGTCCTCCATGAAGATATCGGCGACCACAGGAGATACTGGAGACCCCATAGCCACACCATCCACTTGCACGGAAACCGAAGAAAATATTAGGGTGTTCATTGCTCAAAAAAAATGTATTCGAGCCATATGTGATGCAGCTTATGGCAAATCATGTAAGCCAATGTTTAAAAAATTAAAAATTCTACCCTTTCCATGTCTGTATATTCTAGAAAGCTGCATTTTTGTAAGTAAGTTTAAGACAGCCAAAGACGTGTTTCCAAATTGCACAAGAAACACGGGGCGTCTTGTGCATGACCACGTTCCTAGAACTGCACTGTATATGAAGCAATGCTATGCAATGTGTGTAAAACTGTTTAATAAGTTACCGAAAACCATTAAGGAACTTCCTATAATAAATTCAAAAATAGCCTGACAAATTATTTACTGGAGAAAAGCTACTATGATGTCAAAGAATTTTTGTCTCAGAGTACGCTGTAATTAATTTGGAGGCAATATATATTTGCATGCTAGTATTAATAGTACATATAGCAGAATAAGCCGCCTAATGTCTAAGTTCACCTGTTGACAATTCACTGTACCTAATTATTCTATGCAAATAAAATTATTCTTATTCTTATTCTTATTCTACACCCCAAGTAAAATAAATGCATTGAGTATGTCACATGTCCTTGTATGTAAAAAATTTAGGGCAAAGAACTTGGCGCCCATATAGATCTCCATTCTTTTGCCGGCGAAGTCGACCACGTTGCACGCGATATTGAACTTGGCTGTCATTTAACATTTATGTTTTTGATGGGATTCTTATTACACCACGTCCTTGAATAAACGAAGTATTTCCTTGTAATATGCTTTTAAGAACAGGTTAAGCAGCCACTCGAAGTAGCGTTAATCAGGGCTCTCGACGCCGCGCGAAGATATTAGTCTTGATTACGTACTAGCGCAGGTTACGGGCACATTTGTCTTTTGTTGAGGACGTGGCCTTTACAATGTACGCTACAGGCTTAACCCGCTGCTAGCAAAGTACTGCTTAAAGCAAAGGCAATATCTCACAGAGCACTTACTGCCAGTTACCACCAGGCCATAGAGGCACTTGGATTACCCTACATGCAGTCGGGTAATCGCTTTAAATTATTTAAGGTGCCATTTTGTAAGGGTTATCTCACAATTCTTTTTAATATTTTTTCTACCTGTTGTTTATGGTTTCTTTTTTAATAATAAAATATATTTAGGAGTGAAGAATTATACAAGTATATAATGGCCGTGACCACTCAAGTAAAGACTGAAGAAGAAGTTTGCCGAGGATAGGAACCGATATAGCTTAATGAACATAGATGAGAGTGTGTTTGGCTTATATGTATACCAAGCATAGATAATCTTCTTATTAACTTTTTCGTCAAATGACAAATTTTCTGTTCTCAATTTGTATTTTTTTTAATGTTTGTTACCTCTTAACTCCTTCATTTATAAATTATTGAAAAAAAAAATTAAAAATAATTAGAAAAAAACTATATTATAGAATCGGTTGAGAAATGTGGCTTGTGAGTGAGAACAGCCGGAAATCCAAATTTCCAAACATCCGGACATACGAAAGAAATTCCGGCGAAGCTGAAATAGACACGCTTCGCTCATTTCGCTCACTCGGTCAAATATTTGAGAAAAAAAAATACGTATCGTGATATAAAATCGCGCGGTGTAAACGTAGTTGTAAACACGAGGCTCCAAATTATCTGATCTTTAACGAGCTTCGCTTAATGCTGATACATCGTCGATACTGATAAGACGAATAGGACTCATTAATGTTCAACTGTGTGCTTAGATGTTTAAGAAAATAACTAGGATTTAGGAAAATAACCTACCTTACGAAATACCTAGGAAAATAACGGGGAAGAAAAAAGTCTAAACAAATGAAGAAGAAGAAGTTAAGGGAATAGTATGATAGGTCCTACTTAACTAAACAATTGCTAACAAACAAATCATATTGTCTTAAAAATTATCGGGGATGTGACTTTTTTGATCAAAAATCTGAATACGAGTGACATAGTTTATGTGACATAGTTTATGGTTAGTCATAAAAAAACCTTGCCAGTTCAGTTTGTTCTACAATAATAATAATGAAAAATTCAAACTACAGGTTTAAAATATATCGTAATAAATCGCAATGACCCTGTTCTAACTAGAAGCATTGATAATAATAACAATATGTTAAGAAACACGTTTGATCATAGAGAAAAATATCTAAAACAATCAGCATTTTTAAATGGATATTTGGATAAGTTGCCTTAATAAAGAAACTATAAAAATTTGAACAGATGAATCTTCACTTAAGGAAGGCTAGCCGATCATTTGTATGTCTGTCTGTCCACTCCGCCATCCGCATTACCGACAATGGCTGTGCAATCACAAATGCATTAGTCCACTCGCCTCGAGTGGCAGTGGGCAGGAGGCCATATGCAAACTTGGAATCGAACCCGCGTCGAGTGCCCGCGCTCCGGTAGTCGCTGTGGACGAGTGTGTGGCGAATTGGAGAATTACTATTACCGTTTACTTGAACGTTAGTTTGGGTCTCTTCAAGGTAAGTTTTGGCGACGCGGTTGGCTCAGTTCGCAAGCACCTGCTTACTGAGCGGCGGTCCCGTGGTTCGAATCCCGGCCAGGGCAAATATGTGTGATGAACTTGAATATTTGTGCTTGGGTCATGGTTGTTCCTATGTATTTAAGTATATATTTATCTATATTAAGTATGTATTCGTCGTCTAGTACCCATAACACAAGCCTTCTTGAGCTTAATTTGGGACTAGATCGATTTGTGTGAGGTTGTCTGATATTTATTTATATAAAAAAAAAATAAGAGTGTATATAGACTATTACCGAACCGGCGAGCTACATCCTCGACCCCGTAGTCACTTACCATCAGGTGATACTGAGGTCATTCGCCGGTCAGATTGTGAATAAGTAAAACGTGCAACTTCGTTTTAAACTTGTTTTGTTACCGTAGTTGGGTAAAATTTATCCTATAGCCAGCTTGGATGTCCAGCTAACCCTGTACCAAAATTGGTTAATATCCGTCCAGCCATTTCAGATTTTTTTACTAATAAACGGTGATGTACTTCTAGCCCCCCGAAATAATGACTCTGGACTCATTTCCATAGAAAACAGATTTTCGATACAATTTTAGAATTTTATAGTAGTATAGAGTCAAGACAAGTATACATATCATATAATTATATTAGGTAGGTACGTGTACTAGCACGACCGCATACCAATATTAATTGAATTAGGTTGCTAAAGCTAATTAAATGGCGTAATTATCATGTAGTGTAAGATGTCTAGTGTAAAACGCTAATAAATTAAAATATTCTCCTTACTATATTTTGTCTTTCTCACATCTGCCGTTTTGTCGAAATCCACTTCAACTTCAATAAAAATACCTATCCTATTTAGTATAACCTAGTGTACTTATCCTCCTGACGACCAGCATTCAATGTCAGTTTAATTTCCGCCTTATGACAAATAAGTACATTAACAGTTAACTATGAATTGAAGTTTATGTACATGTGTAGGACTGCGCCCGTCTTACTCGCACTTGGCTGGTTTTTAACCGGCTGACAAATTAACATAGAAAATAATATTATTAAAAGTGTCGTGAGACATTTTTGATACTTATAAAGAACGGTTTAAACTCACGTAAAAATTGACAGGAACGGCCGGACATGTTTCGAACTCATATGTAGCTCTTTATCAGGGACAGCTATCCATGCTGCTACGTGACTCAACGCCCACTCAATTTTCACGTGAGTTTAAACTGTTTTAATAATTTTCAATATAGAAAAAATAAATCATGTTTTTCTATCACCCAAACTGCTTACAGTTTTTTTGTACAGAAACACAATATTTTCTTGAATAAAATTAACAATCTTATAAAAACACCTTCTTTAACCTAGCAAAGAAAGCCGCAGCGAAAACCAATTCAAAAAGCAATCCCCAAACCTTCACAATAACTTTAAAAAGAGCGAAATACTAATCCAAATAAATTCCGTGTAAATGGTGTTTTTGAGGCTCGGGGGCCAACTCCGTTGTCGGAGTTTTGATCGCGGCTGTAGCCAAACTCGCTAACTTGGTATCGTATTGTGACTCTAATCAAGTTCTAACGAGATGCTTGAGAGGGTTGCACACTGGAATATTGTTAGCCGGCGAAATAAACGAAAAATACGAAAAACTAACTTACTGTTGTTTCTTTCGGCTTTCTTCTCAACAGATATTTCCTCTTGGAAAATGCCGGTAGATTCACAATCTGACTAGTGCAATTGTGGCCTACTTACTGAATAAATTATTTCATTTCATTACAAAGCATTGAATTGCGCCATTTTTGTATTCACATGCCGTAAGATACTTTCTTCCCGTCAATTATTTCAATGACGCAGGACTTGAACTATGAAAATTAATCAATTAATCATGTTTAATCGAGATAGTTGTAAAGTGTGAACTGGAATATTGTTACCTGGCAATGAATAAGAGAAATACATGAGGTTCTATTACTTCTTTCTGTGAGCCAATATAGTCAATTTAAGAACCGGTGGATGGAAACTAGTCAGTGAGTAATTCTGACCCAAATACGACCATATAACGCAATCGTTTGATACTTTGGTGCGTCCAGGTTTCACAATGATAATGATTTATTCGTATTTGAAGTTTAAAAAAATGTAATGGTCATTACGAGCTTTTCGGCGATTTATCCATACTAATATTATAAATGCGATAGTGTGTCTGTCTGTCTGTCTGTTACCTCTTCACGCTTAAACCGCTAAATCGATTTTGATGAAATTTGGCATGGAGATAGTTTAAGATCCGAGGAAGGACATAGGATAGTTTTCATCCTGGAATATTACATTGATGACCCTGTCAGAAATGTAATGATTAGACCAAAAGCACAATTGCTCTTACATTTGCTTAGGCGCTTTAAATAATCCCTTTTATTAATTAAGGTGATTAGATGGATATCTATCGTGTTGTACGAGGTTGCTTCCATCCTTTCAAGTTCCACGCGGACGTAGTCGCGGGCAAAAGCTAGTTCTTGATATCTTATCTTCTAGAATCATAATATTATTAGGCCTCTTAATACAAATTAGAAAAAAAAAAAAAAACTTTCTAATAATATGAACGAAATCATAGTCTGTTTAATATCCGATGTAGTGTGCCGTCTCCCTTACACCCTAATATTGACGCAATCAGCTGCCGACGACACGCAACTGTCCCAACTTATTTAAATTAACGTTATTTATTAGCTTCTACTTTCGTTCCTTTGGAGAACGCTATGAGAAATAAAGGAATCATATAATTATTTTGCCTAAGGTTTTTCGGATAAATATAGGCTTGTAGCTATACTGCCAGCAAGAAACATCGAAAAAAAAATATTTCATGGTCATCCCAAAAATTTTACCAAGCCTATTGTATGTACATATAAGACAAGGCCAATTAGTCAAGACATTTGATTATCTTTTCCATATTTTTTTGTAACATGTTTTGGTATAGTTTGTATTGAGAATAGATACTTAAACATCTGAATTGTAGTAATTTTTGGCAGGATACTATTAGGTAAGTACGGTCAGCATCAGTAGCTGACAGTTATAGTTGTACTACTGGCTTATATCAAAATGCATACTAAAATTGACAGCGACTTTGTACTGACTGTACAAACCATACATCATTAAATATGTAACCAGACATCATAAGTTACAGCCTGCCGCAATAAGACTGAATAAAAAACGCTCAAACCCTAAAGGAACTAAAAATTAGACAGTGAATAGCATTCATAAATCCCCTAGCCTATTGAATGGCGGGAATTTTATCGGAGGTAAGTAGTCGATAAAATGCGGGATCTTGCAGCGAATGGAATTGCGTATCGGGGCCCAGACAGGGTGTAATCTGGCTGCCTGCGAGCCCAAACGCTCCCGAGAGTTCGCGGGCCCTCTGCACTTACTGCCACAGAGTAACTATACAGACTGGCCAGCACACGAAGAAATAGCCAGTGAATCCTACTGACCCTTAAGTAAGCCACACTACAAGCACAGGAGCTGGGAAGAAAATGTTCCGCACATTAGTCACAAAGCTCGTAATTTGTAACTTTATTTATTAAAACTTTATTGCACGAAACAAAAGCTAACAGCTAAATGGTGGATTTAATTCCAAGTGGCATTCTCTACCACTCAAAAAAATTTTTTTACATATTAATTAAGAACATAATGTTGAGGAAGTTGTTGGCGATACAAAAAGGAAACCAGCACGTCTAGCATAACTTTGACACGCGACTCATGTCGCGCGAGATAGCATCACCCGTCACTATCTCATAGTACTGTACAGATAGAGACAGGTAGTATATCTCGCGTGAGAAAGAGTCGCGTGTCAAAGTTATGCTAGCCGTGATGGATTTTACGAAGAATTTATATACTGAGACGACGATACATGCTCGTAGTAGACAGAAAATGAAAGCATTATAAGTATTCGTAATTTCTACTTACATCCAAAGGCAGTTTCATCAACTTCCAACAATGAACAATCCAATCCATTGAACAGGAGCAATAAAGGCTCCAGCATCTGAGCCAAGGTGTAAAATCGACCAACGACTCAGATTTAAATTCACTTCTTTTGGGCTTCATACGGTCTGATTTGTTCATGTTCTGATATTGTGGACAAGAAGCCTAAAGGCTACACAAACCCCATCGGGTCGAAACAGTAAATAAATATCCCGAGATAAGATGTGTCCCCTCTACCCTTTCCCGCTCGTCTATGGCCGATGCATGGAAACGCGCCAGAACTAAATGAAATTGAAATTAGCTCTCGCTCCCAGGAGCCACCCGCGGAATTTCGCAAAATAAAAGCGTATTATAAAACAAAATAGAACTGTTTCGCTCTAGTAAATTATAGGATGTTGGGGAAACTAGATCTAGTCAGGTTACAGACAGAATTTTGAAGAAATTCGCGCAATAATTTCATATTATTACAGAACCTAGCACTTTGTTAATTTAGGGAAATGTTTGTACCATTTGGCTACTGCTTTGGTCCCATTTTACGGATTGGTCACTTCACCTGCTCAAAAAGTAGGTACGTCATTTTAGTTCCGCGAAGAAGGGCTAGTTTTCGTTTTAGTTCCTATGGTTTTAATGGAAACCATATAATAATTTATATGAAAATAAAAAATAAACTTTACTACCGGCCAGCTACATTCAGATCGGCCAATATTTCTGAAGACTTTTATAATTCACAACAATAGAAAAATCACCTAAAAAAATCCATACGATTTTAACAAATCGGAATTATAAAAGTGAACTGCATGAGAATCGATTTTAATGTAAAAAATTGAGAATGTCCTTTGTGATGCCAGAAGTACTGAACCACATCGATTTTTTATTTTTTACTTACATTCAACTAAGGTTCTTAGGCGTTTTTTTGATCTTACAACGTAAAAATTCTATAAGTGTTTGCGTAGTGATATTTTGAAATCTTATTCTCCCTATTATAATTTTTAAATCAGTATTTTTCTCGTAGTCGAAGTGAAAAGCAGAGTGATTAACACGTGGCGAAAAGCCATTATGTTAATGACACCTTATAACAAGAGATTTATAAGCTAAGAGCTGATTTAAATATATCGATGGCAAAAAGCGAGAACGTAGTAACCGCCACTTGGTCAAAAAAAATTTTTTTGCATATTCGGAACCAGCGAATTTTTCTGCGTCGACTGGTCTGGGTCCCATGGCTCTACGACGCTTAGAAAAA
The DNA here is from genome assembly GCA_932273695.1 of Apotomis betuletana. Taxonomy (NCBI): domain Eukaryota; kingdom Metazoa; phylum Arthropoda; class Insecta; order Lepidoptera; family Tortricidae; genus Apotomis; species Apotomis betuletana. The sequence goes on along the minus strand of OW026303.1, from coordinate 25,329,620 downwards.
ACTGGACTACGTTGCAAAACGAATGTATTTTTTTGACGATGCCCACATCTAATTGCTGTAAACACCCAAATAGTAGCAATTTTCTAAACGAGTACATTTATGCTAATTTTGTTATTTCATAAATCAAAGGGTGTGCCGGTTACAGCGTTGCCGAAATTTTGTTCCGTGGCGGTTGCAGCATTTATGCATGTAGTGAAAAAATTACGAGCCAAGCTTACTGCAATTATCCTAAAATAAATTATTTATGATTGACGCTTACTACATTTCATTCGAAAATGAATTAACAGCAAGCTACAGTAACGACATTTGAAACACAACGTGAAGTGGGTAGTGCTTGAAGATACAGCATAAAAATGTGCGCTCGCGGCGATGTGGCTCGTGATTACGACCTGTGATTTAGTCTATCGGCGATCGCTGGAGCGAGTGGGTGTGCGTAGTCTGTGTACATGCCTTTTTTTGGATGTAAAATATATTGCGGGTTTAATGGAAAATATGAATATTGGGATAAAACATAACTAGCATATTTATTTGCTTTATTAATATTAAAAGGACAGCAAAAATGTTTTATTACATTTTGTTGGAAGAAAATAACGATGTTGGGGCGCGGGACGCGGCAGCTTTGAGAGTTCCGTGCCTCAATCGCCAAAAACTAAACTTAAATAGGATCACTTTTGTGCCTGTCTATCTATTTGTCGAGACCTTTTTCTCAGGAACGCGTGGAGGTATAAAGCTGGAATTAACATCAAATATCATATAATAAGTAATACTTACATTCAAAACATCTTTTATAGTTAGTGGGTTTAATAGGTAGTGAGTTTTATATCGATAAAAGTTACTTAAAAGACAATTTAATGCCAAAACTGAAGATAAAATGTAGAGAGTTTTAAAGTTTTCACGGGAATATTAAACCTCATTACCTATAATATTTAGTTTTAGCGGATAACAATATTATAGTCTGATCTGATTAACCCTAAGAATATTTATGTTTGTTTTTAGCACGATAAGTACAAGGTTGTGATTTTATATGAGAGATTTTATTAGCCTTTTGAAATGTTATGAGCAACGGAGGTTTTAAGTAACTTTCGTAATGTTTTTATACAGATAAATTGAGACAAGATAGTATTTGATATGTTAAGACGGTAATTGTTGCTTTTAATTTGTAAGAAAACTGCATTTAAAATTTGGAAACATTTTAAAAAAGTATGTTGTTAAAAGTTGATTGATACTTAAGTCGTTTTATTTTCACAGTTTCTTTTTGCCGGTGGACACTTACCACATTTCAGTTAGTCCTATAAAGAACGTAATGACATTTACGTCAAAATTATTGAATCTTAAAATAAATATGCATCTGGTTACAGCATTTATGCTTTATGGAAATAATACTCGTTTCACCATTTTAGTACATTTACTTCTGGCGTTTACAGCGTTTTCGCGTAACGAAAAAAAGAGTTCAATTGTCGTAACCGCCACTAAGTCGTAAACCAGTCTTTTTTGTTAAATATTAAATATGCCAGTTGAAAGAAAACCATAAGTTATGAATTAGATCCAAATATCAAGCATTTTTGTTCATAAATGAAAGAGTTATGATTTTTTTTCTCGAAATGGAAAAGTTTTTTGGCTCTGGTGTAAAGTTTGCATTTTGGCGGTTACTACGTTCTCGCTTTTTGCCATCGATATTTGTAACTACACAGATCGACTAACTGTTTATTGACTATCAATATCAACTGAACAAAATGCAGGAAAGAGTCACAGTTCAAACTGGAAAAAAACAATTGCACCAGAGTTGAAACTTACCTAACAATTTGTAAATTAGGCATGAGGCGAGGCACCGAGGACACAACGTGGAAGTTCCCACCGAGCTGTCTCATCAAGTATGCGCGGTTCCGGGCCGAGCCCGACGCATGCATGTCCCCGGAGCCTCCACAATGCGTATTTCATTGGGAAATTCAATAGTCGATCGAGTTTTTGTGACAATTCCGAGCATTATTCGCTGCGATAAAAGTGGCGCCCAACGTGGGGCTTTCGTGTACGTGACATTATAGGAAAAAAACTTTGGTAAAGCACCTTTTATATGTGGTTGTGACCGGTTCAAAACACATGTTTGAAATTTGGAACATAAACAAAACTAATGCCTAGTCGAACAGTCTAAACATTAAACACACATGCAAGAGCTGCTTCAGAAAAGTTTCTTACCTATAAATGTCTATTTATGTGTGTTACGATTGTGATTGTATATAGGTACAATCTGTACTATGTAAAGGGATGGGGGTGTGGAACACGCTATACATATATTCATTGCAAGTGGGTCAGTTAAGAACTCTTCTCTGCCATCGTGTGTAAGTTTACATTAATCTTAATCTTAATCACAATATTTATTATAAAAGTAGGCTACAAGGGCACTTTTACTTGTCTGAATCTGAATCCATCGGCATTTCACAAGAGGAGACCGCGGTTGATAAAAAAAGCCGAAAGAAACTCAAGAATTAGTATTTTTTTCGTAAATTATACTTAAAACTATTACAATTACTATAACTGGGTAATTGATACAGATAGCGGAGAATGAGGAGATATACAAGATTCTCCAAATCAATGTTAAATAACCACTTTTGTTACTTTTTTGTTAAATCCACCTGGATAGAGAACTTCTTGTAGGTTATTGATGGCCGTAGATAGCCGTAGACTCGCCAAGGCTAGAGGGTCACTCGGTGTCATTGGTGTTAAAATATATAACACACTTCCTAGTGAGATAACGAATTCTCCCAGCGATGCTGTTTTCATTAAAAGGCTGAAAAAACTTCTAGTTGACCTGGCATGCTACAGCGTTGATGAATTCATACAAAGAAATAATTGATTGTATAATTTAATAATATGAAATAATAGAATATGTAATGTAAAAGCACAAATATAAATTTATTTATTATTTTATGTAATAATAATGATCCTCGAATAAACATTGTAAAATAATTAATAATAACTGTGATAATGTAATTAATTTCGATTCGATTATATTTAAGTAAAATATTTATAGAAATGTGACTTGTAAAATGCATTTGCTTTTATTAATAAATTATCTGTATCTGTATCGATTGCCAACGTGACAGCGGTTGAACTATCGGTTGCACCACGCCATCATCATCACGCCAAAACAGCTGAAAGATACTGTACATTTTTGATACCAAAAGTACTAATGTACAGTACAGGTAGCGGCAAGCATCTATATAAGTATGTATATAGTCGTCTAGTATCCATAACACAGGCCTTCTAGAGCTTTATTTGGGACTAGATCGATTTGTTCACACAAAGTTGCCTGATTTTTATTTAGTGTGTTTGTGTGACATTCACATTACCTAGCAACTATCTGATGAGCTTGTAACGATTTATCCTCAGAGGGAAGACATATTCACATTTAAAAGATACTAAACATATCATGAACCTGATTCCGCTTACACCTTTCATCAACTACGCAATACTAATGGCCCTTGCACAAAACAAGCATTAAGAGGCCTTACCTATTCCTTTTAAAATGCTGATTGTTTAGACATTTTTCTCTATGATCAAACATGTTTCTTAACATATTATTGATGTTACTACCTAGAACAGGGCTATTGGGATTTATCGGTATATATTTAAAACCTACAGTTTGAATTTTTCATTGATAATTTTTGTTCGAAAAACTACTCGAAATTGACAAAATTCATGTGGAAAATTCGTTTTTTCAACTTATTTTCGACTGCACGCAATGAAAGCATGAAATAGCTACGTTACTACCTAGAACTCGGGGAAAAGTATTATTCACTTCAAAAAGTTGGTTTGAAATTATCAATATATTCGTCATAATATGAAAAAAATAAATTTTAAAAGGAATAAGGCCTCTTAAGTGCACTTGTGAGCAATTTGAATGGAGAAGATATTTACTGTCTTAGGTAGTCTTAAAAGTAGCGGGGGTAAGTCCTTTATTTAAGTAATGGGCTGAGTCATAATAAATTGGTGCAGAAATGTCTTGGACACGTAATTTATAGTCGGTGAAGTTCCTTCGAGGTTGATACACATAAGCATTATAAGCAAAGCAGCTTGGGTAGTAACTGCACTAAAGGTTAGCAATTAACAATGGTGGACAAATCGATTGTTCGGGTTTAGAAAACAAAGGTCTTAATTGTCCAAATGGTTCTTATCTATTAAACACAAAGATCAAAGCTAAAAGATTTTTATTTAGTGTGTTTGTGTGACATTCACATTACCTACTTATATAGCAACTATCTGATGAGCTTGTAACGATTTATCCTCAGAGGGAAGACATATTCACATTTAAAAGATACTAAACATATCATGAACCTGATTCCGCTTACACCTTTCATCAACTACGCAATACTAATGGCCCTTGCACAAAACAAGCATTAAGTGCACTTGTGAGCAATTTGAATGGAGAAGATATTTACTGTCTTAGGTAGTCTTAAAAGTAGCGGGGGTAAGTCTGTAGATTCTTATTAAAACACAGACGTTGGTAATCTACTTTATTTTTAGGAAACACGAATCATTACAGAATAACATAAATTAGCAATGTCACGTAAAAACGAACTGACATAACAGAAGTCATATCAAAACCAAAGAGGCCGTGCGCCTACAATACTCCCCCCCAAGACCGTGGCTACGGTCGATAGTAGTCCTGAAGATGGGCAGGAAATCGTACATGACGTCCGCTACGCGACCTCTGGTTGGCACTCTGATCTTTGACAGTCTCATCACCGATCATGTCTCTTGGTGTAATGCACTCTTTTGCTATATACGCCGGTTTAAGCCGGTCGATCGTGACAGTAACTGCTTTTCCTTTAATCTCTAGGTCAAAGGTTTTTGAGCCGCGACGTAGCACCTTAAATGGACCCTGATATGGTGCTTCCAGAGATCTCCGTTCGGGTCCTTGACGCAGGAACACATGAGTTGCAGTTTGTAAATCTTTTGGAATGTAGAAAGGGCGATTAGAACTAGTATGCCATGAAGTAGGCTGAGGTGCGAGTTTGGTAATGTGATTTCGGAGACGACTTGCAAAATCGGTAACATCTACTACTGGATCTTGAGCTACAGAAGAAAAGAACTGGCCGGGGAGTGTAAGCGGTTCGCCATAGACTAGTTCTGCTGGTGAGCTTTGCAGATCCTCCTTCCATGCACTCCTAATGCCTAATAGCACCAATGGCAGAGCTTCTGTCCAAGTAGTAGTAGCGTGACACATAATAGCAGCTTTGAGTTGACGGTGAAACCTTTCCACAAGTCCATTGGCAGCAGGATGGTAGGACGTGGTGGTGAGATGAGTTGCACCCAAGAAGGCGGAAATCTTTTTGAAGAGTTTCGACTCAAATTGACGTCCACGGTCTGTTGTTATACATTCCGGACAGCCGAATCGAGCAATCCAACCTTCAACAAAAGCCGTTGCACAGGTCTCTGCAGTAATGTCGCGAAGTGGGTATGCTTCCGGCCACCGTGTGAAGCGATCAACAATTGTGAGACAATACTTGAAGCCAGAAGATGGTGGCAGGGGACCTACTATATCAGCATGTACGTGACGGAACCGGGCTGCGGGAAGGCTAAATTCTGACAGGGGTGCATTCGTGTGTCTCGTAATTTTGCTGCGTTGGCACTGTTGACATTCTTTTGCCCATACCCGACAATCTTTTCTTATGCCTGGCCATACAAATCTTTGACTTATAAGACGTGTTGTTGTCTTAGCCCCTGGATGGCTTAGATTATGTAGTGAGTCAAAGATTTGGCGACGAAATGTGGGTGTGATATATGGTCTTGGTGAATGCGTAGAGATGTCGCAGTATATTTCCAGACCTGGCTCCAGAGTCGTCATCTTTTGCAGTTGTAAGGCACAACCATCTTTCAGAAGACCTGTTAGTTCTGTATCAGCAGCCTGAGCTCGAGCGAGAGAACCGTAATCTATAACAGCAGTGAGCTCCTGAATTCTGGATAGGGTATCAGCTACCGTATTATCTTTGCCTGGTACATGTCGGATGTCTGTAGAAAATTGTGCTATAAAATCTAAATACCTGAATTGTCTCGGAGAGCACCTGTCTCGGTTTTTAGTGAAGGCAAAAGTTAGTGGTTTGTGGTCCGTAAGGATTGTAAATGGACGTGCTTCTACCATGTACCGGAAGTATTTTATTGCTTCATATATTGCAAGAAGCTCGCGGTCATAAGGGCTGTATTTTCGTTGAGCCGTACTTAACTTCATCGAGAAAAAAGCTAGAGGTTCCCATACACCTTTCTTACGCTGCTGCAGCACTCCTCCTAAAGCAACATCTGAAGCATCAGTCTGTATTGCTAGCTCTGCCGTAGCATCTGGATGAGCCAGTAAAGTCGCTCTCGAAAGGTGTTGCTTGCTCTGACTGAATGCCTCTAGTAGACCAGGTGTCCAATTGATAGTTGCAGATCCTTTAGGATCACCAGCAAGTAGGGCTGTGAGTGGTGATAGAATATGTGCTGCTCCGGGGACAAAGCGCCGATAGAAGTTAAGCATCCCCAAGTATCTTCTCAGTTCTTTAATGGTTTGAGGGGCTGGGAAATCATTTATAGCTTGTACCTTAGATTGCAATGGACAAATGCCCTCAGCTGAGACGTTGTACCCCAGAAAAACTACCTCAGGTTGCCCGAAGACACACTTCGATGTATTTATGAGAACACCGTAATCTTGGAGACGTTCGAACAGCAGCTTTAGGTGTTCTTTGTGCTCAGCGTCTGAGGATGATGCAATTAAAATATCATCGAGGTATCCGTAAGCAAAGTCAAAACCGCGTAGAGCTTCGTCCATAAACCTTTGGAATGTTTGAGCTGCATTGCGAAGCCCAAATGTCATAAATGGGAACTCGAACATTCCGAACGGCGTGGTGATTGCTGTTTTAGGAATATCCGGTTCATGTACACGTATTTGGTTATATGCTTTTATGAGGTCAATAGTAGAAAAGATTTTTTTACCCGCCAGAAAGTAAGCGAAGTCCTGAATGTGCCGCACGGGATACTGATCTGGAATAGTTCGAGCATTTAACGCCCTATAGTCGCCACATGGTCTCCATCCATTGTTTTTCTTGCGTACCAGATGTAGCGGTGATGACCATGGGCTCTCTGATCTCCGGGCAGTTCCATTCTCAAGCATGTCATCGAATTCTTTCTGCGCAATCTTCAGGCGTTCTGGATCTAGGCGCCGGGGGCGACTGGAAACCGGGGGTCCAGGTGTTGTCCTTATATGATGCACTGTGTTGTGCTTAGGAGCACCTAGCTTACCGGCCGGACGGGTGATGTCTGGGAAGGCTCGAAGAAGTTGTGTGTAAATTGAGTCACACAGCGAGGTTGTGCGAACCGACGATATAACCTCGGAAACACTGCAATGCGGCACAGAAATTGAGAGAGAAGTAGTTCCATCAGTAAGCTTTTGATTGCGGCAATCAACGAGCAAGTTGTAATGAGCTAAAAAGTCAACGCCGATGATAGGTTTGGAAACATCGGCTATTGTAAACCGCCATTCAAAATCTCGCTGCAAGCCTAAATCCAGTAGTAATGTTATATAACCATAAGTAGCTATACTTGTACCATTAGCGGCGTACAGCTCGTATTTAGTCTTCTTTCGGCGTTCGTTAACAGACGATCGAGGAAACACGCACAGGTCTGAACCCGTGTCAATTAAATATTGAATTTTTGTCGAACGATCTGTGATGAATAGGCGGCCTGATGACGTGGGGCAGACGTTTTCGGCCACTATTGCCTGCCCTGAATGTTTCCCGATTTAAAAGTACATGGTTGCACACAGTTTGTTGCCTTTGTCCCGAAGCGGTAATGGTACCAGCATATGGTAAATCCTTCAGGAACATCATGATAGCTCGTTGAGTAACGTTGTCGCGACTTCGAACGCGATTGAGTCCTGTTCTGAGATTGGTAGTTTCGTCCAGCTTGTCTTCCACGTCGATTTGGATTTTCAACTTTAAGTAATGCTTCGACTTGTTGTGTTAGGCAATCTACGCGTTGGTGCAATTCATACGTTGACGTCTCAGATGATGTACTGGCCACCTGTCTCGTAACTGGTGCTAGTTCCTGAATTCGGTCGGCAAGCTCCGCCACATCGTCAAGCGAGCTTTTAGGTTGCGACGCGACGATGGTTTGAATATTAGCAGGTAGACGGGTTGACCAGACTGGGCGCAGAAACTCGTCCGGCACCGACGGTCCCGCAAGGCTTCTCAAGTGTCGCAGAAATTGAGTAGGTTTACGGTCGCCTAATTCTTCATGTAGCATGAGTTGTTTGGTTTTTTGCTCCTGCGATACTGACAATCGTCTAATTAATTCCGTTTTTAGTTTTTCATATTTGTTAGTATCAGGCGGTGAAAGAATTATATCCTTCACTTCGACGGCAAACTGCGGATCGAGTTGTCCGATAACATGATAGAATTTAGTTGTATCTTGCGAAATGCCAGACAAAGCGAACTGACCTTCAAGCTGGGCAAACCACACCGCCGGTTCTTCAGGCCAAAATGGGGGCACGCGTACACTAACTCGGCAAACAGCTTCACCATCAGACGTTAGCTGAGTATTTGAATTCGATGTCTTTGGCGGTGGCGTCGCGCCGGCATTACTATCGTTCGACATGTCTAATCTGTTCGTCTTCGGGGTCACCAATGTAGATTCTTATTAAAACACAGACGTTGGTAATCTACTTTATTTTTAGGAAACACGAATCATTACAGAATAACATAAATTAGCAATGTCACGTAAAAACGAACTGACATAACAGAAGTCATATCAAAACCAAAGAGGCCGTGCGCCTACAAGTCCTTTATTTAAGTAATGGGCTGAGTCATAATAAATTGGTGCAGAAATGTCTTGGCCACGTAATTTACAGTCGGTGAAGTTCCTTCGAGGTTGATACACATAAGCATTATAAGCAAAGCAGCTTGGGTAGTAACTGCACTAAAGGTTAGCAATTAACAATGGTGGACAAATCGATTGTTCGGGTTTAGAAAACAAAGGTCTTAATTGTCCAAATGGTTCTTATCTATTAAACACAAAGATCAAAGCTAAAAGAAGAATTGAAATGCGTAACCTGGTCCAGCGCGTTAACTTTTTCGCTACCCTAACGCCCAAGCAACCTTCCGAATTTTTTTCTTATGCTTTTTGTATCGATATTTGCATTGTTTATTTAAAAAGCTCTTATCTATGTTTATTAGAAATAAAAGCAGTCGTTTCTAAATATCCAGCTATCATTAAAACTAGTGACATGATCGCAGCTAATATTGAGGCTAAGAGTTCGGAATATTTGTTAAATGTATAGTTTTAGAACCGGAAGGTTTCATGACGATTATAGGTTTTTTCTTTTTGAGTCATTAACTTTCTTGCTGTCCTATAGCCATTAAGTTCGGATCTGAAGACGTATAACGCTGTGAAATCCTGTAGAAGTCGAAGGGACTTCGAATATTATGAGCATCATTATTATAGATAAATCGTTTTTTTTTGTAAATATTTTACGCGTCTATTTCGACAACCCTAGGATTGCCACTGGCCAGCACTAGTGTTATCTAAGAAGCGTCCAGGGCTGCCGCACGGGCGCGCGCGAGCCGCCGCAAACACGCCGTTTGATGCCCACACGTGCATTCATGCCCCGAACTCCGAAACAATGGATACGCAACGTCTTCAAAACACCGAGGTCACTCTGCATAGCCTGTGGATATGTTCGGATCCTACCCTTCTGGACGGAACTACTAAGCTGGCTAGACCTCTACTTGGATCAAATCCCGCTCACAATGGTTCACGTTGTGAACACGTTTCTTCTAACTACTGATGAATGACTTACTAACTTACCTACTAAGTAGAGATGTCCCTTTTCTGAAAATTTCCGGAACTTTCCTCATCTCTCATACAAAATGAGGAATGTTTCGGAAAAAAATAGGAAAATAGGTACGCCTACGAGTAGTGTCAGACTACTAAAGTAATAAAATAAGGTGTTCCCGTGGGTTGAGCACTAGCACCGTGAGGCGCAGCTTTTATAATAACTCTGTGTATTTTCTTACATGTCTTGTCAGAGTTTCACGAATAGGTATCATCATCATATGCCTACGCTATTTTTTATTTTTTTAATAGTGCCCAAAACTTGGATGGCTTCGAACCAATTGTATAATAGATATTTAAGTTAAAATATCATTGGATTTGTTTTCAATCAATATAAATAAGCAGCCCGGCTCTAAATAAGAGTAGTGCTAGACAGTCTTTAGAGCAACGAATCCTATCTAAATCACCCTCTCAGACAACTCCTATTTACGTAGGTATTAGGTTCTCTATCGTTTGCCCGAATTTCGTATAAAAAAAGATAAAAAAAATTTAACAAAAAAAAGAACCGACTTCAGTAAAACTAAAAAGCCGAAAATAACCCGTTCAAGTACAGATTACATTTGACTCACCCTTTGAAATCGATCCCAAACCACTCAGTTATTATATTTATATATCAAAGTTTACGTGAGGTTTGGCACCGACTTCAAAGGGTGAGTCAAATGTAATCTGTACTTGAACGGGTTATTTTCGGCTTTTTAGTTTTACTGAAGTCGGTTCTTTTTTTTGTTAAAAATTTTTTTTTTTTGCTTTTAGTGATTCATATAAAATACTTATGGCGGGGTGATCAGGGAGGTCTTGAAGGCATGCATCTCGTTTGAAATATCTCCTAACTCCTAACTGTTAAGGAGTTGTACCTTCCATCATCAATTCAGAATGAGGAGATGATGACTACCATATGCAAATACTTAAATAGTTTTAGAAAATACATGAAAAATATTATGAGTGCCTATAAAATTTCAGGAATTCCTTCGATTCCTCATGGATCTCGTCATCCGATCTTCACCAAAATTTTATGGGACCAACCTTGAGATGTCTATTCATGAACCTAAAAAGAATTTTCCAAATCGACTCATAAATGACGGAGTTATGAGGTAACAAACATTAAAAAAAAAAAAAAAAAAAAAAAACATACAACCGAACTGAGAACCCCCTCCTTTTTTTGAAGTAGGTTAAAAAGAGATTTGCCATAATCTATCACTTGCCATAAATCTACTTTTCTCTGTAAGCTGAAACTTTTTGGGATTTTCATAAAACTGACCTAACCTAACCTAATGATTTCTCCATGAAGTATGAAAGAAATCCCGTAGAGTTTATGATTTATGAAATTAAAAGTTTATGGCAAGTGATACATTTATGACAAATGAAATTCGGGGAAGTGAAATGCCATTTGCGTATTATTACTACGCACAACTGCCACATCTAAACCTTCCCACAGCGCAGTTAAATTAGTACCGTTTTCAGTATTCCCTGCGCGGCGTTTGCTTTTTCGTCCGCGAGTGGTCATCCGTGCGTGCCGACCGGTCTAACCCCAACCGGCGGAACCCTTGTCACTATGGGACAGAGTCGATGGTCGCTCGGCCTAGGTCCGGGTAAGCTGGACAACTACCCATGTGCAGGACACGGTTCCGATGGCTGGATGGTAAATAAGGTTGTCATTATACGCTAAAGAAAATAAGTTTTTTTTTTTGGGTTTAGTTGGTGGAATTTTCTTATGGTGACTTGTGATACTTTTAATACTTAATTGAAAATTCGATAAAATGTTGCATTAAAAGAACAAAACAAAATACCAATCAGGAAAGATGCGAATCGTGAATCATAATCATTTTTAGCAAAACAAGAATTACCTTAGGCAACGGGTAATGAAAACTAGCGCCACTTACGATTTTTTATTATTTCTTCGAAACCAGATAAATTTTCAGTAATTGTTAGATTTGAGGAGCTGGAAAAACACCTTTAGTTTATTAAATCGTTATAGACAATTTCTTGTTCTTTAGTTGTCTGTAAAAACTTCCTCAAAACTATCGTATACGTGAACAAGTTTTGTAGGGTAAACTACAGTGAACAAATTGTATATTAGTGATTTAATAAATATTAAAGGTGTTTTGTTAGCTCCTAGACGTCAGCTATTTCTAAAACAATATCAGATTATGAAGGTATAAGAAAAAATCGAAACTGCTAGCTAGCGTGCTAGCTTCGCATTACCCATCGTCATAAGAAAAAATTTAATGGAAGTACGTAAGCACAAACTTGTGGCCAATTTTGGGTTGCAACGTACAGATACAGACGATACAGATAATTTATTAATAAAAGCAAATGCATTTTACAAGTCACATAAAAATATTTCAAATTTATAATCGAACGCTTAATTAATAACAATTTCAGGATTATTACATAAAAATAATAAATAAATTTATATTTGTGCTTTTCAATTAGATATTCAATTACGTATTTCATACTATTACATTATACAATCAATTATTTCTTTGTATGAATTCATCAACGCTGTAGCATGCCAGGTCAACTAGAAGTTTTTTCAGCCTTTTAATGAAAACGTAAAATATAAATTATATTTATAAACGTAACACAAAATTGGCCACAAGTTTGTGCGTATTTCCATTAAAGTCCGAGCTATGTGATAAGCCTTGGATAAAATAGTTCACAAGTGCGGAACGCTTTTTTCTCTTTTAACACTTTCGACACCAGAAACCGGGTAGCCAGGCGCTCTGCTCGTAACGGGTGATAACAAAAAAATGAGAATAACTTTCTATGGACCTCAAAACAAGACTATTCACTTAGACAAAAAACTTTGTTTATGAAGTTGTTACTACTTCTTTTGAGGTTCTTAAACTTCATTTGATTTTGTTTTTCAAGCATTAATATTTGTCAAAATGGTGTCGAAACAAGAAACGCTGCGAAAACGGTTGAACATTTTTATAATTCAAACTATAACTGGGGGAAAAAGTCTACTGTAGATAATTTTAGTAAAGAATATGTACTTAGTCTCCACTATTTATAGAATTCTTGCATCCTTGACGATAGATCACAAAAGTGGTAGCCGGCGACCAGCGAAGATAATGACCAAGAGAAGGATGAACCTACACCATAGCACTTTTAACGATAATAATCCTATGAGCCAACGAGATGCCGCGAGAAAAAATAAAGTGTTCCCAACCGTGCACTTGTTCGTTCTTGAAAAAGATAGGTCTGAAATGCCGCAAGAAGGTGAGAGCACCGGAATACACTGAACAGCAAAAACTGACTATTATATCACAGTGTCGCTGGATGATCCGAAATTACAAAGGAAAATCATTCATTTTGGACGATAAAAGTTATTTTCCTTTGAGTAAAACACATATACCTGGAAATGACCGATACTACACCAGCAATAATTTTACAACACCAGACGATATAAAACACAAGTATAAGCACAAGTTTGAGCAGAAAGTTATGCTTTATGTGGCTATATCCGACAAAGGTCTTTCGAAACTGTCGTTCTAACCGAGTGGTTTAGCGGTCAACCAAAAAGTGTATGAGAGCGAATGCTTGAAAAAAATACTGATAGCATTTATTCGCAAACATCACTCAGATGGAGAATATGTTCTGGTCGGATAAAGCATCGTCGCATTATGCCAAAAAAACGACGCGTTTCCTAGACGCTAATAATATACCATTTGTACCGAAAATCCGAAACCCCATAAACCTTGCACAATGTCGGCCGATTGAAGATTTCTTAGGTTATTTGAGCAGTTTAGTATACAAAAATAATTGGAGAGCTGAAAATTGTACCCAACTGATATAAATAATTAAAACATGTGTGCGGAAAATGGACAAGAATTCCGTCCAAGAGTCTTGTTCCAACGTCATGTCTATACTGAGTGGAACAGCTGACCACGAGTCCTATTCTAATGTGCATTGATGATTTTGTAAATAGTTTCTATGTACATATTTTCCAATAATATCAAATTGTGCTAAAAAGATACACGAGTATTTTTTTACACCTCTGAACGAATTCTCATTTTTTTGTTATCACCCGTTAGTAAGTTTTCGCTACATAAGGTTTTTCCCATGTTATCGGCTACGAGCGTAGCCCGTAGGGCTACGCGGTAGTGAATGCGTTAAAACCAAACTCCACCTGTATCGTGTGTCGGACTTTGTGTGGGAGACTCCCACTCCATTCCCACTGGGAGTACTAATTCCCTAACGGGCTCCACGCCACAGAATAATGGTGTGGTATTCAAAATGACGGTTTATTTACGGATGTGTTCATACATAAAGAAAACGATAATTTAGTCAATTGATTTAAAAATATTTATTTAACAACATTTGTACACATCTTAATGTGTTATGGTTTTAACTAAATAAAATACAACAAAAAAATATAAATTTGACTATAGGCAATCACAACACAGATCTAGGTTCACAGCGAAGTGAAAATAATGAGTTTATCTTCAAAGCGATTATATATACAATTACGTGAAAATAGGACAAAATTGTTTATAACAAATACTAGTTTCTGAGTCTTGGTGTTTCTATCAACGAAATATTAACAGATCAGGTTACATTCTAATTGTGATTTGTTTATTCGTAATAATGTGACTAGTTATTTTACCTTCGTGTTTTTTTATAAATCTTATTATTGCCTTACCCTATTCACATAAAAACTATTGAGGAAACTACCCAGGTAGCATTTAAACGTCATCATGACGTCCGTTTACGGTACTGCTAGACGTAAGAGACGTCATGTCTTGACGTCGGGGGGTCCCAGCAGATGACGTCAATTTGTCACAGCCTCAAGACGTCAGTTTACAGACGTTAGAGAGACGTCATATACTGAACGTTACTGGGCCGTACATGTTAAGGCAACCACTGACGTTGGAGTGACGTCATATTATGAATTCATAGGGACGTTACTGGGCCGTACATGTTAAGGCAACCACTGACGTTGGAGTGACGTCATATGATGAATTCATAGGGACGTTACTGGGCCGTACATATTAGGGCAGCCACTGACGTCGGAGTGACGTCATATGATGAATTCATAGGGACGTTACTGGGCCGTACATATTAGGGCAGCCACTGACGTCGGAGCGACGTCATACACAGGATTCATAGTGACGTTACTAGGATGTACACTACACGTCAGGGCCTACGGGGCTGCATTATGCTGCCGTGCTCACGATATCAACAGTAAGTGTGTTCTGCAGAAACAAGCGATTTTCAGTTTTATTTAGGCGGGTATTATATAATAAATTTTAATAAAATCGCCCAGAACACACTTAACTGCTGATATCGTAAGCACGGCAAATATGCTCCCCATAGGTAGGATGAATGAGTAGTCTGTTCAAAAAGAGAACCGTCGTGGAGAGAACTAACGTGCTGGCAAAACAAAAATGACACTAAACTCTAAAACTGCGCATTAAGCTCTACGACCGACGGTTCTAACTTATTGGCCAGGGGCCCTAGACAAGACACCTACTAGCGCGTACGTTACGCGTTCTATTCTATCCCGCTTTCCCTCCACCGCGCAAATCCTTACGCGTAAGACTAGGATATACAATTTAGCGCTTAGCATGTAGCGTTGAGATAGCAGGCATCTCATCCATGTACCCTGAACGACACTCCTAAAGGACTTTTATGGATGAAACTAAACAAAAACACTATGTAAGTACTATAATCTTTATTTAAGAAGCAGTGCCTTAGGTATGCGAGCGGCGAGACGGGGGGCAGAGCAGCCGCTGATTCGTCATTCCGCCTTCGTGTGCCCCCGTCTCGCCGCTCGCATAAATTTAACCACAGTAAAAAAAATGTTCAATATGTGCAAATCCTTTCATATTACACCCTAACCTAGTAGCTAGATTCGCGGATCGCGAGGGAGACCCGCAACTTTCATATCATGTCGCAGTCAGGTTGTATAATCCGCCGTATTACATTACGGCTAGTCGTTATCAAAAATAGGGCCGTTTTGAAATGCGGCGGTTCAACGATTAGCGGGATTGAATGCGGCTGAATGAAAATCCGCCGGAATGTATTCGGTGCCATACGTTCTTCAACACGGCTAGCCGTAATGTAATACAGCGAGTCATTAGCCGCCTCTTTGACAGTTTTAGTTCACAGAACCGAACCTGTCAACCCCGACTCCACGTGGTCTTGTCTGCCCTACCCCTAGAGTGTATATAAAAGCCCGGAGGCGCAGAGGAGGGCAGCCTCCGCCCGCTGTAATGTATTACGGCGGATTATAGGTACAATCCGATTGCGACATTTACATTTCGAAAAAAATAAACTAAGTATCACAATCATAATCGTGAAGCATTGGAATGCTTAATGTATAGCCGTCATTGTGGACAACCACACATTTGGTTAAAATGTCATTAGCAGGTATCAATTTAAAATGAGAATATTTTTTTACGACCATAACATCAACAGCTACTGAATTAAAAGGGTACTCAAAGAACGGCTGATAGTCTACAAATTCTTTTCCATAAATGAATAAACTATGATTTTTAAGGATGTTGTGTATCTTAAACACCTTCCTATCCTTAGTAAGACAATAACAATCAGCTTCACGAGATTCTGCTACATATAACGTATATTTTTTATATGTTACTTTTTTATAGCATTCATATACATTTTCCTCAGGTAGGGGTCCAGAATAAAACTGGTCAGAAACAGTTATTTTCGATGAGGAGCTGTATAATTTTGAAGATTCCATTTCTTTCAATCTTCTTACAATTTGTTGTAATGGCTTATTAGGCGATCGTACTAATTTCTTTACACTCTTTAAATGATCATCATGACAATGTTCTGCTATCTTTTGGTTATCCAGGGCATAAAGGAGATACAATTTTAAGAAGACTATTCAAAGCATTATGTGGTATTTGATATTGAGTGGCCCAATGTTTTAACTCTGTTTTAAAATCATCATCTTTTATAGACTTAACAGAATCTGAATCAGATAGTGAATGCTCATCATAACATCAAGACAAGCTTAAAAATGTGATTTTTAAAAACATCAAAAGTTGAAACGGAACGAAATTCTGACATTTTTATTGAGGTGTCAGATGTCATGTATTGTTTTCCCTCCTTTTTCGTTTGGCCGTTAGCCCGTTGCTTGGTCTATTGACTATTGGTTGTGTCGTACGTCCGTGCCTCCGTGGTGAGTGCTGTGCTGTGCTGTGCTAACATGTACTCGGTGATACAATTTAGTGAAAAAGACGGTGGAACCGTATCGGTAATAAACAATTATATGAAGTACATGGCATATCAACTAAGGAAGTGGACACACTTACAGCTGTAGTACTCTCTTGTAAATTTGAAATCACACTTAACTTTGCTTCCTTTGCTCTTCTTAATAATTGACGTTTGCCAACTATAGCCATTTTTGAGTATTTTATTTTCTCTGCCATATATGTTTATTTTTGTTTATCAGTCTTCTTCAATCTTTCAGGGGCATGCTTTAGCCAAATTTTAATGCAATCTTCTACTTCTTTAGCTGTAGACCCAGATGTTGTGGTGACAACTCCTTCTATAAAAATATAATACATTTCTTAATGTAATAAGTAAGCATAATCAAGGAACATGAAAACACGAGGACTGACAATCACCATACTAAAAGCTGTTCCCCGTTTTTTCAACGCCATCTATGTATAAGCATTTGTTATTTACAATTTTATTCTACTTTGCAAGCGTGACATAGTATTTAAATGTTTATTATTATGTTAGACGTTTGCATCAGGGGTTAAAATAGACAAAAACAAATTTTAAAAAGTAGTCTTACAACGGCCTTACAGTTACGTGACATTTTAAACTTACCCACACACTCTCGCAGGTGCAGTTGGCAGAAAGGCTTTTTGTTGGATCTCTTCCCATAGAAGTTATACTGTTCAGCTAGCCGGTCAGTGAAACAAAATTTCATTATCCGAGACACTTTGCCAGAAATATCTCTGCCTCCAAAAGTTCTCATGTATGAAACCTGTAACAAACAAAAGAATGTATTTTTGTAAAATAGCAAATAAATTGCTGATCAGACCAAATGAGTGATTAGATTAAAAATCACTTGTTACATAATGTTTCAAGTGTGTAGGTATTGTATGCGTGTTTATTGTATGTATTTTTATTGCTACTAAATAACTATAAATTGCACCACCTGCTTCAAGTTGTTCCTTCCTTCTTTCTCATTAAGTTGCCTGGAAGAGATCGCTCTGAAGCTAGAAGGCCGCTTATTGGTGCAAATTTTCACTATTTATCTTTTTTTTTTGTAATGCTTATTATGTGGTGTTCAATAAAGAGTAATTGTATTGTAACTTACCAAATTATCATAATTTTCTCTTTTCTCCAATAATGATTCAATTGTATTTAATTCATCGGCATTTTGAATTGGGAATTTAAATTCCGGTTTTAGAGTACCTTTCAATGTGCCTGTATGCTTTAAAAGGCTTATTATTTGATCATTTTGGGTTTTTATACATGACAATAATGACAGCACTTTTTCTTGGTAACCTAAAAAATAATAAACAGTACCTATTAGTAGGGTCAGCGTCAGATAATATCGTGGCAACGAAAGTGCAAAGTGGCCAAATATATCGGAACAAGACTTTATTGTCAAGGACTTAAAAGCACTTTAGTCGCGAGGATATATGCTGCTATACATATATGTTATGCCGACTGTACACACTCGCCGAGACAATACGAGATGGGTACCTACGCCATTTCAGTCATCCATACTAATATTATAAAAGCGAAAGGAACTCTGTGTATCAACTGTAATGAACTTTTGGTATACCTAGGAGTAGACGCGACCCTGAAAAAGATATGCTACTTTTATCTCGAAAAATTGCATACTTAGTTACCGCGGGGATAGCGATAACCGAAATTTAGTCAGACGAAGTCGCGGTCAACTCCTAGTTTTTAATAAGTTAGTGATTTGATTACTACATTATAACTAAAATATGGGGATAGTACTAACATTCCCAATAGTCGAAAGAAAAGTACCAAACAAAAACAAAAAAAAAAGTAATACATCATAGTATATTAACCTGTTAATCCTCGAACACACGATGGCGTTGCTGGCACGTCGCTGCTGCGATTCGGCGGTTGTTCATATCGGCACCAAGGACTACCGAGGCGTGCCGCAACCGGAGTTAGCCGCTCCTCGCCGTCTTCTGCCAAATCTGAAAACATAAAAAATATAAACAATGCAGAACTTTTCCAGTAATCAAATCAATACGTCATTTCTGAAACTCGTTTTAGCTGTTTACGCTGTAGCGGGGAACATAGGAATAAACACCAGACACATACATACATGACGGTTAAAATCAAACTGCCGCAGATGGGTAAAAATATATAAACATGGATAACTTACCTTGCAGTAGACTGCTTGTCAAGACAGGAAGCCCGTCAACTACATTCAACGACACGGTCTCTGTTGGCAAAACACATTAAGTTAATATGTATTATATTTTCACGTCCACAACATCTCTGCCAGTATTAATAACACAATGCACGCTTAGGCCTTGCTAGGCGACTTGCCCAGTCCAGAGTAAAAAAAATAAATCGCTAGCCCGAGACTATGTTTGACAGTGTCATACATTTTGACATGAATAATGTTATTAAAACTATCGTGAGACATCTTTACTAATTATAAAAACGGTATAAACTCACGTAAAAATTGTCAGGAACGACCCGACATGTTTCGAACTCATTTGGAGCTCTTCATCAGGGGTAGCTATCCGTGCTGCTACATGCGTGCTGCTGCATACGTGCGTGCAAGAGCCCTGCCCTCCCCGCGCCGCGCTATCTGCGCGTGCGCAGAGGGCGGCAAGAAGAGCGATTAAAAGTGCAGTGGGTCGCGAGTCGCGTAGCAGCAGATAGCTACCCCTGATGAAGAGCTCCAAATGAGTTCGAAACATGTCGGGCCGTTCCTGACAATTTTTACGTGAGTTTATACCATTTTGACATGGCTTAACCTCGGGCTAATCTCTAACACGTGAGTTAAGTCATTAACTCTGGTCCGCGAAAGTGGCCCTTAGGAGCGGAGTTAAGTGGAGCTTAAGTGGATATTATGTCAGTTTTGAAGCAACATCAGAAAAGGAACTCTAAATACCGCAATATACCACACTATATTTATAGCACTGCGCCATATGTTATATATAGCGAAGTGTGTGACGGGCTTAGTGGATATTATGTCAGTTTTGAAGCAACATCAGAAAAGGAACTCTAAATACCGCAATATACCACACTATATTTATAGCACTGCGCCATATGTTATATATAGCGAAGTGTGTGACGGGCTTAAGCCCGGCTTAGCAATTTTTTTTTACTCTGGACTGTGTAAGTCGACCTTAGTAATACATTATAATTACAGGGTTTCACAAAAATGACTATTCACACTTCAGCTGTTAACCAGGTATGTCAGTCAGCCTGAACAACCTATTTTTTATACCAAAGGTTACATTACCTGATCACCTTCTAAAATGTGATGCATTTTTAAGACGCCCTACCCAAACCTAATCTTTAACAGGTAAGATATTCTACTATGGGTATGGGTGGGTTATAGGTACTCTATTATGTATCAATTATAATTTACTTACTTTCTGGTATTGAAGGGGTTTCTTGGGTAATGTTTGGCTGAGCTTGTGGGGTATCTGCATAAAACATAATATATTATTTTAAGATTACTTTGTAATTTCATACTTACCTATACAATTACATGACAAAAAAACTACCTAAAATAGATTTATTCACTTTTGATTTTTAGGGGTCCACACCACAAAAGGAAAAAACTTCCATCTATCCCCCCATAGTTCTAACAAAAAGATAAGTTTGAGTACAAAACAAACTTCTATTTAACAGAGTAAGCAGTTAGGGTTAGGTACAGTTAGGTATATTGACCAAAATAAGTTTTTGTTCAAAATTTAATTTTTAATACAAGCTTTTTTGCTGACTGTACTTATACTATAAACAAGTACTCAAAACAAAGAAACAAATGATCCAAAACTCAACCTATGGTATCTACATCCCGGCTTCATCATCAGCGCACCGGGTTTACATAATTATGCAAAATTTCAGCACAATCTAAAATATAACACCAGGAAGTGGACCAAATTTAATTTGCAAGATTTGTTCCCACACTTACAAACAGGTCAAGTTAAATAAAAACTTGTAATAATTAGGTTCTTTCCATATCCATACTAATATTATAAATGCGAAAGTGTGTCTGTCTGTCTGTCTGTCTGTCTGTTACCTCTTCACGCTTAAACCGCTGAACCGATTTAGATGAAATTTGGTATATAGATAGTTTCAGTCCCGGGGAAGGACATAGGATACTTTTCAAACCGAATAAATTTAGTGTTCCAGTGGGATGAGCGGGTAACACCGCGGGGCACAGCTAGTTCTTTATATATAACATATTTGCATGGTAACCATGGGACAATCAATCTCGAATGAAATGGCTGAAAGTTGAATATGAGAATGCGGCAAATATGTTAATGAACTAAAAATAACTACAAATAATGGCTGTTATGAAGTAAATTCTGACACTTTGCACACCAATGAAGATGCTAAATTGAATATTGACAATATAAATCCTAGGAAGAAAATGCTATGCTTACTATTCTGACACATGCAAAAAGTACAGCATTTTTTCCCATTGTTCACATTTTCAATATTCAAAAACTTCAATGTTTATTTTTTATTTTACCACACTTACATCTATCTTCACAGGTGTCAGGTGCATCTTTACATCTATCTTTACAATGTGTCAGGATTTACTTCAAAACAGCCATTGACTATAAAACTCACCTCCATAACAGGCTTCTAGGCCAGCAGCTTGAAATGTTTGTAATTTGTTAAAGGTCTTTTTCTTTAATGGTGGTGGCCTTATGTGATTGTCATTATCTTCGTCGCTGGTAGAAATATATCTTTTAGCCCTTCTCCGTTTGAGACTTGGTTCTGTTTCTGCTTCAGTCTGTAAGTCTGATGTATCCTCCACCAGTTTTAGTTTTTTTTTTGCTTTCTCTATATCATCTTCACATGCAAATGAAATAAAAAAATACACACCACATGCAAAAATAATAAATGAACACAACATAATGCATCCTTCAGTCAAGGGATATAAACAGGGCTGGATTTAGAGGTGTGGAGGCCCTGGGGCAACAAAGGACCGGAGGCCCAATATTATATATTATAATATTATTTTCAGAATAATAGGAACAATTGATTGTGGGGGCCCCTCTCTTGTGAAGGCCCGGGGCAGTAGCCCCGCCTGCCCCCCCTTAAATCCGGCCCTGGATATAAATAAAACAAGGTTATTGTAGATAGTAAATATGTAGGACGGAGTTGCATTAGTCTGAAATTGTACAGTCAACCAATTTGACTAGTAGGCCACTTTGAACCTTTTCACAATTAATGTTGTAATGTGATGAGATGACATGCCAGCATGCCTGCTCAAAGTAGTTAATTAATAAAATTGTTATAAAATGTATAGCGAAAAGGTTCAAAATTGCCTACTAATCAAATTAATTGACTGTACCCGTGCCGTGACTACTTGTCAACACAGTCAATACAAAATCTTGTATCTTTATGTGTCATACATATGAATTATATTGTAATGTTTGCCTTCTCTCAGTAAATCTAAACGAGATTTTAAGTTTAATATTTGCATGCAACAACAAATCTTGCCCCAGGAGGTTAGCACACCATAGCAGCAGCTCACTCGTTCAAGCAGTTTCAATAATTACAGTTGCCGGCAAACTTCTAGAGCAGACCTTGAGTGCACAGTAGCGTGATTTGTTCGTAAATCGGCTACTGTGCAACTCAAGATCTACTAAGATTGCAGGCAACTGCAATGCAAGGCATCCATATATAGGTAGTAGTCTTGTGCAAGAGACCTTAGAGACCATATAGAATAGACCTTAGTTTCGTTAGGCACCCATAGCCAAATCCAAGTGGTTTGTAAAAAATATTAAACTGTACATACCAGTCTCACAAAAAACTCTTTGCACGCTGTATAATTTCCATTTTTCATCTGGTGTCTTAGCATCAGCCAAAACTCTTTCAAACGCTTTAGTTCCTTTAACGGGTGTCCAAAAGACTTCACAACGCCTTGGCGTAAACCACTGATTGTTTATTACCGATACGGTTCCACCGTCTTTTTCACTAAATTGTATCACCGAGTACATGTTAGCACAGCACAGCACAGCACTCACCACGGAGGCACGGACGTACGACACAACCAATAGTCAATAGACCAAGCAACGGGCTAACGGCCAAACGAAAAAGGAGGGAAAACAATACATGACATCTGACACCTCAAAAAAAATGTCAGAATTTCGTTCCGTTTCAACTTTTGATGTTTTTAAAAATCACATTTTTAAGCTTGTCTTGATGTTATGAATTTAAAACTTGTAATAAATTATTTTATAGTATCAACTGTAGAGTTACCCTATTAGACGGTTTTTTTTACTTTATAAATATTTTATAACACAAGATTGACAAATTGGTATCATGAAAAGAAACGCATTATTTTTTTTTTAAATCAGATACTTATATAACGACCACATATAACGACTATGAAACTGTTCAAATTTCAAATTTCTTTGCATATGTACCGGCTATACAAATTTACAAAAATGTATTAGTATTTGCCCTTAGTTTGGATTCACTATGATGGTGGTAGACTTCACTCATGGACATAGGTCGGTCAGATCCATTGCATTCCTTATCGTTCTTTAGCTCTTCGGGACCAGATACGTCATGCAACAGACGTCAACCGGAGGACATATTTAGGACCATTTATGACCTATACAGTACGTACAGTGCAGTGTACTAATAGTACGTAGCTATGACGTACAATAATGACGTATAATGTACTGACCCTAAATTGACTTAAGTATGACGTACAATAATGACGTATATTGTACTGACCCTAAATTGACTTAAGTATGACGTACAATAATGACGTATATTGTACTGACCCTAAATTGACTTAAGAATGTCGTCATTTTTTAGTCGCCGACGTCACCTTGCTACCTGGGTAACGGTTAAAATTGGGGTTAAGCCATCTACAGACATTGCCAGTGACAGCCCGCTGATTTTCAGCCTACAAATTTTTATCATCTAGGGCTTACCAAGCCTCGTCAATTCTACAGGGCACAATTATTTTAGAGTTAGATGGGATTACATCGTGTTCACTGTAACATATAGGTAACTGCGTATTGTAGACTTGCCGAGGCTTGGCAAGCGTGCGGACACAGCATTAGAATACTTTAGATAACCAAACTTTGTGCTGTGCTGTGGTTTAGTGTCATCAATATCATCACCATGCCATGTTTACAAATTCTACTACCACTAAAAATAACTCTTTGCTGAAACATGTTTCCTCCTTTTTACAACACGGGACTATTCAAACGAAGAAGAAGCATCTCTCGGGCCAGCACGGCAGTGTCAACTGACAAGGCACCGTTGGTTTGTCAGTCGCCATTGCAACTTGGGCTCCTCTTTTTTCTGGCGAAGTAGAGCCACTATGTTGCGCCAAAATAAAAATAAAACACATACAAAAGTATTAACGCGTATCTTTTTTTTTTATGTCATAGGGGGCAAACGAGCAAACGTATCGCCTGATGGAAAGCGATTACCGTCGCCCATAAACACCTGCAACACCAGAGTAGTCACAAGTGCTTGCCTACCCGGAGGACGAAGATAGAATGCCTCTATGCTAGTAATTTCACCGGCTATATATCGATCGATTATTTGATGCTTCACAAGTTCCACGGCTGTTCAGGTCACAAGCTCTTCGCCTTCCTGTCCCTCAGCAGACTGGAGATGAAGAACTCTTCTCTCTTCTTCTTCTTTCTTTTGTGTTGTGGTGT
The DNA here is from genome assembly GCA_932273695.1 of Apotomis betuletana. Classification (NCBI taxonomy): domain Eukaryota; kingdom Metazoa; phylum Arthropoda; class Insecta; order Lepidoptera; family Tortricidae; genus Apotomis; species Apotomis betuletana. Next base: position 25,304,895 of record OW026303.1, on the reverse strand, counting down.
GGTTTAGTATCATCACCATGCCATGTCTACAAATTCTACTACTACTAAAAATAACTCTTTGCTGGCACACATGTTTCCTCCTTTTTACAATACGGGAATTTCGTATGCCATAATCTATGACTTGCCATAATATTCATTTGCCATGCTATTTGTCTCTGTAAGCTGAAACTTTTCGGGATTTTCATAAAACAAACCTAACCTAACCTAATGATTTCTGCATGAACAGTATTAAAGAAATCCCGAAGAGTTTATGATTTATGAAATAAAAAGTTTATGGCAAATGAAAATTATGGCAAGTGATACATTTGACAAATGAAATTCGGGGAAGTGAAGTGCTCCCTGTTGTGCCAATATAAAAAAACACATACAAAACTACGCGTTTCGATCGATTTTTTGTAGCTTCACAAGTTGTTAAGGCTGTTCAGGTCACAAGCTCTTCGCCTTCCTGTCCCTCAGCAGACTGGAGATAAAGAATTCTCCAGCTCTGTATGAGGAGCGCACGAGCGGCCCGCTGGCCGTGTACAGGAACCCGAGCTCGTTGCCGCGACGCTCCCAGTGCTGGAACTTGGTGGGCGTCACGTACTCGAACACTTTTAGGTGGCGCTTGGTGGGCTGGCGGTGTAGAGGAACCCGAGCTCATTGCCGCGGACCTCCCAGTGCTGGAACTTGTGCTGTGGTGTGGTTTTGTATCATTACCATGCCATGTTTACAAATTCTACTACTACTAAAGGTCTTCGCACATTATAACAACTCAACGGCGACTCGATTCTATGCCAAATATTGAAATTTAAGCCCTATGACATTCACTAGGTTTAATTTCAAAAAATGTACGACGCGTTCGCCCACTCGTCGTCCACTACTAATATCATTTTTTGAAACAAAACCTAGTAAATATGACATAGGTCTTAAATTTCAATATTTGGCATAGAATCGAGTCGCCGTTGAGTTGTTATAATGTGCGAAGACCTTAAAAATAACTCTTTGCTGGCACATGCGTTTCCTCCTTTATACAACATGGGACCATTCAAAGGAGGCGTGAAGAAGCATCTCTCGGGCTATCAACTGACATGGCACCGTTGGTTTGTTTTCAGTTGCCATTGCAATTTGGGCTCCCCTTTTTGCTTACCATCAGGCGAAGAGCCTCTATGTTGTGCCAAAATAAAAATAAAAAACACATACAAAGCTACGCGTTTCGATCGATTATTTGATGCTTTACAAGTTCCACGGCTGTTCAGGTCACAAGCTCTTGGCCTTCCTGTCCCTCAGCAGACTGGAGATGAAGAACTCCCCAGCCCTGTATGAGGAGCGCACGAGCGGCCCGCTGGCCGTGTACAGGAATCCGAACTCGTTGCCGCGACGCTCCCAGTGCTGGAACTTGGTGGGCGTCACGTACTCGAACACTTTTAGGTGGCGCTTGGTGGGCTGCATGTACTGACCGAGGGTTAAGCAGTCCACGCCCACGGAACGGAGGTCTGGAAATACACAAAATTAGTTTTCCATGAGACGTACGGTCAGCCAAGAAAGTGGTCTACCAGTTTTGACAAAAGTTTCTGTGAGATCTACTCGTAATTATCGCTAAGTTTGACTTTGCTGACGGAACTAAATCTAAATCATGACGTTCAAATGAACCTCGACTGATGGTACACCACATTTTTGGCCGACTATTCGATATATTTGAAGTTTCGACACTAATCGGAATCGGAACTGAATCCATGTTTAAATAAAATAATAGGCTAGTTGACTCGTGTTAAATAGTATAAAACTAATGTTTATTTGACGACGCGGCGACGGGTTAGAATCCCGGAAAGGACAAATATTCGTGATGTACTCGAATAATGTTCATGGGTCATGGATGTTTCTATATAGGTACATGTATTTATATATTATGTATATCGTCGCTTATTATCCATAGTACAAGCTTGCTTACTTTGGAACGAAGTCGATTTGTGTAAGATTGTCCCTTAATTAAGTATTGTATTAAACGGTTTACAGTCACGTGAAATTGTCAGGAACGGCCCTACATTTTTCGAACTTGTACGGAGTTCTTCATCAGGGACTGCTACCCGTACAGCGGCGCGGCAACTACGTCACTGATTCTTCGATCGACGCTCCGCTCTAATAGCGCGCTCCGAGCGCGCGGGGGTCGTTCCTAACAATTTCACGTTTTTTTGCACTCGCAAACCGCTTAATACAATAAGTAAATATGTCTCTCGAAAGTTTCAATAAGATTATTGTCCCTTATTTAATTAATATATTTAGTATAGTCAAATACCGTATAGGAACATGTATTACCTTTCATAGTCTGCTCGACCTGTTCGTCGGTCTCGCCCAGTCCCAGCATGATGGACGTCTTCGTGACTAGATCAGGGTTCACTTCCTTGGCGGTTTCCAGGACCTTCAGCGTCTGCCGGTATCTGAAGCGAATTCAACATAATATTACTTTCAACAGTGATACTAATATTTGTAATGAAGTTATGATTTTTGTATGAATAAATAAATATCGGACAACCTCACACAAATCGATCTAGTCCCAAATTAAGCTCAAGGCTTGTGTTATGGGTACTAGACGACGATATACGTACTGATATAGATATATATATACTTAAATACTCGTACATAGAACAACCATGACCCAAGCACAAATATTCGAGTTCATCACACAAATATTTGCCCTGGCCGGGATTCGAACCCGGGACCGCCGGCTCAGTAGGCAGGTGTCTACAAACCGAGCCAAACGCGTCGCCAATGAATTGATTGTTGGACATGAGAAAATATTAATTAATTCGTTTAGTCAGCGTAGGTGCTATCGTCTACGTGCAATGACAAATAATTATGTTCGCTTCAAAAAATTGGTTGCATTTTGTGGGCAATTATTCATTAATTTTATTTAGAAAACTCCCGTGAGTCTCAGAAATATTTTTATTTATTTTATTTTATTTTTATTTTTTTATTTTTTATATTAAAATACATACGAAACGGGATTACTCACGTCGCAGAAGTCGAATATCGCTTGACCTGATCGGTACGCGATTCATAATTAGGAGGTACTATTAGTCGCGGCGGCGGCCAATCGACAGCGCGGATCTAAATATACCATCATCATCACGCACAATCGCGTGAAGCGCGTGCCGATTCGAAACATGTCGAACGTTATTCGACTTCTGGACGTGAGTAAACCTGTTTAGTATGTATTTCAATTATTAATCATCGTGCCGAGTACGTTCATAGTGCAGGTCACAACTATTTGGGCTTATTAAAGGTATACCTTTAAAACGCTTTTCCAAATTCTATATGGTTTATGGTTTAAGACATTTATTTCTCAAAAGATTTACATAAATCACTTACTGAGAAAACAATAATTTACTTATTTCTAAAATAGGAGAGGGTAGCATGCTAAAACGGTTGATGACGTATAAACGCGCTTGGTAACATCAAGCGAAATGCAACAATGTAGTGCGGTGCGTAGAGGCCGGTTAAACTGAATTACCTGTGTAACCACTGGTTAAGTGGTTAAGTGTAATATGCGTGGTTTAACTCTCCTAGCAAAGTGTGTTTAACTGTAAATTCTGGTTGTATTATCCTTGGTTATATTAATGGTACCGGTAGACTGTAAGACTCACCCGGCCCTGCGGTCTCTAACGAAAGGTGTAAGGCGTTCCACGGTCTCTATGTTGTGGGCGAACACGTCCAGTCCACAGTTGGCTATCGTCTCGATGCAGTCGCGGTTTCCTCTGAAGTCGGGCACCAGGCATTCCACTAGGATTTCCTTATTTCTGGAAAATACAGCAAAGTTAGGTATTTATTTTCTTACATGTTCAAAAATTCCCCAGTGCCTGAAGACGAAAGTCTTCGAACAGCGCGTGTTGCGAGTGATGACTTACGGAACTGAGACATGGTCGTTCACAATGGGACTCATAAGGCGGTTAAGAGTCACGCAACGTGCAATGGAAAGGACTATGCTCGGACTTTCTTTGCGCGATAGAATCAGAAATGAAGATATACGCAGAAGAACCAAGGTAACCCACATAGCTCAAGATTGCACGGTTGAAGTGGCGATGGGCAGGCCATGTAGCCCGGAGAATGGCGGGCCTTGGGCAGCAGTCCTAGAGTGGCGACCACGTACAGGAAAGCGCAGCATGGGTCCGCGACTAGATAGACGGATGCGGTCTTTGCACTTTGTGGCGAGTCATGGGGAGCCTATGTTCAGCAGTGGACGTCTGTGGCATAGGTAGATAGAAGGCATGTCCACTCAAGCGAAGCGGATCCTACCGACTGCGCCATGTGAGGGTATGAGGGACACTTCAAGAAAACACAAAGATCGAGCAGTGACTGACGTCATTAAAATTCCAACAGTCGCGTGCCGCGTAAACGAAATCTACAGGCATTAATGATATGTTAGAGAAAACTAACCAATCAGGCCGCATCTTTGTTAGGGCAAAAAGAAGTGCATTTAAATTGGAGGGAAATGATTGGTCCATTTAACGGACTTGCAACGACATTTGGCAGTAAGCGGCGGCCTTAGCGAGAACAAGTGGAAAGATAAATATCTGGCTAAACGTAATATATATACATTCGCTATGATACTACTCGTACTTTATATTACGCTACTTCATAACGTGTCGCGTTAATGTAATCAATCTATACTTACTGTCGTTTTATTTCTCTAACTGTTTCAGCGAAGTGTGCAGACCCTCCGTCAGGCAAATCTGAAAAATAGGCGTAATTTATTAAACTCAATGAACACATGGCATCGACCAAGGCCACGTACAGGAATTCAATTTCTAAATGACAGACAGCCTGGAACCACTTTAGACTTAAGATAAACATTAGTCCTGTATTTGTTCTACAGTCTAGTAAAGTTCTATAATAGGATATATTCCGAAGAAATTTTCTAATTGATGCCCCACGTATTTATGATGCCTCAGAACTAGTATATTCCCAATATCTGAATGCCTGGTATTTATCCCAAAAGCAAACGGGCTTCACATGAATTTCTGTCATGGATTGGTAGTTTGTGGAACAAGCTTTCCCTTTGGAAGCTCTTGCTCACTAAATATAACATAAAGTTCAAAGAGAGAATACAGGGCACATAAAGTTCAGTTAACCCTTAAATGCATACTGTAAGAGCATAACAAAGAATTAAAGATTTATTTAAAAGTAGGAATATTTATAATGTTCTTAAGAGTGATTTCATAAGGAAATTTAATCCATTTTAATATTTCCTCGTCATACGTTGATGGTTGTATATTAACCCTTTGACCGCCAAAAATGCTGTGTTTTTCAATCTCTGTTGATTTTGGAGCATTTTTTTTTTGATTTGGTGTCAGTGGCACGGTGAATTGCTTTGCCGGTTGGCGCTCAAAGGGTTAAAAAAAAGTTACAGTTGTTTATTAACGAGAAGGCGGAAATAGTAAAAACTTACCGCCATCTTTTTAAGGTCTCGCAAAACGGTGGTTTTTTGATGAGTGTTTTGGCAGTCTTTATGTTCAGTAAGTATACATTTTCTAACTAAAATGTGCTTCTAGATATATTAAGCATTGTACGGATACTAAGTTTAGTAACGGATTTCACGTAGCTATAAGCAATATTAGTAAATTTAATTTATGTATGAAAAATTCTCAAATTTTATTTTTTACCCATTTGTCCAGAAAAAATTAAATAGGTACGAAATGTTATTTTATTTTTGTCATAATTGAATCACTGTAAAGCACAAAATATCTCGTTTTTATGTAAAAAGAAAAAAATCATGCATTTAAGGGCTAAAGCCCCTTTAAATGTGTACGTTACCGTCTCTGTCGACGGAGGTGAGTACGATGTACCCGAGGCCCCACTGGCCGACGGCGGCGGCGGTGCGGCGCGGCTCGGCCAGGATCTTCACCGAGCAGCACAGCCGCGAGTACAAGTGTCGCCATCAGCTGTTCAACGTTAAAGCGCCTTTAATTCTGTAACTTACCGTCTCTGTCGACGGAGGTGAGTACGATGTACCCGAGCCCCCACTGGCCGACGGCGGCGGCGGTGCGGCGCGGCTCGGCCAGGATCTTCACCGAGCAGCACTACAGCCGCGAGTACAAGTGTCGCCTATCAGCTGTTCAATGTTAGCGCCTTTAATTCTGTAACTTACCGTCTCTGTCGACGGAGGTGAGAACGATGTACCCGAGCCCCCACTGGCCGACGGCGGCGGCGGTGCGGCGCGGCTCGGCCAGGATCTTCACCGAGCAGCACATACAGCCGCGAGTACAAGTGTCGCCTATCAGCTGTTCAATGTTAGCGCCTTTAATTCTGTAACTTACCGTCTCTGTCGACCGATGTGAGCACGATGTACCCGAGCCCCCACTGGCCGACGGCGGCGGCGGTGCGGCGCGGCTCGGCCAGGATCTTCACCGAACAGAACATACAGCCGCGAGTACAAGTGTCGCCCATCAGCTGTTCAATGTTAGCGCCTTTAATTCTGTAACTTACCGTCTCTGTCGACGGATGTGAGCACGATGTACCCGGGCCCCCACTGGCCGACGGCGGCGGAGGATCTTCACCGAGCAGCACATACAGCCGCGAGTACAAGTGTCGCCCATCAGCTGTTCAACGTTAAAGCGCCTTTAATTCTGTAAATTACCGTCTCTATCGACCGATGTGAGCACGATGTACCCGAGCCCCCACTGGCCGACGGCGGCGGCGGTGCGGCGCGGCTCGGCCAGGATCTTCACCGAACAGAACATACAGCCGCGAGTACAAGTGTCGCCCATCAGCTGTTCAATGTTAGCGCCTTTAATTCTGTAACTTACCGTCTCTGTCGACGGAGGTGAGTACGATGTACCCGAGGCCCCACTGGCCGACGGCGGCGGCGGTGCGGCGCGGCTCGGCCAGGATCTTCACCGAGCAGCACAGCCGCGAGTACAAGTGTCGCCATCAGCTGTTCAACGTTAAAGCGCCTTTAATTCTGTAACTTACCGTCTCTGTCGACGGAGGTGAGTACGATGTACCCGAGCCCCCACTGGCCGACGGCGGCGGCGGTGCGGCGCGGCTCGGCCAGGATCTTCACCGAGCAGCACTACAGCCGCGAGTACAAGTGTCGCCTATCAGCTGTTCAATGTTAGCGCCTTTAATTCTGTAACTTACCGTCTCTGTCGACGGATGTGAGCACGATGTACCCGAGCCCCCACTGGCCGACGGCGGCGGCGGTGCGGCGCGGCTCGGCCAGGATCTTCACCGAGCAGCACTACAGCCGCGAGTACAAGTGTCGCCCATCAGCTGTTCAACGTTAAAGCGCCTTTAATTCTGTAAATTACCGTCTCTATCGACCGATGTGAGCACGATGTACCCGAGCCCCCACTGGCCGACGGCGGCGGCGGTGCGGCGCGGCTCGGCCAGGATCTTTACCGAACAGAACATACAGCCGCGAGTACAAGTGTCGCCCATCAGCTGTTCAATGTTAGCGCCTTTAATTCTGTAACTTACCGTCTCTGTCGACGGAGGTGAGTACGATGTACCCGAGCCCCCACTGGCCGACGGCGGCGGCGGTGCGGCGCGGCTCGTCCAGGATCTTCACCGAGCAGCACATACAGCAGCGAGTACAAGTGTCGCCCATCAGCTGTTCAATGTTAAAGCGCCTTTAATTCTGTAACTTACCGTCTCTATCGACCGATGTAAGCACGATGTACCCGAGCCCCCACTGGCCGACGGCGGCGGCGGTGCGGCGCGGCTCGGCCAGGATCTTCACCGAGCAGCACATACAGCCGCGAGTACAAGTGTCGCCCATCAGCTGTTCAACGTTAAAGCGCCTTTAATTCTGTAAATTACCGTCTCTATCGACCGATGTGAGCACGATGTACCCGAGCCCCCACTGGCCGACGGCGGCGGCGGTGCGGCGCGGCTCGGCCAGGATCTTCACCGAGCAGCACTACAGCCGCGAGTACAAGTGTCGCCCATCAGCTGTTCAATGTTCAAGCGCCTTTAATTCTGTAACTTACCGTCTCTGTCGACGGATGTGAGCACGATGTACCCGAGCCCCCACTGCCCGACGGCGGCGGCGGTGCGGCGCGGCTCGGCCGGGTCCAGCGGCGGCGGCGCGCGGGACGTCTTCACCGAACAGAACATGCAGCCGCGAGTGCAGGTGTCGCCCATCAGCTGTTCAATGTTAAAGCGCCTTTTAATTCTTACGCTTTACGACAACTGTCTTCGCCGAATTCTCGGTGTATACTGGCCCAAGAAAATCTCCAACGTAGACCTGTGGGAACGCTGTGGTGAGACTCCGATCGACCAGCAGATCAAACGCCGCAAGTGGAACTGGATCGGCCACACGCTCCGAAGGGACCCTGATCACATTCCAAGGCAAGCCCTAGACTGGAATCCCCAAGGAAAGCGGAAACGTGGTCGCCCTAAACAGACCTGGCGGCGGACGATCACTGCAGAAGCGAAGGCGATAGGAATGACCTGGAGCGAAGTGAAGCGCGAAGCCCAAGACCGTTCGGGATGGCGACGTACTGTGGACGCCCTCTGCCCCATCCAGGGGACATAGGACATTAAGTCAAGTCACGACAACTGAGGATTGTTGCAGGAGAAAAAACGGCACTGCTTGCATATCATGGATATGTAACTTCGGTCTTGAAATATGGAATAGCAGTATGGGGTAACTCTACAGATGTAGGTATATAAAATATTTATTACTCAAAAAAAGTGTGTCAGAGCAGTCTTTGGCGTTGGTCCAAGAGACTCGTGTAGACCTTTATTTCAAAGACACGGACTTCTCACTCTAGTTGGGTTGTATATTTTAGAGTTGGGATGTCTAGTTCGGAAATTTCCAACTTACTTTAAAAATCCATCTAAAAACAAACAGTTGCGAGCGAGAGACGAGTATAAACTGTTAATGCCGAAATTCCAAACCCAATTATTTAACAAAAATTGTTAGTTGATGAGTATAAGAGTGTACAATAAGATACCATATGACATACGTAATTTACCCGACAAAATGTTTGTTATCAAACTAAGAAATTGGTTACAGGAGAAATGTTTTTATTCTATCAATGAATTCTTTGATTTTGGAAAATAATTGTTACGTCGGACATTATAATTTTTATTGTATTTAGTCATTAAGTTAAGTTTGTTAGACATTTACACTAGAATTATATAAATATTATAATAATTGTAAAAAAAAATTGCATGTCATCATCGGCTAAACATGTGGAACTTTACATACTATATGCACCTAACTACCATGTTTATGTAATTAAATAATTTCATTTCATTTCATTTCATTCTTGATATAGTAGAGTGGCGATGCCGTATTGTCGCATTAGCATTCTCGATACGGACAACGCAGGCACGGCAGGACAGGCAGTCGCTTGGATACCTCGGTACATTAGAGTCGCGCGGATATAGAATATCGCGAGTCCCGGTTCCGTCTGCCCGTGTCCTTGATTCGGTCTTTGTAATCGTGTAATTAAACTTCTGATAATAAATTTGGATATACTGTAGTTGGACTTTAATTCATCTCCCATACTAAGCCACCAGTTATTCTATAGTAGGAATCCTTTGCTTAGGCCGAATCCACCTCGCTTTGTTCTGACAAAGAGTGGGACCCAATGGGCATTGTGTGCATATGCACTGCGGCTACAAAAGTACAAACAGTACTTATGACACCTTTCCTTTCCAAGGAGCAGTTTGTAGTCGCAGTTGATGCACACAATACCCCCTTGGTCCCACTGTATGTAAGAACATAGCGAAGTGAATTCGCCTCAAAAAATTATTCCTACTATATACAGGAATGACAGAGTCAATACGTGTGATCAGTGGTGGTCGCACATGATGAAGCCTGGTTTGCTTCTATTCTCATAAGCGTGACTTGACGCTAGTTGAGACACCTGCTTCCTCTCTCCCCTCTTCATCGACAGGCGCAAAAATTGTATGTAATTTTTTTTTTTTTTTATATGTGTTGCTGAGGCTGTCACCTTCAAATCAGGCTGTCGAGTCACGTTGGTAAGTACCGCACTTTATAGGACGCTGCTATACTAATGTCCATACTAATATTATAAATGCGAAAGTGTGTCTGTCTGTCTGTTGCCTCTTCACGCTTAAACCGCTGAATCGATTTTAATGAAATTTGGCATGGAGATAGTTTAAGATCCGAGGAAGGACATAGACGATAGTTTTCATCCTGGAAATTATCCCTAAAAAGATTGAAAAGTGAGTAAGTAATTCATGATGACATTGATGACCCTGTAGGAAATGTAATTATTAGACCAAAAGTACAATTGCTCTTACATTTGCTTAGGCGCTTTTAATGATCCCTTTTATTAATTAAGGTGATTGGGTGGATATGGATATCTATCGTGTTGTACTTCCATACTTCCAAGTTCCACGCGGACGTAGTCGCGGGCAAAAGCTAGTCTTTTATATAATTATAGAAGAGGCCAATGTTGATGATTAATTCTTTATTCTTACTCACATAAAGTTCTGTGATTCTGATTACAACAAATCACACCATCATCCATAACCGGAAAAAACTGATTTTGTCCACCACAACACATTGTAGCTTTAAGTTGCCACATTATGTTTATGTGGAGATAAAAACCGTTCACGAATGATTTAACACTAGGCCTATAATAGGTGCCAAATCAATTGTGCACCGAACACCGCGGGATATTCTTATCAGACAGAGATAAAGTTGGCTTTATATCCTTGCTAGACTATAAAATTATACACAAAACGAATTCGGAATTACCATGATAGTGGCAGTGGACATGCCCTGCTTGCCGCCGCTCCAGCACTCTCCGATGTTGGGACAGCGGGCCTCTTCACACACTGTGCTGAGTTTGAGGCTGCGGAGCTGTTCTTTTATCTCTGCAAACTTCGATCCTGGAATAGTAAAGAGGCTATACAATAAATAAAATGTTTGGTATGGAAAAATCTTAAATTAAAATTGTATTTATTCAGTAACACAGGGAAAAGTATACAAACAGTGTTGGTATTTCATTTTAAGTATTTGATATTTGTGCTAAGAGGTATCGCTCTTCCTTGTGGTAAGTTATTTGTATTATTGGACAATTTAACTTAAATAGTTGTAGCTGAAAAAAATATAAAAAAATGTTAGTTGAGATCTTCACAAAAAAAAAACAAAAAACAAATCTTGGGCCACAGGTACTATGGGCTGCAGAATTGCATGGTAAATTCATGAATGAATTCATTCATAAATGGGCCATGCAATTCTGCAGCTCACTGTACATGTAAGGAAATTACATTTTCATATACACTACAATTTCTTTATATAACCCCCACCATAGTAATTACTATGGAGGAGAAGTCTGGTTCCTCTGCAGCTTACTGTACACTAGGCGTTTAGGCCTTATGGTTTGATTTGGGCTTGGGCTGAGGGCTGTCTCAAGGTTATAGAGAATTTTTCGCTGTATCGTGCTGTACTATTTACTTACGAATATGTAAGAGCATTTAATGGCTATCTAGCTTGAGAAAGAAGGTCTTTCATGCCTCTATAAAGTCATTTCTAAATATAAACACCAATACAATGCAAATTGACTTTAAACCAGCAATAAGGGAATGACAACAATATTAGGGTCTGATTAGATAATATGTCTATTGTAAACACATTATCTAATATGACCCTGCAACAAAAAACATTATATTTCTATTTTATTCTATAACAAATGTGTGAGCGCCTAATATTTTTTTTAGAAAAAGAGGTTTAATATTTATAAAATACAACAATAAACTAGTTTTAATTTCCTTTTTATTATTATTACAATATTCAATTTTACTTAGAATTATGAGACGTAAGGACCTTAGCTAATATCACAATAAATTACTAGAATGCAAAAATAGCGCTCTGTTGAAAGAATTATCAATCACAATTTTGATATTAATGAAAATATTATTGATTATGAAATCAAAAAGCATTTGTCTCGCTCTAACCAAGAAAGCAAAGCTTGCTGCAAAGAAGAGTGCTAAGCAGAAGATGCAAAATAATGTGATATGCCGTCTAGCAAGATAATACCTGTAGGTATAGAGGTTTTTAGCCAAGGCGGCAGTCTCAGCCGCTCTTGTTCACCCTTCTCCCTCTTCAATTTCCCTTCATACTCCTCCCAGTCCTTAGGCCTGTCCTCTGCTATGAAGTCCGACAGCCCAGGCCCTTCCCGGAGTTTATCTCGTATCGCGTCCAGCTTTGCTGTGTGCTTGCATCTCTGTAACTGGGGAAACATGATCGTAGAACAACAAGTATTTCGTCACACTATAATAATTCAATTTGATAGATGTATTTAGTGAATTTAACAATTTTTATTACTTCTTGGTTTCGGGTGACTAAGCAAGATTTTATCGAATTACGAAACATTTTGGTTTATTTTGAATTTATTTGCGCCTCGACGTAATATCACTCAGCTGACGATTTGACATTGAATGTCAATCATGTCAATGCAGACACGCCTGTCATTCAATTTGGCGTGGAAATGACAGTTCTGCCTGGACTGCGTTTTGTTTAATGTTATTTGATGTTGTAGGCAAACGCAATAATGAGTAGTTCACTATATGTAATTCATAGTCAAATAATCTTATTTGAAAAATTATATTAGAACTCAGTTATTCTTATATTTATATCTGTTATTTAATAATTTTAGAAGAAACCAAACATTCATAAGTTTTCTGAACGGCAACATTAGTACAAATATTTATTCATGTTTTTGGTGTTCTTTACAAAGAAACAAAAACCAAATAGTAGCATTATCAAAAAGCAATAGAATGTCTTAGGTGTTTGTTCACAAAATGTGCCGCTCGGTGTTAATATTAATAAGACTATTTCCGTGTTAATAGAACCCTGACTGACTTTTGACAAGAATTAGTGACCTTGAATAATAGCAGCTGTCAACTTAACCAACAAGCGAGTCGTGAAAATGGAATAAACAATTCATGTTGGTTTTCTGTGAAGATCGTAATCATGAGGAACGTAAATCCTCATCTCCTGGAAGACAAAATGGACGAGGCAGTGACCCACTACATCACGCACCAGCCCAGCGAAGTGAGTTTGTTTTGATGCTTGTTGACGCGACAAAAACCATCTCCTTTTGATGCGCACATAATTTCACTCTTATTTAGCTCAGTCTTATTTTCAGTTGGTCTTTTCCGTATTTTTTCCGATGCTAATAATCTAGTCAACTGGAAATTACATCGATACATTTTTAATTCCAGCCAAACTCCAATAATAATAATCATTTTTGTTTGTATTTTGCCTTTATTCTTCACACGGATCTGAGCCAACGTAAGACAGCGGCTTAAACAAAACTTGCCAACCAACACGCAGGAGGCCTTATCTATCATAGACACAAATATTCATTTCCAAATGTTTTCTATCTTCTCACTTTTGATTGAGGTATTAGGAATAATATTGTTCTTATTCTAAACCCAACCTAATAACACTTAGTTGTTCACTCACTTGATCCTTACAGAGTCTAGCTGTAAACAACACAGTAAACTAAGCAACTAAAATGTGAAGATTGTTTATATTAACTACATTACTTGAAACTACATTATCACTTTCACCATTCAAAATTAAACATTTACATCTAAATAATCAACACAAAATAGACCTTAATCCACTTAAGCATTGCCTATTAACCCCTTGTACGTTTCAGGACGAATCTGTGTGGGACATTTCAATGTTATGTTAAAATATCTTGTAGTTTCAAGTTGATTATCAAATTTTTGACATCACATATGCAACTTTGGTCTGTATCATAAAACATTGATTTGATTTCTATTTATACTCCACAGTCAGTTCATGTAGATGCTAATGCGCTGGCTCTGAACATACAAGAGGATGAGGGAGGCCGAGTGGTAACCGTCATGAACTCACAGAACTTCAGTCAACAGATGTGCCGGTAAAGTATATTTGTTTGTGAATAGATTTGATCAATGAAAGTTGATTACCAACAGGGTCAATTGAAATTCAGTTCTTATGTTATTTGTAGTAAACAGTTCATTTATTTATTCTATATTCGAAATCCTAAATCTATCATTACAGGCAGACCCAATGCTATAGATTGGTTAAATGGGCATTAATACTCAGGAATAAAAAAAAGCATCTATTAAATATTAAAAAACACAAAAAAAAAAACTTAAAAACTAAATTAAAATCATAAAATTCAAAGTTCATTAGCATTTGTTCAGATAATTAAAATTATTAAAAATACATAATAATCGATAATAAAAAAATAGGAACTTAAAAATATAAAATCAAAAGCAATGAGCATAAAAAAAAAAAAAATGTCAAGGTAGTTATAATTATAATAAAATGAAAAAATAACTTTGTGGCCCTGTTCCACTGCTGACATACATATTTTATACATATAATTGTATTTTATTTATTGAAATGAAATAAAATAATTTATTTGGTAGGTTTACACATTTCAAGAAGCCTTGTTATCATCATTGTCAGGAAAAAAAAAAACCGGCCAAGAGCATGTCGGGCCACGCTCAGTGTAGGGTTCCGTAGTTTTTTCATCCTTCACAATAAACTGCAGTTTTAAGCCCGAGGTTTAAGTTAAGAAAGATTTTAAGCTCTATAAAAAGGTCGTAAACGCCCTAGAAACTGTAATCACTTATTACCTTCTGGAAGTCAACTTACGTCCTTTTAAAGAATAAATATGAAATTTGGCGATAACTCAAAAATGGCTCAACCGATTTTGTTCAATATAGTTTTCATTGAAAGTACTTATACGGCCTCATTTTCATGAATTTTTCCATATTTTTTTGACCCGTGGTTGAAAAGTTAGAGGGGGGGGGACACAATTTTTTTTATTTTCGGGTCGAATATTTACAAAACTACTGACTTTATCAAAAAGTAATGTTTAAAGACCCCTATTATTTTTAACAGACCTATTCAACGACACCCCACACACAAGGGTTGAAACGAAAAAAAAAATTCACCCCCACTTTAGGTGTTCGAGAGGTACCCGAAAAAAAAATTTTTTTTTAGTTTTTATTTTACCGTTTTGTCGGCGTGATACATACACATACTCATACCAAATTTCAGCTTTCTAGTACTAATGATCACGGAGCTAAGCCGCGGACGGACGGACAGACGGACAGACGGACAGACGGACATGGCGAAACTATAAGGGTTCCTAGTTGACTACGGAACTCTAAAAAAGCCTAAATCTTTGGAAAATTGATCTAGAAATTGTTATGAAGCAAAGTTCCAGATTTTATCTTACCTTTTAAGGGATTTTGTTAATTTCTAAAAAAAATTCACAGGCAAGTGTCAGTAGGTGATCATGTGGAAGGAGGGCAATGGGGGGAGGAGATCTTGGACCCTGAAAGCCGGTTGGCGGCCATCGTGGCTCACCTCACCAAGACCGGCAACCCGCATTACCACCCACCCCATAAGGTTGGTGTTTGATTTTCTCAGGACCGTGAGAACTATGTATGTAATACAATAGGTGTTTGGTGTACAAGATACAAACAAGGGATATGTAGATGGGAGAAGTGATCACAATTAAAAAGTTTATTCTGTATGTAGAGGCACTTTAACAAATCTAAATCTACCGGCATTTCACACGAAATAAACGCAGCAGTAAGTAATTTTTTCATTACATTTAATGTGCAATTTATCTATAGGCTAATTTATGACAATAAATTGTTTAGAATGAGTGTAGAATAAGATACATTACAAAATAATAAGTAGATCTAAATTTCTCAGAGATCGATGTATGCAATAAAGTAAAATAAAATAATCGAAATCCATAGAAATGTTTAAAGTTTCTATAAATCTGGTGATAATTAATGGAGGAAGGTCTTACACCAAGGGATATAATATATAAATATAAATATCGGACAACCTCACACAAATCAATCTAGTCCCACAGTAAGCTCTAGTAGGCTTGTGTTATGGACACTAGACGACGATAAACATACTTATATAAATAAATACATACTTAAATACAAATGACATCCATGACCCAGGCACAAATATTCGAGTTCATCACACAAATATTTGCCCTTGCCGGGATTCGAACCCAGGACCGTCGGCTCAGTAGGCAGTTGCTTAAGGCCGTTCCCTGAGCCAGAACCCCGAGCCCCTCCTCAGGCCACCCGTCCCTGTCACATCACAGTCACATTTCAAAAGAGTGACGGAGACAGAGCTTGCGGGTCGTAAGGCGATATCTTTTTTCGTAAGAATTTGTCGATGATTATTTATTTTAAAAATATTGGCTTCAATTATTGAAATTCGGAAGCTGTAAAATTACTATTTTAGTTATGATTGATTTTTCTCCTTTTTTTGTTTCATAGTGTCACGTAGAAAAAAAACAAGTAAAGTTGGAGTAAAAATTCGAATTGGAGGTTACTTTGGGAATTAATTGTATCGAGCGAAGTGTTATGAATCGTGTATCGAATGCTGTGTTATTAAAGATAATATAATCAAGAATGATATATATTTTTCCCTCGTTTACTAATATCAACGTTTCGTAGAAAAATAGGATAATTTTTGGGGTATTTTTGCAAATCTGGCTCAGGGAACGGCCTTAACCACTGCGCCAACCGCGTCGTCGTTCGGGATAAAAGAATCTGCTGGTGAATATTGTGGCATACCCTCACTAAGCAAGGTAAGTGAGTTTAGTTCAGGCAAAATTGGAAAATATTTTTAGTGGGTAAAAGAAAGGGGAAGAGACAAAAAGAAGGAAAGGGGAGAAAGAGAGAAACTTACGATAAAACATTCGTTTCAGATCACTTCAGTGAGAGGCGATGTGGAGTCTTCAGTCATGCTTGATGGCCAGATGAGACTCTTCAATGCACAAACTTTGGTAAGTCCAAGTGTAATGAACATACCCCGGGTTATTCGGTCGACGTATAATGTGACGCCCACTGTCGGTCTAGGGCTTGTGAAAAAATCACGCGAGGTTCTATGGGGGTAGGGGCGGTCACGAATAAATCACGACAGATCACGTTGGGGGAGGGAGGGGTATATTTTATAAAACCCGAGGTTATGGTAATGAAACAGAAGGATCTACATACAGTTTTGTGATATAAAATCAAGTGATCACACAAAGTGACACAATTCGTAAACTGGAGCACAAAATTATGATTTTCCTTTTGCCTATTTCACAAGACGACCTAGTTGCGCTAGCTAGTAATTTTCTTGATTTATAGGGTTTCGTAACTCAAAAGGTAAAACGGAACTCTTGTAGAAACACTGTCTTGTCCGTCCATCCGTCCGTATATCTGTCGAGATCGCGTAGAAATTTAAAACTAAAGTTCTGCACTCCCTTGAAGCTGTAAAAAATCAAGCTTCTAAGTTATCGTAAAAAAAAACGCAAAGAACTTATATTTCGACAGTTTCAAGGGAATCAAAATGTATTAAGGTGGAAGGGACCGGGAATCGAACCTCCGAGGGAGCGAGGGTAGCGAAGTGGCTAACGCGCTGGACCGGTAATCCAGAGGTACCGGGTTCGATTCCCGGTCCCTTCCACCAGGTAGCTCCTTTTTCAATTTTTCTTTAGGCTTTGATCTTTGTATTCATAGTTTAAATAAATATTGTGGTGTACCCACACTAAAAAAAAAAAAAAAAAATACGTAATCAACCATCGCATGTCGTATTGTAACATTCTTTACAGCGGTTTTGGCCGGGTTATGTATGAAATTATGTATGACATTTATAAAATAATAATAATGCAGTTTTTAATAAATCTAAAATCGACGCCATGGTTCCTAAGAACAGATTTCCCTATCTCTTATAGTTTCTAAATTCCCCCTACTGACCCATTTGGATTGATCCCCCGGTATATTTGAAACCTACAGTTTGAATTTTTCATTGATCATTTTTATTTCAAAAACTACTCGAAATTGACGCAGAAAACTGTTTCTTTCAACTTATTTTCGACAGCAAGCAATGAGAGCATGACATAGCTATGTTACTTTATATAACACAGGCCAAAGTATTAATCATTTTAAAAAGTTGGTTGAAATTACCAATATGTTTGTCATAATATGAAAAGAAAAAAAGATTTTTAAAGGAATTAGGGATCTCAAAGCATTGCCCAACTTTTTTCGAGCGAAAGGTTTGTTAGTGTTAGTACAGTCGCCATCAGATATATCGCAGCATATAAGGCGTTCATAAATAACTGAACATGTACTGTAACGCCCAGTCAATAAGAGTCGTGTTCAGTTATTTATGAACGCCTTATGGGTTAGGACCAAAAAGTTGGAAGAAATTAAGGCGTAGTTAGCGAGGAAATAAAAGCGATTGGAATACCTAAGTTCCGTTGTGCGACAGTTAACAATACAATAAGGAACCTTAAAATAGAACCTTAACCTTTTGAGCGCCAAAGACGGCAAATCACGTCGACGGAAAACTGTGCCCCAGGCGCCACGACGTCATCTGCCGCTATTCAACGCCATACTATCTGCTCTCAGCTTGGCGTCCGGGACACAGTTTTTCGTCAACGGCGGTCATGAGGTTAAGGTACGTTATTGGAAGGTTAACTGTCGTCGCACAACGGAGACTGATACAAATATTGAGTGAGTTAACGTGGTAAACTTTTTGGTCTTTACCCTTATATGCTGCGATATATCTGATGGCGACTGTACAATGTGACCCTTTGCCAGGACCAACAAGGCGAGTCTATAGTGGTGCAACTGCCGACGCTGCCGCCGCTGCCCCCGCTACAGGAGATGAAACGCTGCCCTGACACCGACTGGTTTAACAAGGCCAAGACTAACCTAAAGGTATTACTAAATCTAGGTATAATTCAAATTCAAATTCAAATTCAAATCTTTATTTCGAATTATTGCAATCCATATAATTGTTAGTAACACACAAACTTATAAACCTATGTTAAGGACAATAACAACCATAACTTATAACAATACTAAAGGCGGCGTGGTGCGGCGACCGGCGGTGCGTGCAGCCGCACCCAGCGCGCGAG
This sequence comes from Apotomis betuletana, assembly GCA_932273695.1. Taxonomy (NCBI): domain Eukaryota; kingdom Metazoa; phylum Arthropoda; class Insecta; order Lepidoptera; family Tortricidae; genus Apotomis; species Apotomis betuletana. Next base: position 25,285,978 of record OW026303.1, on the reverse strand, counting down.
CAGCGGCGAGTCCCATCGCTGCGCCAACGCGTTTACAATGCTGTTTGAGCTGAAGAGAGCGCGATTCAGTAACGATGCGCACCGCTTCCTAATTATAGCATCAAAACCATCGGTGTGCGCCTCGGCAAACATTGCTGACGCGCTACAGAAACGTGGCAGCCCAAACAGCACCCTAAACGCGTTGTTATATTGCACGCGCAGAGCGTTGTATGCCCTCTGCGTAAAACTGGCCCACAGACTGCACGTGTAGAATGATTGGCAGTATGCTTTGAAAAGCGTTAACTTCACTTCATTACTGCAACGGGCAAATCTGCGAGCCAGCATGTTACAACGAACACACAACGCCCTGCGCTCCCTCTCGATATCATCATTTTCTGACATACTTTCCGTTACCCAGTGGCCTAGGTACTTAAACTTTTGTACCACATTTAAAGCGGTACCACAAAGCGTTACAGGTGTCATTTTATACGATTTTTTACCGGCTTTAAATTGAAGTAGCTCACTTTTTGAAGTATTGTACTTCAGCCCATGGGAACCTGCATATGTTTCACATGTTTTCACCAGTCGCTGCAGAGCACCTACCGAGGGGCTCAGCAACACCATGTCATCCGCGTAACTCAGATTATTAACGCAGACCCCGCCTATATGACATCCAGCATATGTGCTGCTGAGCTCCTCGATCAGCTGATTCATGTATAGGTTGAAAAGCTTGGGTGAGCTTAATCCCCCCTGCCTCACTCCGCAGTTCATCCTATACACGTCAGAGTGCACTCCGGCCCATTTAACAGTATTCGATTGGTGCCCGTACCAATACTTAAATAAGAACGTGACTTCTCGGGGTACGCTTGTTTGCTCTTGTAACTTATGCCACAATTTGTCATATACCACCATTTCAAATGCTTTTGACAGGTCCAAGAAGCAAGCGAAAACAGGTGTCTTGCGAGTGGTGTAGTACTGGACAGTTTGCTTGAGACATAATATAGCGCTTTCGGTAGATAAGCCCGGCCTAAAGCCAAACTGCGCGTCATGTAGGTTTAGGTGCTTACCTAGTATGTCATCAAGCAGACCATCCAGCACCTTAGCCACGATTGTGGCAAGCGAGATTGGCCTGTAATTAGATAGCTCTGAAGCGTCCCCCGTTTTGTTCTTTACAATAGGGACTACAACGGTATGCATTAAATCTTCTGGTAAATAACTATGACTAATACACAAATTGAAAAAAAGGGAAAGTACTCTAGGGAGATGACTTCCAGCCAACTTGAGATGCTCGACACTGAGGCCATCGTGCCCTGGGGATTTCCCTCTTACCATGTTTTTAATCTTTAAAGCCACTTGTTTAGCCTCAAATCTGATAGGAGGCTCAGGTTGATCCACAGTATCGAGCGTCTCCTTTGACTGGGCTAGCGGTGAAGTAACTGTAAAATAGTCCTTAAAAGCATTTGCAATACCGTGCGGTTCGTGTATGCCAGCAACGCTCGGTATAGCCCTTAAATGCATGATCTTTTCTTTTTAAATAAAAACGTGATATTTGGTGCTTTATTGTGAACCAATATGGAAGAACAATCTTAGTAAAATGTAAGACTATTGCATATTTAAAAATAAATAATAAAATAAAATAAATAAATATTAAGGGACAATCATACACAAATCGACCTAGTCCCAAACTAAGCAAAGCTTGTACTATGGGTACTAGACGACGATATACATAATATATAAATACATATATAGATAACATCCATGACCCAAGAACAAATATTTGTCCGGCCGGGATTCGAACCCGGGACCGCCGACTCAGTAAGCAGGTGTCTACAAACCGAGCCAAACGCGTCGTCGTTTTTGACTATACTTTTTATATACAAAAATACTTTACTAAGCATTCTAGTAAAAAAAGAGTTACCTACTTATCATAAAGACCGCCAAAACAGTTATAAAAAAAATATTGTGAAGCCGTAAAATGGTATCGGTGATTTTTTAATATTTTCGGCTTCTTGTTTATAAACAAGTGTAACTCTTTTTTTTATATACAACCGTCCACAAATGAACCCGCTGCAAGTGTCCCGCTAATTCCACGGGAACACTACATTTTCGGGATAAAAAAGTAGCCTATATGTTAATCCAGGTTCTCAACTACTTTCATACCAAAATTTATCAAAATTGGTCCAGCCGATTAAGCATGAAGTAGTAATAAAAAAAATAAAAATCGTTTATTTGCTTTTACTCAGGTTTGCATTATATACAGTGACATACCTGGCGGACCCCAAACTAGGCTGAGCCTGTATCTTGGGACCCTGGAGTGCGAAACAGTTTGCAAATGATTTAAAACTAAACGATACGACGTTACAATATACCTACGTATAAACACACTCACAAACTTTCGCTTATAATTGAAATATGTTACGTGTAATCCGAATTTGTTTGTATTTATTTCCCGTTGAGGTGTGCAATAATAGTAGATTGTACGACAAGTGCATAAAACGCACCATTTTACACGAGACGTTTATCCATCCGAGCGAGCTTGCGAGCGAGGATGAATATAAAGTCGAGTGTAAAATGCGTTTTATGGACGAGTTGCACACTCTACTTTTCACTTCGATTGCGAGGAAATGAAACTGTATCATGTAAATATTAGGTATACTTAAAAATTTAAAGTTACACTAATGTAACTTTAAATTTTAATTAATTGCTCTAAAGCAATGATAAATATTACTTTAAAAAGTAATAATTGATAGTAAATAAAAGTTACAAGTTTATTTCAAGAAGTTTTATTGTGTACTTTGGGTGTTGGTATCTTTGCCTTGGTCTTAGAATACTAACGAAACGAAAAAAAGAAAGAGTTAAACCCCGTTCCAGACCTTCCGATCCGATCCGATTGATCGGAAGAAACCGGATAATATGTAGTGCAATCAGTGCAATTGTTAGGATCTAATACACTACACATTATCCGATTTCTTCCGATAAATCGGATCGGATCGGAAGGTCTGGAACGGGCTTTATTCTATGAAGTTTTTTTTTTATCTGTTTATTAAGTAACTTTTATCGTGTGGCTGTTGGACCGATCGCCTTGGTCTTCGACGACGATTTTACTTTATGCTCTAGATCATAAAAAGCGACTTTATGTCGCCTACGCACAGCATAAAGTCAAACTTTTAGAGCAAGAGAAGTGAAAAGAATATTCTATGTTTCACAGAGCGATAGTCCCATCTTGGACTCGGACGGACAAGTCCTGGAGCTTCCAGACGCTTCGCCCGGCCAGAGCCGCCAGCCCAGCAAGAAGAGCCTGCCGCACAAGAAGCGGATATCACGCAAACTGAAACGGAACACCGGAAATACTACACCGCAACAGGTACGTATCCTTATTTTTTTTTTTTTTTTATGTCATAGGGGGCAAACGAGCAAACGTATCGCCTGATGGAAAGCGATTACCGTCGCCCATAAACACCTGCAACACCAGAGGAGTCACAAGTGCTTGCCTACCCGGAGGACGAAGATACGAGGGGCGTCTGAAAAGTTCTAAGCCTAAGGTATTTCGAGGTTATATATGCGTTTATGATACTGGCCACTAGAAAGGCCATTTAAACACAAATTATTAAAAAATAACATGTCACGTTTTTATTATTCTGTTTCGAGATATTCAACGGAAAAGTACATCATGTGTGAATTACCAACGAATATTACGAGCACCGTAAATTGAGCACCGTGCTGTAATTAAATTCCTTACAAAAAGTGACAAATCACCGCAGTGTATTTTTGAGGAAATGGCTATTATTTACGGTGATTCTGGGCCTTCTTATGCCACAGTCAAAAAGTGGAGTCGCTTATTTAAACTCGGACGGGAATCGATCGAAGACGACCCCCGCTCAGGGCGGCCAATATCGGTAGTGACCGAAGAAAACGTAGCAAAAGTCAAAAAGCTGGTATTAGAAGATAGAAGAATTAAGGTTTGGCAAATAGCTGAGGTCTTAGGTATTAGTAAAGAAAGAGTCGGAGAAATTCTACATGAACATTTGTACATGAGTAAAGTCAGTGCTCGTTGGGTACCGAAAATGCTAACGGCCTTCGATAAAGTACGTCGTGTGGAAACTTCTCGGGCGTTTTTAGAATTGTGCGAAGATTATTTAGATGAAGTTTGTTCCCGAATAGTAACTGTTGATGAAACATGGATCAGACAGTATGATCCGGAGTGTAAGTCTGAGTCGATGCAGTGGATTGAAAAGGGTGAAAGGCCGCCGAAGAAATTTAAAGTGCAAAAGTCGGCCTCTAAGTTAATGGCTACGGTATTTTGGGATTGTGATGGCATTCTTTTAATCGATTATTTAGAAAAAGGCTCTACGATAAACGGAACTTATTATGCAAATCTAATAAGACAGGTGCGACAAGCCATAGTTGAGAAAAGGCGGGGTAAACTAAGGAAAGGCATTTTGTTTTTGCAAGACAACGCACCCGTTCACACCGCTAATGTTGCGAGGCGTGCTCTGAAGGAAGTTGGTTTTGACGAAATTGACCACCCACCCTACAGCCCAGATCTAGCCCCAAGCGATTATTTTCTATTCAATAATTTGAAGAAAGAGTTGAGGGGAAAGCGATTTAGAAGTGACGAAGAGATGAAGGCGGCTGTACAGGAGCATTTTGAAGGGCAAAATGAAGATTATTTTTTTAATGGCCTAAAAGCACTGTATAAAAAATGTAAAAAATGCATTGATTTAGGAGGAGACTATATTGAAAAATAAACACGAGTTCATTTGTGTAAATTGTTTTTTTCTATCTTAGGCTTAGAACTTTTCAGACGCCCCTCGTAGAATGCCTCTATGCTAGTAATTTCACCGGCTATCTTACCCCCACACCGGAACACAACAATGCGAACATTGCTGTTTGGCGGTGGGTTAGCAGGCAAGACGGTAGTAACAATCCGGACGGACCCTGCACGAGGCCCTACTACAAATATCAAGAAACCGTTTTTTTGCGCGGGATATATTAAGGTGCGCAAAAGTCCCACACACTCGTTTTCTCCCTTCTCGATACAGTGGAACAGAACCCGCTACGACCGAAGGAAACTGGACGGTAACTACCTATATGCCGTCTTCCGTCGCCTTAGGCTTGCTGAATTGCCGAATCCGCCAGATCCTCCTGTATATCTCTGTTGGGTGACTTTATTCGTCGATTAATTTTCCACAATGCAGGAGGGAACCCCGTTAAACTTGCCTACCAAGGTGGCCAGCCCCTTGTCTAGATTTAACCAGTGAGTAGACACGGTTTACCAGGCTAGTGGCTACTAGGGATGTCAGCTTGGCGAGACTAGCGGAAATAGGAAACTTGGGTTCTTAGATCTCGGGAGATTTTGACGTATAGAGACCTACTACTAACGTTGTGTAACGCCTAATCGGCGAACTAACTGAGACTTCGGAGTACCGTAAAACCACCAACGAATGTCGTCTCCGCCTTTAATTGGAGCGTCGCGTGATCGCTTGAGGCATTTAACCGCGTACAACCTATCGAGAGCCTGGTAGGCACATATTTGCTTTATCTATTTTCAAATAAAATGTTAAAAATATTTAAATAAAATGTTAAATTAAACAGTTTAGCCATTATAATAATATTACATATATAATAATTTTTATTTTAGGATATTTTTTCAATGTACTTATATTGTTAAAATCATGATGTGCATGCTTATTTTGGATGACATTATCTGTAATGCCAGTCCTTTGTATCTTTATTTTTGAAATGAATGTAATCTGTTTAGTGTGCCAATAAAGAAAAATAAAAATAAAATAAAAAATAAATACCGCTGTAGAGTAACCTAACATGTAGCCTTAATCAAGAAGATTACCCATATCCTTTTATTCAGTATAAGTAATACATTCTCAACAAGTGTAATAGATTCAGCAATAGTAACTTAATTTAACAAGTAAACTATATACATTCGTATTATAGTTAGGGATTAGGTACATTATATGAGATTTAAGTTCTTAAGTAGGGTCAATTGCACCTAAAAACTCATTAACTGAATGATAGGTCTTTCGAAGTAGCATTAATTTTAATTGGGAGTTAAAACCCGTAGTGGTTTTTATAGGTACCTTTAATTTCATATTAACCTATTGACCGCCAAGCAGTCTAGCAATTTACCGTGCCGCTGACGCCAGAGTAAAAAAAGAGACGCCAGAGTAAAGATGTGCCCCAAAATCAACAGGGATTGAAAAATACTTGTAGCGGTTAGAATTACAAAGTTTTTGATCATTGAAATTTGGACGGCTGACGTGGCGTCAGGGGCACGATTTTTTGTTGACGGCCACAGCCGACTGTGGCGCTCAAAAGGTTAAAGCGTGTTCGTGTTTTGTGGCAGGACATAGTAGTGATCAGCTGCCACGAGGAGGTGCCGCAGGAGGAGATCCTGCCGGACAACTTCGTGGCGCACGCGGGGCAGCACGCGCACCTCGCGCACGACACGCACCTCGCGCACGACACGCACCAGATCACGCACGAGGTGAGTGTTGTGGCGGGACATAGCAGTGATCAGCCGGACAACTTCGTGGCGCACGCGGGGCAGCACGCGCACCTCGCGCACGACACGCACCTCGCGCACGACACGCACCAGATCACGCACGAGGTGAGTGTTGTGGCGGGACATAGCAGTGATCAGCCGGACAACTTCGTGGCGCACGCGGGGCAGCACGCGCACCTCGCGCACGACACGCACCTCGCGCACGACACGCACCAGATCACGCACGAGGTGAGTGTTGTGGCGGGACATAGCAGTGATCAGCCGGACAACTTCGTGGCGCACGCGGGGCAGCACGCGCACCTCGCGCACGACACGCACCTCGCGCACGACACGCACCAGATCACGCACGAGGTGAGTGTTGTGGCGGGACATAGCAGTGATCAGCCGGACAACTTCGTGGCGCACGCGGGGCAGCACGCGCACCTCGCGCACGACACGCACCTCGCGCACGACACGCACCAGATCACGCACGAGGTGAGTGTTGTGGCGGGACATAGCAGTGATCAGCCGGACAACTTCGTGGCGCACGCGGGGCAGCACGCGCACCTCGCGCACGACACGCACCTCGCGCACGACACGCACCAGATCACGCACGAGGTGAGTGTTGTGGCGGGACATAGCAGTGATCAGCCGGACAACTTCGTGGCGCACGCGGGGCAGCACGCGCACCTCGCGCACGACACGCACCTCGCGCACGACACGCACCAGATCACGCACGAGGTGAGTGTTGTGGCGGGACATAGCAGTGATCAGCCGGACAACTTCGTGGCGCACGCGGGGCAGCACGCGCACCTCGCGCACGACACGCACCTCGCGCACGACACGCACCAGATCACGCACGAGGTGAGTGTTGTGGCGGGACATAGCAGTGAGCACGCGCACCTCGCGCACGACACGCACCAGATCACGCACGAGGTGAGTGTTGTGGCGGGACATAGCAGTGATCAGCCGGACAACTTCGTGGCGCACGCGGGGCAGCACGCGCACCTCGCGCACGACACGCACCTCGCGCACGACACGCACCAGATCACGCACGAGGTGAGTGTTGTGGCGGGACATAGCAGTGATCAGCCGGACAACTTCGTGGCGCACGCGGGGCAGCACGCGCACCTCGCGCACGACACGCACCAGATCACGCACGAGGTGAGTGTTGTGGCGGGACATAGCAGTGATCAGCCGGACAACTTCGTGGCGCACGCGGGGCAGCACGCGCACCTCGCGCACGACACGCACCTCGCGCACGACACGCACCAGATCACGCACGAGGTGAGTGTTGTGGCGGGACATAGCAGTGAGCACGCGCACCTCGCGCACGACACGCACCAGATCACGCACGAGGTGAGTGTTGTGGCGGGACATAGCAGTGATCAGCCGGACAACTTCGTGGCGCACGCGGGGCAGCACGCGCACCTCGCGCACGACACGCACCTCGCGCACGACACGCACCAGATCACGCACGAGGTGAGTGTTGTGGCGGGACATAGCAGTGAGCACGCGCACCTCGCGCACGACACGCACCAGATCACGCACGAGGTGAGTGTTGTGGCGGGACATAGCAGTGATCAGCCGGACAACTTCGTGGCGCACGCGGGGCAGCACGCGCACCTCGCGCACGACACGCACCTCGCGCACGACACGCACCAGATCACGCACGAGGTGAGTGTTGTGGCGGGACATAGCAGTGAGCACGCGCACCTCGCGCACGACACGCACCAGATCACGCACGAGGTGAGTGTTGTGGCGGGACATAGCAGTGATCAGCCGGACAACTTCGTGGCGCACGCGGGGCAGCACGCGCACCTCGCGCACGACACGCACCTCGCGCACGACACGCACCAGATCACGCACGAGGTGAGTGTTGTGGCGGGACATAGCAGTGATCAGCCGGACAACTTCGTGGCGCACGCGGGGCAGCACGCGCACCTCGCGCACGACACGCACCTCGCGCACGACACGCACCAGATCACGCACGAGGTGAGTGTTGTGGCGGGACATAGCAGTGATCAGCCGGACAACTTCGTGGCGCACGCGGGGCAGCACGCGCACCTCGCGCACGACACGCACCAGATCACGCACGAGGTGAGTGTTGTGGCGGGACATAGCAGTGATCAGCCGGACAACTTCGTGGTGCACGCGGGGCAGCACGCGCACCTCGCGCACGACACGCACCAGATCACGCACGAGGTGAGTGTTGTGGCGGGACATAGTAGTGATCAGCCGGACAACTTCGTGGCGCACGCGGGGCAGCACGCGCACCTCGCGCACGACACGCACCAGATCACGCACGAGGTGAGTGTTGTGGCGGGACATAGCAGTGATCAGCCGGACAACTTCGTGGCGCACGCGGGGCAGCACGCGCACCTCGCGCACGACACGCACCTCGCGCACGACACGCACCAGATCACGCACGAGGTGAGTGTTGTGGCGGGACATAGCAGTGATCAGCCGGACAACTTCGTGGCGCACGCGGGGCAGCACGCGCACCTCGCGCACGACACGCACCAGATCACGCACGAGGTGAGTGTTGTGGCGGGACATAGCAGTGATCAGCCGGACAACTTCGTGGTGCACGCGGGGCAGCACGCGCACCTCGCGCACGACACGCACCAGATCACGCACGAGGTGAGTGTTGTGGCGGGACATAGTAGTGATCAGCCGGACAACTTCGTGGCGCACGCGGGGCAGCACGCGCACCTCGCGCACGACACGCACCAGATCACGCACGAGGTGAGTGTTGTGGCGGGACATAGTAGTGATCAGCCGGACAACTTCGTGGCGCACGCGGGGCAGCACGCGCACCTCGCGCACGACACGCACCAGATCACGCATGAGGTCAGCTTTCTGCTAACATCACAAGCCTTTTGTTTCCAGATAAATATAATGCAATGAAATATAAAAAATAACATTACAACATAAGACACATTATAAAAAAACCTAACCTAGGGTACCGCCAACAGCGGGGCAGGGCTGCGCGCCGTGGCCAAAAGTACCGCCTTCTGAATCTGGCCCTTGATCCAGCCATCTAGCGAGAGTCTCATGAGGTGTTTATCGAGACTTCGCTATAAACCCGTTCGCCGAAACGACTATTATTATTATTATGAGCCCATTGAGTCCCGCTACTGGGCAAAGGCCTCGCCCCTCTTTTTCCACTGCTCTCTATTTTGTGCTTTATCTGGTCAGTCCTTGAGAAAAAAACCGGCCAAGAGCATGTCGGGCCACGCTCAGTGTAGGGTTCCGTAGTTGCTCATCCTTCACAAGAGACGGTCAAAGACGGAAAGACGAAAAAAGGTCGTAAACGCCAAAGTAACTGTAATTACTTATTATCTTCTGGAAGTCAACTTACATCCTTTTAAAGAAAATTATGAAATTTTGCGATAACTCAAAAACGGATGGACCGATTTTGTTCAATATAGTTTTCATTGAACGTACTTATAAGACCTCATTTTCATGAATTTTTCCATATTTTTTTGACCCGTGGTTGAAAAGTTAGAGGCGGAGGGACACTATTTTTTTTATTTTCAGAGCGAATATTTACAAAACTACTGACTTTATCAAAAAGTAATGTTGAGAGACCCCTATTATTTATAACAGACCTATTTAACGACACCCCACAAACTAGGGTTGGAACGAAAAAAAAAATTCACCACCACTTTAGGTGTACGAGAGGTACCTACCTACCCGAAAAATTTTTTTTTTATTATTTTTTATTTTACCGTTTTTTCGGCGTGATACATACACATACTCATACCAAATTTCAGCTTTCTAGTACTAATAATCACGGAGCTAAGCCGCGGACGGACGGACAGACGGATGGACGGACAAACGGACATGGCGAAACTATAAGGGTTCCTAGTTGACTACGGAACCCTAAAAAGGCTGTGGTGAAAAAAAATTGTATCATTGAATAGAAAACTACCGTGAGTCTCAGTCATATAAAAATACCTACGAAACAGTTACTCACGTCGAAGAAGTCGCATATCGTTCAACATGTTTCGAATCGATACGCGATTCATTAAGAGGCCTTATTCCTTTTAAAATGCTGATTGTTTAGACATTTTTCTCTATGATCAAACATGTTTCTTAACATAGGTACTATCAAAGACCATATACACCCGAGACCGATATTCTTCTTACTACGCACCGTACTCCGTTTGTTACTATCGTTCTACATCGCTAGATGCCGCTAAGGGTATCAATTCATTCAAAAGTCGTCATTTTTCAATTTCTACCGTACGGTACGCGCAAGCGTGAAGTAACACAGTCGTCAAGCGTTCAACGACATTCCAACTTCCAAGTGATACAGTCAAAAGTGAATAGATGACGTTAGGTGCGATGTTTGTTTACTACGTTCCGTTTCGTCTCACTTCGCTACTTTTGTACTATAATGTCAATGTATTATTTTACAGAAAGTCTCCTGGCGAAAAGTTATCATTTGCTTTTAATTTCTAAATTAGGAACATATGTGAGTGTCAATCGAGAAAATCATAAAATAATTTTCAAATACGTTATTATTATTAATTAGAAAAATTAAATATTTGCCGCTAACCGTGAACTATTCAGAGAGAATGACTGAAAACTATGAAGAGCTCAAATAGTGGAGTTACACTAGTAAAGAATTCATGAAGCCTAACCACAATCTTTATAAAAACTATCCAAATGCAGTGCAGTTCATTTTAGGGACCTAAACTGAATCGCTGAATTTGGTACCATAACAAATTCGCTGATTCTCGATCGAATAAAGTGAACGAAAGACCGATATTTGTCTCTGGTCCGCAAGTAAGATACTATGACGCGAAAGGGATGCCGCTATATGAGTTTCGTATATGTCTATCTCGTTCTGACGCCTAACCATTCGGTAACTAAAATATTATACAATTCATTTCGCAGCACACTTCGTTTAAACTAATTAGTAATTTTGAAAAAGAAAAGCGACATATATTACATAGCGAACTTATATTTTTTAATTAAATATCAATATTTGCAATACCAAATGTATTATTGAGTGAAATAAAGTTTACAATGTGAGCATTTATAAAAGAATTGTATTAAAGACTCGGAACGTGTGCCGCCTTCCACCTGTGACGGTGGCGTCAGTGACATGACTGGCAACAATGAAATTTTTCTTGTCAATCATTGACATGTAAATATGTTAATTTTAAATGAATTTTACGTATTATGCCAATCTTTGAATTCTGTTCGTCGTTGGATACGGCGATATATTAGCTGAAGGAAACCTAATTGATCTACTGCAAAATAACCATCGCCCGCTTGCAATAGCCGAAGACGAACACCGAAGACAAAAATGGCTTTGCGGAAATGTTTGACGTTCACCCTAGAACAATTAGGAATTGCCTACATGCTATGAATTTACATCATCAGAGGCGGCCTGCGAAAAAAATTGTGTAATATTTTCTTTTTGTTGTTTTGTTAAGAGTAATATAAAGAAAACGTTTACTGTATAATTATGGTTTTATTGAATTATGACTGTCGTCGGTTTTGTTAGTTTATGAATAGGTACATTTCATATCAGTGTTTACTAACATTACAGATGCGAAAGTGTGTTTGTTGTCTCTTCACATGGCAACGGAGCAATTTTATGGCATGATTTTTGGGTGTGGAGATTTTTAGGGAGCTGGAGGGTGACAAAGCAAAGGCTACTCTTTACCGCAATAAAACATCTCATTCCCATGGGAAAATCTCATACCTATCCTATAACAGAACTCGCGACATGACAAGTGGATCTGGATTCCAGTTTTGACAAAGTGCCTTGGCCTCACAAAGGTCAGTTCACCATGTCAACATTGTCATCGTTAATCTGTTGCCTAGTTACGATTAACAAACTTCCTACCGTGTGCAAAACTTATCTAACAGATATTACGTTACAGTACGATTAAAATCAGTTAACGATTCGGCCAACCTCGGTAATTGTCGTGAATCCCTCATCTCTCACATAGAGTTATCAATTTACAGATATGACCGATTTAAAAAATTCTTTTTGTATTTGATAAGGTATACTTCCGAGATGGTCCCATGTAAATTTTATCAAAATTGTCAAGCAGTTTATGAAACATCAACAAAAATCGGTTGAAATCGGTTTTTAAATTTTTTTATTTGGTGATTATTATTAATTATTAATCCGACGTAATATCGTAGGTACTGTTACTTACATCAAACAGTAAAATATTGACATATATGTTTTTTTTATATATTGTATACCTACAAGTATAGCTTTAATAAATAATGAATGTTAAAATTCATGTCGCTTCTGCATCATAAATTTCTTAGGTCTGCCGGTTAGTAATGTCATCTTGGCAGGTGCATTGCGTTTATGATACTTCAAATTGAATGCTACCTAAAAGAAATCGCGGTAATGTATTTCGTGTCATTTCCGTCTCCGGATTGAGGCGATGATACCCGAGAAAACCCGAATCGTTAACTGATTTTAATCGTATTGTACTGACTGTTTGTTAGTGGGAAATGTCGCTTGTCAATTCGGGCGTAATTTATTTTGTCCACATTACATCAGTTCACCAACGCCATCTAGCTATTTTGTGTAGCAAAAATAGGCGAGCCCGCAAGCAACCTTGAGCTATCCAGAGGTAGTGCCATCTATTTTAATACGATCAAACCACGTTGTTGAAGAGTAAAAAATATAATCCTTAAAAATTGTGTATTTAAGTTATATTATCGTATTAAAATAAAGCAGTAATGCGTTTGATTTCCAAAAATCAAAAATCACTTAAAAATGTTGGTGAAAAATAACATTTTTGTCACTTCCAGGCTACAAAGCAGCGCCATCTAGTTTTTATACCGAATTTTGAGCTTTTTCAGAGTTACGTTTTTTTGTATGAGAACATACGTCCCGTGTATATGGTCCTTGGTACTATTGATGTTACTTTCTAGAACAGGGCTATTGGGATTTATTGGTATATATTTGAAACCTACAGTTTGAATTTTTCATTGATAATTTTTGTTTCAAAAACTACTCGAAATTGACAAAATTCACGCGGGAAATTAGTTTTTTTAACTTATTTTCGACTGTACGCAATGAAACCGTGAAATAACTATGTTACTACCTAGAACTCGGGGAAAAGTATTATTCACTTCAAAAAGTTGGTTGAAATTATCAATATATTTGTCATAATATGAAAAAAATAAATTTTAAAAGGAATAAGGCCTCTTTACACTCAAAAATACACTGAACCAAATGGTAGTTATTTGTTCAGTGTATTTTTGAGTGTTGATGAATCGTGACTAACTTTTGGACAATATACTATTTTTAATTGGACAAAAACTAAAAAGACGTGTTTTGAACGCTGATTTTTATGACGTCACATGCCAGTATCATCATAGAAACTTCATACTGACAGACCGTTTATGACATCAAATAGCGCATTTACCATTTCCTCCACATACGGCTTTTATCATGTCCGAAATACAAAGTTTCATTCATTTGTGAGTTCTTTTACGAACTCTGAGCTATAATCTTTTACACTTTCTTCTCAGGTCCGGCCGGTATTAATATGTTCCCTTTGCGGAGAGTATTACGGCGAAGAACAGTTAAAGTTCTACCAACACCTGAAGCAGCACTACGAGCCGCACGCCACCATCATCATCGAGAACCCTGTCTCTGACTTGGGGATCGACAAGGTTAAATATAACCCTTTAACCTATTGACCGCCAAGCGGTCTAGCAATTTACCGTGCCACTGACGCCAGAGTAAAAAAAAAAGTTGTCCCCAAAATCAACAGGGATTGAAAAATACTTGTAGCGGTTAGAATTACAAAGTTTTTGATCATCGAAATTTGGACGGCTGTGGCCGACGTGGCGTCAGGGGCACGATTTTTTGTTGACGGCCACAGCCGACTGTGGCGCTCAAAAGGTTAAACCATGGTACAAAGATCAAGGCACAAAGAAAAATTGAAATGCGTAACCTGGTGGAAGAGTCCGGTAATCGAACCCGGTACCTCTGGATTAACGGTCCAGCGTGTCAACCTCTTCACCACCCTAAATCTTTCGGATCTTCCTCATGCTTTGTGTGTCGATCTTTGCATTGTTTATTTGAAAGGCTTTACACTTTAGCGCCCTCTATGTGAACATGTTAATATTGACATCTTACCGTACTACTTTATTTTTTGTTGTTTGGTAGATCATACTCAGAGAAGATCCCATAAAATTTTACCGAAATATAGTTTACCGCTTTTTGAGAAAATCTATTTATACTTTACTTATACCCATTACGCTCATTGAAGCTGATTATTAAATAAGATTCTGTCAAAAAACTCATTTTAGTGACGAGCATTTATAGCCGACTGTACTTTTCTTTGGATATCCATCAAATGCTCACTGAGATGATTCTAAAGAGCCCAAACTCGGTAGGATTGCTTTTTCTATTATAGATTTCCTATGGCCACCTTCCGGCTCCATCATCAGATCAGCCCCATGGTACCATATTATTGTATTGTCATCAAAGTTAAGTAAGTATGCAAAATTTCAGCTCAATCGGTTGACGATATCTGCTTCAAAATTTAGTTGCAAGATTCCACCCGAACAAACATACTTACATACATAAGTTAAATAAAAGTAAAAGAAAAAAAGTGAATATTTATTTTTTCATTCCAGATGACAAACACATGCATAGAAGACAACGTAGCCACCCTACCCGACTCGATAGTGGAACTATCCTTAGAAAACACAGTCCCAAAAACCATGTACCAAACGATGGACAAACACATCATGTACACTTCCAGCGAGAAAACCCTCCATTACTCCAAACTGCAGTACTCTATGGCGAGCGAGAAGGAGCCGGCGAGCGAAGTGGAGAAGACAGACTTGTATGACACACTTGACAAGCTGGAGATATATAATTGTATGAAGTGCAGCAAGTCGTTCAGGAAACAGAAGCAATGCGAGGCGCATATCAAGGAGATGCATGGGAATGGAAAGGTAGAGAAACAAGATTTTATTTAATTCTATATTAGCGTCAACTAATAGGCATGTCTTTTTTTTGAGAATGTCAATCGATCCTGTTTTTCAACCCCCGACGAAAGACAAGGAGGATCTTTGTGTCTGTCTGTGGCATCGTTGCTCCCAAACTTTGGGAAAACAGCATCTCGACAGATAAGGCTTTTGATTTAAAAAAAAAACGCATTCAAATCTGACTAACCGTTTGGGAGCTGCGATGTCACAGATAGACACGTAGATACACATGTTCAACGTATAGCACCCTTCTTTTTGGTCGGGGTTAAAGACTGACAGTTTGTAGCCCCACTAGTCGTCGGGAGTAAAAGAGAGCCGTGGCCGAGAGAAATACATTGCCAAGACAAGTGAGAACGAAATAAAACTTGGATTGAGTTTAATAATACAAATAAAAAGAAAACATCGAAAAATCATTATAATATACAAATATTACCTGCAAAGCGGCAGCCTTTACAAGTATTTGTTCAACAATTTATTATACAGAGTCATATGTACAGTATGATGTACAATAGGCTAGTAGACCCAGTTTTGAAATATATTTCAAATGGTTAATAATGATCTTACTAGCTCTAAAAAATATGTGTTGTATTTTTGTGAAAGCTAGAAAGCAAAATTTTATCAATAGAAAATTAGAAATTTCATGAACAGGTAAAAACGCCGTCCGCCATTCTTGCGTTTTGCTAATTTGTGGCGTGACGTAGAATTACCTGTACAGTAAACGGCGATAAAGAATGCACATCGGCAATCATCGCATTTCCGAATACAACCGAATGCTAATTTCCATGTACATCAATTATTAGATTAATCGTTCATCAGAATTTGAATTTAGAACTAAGTACTTTATTGTTGTTTTGTTTTGATTTCACGTGGAATATATAGAGCTGTAAAACTCGATGTAATTATATATAGTTATTGCTATAATGTTCTTGTTGGGGAAAAAATCCTAAAAGGGGTTGACTGAGCATTAGCAACTGATGTTATACTACTAGGATACTTAAATGTGGGTTTAAAGATCGACAAAAAGTGTAATTACTTACATTAACATTCTCATGTTTTTTAAATTGGTCGGCTTCTGTTACTAAATATTTATAAACATAATTTCGCGTGACTGGCAAAGTAACGGCTTACCTTTTTTCCCTATAGATGCCATAGTACAAATTTAATATTGTGTAAGTTTTATCAACTCTATATATATATTGACTTGGATATGCGACTGCACTCTCTCGCATTTAAACCACGACTGACAAAACAAACGTCATGGTGTGTGCGACACAGATAACGCTATACGAAGTCGAAATTAGCCGATTGCCTCTTTCCAAAGATCGATGTGCAAACTTTATCGCCGTTTACTGTAAATATTTGAAATTCGACCATCGTATAGTGCCATTCCGCTCACTCCAATATACTTTGACAGAAGATCGAGAGGGACGGCACTATTCGAAGTCGTCAAAGTAAGACTTTCAGTTTTGTTTACATGACCGATGACGTTACTATCATAAGCGAAAATCGCGGACAGCGTTTTAAGCATTTCAAAATACAGATTAAATAGTACATTACATCAGAGGCCGGGAAAATGAGGATATCCGGCCAAGTAGGTATATACGGCCGAGCGAGCGTGCGAGCGAGGCCGGATAGTGATACGAGGCCGGGAATCCGTTTTCACGACGAGGCATGTATAGTGCTTTTCTCAAACATACAATGAAATAAAAAAATATAGGTACTTCAAAGAATAACACTTAATAATTGTTTGTCCGATATTTTCCGAATTTGACCGAATTTTAAAAATCCGATTTCAGATTCTGACTCAGGAGGTCCAAAAACCCCCGGATACCGAATTTCAGCCTCCTAGGACCAATTTGAAATTCTCTCCATACAAATAGTTTTTTTCGTTATTTTCCTAATTTGACCGAATTTTCGGACAAGATTTCAGATTCATATTTTTGAGCCCCGAGAGCCCCCCGATACCGAGTTTTAGCCGCCTAGCACCAATTTGAAATTTTGAAAAAAAAAATGTCGCCATCTTGAATTTTTTTTTCCACAAGTGTCTAACAACCAACCTTTAAAAACAAAACCTGCTTTTTGTCAAACCAGCCAGCTGTGTGAATGACCTTGTTGTTGAAACCAAAAAAAAAGTTACTTTGCAGGCCTAGACCTGAAAAGCAGTATGAAATCCCTTTACAGTCCTCTCGAGTTGTTGCGCCCAAAAAGCGATACTTCCGAGCCTATTTTAAGGAACGTAAAAACAATATTTCATTGGATGTTTGAGAAAAACCATATTTTCAAATTAAATTTTTTCAGCCATCTTTCACTTTTAATAATTGAAAAATATATATATTTAGGTTTCCTTTGCTAAATACTATACGGAATAAACAGTTTATTACAATTTGACATGAGTCAACTAGCCTATTACGAGTAACTTATAATACCACATAAGCAATATTACGTTTCATATTCAAGTTCGTTCAGCCGCAAGTCCGGGCGTGTCTGAGAAAAAAGATAAAAGACGAGCGTGGAACGCCTACCTTTTTGAATGGCGTTTGTAAGCGGCCAGTACTGAACCGTCACAGACAACCCCCACTAGACGGAGCATGTAAGGCGACCCGCGCGCACCAACGATATGGTACGGCAGAACATTACAGTATCAACACGGCGGCCACCGTTTAGTTGCGTCCTTGTTTATGATCCATGCGCACGTCAACGAAAAAGAAAATTAAATAAATAACATGGTAAATTGTAGTGTTAAGTGGTGTAGAGAGACCTCATAAACATGGACGCAACTAAACGGTGGCCGTGTTGATACTTTAATGTTCTGCCGTACCATATCTTAGGTGCGCGCGGGTCGCCTTACATGCTCCGTCTAGTGGGGGCTGTCTGTGTGAACCGTGGAGGTTTGCCGCGTTACATTCCCTGCACACTTTTATACCAGTCATAATTCCGAACAGCTGGAAGACATGGGCGAGTTCAGCGAGCCGGAGGACCTGATGGAGGGCATCCACGTGGCGGTGGAGGGGGTGGGCGAGGGGGAGGGGGAGGCGGCGGACGGGGAGGGGGAGGGGGGGTACGACCCCGCCGCCGCGCTGCTGCCGCACCTCACCGTCGAGAACGGCACCGTGCACCAGGACCACGTGCGACACTGGTGAGATATCCTTCTCTTGTAGCATGGCGGGGGAGGGGAGGGGGAGGGGGAGGGGGGGGTACGACCCCGCCGCCGCGCTGCTGCCGCACCTCACCGTCGAGAACGGCACCGTGCATCAGGACCACGTGCGACACTGGTGAGATATCCTTCCCTTGTAGCATGGCGGGGGAGGGGAAGGGGGATTAGGCGGAGGGGTACGACCCCGCCGCCGCGCTGCTGCCCTACAGCACTTTCACATTAAGAGACCTTATTCCTTTTAAAAAAATTTTTTTTTCATATTATGACGAATATATTGATAATTTCAGCCAACTTTTTGAAGTGAATAATACTTTTTCCCGAGTTCTAGGTAGTAACGTAGCTATTTCATGCTTTCATTGCCTGCAGTCGAAAATAAGTTGAAAAAACGAATTTTCCGTGTGAATTTTGTCAATTTCGAGTAGTTTTTGAAACAAAAATTATCAATGAAAAATTCAAACTGTAGCTTTCAAATAAATACCAATAAATCCCAATAGCCCTGATCTAGGTAGTAACATTAATAATACATTAAGAAACATGTTTGATCATAGAGAAAAATGTCTAAAACAATCAGCATTTTCAAAGGAATAAGGCCTCTTAACCGATACGATCCGGTATCCGTTCCGATACGACGAACTGACATTGCTTGAAGAGTTATAGCCTAGCAAGTATCGGTTCGACCCAGGCATAGTGGCGCTAAAAACGTCATAACAATTTGTCAAGGATTTGTCATTAACGAAATTCTAATCATTGTTTACCGGAATCCTGCTCAATCCTTCTTTCTTGCGAAATAAATACTGAATCCTATTGAAAAAAAACTTGACATTCATCACTGTGCATAGTTTTGGCTGTATTATGCAAAAAACACTTAAAATTCGCGGAATATTTAGTACTGTTTCCTCTTTGTTTACATCAGTGACATTCGCTGATTTTCAACGTCAATTACCTACCACAAAGTAGTCATTACCAGTAAAATAAAGTACCACTGAAAATCCACTATAAGGCGTGTGTTGAAAAAGACCCTGTGGAGCTATAAATTTAACCAGTTTTCTATACATTTAATTTGTGTATAAGAAGTTAAATGAAAGGAATACCCGTCCTATCCAAATGTGCCTCGCCTTCGGCTCGTTTCATAAAACCACACTCTTGTTTTAAGACCTCTCTCATTATGTAACAGTTGCATAAACTGCTATAGATACGCGGCGCTGACAATGACAGACCACATTAACCGATACGATCCGGTATCCGGTCCGATACTTGTGGTTTTGAATAGAGATGCGCAGAATGTGTCACTAAAGTGAAAAGAGTGATATGTGTCTTTAGCTCACCGAGATATGTATCACCCATTTAGCTCAGTAGATCTTTAGACTATATCGTTCACGAGTGAGCAGAGAACTAGAGATGCCGATGAATTAGATTCACGGCAGCATGGCAACATTAATTTCATGAGCGAGAGGGAGCGAGTAATACTGAGATGATAGATGATATACTGAGCTACTTGAATCTTCAGTGAGCGAAAGAGCTAGTGAGCTAAACCAAATGATATAGCTCGTTTGAATCACTCACTCGCGAGCTACTGTACGACTACGGGGGTGCAGTCAGATGGGGCTGATTAAAAGAGCAGAGAGAGGTCTAAGATGTTTATTGCCCGGAGGCCAGTTTAAGACTAACTATACATTTTATATTTATGACGGATGTCACTCGTTGATTCAAATTCATAAAAATCTATTTATTTTTATGTCAGTGGCCAATACCACTGAGAGTGAAGTACAAACCTTCACACTACACATCTCTAGTTTTGAAATCGCGCAGGTACATGCGCGGCAACCAGGCGGTGGGCTGCAGCGCGGACGCGTACTGCCCGGTGTGTCCGCGCGCGCCCGCGCCCGCGCCGCACGCCGCGCACAGCGCGCACGACGCGCACGCCACGCACGACACGCACGCGCCGCATGACACGCAACTCAAAGGTAAACTAGGTCGATGCAGAGTCAGCCACCGGCTAAACTTGCACCATAGATTGGAGCGGAGTATTATTTTTTTTTTTCGAATTTTCTCTTCGTCACGACCTAGCGAAATTTAATTTGTGCATTTTAAAACAAAAATTTCTAAAATCGGTTGAGAACTCGCTGAGATCTGCGCATTGTTAAGAAGTCCATTCGAGTCGATCCATGGGAGCTTCGCTCCAAATAGAGGCTACTTCCCTTTTGGTCCTGAGACATTTCAGTTTGTAGTTTTGTTTGTACCTACTTCCACGGGTTGTACGTTGTTTTACAGACAACATTTTTATAGAATTGTTTCGTAAAAAAAAATCTCGTTAAGTCGTTTCACAGAGTAATCATTTTACAGAATTTTAGTTCATCGAAATTTCATACTAAAGAATATTCATTTCATAGAAAAAAAAACAATATTATTAATTCTTATTTACTTAAAATAATACTCGTTACATATAAAAATCGCTGCGCCGACTCCGCCGTAGCTCCGCACCTCCGTACATATTTACAAAAACACTCTAGGGTGCCTGTGTCGGAACACGTCCTAACCAGCGAGAGGCTTAACATTCGGGCTTTCGCCGCCTACTGTATCGTACACTAGGTTATGTGTCTACAAGTACTTTACTGGTACCAGTTCAGTTCGGTAAAATAAAAATACCTGAAACGTTGTCCTATGACGTGAATATTTGATCATTAAATATTCTTTGATAGTCAATTTCGCTCAAAAAAATAATCATAAAATATACTTTCTGCAGAATAATTATTCTATGAAATGGAAATATTTCAAATAAAAAATAAAAATACGAGAATTAAGTATTCTGTGAAACAAAATTCGATGACGATTCTGTCATCGACCCCCTGGACAGGACTATAGAGCTCATGTTCAAATCATTGTTAAAATTATGTGTAATATGTCTGTAAAGGCTTGGTAACGTATTATGAATGATTGAGATGGAAGGATTATGCTAAATTAAGTTTTTAACGTCATGGTGTTTAGCTGTAAGTTACAAATGTAATTGAATAAATAAATAAATAAATAAATGAACACCATAGTCAATAACAGCTGGAAGACTGATGGAGATAACCTTTTGCAAAGCACGTCATGCCACAACAAGACATGACAATCGTGAATATCTTTTACTTATTACTTGTAACAATTTTTAACTATGCGTTTTACGATTTATTTAAATATGATTATGAACAATCCACAGAGGAAGTCTTCCAAAGAATATTCGACGTCGAAGTACCTACGACGGAAAACTCCAATTTCACCGAAAACATCATACCCGACGCCGAATTACCCGAACCCGAGAAACCCGAGGAAAAACCCGAGAAGGGGAAGAAGGCGGGAAAGAGCTTCGAGTGTCCCCAGTGTGGGCGGGTGTTCCAGCACAGGAATAGCTTGCTGTACCATGTGCTGTCCCATAAGGGGAAACAGCATGTGTGTAGGGAGTGCAATAAGGGCTTCTACACGTCTGGTGCGCTCAAGGTGAGTTTATTTTATTACTATAAAATATGGAAGGAAGTTCACATGCAATTTATCTAGATTAAGATAAGATTTACATAAAAATCTTAATATAAAAATCCAAGAAGGGGGAAGGTGAGGAAAGAACGTCAATTTTCCCGAGTGTTCCAGCACATTAACTGTTTTTTTTTTTTTTTTTTCAAATATGGTTAGATATGTTGTCTTTATGTATGTATTTGCCTACCAAGTGTCTGTCCGGCCCAGGGATTCATATGGCAATAATGAACATACGTTAGGTATATATTTGCATTATTACACGTCATTAGCAATATGTCAAGGATTTCTTACCAACAAACATTGTTTACCGGAATGCTGCTTAATCCTTCCTTCTGTTTGCGAAATAAATACTCAATCCTATTGAAAATAAAACTTGACTTTATCACAGTGGATAGTTTTGGCTTTATTATGCAAAAAATACTTGAAATTTGCGGAATATTTAGTCTTGTTTCCTCTTTGTTTTCATCAGGGACATTCACCGACTTTCAAATAACGTTACCAAAAAGTTGTCGTTACTAGTAAAATTAATTATTATTACCTACTTAGTACCAGTAAAAATCCACAATATGGCGTGGGTTGAAATACACCCTGTGGGGCTATACAGGACGAACGATATGAAGTGTTACCAAATTCACACTGGCCATATCTGATAAAATTCTCAGTAAAAAAATGCATTTTTTTTTTTGACAATTCATTTCTATCTGGGCAATTTTGGAGAGCAAGGTGAGGACAAGAAAGCATGCCAGTATGGATACACTGAAGAAAGCGATCGTGCGTAATTGGCACAACATACGGTAGGACCACATTTGTGCAGCGTGCAACTCATTTTTCGACCGTCTGAAGGCCATAGTCAAGGCAGGTGGTCATATCGAGTTAAAATGTATTAAACCATGAATACAAAGATCAAAGTTTAAAGAAAAATTGAAAAAGGAGCTACCTGGTGGAAGGGACCGGGTAAAAAAAAAAAATAGACATATTACATGTTTCATAAAATTATAAAATATATTAATTAAAAAAAAAAATGTTATATTTTCTCATTATATTAATAATCAGTGTTGCAACCAAAAAAATCGTAGCCTTTTGAAATTGGTAACACTTCATATCGTTCGCCCTGTATGTATATCGTCGTCTAGTACCTATAGTACAAGCGTTGCTTAGTCTGGGTCTAGGTCGATTTGTGAAAGATTGCGCCTTAATTTTTTTATATTTAGATCCACAAGCGCGTCCACAACGGCGACCGGCCGTACAAGTGCGAGGAGTGCGACCGCGAGTTCCGCCAGTGGAGCGACCTCAAGTACCACAAGGTCTCGCTGCATTCCAACCAGGTCAGGCATCCCAATACATTTCTCAACATCACATAAACTCGGATTTCTAATTCAAGACCAAAAAAACTACGACAGATACGTCACTGTCAAAATTGACAACATTTAAATGACATCTGAGTTTGTTTCTTGGCTTGCACCAAATGGACAATGTTACAAGTACAATACCAGATTTTGCACCAAAAATCTCCGATGTTTAAGTTTTTATTATCTCCTCTCATAATTATGTAATCATAAATATGTCTAGTTATTTTGTTAAAACATAGAGTTAAAGTTACCAATAAATAAATTATCTCTGCGTGTTTAAAAAATAAAAAAAATTAACTAATGTTAAAATATTTTATTGTAGTGGCAACCTTGTGGTAGTTTTTTTGGTCTTGAATTAGAAATCGTAGTATAGATGCATTAAAAATAATGTTTCTGTTTTCCAATGTAAATGTACTGTTCAGAATCTGAATCATAGAATATTTATTTATTTATTTATTTATTTAAACTTTATTGCACAAAACAAAAGTCAGTACAAATGGCGGACTTAATGCCAAATGGCATTCTCTACCAGTCAACCATAGGGCCAAACAGAGATACTAGAAGTGGGTGCAAATCAGAAATCTGATGGTACAGAGAGGATCTAGAGTACAAGTAAATACAAAATATTATATCACTGTTTATACAAAAATACATATACCTACATTTACACACTATAATATAATATATAATTATATATACAGATATATACCTAATATACGAAAGTCTACAACATGGGATGATGGATGAACTATTCGAGCTCTTGTTCCAGCAGATGCTTACGCAGCATACACTTGAAAGCTATCTTGCTTGGGGCTTGTCTGATAGAGAGAGGGAGTGAATTCCAGAGGCGGCATGCCTGAACAGCGAACGAATTAGACATGAAACCAGTATGGTGCGAAGGAATGGAAAGTTTGAGAGTTCGAGAGGAACGAAGTTCACAGCCAGGACGGGGAGTTTGAAAAATGAATTTACTTTTGAGATATCCTGGTGTAGAAGGCTCGAACAGGATAGAAAACAGACAGCAAAGGATCCTGAGGGATCTGCGACTACGAATAGGAAGCCAGTTAAGCTGACGGCGAAATAATGAAACATGATCGTATTTTCGAAGACCGAAAATGAACCGTATACCATTATTAAGGAGACGATCAAGTTTGTTGAGGGACTCTTGTGTGATGTTCGTGAGGCACACATCAGCATAATCAATAAGAGGTAACACCAACGCCTGCACAAGTAACTTTTTGGTACTTACTGGAAGAATGTTTTTAAATTTATAAAGGTTGCGCAACGTACCAGTGACCTTCCGACTTACCTCCGAAAGTTGACCATTCCATGCCAGGTTAGAGTCTAAAACTAAACCGAGATTCTTGACCTGCTTGGAGAGGGGAATGTGCTCACCATCGAAGAGGATCGGAGCAACAGAGATGGCTGGGAGCTTAGAAAGTTGCCGCTGACTACTAGAATAGACTCAGAGAAATGAATAGAATAGAGTAATTATATTAAAATTGTGTGTGTATAATATTTTATTATTACAACAGTGACATTAAATATTACCTATACTGAATAATTATAACATTGTAATTGTGTCTTCCTATCATATAATCATTCAAACACAATTTTTATTGTTCAATGAAGAAATGACTTATGATATGTCATACAGTCGCGAAATTAAATGGTTGGTCACGCTTTCACTTTAACAACACCATCCGTAGTCAAAAGTCAACGAAAGACCATTTTCATTTCCCGACTACACATTCAATTCATGGAAACTTATTGCATGTGTGTACAAGGGCCTTATCACACTTGCGATTTGCGAGCGTATTTTGTATGAAGGCGATCGCGCAGCGTGTTCGCCGCGACGCTTATTTGTATAGAAAATACGCTCGCAAATCGCAAGTGTGATAAGGCCCCAAGTGTTTAATAGTAGGTAATTATCCGCCTCATAAAAAACCCTGCTGACTAGGTCTCTGAGTAGCTTATAACTGTTGTTTTCTTCACAGAAACACTTCAAATGCGAATTTTGCGGCAAGGAGTTTGCCCGCAAATATTCTTTGAGCGTCCATCGACGAATCCACACGGGCGAGCGCAACTACAAGTGCGAGTACTGCAATAAGAGCTTCCGAGCGTCGTCCTACCGGCTCTCGCACATGCGCACACACACAGGTCAGTCAGGGCAAATATTGTCCCGCAAATATACTCTGAGTAATTTTTTTGCGGCGTTGGTTATATTGGAGTTAATCAGTACTTGACATGGCGCAGTTGGTAGGATGCAAGTATGGAACAAGAGCTGAGCTGTGTTCCGAGAGTTCTACTACTACTACTGACTCTCGCACATGCGCAAACTCATAGGTTAGTCACTCAGGGGTAAAGTGTCCTAAAATTGTCCCTGAGCATCCGTCGTTGGATCCACACGGGCGAGCGCAACTACAAATGCAAATAATGCAACAAGAGCTTCCGAGCGTCGTTGGATCCACACAGGTCAGTCAGGGCAGATATCGTCCCGCAAATATACTCTGAGTATTCAGCGGCGTTGGTTACATTGGAGTTATTCAGTACTTGACATGCCGCAGTTGGTAGGATGCAAGTATGGAACAAGAGCTGAGCTGTGTTCCGAGAGTTCTCCTACTACTACTGACTCTCGCACATGCGCAAACTCATAGGTTAGTCACTTGGGGGTAAAGTGTCCGAAAATAGTCCCTGAGCATCCGTCGTTGGATCCACACAGGCGAGCGCAACTACAAATGCAAATAATGCAACAAGAGCTTCCGAGCGTCGTTGGATCCACACAGGTCAGTCAGGGCAAATATTGTCCTGCAAATATACTCTGAGTATGCAGCGGCGTTGGTTACATTGGAGTTATTCAGTACTTGGCATGGCGTAGTTGGTAGGATGTTGAACTGGAACAAGAGCTTCTCAGTGTTCTCCTACCGGCTCTCGCACAGTGCACACACAGGCCAGTCACTCAGAGACAAAGAATGTCCCCAAAATATACTGTGAGCATTTAGCGGCGTTGGTTACATTACACTTATTCAGTACTTGACATGGCGCAGTCGGTAGGATGTTGCACTGGAACAAGAGCTTCTCAGTGTTCTCCTACCGGCTCTTGCACAGTGCACACACAGGCCAGTCACTCGGGGATAAATATTCTCCAAGGGCACATTGGCGTAGATTTTATTGCACGTAGCCAGTACTTGGACATGGCGCAGTCGGTAGGATGGTGATATAGAACAAGAGCTGAGCTGTGTTCCGATAGTGTCCTACTACTACCTACTGAATCCCGCACATGCGCACACTCATAGGGCCTTATCACACTTGCGATTTGCGAGCGAAATTTGTATGAAGGCGACCACGCAGCGAGCTCGCCGCGACGCTTGTTTGTATAGAAAACTCGCTCGCGAATCGCAAGTGTGATAAGGCCCATAGGTTAGTCACTCGGGGATAAAGTGTCCGAAAATATTTCTAGCGTCTTCCTACCAACTTTCTCACGTGCGCACAAACACGGGTAAGTCACTCGGGGACAAAGAATATCTCCCAAATATATTTGAGCATTCATCGGTGTTGGTCACATGGCGCAGTCGGTAGGATATTGATCTAAAAGTATATACTAACACATCATTTACTATTTCTTCAAATAAAACGGTTTCAAATATATTTTCTACTAAGTATAGAATATGTTGACAGCAAAATGTCTCATTGGGTGAATCAACTTTTTTGTGTTTTGTTTACTTTGTCCCCGTTGTCCAAGTGACATCTTCATACTGTTTCATAGAAAAATGCTTAGGTTGTCCGAGGGACAAATTTTGCGTAACCATAGCAACAAGGTGCACTTAAAAGTTGATTCACCCCATTATTACCTTTTCTAACAATCGTATCTATTCCAGGCGACAAGCCGTTTAAATGTACACAATGCGGAAAATGCTTCCGAGTTGCCGGTGATCTCCGGCGGCACGCACTCACGCACGACAAACACGCGCACCGCGCTGACAAACTTGTCAAGGTGAAGCAAGAGCACGACAAGTCACCCAAAAAGGACAAGAAAGAAAAAGAACAGAAGAGCAAGAAGGTAGCCGCCGCCTCCACAACCAAACTTCCAATCCTAAAGAGCATACTAGACAGAAAATCACCTAAGAACAAAAAAGACGTAATCAAGAAAATTGGGGCGCCAAATGTAACCGTCAATCCTAATAAAGAAGAAGGTCAGTTTAAAATCAATAATGAATTCACAAATAACGTAGAAGTATTCGACACTAGGCATTATAAATTTAAGGAAATATACGTGAGTAAAGATGAACAAATGAGACAATACGATCTAGAAGATGAAAGGTTGCCTGATGAGAGGAACTTCGCTGTTCTTAAACCTATGTTCAGAACTGCTAATGATCCTGTAGAAGCTGAGAAGATTTACCCTAATCGGACTGAAAACACAGACGGTAAGATGGCAGTTTTTATAGAAAAGAAGGAATACGGAGGGTCGATAGTGTCGAATTCGCAGGTGACTCTGTCTGACATTAGGCATTTAGAAAGAGAGGTGCGAGACGTGAGGAGCGACAGTATAAATGGAGAAGCTATTGAGAATGGACTCCTGGAGAGGTTGGCGGCGTTGTATAACATACCGGCTGTATGAAAAAAGTATCGGAGGCGCGATAATCAATATGGTCCTTGAGTCTCCAGAGAATCTGATTTCATATCTTCAAATACAGTGACCTACTAGCCTGTATAGTGTTGAAAATATTTACAAGTGGACTTATTTACTGAGGAGTGTACGTAGTTTGTGCAACGAGCTATCCAAGTGATATTGTGCGGTAGCAGTGACTAAAAATCTGAACGGATTCGTTCGTGAGCAAACGATTTGTACCGGGATGGACCAAACTAGTGAAATTTACTTTTTATTTAATAATCTACTTTTTTATGAACTTTGTATAATGAAATGTACAGTGTAGACAAATATTTCGTTTGTATATAATGATATTTCGGTCACACAATATTTGTGTCATATTATCGACCAAGATTCACTCACAAAAATCATGTGTACAGTTGTTTACCAAATATATCCCGTATTTATAAAATTACTACTAAAACTTATATTCCTATTAAACTAATCAAAAGTAATGAATTTATCCAAATACCATCAAATGTAGAACCAGGGATATTTTGTAAATAAAATGGCATAATCAAATGACCAATTTAAACTATTTACCAAGTAATAAACTTAAGTAAAATGCGTAAATAATGTTAGTAGAAATGGTGCCAATGAATTTCCACCGTTATTATAAACTTAGCATGGTTTAATAAAAAATAAATTTAAAATACGGGGGTATACACCAGCAGCTAGTCATCATGAGACCCTCATTCAATGAGTGATATAGAAAATGATACTAAAACTGAACATAACTACAAAATTTGGAATTCATAGTTTCAACATTGACCAAGATCTTGTCACTTGTTCCAATTAAAGCTGAATATCTTGGAAAATACTCGTCTTATTTCCACC
This sequence comes from Apotomis betuletana, assembly GCA_932273695.1. Classification (NCBI taxonomy): domain Eukaryota; kingdom Metazoa; phylum Arthropoda; class Insecta; order Lepidoptera; family Tortricidae; genus Apotomis; species Apotomis betuletana. The sequence goes on along the minus strand of OW026303.1, from coordinate 25,256,999 downwards.
AAACATGGCTAAGAACCGTCTCGACGGACAAGTTTTTCGATAAAAAACTGCGCTAAAATTGGTGCATCCGTTTGAGAGCTATGATGCCACTGACAGATAACCTCTTTTTTGTCGGGGTTTATAAATAGATGGAAACAATATACAGATGATTAATTGATAATAAATAAAACATAGTGAAATAAATTAATTCATATTTGCAGTTGGCCATGAACAAAAACGCTTGAAACATTGTTTGCAATATGTTACAGTATTTAAACGTCAATTTTGTGACATAATCTTAGTGTATAAACTTAATTAGGTTATTGTGTAAAAATGACTGATAGATAAATAAATTAAATGGTTGTCATAATATTTTTTGTTCGTTTAATGTGCAGCTACAGATGAAAGGTATTACCAATTTATCAGGTAAATAAGTTTCTGTCAAAAATGTCATTTTAGTGGCAAGCTTTTATAGCCGACTGTACTTTTCTTTGGATATCCATCAAATGCTCACTGAGACGATTCTAAAGAGCCCGAGCTCGGTACGATTGCTTTTTCTATTAAAGACTTCCTATGGCCACCTTCCGGTTCCATCATCAGATCAGCCCCATGGTACCATATTATTGTATTGTCATCAAAGGTAAGTAAGTATGCAAAATTTCAGCTCAATCGGTTGACGATATCTGCTTCAAAATTGAGTTGCAAGATTCCACCCGAACAAACATACTTTAAACATACATACAATGCAAGTTAAATGAAAGCTTGTAAAAAGGCCAGTTTCCAGATGTGGCAAACTTATGTATCGCCTAACAAGTGTCGGTCAGGCCCAGGAATAGTGGCGCTACAAACAGCTTTCATATGGCAATAATTTACATACGTCATTATATTTGCATTATTAAACGTCAGTAGCGATTCGTCAAGGATTTGTCGACAGTTAAATTCAAAACATTGTTTACTCTACTCTGCTCAATCATTCGCTCTTCTTGCGAAATAACCTACTGAATCTTATTTAGTCATGGTTTCACTTTGTTTTCATCAGTGACATTCACTCACTTTCAACGTCTGTAACCAAAAATTTGACGTTGCTAGTAAAAAAAATTGTACCATAGATAAACAGCCTGTTGAGTTATAAAACTGTGTTATTAGTACATATGGGGCCAGTTAGGGGTTTATCCAAAGGAAACACATGTATCTCGTACGGTAGCTAGTTTAATACTGCATATCTGTGTGCGGCGGCACGCACACATCCATCTCAACGTACGTACATATACCGCAATCCCTCCTCACTAGTTTTCAATTCTGTTGACAATATTAACAGCTATTAAAAACATTGGAAGTTAAATCTTATAGCTAATATTCTTATTTCTAGGTCTTAACCGTAAGGTATGGGAACTGGGCTGTGGATCTGAATTCGGTCTATTATTATTATCCTCGTTATTGACAACCTGTGTCTCAGTCCCGAGTTGCTCAGTTTCCATAACCGGTTCCACACTCATTCCCTCCTCTGACGCTTCTTGCCACTCATCTACCTCTTGGTCCATAGAAGATTGCATTTGGACTTCGTGCGCAGGAGGGGGTGACGACGGACCACTTGACTCTCTGACGTCACATATGCCGGCTATACCGTTATCTGTATGAACTGCTTGACTTAAACCTATGGGTTCTCTATACATTACGTCATCCGTGTACCGCAATAATTGATCGATGTGGCGCTTACAATTCTGCTTTTGTAGCTGTACGTAAACAATATACAATCTACATCCTACTTTTTTAACAATGTTCCCTTTTGTCCAAAACGGTTTTCTATTTTGAAAACATTTTACCCATACCCTGTCACCTACTGCAAATGATCTAGCCTGATTTACGTTTTGCGCGATTTTGGAACTAGATGACTCATCTTTATCAAATATGTTTTGCGGAAGAATTAAGTCTAGTTTACATCGTAAATCGCGACCGAACATCATTTTTGCAGGCGACATACCCGTCGCACAGTGAATAGTATTACGGTATTCGAACAGATATTCCTGTAATTGTTCGTTTATAGTGTAGATACAGGTATGTTGCTGCATTATGGATTTTAACATATTTTTACAAATTTTTACATATCCTTCTGCCTGGCCATTGCTACTCGGATGGTATATTGGGGATGTCAAGTGCTGAATACCGTAATTTTTACAATAGTCATTAAATTCTTTCGATGCAATTTTTGGATCATTATCCGATACGATCACTTGCGGTAGCCCAAATTTTGCGTTTAGTGATTTGAGAGTTCTAATCAAATGAATCGTTGAAATACCAGTGCCCATATCCACGCATTCTATCCATTTAGTCAACGCATCGACCACCACTAGGTAAACCCTGTGACCTAATGACATATAATCGATATGGAGTCGACTCCAAGCTGCTACCGGTTTGGGCCAGTTCGCCGGTGGTGCGCGGGGTGGGGACGGACGCAAGGCACTGCAGATCTCACACGCGCCGATCAGCTGTTCGATATCTCTGTCAATACCCGGCCACCACATGCGGGCGCGCGCCCTACTCTTTGTTTTTACGATACCTTGATGAGTATTGTGTAAATCCAAAAGAAGCCGATTCCTATATATTGCCGGTATAACAACGCGATGCCCTCGGAGTATACAATTGTCTTCTACTTCTAAATCGTTTCTACATAAAAAATACGGCTGGATATTCGGACACTTAATCTTCCTAGGCCACCCTTTTTTCATATATTTTATCACAGTACCTAAGGTTTCATCTTTGACTGTCGCCTCACATAAATCTCGATACGTTACCGGTAAACTACGGAGTTGCAAAGAATTAATGCTTACGTTGTTGCAACACTTGTTTGTGTGCAACACCTCGGCATGTACTGGTGCGCGCGATAGATAATCCGCAACTTGGTTTTCTTTACCTGCCGTATATTGAATAATAAAATTATAACCCGACAAGAATACAGCATATCTTATTAGTCTTGACGCCGTCATGACTGAAATGCCACTTTTATTCCCAAATATTGCTAAAAGAGGACGATGATCAGTCTTCAGAATAAAAGGTTGTTGCCGGCCATAAATATACTGGTGAAATCGCTTTACACCGAAAATAATAGCAGTAGCTTCTTTATGCAACTGGCTATAATGGCGTTCCGCAGCCGACAGCGTCCTAGACCCAAACGCCAGAGGACGTTCGACTTTGTCTGGCCCTATTTGTGATAAAACTGCCCCTAATCCTGCCGGTCCAGCGTCTACAGTCAACACTAGTTGCGCATTAGGGTCGAAATGCGTCAGTACTCGCTCCGACGCCAGCTCCCGCTTTGCATGCTCGAACGCCGTTTGTTGCCGCTCGGTCCATTCCCACCGCGCGCCCGCGCGCAATAATTCGTGCAACGGATTTAGTATAGAAGAGGCATTAGGTACAAAATTCCGGTAATAATTAATCATTCCTAGGAAACGTCTCAAATCGGTAATGTTAGTTGGTCGAGGCGCCTTTTCTATTGCTTCTACCTTACTTGTGCATTTATGTAACCCGTGTTTATCTATAATGTGACCTAAATACGTTACATTATCTTGAAACAAGGCACATTTCTTGCTTCCCAACCTAAGGCCTACCTCATGAAATCGCTGGAACACCTGTTTCAGCCGTTCTAAATGAACTATTTTATTGGGCCCTGTCACACAAACATCATCTAAAAAAACTGCTACTCCCTCAATCCCTGCTAGTAAATTTTCGATTGTTCTCTGATAAATCGCTGGTGAATTCGCCAAACCAAAAACTAGACGCGTATACTTAAATAATCCCTTGGGCGTATTTATTGTGGTGAGTTTTTGCGCTGACTCTGATAAACACAATTGATTGTAAGCCTGACTACAATCTAGCTTAGAAAATTGCTCCCCGCCACTTAATTTCGCAAAAACCTCTTCAATGCGAGGTAAGGGGTATTTATCAACTAGTAAATGATTATTTAATGTTACCGAATAGTCGGCACAAATTCTCACCCCACCATCTGCCTTCCTCACTGGGACGATAGGAGTTGCGTAATCGGAATGGGTCACTGGTACTAAAATACCTACTTCTACGAGTCTCTTTAACTCCCTCTCCACCTGTTCTTTAATGGCAAAAGGAATCGGACGTGCTTTGCAAAATTTAGGTTGTACGCCTTCTTTTAATTGTAAATTAATTTCTAACCCCTTATAACAACCGAGTTCATCTTCAAATAAATCTTTGTAACAACTGAGTAACTTTAAAACATCACTATCTTTTGAACTTACTACTTCTACCTTATGATTATTACACGTATTATTCGTAGTAAAAGAAATACCGAAATTGGTCATAAAATTTCGCCCTAGAAGAGGGGCCCCTCCATTTTTTACTACGTAGAAAATGATCGATTTTGTCAAGTTATTAAATGTAACTGGTACTGAAAAGTAACCTACGGGCGTGATTTTGTGGCCATTATAAAAACAAATCTTTAAATCACACTTCTGTAACGGACATTTAGAAAAATATTGTTCATACATATGTTCCGCCATGACACACGTACCCGAGCCCGAATCGAGCTCCATTTTGAATTCACAACCGTTAATCACAATGGTCACTAAAATAGGCTGGTTATTTACGCACCTCATATTAAATAGCTTGCATTCCTCACAGTCGTGCTCACTCTGTTCTTGCTGCTCCGGACATATATCCAAGCTATTCACATTAAAACTGCAAACCTTACGGAGATGGCCACGGTTTTTGCACTTGTTGCAACGATAATTTTTATATTTACACGTCTCCGCCGAGTGACTCTTCAAGCCACATACAGAACACGGCCCGGACCTTCGGTGTTGTGCCTGGTTCGCGGCGCGTGGTGCGCCAGCGCCGCCTGTGCCAGTGTGCCTCATGCTAGTTTTGAAAAGCGGTTCTTCCTTCACCATGACCGCCGGAGACTCGCTAGCTCGCGCTTTACGAGCACAAGCTGCCTGCTGAGCTATTTCTAACGCCTTTGCGAACGTCAACGTCGATAAATCCTGTTCACAAAGCCGATCCCGTTCAGGGCCCGATCTAAACCCTAGTACAAAACGGTCGCGTAATAACACACTCAGCTCCGTCCCGAACGCACAATGTACCGCTAATCCACGTAGCCGTGCTGCCCATTGTTGTGCACTTTCACCCTCGAATTTTACTGCGTCGTAGAACATGCATCGATCAGCAAAAGTCGATCTCTTCGGAGTAAAATGCTCGTTGAGTACTGAAACCAACTCCTCGTACGTGGCAGTTTCGATTTTCTTAGGATGTAACAGATTGCTAACCAACTGATAAGTATCATCAGATAAACTCGTTAACAACACTGCACTTTTTTTCTGCACCGCGATGTCATTTAAGGTTATAAACATCTCTAGTCTGCCGGAAAAAATCGCCCATTCTTGATTTTTGTAATCAAATGATCCCAATGTTCCAACGTAGGCACTCATTCTTGTGGTTTCTTCCCTCGTCGTCGCCATTTAGTACATATGGGGCCAGTTAGGGGTTTATCCAAAGGAAACACATGTATCTCGTACGGTAGCTAGTTTAATACTGCATATCTGTGTGCGGCGGCACGCACACATCCATCTCAACGTACGTACATATACCGCAGTTATGCAGTTCAAAATCTCATTGTTATTAATTTTATTGAAGCGCGCGCCCTTTACGATAAACCATGGTATAAGAGAATAAGGCCCTCCGGAATGACAGGCCAGCCTTTTGACGTCATCACGCTATGATTGGTTGGTTGGTTCTGCCAATCCGTTTCGGTGTTGCCAGTGGTGTATCATCATATTCCCCGATTCCCTTGTTACCTGTATGAATCTCATAAAATCGTGAGTATTTTAAATCAATTATTACGAAAAAATACAATTTAGTTAAACAGTAATGCGTAAATGCATTTTTTTAAGACTGGTGGCAATTTTTTTTTCCTTATAATTATTTTGTTACCATAAAGCAGCAACTACTTAATCAGTGACGTAGAAAGGCTCACTAGCCGGAATGCCATACCTTATTTTCTTATACAATATAAACATCGTTCTTAAATCGAAACTTTTAACGCATTAAAGTACCTTAGTCAGTTTTATTGTGTTTCTCTTAAGATGTTTCCACTGTTACGGCAACACGAAGTACCACACAAGTAATGCTACTATCTAACCCCAGCCACACAGTCCGAATTCCGATCCGGGTTCAGATCGGAATGACGCCAGCAAGCGAGACATCGCCATATGACAGACAGAGACACTTTCTGACGTCATTCCGTATTTCATTTATTTTCATTTATTTATTCAATTCACAATACACATTGCATTTGAAATAGAAACTTATAACTACAAATCCACATTAAATAAAAACAATTGGTAAATAATTATAGACAATGTCAATTAATTCACTAAAGCTAAATATTCAAATTATCCATCCCATTAAAACTATTTAAAATTCAAATCAAAATTTTTACTTCTATTAATATATTCATCATCATCATCATCATCATCTCAGCCATATATAGGACGTCCACTGCTGAACATAGGCCTCCCCTTTGGACTTCCATATATACCGGTTGGAAGCGACCTGCATCCAGCGCCTTCCGGCGACCTTTATAAGGTCATCTGTCCATCATCGAGCAATGGAGAGGGCTATGCTCGGGGTGTCTCTACGTGATCGAATCAGAAATGAGGAAATCCGTAGACGAACTAAAGTGACCGATATAGCTCACCGGATTAGCAAGTTGAAGTGGCAATGGGCAGGCCACATAGCACGCAGAGCAGATGGCCGATGGGGCCGAAAAGTGCTCGAGTGGAGACCTCGGACCAGCAAGCGCAGCGTAGGACGTCCACCTACAAGATGGACAGATGACCTTATTAATATATTGAGTACCTTAATGCCAGTGCTTTTTGCTTTTGTCAAGAGTCGGTCAAAAATTCTTCAACTAAATAAAAACACGTACGGAAACCGGATCTGAATTCAGACTGTCTGTGGCCAGGGTAATAGGAGGACCAAGATGCCGTACTTAATTATACATAAATATCGGTTGTTGACAACCAAATTTCTCAGTACATTCTGTACAATATGAGAAAGAAGCGGTTATGAAAATTTGAATGAGTCTTAGAAGAAATACGCCTAGAACGGTTTGTTCGATAATTTTCACAAAATAATTTAATCTTAGCAGCGAATTTTCATATCGCGTTTTTTCATGATCGCCAATTTTATTATTCGTCTTTCTTCATGTAGTGATTTTACATGAAGCGTTTTATAATGTACGCGTTTATTTTTTTGAAGAAAGACAAAAAATAAAATCGGGGTTCATGAAAAAACGCGATGTGAAAATTCGCTACTATGGAAAAATTATTTTGTGAAAATTATCGAACAAATCCCTAGAACGAGAGTCTTCATACGACAGATTTGCGAAAGATGAAGCCACTTTTGCTTTTTTGCGTGCTTACAAACAAATTGTACCTAGAGACATATTGCTTATGATATTGACGTGATAGATGCGCACACAGACGAAACTTAGCCCGTGGCTAACCAAAACTGGCTTAACTTCCAAGTGCTGACTAGGTTTCTAGGCGTATTTATTCTAAGGAATACGTGTAAGTTCAGTCTTTCTAAGTATATTGGTTGCCAAACAATACAGCCCTAAGCAGGAAGATGCGGATTGTAGGAACCGATATTTGTTACAAGTTTTCTGTTGTGATTTCTACAGAAACTCTAAGCGTTGCACATTATATTCTGTGCTAAATTGTATATACTAGGTACTGTAAAACTTTGTAATTTATTAAAATTAACAGAAGAATAAACAGGTTTTCTATAACTTGTGTTTTTATAACTTACACAATCCACCTGGCTCAGTGAACCAGTGTGTTGTCCTCCGAAAAAAGGAAACACTTACCGCTAAGCGAGCATTTTGAGGGCGCACAGATCCTTCTTCACAAATTCGTGCGCTTGTGCTTCTGCACAAAGTGGTGCACAGATTCTAAATATGAAGATTAAAGAGCTATGGAGCCGATATTAACATTGAAATACAAATCATACTCATAAGTAAGTATATTTAATACGCAGTTTGAATTTTATAGTCAAGGATGTATACTCAAAGACCTGATTTGTGTAGGCATTGTTTTTTTTCGTCATCATAAAATATGTAAATATTTGCGACTTCTTCCATGTTTTCTAGAGTAATTGGGTTCCCAATAATATCCAGTAATGACTAGAAGATGCATAAAATCGTCAATTAATAGTTAAATCTAGGAGTTTGTAATATAATACAGATTTTATTTTATTTTTAATTTTAGAATTTGAATGCTTGGAAATGTTAACCACTGTACCTAACCATAAAGGCAGTTTGGAATGAAATAGATGAATGAATATGAGTATGAAATTGTATTTTAATGTTAATATCGGCTTTACAGCTCTCTAGTCTTACCTTGCTAGCAGAAGTCTGATGCCTAGTGATGATTAGGTACCCGATGAGAAAATGAACGCAGGTTCCATTCACGCAAAGCCAGTCTTTGTTGTGCCGGGTTTTATAGACGTTTCCCAGCTGACTTACTTCCATATAACTAAACGGTACTCTAATCTATTCGTAATTCAGAGTTACGTAAATCAAGCATTCATCTTCATCTAAATAATGACGTCCCCAGTTACTATCTGCGACTCTCGTATCTTCAAGAGATTTGTATCACATTATGAAGAAGTCATGTTATAGGTATCTTCCAATTCTTCATTTTCATTCAAGAACAAAACAAATAGCGCTGTCGACCATAGTTCTTACGGAGATGCCATGACTTTACCTAACAGCGGCAGCGGTGTAGGTACGTGTGTCTCGCTTACTCGTTATACCGCCGCGCTCGGATCTCTCGGTCAACCGCTTACCGCGCCGCTGGTCGAAAGTCGTAGCATCTCCGTTAAACAGTGCTTGTGGTTCTTGGACATATTTTACGTTAATTTCATATTTTAATAACAATCATATCAATAAAAAGCTCTGCTCTCCGGTTGTAACTGAAGATTCGAAAGTGCTTATAGCTAGGCCTGCTTGAATAAAGAATAGTTTAGACTTGACAAGTTGACACGAATCTCCGCGCTTGGGGCAATCGAAGAGAAGGATTCAAGAAGCCTTAAGTTTAGCAATCTACTATAATGTTCTCATTTTATATTGGATGTAGGCCTCTTCTCTCTTGATCCGGTCTCGGCGATCCTGTGCCCGAATCATTCAGTATCGTCGAATGTTGTCCAACCAGCGATGTGGTGGTCTACCACACCCTCTAGCGTCTGCTCTAGGTCTCCATTCAAAGACCAGAGAAGTGAGGTAAGCAGGTCGGCCTGTCAAGCATAGGGACTTCTTGGAATCTGATCATCATCATTCATGGTAAAGGCCACAATGATGTTGATTTTGAATAGTCTGATTCCAAGACAGGTCAACTAGAGTCAGACCACGCTAACAAACTGACGTACTTTGTATGGTTTGACAGTTCATTTGCTTGGAAGACTTAGCGTCATGAAAGCAATAAAGTTCTATTCCTATTCTATTCTACTCTAAGGACGAGGATTCAAGAGGAAATTCGGAGCAATGCGGCTTCCACTATAGCAATTATTTGTAACAGGAAATGTTCGGTATCTGAGAAATACTCTGAAATGTCTTTGTTAGGTCAGTAGCGCAATCGCCGACATTCCTACGCTGATTCACTTCCAAAGATGAATATCTGTTCCCGGTCACATTAAATTATCGGAACGGGCTGGTCATCTTGCTACTTCTCCAACCATCCGATGACTTCCGTTTGAATCTCTGCCAAGAATTCCGAATATGTTTGTTTTGCTCAGGGTCTGTTTCTCAACATCTGAATATTAATCCCGCTTTGTGGTACACATGTTATGACTAATTTACCAACCGTGATTCGTTTACCTACCTATTTAATCGTTACATAATTATAGGTACGTAAGACAGACATTTCAAACACTTAAGTATCGAATGACTTAAGTATCTATTTTTCCATAATTTAACATTCGTATTAATACGTACAGTCAACTTCAGAAAAAAGTGACCACTGTCATTCTGTTTTTCGGAACCAGGTAAAATTTATCTGCAGCTGATTGAAACTCCTGTAACTTATTTTTTTCCAATCCATACGCATTCTTGACTTTTGTACTCCTAGCACTTTTCTGAAATTCATTGGAAGCCCTTGTTTGTACCCAGGCCCCTACGCAAATTCTAAGAAAGGGTATTTCTTCATAGTCAGCTAACGATTCATAAGAGTTCCTCGGTTGAAAATCTTGACAACAAACAGCGAAAAAACGAATCAACCAGTGAGATTTCAATTTCATAACGGTAGGGACCTAACAAAATATTAAAAGTCCAAATACTTTTTATTTTATTTATTTAGTACCTAGTCAGTTTAATAATTCGACTTTTGACTTTTGAGCAGACATTTGTGAGTTAGACCCATAACGCCTATTTTAGTTGTTTAGTGCGTAATGGGCTCAATTCTCGATTCAGTTCTACTTTTGCTTACAGAACCATTTAAAAGCTCGTAAACCTTAAATCTAACACGTGTAAATAAAACGCAGTGAGTTTCTACGCCACATTCAACCGGTCAATGATAGTCGCAATAGAATTTTAAGGCTTGGAAACGAGTTTCATTTTCATTGCGGGCTACCGAAGTAAGATGAGTTTAATGGCTTGACCTAACCCCGCATTGCAAAGAAACCCGCATGCGAGGTCACGCCCCGTCTATATGGACATTTAGGCAATGAGTCCAGAAGCCCAACAACCATGAGTCAGAGACATCTACTCCACACGCGTTCACCTCATTAATCCGCAATAAACTTTATTGTGTTTTGGTTACAGATAGCGCAGTGTTTTGTTGTTTATGATTATGACCTAAATGATGTTTTGCACAAGCTAACTTACTTAGATGAAAATTTAAAAATACCCATTTAATGAGTGGTACAGAGAATGTTACTACGACTAAACATTAAACCAATAAAATTGGCTGCGATCCTGTCACTAGTCCAAATTTTGAAGACGTCAGGTTTATTTCCCTCAAACGTAGCTAAGATAAAAAAAAAATTAATATCTAAAGCCTTGTCTCGATGGATAAGACGATAGACAAAACACTACAATCAAATTGGTCCATTCGTTTGGAGGTACGATGTTACAGACATATATACAACTTATAAAACCCCCAATGAAGATCACGCTATTGATGACGTATTTATTTAACATTAAAAATACATTTACACATAAAGTGATAAGTGATGGTATGTTATTTCTCTTCAAATGTATTTTATTTCGTAACGCATGCAAGATTTGCTGAGTTTGGTTCAAACTACCAAAATATTATTTCGTGATGAAAGCGAAAGCGACTCTCGTTGTCGTTTGTCACATCGTCACCTCTATCATACTGGGTGCAACGGGCGAGGTAATATTTACCGCGCGACAGGTATGCGCAGACTCAACTTCTTCACACTGTAGGTGGATACGCTTCATCATATAGCCCGAAAGGCGTCTATTACTGGACAGAAGCCTCCCCGAAGGTTCTCCGCAACGATCGCCGCCCTGATCCCGTCCATTCCTGCGATCCTAACGATGTCATCAGTGCAGCTGGTTGGGGCGTCTTCTGGTACGCGGTTGCTACTCAAGAACCTTTCTGCCCCAATGGCCATCGGTTCTACAAGGAATGTGCCCCACCCACTGCCACTTCAGTTTGGAAACTGACAGAGCCACCCAGCTACTTATATTTGGAGATTTTGGCGCTCCTGCAAATGTCCTCATTTCTTATACGGATACGCTTAGCTGACACATTTCGATTGACCTAGCTCGCACATCTCAGATGAAGGCACAGCCATGTGGTTCCAGAAAAAGCTTTAGGTGTAATTAATGTATTAAGCGGTTTACACTAATCTGAAATTGTCTGGCATGTTTCGAACTCGTATGGAGCTCTTCATCAGGGACTGCTACCCGTACCCTTAAGCACTGGTTGCGTTGTGATCGACGCTCCGCCCTGATAGCGCGAGCGGACTTTAAGCTTCAGTTATATCGAATGTAACCTAAAATACCGCCGCAACTACTACTTACCACTAATAAAACTGAGTAAGTATCCAAGCATCTCGAAAACACGTGTGATGTGCGCGATATTGAGAAAAAAATAGTTTGTAGGAAGATCCCCGCCGAAAACACCGCAATTTATTGATGATACCAACCTAGATAAAATTAAACCGATACACTCAACAGCACTCGATACATAAACTTCAACAAAGTATTCAGAATTACGACCTCTCGATCTCGATGTTAACATTTGGTTGTGGCAAAAGAAATAAGTAAGATATCTTAGGCAGGAAACAATCGTGAATATTAAGTTTTACACAGATATTATTTAATTTTTCCAGATAGTTTTTCTATAAATCAAATTGGATCGTCAGCATCATCATTTCAATTTTTAGCCATACTCCACTACTGGACACAGGACTTCTCAATAGATTTCCACATAGGATGATAGGCCACATACCGCCGGATAGAAGCGACCCCAGCATCCAGCGGTTCCCCGCATCTCTTCGCACCAGATCGTCCGACCGGGCAGTGGATGCAATATACGTCAAAATCATGATGTCCGTGAAGTTGGCAGATCAAGTTCTAGCAGATCACAAAATTATTGGAGTTCTATTCGCTTGCAACATAGTTCTATAGTTCCTGATACTTTTTAGAAATAGTTCTGTTGTAGTAACGAAAATAGAGCCCATAACAGTTTTCAACCAAATGATCTGCTAACTTCACGTAGCAGATCAATTTCCTCCAAAACAAGCCAAACAATGTTATTATGTCAAATTGGAGGTATCTTAGAGTTCCTTATACTTAAAAAATTGTTAACGTTGTTTAAAAAAAATAAAACGTATCTTTCTTAAAATAAAATATAACTACTTTATTTAAGTATAGGTGCGATCTGCTGAGCGATTTCCAGGAGTTCTAGGCCAGTGTGTGGCCTTAAACGATAGCTACGACTCAAAACTAATAAAAACTGAAGAATTCTCTTTACTGCTGGCACTTGGAACTCATGAACGATTTTTTTTACTACAACATAGTTGAAATTTCAAGTTTATCAAGGTACAGGTGTGATCTGCTGAGAGATTTCCAGGAGTTCTCGGCCAGTGTTTGGCCTTAAACGATAGCTATGACTCAAGTCTATATAAAATTGAAGAGTTCTCTTTACTGCTGTAATTCGAAACTCATGAATGATTTTTTTACTACAAAGTACTTGAAAATTTGAGCTTATCAAGGTACAGGTATGATCTGCTGAGAGATTTCCAAGAGTTCTAGGCCAGTAAGTGGCCTTTAACGATAGCTACGACTCTAAACTAATAAAAACTGAAGAGTTCTCTTTACTGCTGGCACTTGGAACTCATGAACGATTTTTTTTACTACAACATAGTTGAAATTTCAAGTTTATCAAGGTACAGGTGTGATCTGCTGAGAGATTTCCAGGAGTTCTTGGCCAGTGTGTGGCCTCAAACAATAGATACGACTCTCAACTAATAAAAACTGAAGAGTTCTGTCTACTGATGGAACTTGGAACTCATGAATGATTTTTTACTTCACAGTACGTAAAAAATCTATTTAGCAAAGAGACAGGTGTGATCTGCTGAGAGATTTCCAGGAGTTCTAGACCAGTGTGTGGCCTTAAACGATAGCTACGACTCTAAACTAATGAAAATTGAAGAGTTCTCCCTACTGCTGGAACTTGGAACTCATGAATTATTTTTTATTACAAAATACGAATAATTTCGAGTTTACCAAGCTACAGGTATGATCTGCTGAGAGATTTCCAGGAGTTCTAGACCAGTGTGTGGCCTAAAACGATAGCTATGACTCAAATCTATATAAAATTGAAGAGTTCTCCTTACTGCTGTAATTCGAAACTCATGAATGATTTTTTTACTACAAAGTACTTCAAAATTTGAGCTTATCAAGGTACAGGTATGATCTGCTGAGAGATTTCCAAGAGTTCTAGGCCAATGTGTGACCTCAAACGATAGTTACGACTCTAAACTAATGAAAATTGAAGAGTTCTCCCTACTGCTGGAACTTGGAACTCATGAATTATTTTTTAATACAAAATACGAATAATTTCGAGTTTACCAAGCTACAGTTATGATCTGCTGAGAGATTTCCAGGAGTTCTAGGCCAGTGTGTGGCCTTAAACGATAGCTACGACTCTAAACAAATGAAAATTGAAGAGTTCTCCCTACTGCTGGAACTTGGAACTCATGAATTATTTTTTAATACAAAATACGAATAATTTCGAGTTTATCAAGGTACAGGTGTGATCTGCTGAGAGATTTCCAGGAGTTCTAGGCCAGCGTGTGGCCTTAAACGATAGCTACGACTCTAAACTAATGAAAATTGAAGAGTTCTCCCTACTGCTGGAACTTGGAACTCATGAATTATTTTTTGATACAAAATACGAATAATTTCGAGTTTACCAAGCTACAGGTATGATCTGCTGAGAGATTTCCAGGAGTTCTAGACCAGTGTGTGGCCTTAAACGATAGCTACAACTCTAAACTAATGAAAATTGAAGAGTTCTCCCTACTGCTGGAACTTGGAACTCATGAATTATTTTTTTATACAAAATACGAATAATTTCGAGTTTACCAAGCTACAGGTATGATCTGCTGAGAGATTTCCAGGAGTTTCAGGCCAGTGTGTGACCTAAAACGATAGCTATGACACAAATCTATAAAAAATTGAAGAGTTCTCCTTACTGCTGGAATTCAAAACTCATGAATGATTTTTTTACTACAAAGTACTTCAGAATTTGAGCTTATCAAGGTACAGGTATGATCTGCTGAGAGATTTCCAAGAGTTCTAGGCCAATGTGTGACCTCAAACGATAGCTACAACTCTAAACTAATAAAAACTGAAGAGTTCTCCCTACTGCTGAAACTTGGAACTCATGAATGATTTTTTACTTCAAAGTACGTAAAAAATCTATTTAACAAAGAAACAGGTGTGATCTGCTGAGAGATTTCCAGGAGTTCTAGGCCAGTGTGTGGCCTTAAACGATAGCTACGACTCTAAACTAATGAAAATTGAAGAGTTCTCCTTACTGCTGGAACTTGGAACTCATGAATTATTTTTTAAAACAAAATACGAATAATTTCGAGTTTACCAAGCTACAGGTATGATCTGCTGAGAGATTTCCAGGAGTTCTAGACCAGTGTGTGACCTAAAACGATAGCTATGACTCAAATCTATATAAAATTGAAGAGTTCTCCTTACTGCTGGAATTCTAAACTCATGAATGATTTTTTTACTACAAAGTACTTCAAAATTTGAGCTTATCAAGGTACAGGTATGATCTGCTGAGAGATTTCCAAGAGTTCTAGGCCAATGTGTGACCTCAAACGATTGCAACAATTCTCAACTAATAAAAACTGTAGAGTTCTCCCTACTGCTGGAACTTGGAATTCATGAATGATTTTTTAATTCAAAGTACGTAATAAATCTATTTAACAAAGAGACAGGTGTGATCTGCTGAGAGATTTCCAGGAGTTCTAGGCCAGTGTGTGGCCTTAAACGATAGCTACGACTCTAATTTATTAAAAACTGAAGAGTTCTTTTTACTGCTGGCACTTGGAACTCATGAACGATTTTTTTTACTACAACATAGTTGAAAGTTCAAGTTCATCAAGGTACAGGTGTGATCTGCTGAGAGATTTCCAGGAGTTCTTGGCCAGTGTGTGGCCTTAAACAATAGCTACGACTCTCAACTAATAAAAACTGAAGAGTTCTGTCTACTGCTGGAACTTGGAACTCATGAATGATTTTTTACTTCACAGTACGTAAAAAATCTATTTAACAAAGAGACAGGTGTGATCTGCTGAGCGATTTCCAGGAGTTCTAGACCAGTGTGTGACCTTAAACGATAGCTACGACTCTAAACTAATAATAATTGAAGAGTTTTCCCTACTGCTGGAACTTGGAACTCATGAATTATTTTTTTATACAAAATACGAATAATTTCGAGTTTACCAAGCTACAGGTATGATCTGCTGAGAGATTTCCAGGAGTTCTAGACAAGTGTGTGACCTAAAACGATAGCTATGACTTAAATCTATATCACACTGAAGAGTTCTCCTTACTGCTGTAATTCGAAACTAATGAATGATTTTTTTACTACAAAGCACTTGAAAATTTGAGCTTATCAAGGTACAGGTATGATCTGCTGAGAGATTTCCAAGAGTTCTGGGCCAATATGTGACCTCAAACGATTGCAACAATTCTCAACTAATCAAAACTGAAGAGTTTTCCCTACTGCTGGAACTTGGAATTCATGAATGATTTTTTACTTCAAAGTACGTAAAAAATCTATTTAACAAAGAGACAGGTGTGATCTGCTGAGAGATTTCCAGGAGTTCTAGGCCAGTGTGTGGCCTTAAACGATAGCTACAACTCTAAACTAATAAAAACTGAAGAGTTCTCTTTACTGCTGGCACTTGGAACTCATGAACGATTTTTTTTACTACAACATAGTCGAAATTTCAAGATTATCAAGGTACAGGTGTGATCTGCTGAGAGATTTCCAGGAGTTCTTGCCTAGTTTGTGACCTTAAACGATAGCTACGACTCTAAACTAATGAAAATTGAAGAGTTCTCCTTACTGCTGGAACTTGGAACTCATGAATTATTTTTTAAAACAAAATACGAATAATTTCGAGTTTACCAAGCTACAGGTATGATCTGCTGAGAGATATTCAGGAGTTCTAGACCAGTGTGTGACCTAAAACGATAGCTATGACTCAAATCTATATAAAATTGAAGAGTTCTCCTTACTGCTGGAATTCTAAACTCATGAATGATTTTTTTACTACAAAGTACTTCAAAATTTGAGCTTATCAAGGTACAGGTATGATCTGCTGAGAGATTTCCAAGAGTTCTAGGCCAATGTGTGACCTCAAACGATTGCAACAATTTTCAACTAATAAAAACTGTAGAGTTCTCCCTACTGCTGGAACTTGGAATTCATGAATGATTTTTTAATTCAAAGTACGTAATAAATCTATTTAACAAAGAGACAGGTGTGATCTGCTGAGAGATTTCCAGGAGTTCTAGGCCAGTGTGTGGCCTTAAACGATAGCTACGACTCTAATTTATTAAAAACTGAAGAGTTCTTTTTACTGCTGGCACTTGGAACTCATGAACGATTTTTTTTACTACAACATAGTTGAAAGTTCAAGTTCATCAAGGTACAGGTGTGATCTGCTGAGAGATTTCCAGGAGTTCTTGGCCAGTGTGTGGCCTTAAACAATAGCTACGACTCTCAACTAATAAAAACTGAAGAGTTCTGTCTACTGCTGGAACTTGGAACTCATGAATGATTTTTTACTTCACAGTACGTAAAAAATCTATTTAACAAAGAGACAGGTGTGATCTGCTGAGCGATTTCCAGGAGTTCTAGACCAGTGTGTGACCTTAAACGATAGCTACGACTCTAAACTAATAAAAATTGAAGAGTTTTCCCTACTGCTGGAACTTGGAACTCATGAATTATTTTTTTATACAAAATACGAATAATTTCGAGTTTACCAAGCTACAGGTATGATCTGCTGAGAGATTTCCAGGAGTTCTAGACAAGTGTGTGACCTAAAACGATAGCTATGACTTAAATCTATATCACACTGAAGAGTTCTCCTTACTGCTGTAATTCGAAACTAATGAATGATTTTTTTACTACAAAGCACTTGAAAATTTGAGCTTATCAAGGTACAGGTATGATCTGCTGAGAGATTTCCAAGAGTTCTGGGCCAATATTTGACCTCAAACGATTGCAACAATTCTCAACTAATCAAAACTGAAGAGTTTTCCCTACTGCTGGAACTTGGAATTCATGAATGATTTTTTACTTCAAAGTACGTAAAAAATCTATTTAACAAAGAGACAGGTGTGATCTGCTGAGAGATTTCCAGGAGTTCTAGGCCAGTGTGTGGCCTTAAACGATAGCTACAACTCTAAACTAATAAAAACTGAAGAGTTCTCTTTACTGCTGGCACTTGGAACTCATGAACGATTTTTTTTACTACAACATAGTCGAAATTTCAAGATTATCAAGGTACAGGTGTGATCTGCTGAGAGATTTCCAGGAGTTCTTGCCCAGTTTGTGACCTTAAACAATAGCTACGACTCTCAACTAATAAAAACTGAAGAGTTCTGTCTACTGCTGGAACTTGGAACTCATGAATGATTTTTTACTTCACAGTACGTAAAAAATCTATTTAACA